>OY978529.1:68753722-70139548 GCA_963854835.1 Megamerina dolium | reverse complement strand
TAACTGTTTGTAGAATGTGTGAGTGTATATTGGTTGGCTCCATCATATTTAAGTTGTCATTAAGTTGTCAAACAATATTCTGGCCATAATTGAATTAATACGTTGCTGTTGTGATGTCTATGAATGAGTGTGTGTGTGTGTATGTGTTTATATGGACTCTGTCATTTTACCAATAATACTACCATAATTATGTTGATTTAGTGGTGGCAAGTGACAAGTGACAATGTTTATTATCGTTCTTTGTTCTTGTTGTTGTTTTTATTATCCTGTACTCAATTAAATGCATACGATGTATGTAGAGTATATTTAAAATTGTTTAAGCTCACAAATTAATAAACAAATAGTCTCGTGTGAGAAAAGTGTGGGAATTTGTGTGAGAATTTGTGAGAGAACTTCTGTGAATTGATTGTTTATTTATTTTGGTTTTTTACGTGTTGGGAAAATTGCGCTTTAAGTTAATTAATATGCCACGCGTCTGTTTTCTGATGTGTACACAGTGTTAGACGATAGTTATATGCATATTATGAAGGTCCTTCGACAATATAACGTTATGTCCTAAACTGGTTGAACTACACAGATTATTGGCGAAATGCTCTGCGAGCGATTAAAGTCTGCAGAAATAGTAGACATCTCGGGTATTTGTGGTCTATACTCGAGGAGCCAAGGGTATATTGAGTTTGTTCTAACGTTTATTGAGCAGAGCTGATTTATCGATGTCTTTCTGTATATCTATGCGTCTGTTCGTACTATAACTTTCGTAATATCGACTTGAAAATTTGTTGATAAAATTATTTTTGTCAACGAACGGATGACTTTATAAATGGGAAACATCAGATAAAAACTGCGCTTACCTCCCATACAAAAGTATGTTCCTGAATGTGTTTTTCATATTTTGCGCACGGAAATATAAAGCCACCGAATTGAAACTTGGCATATGAAGTTATTCTGATGTTATAATAGACATATTAGAAAATGAGCGTAAGTGAATCAGAACAACGCCTACCACCCATACAAAAGTATGTTCCTGAATGTGTTTTTCATGCTTTACGCACGGAAATATAAACCTATTGAACTGAAATTTGACATATGAAGTTACTCTGAGCACAGATTTAATATAATGAAAAATCGTCGGGATCGAGTGAGAATGACGCCATCCTGCCATACTAGTTTATACTTCGTAAGTATACTTTCGTATTTTGCTTACGTAAATAAAAAGTTATCCAGCTGAAACTTGGTAGTTCATCTATGCAACAATCAGTGTTTTGTACACTATATTCAATAATCGTATAATAGACGTATTGGTGTTGTAATTTATTCTCCGTGAACTACATTTGATGCCATTGGACGTGATTTTCTTTTAATGTGTCATTAAATATAGAAATATAGCTGTATCGTAAATATCCAGTTTGAAATGAATTGATGAAATGGTCACTGAAGCAGCAATTTTAATGAAGTAATGCTGCACAATGAATGAGAAGACCTCGTTTTTAATAAAACTTCCTCATTGCATCAATACAATATTGAACCATATTTATATTATAGCATATTTCAGTCGATAGTCAGCAGTCGATGGTCCATCATTTTCAAAATAGTAAAATTATTTTTTATCAATGTTGTCCTTGCCACCATACTTGCCACCTATCTATTGTACTACATACAATCGCTTTGCTGCGAATTTTTCGCACATCATCCTCCATTTGCAAAATCATCATTGATTCAAAGCACAATAATACATTTGATGATTTATGGACAATGTACACGTGAACCAATTTAGTGTAAGCGTAAATGAAAATACATATAATAATACTTCATAAATAGTACGAATATTCTTACCGCTTCCATTGCCACTTTAATGTTTTCCTTAAACATGTTAGTGTTCACATTATGAATGTGCGTGTGTTTGTGTGCTATATTTTGCCGCAATGCTTAAGCCTATTATTATTAATAATAAATACCGACACGTCAAAAGTGTTAAACAATTTTTATGGTATTAATAAAGCAACAAAGTCACGTCGCTTGTTTGCTTGTACACTCGTTTGTTTCCCTATCTCTATCTCTATAATACTAACTGTGTGTGTGAGTGCCTGTGTACGATACATATTTCGAATAAGGATGAAAAGATAGCATTTTCTTGTTGTATGTTAGTATTTATCTATTCACGTGTGTGCCTGAGTGTGTGTGTGTGTGTTCATGGTGGTATCTTTAAACACCTCCAGGCATTCTACATAATATTTGATGTTGTTTATTATTGTTATGAAGCTTATAAACTGTTTGTTTTTGTTATTGCTCATGTGCATATGTGAGAATATACTCGAATGAATTGAAGTCAATGTGTCCACATGTATTGCCATTGCTGTCTGAGCTAAATATTATCGTTACTGTTATTTGGTGGCATCTTCAATGTAAAAAAAAAAATATAAAGTAAATACGAGTATTTGTGGTTTCCCGATATACCAAAGTAGATACTTTGTAGCGTATATTTAAACCTCAGTGGTTCATACTACCAGCGTTGACATACTGTTGTTGTGCTAATGAAGACGATGATGCGCATAATGATTATAATGATCATTATGATGTAGGAGCTGCTGCTGCTGCTGTTGATTATATGTTTGCCTCTCTCGACAATATGCAATATGTATTTGCTCTTTCAAACCGACTATCTATGTTCACATACCACGCTCCATTGCGTCAGCCTGTGTTCATCATTGTGGTTCTTCCCTTTCCATTTGATTTCTCAGTTGGCAAACGTGTCTGGAATTAGAAATTACCTGAAATTTATTAAAAAGTTTTCCGCTTTCCTTTTCGTCCTCCGTCATTTGTGTGTGCTTGTGTTTGTTTTTGCACGTTAAGCAAAGGCAACAGCAGTAGTGGCATCAAGATCATTGCTTTACTCATAAATGTCCTCATATGATGAACGAATTTATTTAGATGGGAGGAATGTAAAGGAGATCTCTTTTAGTTGAAGTTCAAAAAATTGTATTTTTTTTATTTAAATTGATCATTTAGAGATAAAATTCCAAATTGTTGACAAAAATGTTGGACGTTGCCATTATAGTGTTCGATTCCGTTGAGTGGTTTAGGTTGCTTTAAATTTTGTATTTTGAATTTATCAGAGGAAATTTGAATTCCATTTTATTTTGGTGTCAAGATTTGTCAAACGAAAAATTATGCTTGTTTTAAAATTTAATTAACAAATATACCAATTGATGCTTGTTGTAGCTTGGATGGGACCTGCTTGTATTAAAATGATTCAGCATTGACATCATCACTTCTTGCTCTTTTTTCTTCAACCCAATATTCAATTTGAAATGTTTTTTTTTTCTTAATGATTTAAAAATTGTTGCTCACGTATACATCGGCAAACTGCTGCATTGCTACATACGTATTGCTATCTATTGTTAAATATATCGACATGCGTTCATACGAAGCTATTAGCTTATTTCCTCACAACAAATACATATACTATATATACTCGTATATATTTTCGAATTTTTATTACCGAAAATAAACTGCGCACACGTAAAGGCCATAAAAATCTGTGCGAGTGTCGTAAACGCAATATCATATTTTGCGCATGGTTTGAGCTCCTTTGCATCATATACTATATACACACTTATATACATATGTATTCACGTAGGAGTAAGTTTTCCCGCAGTAACAACCAATTGCCCACAATAACATTGACGGAAACACTATGCGAAAATGTTTATACGTACATCTGTATATATGTGTATAATCGTAGTAGGTACAATACTCCGTGGTATGTTTTCATATTACAAGCAACACGCATTGGCTTGGCGACGTAAACAGGATGCAGAAGACGACAGACAAACTTCTTCAATTCCCTTACGTAGCATCAAAATGACTTCTTGACGACACTTGGCGCAGATTTTTTATGGTTTCCTTATGGCTTGACGTTACGGTACGCTACGATGGTAATGCAGTGCAATGCAGTAAAGTGCGAAAAGTAGTAAAAAGTTTCCAAAGAGAACATTGCTAATATTAGTTGTAGCAGCGGTAGTAGTAGTAGTAGTTGTAGTACGAGTAGCAAGAATTTGTTGGTAGTGGCATTAGTAGCTGGTGACAGGTAAGAAAAATTGCCATCCATTGTATGTACACTTAAAATAATCTTAGGCAAATAAAAATCATAGAAAAAAGCTTTAATTTATGAGGCCATATCAATAATTCCATGCAACGCAGCAGAAGGACGTATTATTTGGGATTCATTCTTTTTTTTCCATTTAATTTTCTCTTAGTCCTTTATTGTTTAAATTTTTTTAGACGTCCAGTTACAACTTCCTCGATCGACAAGTATTTTGTGCTATTGACGATTAATGTTCCCATAATTGGGAGCACCGAAAAGTCGAAATGGTTAAACTCGGTGAATTCAGATTTAGAACTTTAAATCGAGAATCAGAGTTATCCAAACTGAACAGATCTACGCTCGTACATTGTTTTGATGAAAGATGATTAACTTCTTGCGGAAACGTGAGCATTTTTCTTGATAACGCTGCTCTATCAGTCTTATTAAATAGTTGTATAAGAATTGCAGAGAATTTACAAAAGAAATCCAGGAAAATCTTGGATTCAAATTAGCTAATTGGTGTGAGAAGACCGCCACGTTTTGAGATTTTTTGTTGGCAAAATAATGTAATTTTCTTGTAATATATTTTATTCTCAGTGTAAATATTTATTAAATTTTCTCATTGTTGTATAGAATTTTGAAGAATTCTCCATACAATCGCCTTACGCGTACATTCTGCAGCCATTCATTTAAATGTCTACTAGAATTTATGCTTATGTTTTTATTATGACCATCACAAAAAAAAGGTGTTATAATACAATTTTATTTGTTCGCAATGAATAGTATAACATTTTGTTGAATTTGTCTTGCAACACTAACACCACAACTATATCATATACAGTTGTTGTAGATAGTTAAAAAGGTATACGAGTATGTGTACAATAACAAAAATTCTTCTCATTCTGTGAATTCATACATATGCACAATACTACGTAGCCTGGTGTTTTGCTACTATTCGTTAGGACAATTTAAATTTGTGTTCTTTTATTATCCTTTATATTACAGTTGAATGCGTCGTGGGCAATATGTTCGAATGCAGGTGTTTGTGCAGGCATAAAACGTTTAAAATGCCATTTTTGACATTTGAAGAAAATGGGGAAATGATATAAAAAAATCGTTTGAGAAAGAAAAGAAAAAAAAAAACGGAAAACTGGTTTCACTGCGTTGCGTTGCCAATTTATGACTGTCAACTTCTTTTAATGGCAATTACAGCAGCAGTAAAATGACGAAATATAAAGTTCTCAGTATTTTCTATGCAGTTTTATTACAAAACTACCACTAGTGGGGAAATGATTTTATGATTGAATGTAGTTTCCTTTTTTGGGTGAGTGTTTTAGTATTAAAAGTAACCAAAAGAGTGAGTTAAAACTAAAGCTAAAGTTCTTTTCAAGTTTTTCTATGTATTTTTGTAAAGTTTTATGAATTTGTTTACAAATTTTTATTCCAAAAATCAAATGCAGATGATGAAAGTATGTCTCTTTCTACTATCACTTCATTTCGTATTCGATTGTATACAAAAAAATCTTCAAAGAGCATAGCAAAATGTAAAACATCGAATATTTCTAAATAAAAATATCAATAAAAAGTTAGGCCTCAGATTAATTCGAAGTTTATGAAAAGTTGAAAGTGTTTTCATCGTATTTTTCTACAATTGCGTCGTAAAAAACTGATTCTTGAATAAACATCTTCTATGTGGGAATAGTTCTGCACCGACTTTTCATCTGTGGTGGAGTGTATCTAAAGCAAGCATGATGAGAGAATCTTTGGGAGAATAATTACGTTAGTCGATGCCCAACAATATCCATTGCGACAATTTTTTATAATCGACATGGACTTATTAATTATGAAAATCGTATTGGAAACTTTCCCCAATAAGCTATTTTCAATCGGTCTAGTGGTTTATGTGCGAAAATCCATTAAAAATCAATTTTAAAAATCGGCAAAAAATATAATTCGTAAAACCAAAAACCATTTACTATTTTTTGATTGCAGCTCATTATATTAAAAAGAAAAGGAAGTATCGCTAAAAAAATCTATGAATAAATAAGGTTATGAGAAATTTTGTGAAATATCGAAATAAAAATGTTTCTAAATTTCTAACAACTGCCCAGAAATCACGTCAAGATCTCTCAAATATATAGTCGACCACCATTGATTCAGTGAAATCAGCCCAATTTTATGGATCCCATGCAAAAA
Organism: Megamerina dolium; assembly: GCA_963854835.1. Lineage (NCBI taxonomy): Eukaryota > Metazoa > Arthropoda > Insecta > Diptera > Megamerinidae > Megamerina > Megamerina dolium. The sequence continues at coordinate 70,133,268 of OY978529.1, read as the reverse complement.
ACCCGTTCGAATTAAGAAGATTTTCTATTTGGAATCCTTTTGTGGATGCCAATGAAGAGAAAGTTCGAACCTCCGATTGAAGGATCATATACTGTAGCATATGTCATCGGTTTACGACCATTGGTTTATATTTATTTATATAGTTATGGGTAATAATGTGAAAATACCGATTTAGACATATGTCTCGAGTTTTAACAATTAAGGTCATAGCTGACTAGAAATAACTTCTAGTAGGGTGGGTGCCGTAGCTAAGTGGGTGCCGTAGCTCAGTGGTTAGTGTGTTCGCCTTCTGATCTGTAGGTCGTGGTTCAATACCCGGCTGATGCATAACAAATTTAATATCGAAAAGATTTTTCTTTCGAACGGTACCCACCTGTCGGCAAGCAATTGGCAATTCTTCCGACAGTAACAACTTGCCATGAAAAAGCTTCTAAAAAGAACTCTGTGACAAAGCTCAGAAAAAGTGATGTCACAAGTGTTCTGCCGTTCGGAACCGGCTAAAATAAGTAGGTCCATTCTAATACTGTCCAAAATTTAAGACGCACAACAGTAATGGAAGAGAAGCTCGGCCAATGAGCCCTTTGGGGCTTTAAGTGCCACATATTTATTTTTTTTTTTTAGGGTGAAATCTATGAATAACCTTCCTTAGTTTTCTCTCCATAACATTTCTTAGAGACATACTTGACCACTATCTCCGCCTTTTAAGGGTACTCTCTTACAATATTGACGTTTTCTTATGAACATTTTCTCCCACTCCTCACACGGTGCCTTTTAGGGCACCCTCCATCATAAAATTATTTATGTCCTCCAAGCTCATCAAACATCCAATATTTGCTTTATGTTCTTCGTGCTCGTTTTGAGTGCTACATTCATATTCGAAAACACCGACTCACTCTATTGCGGAAGCTTGGAATTCATTGTCTATAGTTTTATATTCAAAATCATTCTTTGATTAATTTTTTCCTTTGCTTTGCCGATGATGTTCCATCCATTAACGCACTCTATCATATATACAAAAACTTCAGCTGATCTTATACTATATACCTTTGCAAGTACTATTGCAAATTATATGTTTAGAATTGCCAATGACACTGTTGCTATATGTTTGCTTGTTGCAAATGCATACATTAGCATAATCGTATAAATGTCAATCAAGAAAATGTACAATAATCAAGAATGAGAAAAAGAAAGAGAAAGTTGCACTTCTATTGCTGATAGTTGGCAAAACGAGAATATGGGGAATGTAGTGATATACTGAAAACAAATATTGTTGCATAGCATATTTTGAAATTGAAATATTGCATAATACGATATTTATTTATTTCAATTTCAATGAAATATTGTATGTATAATACTCATATGTATATATACTTATATGATACAATATTCATATACGCATGAGTATTTGTAGCTCATTAACAATTCTTGCAATGTACAAATATTGCAATAGAAATGTAATGGTGGTGAAGGTTGCTCTGTAGATGGTTTCACAATTCAAATTGTTCAACACAAAATCTCTTATTATAAAATTGTACCCAATAATATGTATTTGTAATAACACAACATTCAATTGAAGGTTATTTAAAATTATTTTAGTATGCACAAGTGGTAATAGCAATGAAAGCAAGTAGCATCATCAGCAAACACTAGTCGAAGTAGCAGTAGCAGAATCAACGGGCATCCGGCGTATGCTTCTGCAAATATGTATAAACAAAAGATTCCGAAAGCCAAGACATAAAAATGACATTTGTTTGCTGGTATGAATTTGTGGTCGTCACACAAACATATGCACATATAGTCAACCATTAAATAAATATACATGTACGCTTGTAAGAGTGTGTATATGTTTGCAGACAATACTGTCGACACGCATAACAATAGCGAGAAAATTGCAATCTTCTGGTAGAATCGCAGTCAATGCATAGGGGGCATAGCAGTGAGAACAGCTGTGACTGTGACATAAAAAAATGTGTTTGTATTATATAGCAAGGACGGGGAATTGGTGTCTGTAAAAGAAATCATTTATTATCCTATTTTTTATAAGGCACAAAAAAATAAAGAAATACAACAATAAACGAAATAGAATAATATAGTAGAGAAATATGCAATATTTTAAAAATATATGTGCGAGTATGTAGATAGAGCTTAGAGTTGCCCTCAGCTCTATGGAGCATAGTGTACATATATTATTTTTGTTTTTAAAACGTGCATCCTTTCATTGTGTTTTTTTCGTCATGATTCAAATTGTTATTGCCAAAATTCATATCTTATTTGAACGAATGTTACATCTGTAACATAGGTAATTCCCATATTCTATATAAGGTTGGTGCATTAAAATTTACATTATTAATCAACATATTGAAAGTGCTTCATAAAATTCATTTGTACTTCAACTATAATTAATTCATATTAATTGATATTTCCATTTATATAAATGGTATTACTAGAGGAGAGAGGTTTACCTTATATATGAAACAATACATGTGGCTTTTGATAAGTTTTCTTTATGTGACATTTATTATTTATTATTATGACATTTTGCTTAGAATTATTCGGTTAATTAAGTATTTATTTCCCTATGGTTTTAATGGGTACTTAGTAGTGGCCATGATTGTTTTCAAATTCGTATTTCGTTCGTGGACGGCAACCAATGGGATTTATGGTACTATGGGTTTTGATAATAAATTATTTTTATTTATGCAATTTTATATATGCCAAAATCATATATGCGCACTACATAATTCAGGAAATATTTATATTGTACCTTGTTTTTACACGATGCAGATGTCTTGCCAACTACTGTCATTGTTGCCAATACCATTGTCAGTAGCAATACAGTGATAGCCGAATACGGTGTTACATTTACTGGAATATTGGTATGCATGTAATACATTGTATGTATATTAGACTTGTACAAAATATTTAAATATTCAAAATATGACCTTTCCATTCTGCCGAAACTTCCTTCAAAAGCTTTTGCGTAAAAAGTGGTGAGAAGAAGAAAGATAGTTTTGAAAGAGCCTATTCGCTCCAAAGCAAAATTCGGGTTCTTAGATTTTATATTCTTAACCTAAGTATTTCGCTATTCGCTTTTATCTAAAATTCAAGTGTTAATGGGAAGTCCCTTCATAAATTCGAACGAAACTTTCTGTACAGTAGTTTTTAATCAAATGGAATATTTTTCGTATATGAGAACGATTAAAAATTGTCTCCCATACCTTATTTGGCAACCTTAATATACATTGTGTATTCAATGCCAAATCATTACTGCGTGAAATCGTTTCTCAAATCTTTACTTTTCTCTTCCGATGTTGCTTTTGACTTTGTCTGTTATTATTGCTGCTGCTGTTGTCGTTATTATTGCAATTGTATGAATGTATGTAGATGCTTGCATTTATCGTACCCTTTATGGTTGTTGTTGCTGCTGCCATTTTTTCTACGTTTATTCGTTTTCTTCACACATTTTTCGTTTCATTCGCCTGTTCGATTGTTTTGTTTTATTTTGCGGCTTTTCAATAGATGCTACAGCTGAGATCCAACCCGCCACCCAATCGAATAGTGTTTTGAAGATGTTTTTTTTTTTTTTCAATTTTCTCTTTTTCGTCTATTGCTTTGTCTTGATATTTTTTATATTTGTAGTATGTAGGTATTCTCTCAGTATTTGTATTATACTTTTATTTAACAATTGAAAACGTGACTTATTGTTTGTCGACTATGCATAAGTCGGCAAACATACACCAATGAACTAATATAGTGTTACACATACGAATACACACACATAAGCAATCGTTGCAAATGCATTAAAAGTGGGCTCAAGTGTTTGTTATAGCCGCTGTTGTTACACACTTGTTCTCATTTCGTTGCGAACGCGCAAATGTGTGTGTGTGTGTGTGTGTGTAAAAGTAATGCAATATTTTACCAGTTCTCCTCAATGCAGATTTATGGGCACTTTGGTAACACCCATTCACATTCAATTCAATTGATTATTATGTGAAAATCTCATACATTCAGCAAAAAAAAAAAAAAAGAAAAACATATTGTGAAATCCAATACAAATCACCTTGAATCAAACTGTCACAAAAAGTCAGATAAGGTTGGCAATTCTCAATTCAACTATGCACATTTTTAAGTTGTCAATATTTATTAAGTGTATTACGATTTTATTTCAAACATTTTCAGTTTGAATATTTGTTTATATTATAACATTTTCAAATCCATTGTATAATCTTTACTTTTATTTCATGTGAATTTTCTCTCAGTGTTTAAATAATAAAAAAAAAAGAATGCCAATAGTAATATACGAGAGGTTTTTATTTTCTTTACACTTTCTCATTTCAGCATTTTCTATAATTACTTTTTCTACTGATACAGCAGAGTTGTCGTTTGAATGTTTTGTTGGGAGGATTTCAAGAACGACACAGATAGTTTTAATATCATAAAAGCTAAATTTGCAACACTATCTATTATAGCAATGTATTTCATAAGAAAGAGGAATTATTATAAAGCCTACACGAATTTAATACTTCAGTAAATCTAAACTGGCAACACTGCCTTGCACTACATTGCATTTCACATGAAAGAAGAATTATTGTGAGGTGCAGTGATAGTGTTAGTGAGTATGTATTATATCGACTTTATTTATTTTATTTTATGCTTACAATACATGAATTCAGTTTATTAAAGATATCGCAAACTTTTTCTGTAAAATTATATGGAAATTAAAAATAAAAATATTTTAAACTCAGTTTTCGCTATTTATCGCCATATCGCCATTTCTTCGGAATGAATTAAAACACAAATGAAGGTTTTATAATATACTCGTACATCTATAGAATATTCCACTATAATCATTTTGCTTATTTCTCTATGTCCACCATTCGTATGTAGTGCAATCACAGTTGAATTTCATACCCCGCAAATATCATTATCGCTCAAATTGCATAATCATTCCTTTCTTGAGTATCCTTGTAGTTATACAATACGAATAAGGTCGTTTATCCTTCTCAATGTAATTAATAGTGTCTGTAGCTTATTCACAGTTGTTTTTTTTTTGCATGTTTTTCTTATTCTGTATCGTCTTAGTTCTCATAACCTAAAGTCGATTTAGGTATTCGACTGAAGGATTTATTATCATTATGTTGTAATTAAATAAATTTTGCCAGCCAAATTGCAATTGTATTAAAATTACATGCTAGTTTTCATCCTTTGCACTCGACGTTACTCTGCGCAAGAGTGAGCTAGCATTGTTTTAATAAATGAAACTTTGTTAAAATAAGTAACTTGTTGAAATTTCAAGAACTTTATTACACTGCATTTTATTTGCCAAGTAACAAGTGTTATTATTGTTGTACTTTTCTTTCATACTCAAGCGAAACTTTGCCTGCAAGTTAGTGTTACTGTATGTTGTTTATTGCCGTGTATTCAAGGTAGTACGTACGTACTTGCAAAATGTGGATACTAAATTTGAACGGAATGGAAGACGAGTAATGGTAGTATTTTATTCGTAAATGAAAGAATAATATAATAAAATTGTTCACAATAATTCACACAGTGATTCGTTCCAAAGTAAAAAAGGATAATAAAAACAGAAACCAATACAATATTTTGGCAACCAAAGAGTTAGCTAGAATTATTTGATAAAACTAGTACTTACTTACTTATGTGGCCATAACAACCGAATATCGATTTAGGCCGAAAATAACATGCTTCGCCAGCCATCTCTGTTCTTCGCTAGCTGGCGCCAGTTAGAAATTCCAAGCGCCGTCAGGTTCTCCAGTACTTGGTCTTTCCACCGGAGGTTTGGTCTTCCTCTTTTGCGTCGTCCTCCAGCGGGTTCCGAATATAACACCTTCTTAGCTGGAGCGTGTTCTTCCATTCGCTCGACATGACCTAGCCAGCGCAGCCGCTGGATTTTGATGCGCTTTACTATGTCAATATCGGCATACAGCTCGTACAGCTCATGGTTGTACCTTATTCGGTACTCGCCACCAACGCAAATAGGTCCAAAGATCTTGCGTAGGACTTTTCTCTATCTTGGATAAAACTAGTAGAATATGTAATTTTGAGTATAAAATATTTTGAAAGTAAATTTTTAGTTAAAAATCAAGGAATATTCAAGTTCTTTTCAAAATTTGAAAGTCAGAACTAAAAACAACATTGTTTCTAGATGAACTTTATTTTTTTTTAAATTAAGTAAACTAAAAATTTTTGAATTTTGGAAGAGAAAAACCTAGAAAATATGATATAATGAGCATGAAAATAAGTTCTTCTATTTTTCTTCAATTTTTGAAAAGAACTTTTCATGATTGAGTTTTTAGAAAATTATAAACTTTTAAGCAGCGCTCAAGTGTCCAATTTTTTACACAAAAATTATGCAATATTGATGAGGATTAACAAAATTTTAAATTGCAATGTAATAATATCACGACAAAAAATTAAAATTTCATTCTAGTTTATGGAAAACCCTTAAAAGTTATGTTAAAATCAGTTTTCCGAGTCTTCCTTTCAATTTTATCTCTTAATTTATTTGAATTGATTCACTGTTCGCTGTTCATAAAATTTTTCTGAATATTTCCTATTACAATTAGTCCAAAGTTCTGCATATGACGTCAGATAGTGGACCAAAATTTAAACGTTCAATTTAGACAGACTTATACATATAACTACAGTATAGAAACAAATTTCTGTACAACACTTTCTTCAGGTGTCATCGTTGTAGATTATAAATATAGTTAGTACTTTGTTTTATTGCTATCGACAAATTTGAATAATTGCATTTGACAATTTAAATTTAATTTCTTTAGATTTCTTTAGTTCAACTATTTGCATATGTATTATACATATCTCTGCCTATTGGATTGAACAGATTAAAACTTTCATAATGTTGAACAACTCAAAACTGTATAAATAAAATTTTATATTTTCACCTCAAATTTTACGAACTTTAGAACTAGTAATTGAACTCTTAAAAAAGAGCTAATCTTTAAAATTGCATTAGTGCACAGAAGTAGGGAGATGTATGCATATATATTTATTTCCTCCATTGCTCATAATTTATCTAATATTCAATATAGTTGCAAAATAACTGTACAACGAATCATGATGGCATCGAAACAATTAGAAGATTTCGTATGTACGTGTATTTTATTATAGAAATAAACCAAATATTCAATGATTGGTTCATGGTAATGTCTAATAGTATTTCTGACTCCTTTTGTTTGATTTAATAACCATATGAAATCATTCGGCTCGTCCAAATCTGTTACGATTTTTGCAAAAACGCTTTTAATAAACAATATTGAAAGCTCTTTTCTAAAATATTCCAGTACTCATTGAAATAATGTTTTATTTTTCTTATTGTAAGTCATGATTCAATTTTTTCTGTGGAAAAGGGAAAATGCAAATTTCTTATATTTAACCTAACCAACTGTATTTTACATATATAAATTAAGAACTATCAAATCGAGAGTATTCAGGATATGACATTTCACAATTTTTGCATTGTAGAAAGTAGTATAATTGGTTAGGGAAATTTTTTCAATAATATTTTTGAGGAAAATTTTTAAAAATGCAGGTTTTGAAATCGTCTTTAGAACAGTGAAATGTATGACAGATCCTCATTAATTTTTCATCCTTAATATTTACTCCGACTATGCTTACCGCCTATCTCCACCACGTAAGAGAACTCACATACGAAATGCCTGAAAAAAACAGCTGAAAATCGACAAATAACCCCATTCCTGAACAGAAATCGCATTTAGAGCAGTAAAATGTATGACTGAAACACATTAATTTTTCCTTCGAACATGCTAAGCTCCATATCTCCACCCCTTAAGAGGACTCCCATACAAAATGACCCAAAAAATGTCTGAAAATCGATAAATAATCCCATAACTGAACGGCAATCACCCTTAGAATGGTAAAATGAATGACCGATCTACATTAATTTTTTCTTTCCAACATTTCTTCGAAACACCTTAACCCATATCTCTACTTTTTATGAGAGTACCCCTACAAAATTAATACTTTTATAGTTTCAACTTCTGATGCGAAATGTCATCAAATGAATTCACATAAAACATTATTGTCATGACAATTTTTAAGGTTGCTGCACATTTCACTCATTTATAATTATATAGGAATATAAGTTATTTGTCATTAGCTCATTATATATTATTGTTATTTGTGGCATATGCGTGTGTTTCATATTAATACATATTAAATGCATAATCATAATAACTATACAGGAAGAATATCGTAACAATAAAAATACTCATAAATGTATATTAGTAACTTGTATTTTAATATAGGTAGATGTGTGCATATGTATATGTGAACTGATAAACGGAAACTCATGAAAACTTATAGCCATTTTATATTTTGTGCTTCTTTCAATTTAAATTTGTTATAAATTTTCAATATCTCTGTGCATATATTGGTACATTCATATGTATCTCTACACCTATTGTGTTTATTCGATTAAGCATAAACATGACAATCAATGATAATTTGAATATGTAATATCACAAGCAGAAGTAATTAAAGCATTGCAAAATAGCTGTATCACATAAGAATGTATGCGTATATGATGAGAATGTCAGTAATAACAATAATAACAATTTACATTAACCAAATAATTATATGTATATGTATGTGCTATCAATTTGATGCGAAAAAGAGTGCGAGAAATCGATTAAATTGTCACCATACGCAATTGACATTATCGTCATGAACGCACAATCGATCGCTTGATGGTATGAGAGTGGTTGTTTCGTATACCATATTTCGTAGCAGCTGATTGAGTGGCAGCACTGCTTCTAGCAATATGATTGCGTTCGTGCGTGCGGGTATGTAGGTATGTGTTTTGGAGAAATACGTAACGGTATGTGTTTGCATTTTTTCGGTTGACATTTTAATTTCGCGCATCATAACATAAAGTGCCAAAGGATATTTTTGATGACAACTGTGCGATAACACCAGTCACCATGAACAGCATATTGTTGCTGCTGCTGCTGCTGCTACGGTTGCTCTTATTGTTATGTGCTGCTTTTATGTAGTATTTAACAATTTTTGGTTTTTCTTAAAGTCTATTCTTAGGCGCATTTAAAATATAATAAATTTCTGGCAGTCTTTTTGTGTGAAATTCGATGCTATATTTGTATTAAAGCTTTTTCTTTTGATTTTTCTTTCGTTTCGTTTTCCATTGTTGTTGTGTTCGATTTTATTTTGTGTTTTTTGTTCCATTCTGCATTTGCAAAGGTTCATTCGTTTGTTCGTTTATTCTTTTTCCCTTTGCACGTCAATTTGGTTGTCTCGTACGTGTTCAGCATGCAAGAATCATCGAGTGCGAATACAACAAAAAGCCTCCTCTATTGTACATGTGTGTGTGTGTGTGTGTGTGTATGTGTTGATTAGGTTCTTTCAATGTATGCGTCCATATGCTTGGATATAACTGTATATACATTTGCGTGTTCCAAGTATATTATATGCTCCTTTTGCTTAGCTTAGCTCATGTTGATCCCAAAAATACATTCTCAGCTTGTATTCTGTATATATACTGTTTATTTGTCCTGTTCTGCTCGCTCTGTTGACACAAAGTTATATTGAAACCACATTTTAGGCTGCTAAAAATTTTTTGCTTCAACTCTTGTTGGTATTTGATAAATTACCAAAAGGATTGTGCTAAGTCGAAGGATTGGTCTTGTTGGTTTATTGTTGCCATTGTTGTTGAGCAGCTTTAATATAAAGTAAAATTCATTAGGAGATATTTTAAAAATTATAAATATAATTAAAGATTACTCATACGACACGTTGATTTGATCGGATAATTTTCGTTGCTATTTTAGTGCCGTTGTCGATTAACAACACTGCAAACACGAGGCTGATATTCACCACAGCGTAGTTCAACTCTTTTTGAATTGTTTATGTGCGGGCATTCCATCCTACGACGGCAAGCGAGACGGTCGGACACCAATTTTAAAACGCAACAGTCACTTTTGTTACATATATACACAAAACATAATTCGTAGTTAGAAAGTCAATAAAATGACAACACAAGCCGTCAAATTACAGTAGTTTTATTCTCTACATTAGTTTTTAAAATTGTTCGTTCGCTCGAGTATAGTCGTCGTAGTGTTTTTGTTGTCGATTGGATTTGAGATAGCTGTACTGGAGATTACGGATTCGCTGGAAGTTTACCGTTAGTTGCTACAACGTTTTTTGTTTTTTCTTTGTCGAAGTTACATGGTTTATCTTTACCGTTAACAGCAAGCAGTAGAGAAAATAGAAAAAATACATATCATTTTGCAAACGATAATTTTACATTGGCATACTTTGCGATGATCAAGTTGAGTTGTGTTCATGTACATGCATGCTCATACATCAGTAGCGACGAGTACAAGTAATAACTGTGAATTTGGCCAGTATTTGTACATTGTGCGTATATTCGGTGTTGTCGTTTATTCAATATTTGGAATTTGTACTAAAGAGAATTAAAAAAGGAGAACAATTAAAATTGGTTTAATACAATGTACACTAGGGCAAAAATAAATAAAACAACAGTATCTGGCGATGTGGATGGTAGTGGTGGCGATTCGGAAACAGATGCTACGGCATCTAACATACAAGCCCAGAGCGCCACAATGCAAACACAAGTAAGCATCGGGAGTGATGCAGTAGCCTCTTTGGTGGCAAGTGTAACAGCACTTAGGGAAAGCGTGCAAGAGTTGCGCAACGAAACCAGCCGTGGTCAAGCAGAGGTCCAGCAGCTTCGTCAGCGTATAGAGATGGACTCTGCTAATGCCGCCAATAACGGTTCAGCGTCGAATGTGCCGGTTTCAGGCGCACATTTACCGCAAATTATACCGCAATTGTCGCAAACGTTACCGCAATTGTCTTCTACTGCATCACAGCCGTCATCAAATGCGATGTTATTTTTGGAAGGTTCTGCCGCTAAGCTATATCCGTTACCTGCATTCGATGGCAATCCAGAGGATTGGCCATTGTTTTATGCCAACTATGTGGATACAACAGCGGAATTTTCATACAACAATAGGCAAAATCTTATGCGTCTACAAAAAGCCTTGCAAGGCAATGCAAAGCGAGCAGTCACGTCGATGCTTATCTATCCAGATGATGTTCCTAAGGTTATGAAAGAGCTAGAATTTAATTTTGGACGACAGGATTTATTAATACGATCCCAATTGCAGAAAGTACAGCAATTTCCTATTATCCATGACAACCGTCTGGACCAAGTATTGGAGTTTTCAAATCGTGTTCGCAACATATCAGCATTTTTTAAGTCAGCCAAATGCGAGCATCATTTGATGAACCCCACATTGTTGGAACAATTGATATCAAAGCTGCCACCGACTAAACAATTTGAATGGAGCAAGTATGCCGCCAACATTTCGCCGTTCCCTACAGTAGAGACTTTTGCTGATTGGCTAAGCGAGTTGGCCAAAGTCGTGTCAATCATGCCAGGCGTTGCAGATATTTCACTACGTTATGGCCAACCGTTATTGCCGCTAAGACCAAACACAAACTTTAATCGTCAGTTAACATCAAATGTAGGTCCAGCACGTCGAATCTTACACAGTAGTGAAGAGCAGCCTATATGTTTATGTTGCAGTCGGTCGCACATCATAGCCAATTGTCGTAAATTTGAATTGCTTGATTGTGCTGCCAAATGGTCATTTGTCAAACAACATCGTCTGTGTTTCGGTTGTCTGCAAGGGGGCCATGGTTTGTCTAATTGTCGTCGTCGTAAAACTTGTGCTATCAATGGTTGTAAGCGTATGCATCATAAATTACTGCATCAAGAATATCGTACAAATTTGATGCCGTCTTCCGATGGGGAACGCATATTGAGCTGTCACCAAGACAAGATAAACAGCCTATTTAAAATACTGCCCGTAAATTTGTCTGGTCCACGAGGTAGTATGTCAGTGTACGCCATGTTCGACGAAGGGTCATCAGTGTCACTTCTTGAGGAAGAAGTTGCCGTGCAATTGGGGTTAAGAGGACACGCTATGCCACTTACCTTACAGTGGTACAGTGATAGTCAAACTACTGAGAGCTCAAGAAAAGTCGCATGCGAAATTCAGGGGGTAAATAGTCGTCATATGTTCCCACTCAAAAACATACATACAATAAAGGGTCTCAATTTGCCGAGACAATCGTTTAATAAATACAATTATGCGCATTTAAACAAATTACCAGTGCGTAATTATGACGATGTAAAACCCGTGATACTACTTGGATTGGACAACTGCCATTTGTGTGTGCCTAGTAGGACAGTCGAAATTGGTTGCGATCAACCAGTAGCTACTTACACAAAGTTGGGTTGGGTGGTATTCGGACCACATCGCCAAAACACTCTCACCATGCCAAGGGTTCTTCACGTACGTAAGTCAGAATCATTAATGCAGCTTAACAGATTGGTAGAAGAATATTTCTCAATTGAAAGCTTTGGAGTCAAATGTAAGGTTGCCTTGGACTCAGTCGAAAATCAACGCGCCAAAAATGTACTTGCAGAAACAACAAAAGATCTCGGCCAGAGATATGAAGTTGGTCTATTATGGCGCGATGATTCAGTTGAACTCCCATGCAGCTATGCTGTGGCAAAGCAACGTTTAGTAAATATTGAGACGCGTATGAAGAGAGATGGAGTTTTCGCCAAAAGTTACAAAAGAGAAATTGCGAAGTACCTCGATAGGGGATACGCACGACCATTAACGCCTGAAGAAGCTGCCCAGGTGAAACCGAAGACATGGTATCTGCCGCACTTTGGTGTCGTTAATCCACACAAGCCGGAAAAGCTCCGTATCGTTTTTGACGCAGCCGCAGTTGCAAATGCCACGTCGTTAAATTCAGTGTTGTTAAAGGGCCCTGAACAGGCACAGCCACTTATATCCGTTATCCACAAATTTCGCCAGGGTATTATCGCCATAGCCGGAGACATACAGGAGATGTTCTCGCAAGTGAAGATTCGAGATGCCGATCAGGACTCACAACGATTTCTCTGGAGAGATGGTAACTCAGAGAAACTCGTACGTGTGTATGTCATGTCGTCAATGATATTTGGAGCCATTTGCTCTCCTTGTTGTGCTGAGCACATAAAAAATACGAACGCTGCCAAGTTCAAACCAACAATGCCCAGTGGTGCACGTGCCGTCATTGAGAATATGTATGTTGATGATTTGGTTGTCAGTTTTGATAGCGCCAAGGAAGCCATCGAGGTCGCTGATGAAGCTATCAGAATCAACGCCGCCGCAGGTTTCAACTTATGCAATTTTATATCCAATGACAAAGAGGTTCAACGAAGGTTAAATGGTGAAAATGATGCTGTCAACTTAGAGGTCGTCAAAATGGAACGCCAATCAACAACAGAAAAAGTGCTTGGTATGTATTGGAATACCGCTAACGATGGGCTAGAATTTCACTTTCAGTTTCATAAAATTGCTCGTGATGTACTCAATGGTACGCGTATTCCAACCAAACGAGAGCTGTTGGGTATAACCATGTCCATGTATGATCCTTTTGGCCTGTTGGCAAACATCACCATATGCTTGAAATTATTGGTTCAATCTTTGTGGAAGCTGCATGTGGACTGGGATGAAGCCGTTCCTCAGCCGCTAGCTGAGCGATGGTTAACGTGGTGGTTCAATTTTCAATCTGTGAAACTCTTTTCGGTGCCACGTTGTTACTCTGTAATCTTACCTGTCGCCGATGAGATTCAGCTGCATATCTTCGTTGACGCTAGTTCTTGCGCTTATGCTGCTGCCGCGTATCTCCGTGTAAGAAAGGGAGATAAAGTCGACGTTACATTGGTATGCGCGAAATCTAGATGTGCCCCATTGAAGGGTATGACGATACCACGCTTGGAATTACAAGCAGCCGTTTTGGGTTGCCGTCTGAAAGAATCACTCGTATGCTGCCATGATTTCCGCGTGAACAGTACGACGTTTTGGAGTGATTCCAAAACAGCCATTCTTTGGATTCGTTCCACAAGCCGAGACTACAAGCAGTTTGTCGCATATCGCATAGCCGAAATTTTAAGCGTTACATCAGCAGATCAATGGCGCTGGATTCCAACAACGTTAAATGTCGCAGATGAGGCCACGCGATTTCGTACATCGTTTAGATGTGATCAAACGTCCAGATGGTTGGTTGGTCCAGATTTTCTTCATAAAGACTCAACGCAGTGGCCGCAAGAGATACCAGAGCTGACGTCTAGTGACTGTGCTACTGAGGAGATGGTGAAGCGTGTCACAATTCTAGCTAAAACAGTGGAGTATCCAATAAATTTTACTAATTATTCATCTTTTTTGAAGATCAAGAGAGTCGTAGCGTGGATTTTACGCTATCTTCACAACATCAAGTCTGGTATACGTCGAGAGGGTGAACTGAATGTCATGGAGCTTGTTGATGCCGAAAAAATAATTCTTCGCAGGGTGCAATTTGAGTCATTTGCTAGCGAAATCAACGTGATCAAACAGAAGGGGTTCCTGCCAAAATCAAACTATCTGCAGCAACTTACGCCGTTTATAGACGCAGATGGTTTATTGAAAGTGAATGGTAGAATCGAAGCCGCCTACTGTCTGCCAATCACCGCTCGTCGTCCGGTGATTCTATCTCAGAATCATTATGTAACACGCCTTATTGTGAGGTATTATCATTGCCAGCTACATCATCAGAACGATCAACTCACAATCAACGAGATACGTCAACAATATTGGGTTCCTCGCGCTCGAGTCTTGCTCAAATCCGTGAAGAAGGAATGCCAAGTGTGCATATATAACAACGCCAAACCAGCCGTACCGCTTATGGGACAATTACCAGCAGATCGCCTCAAGCCATATGTTCGCCCGTTTTCCTATGCTGGAGTTGATTACTGTGGTCCATTTTTTGTCGCCATTGGTCGAAGAAGAGAGAAGAGATGGGTCGCGTTATTCACCTGCCTCACAACGCGAGCGGTTCATTTAGAAATTGCTCAGGAACTATCAACTGACGCCTTTATTTTGTGTTTGCGAAACTTCGTTAACCGTCGAGGAGTGCCAATAAAGATCCGAAGCGACAATGGCACAAATTTTGTGGGTGCACAGAAGGTACTCAAAGAGGAAGAACGAATATTCGACTTTAGCCGTATCGAAGGTGAAATGGCACGCCGTAGCATTCAGTGGGTATTCAATTGCCCTGCTAATCCGTCAGCAGGAGGCTGTTGGGAGCGCCTCATACAATGCGTCAAGCGTTTATTACAGCGTGTGTTAAAAGAAGAAGCACCACGGTTGGAAACGTTTCATAGCGTCCTTATAGAAGCAGAAAACATAATAAATAGTCGCCCACTGACAGAGTTACCCATAACACCGCAAGATGAGGAGCCATTGACTCCCAATCATTTCTTGTTGGGGTGCCTTAATTCTACTCAAACGCCTAGCCCAACCGAGGAACGAGTATGTCTTCGCAAACAATGGCGAATTGCCCAAAACTTGAAGGATCGACTGTGGAAAAGATGGACGATCGAGTACTTGCCTCAACTTCTGCGACGTTCAAAATGGAGAAATGAGACAGTTCCGTTAAAGCCGGGACAATTGGTAATAGTTTGTGATCATACTCGCCCAAGAAGCCAATGGGAACGAGGAAGAGTGACCGAGGTTTTTCTCGCTAAAGATGGACAGGTCAGGAGTGCCAAGGTTCGCACGATTTCCGGTCTGCTACACCGACCTGCAAGTAAGCTAGCCGCTTTGACTGTATGTGAATCCTCTAGAGAATTCACCGGGGAGTGGGATGTCGATTAACAACACTGCAAACACGAGGCTGATATTCACCACAGCGTAGTTCAACTCTTTTTGAATTGTTTATGTGCGGGCATTCCATCCTACGACGGCAAGCGAGACGGTCGGACACCAATTTTAAAACGCAACAGTCACTTTTGTTACATATATACACAAAACATAATTCGTAGTTAGAAAGTCAATAAAATGACAACACAAGCCGTCAAATTACAGTAGTTTTATTCTCTACAGCCGTATAATGAAGAATATTGGAAATTATTGAAAAAAATAAATTAAATCTCAACAACATACTATTTCATTTAAAACTAAATGCTGGAACATATTATATTATCGTGGTAAATTATATCTAATTAAAGTTATTTGTTGCCCCACTTGCCATCAAACAAAATGATATCAGTGAAGAGAGAGAGAGAAATAGCATCGATAATGAGAATATAAAACTTTTGCTAATCAAAATAAGGCATAAAATAAAAACAAACAAAAAATCGTTAAATTTTTCGCCTACAGCGCTAAAACGAAGAACAAACTTATGCCCTGACAATATAAACAAACTGCGATAGCAGCAGGCACAAAGAATGAGAATAGATATACAAGTAAATGCACATACAAACGAATCGACAAACTGACAAAGATATAGTACAAATACGATTACAAAGGCAGTTGCATTTCATAAACACCTACACCTCCATATAGTCCATACAAACATATAAATATCTTGTACTTGTGTGATGTGGTTTCTTGGTATACTATTTGTGTTTTGTAAAAGTGTGAGCCCGAATGTTGCCAACAGCTGCTGTGTGGCATCCTCAACAGGGAGAAACGGTTTTTTCAAGTGGAAAATTACTTTCGCAGCTTTATGATGCGGAAATTATATGAAAAGTCATGGCCGCACCCAATATTTATACAATCACACATTCATATATGTATATATAGAAATATATATATGTATTTGAATGCACACAGACAAATAATACACATACAGCTATACAAAAACACAATTCAGTATACCGCAATACAATGCGCCTTAACTATGCCGCCTTATTGAAGTTGAAAAAGAAAGATGATGAATAGCAAAGTAGTGAAAACTGAAGTGGAAGCAGCGAAAGAGAAAGAGAGTCAGAGAAACAGAGAGAGATAGAGTATTAGTACATACATAATAATGGTAGTAGTAGTAGTAACAAAAGAAAAAATGAAGTAAGTAGAAAAAGTAGAACAGAAAGAAAGTTTTCAAATAATTTTAATATTTGAATTATTATTGCCTTTTTGGAAATTTATGCGGACATCTGCAGATATTTTCACCAAAAATTGCAATATTATTTTGTTATGGTAAAATAATCGACCCTCTTTCGCAGCAATCTTATTCTCGCGCACTATAAATACACTAAGAATTGGTTGCAACTGGCAATGCCGTATTAGTATGTTTGACAGCTGACACACAAACTATTATTTATATTTCCCAGATAAGAAATGCCCAGTTTGTGCGGGAAATTTTGCATTGAAATACATGCAAGGATGCAGTTGGAAAGGTCCAAGTGAATACTCGCTGTTTGCTGATTTGGCTTCCAGATCAAGGACGAATTCAGATAATTGAGGTTGCAGAAGAACTAGCCAGAGCTGATGGATTTCGTAGTTGATTATTTTGGTGTATAACTCCACATAATAAAACTACAACTGAGATAACATCCCTGGATTTACGGAAGCAAAAAGGGCTCAAGTCTATGGAAATGAAGCCGCCACATCGAGGGGTTAGGCTTCGCAGAACGTTGTCTCGGTTTACAATTAGACGTAAATTGTAAATCTCTTTCTGATATTCTCTGTAATGGTGTTTCTCACCGATTCACTCATTCAGAATTTGGTAAAAATGTCTGAAACTAATATTGCTAAAAACCACTTTTAGTTAAGAAAAAGAGCTCAATTCCTGAAGTCTAATCAATCAAAGCTAAGGTAAAGCGCTCAAATCCATGGAACTGAGGTCGCAGTTAACCTAGCTACTAGGTACGCCTCACAGTTGATTGTATTGAACCAGAATACCAGTTAAATATACATTTAATGGTCTTCCTCACTTAGAGGAAGTTTGAAACTACTACTGGTGTAACATCACTAGTAAGCAATAGCTCAATTCATAATGTCTAACCAAGCTTAGGCAAGCAACAGAGCTCAAGTCAATAGAAATGAGGTCGAAGTTTAATTAGCCAATGGATGGGCCTCGCAGTTTATTATATCGATCCAGAACCCTACATATATTTGAATCCAATGGTCTTTCTCATTTACTCGATCATCAAGAACTGGGAAAATGTCTGAAGCAACTACTGAGATAACATCTTTAGTTTTATACAAGCTCAAAACTGAATTCGCGAAATCTAATAATGCATAAGACACGACATTTGAGTACCAAATATATTGATTCCAATTAATTTATCGATAAAAAGTTCCGATGCATCTCACATAGAATAGAGTGCTGAGTTTGCACAATATGTCACTGGTGATCGCAGTGCTGGAGCTTACAAGCCCTTACCTTTACAATCTTACTTGTTCACCATTGGAGATTTTATTTCTTTCGGTCTCTGAAAAGCTTGAAGTGATATCAAACGAATCCGAGGAAAATTACTTGTTTTGTATTTCTAAACAATTACTCCAATTCTACCCAGATTGAATAATGGGGAAGAATGAAATTGTTTGCACTTTAATTTCGATACTTTTTTCCCCAAGTCAATAAAACTTTGTTCAGCAACTAATACATCAAAAAAGAGTAATGGAGGAAATGTACATATTTACCGATTAATTCTATAAATTCGAACGAGGTGGTCATTGCAATTGTACACCTTAACAGCATACAAATGCATGAACTTCTCAGATGTGATTCTCTTAACGATTTAAGTTTCTTTATATCTATATGCACATAAGGATTGTATACATATATATTACATACAAACACGTGTATGCGACACACTATTGAAGTAATAAAGCCTCTTACTTAATTTTATGAAGGTGGCCGGCGCATATTTATAGTATGTACTCTAAGTGTGATGAAGAAAATATTCCCTTTATGCTTTGTGTGCGTTGCAAGTATTGCCTCAGAACATATCTACGCTTAATGGTATATAAAATAAGAAAAAAGGAAGAGTGATTTTTTATTTTGGTTTTTTGCCTACCTACTATATGTGGTTCACTATGTAGCGCATTTCATTCATTTCATTCATTTACTTAATTTATGCTTTTTATCAAAGAACTCATAAATTTAATTTATTACATGTTTGTTGTTGTTGTTGTCGTTGTTATTACTCGTAGTCGTATTATAGTGCTTCTACTGGGTTATCCATTTTGTGGTTCTGTTTAGGATTTCGATGAAATTAAAAAATTTGCATTTCAATATAATATTTTGACCTTGTCATTCAATAGTCCTCCATAGGATTGGGTGCCTGAACAACAGCGTTTGGATGATCATGCGATTTATCACATTTGGACTTTTTTTTTTTGTGGGGCTACGCAAAGTTCGTCTTTATACTGATAATCCTCAAACTCTTGACGCTCCAAAAACAAACAAAGTAATCGAAAATTACCTCACAAGGGTCAAGTGCTGTATGAGGTCCCGTGGAGGACTTTTGAATGATGTTGTATTTCATACAGAATGGCAAGGTCCAAACATTATATTGAAATAAAAATCGAAATTCTAAATAGAAATGTGTTGTATGAACGTTTACTTTCGGAACCACAAAATGGATAACCCAGTAATGTACTCGTATGAATGTATGTAGGAGCGCAAATGAATGTAGCTATGTATGCATGTTGCAGTGATGGTTATTTGTGTTGCGGTTATGGTTGTTGTTGTTGTTGTTGCAACAAATAACAAGTTAAATTGTATGCGACAAATGAAGTAAAAATGCTATAAATTAAACGAAAAGCAACGAGACTTCTATGGTGTTCCTCCCAATAGACGGAAATGTATAGGAAGGAAGTATTTTCGAAAAAAAGTGTTCTATTTGAAATATTGTTAGAATATTGTTGGGAGGTTTGAAACAGGGGTTGCTGGTTGTTTAAAAACGGATCAGTGCTATAAAGGTTTTGTTTTTAATTTCTAAACTCTTAGCTTTGGCAGAAAAAAAATTTGGGAAAGCTTACCTACTGTAACAAGAGTTACGCAGACACACTTTCGAAAAATATAGTACTTTTAAGATTGAGGTAGGAGAGATTTTCATCTGTCAGCGCCCATTTAAAAAAATTATCGCATATTGGTACAAGGTATGCCACATGACGGACTTCAGTTTTATAGCTTCATATGTTCGTGAGCAAAGTGCTGTCGAAAACTTACTTACAGGTAGGCGTGGCTTTCACCCGATTAATCCTATATTCGAATATGTTTGTTATTTAGTAAATAGAAGCGTGAGTTTCAGCTTGATATCTTTACACTTTCCTGCGTAATGTGTGAAATTACGTATTCAACCACTTGCTTTAGTACGGGAGGAATGTGTGATCTTTATCTGATGATGTACATTGTCATATATATCCATTCTGTGATCAGGCATACTTTATATAGTAATTTTTAGTTCGATTGCTTTATATTTTTGCATACTGCATATAATTTTGAAAGGGAGGTAGGCGTTGGTTTCTACGTTCTAGGAACTCACCTATTCGAGCAAATGCAAACAATTCACTTCAAGGACATACACTGAATATAAAAATTCCATCTCAAAAAATTAGAAAATCATCCATCATCACCTCATCAACATCATCATCCTTTCCGACTTTATTGATTTGACCAGATCATTTAATTTGCAATGGAGTCAAATCACACACACACACGCTCATACGCAAAAGCACACACACAAACGAACATGCATTTGGCAAATCTCGAAAAATGCCTACAAATGTGAATTTACAATTTTCAGCAAACAATAACGGTATCATACACACACATCTATACATACGAAAAAACAACTCCATTTATGGGTATTGTAAAGTGCCGAGAATGAATCCCACTCCATGCGAATCGATAAAATATGCAAAAATCAAATAGAAAATTACCCAAACCTATCTCTTTGCTATTCTTGTTGTTGTTGTTGTTGTTGCTAATTGTTGAATTGTGTTAAGAGGTCGAACGAAGTATTGCATTCATGGCAGTCCTCTCGGCAGAACTTTGTTTATGTTAGTTGAGCTTAGTGGTTCAACGTGTTTAGAAATTTTAATATTGTCGGCTTAGTAAGGGGTGTTGTTGGGTGGGTCTTTTTATTGTTGTATTTACGTATACTCCAGTCAAAAATGTTCTTGTTTTATTACATTTTTTATCTACTACTGCTTCATAAAATACTGAGAGACACGCAATTTATATTTTTTTGCTCTGTTATCTCTACATTTTTCCCACAACAGGCAATAGAGGCTAGTGGAACAACTGGAATAAAATGAACAGCAATAACCAATAGACTCGTTCGATTGGGTGCTAGTAATCAACAGACGAAAAAGAAGACGAGGAAGAAGAAATATCAACAACAACGATAGTGAAGTGCATTCATTCAGAACGAAACACAAACATGACACCTTTGACTCGGTAACTTGCCGTGTGGTTCACTATGTAGCATGCAAATGAAATGGGTTGGAGGACAAGGACGATCAAATCATGTTAGCATATTTAAATTGTGAACCATCAGTAGCAACATAGTATATTCATGTGATATTCATTCGTATGCTCATATTTACATATCACCACAATTGCCCCCATTCGAGCGCCTATGAAAACCACTTTAAATGGAGCTCTTCATTTTTGCATGCTAAACTGGGGGAATCATTTTAATTTCAGTTTTGCTAAACGAATATAGATACTGACATATATACTACAAACTTATAGTAGAAGGTAACAGAATATATGTATGTGTATGGGAAAAACAAAATTTGTTTCATTCTGTTTTCTTGTTATTTTTATTATGCTCCTGCTGCACGGAGGTCAACTTGAACATATTGAATATTTTTACAGAAGTTTATATGAGTGTGTGAATGTTGATGTTTCGAAAATTGAAAATAACTACATTCAAATGTATTTTCATATGTGAATAAGCTTGTGTATGTGCCTGAGTGTACAATGTACTCATCGTAAAGGCTAGAAGCTATTGTTGTTAAAACAAGGGGAATGTGGACAAAACTTCCGGTTCAATCACCGGAAATATTTGATTGCATTTATATGTTTCATTCAGTGTTGTTGTTGTTGTTGTTGGTTTATTGTTTTATTCTATTGTTCAATGGGGCACTCATACGAAATGCAGGTGGTCAGTGTAAGTGCTGTAATATGTACAACTCTATAGGGCGAATGTAACCAGTGTACTAAAGCAAATGACAAAAAAGAAATCATTGCATACTTCCAAGCATATTAGTAAATTCCATTAATTTTGCATTTTTGTGAAACACTCTTTTTTTCTTTTTTCCAGATTGGGACGTTTGCATTGCATTAAGATGGGTCGATAAAAAAAATTTAAATGACAATTCTTGAATTGAAAGCATAATTTGAAAGCATGATGACATCATCAACTTTTCTTTGGACCGCCTTAAACAGTCAAAATAGTTTATTTTGTTATGACTTTGACGTTTGATGATCTATTCTCTGATATTGTACTTTTATATCATTTTAGCTTTTGATGGGTGTTATAAAGGTAGTAATTTGAACTATAAATTAGATCATATATATAGCTGTTGCATATAAATTAAGTAAATCGACCATCGAACGTCAAAGTTATGACAATAAATGCTACCAAGATACCGTTAATGGAGGCTTTCAATTAAAGCGGGCATTTGTTTCAATCTACGTTTTTATATGGGAAGAGACCCAAGCCTGTAAAATATTTTTTTATTCAATGGTGAGGGCATCTCGTTCAAGGAAGGCTTACAATTAAGAGGACGAATGTTTAAAAATTTATGTTCGTATGGAAAACGACCCAACCTAACTGCATTTGATCTGGTTTATTATGGCACCCTCGGGTACTGCATAGTTAATCAATTTTTAACTCAAGATCAAATTTCTTTCGCTCATATTTATTCTTGCAAAATTCAGAATTTGAATGACTTATGTACTGGAATTTAATATAAATTAAAGGAAAGAATAAAACTACAGGATTGTCGGATGGATTGGGACGGAACAAAGTAATTCGTCACATACAAAAAAAAAAAAATTCAAAGAAAACCTAGAAAATTCCTAGAAAATCCTGATGAAAAAAAAAACATAATTGAATTTATTTTTCTAATCTCCTAGTTGGCTTGTAGCTTTAGCCGAGTACTGAACATCGAAGTGGAACTGGAAGCCGCAATTGATATTGTGAGAACTTTGGTTGATCTATACCAAGCATGTTTTTTTCAGGTGGCGTTCTAGTAGTTTTTTGCCCAACTCTCAAGGAGTATGGGGACCCAAAAGGGCTGCTTTTCGAAACACTCTTGTCTGTGTGACGCAGAGTAATATGAATCAGACGATTATATCAACGAAATTAAGTCCAATAAATGAATAAACGTTCAATAGCGATTGAATCAAATGTTCACGGATGACCAGACATACCAACACTTTTTCCTAATCTTTTTTTTTTCAAAGTGCTCGATAAATATCTTGAATTTGTCAGAATCTCAGAGTCTCTCCTATTATTCAATGGTATCTATTGTAATTATTGAGTTGGCAAAGAAACCCATCCTAATCATTTTATTATAAACTAGTAAATTCCTTAACAAGCAAAATAACAATTTCCATCGTCACCAGCATCATCATCATCATCATAATTACCATCATCAGTGGTATCAACAGAAGACGATGACGGAGAAGTTGTAGAAGATGAGAAGCAATAATAATATGAAAAATAAAATCAACTATTTAGCAAGTCAATAACCCTAAAAGTATGCAAAAGAAGTAATGCGATCAGCAATATCAACCAAACGACCACACACTTAACCATCAACCGACCAAGCAACCAATCAACCAACATAGATAAATGTTATGTTGAAATTTATTTTGTCTCGCATTGTCGCCAAAACGCAAAAAAAGAATGAGAAGCAGAAATTGTTGTTGAATTCGTAAGTGAACCTTTTATTACAAAAACATCGGACAGCCATACAGCCTGAGTACAGACTAAGTACGAATGGATGTACATATGTATGGCATAGGTAGTATTTACATTCGTAGATGTGCAGATTAGGTGTTGGGTGATGTTAGTGGCCAAAAAGAATGAACCTTTTGAGTGGATAAATTTGAATAGCAAATTTGCAGGCGCAAATGCTTTGATGACAGCAAACCTACGTATGTACATTCGTATGAAACATATGAAAATACGAATGTACTTAGTGTTACTGTTGGGTGGCGGGTTTTTTGTTTTTCCGTTCTTCCACCCTCTCCCATTATTTTGTTTCGATTCTTGTCATTGTTATCGTTGACGTTGTTACTATTGTGGTGTTTTTGTATGTTTGCTAACTAAGTATTCACATTTTATTCCACAAATCTACACATACTCGTATTATAGAAATGTTCTCGTCGTACATACTATACGATTGTGAGTAGAGTGTAGAGAGCGTAGACTGAGTGACTGGATGGATGGTTGGCATCACTGCATTGCCATCGCACCCATCTCTGCATTAGATGGTTTTTGGCTTTATCCTATTTGAAAAATATGTAAATTGTTTTGAGGATTTGCGTTAGATTTTGTTTTTATTGCCGTGGTAATGCGAGTACATTTCAGTTTAGTTTCAGTTTCTTGTTGACGTTCGTTTGATTTTTGGCTATTTTTTGTTTGCTTTTGTTGCGTTTCATCGTTTGGTTGCGCTTGTCAATTTCTCTTGTACACTTTCTCTCTTTCTATTACACGATGTAGCAAGTGCGGTGCACTTAATAAAAAACGATAACAGCCATGGTAAACAGCAACAACAACTACATATAGTATTGTACAATACTAAATATAGCATTTACAATTGTTTGTGTTGATGCCATTTGGTAGAATTCAATTCGTTAACGTCGTTGATATATCAAATACGATAAGTGAAATGGATTTAGTAACAGTAAAAAGCAACATCAAGTGGTTGTGGCATTAATGTTGCATGTTTATTTGCTTTTTTTCTGTTTCATCATTTCATATGCAGTATCTATTTTTAGCTAATTTTGTGAGGGTAACAATTATGTGTATTACAATAAATACTAGTGCGCTTGAAAAGTGTTTAAATTCCATTAGGTAAACATACTTGTTTATTAGTATATGTAATCTTACACACCGACTTTTAGTCCTTCGAGATTTCATGGGAAAGACATTGGAAAAAATTATGTTTTCCATCAAACCCATACAAACAAGTAAATAATAAAGAATTTCCTTTAAAATTCATTTATCTCTGTGCTGTTAGAACTTTAAATATATTTGGGTTTAATCTGGCTTTAATAATTTTGTTAAAATTGAGTTCTTTTATTAAATTATCAACTTGGTTTCACTCAAATTATATATTTTTTTAGTTTATTTGTAGAAAAATCCAGATGATTAAGAAGGCCATTCTCAATGTCATAATATGCTATACTGTTGTCAGTGCTCTTCTTCTTTTTCTTCTTTAGTTTATGATGCATAGCAAGAGAAAACTTAATTAAAAATGGCTGCATGCTGTCACTGTATATTTATAAGTACCTACATATGCACTCAAGTTAATGTATGTTTGTATGTTTTGTAGTATATGCGAATGCGCAACATATGAAATGTAATTTATGCTGTAGAAATAATTTTTCAAACACTACACTACACATCATGACTTTATGAAAATATGTTTTCTTATACTTTTATATATTTATATGTAATACTCATAAGACTCACATTCATATGAAACCAAGGGGAAATACTTTCACGTAAGCACATACACACACAAACACACGTTTAATCTTCAGCTAAGTTGTAACGACAAGTGAAAAAGTGCCAAGTTCTACATTGTTCGAGTTAGTAATAGATTCGTGAGATTTTGGCGCTTGTGTCATGAATACTCGTGATGCAAAGTATGATTTTTTAAAATTAAAAAATTTGTTTACAGTCATGTACGTTTTGGTCTACCTTGGGATTGCAGAAAAATGCAAAGCGATGTGATGGGCATAAATTGCTTTGCATCGAGCTCAAAGTTCACGAAAATGAATGAAAAATCGACAAATATACGAACAGATGCATAGGAGTAGTCTCTAGAGTTATAAAATGTATAACTAAACCCTATTATTTTTTTCTCCTTAACATTTTTCCCATCGTACTTACATAAATTTTCTTCCCATAAGGAGTATCCATTAAAAATGTGGTTTTATATGAAATTCGCTCCCAGCAGTCTCCTTTGGAAGGGTAAAACATATGAGCGACCGCCATCATTTTTTCTAATAAAGATTTTCGCAGAACTTACGTATCTTTTATCTCCACTCCTTAGGAGGGCTTCCCTACAAAATTTACGTTTTTCCAAAGTATGCTCCTAGCGGTCCTAGACTAGCCTTAGAGAGGTAAACCATTTTGGACCCCTATTCCTTTTTTCACACTAATAATTCTTACATACATATTTACTTCATATATGCACCCTCTGAGAGGACGCCTATATAATAAATTAATAAATATCTCCAAATCTGCCTGGGAAACGCTTTCAGTAGTATGAAATATATATTGGACCCACATTAGGCTTACTTCTTCAATATTTTTTCCGATCATACTCTCTATCTTCATCACTTGGGAGGGCTGCTAAACAAAATGCAAGCAAAAATTACATGAAAATCAACAAATGATCACAAAATGCCCGGAATCGCCTCTAGGTGAGTGACATGTATATCGGGCACCCATTAGCTTAAACCTTTTCAATATTTTTCTCGAACATACTTACCCTCTATTTCCATCTCCTAAGAGAGTTGCCATATAAAATGAACGCATAAACATCTGAAACTCGACAAATATCCACGTAGCTGTCCACAAATCATCTTTAGAGCGGTGAAATTATGAATTTGTTAAATTTTATGACTTTAATTATATTTTTTTTATATTGCTTCTTATTTTTCAACCTTGAAATCACGAATTTTCATATTTTCATATAAACATCTTATATGTCATTTCAACTTTTCTTGATTTTATTTGAGTTAAATACTGAGGTATTACGAACCTATTAATATGAATTAAATCTTGTATGAGTCATATTTTAAGATTCTTTTAGTCGGATTGGGAATAATGTTCACGAATTAAACAATTTTATTTCATATATATGAGTGAATAAATCACCAATGTGTGAGTCGAAATGAATGGTTGATCTCTGGCATTTTCATCTTTTGAATAAGTTCTTACTGTTAGTATTTCATTGCGGTTGCTGTTTTCTCATTCATACACATTTATATATGCACCTTTTCATTTCTGTTTAAAGCAAACAAATTGTAAACAAAATAATATCTCACCATGCATTTATGAACAAGTTATAAATTAGTTTGTCTGCTCCTATATATATATATATATATATATATATATATATATATATATATATATATATATATATATATATATATATATATATATATATATATATATATATATATATATATATATATATATATATATATATATATATATATATATATATATATATATATATATATATATATATATATATATATATATATATGTGTGTGTGTGTGTGTGTGAGTTTGTGAGTTTGTGAGTTTGCGAATATGAATGCATAATATGTGTGACACATTAACACTTTCATATATTTTCATACAATATGAAGTAGTGAGTTGATGAGTTTTGTTCTTACCGTTTTTTCTACAAACTTGGTTATACATACATATTTATAAATACATATATGCATGTGCATACCATATTGTGTATAATTGTATTCATATTTAATTATCTATCATTTAACCTATTTACTCGCTGACAAAAATTTACATATATTTTTATATAAATTTTTATACAAATTCGACGACTTTTCCGATCTAATTGTCCAATAATATAATGAAAAGTAAGAAGGAATATTTTGCGGTTGAACCAAAGAAAAGTCCAACGGCTGAATATTGACTTTAATGATAGTCAATCTTAGTATGAATTTGGGTAACATTAGTTAGTATAATTATGCTTGTTTAAGCGAGCATTTACTATACTTAACACACGAATATCCGCCATAGTGGAACAACATACATATCTTAGCTGCTAACTATAACATTGGACAAAAGTAAAACTATACAACAATCACATTAAGATGGTAATAAAGGTACATAATACTGGCGAAGTATGAAATGTGCGAAAGTCCTTACTATCTCATGCTCATGCCATGGCATCGCATACAGTATATGCTTACATATATGCATTCCTTTGCTCGAGTACGATTATCCGTCTACCCGCCTAGACACACTATGTATGTGTATCATAGTGTGTCTAGTTGTTCGTCTCACCCACTAAGTGACGCTATCGTTTGTAGTGGTAGTAGTAGTAGTAGTAGTTTTATTCACAAATACTTGTACATATTCATCATTCTTACTTCACCTAGTGCATATTACTACTATTGTATTGTATATTCTAGTAGTATAATTATTCGCTTAGTTAGTTCGTGCAGAATGCAAGAAACATGTTCAAGTATCTCATCTACAGAACCTTCAACATATGACTCCCAACACGATGCGACACAATACAGAAAAAAAAAACAATACGGATACATATACATAAGGCATACTAGGCGGTAGAAGTATTTAATTGAAGTTTTATACTATTTACTATTCTATTTCGCCTTTTCCCCCCTCATCCGGGTTTGTCTTCTACGACAATACACAATGACGACGATGTCATTTTGTGAATTTACTTGTACAAGTAAAGTTGGCTTTGATTAAAAATTGAAATTTTCTATGTGAAAAGTAAGTTACAATTGTTGTTGTTGTAAAGTTGAAAAGTGAAAACATGTTTTGTTGAGATTTTAATTTTAACAATATAATTTTGTTGTGACATTGTCTTCATTCTTATTGAATAACACGAATAAAGACTACATTTAGAACAATAGGTCATTCAGCTGTATTGTTGCAGGCAGAGAATAAGTGTGGTGGGGTTTAACGGAAATTGTGTTATTTTGATTTTGGGAGGTGTGAAAAATATGCATAGTATTTTATGCTATTTTGCAATTATAAATGAGTAGTAATGAGTAAAAATATATGAGGAACTGGGGTGAACAAGGTGGCACAGTAGTTCCCCTACTTGATTTTTTACAGCCATAAAACTACAATGAAGCTATGTAAATGTGTGCGAGATAAAGTCTTTCTTCTTTATTTATTGATATAGAAGATAAGAATCCGGTAATGAGAGCGAGAGAAAAAGTATATATTCTCTTATTCAAATAGGAGAGAAGAAAACCGGGTTAATCTGAATCTGTCAGGTCATATTTCGTATTAAAAAATTCATTAAAATATCCAGAGCCGCCAACTCACTCCATACTTATTTCTAACATACCCCTTGCCTCTACCAATTAGAGGGGCTCCCATATAAAATTGACATATACATACTCTCTGTTTCCACCCGTTAGGGGGATTCCTCACAAAAGTGATATTCTTTAATTTTATAAAAACATTGAATTCGAATTCAGTGATCAAAAAACCTAAAGAAATGCTTACCTAGTCCGTTGGACTCTTTCTTTCTTGTGGCTGTGCTTTAATTCCTCGGATAATGATTTTCCACTAGGTAAGGTAAGTCGCCACAGCACAGTGGAAGTGCAGCATTTTCCATGATTTTTTGCGAAAAGCGCTAGCATGAAATCCTCTAATTCTTGCATTTTAATACTATTCAACATTTCTGTAGTGAATTTGAAACAAAAGTATGAAATTCAACGCTATTTTGTGAATATTTCGTGTGTGCTTTATACAATTAAAAGAATTCGCACACATTATGAAGTATGTATTATTCGCAAAATTTCACTTGTGGCCACAAAAACTTTAGAAAAATAAATTATAAGGAAAAAGACAACGAAATTGATGGTGTGTTGTGAGAGAAAATTGTGTAGTGAGGAGCTTGATTGTTTTTCAGCATAGCTAAATATTGTAACAAAACAAAAAAAAAAATTGAAATAAAAGCTTTTGCTAATGCAGCGGTAGAAAACTTTTGTATTACACTTGCATATGTATATATGAGCATTCATATATTTCACATATGATCATACTATTCAATGATGTTGAAGAGATGGCTACATGATCATGTTATTGCAAAAAAAAAAATTACTTTTGAAATTCAACTTCATTTTGTAGTACCAATAATATTGTAGTACTTATCATAGTAGTAGTAGTAATAATAATAGTTGTTGTATTTAATGTTGCATCACTCTATTCCATTTGCATTGTGAGCAACTTAGTTCAACAATTCAATGCTAACATTGATGTGCAGCGCTGTATGTACGAGTATGTGTTTGATAATTTTACATGGGAATGAGTTGAGAACGAAATCGGAATGCTATGTTTGCCCTATTTTGAAATTGTACATACTCAACTCAACTCAACTTTAACTATGGTTGGTGAAAACTTCGTCATTGTTGTTGTGACTATATACCACTGCATTACATTTGGTGTAAGTATTATTAGGATTTCAATGCAACAACAAGAGATACTCTCGTATGTACAAATTGTACCAACATACTACATATCGACCTTATAGTAAGGAATGTTGGTATTATTGTTGCAAATACCAGAGTTTCTAACTCGTAATTCGTATTATGAACAACGAAATACATATACTCATACCTACTTATGTAGTACATAGTAGGTGTATATATGTATGTTCACAAACACAATTTGTAATCATACTAAATAATACTATTTTAGTATTTGTACTATTTAGTAGTTTAGTACTTTCCTTATTGTTGTATCTAAGTTACATACATACATTTGAAAGTAAGAAGGTGGAAATGTATAATATTTAGTTAAGTAGGTAGCATTTAATATGCCAAATGAATGCAATGATTTGCTTCTGTATTTGGTTGGGTTGATTTTAATGCATTTTCATACAAATAGTAACTACTGTGGTATACTTGCATATTAGCCGTATTCACAACTGCGATGGTGAATGGGATTGATATTGGTTGGCTTGTCTGATTTCATATGCTCTGATAAAGACAACCAACCATCTAAGTAATAAGATGCTTAATATCTACTAATTTAAGTTTTTGAATGTGATTTCTAATTGTAGGTAACAACGTTTCTTGTTCAGTTATTGTTATTGTTTTTGTTGTGCTATATTTATATGATATTCAACTTTTTATATTCACGTAGGTGTACATTGTGGCTATAATATTGTTTATACTGTAATATAATGTTTAGTGCTTTGGACCGTTATGCATGCGGCTGTTTTAATTTCGCTAACACCGATGCTCAGATAACCTTTATAATGACAGATAGACAGATGTGAGCATGGTTTTTATCCACCAGAACAAATTTTCACAATTATCACACCCTGACAGAAATAATCGTGTGGGCCAATCTTCAGTCATAGTTTTGTAGGTTCATGCGCAAAGTACTGTTGAGAATATAAAGCGTGAAATCGACCATTCAACAATATATTTTTGTAAGGGATATATGCATGAACGGTTAGTGCGTTGACCTTCTGATCTGTAGGTCGTGGGTTCAATCCCCGGCTGAAGAACAACTTTAATATCGAAAAGAATTTTCTTTCTAACAGTACTCATCTGAAGGCAAGCAATTGAAAATTCTTCCGTCAGTAACAATTTTCCATGGAAAAGCTTCCAAAAGAACTCTGTGACAAATCTCAGAAAAAGTAATGTCACAAGGCTTCCGCCGTTCGGAACCGGCTAACATAAGTAGGTCCCTTCTAATACTGTTCAAAATTTAACACGTACAAGAGTACTGGAAGAGAGGCTCGGTCAAAGAGCTTCGGGGCTTATAAATGACACATATTTTTTGTTTATTTTTAAAATTTATTCAATTTTTGTGTGATTTTTCAAAAATTTCAAAATAAGTTGTTGAAATTTTTATTACTTGCAGACGTTTCAGTCGTTTGACATCACTTAATTCGTGTGGTATGTATACGCTTCATCCATTAACACATTCCATGCTCAAATGTGATTGATTTCTTTATATGTTGTAAATAAGGCAAATCTCTGATTATCATTATAATTCACCAATCGTCGCTAAAGAGGCTGTCTATTAAGTTGTAAATATACTTCTTCGTTATTTTGCCTATCTTTGAACATCTATTTATTATCATCTGTATTCTTTGGTTGCTCTACTCTAATAAGATACTAGTTAGAACAAACAAATCAATGTTATTAATGCCAGAAGATAGTTATACACATTCACATATTTCATTGTGTGATGTTGAGTTTGCCTATATATTATCGCAGAGAATATTTGAGCGTGATTTTATACTAATGATAATAAATACATGCACATGTATACACAAATTTACTAACAATATCGTATAATTTATGATGATAATACAGTAGTATTTTGCATGTTG
Source organism: Megamerina dolium (assembly GCA_963854835.1). NCBI lineage: Eukaryota > Metazoa > Arthropoda > Insecta > Diptera > Megamerinidae > Megamerina > Megamerina dolium. Next base: position 70,101,044 of record OY978529.1, on the reverse strand, counting down.
ATATCATTCATTTGCACTCGGACTATTCGACGTGTTTTTTGTGGTTGGTGGTTGGTCATCGCTGCAATGCTGCAATGGGAATAATGGGATTAATAATGTGTATATACATATGTATATGCTCACATCTACTATGTAGACATACAACAAATATATTTATTACAGCATATTCATTCTGCTAACAGTGCTTTGTAATTTGATATTAACACCATCATATCACTATTCAATTTTGAATATATTCCAATCTACAGCATTAGAGTATTACCCTACTCACACCAAACGAATGAACAAAATCAGAATGACTAACTGCCTGATGACTAAATTTGAACCACAACACGTTTTTATGTGGTTCATATTTAGTGGACGCATTTACTACAAAATGACTAACTGAATTAGTATGGAAGTTGTTGTTGTTGCTGTTGTTATAGTTTATTATTATATGTTGATGATGAGTTGTCATACATTTCAACATAACCATATTGTTGATTAACAACATTTGTATGAATAATAATATTTTGTCACAAAATTTATTAATAAATTCAGTCGCAACCGGGTAGTTTTTTTTTAGTTCAATATTAAGTTCGCATACAAATTGTTATGATTTTCGTATGATATTTTTGGGCATGTTGTGTGGTTACAACGTGATATGTAATGCACTGAGAAAAAAAAGGGGAATTAAAATATTTTTGCGAAATCAAAAATTTTATTGAAATCATTTTTATGCTGGTATTTTTGAATAAAAAGTAACTTCTTTACTAAATTCACTAAAGTCTCAACAAATGTTATTGCTATTTGAAATTTTATTTTATATTCATTCATTTATATTCATTTTTGATTATTAACACTTCGCCTTGGTTATTTAGAGAAATAAAAATGTTATTAAATCAAAAAGCCCTTGGACATGAAATATCCAACAAAATTTCTTTCCATTTTTTGGAGTCACAAATTTTTTTCTGCGTATACGAGCATATTTTGTTTTTAATATTGTTATGTGGTTGAGTAATTGTTGCTACTTCCCTGTTGCAGTTGCAACAGTGTTGGTATAATTGTGACATTTCCGCTTGAGCTCATTTGACAATCGATGCTCATGTCATTTCTAATTACTACAACAATAGCAACAAAATCAGCAGTGTAATTCGTAGGGGGTGGCACGATCACGATAATATAAGTACGTGTTTGAAGACACAAATATTCATTTTCATAGATACTCGTATTTGTATTGGAGTACATTGTTGTAGTTGATTTTATGGCTGTGCCTGAAGTATCAAATGTTGTTATTTTGCATAAACATGTTTCTACTGTCATTGTCGTTATTGTTGTTGTTGTTGTTGTTGTTGTTTCTGACAAAATTCCAGTCATTGAGTTAACATTGTTTCATTCTTCGTTTCATATTTGTGTATTGCTCATTGCCTCATTGGTAATTCATTGTAAAGGGTTGCAGCAGTCGATTGTTGCTCTTGTTGTTGCTGTTGTTGTAAATATGCGTGAAAACATATGTCAGAACAAATTGACTTTTGAAAGGATAGGCAAGTGAACGATTGAACGGCTGAGCAATGAACATTCGTAAGGGGTTAACTGGGGGGAAATCACACCCATACATACATATATGTAGGTATGTATTGAGGCATATGAGTACGATATATTCGTAATGTAGGCAGGATGCGTTTTATTTTTTTTTTTGTGGTCTGCAAAATGACATAAGTTAGTAAGCATGTCATTTTAATGGCTTCAACACCATCAACAATATCACCATCATCACCATGATGATTAAAATTCGTGGAAAACATTTATTGCAAGACAATACGAAGGTATGTATATGTTTTCGAATATATGTTTTCAGTATTAAATATAATTATTGCAAACTGAAACATGAGATTATTTTTATTGACGAATGGACATATTGGAAAATAGGCATAATCGGAAAAACATTACACCAACCTTCCATATAAAATATTGTTTTCGAAATTACATTTTTAGAGTTTGCCACAGCTAATGGAAATTTGAATCATGAGATTATGTGTTTAAACTAACCTAAAAATGGACATAATTGCAAGCAAATTACACCCATCTTCCATATAAAAACATACATAAAATTTGGCACATGTGCTGATATTTACTAGTGAATGTATTAGTCTGAGTACAGGTACTTGGCATACACAAATATGATTTCGAATATATTTGTTATAATTTTGAGCATATAGACATAACATTATTGTGCTAAAATTTGGTGCATATTATAACGTTTACCAAACAATTAATGACTTCAAAAATGGACGTAATTGGATCAAGACTATACCTACCTCCAATACAAAAATATGTTTTCGAACATATGTTTTCATACTTTAAGCACGTAAATATAATATGAACGAGCTGAAATTGGAAACAGACGATGATGTTTACCAATGAAGAGACAAGACTATATACGAGTGTAATTGGACAACAAATTACACCTATCTGTCATACAAAAATATTCTTTCGAACATATGATTTCACACTTTGAGCATGTAATAATAATGATATCGAGATGTAGTTCGGTGGTAAGTAGTTTTCTGCTCGAAAAACATAAACTACAGCAAGTGCAAGTGCAACTTTTACGCACACTCACAAACATGTAAATGTTTGCTTATACGATTGACTAACAATTATCATGGTTTAGATTTCCCTTTTGAAATTTTGGAATTAACAAGTACGATGACGATATTTTATCCATGTAATTTACTAATGTACAGACATAAGCACAACACCAGTATATGTACATGTAATGAATACTCATGTAAACGATAAACAATACCAAACACATGCAATACATTGGCGGCGTATAAATGCGTACGTACGCATTGGCAGAATGAAGTCAAAGATTACAAGTTAATTACGTACCTAAATTTATCGGTGTAAAATCAACAATAACAACATTAATACATATTATCATGGCAGCCATGTTGCTTCTTACGACGCGTCGCACGGTTCGTTGAAATGTGAATGGAGCAACATTTAAAGCAATATGGTATAGATCATACGTACATACACTTGCACACGGATATTGTACAATAAGTATATATATATGTATGTGTCGTAATACAATTTAGAAGTATAGCGCGAGCTTTTATTTTAAACGGAAACCGGAAACCGATGCTTGTTTTATTCGTGAGCGATGAGAATGAGCATCTTAATGTGTTGCTATTGTTATTGCAATGGTACCTTTAAATATACGCACACAAGCATATTATGAAACACTGAGATTTTTATCTTTCTGTGATCAAAAAATTGCCAGACAAAGGAAAAACTGTATGTACACATCGTATTATATACTTGTATACTTGAGTGCGGCTCTTTGTGTGTGTTATGTGTGAATATGTGTATGTGGAGTGGAGTGTGCCATGTTAATGCCTCAACTAAGTAAGTAGGTGGTATGAATGTGTGTTGTTGAAGATTTTGTTGTGGAAAGTATATCATTAGCATTGTTGCTGTGGTGGAATGCGATAAGAGAGATGATACGAGCATTTTTTTTCCTTTGCTATTGCTACTGTTGGCTCTGTTTCATTATTATGTATATATTTGGTTGCCTCAATGTGTATATATACCTGTCTGTATGATTCTTTACGCTGCTTTATTTTTTAGCTTGTGTTGCTGCTGCTGCTGGTTTTGTTTCTCCTACTTTGCATCATTTTTGTTGGCATTATATTGTAATTCCGTTCATTTGGAATAAGGTAAATTGTAATCAGTATATAATTGATGTTGTTGTTGTAGCCATTTTAACGCATACAATACATAAATGCGAAACACTATGACATCTCCCCACATACATTTTATATGTATGAGAGTATGAGATTTCGAGGAAGAGATCTCTGGTATTTCTATCACCAACTCATGTTGAGTATTCTTCACGCTCACTTGAATCACCGGCATTCAATGAATTTCGCATCACATTGATGCTTGTTCTGTTATTGTTGCTGACTTTTGTTTTCGGTAATTATCACACGAGGTAACTGACATATACGTATGGGCGTGTGGTAAATGCTATTACATATAGTGTTGGAAATTCGTTTAAATTCAAACATCATTTAATAAATTTTAATTTAAGTTTAACAAGCTCATTCCAAGTTCTTTTTACGCATATACGTATATATTAGGGTCCTGAGGTGAATTGTTTCATCAAAGAATTTGCTTCATAAAAATTATGAGTGCGAATCTGCTTGAATATGTAGAGCACTCTGTATAACTCCTTTAGAGGTACGATAATTTCTATTTATTAAATCTCAGAATAGATGAATGAGTTCTGATTGGGTAGAATTCAAGCAATTTCGATTTTTCAAGTTGCCTAATGTCCCCTTAAAACCAATACGTTTCCTCTGCTCGGTGCTCGAGTCCTCCTAACGCCAGGTAGAAACCACTGGTCATGTAAATAAGATTAAAACATGCCTAAATTATCTAAAGTAAAGTAGTTTTCGTTAAGGTATGTGACTTTATTTCACTCTTCTAACTGTGACTACTGCTTTTGTGCTGCCCTTAGCTTCTTTGTTGTTGTTACTTGAAAACCTTTTTTTTCGTGAGACTTCAGTTTTGACTCAGTTCGGTTAAAAAACATTTTCTTCCTGAAAGAGTCGGTTGCAATCTATGAATAGTGAAAAAATAGAATAGGTAAATTTCATGATAAGTGGTCGAAGTGCAAAGATATTCTGTACAAATCGTTTAGTTTAAGAAGTATCAGCAATAACGTTTGAGATTTCAAAATTTTGATAAGCAATTTTCCTCTTTTTGGCATTCTGTTTTGTAAAAGAAATTCAGCTTTTTTAACCTAATAATGATACGGTTAGATTACTGAGTTTATAGAGATTTCCACCACTGTGCACGTATTTATGCAATACTTGTACATACATCGTGCATGTAATACAATATACGATATCAATTAACGTTAATTAGCTTCATTTCCGTTGAATGAAAAACATTTGTAAATGTAAGAAAATCAATGTAAGAGATAACGTATGTGCAAGTGTAGGTAACATACATATGTACATATGTACGTTTTTAATGTATTGAAGTAAAGTGGTGGAATTGGTAAAGGAATGTTTCGAGTAAAACTTTATAAAATCAATACAAGAACATGTGATTTGTTTATTGTAACAACAACAGTTACTGTTGTTGATAAATAACGATGCTTTAAGTTAAAATGCTTTTACTCGCTTTTGTAAGTCATTTAATTTTACTGCTTCATCAACTACGGGCACCCACCACTAAGTATCATTGTTAATTTCACATTTGGAATTTATTGTAATTTTCGATTATACGTATCGTTACGTATTGCAAAGGTTCACTTAAGCATTTGTATATGTACATATGCAAGTGATGTATGCGACAATGCGAAATTCTTATGAGTATGAGTTGATGTAAAGTTTACAATTGTCTCTACAGCGATACACTCTTTCCCATTTTCTTTTGGAAAATTACAAGAAAAAAACATGTTTTTTTAAACAATGAAAATTTGCCATCAAATAAATTGCTTTCGTATTCAAAAGAAAGATGCGCACAGTGGTCAGAGTGTCCGAGTAGTTGTCTCCATGCAGGAGTTTTAATCGCCAATTCACCAACCGCTGTCATCCACTATGGCGACAACATTAATCACTATTGTATACTTTCACACACACACACACACACACACCGGCACGTTCGTGAAATTGACAATGCATCCTTTTGCAATCTGTACTATTATGAGTATCATTGCCACCACATTGAACGTAATGGTCATTGTCTGGTTTATTTAACACCTTATCCTTATGCTAAATCACTTGAATCAAAGAGAACTGAGTTGAGTGTTTTTATATGCTTATTCATTTGAAGTATTTTCAGGAAATATTTCATTGGAAATGAGTAGCACTGTGGTCTACGCATGCACATATGTATGTATATGAATGCAAATGGATATTAGATCGGTATAATATTTGGGCAATTGGTTGGCTAAAATGACAGTTCCTCTCCGAAAATGAATTAGTGTTCAAACAATAACTTTCTCAGTTGAAATTTGCTTGGATCTGTGGTCTAAAAATGTTGTCTATGCTTTAAAAGTTTTGGAAGTGTATGTTGATAAACATTCTCGAAAATAATTGTCATTAAGTTCATACAAAATAAAGAATGCATTCTGAAAAGTGACGAACTATTTTGAAAAACTATTGAAAAGTCGACTTTCTGCACTAGTGTCTTGCAATTCTAAAGGTGATGGGTAGAAATATTTTTCGTCGACCTTCAATGTTCAACTTTCGAGCTCTGAAGAAATTAGAAAAAATTAGGAGCCGAATACTGCATAGTGTCAATGAATTTACTGCCAGGATGATAGTAATAGCTTCAATCCATTCGAAACAGATATCTTTATTTCTAGGTTTTTCTATAAGGACATAATATAGGTTGGAAATAGGTTTATATTTTTGTTTGACAAGTTTTTGCTATGTTTGCTGTGCTCATCTCTTTTTGGATAGGTCGATTGTGTATCCGAAACAAACCGCTTGTTGGCATTTCTCTTGCTTCATCGCGCTAATACAATTCTCTCTGTGACTATAATGCTGGCGATGATGATGATGATAATGCTGTTGTGAATGTCCAGCGAATAAATCAAAATTGCCACTGTTCCCTAATGGATGGATAAGAAATAAGTGTTTGTGGTTTCGAATATGATTGTGATGGTGTGTAATAAAAAATTCTCTTTGATATTTGCAGCGCACAGACATTGGCAAGGCACTTTAAGACAATTCTAAAATTTAGTACATATGCTAAAATACACGCAAATATTTAAATGTGCGAGTATATGCAATTGAATTATGTCACACATACTCAAACAGAGAAACACGCATGCATACTGATTACTTTAAGCGGCTTAAGTACTTACAACACAGTTTTACACCTTCAAAAAAATTACCAAAAGAACAAAAGAAGAAGTTGAATCACCATAAGAATGCTGAAGAACAATACTAAAACATCTGTATCATTTGAATAGGAAAACGCTTACAGATTTAATGTGATAAAATATTTATATGTGTACATATGTTTGTGTACGTTATTGTTTTTATTAGACCGAGTAGTATGGTGATGGTGATGGTGTTGCCATTTTTGCAGTTGTTAAAGTTTTTATATTTGTACGAGTATTACAGCGAAACAATTTTATTAGATTACGTCTGCGAGTGTGTAAAGAAGATTGCTTCTTTGCTATCCTATTTTTCCTTGCTTTAAGCTTATTTATTGTTTTTTGTTTGTTTTGTGGTTGTTGTTATTGTTACTGTTGATGTTGCCACTTAAAAAAGAAAGAATATATATATTTAAAATAAAATAATACAATGCAAAGAAAAAAGTTTGCATGATTTTAGGCGTAGCTGCAATGCATATGTATACATATACCGATATTCTTATATAAATATGTGCATAGAAATTTAAAGCTGCGTAATCCGATTTATAACTTTATATGCGCGTTTTTGTTGGGTTGAATTGTGCTACTATTAGGTAATATTGTTGTTGTTCCTTAAAAGCTAATGCTACAGCGGCTTAGATGTAATCCAAATTTTAGGTGTTTTTTAATATTTAAAAATATAATTTTTAATGTTAGCGATATAAGAAAATAAGAAATAGAAACATAACTAAATTTTGTAAATTGCCAGAGTAATTTGAAAATAATACCTTAAATCATTTTGTTTAAGTAAATTATGCCATTTATAAATAATAATTATACTTCAACAATTACTAGAATGTGAATGGTTTTAATGAGTTATTGTTAAAAATATATGAAATAAACCATTTTATTTTGCACATTTTTTATTTCTTTCGATGATGTTCTTCAAGATTGGATAGCCGAATCTCCGACTTTTCAAATGACCTTAGGAGGACCAAAGGAGGCAAAGCACATCCATACCTTGTAGATATTTATTGTGTTCATTTCTGGAACTATTTACAGTTTAGTAGTGGCATTTGGTAGAAGCACTTTGCAGAAGAGTATTAGGCAATATGAACAATTGACGGTATTAGGCAATATGAACAATTGACGGTGGATTGAAAAGTTGGATATATGACGTATAATATTGATATACATTTTGGAGTATAGATCTGCACATTTTTCAGTTGAAATAGTTTGAAATATAAAAAAAATTTTGGTCTTATTTCTAAACACACATTTCCCCATAAATTTCTTATACATATATTTGAATCAGTGTACCAGTGTATCAGTGTCGTTGAGATCATTGCTCTTAGCAAGTGTTCTTTTAGGTGAATGTAAGTTTGAAATACAAATTTATTAGTATTTTGATTAAATTTGTTGTATGTACTGCTAAAAATATATTCAATATCATTATTATCATATATACGCATACAAATACACACGCACACACACACACATCGACTTGTATTAGGTAGATTACGCGAATGTGAGCATATTCCACAGTGTGTTTATTTCAGTCATAATTCATTGAAAGTGTTAACAGTGCTGCGCTCCACACACACGAACAACTTCTACTCTGGTGATGTTCAAACTTCCATATACGTTAGTGTTACACATGGTCGTATAACCCCCACACACACATACATACGTTTGCATCAGAGTTAGTAACATATTTGCTGGCGTTCACACCCTTTTCGTGTTTATTCGGATTTTTTTTTTTTATGTTTTGGTTTGGTTACATTGGCATCTAAGAATATATTCTAGTATGCGTATTATTTTGCGTTACAATTTTGTCAATTTAAAATTTTTGCTTTTCTTCGATTTTTACGAACAGTCAATTTCTTTGCGCTACTATATGTTTTGGAGTATTTTTATTTTTATTATTATTTTCTTTGCAAAAATTTATGCATTTTCAATACACAATTCGCAGCATATGCGTGTGGTTGAAAAACTCGATTAAGCGAATATATGTACATATGGAGTATATGTAAATATCACACCCTTCCTATGCGAACGTATACACGCATATTATTTTACATCATAGCATACTTTTTAGGGTTCGGTTGTTGCTTGAGTAATTCTCCGTTTAAAGTTGATGAATATGTAATCAATTTTCTGTGAGTGCATGTGTGTGGGTTGTGAAAATAAGCAAAAGAACTCTCTAACACACACTCACACACACACACATTTGGCATCTGAATGGTAGGCGTCACCTCAGGCAACATATCGTACATACCGCTCGAGTTGTACTCGAGTAATCAGCGATAATGTCACATAAGGGTGGTAATATGATTGAGAAAATATGCGAAATCAATTCAATTGCATTGTAAAGTTTTCAATATAATAAAATGCAAATCTATGCGTTTTCCGATTTTTCAATTTCCCAATGAGAGGACATACGTAAGTATAATGAAGTTTTGAAATGTCGTATAGCGAAATATATGACTGCGAATTGAGTCAATGAAGGAGTTTATTAGCATTATGTTTGTATGGGACTACTTGGAGGAGGGCCTGAATAAGTTGAATAAGTGAACCTTTAAAAATTTACCATTTTCATTTATGTTTTCAGTTTATTGTGGGTGCATCAAACTGATTAGTTTTGTGAAAGGGTCCAGAGTCATTCAACTATGGCGAAATATTTTATTTGAGCATTTCAATATTCAGACAAAGAAAACGACTGGTTAAAGCTAACACAAAATTAGGATTTTTCTTGAAAAATTTTGATGTAATAACGCTAATGATTTTTTTTAATACACTTCCAAGCAGCAAACTGAGATTCTGTTTGAGAGACATTGCTTTTTAGAGAAGATCTGTTGCTTAGTTAAAAGTATCACCATGCAAGCACTAGATTCGAGAGGTTTTTTCTTAGGACTATATCAAAGTTAAGCAGAAATTTGAAAAAAAAATGTAAATATATTAATTATTTAGGTGTTTAAAATTTTTAGAAACACTAAAGAAAATTTTGTAGAGGATTTCTTCCCAGAAGTATTGTACTTCTGAAGAAGTTTTACTGAAATTATTGCCTAGACCTTCCATACAGAAGCATTATAGAAGTAGTAGAAGTAGAAGTACAGAAGAAATATTTACTACCAAAGTTTAATAAAAACTTGAAAAAATGTATTCATTAGATATTTTGGCGTTTGCATAAAATTTTCTTTATTCTACCCTTAAACCTTTGGGCACTTAATTATGTTATGTAATTATATTAAATTCTATTGTGCGTTAAAATTTTGGGTATTGTTTTAAATTCAGTTTCCTTTCATTTTTCTTCATTTCAATTTTCAACATTTATTGAAACACTTTCAAATCAACTAAAATTTTTTAGAACGAAATATAGTCACTTTTGCTGAGAGGTTGTTTATCATGATATGTAAAATGAAGTTTCTATAAATCATTCATTTGCAAACTACTTAGTTAACTGCTTCTATATAGCTTCCTTATGCAGGATTTTTGAAATAGAATTGAACTGGAAGCTCTGTCGAAGTAATTGATTCTTATTGAGTCTGCTTTCTCTAGGAAGCTTTTAAAAGAAGCTTAATTTAAGCTATTTCTTCCAATTTCCATGCGGAAGTATTATAGAAGCACTGTTCTCCTAGTGCTTCTATAAGGTTTTCACAAGGAGGTTCAAAGAAACATTTAAGCGAATCGTAAACTGTAACTTTGACTTAGAAATAGGTAAACTTTGACATGGAAGAGAACTTAACCACAATAATCGGGAATAATTTTATGCTATATCTCTATAACTTTTTCTGAACTCAGTTTGTTGCATAATATTGTTAATGTTACACTAAATGAACCTGCTTTAATGTCACTGCTATTGGCACATACTTACACAAGCTAATCCATTTGCTAGGCGATAGTTTTATGTGCTAACACATAAGTATATGTACATACAATACCTGCCTAAATTATTCAAATTAAATAGCAATTTGTTTGGACGATGTACTAACAATCAATAGAAGTGTTGCTGTATAGTCATATGCATAGATTTTACGCATTTGATTGCATACTTGTATGACTCTCTAAATAGGTTAAAGCTCGTACTAATATGGTCGTAATATAGAAATGAAAAATCTAATAGAGCTATGTATTGTAATAGAGATATATCTCGATGTATAATAAGTATGTATGCATGCTGCAATTGCATGCACAGATTTATTTACATTGCATTTGCGGCAGGGCCTGTGTGTGTGTGCGGGCTTGTGATGTATAGGTGGTAATGACCACATAATCAATTGTGTCACAAAATGGAATTTTGTGTGTGTGATTTTACAAAATGTGATCATTGCACTTGTTTCTACTAATCCAAGTGGTGTTACTATCATGTTGGTGTTATTATTGTCATTCTAGTTACCATTGTAATATACGCAATTGTAAACTTATTGTTGTGGTTCTATTGCATTCTATTTATCTCTCTGTCTTTCTTTCGCAAACAGTAGATTGAAATAGTTTTATGTGGTTTTGAGAACTTCAGCAAGAACCATTGGATAGGCTAACAAAATTTCCATCACTTAAATAAATGCTTGCTAAATGCATTTGGTAGCATTTATTCTATCTCTGTAGGCCGATTTGAATCGATATAACTTTTGTAATGAATGCGGGTTGTATGTACCTACAAGTATACTTAGTACTTTATGTGTGCATGTAGTTAAGTCCCATAACATTAAATTCCAATAAGACAATTTTCAATGTTAAATATTTTCATTTTCATTCTGATTCCATTCGTTCGTGCTGTGTAAGTTTAGGTACGATAGATTATATGATTGTAGGTTTATGTCAAAAACATTAATTTCATTTAAGGTTGGCAATGAAAAGATTGAAAATAATCAAGAGCTCTTAAAAATAATTATTTCTTTGTTGAGGTTTTTTTTTTTCATTTTAAAGATAGCAAATTGAAAGTTTATCATTGTCATTGCCAGGTATACTCCCAATGTGTGTATTTTGTCCAAATTATATTTTATAATAAAATATAATATATTTTTTTCTCTCCTAAAAATAGCAACTACTTAGGTATTTTTAAAGATTTTAAAAGCAGCGATAAATAAAATAATTTTCATAATACTCCTTTTTTAGTCGGAAAGAAATTAGATTTGATAGAACGATAGAAATGTTGATTAATTTTATTAAAAATGAAAACAATTCCTTATTTTCGATCTCTGATTATACAATAATAATTGCTGAGAAAATCCCCTTCTATACACCCAGTGTCATCATTCGTTATTATCATCTGTTTGCATTCATCTTCACCCCCCTATTTGAATCTACCTTAAGTTTTTGTTCCTAATTTGTCGTCTTTATTATCTGATTGTATTCCAAAAGCATATGTGACGCATGTACATATGTTTGTAAATGTGCGCCTACTATATATTTGGATCTTTACATAGTTACGTATGTGTGAGTTTGGGTAAATTTATATTGACATCATTATTGTGCGAGCATTTCCCAACATATGATTATCAGTCTAGTGATGTTATTTACTCTGGCATGAGTATGCTAGGAATGAAAGAAAAGTAACAAAAGGATTAAAATGTGGATGATTCTGAGCAATGTATGTTGGTTGCTTATCACAACCCATGCATTCACTCACTGCCATATTAGTATGTTTGAGTAAAATATAATTCATGTCTAATGGTTTTGATTTTAAAGAATTATTATATGTAAATAAAATGAAACATATATTAAAGATATTGTATGTAGAATACGTAGCTATATATGTAAAAATAATAAAAAACAAAACAAAACTACATAAATCTATCATAACCATAGTATTTCACCTTCATACCAACATTCTCATATATATATATATATATATCTAACAGTCAACGACATTAACATTCGCACCACTCCGACCATTCGATTAACTTATTTGCTACTTGCTATTTGCTACTTGCTAATGAAATGGCCTTAATGGCCCCTTTATGCTTCAAAAAATCGAGGGTTAAATGACCAAGTGTGCCATAAGGACATTGCGCCATGTGCGGTGCTGGCTTGCTTTCTAATAATTATATGTACATATATACATATATGTATCATATGCTTCTCTGTATGTATTGTATAATAAACTTTTGCCAATAATTCATTATCACATGCTGTATGTTCGTTAGTTAGTTAGTTAGTGTGGGCGTATGTTTGCATGTCCGTATATGTTTACGATATGTCGGTTGCAAGAAATACATAAACTCTCATTAAAAGTATAAAAGTTAACTTTTGTACATAAAACTCATAAAACAACGAATACCGAATAACAACCAAATGAAATAAAATAATAACATGACAACGTGCATACACACACAAACACACACACATTCACACCCACATACGCATGCATACATAACCATACAATTGTATGCATTTATACGCTAATATGCATATATGCCCTTGAGCGTCATTAGTAGCAGAGTAGAGAAGAATAAGTGAAAAATATATAGCTCAAAGAAGAAGAATACTAACGAAAATAACAAGGAAGGAAACCGAATCTACAATATCAAGCTAATATTGTTCTCTCATATATGTATGTTTACTTTTACATACTCGTGCTTTCGTACGCTATGATATGCGTATCAATACAGTGGTGGCGCACTAATTAGATAGGGCTCTTACAAATAGCAAATTATTTCAAATTTCATTTAATTCATTTAGTTTTTACATGGCTACCATCAAATTTGTATTGGAGCCTCTTTCAAAGGCGGAGATATGGCACACATAAGCTCAGAGAAAATATTGAGGAGAAAAAATAAATGGGTGTCGGTTTTCAAGCGTTTTTTCAGTCATTTTATATGGGACTCAATTTAAGTGATGAATATAGGTGGTAAGTATGTTTGGAGGAAATATTAAGGAGAAAAATTAATATATATTTTACCCATCTTCAACGAAAATGTTGAACAGGAAATATCAATGGAGGCGAGTCTTATATTTCTTTGCTCTAAAGGCGATTCCTGGACACCTATGGCGCCAAACCAGTGCCAGGTAGACAAAACTTAACTCTATATAATTTAACCCTCTTTATTGTACACACGCTTCCTCCGTATTTCTTTCAATATACACACAAAAACCCTTTGGCTTCGAATGAAATCCAAAAAGTAGTTTTTTGTGATATGACCTCAAATGATTGCGGAAAAATGTCAGATATTATTTGAATCTATGTGAAAACAATGCAATATTGTTACATTAAATAATGGGTTTCTAATGAGCTATTAAGAAAACTGTAGCTAACGTATGTAAGGACATTTTTTAATTTAAACATTTTTTTATCTCAAATTAGGTTCTTTATGTTTCATACAATAAAATTAGGTGGCGCTTAAGTCCTTGAGGGTGTTTTGTGTTGCTTTTTGATTATAATTCTCTGCAATATATATGCCACATGATTGTCTATTCTTAAATAGCATGCCACCACTGTATTAGTATGCACATATATGTTGTATATTCACATTCGTAATATGTATGTTCGCAAACGTTCACACCCGCAATAATAGTTACATATTCTCGTACTTATTGTGTTGTTCCGGGTTCATTTAGCTGGATGGTCGGATAGCTTGCTGGACAACTTCTTTGGTTTGTATGCTTTATGGTCAGCAAGCAACAATATTGCCATTAAATTCTATCCTACATACTACGTAATACTACTATAGTTCTAGTTGTAAAATTTTGAATCATTCACAATACATTCTATTCCTTGTACTATCCGTATGAGTACTTATTAATATAGCATACCATACTACATTAACTATTGCTATCGATGCAATCATATTGCTACCATGGAAGAAAAAATAAAATAAAATAAAGCAATAATTGAGGTCATCAGTTAATGACCAACAATGAGCTGTGGCCTCCTAACACCTCCAACCAAGTAAAAACATTACATAACTACCCTTCAAAGCCACAACATTGGTAAGAGCAATGAAATTTCTTATATATGTAGCATAGTCGACTATGTTCATGTTATTGTTGTTCACATTGCATGCATTTCATTTAAGTTTATTACATGAATGTGCGATGATGGGAATGATATATATACATATGTACCTACTTACATGTAAGGCTACGATATGTGTAGCATAATATTTTTGTGGTTGGCTTCTATTGAGCATAACTCATTAAATTTGTTTATGATTTAATGGAAGAATGTTGTATACAATTAATCGACTTACATAAGACTTAAGCATAAGACTTAAGTACAGCAAAAAGTAAATTAATAATTATATTTCATTGTATTTATATCATTTTGTTATTCATATGTACTGTATGTATGAACTGATATCTTTTTGTGATATACCTAGATATTTTTAAATACTTGAAAGTAGTTAGATATCATTTACTAAATCCATAGATGATCACTTCACTAACGTATACATAAACACATAATAGTCACCAATGATGTCAGCTATAATGCAATACTCCATTACACTTTAAGCTTCGCGAGTTTGTTATAGCAAAAATAATAAAAAAAATTATATGGCTTGTAGCTTATGTATTCATATTGATATTGTTACGTCACTAGTAGCGACAAAAAACATATTTACTGGATTACACGGTCATTTTAAATGGCAACCATTGAGTTGCCGTTGTCGTACGTTGCCAGCAGTTTTTTGGTCAAAGTTGTTTTTGTTATTATTTTTGTTGCTATTGCTGTTGTGTTTTTGCCTCTACCATTATTCCACGATACGAGTAGTCGTATGTGTTGACACACAACTAAATTAATTGATTCCATAAATGTCAGTTGTAACAAATTTCCATTTCGTTCCTTGTGATATATGATGTCTGGCTGATGTTTCGTGGCAGATGAATACAATCAGCATTAGATCTATTCAAATGCTCAGAGTATATATAAATATTATTTATTTGCATATTACTTATTTTTGCAAAGAACTTTCAGAAAAACTCGCTGTATAGCAGAAAAGGCTAAGAAACTCGTTTAGCACCTTATAACTATTTTTGGAAGAACTTTTGGGAATATTTTGGGTTAAAACTACTAAGAACACTTTTCTCGATATTTTTTTGCGATGGGCATTCAGAAAAACTTTCTCCAACTAGCAAATAGGCTATGATAAAATTTTATAAAATTGATTTTTGCAAGAGTTTTTAGGAAACCTGTAGGAAAATACCGAAATGGGTTAAAAAGATTTGAAATGTAGTTTTGTCAAAGAAGTTCGAGGAGAGGAGTCAGTGAGTAGCGGAATATGCCTTATTCGAATTCTTCAGGAAAACTTTTATCATTTTTTTTTCAAAAATTTTCGTCGAATAACTTAAGAAAAGGGCTGTCATAGTTTTGTAATCCCTTTAAGAAATATCCGATGAGAAACGGTATACGTTAGGGGTCAAGTTTTTCAAAATGATCGTGTTTTTTGTAAATATTTTTTTTGGAAAAGCTTCTTGTGATTAAAAATTATATTAAGAAAATATGCTAATTTTTTTTACATGCTTAATATAGCTAGTTATATATATATAAAAATGTGTGTATGAATGTATTTATGTGATGTATTACATATTTTGAAAATGCTAAAATATCGATTAAATGCGACTAGTAAGCTGTTTTTTTGATACCTAGTTGTTGAATTGCCGTTTAAGGATTTAAGTTTTTCTTTTATTTCTGTGTATTGGTATCATATCATTAAAAACATTCAAAATGACCAAATCCAATAGAACAGCTAAATGTGTGAATACAACCTAAATCTATGTAACAATATATTTTAACAAAAAGAAAAAATATCTTCAAAATTCAGTCAAGGACTTCAGCATTAGCGAACTTCACTCCTTCATTGTTCCCAATTTCATAAGAGCGTATGTCGACTATATTAAGCTACCCTTCCGTTGCTATGGTTAGCCACTTTGTGCTTTCTAAATTATAATTTATGATGCTTTTTATATTTTCAAATACTTACATATGTTTCAACATCAATGTTGTTGTTGTACAATAGCAGTTGTAACTTTTTTTTCGTTATCGTTTCGTTTACTAAAGCGAAGAAAAAAAGTGTAAAAATAATTTTGTGGGAATTGTATTTTTGTATGAATCCCTGCTTGTTTTCCCAACAAGAATAGAAAAATCCACTCAAATGCATTTTGCTCAAAATGCTGGACGATTGCTATTGGAAAGGGACGCAATAAATTTCATTCGTATATTGAACTTAATTGATTTATAAACGTTTAGGATGATTGCCTTAAATGCTATACATATTAGTGTAGTGTTGTATCCACTTGATTCGATGGTACTTATAAACTAGCGCCATTAAAGCATTAATTTGTAGTTTATGAGCTACAAAATGTTAACTACATATTTTTGGACTTAAATACTAGAGACAACAACAAACTTTTTTTACTTCTTGGTGCTATAATGTTGAATGTATTTCAATCGCAAATTTTTGTCGAAAATAATCCTTATGGAGCAAATTTATAGAGAGATTTGTCAAAACCGCACGTAGAGCGGTGAAATGTATGACTGAACCCTAATAATTTTTCACTCTCAACATTTTCTTCAAGCATACCTATCTACATCCCTTAAGGGCACTCCCATAAAAAATGGCAGAAAATTAAACTGAAAAACGAGAATCGTTGGCCAGTAATGACCCCTAGCCCAGCGATGAAATGGTGACTCAACATCTTCAGCAAAAAAACACCTAAAAATCGCCTCCAGAGCAGTAAATATATCACCGACGCTCATTATTTTTTCTACTCAACATTTTCTCAGAATATTTTTACCTCATATTTCCACTTCTTTCGGTGAGCTCCCCTAAAATGTGTATGGTTTTGAAAAAAAATTTTTTTCAAGTAGTCGAGTACAAATTGATACAAAAGAAAAAAAAATGCTTTAAGTGATTGAAATTTTATGTTTTTTGCTGAGTCAAGACAAATTATAGAAATTTGATCCGCCTTAACGTCTATTTGTAGCATCATTGATTGTTGTAACATTGATGACATCTTAACTTGGCTAACTATATAATAAATGTCCAACAATTTCTCACTCTGACATCACGCAACACTCTCACTTTTTACAGTTATTTTATTCACACTTCCAAATATTCGTACACTTTCGATTTCATTGCTCAGCGAACCGCAACATTTTCGCTTTCCTCTGTCCTTTGTCAACGCCACAGTAGATGTTGTGGTTTTTTGTTATTGGCGAATCATTTTGACAAATCGAATTATTTTAAGTGTAACCAAGAGAAACGTCAAAGCTTGCATACGCACACTCACACACACACACCCATAGAGACGAAAACAGTTGAAATGCTTTTCAATAAAACTAAAATCACGACAAGCTCAGTAGCAGCATCAGTAACATGAGATCTTGACTGGGGCTATGGTAGGACTTTGAGACAATTTGATTTATTACTTGCATTGCAGCAAATAAATTTTATTTCTCATAGTAAAAGTCAGCTGCAGAATTTGTTTCTTCTTTGCTTTGGGTGTGGGAAAATTATATGCCAAAGTATCAATGGTGAAGCAACGGGAATAAAATCGAAATCAATGTCAAAAGTTATTTTATTCTTGTATCGTAACGTGGTATCATAAAGTAAATCATAGAAATCACGAGACAGCATTTGCTTCGTCGTCCATTTCTACCTGCGTATAAAACTTTATGATTTTCTTATTAGCGAACCTTCGTTATATTATTCGCTATACCATATATATATTTACAAGTAAGCTTTGTTAATTACTTTTTGTTCTTATATTTATTTCACATGTACATAAGTAATTATTGATATTACTTTTTCGGTTTTTAAGACCATATTTGAATGTTTACACTCGAGGGGTGAAGATTTAGGAAAATGAATTATTGTGTGTGGGAATTAAATCCTAATATTCAGGCAAGGTATACAATTTTAATGTGATTTTTGTTGAACGAAAAGCTTTCTCTTTTGTTTGAATAAAATCATTTATCCATACGTGGAGAGCATTCTGTATTTTATACCAATAACCTTTATAGATCTTTTTGGAAGCCAATTTTGGTGTCAACTGTCAAAATTATACAACAGCATTGCCAAATGCAAAAAAGTAATAATAATAAATACTTTCTAAATCAAATAAAACAATTTAACTACACTATACTTCCAAAGAATAAAAAAGTTCAAAGATTATGAAAAAAAATTAAAAAAATCATAATACACAAATATTTTTAAAGCATCAATCATATATATGTACTACTAATTGTTTGCTAAATAAGCTTAGCTCGACCTTTGATATATGTAGATTTATATGCCGCAATTAAATTCTTGTTGAATTAAGCCATGAATGATGGCAGCTAAAATGGAATTATATAGAGTAAAGAAGAGTCTTTACATTTCTACAAGTTGAAATTAATCACTTGGAAAATGAGTCTCTACTCTGGTATATGTGTTTGTGGTAGGTTGGTATGATGGTGCCGACTCATGTCATATTTATGCGCCATTAATGAAGACGTTCTCGAGTCAAAGGTTTTGATTGATTAGCCTAATACATGCAACATCCAAGTACAATATATGTGGATGTGTGTGAAGATGTTTTGTGAGTGTCGCTAGTCAAATGGGTGGGCAAATTACAGCACATAAATGAGTGAAAGTATTAATGAAGAAACATTCACATACATCTGCACATACGAAGTGATGTGATGTGTCTTGTGGCGAGATGGTCGCTACGGTTTTAAGTTAACTTTTTCCTTGCGTTACTTTATAAAGTTGTTCGCGTTTTTTCCTTAGTATCGGTTGTACCTTTTCTATTTGATTTATGAGTTGATTTTTGAAAAACACAAAAACCGAAAAACTTTGTAAAATTCTTAACTTTTCATTCAATTGTGTTGGTCGGTATGAAAGCTTAACGAGAAAAAGAAAAGAAGTTGTTAGAATTTAATCGTATTTTTAGGAGAATAAAAAGAATATAAATTGAATCAAGAGTTGCCGACAGCGTCGGGCGCATAAAATATTTACGTAACATCTGCAAACTGCATACAAACACGCAGTAAAGTCGTTTTTCATTTGACAAATGGCAAATGTAGCTTACAGCAATAGCAGCAGGAGCAATAATAGCAACAACACGAGTATAGAAAATGTCGAAAAACGAAAGTAAATATCTTTGTGAAACATGTGTAGACGTCAGTGCTCTTTTATCATATCGTCTAAGTGACTAACTTACAACACTACTAAATTATGCGCAAACAGGATTTGCTCAAGTTTAGAGAGAAACTTATGGAAGAAAGATGCAAAGCAAAGAAAACATTATTTTAGATTCATTTGAAGGAAATTCAGGTAAAATTACCTCACTTTGTAGTAAGAGAGAGTGTCTCAGAAGAAATGACGTCACTTGAGTTCAACACCGGATATAAGTACACTATTGACCTTTTTAAAGTTCACTTGTAGACATCAAGCATTGGAGACTCTACCCAAAGTCAGCATAATACAATAATAACAACAATACAATGTATAACAATAATAAAAGAAACCACAAATGGCAATGACAATTACCTCCCGGAGGACACAATTTATATTATAAAATTGCTACAAAAAGTGAACCTATCACCGGCAAATGAAAGCGGATTATATTTCATCAATTGAAATCATTCGTTCGTTCGTTCGTATAGTAATAAATATATGCTCATAAATATTTACATACATCAGCAGTCGAAAAGAATTGCAATTGCTGAATGCTGAATTTGCGAATATATACATAATACGTACATGCAGCTACTGAAGTACTACATGGAGTAAATCAATGTATTCAAATTGAATTGAAAATCGAAGCGGAGACAAATCGAGTAGAGAAATTGAGCCTCTTCGACCGTGTGTGTATGTGAGTACACTAAATAAATATTTATGCACAACGAAATAATTCTTTTTATAGAGAATAAAAATAAGTAGAATCGCATGAGATGGCGGCATTTGTCGATGAATAGCTGGATATAATGGATGGAATCGGCACATGTGGTATATTTCTGTGTTTATATTGACATCCAGCTTGAGGCCTGTACTAAATGTAATATGGAGCGCGTATTCATATGGCATTGGCGTCTTTTGTGCGAGTGTGTGGAAAAAGAGTATTAAAAAGTCATCAAGAAGAATACGAATAATAAGAGGACGCAATATAACTGGAATAAGGAGATGAACAACTAAGTACATTTACAATGTATGGAGGCATACAAACGTCTGAATGGATTTTGTTACTTCTGTGTATTCAAGGGAATTTAAAAATGTTGTTTCAATTGACTTTAGCCTTTCGCTGGTCGATAACGTTGGGTGAATGTTGTGCTGCATATAAGCGCGAGGTATGCAAATGTCAATAACAAGAAAATAAAAGCCGACATTTTTTTTACTTATTAAAATTATTATTATTGTTGTTGCCAATATGGTGAATGAGTAAAATAGATGAACATCATATTATACTCTATCCATATTAGCATACAATTGCTTATATGGTTGGCCGCTTGTGTACTCGCATCCCTTTTCTGCGGAACACATTGTCATTTGATGCCATATTTGAATGCTCGTTTTTACTTTTTGTTATCAGCTTTGCAAACGTTTTCGAGTGGTTGTATGTGTGTGTGTTTCTTGATGCACCACCATTGTTATTTGTTTAGCATAAAAATATAAAAATAGCTTTCTCCCTAGGTTCTCTATTGCCTATTATTCAAGCCGTCGCAGAGATGTTGTTGATTCTGTAGGATGGAAATTGTTCGTGTGCTCCGCGTCATAGCACAAATACAAGTAGAAAGTGCTTTTAATATATGTCGAGTGTCACACTTTTTAATAGAAATTAAATGTAAAAAATATTCATTGAATTTGGTAAGCCAAGCGTGGTTTTTATCCAATAAGATTTATAATTCCATTATGGTCGAGTTTTTTTTGTCATAGAAAAAAGCTTAAAAATCATGAAATTATTGTTTTCTAATCACAAATACTAAGATTGATTTTCGCTTATTTTTTGTTTGACATAATGGTCAGTTTTGATGTAATATTAAGCAAATTATGGATTGATATCGGTTCTAGTACACGTTAGGGGCTAAAAATGAGTAAAAAAAAAAAAAGAATTTGGAACGTAAATATCAAGACTGATTAGTGTAGTGTTAAGAAAGCTTTAAGCAAACCCATGCGGCACCTCTTACAAATCAAAATAATATTTTTTAAAATATATTTTTGTATCGGAACACACCTAACTGGTGCAGGGGGTAAGTTTGTTTGAAGAAAATGTTGTTTAAGAAGAACCAACCACATCACTGATCTATTGTCGATTTTTAAGTGACTTTCAGTTAATTTTGTAAAGGAGTCACCCTAAGAAGTCGAGATAGGAAGTAAGTTTGTTCAGAAAAAATGTTGAGTAATGAAAATTAAAGGGATTAGAAACTACTGGTTTTCCTTTAAAAGATTTCTGATGGCGGTGGTAAGTGAAATTTACCAAAAACATTAATCTTGTATGAGACCCACTCTAAAGATTGAATATAGGGCATAAGTGTGTTCATAAAAAAATTTTGAGGTGGGAAAATTCATGGGGGGTCGATCATACATTTTACCCCATTAAGAGCTATTCTTGGTACCTCAATGAAGGTTTCATTCTTTTTTTTCTTAGTTTAGAGTCAATCCAGTGAGCTCAAATACGTATGGGGTTTATGTTTATGTTGCCTGCTGGCAAATATTACTTTGATTTATTTATTATAGAAAAGAATCACGTCATTCGAAATAAGTTTTTCTATTTGATATTAGTTTGAAATGAAGTAATACAATATAAAAGCCCAAACCCTATATTACATATATGTATGTATATAAATTTATAAATTTATAAAAGATTTATATAATTTCATGAAAAATTCTATTATATTCGAAAAGATTCACCTAAATGATTACATATGTCTTCTGTGTTCTAAACCGGAATTATATTGTTATGCTAATGTATGGTAACAATTTTCAAATTAGAATCTATGGCCATTTATTTTTTTTGCTTTCTCATTTGATTGGTTATTACTTTAGTCTAAATAGGATTTTTACTTTCATAAGCAAAGGAAGGTTTTTGTTCACATAGTACACTTACGACGCCTATATTACATCCATCCATATTCGTAAATAATGATTTGAGAATAAAAATTATAGTAACGAGCTATGACAGCAAATCATTTAGATTTTTATCACACAAACACATACAGAGTCAATTGCATATGCATGGGCATAAAGTAATCACATTTAGATGGTCCCAATGAGAAATTGTTGGAATGCATGACTAAAATTTGAATTGAATAATATTTTGGTGAACAAATTATAGATGAAAACTTGCATTCTTCGGCATGAAAGTAAGAAATAATATGTTGCGAAAAACTTATTGAGGGTAAGCAAGGAACAATAATTTGATGAAAGAAACATTTAAATGTTTATGCATTATTTGGTTAAGGAGCACGTAAGTAATTAGCATTTTTCTTCTTCTATTACTTGTTACCCGTCACTCACCAGAATATGTCCATGTCATGCATGCATTTTCTATGGTATTGTAATATTAGAATTGATCGAAGTGAAAAGCATCCTTCATAGACAAATTTACTAACCTCTTTCCATACCATTGATGCCATTTTCTCCACTGGGTGATCACAAATATAAGGTCGCATACCCAAATGACAGCTGCCAATTGACACTTTCAAATATGTACAATATGTCGTTGGGCTGAGTACGCAACAACAACTGCTTGTCGCCTCTGTAGTGGTAAAAGTGTCAGAAAAGTTAAAAAGCGCGCCTATATAGTACGTAGCGAGCAGTGTTGCGTATAACGTGCTAATAATAACGTTAATATTATGAGGATGGGACAATGACGACGATGTGATGCTATTATGATGATTATATACGAGCATACATATATGTACATACATAAATGGATGCTTGTAGTCATATGCAAGTTTGTGTGAATAACGTTGTTGATGGCATTATAAAGATATTTATATGTGTGCGTATAGTGTGTGTGTATGTGATACATATGGTTTTTAGGAATTATGAATTTACGAATATCCCAATGTAATATCTAAGATGCTTGATATAGAAACAGAGAATGGATAGACAAGGAATTAGTGAAAAATGTTTTGAAAATTGGAATACAATCTAATCTAACATTCGATAATCTGTTTGCTTTCACCAAGGACGTCTTTTCTTTAACGTTTACATACACAGATATTAATGATATCTCTCAAAGAGGCGAATGGTGTTTGTTTAATTTAATAAGCAAAGTATAATATCCACCGATTGCCATTGTCATCGTGTATTTCTTGTGCTCATCGCCATCTCAACCACATGAAGACATTAACTGCAAAATGTGAACTTAATAAATCAGCAAATGTTCCGTATACGAACTGCCTGGCCTTATTGCTTTGCCTTGTTTACTCTTTTACTGTTATTATTCCGTTGTATACATGCATGTGAGTGTGCTGATATTTGTCTCTGAGTTGCATGCTGAAGGTTACAAATTACTTCAGCAGGAACATCAACAACAACAACAAGAAATAATAGTAATAACAATAGTTGTATTGTGTTTACTGCATACTCTGTTTATTGTAAGGATATTATGGTTGTTGTTGTTGTTGTGAAAATTTGTAGTCACTGCATTTACTCGTACTTTATGGTATAGCTGGTAATGGTACTTCTGTTATTGCTTCTCCTTGTTTCTCTTCTTCTTGTTGATTATAAGAAAAAAAATTGCCAGAAGTGCTTTGGTGAAACTAGCAAGCTACCAGCTATAGTAGCAACAGCACCAACAGCACCAGCAGCAGCATAACAAACGAATCCAGAGAGCACATTGATTTATATGTCATTTGCATGCAGACTGAAATGATAGAAACCATAAACGAACAATGAATTTGTAATTTAATAGTCTTTATTTTATATTCATCCATGTGCGTGTGTTTGTGTGTGTATTGTTTGCCTGTACTGCAAAATTGCTCAACAATGAATAAATTGTAGTTGGAATGAAAATAGGAAAAATGCATTTCTTAATCTTACATTACAATATTATTTTAAATTGATTAATTTGTAATCATTTTGGTGGGTATAGGGCCAATTGCTGGGTATCTAGAATCGATTTTCAGGAGTGTTTTCGATAATGTTGTATCTGGAGTGCCCTTAAGAGGTGCAGATAGGGCTTGGGGTGTGTTTGTGCAAAATGTTGACGAAGACTATTGGAAGGAGTCGATAATATGGTTTACTCTTCTAGGGGTAATTCCTTGGTAACCATGGGATTATTTCGATTTTCAGGTATTTCGAAATTGACTGATAATCGATGGAATCGCCCCTAGAGCGGTCCTTTTCAACATTTTCTCTGCACATACTTATGTACAGTTTATCTGCACTACTTAAGGGGACTCCCATACAAAATGACCGAAAGAACATTTGAAAATCGACAAATAGCCCCATAACTGAGGAGGCATCGCTCCTAGAGTGGTGAAATGTATGTATGTATACATTCCTTTCGTAACTGCAAGCGAAACTACATGCTACGAAAGAGCGCAAAATAATTATTTGTGTTCTAAAAACATCGAAAACTAACGAAGAGTTATGAAGTTGTTTGGCAAAGAGAAAAGTCGGGGGAAAAAAAATATAAAAAACAAATTGAAATGAAAATGAACTCCACATATATAAATGTGTGTAATATTATTCATGCATGTAGTATTACCATCCCGTCATTACATGACGTAGGTATATAGTATAGTCGTATATATACATATGTACTATATAATTTACGCTGCAAATTAAAAATGTTGATATTTTTGCGATTTTTAACTTTTACATTTGCCTTCCTGCCTGCCTTCACATTCTCTTCAATTTGTACATCGTCATCTTACCGCAGCGCAATAACAACATGTTTATGACGCATGTGACCTAAATATAAAGCTTGTTGCTTTAAAATCCCTAGTTCATTATGGCATTACACTCAATTTCCTTAACTACATACATTCTCATGTTGTTCGTTTTTGTTTTTTCTTTATTGTAATATACTCATAGTACTTTTTAGGTACATACTGGATTTCTCCATTTCCTGTTGGTCATATTGGAAAATGCCAACGACAACAACAACAACTTGCATAACGAGAGTCAACAACATAAATATGTATAAATAGTACAACATATATGTACATATATGCAACATATATACAACACTCTCATTAAAAATGTTCCGTTTTCAATTAGAGAGAGGCGAAAAAGTCGTTACACTTGGTTGTTCAACAGTACGTATTTGTGTACTCGCATGTTTGTTGTTTTTGTTATTATTTTCATTTATTTTTATTAATTTTGTCAGTTTTTGCCATTTTATCGTTCTTAATGCAGCACCAACCTATCCTTATTTTTGTTATTGTACATTAACGTGTGTGTGTGTGTCTTATTCGATTTTTCCGGGTCATATATTCACATTATAAAACGGAAATGGATTTTAAATCAACTCAAATACATGTTAAATTGGAAAGTAAAAAGTTAATTTGTTTTATCATAATCTTTCAAACCGAAGGTAGCCTAAAATATAATTTTTTTACTCATCTTTAGGAGAAGATCGTTTATATTTTAGCTTATAAGAGCTTTTATGAGATAAAAATCAGCACAAAATATTATTTTTTACAAATGAATAGGCGAATATGTGAATTATCAAAATCGGATAAGAATCATACGAACCTCTCATACAAAAGTATATTACTGAAGATGTGTTTTCACATTTTGTGAGCGAAAATATTGAGATATCAAGTAGAAACTCCTTGCATATAGTTATATTTATTAATTAGTAGAGCTATTCAAAAATTGACTGAATAGGATGAAAACTACTCCTACCTCCCATAGAAACTGATGCTTCTGTATATATACTATCATAGTTTGAGATCGAAAATATAAAGTTATTTAGCATAGGCATACTGAAAAATGAATGGAATTCGATAAAAAATTATGATTTAGAATGTATTCTAGTCATTGTCTATATAAACTTTTGAATTGCCGAAGTTTAAGTTTTTTTTTAAATAAAAAAAAATTATAATAATAAATATCCAATACCTAATATGTAAGTTATCGACTTTCCTTTTACTATACTCCTAATAATGGGTACCTACTCATGTAGACGATAAGTATTCGGTCTATTTGAAACTTGATTTGATGCTCCCGAGAGAGTAGATATTTTACATGTACGCGATATTCTAATTTCCAAGTGTTTAAATTGTCTTGTCATTGAGTTGTCTGCAAGTGGCATGCTCGTGTAGTCTTCTCCTATATATATTGTATAACACTATACATTCCCCTCACTTAATACCAACAATTCAAAATGTCTTCGTTTCTAAACTGTCTGCGAATGTATGTTTGCCTGCCTTTCCATTTAAGTTGCAATTATTTAATGTCCCTGAAGGATTTCCACTCATTATGTTAATTTTCTCTCGAACTCATCCGCCTTGCTCATCTTGAAGACCACCTAAATATAGTAAGTAAATAAGTTGTCGTATATCTACCTAACATTTTGCAGCATCTTTTCCAAGCCATCGCAATGTGACTTTATTTTGTCTTGGAGATATGTGTGTGTGTGTGTACGCCATTGCGTGTGCTGGCCATTTGAAATTTATGTGACTGTGTATTTTGTTAATCGAAGCGGCAAAATGTTAAATTTAAAGTTGATTTTAAACTTATTTTTCGGTGCCATTTGTTGTTATTCTCTGTGTGTTAGTTTGTGTGTAAGGCAGATAGGTATGTATAAAGTATTTACGAGTATATACGAGTGGTGAGAATAAAAGCTAGTAAGTACTGTACTTATTCTTTTGTTTGTCTCTTCTTGTTATTATTGTTGTTGTTGTTCATTTTTTGGTGATACGAAAATTCCACAATTTAATTAAAAGTTTCCTTTCAAGTTCATAAATTAACCAAAAACTATGGTCACTCTCTTTGATATTCCTCTGTGTATGTCTTACTCTTCATCTGTCTCTCCCTCTCTCTCTCTCTTCATGCTGAAAAAGTAGTCGTATGTTTATGTAAATATAGAAACGCGTTTGTACTCACATGCCGCGTAAAAAGTAATGTCAAGTCGATGAGACAACATTGGAATATGCAACTTTCTCTATTTATGCTATGTTTCTGCAGAGGGAGTAATCGTAGGAGGATGAGGAGTAGAAGCAAAATGAAGATAAAGATGAAACTGAATGTGGCAACATTCTTTTTCAAGTTAACGAATGCAAATATTTTTGTT
The DNA here is from genome assembly GCA_963854835.1 of Megamerina dolium. Classification (NCBI taxonomy): domain Eukaryota; kingdom Metazoa; phylum Arthropoda; class Insecta; order Diptera; family Megamerinidae; genus Megamerina; species Megamerina dolium. Next base: position 70,073,005 of record OY978529.1, on the reverse strand, counting down.
TTTTCTACAACAAACAAAAATTTCAAAAACTCTGTGAAAAAATTCATTGCGTACAAAATTTGAAAACTTTCTTGAGAATTTATTTCTGAACGCGAATGATACATACCACATGCACTCATACCTAAATCACATTTTGCGCACATTTTCAGTTTCATTATAAATTCTACAAAATTTTAAGTTAAGAAGTTCCCAAGTTCTATACAGATATCAGAGGTTCTTCCATGGTCGCTTGACCATCGAAGAACCTAGTGAGCAATTCCACTTTATAATATGATTTGATCGTTACTTTCTTTAACATTTTTATAAGTACCTAGTCATGATTCGAATAAAAAAAAATTGAGAAAAAGCGGAAAAAATTAATTCCATATTTAAACGCTTCGATAAGACGGTCGCTTTTGAAACACCATTTTCTAGTCTCATCTAATTACATAAATTAGAAAGTTTAATTTGAGACACACTGACTTCAAGGTAAATAGGCAAATCCGATTTAATTAAATTAATTATGATTATTAGCAATTAATTAAGTTTTGAATTCACCATAATTAATTTCATAACATACAATCCACACTCTCATACACACAAATTATTATGCTTTATTAAATATTGGTGCTTTGTGTTTTGTGCAATAGAATGGAAGAGAGTGCCTTTGGGAATTTCACCTTTAAGTAGTACCTACATATGTACTGGTAGTATATTAGAATGCATCATTGCTCGTAAACTTTTTACTTTGAGCAGCAATTTTGGTGTGCTGCTCATTTTGTATTAGTTTATTAAATTACCTTGGTAACCTCCCTAGAAGGCATGCGATAGATGCCACAATACCACCTGTCATAAGACTGACAGTTATGGAAACAGAAAACACATAGCTTCAGCAAATAGCGATGAAAATACCAAAACAAAAAAGCAAAAAAAAAAAGAAAATCTAATAAGCTCATTATTAATTTTTGACCCAAACGCATTTTGTAAATTAGAATTTTTGCCAGGTATGAATGAGAATGAAGGAAACAACAACAACAACAACAACAACAACAACAACGGTAAACAATGTCCAAAGAAATGTTTCAAAGTAGCAAGAGAGTGTTGAACAAAATATATAACAACAAAAATAAATATGCCAACCTGGCCAGCAGCGTTCATTTATAGTAATATTATTGTTTTGCTCCTTTTTCTTGTTTGTTTTCCACCTTGTTTCTGCTGTTAAGGGCCACAAAAAAAAAAACACAAAAAACAAGCAAACAAAAATATGGAACGCCATGTACAAATGTCATATCCAATTTATTTCATACATTTCATATTGTACAAGAGCATTTTTTTTCGCTTTCAAGCCGCATGTCACTCCATTGTTGTTTGTTGTTGGCGGCATACGCAAAAAAGAACTTGCTGCTCACTTTTTTCATCTTCATTCTTTCTTTTCACCAATTCTTCTCTTGCCATCGCAGTGTTTACCTTTTGCAATGCAATGGTTCATAGAAGAATATTATAATAGAAAATATTAAAGGAGAACATGAGTAGGAAGGGCAGGCAGAAAGGTTTAGTAGAGAAAATTTTGTCACTAACGGATTTCAACTTACACCTAGGGGCAAGTACTGAACTAAAATTCTAAATCTAAAAAAATTGGCGTATGGTCAGAAAGATGGTGCAAAGAAATTGGAACTAAGCTGTCAAAAAATATGACAACTAAATTGCTGAGGCGTTGGCAAAGTGCATAGATCAGAGCAAAATGCAAAGTAATAATGATAGAGAGAGAGAGAGAGAGATAGAGAGAGCTATAATGCGAAAGATTACACGGAAACGGAAAGTGAGAATAGAACCACTGATGCTTTTAGGCTAAATTCAATTCATTACTGCACTAATAGCAGTCACCATTACTGCAAAAATGTAGTAGAATTCTCAATCAGTTTAAAGTAAATATCTACTCAGTAACTCTGTCACTCCTTCTCATTCTCTTTTGCTCTTTCTGTCAATGGCAGTTAAACACAGTGAAATACTAATCCCAAGAGAACAATAAATTTCATGGACCATAGACTACATAAATGTATTTTATGTATGTTTGTGTGTGTGTGTGTGTGTGTGTGTGTGTGTTTGTTGCAATATTGAATGGCTTTGTGTTACTATGTGAATTTATAATTGTTAATGCAGAGCAACACTACTCTCCCCATATACTAATATTAACCAGCAACTGCGCTGGGTATTGTTACACTTGTTGCAATTGTTAGATAGCATTTCATCACTTTGTGAAGAGCTTGTTTTGAGCGTGTGGTGTGTGTGTGTGTCGAACGGAAAGGAATGAGTGTATCTAACAGATGTTGACACTATTTCAGATGGTTTTATGCAATAGTCATAATGATGGTGGAAATACTGGAAGAGTAAACAAGAAAATGAGTCAAAGTGAAGATTTTGACAACCACAAAGGTGATATGCTAATTTAGGTTTTAAATTAAATTTGATAATGTCAAAAAAGGCCCAGATGAAGCTAAATTTGTGTTCAGGCAACACTGCAAGCAGGTGCTACATGGTTGCATTATATGTAGAATATATAATTCAAAATGATGGCAGTATTTTAGAAGACAATTTAAAAATGATGTTAAAACAATCTTCACTAATTTCTTTTCAATTGGTTACATTCTTTTACGAATTTTTTTACTGCCCTTCTTAATCTTACCTTGATTGTTCTGTATATAATATATTTATATTTTTCTTTAGCAACAGTAGCAAGCAACAATTGCCTGGTCTATCTAGTCTAGTATAAAATAATAATTAAATTGCTTTTTAAGTTGCTCAATAAATTAGTATTGCCACTACTAGCACTGCCACTAGCACTACGACTACCACTACCGCAGTAACCAATCTCAATTTAAGAATATTTCGAACTAAGAACATTCGTGTAATATATGGTAGTAAAGATAGAACGATTTTAAAAAGCAGCAATTGCAATTGGAGTTATTTAAATAAATGAAAACTTTATAAATGCTGCAACATAATACAATTTTGTTCCCAAGTGGAAAACCATAATGGGCCTTTAGTAGCAATGATAATCTTTTCATATTAAGAAACGGATGTGAACATTTTTCTTACAGGTAGATTAATTCGTTTCACTCCTTTGTAGTCACTGAGCAAAGAATGAGACAGTCCATTATTGTCCAAATTTTTACTTTGAAGACTCTAATATTCTTATCATTAACTAAACTAGTTTTGATGGAATTGAAAAAAAAAATATTAAAAGAGAACATTTCCCCTAAGCTCTCTATTTTTCCAACGGTATGTTTTTTACGACGGATGCCATAGCTCAGTGGTTAGTGTGTTGACCTTCTTACCCGTAGTTCGTGGATTGAAACCCCGACAGTGGCAACTTTCATATCGAAAGGATTTTTCTTTCGAACGATACCCACCTGTCGGCGAGCAATTGGTAATTCTACCAGCATAACAATTTCCCATTGAAATTGAAAACGCTTATAAAAGGGCTCTGTGAGAAAGTTCAGAAAAATTGATTCTGTTCGGGACCGGCTAATATAATCCTAATACTACCCTTCAGGATGTATAAGTGCCCCATATTTATTTATTTTAAATGTTTTTTATAATTAAAATTATCATTTGCTAAAATTGTATGCATCGAAAACAAAACCTTCGAAGCTTTACACTACATACAATTCTGGTTTGATGTCCAATTGTGGATCCAAAGTCTAACAATTTTTATTGTAGCATATTATTTTGTTCTACTGTGATAATTTATAATTTCTATTTTCAAAGTAGGATCCTTTTTTCTAACTTTTAGCATTCTTTTCAGTATTGTAACAGCAATACCATCGATAATAATACAAAAGAAAATAACTGAGTCGGCTGCAGCAGTGCAGCATACGATAGATGGAATGAAGAAGACGAAGAAAAAATATCAAAAAATTATGCACTTTAATTTCTGCTACTATTTTTCTTATATTTTCACAATGTTTGTCGGCCCAAAGGCATACGAGTACAGTACACTGTGCCAGTGCTGCTATTTACTTTCTACCAAACTCTTTCTTCTCATATTTGCGTATGAAACTACGTACATTTTTCTATCCCACTCTCCTGTGCCTGTGCTCCTTTTTTTACTTCCCATCATTATTATTATCCTGCATAGAGTTGTCTTCGTTCGTGTGCATTCATACTTCCTTTGTGTTGTGTCCCTGAAGGCAAGGTCCAAGTAGGAAAATTACATTTTACTATTTTACTTACTAGTTATACTCGTACGATATACGAACTTGTATAATAGCTCCTGTTGCCTATGCTATCTTTACTCTAGTGAAATAGCGGAGCGAAAGTTTTTTCCTTTTATCATGTTTTCTTTTTCCAGCTATCTGGTTGTTGCTGGATTTTGTAATTTTTAAGTAAATCTTAATGTTAGCAACAACTAAGGCAGCAGCAGCAACAGCAGCAAAAATATCAGCAATAGCTAAAAGAGCATTAAACAGCTTTGACTCTGCAACAAAGAGCAAAATTGTGATTAAGGACATTGGATTCAGCGAATTCTTCGAAGAACGAAATACTATAACGTAAATATTCCGGATAAAGAAATAGCAGGAAAGGAAATCTTCTTGGCATAGTGATGTTGCTATCATGAAGTTGGCTGCACTTTGATTAAGTTTAGAACATGCAACAATAGCAATAACAAAAACAACCTATATTAAAGAAGAAGTTATAAGATAGAAGAGCGCAGAGGACAAATGTGTACATTGAAGATGATAACTGATGCTGCCTTCACCGTTGTTTGCATGTAAATATAGTACAGTGGATTATAGTGAATGAAATGAAATTTTAAAATAATTTTAAGTTCATTTAATGTAGGAGAAAAAGAAGAAAAGTATAAACCGAATGTAAGGTTGAAACTGATTTTTTAAACACTTTTACATTTATGAGGGTACAAAATTTATATTAACCTTCTGCAAAAATATAGAAATGTCTAAAAACTATGTTGCTTGTTTAAAGTAGCAAGTCTAGATGATATTTTGTACAGCAATAATGCGATTTCCTTAAAAATGTATTTATACATTCCGATATTGCAGACTGTACCACTGCTATATGTATTCAGTGACCGCCAAATGATTTACGTGATTTCTTTGTGAAATTATGCAATAATTTCCATAGCAAAACTGATAAAGACTTTTTTTTTGGTACGAAGAAATAAAAAATGATAAAGAAGAAAAAAAAAAAACAAAAAACAAAAGGAATTAGAATTTAATGTGCAAATGATGGAACTTTATTAAAAAGTCGTAAAGTTATGAAGTCAGCATTAGTGAATAAAAGTAGTTAAAGTCATTGTTTCGTCTTTTTTTTAAATTATTTTAAATTTATGCTATTCCACAAATAATCTGAATTAAGGCATACAAGGGAAGCCTTAAAGTTGCTCAATTATTGTTGACTGATATTGCTTTAGCTTTAGCTGCTCGTTGGTGCTGCTGGAGTGAATATTGTGAAAATATGTAAGTAGAATAGAATGTATACAAAAGGAAAGTATGAAGCAAACATCGAGTTATGCTGTCTGCGTATAGAGTAGAACGTTTCGAGAATTGTGATGAACAAGTCCTCAACATCGTCGCAGTCACGTTGCACGTTGAAAACTAATATCAACTGTGTGTGTTAGGCTGTGTATCGAAATGTACGTGCTTGTGTTGGTATTCTCTTTCGTTCCTAATGAGCATGATATATTCAAAAAGAGTCACAATTTTAAAAATATTATTTAAAAATTAAATTTCATAGAAAAGCTCAAGCGTCAGTCAAAGTGAATTGAAGTAAAGTGTGAAGGATCACGCTACCCTTCTTTAATATCTTTCTTTAAAAGTAGATTTAGTATAAAAATATAGCACAAAGCATCTCTCAAAAAAGCGTTTTTTAGTGGTTAAACTAATAATTTTTTCATATATTTATATTGGACTTCATATTATTTAATAACAGCAATTGAACATTTTCAACCACGAAAAATCGAAAAAAAAACAACTTTTATTTTGATTCGGACTATATTTTGTAGGAAGAATATATGGAGAAATTTCCAAACATTTTCCAGATTTTAACCTTTAAGTCGAAAAGAATATTTATTTCCTTGCAATATAAAGTAAAAATAAAACAAATTTTTATTTCTAAGGAATATATAAAACTCAAAAATAAATCTTGTTTCTGATGAAAAATATTTAAAGAAAAAATGTATTTTTATATTTGTAGTAGGAAATGCAGTGTCACAATATCAATGACATTTCATTGCTATCATTAGGCAGAGTAAGTAATTTTGTTGGTAGAAAACAATAACATGAACAGAGCACTGTTATATTCATTTCTGTTCTCTGATTTACTCAGAGATTTCTCTGTACTCTTTTCTAATATCGTAAAAGTTGCGTCAACATGTTGCTAAGTTACTGCACTAAAATAGGAGGCACATTACAATGATTTTATCATTCTCTAATCATATAAATGATAGTTTATTTTTTTCTTATCGTTTTCCCTCGAATATATTTATGTGAAAACAACAATTTGAATTTGATATACTTATACGAATATAAAATATTAATACCATAACGATATAATATCAGAATGTTTATCACTTTGGGATACATTTTATCAGCATTCTATATATTCACATATTCAAAATTAATAATTCATATTCAAGAATGTCAAGTAAATCTAAATGCAAAGAGGTATTTGAATTCACTCAGAAACCCATTTAATAACTACTTACTACTTACTTATGTACGTACACACACACACATATGTCACAGATTAAGAATGTATGTATTTATGCACATACTTATATGTATATACTTTAGCTTAAGGATAAGAAAATGGTACATACATATATGAAATAAAACTAAACCTATACATATGTAAGCATGAACACACACACACACACTCACACAGTTGTATTAATATCAAATCTCTGTGTGAAAACTGACAAAAGCAATAAAAACAAATAAAATGACATTTGTGCTTATTATATGTTGTGAAGTGTGTAAAACGGAAGGATTTCCCAAAAAGTTTAACTAACAGATATTGAGAGGGTTGTTGGTGCTGCAAAATGATATGAAGTTCTCAATATAACGTATAATATGTAGTATGAGCAACATGTATAAAACTATTTATTTAATGATGTTTATGACTTGCTGTGTGACTGTTTGTGAATTTTCTAGTTAAGTAATACATATTTGTATAGTATTGTAAATAACATATGCACAAGAATAGAACCAAATATTTGATGGAGGCATCGTTTAGTGATGATCTTATAAAATATTTAAAGTATTTCAGTGAAAATATGGCATAAGAGAATTCTAACTTTTCTTACAACATCATCACCATCATCATCAGCAGCATCATTATGACTATCATTATCATCATCATGATGATGGTGGTGCTTAAAAAGAATGAAGTGAAACGTTGTTATTTGAATTTGGGATTTCACTTTTTTGTTTTTTTTTTATCATTTTGATATTTTTTGGAAGGATGTTCTTCGTGGATTAGAACAAAGTAAAGCTACTTTACAACATAATGCCAGTAAACAGTAACAACAAAAATAATGATGATGTTTGTTGTTGCTATTGTTACTTTTTCACTGTACTTACTTAGACAATATGTATTTAGTTCAGACATATAGGTACACACACACACAAATACGTATACACTAACTTACGAATACCTTCAAAACACACATATACTTATACATACATATATAGAGCTGCATTACGCTTTTTTAATTAAATGAGATTAGGTTGTGAAAACATGAGAATAAAAAGGAGAGCAATCAGTAGAAGAAAAAGAAGTTGCAGTAGCTAAACAATGAGAAAAAACCTAAAAATAAAACAAGTTTAAATAAAACAGTACTAATACATATGTACCTAGGTACACTTGAAGAAATTTATATAGACAAACTTACAAAAACACTTGCACATGCTGACATAAACATTAGACGTGTACACATTTGCAGAATACAATTTTTTCGATGCGTTAATGGATTTTCTGAAAGATTTTTGAAGACAAATCATTGTTATAGGTATTTTTAGTTATTTAGAGTTGATTTTTACAATGAATCTTCTCATTAATCATTTTAAGGATTCAAAAAAAAAAAAAAAATCAATTGAAAATGGAAAGGTAAAGACGAAATGTAGGACTGAAAAAAAAATAAAACTTTAAATATTTGCTTCTTATTCTTAATTTTCCAATAAGAAATTGATCTGATGAAAGTTCAAAGGGCCCATTACCACGCGAGGCTATTCTGCTATTGCTATTCTGGTAAAAAACTATCTTGCTGATAGCGGATGGGAACTTTATCCCCACCCGCTTTATAGCGCAGACCTGGCGTCTTCAGATTAACACTTATTCCGGTCCATGCAGAACGCCCTTAATGAAATACGCTTCACTTTAGTCACCGGAATCAAAAATTCGTTTTTGGCCGCCAAGCCGACGAAGTTCTTTTGGAATGGAATTCATAATTTGCCAGAAAGATGGAGAAATGTCATAGTTTCTGATGGGCAATACTTTCAATGACATGTTTTTTACAGAATTCTTAAAAATAAGTGATTTTTGAGACCAAACATAAAATTAATATACGATTTACACATTGAGCCGAAACCTCAGGTGTAAAATTGAATAAAATACCGAAAATATAAGGAACCTTTTTAAAAATTGTGTCAAATTGACACAAACTGCGCTTGAAGGTTAAAAAATGCGAAAAACTTTCAGAATAACTTTCCGCTTTTAAAAAAATCACATTTTGTAATCATTATACATTTTTTGTACAACTCTAATGTACATATGAACACACATGTACAAGTTGAAATTACTAAACAAAGAAGTAAGCGAAAGTAAAGAAACAAAGCATAGTAGCAACAGAACCTGAGCCAACAACAATATACAAACAAACAATGAAATAAAACACATATACATAAATCTATACACACATACAACTAAACAAACAATTGAAAAACACCGCATGAGTGTACGCTAAGTAAACACAGTAATATGAATGTTAAGTGATACCAACACCAATCCACCCACATGCTCGTATGTAGTTAACATTGCACAGCACTCACAATTCTAAAAAGAAGTACACTTCTTTAAGCTACATTATGTCTCTCTCTCTCCATATGATCATACAGTTGCAGTTGTTGCCCCAAAAAATACATCACGTAACATTTTAAGTTCTTGTTAATAATTAGCTGCCGTAATCCTTGTTTTATTATGTAGTACCTAATATACAATAGCAAGTGAAAATTGTATTTGAGTGCAATCTGAATCATTTTTGTTATTGGCTTATTCTTTTTTATTTTTTTGCTTAAATTTTTCCATAAATTCGGATTTAGGTTTGTTTTGTTATTGCTCTTTGCATTTTTAATTGAAATATCATATGAGTGCCTTTACGTTCGTTTATGAGGCACATACATATTTGTGGAATAAAGTTTTAAAAGCAAGTTAAGCCAGTTAATTTACGTATCTTAAAGCTAAAGCGAAAAATATAATAAAAAATTCAAATTAAAACATATGCACATCTTTGCCATATCTCCTTTAAATATTGTTTCGCGTTGTAACAATATGATTTTCTCAACATTTTAGCTTAAGACACAGTAAAGTAATTAATTCTAACCGCCATCATCGCTTATATGCTTTACTTATAATTGAAAATTTCATATTCAGGTCAGGAGTTGATGCCAAAGCAATGAAAATTACCTTCATAACGTTGTCAGCCAGCCAAGCAAACCAACAGCCAGCTGCCAAGCAGACAATGTACAAGTAGCATACTAAGAATAGTCTCGCCACACATACATACACATACCACACGAGCACAATAGAAAGAAATAATTACCGAGAAAGACACACACACAGACAAAAATACTATTGTCAAAGAAGAAGAAAACGAAAAACATGAGGAAGGAATGAAAAATTGCAAAAAAAAAAGACAAGAAAAAGAAAAGAGAAATATGAGAAACTTTCCGAAAATGAAACAAAATAAAAGGATGGTTTGCCAGAGTAGAACATCTTAAATTTTATTATTATTATTTCTTTCACTACAATTATTCCCTGCATACTAATACTCATATATTAGCTTATACAATGGTGAAAAATTCTATAAACTCAATATGACTTTTATGAAGAAATCGTTATAAATAATTTTAATAGGTTGAGAAATATTTGTTTTCAGCTAACCTTAATTATTTCTTCTCAACATTTTTTCTGAGCATACATATTCCCTATACCCACTTTTTAAAGGGGCTATAAATTTTACGTTTTTTCACATAAGTTCGCTTCCACCACCCCTAGAGATCCCCTAGAGTGTCCTAGGGGCGAATTATGTATCCAGCCTCCTTTAATTTTTCCTATTCGAAACTTTTTTCAAACATACTCCCATACAAAATGAACTAAAAATCACATAAAAAATGATGGTAGCTAGAGCAATGAAATATATGACTGATCTCCAATAATTTTTCTTTCCCATAATTACTCCTTATTGCCGTCCCTTAAAGTGACCACACTGATCTAATTGAATCTAATTATAAAATTAGAAATATTTTTCTCGCCTGCTGAACAATTTTTTTTCTACACATTTATGTGTAGCCCACTTCAAGTATGGAATCAAAGAAATTTATAGAGGATTCTTAGTTTTGGAGTGACTTGGATTTATAATTGTAGCTTATTATACCTGTGAAATTATTGAATATTTTAGGTTCTTTTTTTTGTAAGAAAATTAAAAAAATTGTTCTTTAATTTGTTTGCAATACGTAAAATTTAAAATTGATCTTTCTTATCAAAAAACGATTACCACTCGTAGAACTTAGAAGAACCTCAAAAGTGTTTGAGCCTAAATAAATGTCCACCACTGTACTGTCCTGCAAGTATTGCTAGCTTTACTGAAGAGACGAAGAGAGATAGTGTGATGGAGTGAGTGGGAGTGAGTTGCGATTATTAGAACAAATTGTATGCTTTCCTTGTGAAACTTATTAATTTTTTGACTTTCATTGCTATTTTGTACACGCATAACACGCAACTATATATGTATGTGCTATGTGCGTGCATGCTGGGATGCGATTCCATTAGATCACAAGAAAAAGAAATATATGCATAGTACAAAGTAGCAACAATAAAGGCAGCATGCTCAATAGCATTACGCAAACACAGGACGCTACGACATAAGCGTAGAGCAATTAGTAGAATTATAGTATAATTATTATTATCATAAAAATAATAATAATAATACCTACTGTCATGGTTGTGCAACCATATTGTTACTACCAATGATGAACAAGGACACACTGCACACAATTAATTGACAAACGTTAAAGGGTTTCATACATACGATATTACGTACATACAAGTATATTAAGAAGAATTGTTGCATCTGTTGCACAAGTGAGTATTGTATATATATATATAGGATATGCATGTACTATTCACATTTCCTTACCCCCGTTTGGGTATTTCTCTTTGTATAATAAATACATATATATATTTGCTATATGTCAGTTTGTAGTGGTATTTTTGTACGATATAAATGCCTCTGTAGTGCTAAATGACAATCTAACATTTGTCTATGTTTTTCTGTTTTTATCTTTCTATATTACTATACAGGTACTATATATCATATTGCTGAGCTAATGATGATCATGATGATCAGGATAACAGAGAAAGGGGTGCGGAACTACTACACAAAACATATTACATTCTGGTTCACCGCTGATTAGTATTTCAATCAGGTTGTAACAAGAGTAATAATTATGTTGCCTGTTGTCGGTTGTCGTTTGTCATTGCCTGATGTGATATGTATGTATGTATGAACTACGATTGTGGTGCGGTGTGTGGTGGGTTTTGTTTTGTGTTGTTACCTTTGATTTAAAATGTATATATAGAAATTTGTACAATATTCATGTACATATAATACTAATTAACTTGGCTTTTCATGGGTCAAAGGATAATGTTTAAAGGTGTTGTACAAATTATACGTGCACGTAACGGCATAAATCTATGTGCATATATCTTACGTACATATATGCTGGAATATTTGTATAAATTGAAATAAATAATGAAATAATGCAGTGCATTTGAGTAGCATTTATTTGAATTTATACCAACGAAATGGAAAATGATTAATGATTTTTTAGTTTTCATAGTGATTGCATTCTTTTTGGATGAAAATAAGTGGAAGTTTCACTCACTACGTAATTTTCCATCAAAATTTTAATATGCACTGCTATTGAAAATCACTACAAATTCACTCATCACATTTTTGATCAATGTTTAAAATTTCACCATACAAAAATTTGCATTTACATTTACTTCATAAATTTTGTACTATTTTAATACTGATTTACTCGTTGCATTCATTCAACTTTCAACAATTAAAATGTGCTTTATATGCACATATCCTGTGTGTTGGTTTTTTGTGCACATTATTTTTATTGCAACAATTCTGCAATATAGACATATACGTCTAAATGCATGCATATGTGATAATATGTCAAAACATTGCTTTTGCATATTTAAAATACAATATTTATCATATTTGCCATTATTCATGACGGGCAGAGATAGTGTGAAACATGAAAAATCCATTATCGCTTTATACTTGTACTTGTATATAGCGTAAGCAAGCAAGCATACATGTATGAGTAGTGTAGTGGTTGTGGCAGCTGATCGTTGGCGTATGCAGATAACGTTATACAATGCTAGCATGTCGTTCGAAATGAATACTACTAGGTACATTTCTTGTCGTCTCATCATTTCGTATATGGAAAAATATATAGAAACATACCATACATATACCAGCAATTGCAACATATGCTTTCTAAAAATTGCATAAGTTGAATGTTTTAGCAGCCGCATATGTTCATATATATGTGCAGTATATACACATGTATGTGTAGCAATGGCATGCACATTTTTCGTTTTAGTTTTCTTTTTATTGCGTTATTTTTTTTTTTGCACTTTTGGCTGTCTGAATCAAACAAAACTTTGATTCATGCAACAAAATCATGAATTTTTTTAGTGATTTTTCTTGTGGTTGTTTTTTTTTTTGTCCTCTATTTCTCCATCACATGGGCACACGCTTAATACCATATTGGTTGGTTATGCAAATCACTCGCCTCTGAAATACCCCGTCCCATTGAGCATCGGGCATCGAGTAAGTGTAATAAATTATGTAAAAGCGTTTCAGTTACATGTTAGCTGGCTGACTGGTTGACTGGCTTGTTGGATGGACAGAGAGGGAAACAGTGTGCCAATTCGTTTGCATTTCTAATCGAAATGTTATCAAATGTTAAATAAGTTTGATTTCCAATAGTGGCATCTGGCTTCTGGCATTAATTCAATACAAGTCTCAGTATACATGCATGCTCCACAATGCGTATGAGTTATATGTTTCATTTTAAAGTATTTATATGTTACTCATACGAATGGGTATTTCGGAGGCATCATGTGTAAAAGAATGCAATCAATTGTGAATATATTGATATGATATCAGAAATAAACCAAATATTGTTATGAACGTTATTGACTAACAAATTTTTTCTGCGGAATATACAATTTAGTGGGGATCGTTTATCGCAGTCATTGATTGCTAAAGGAATAAGCAATCATTGAAAATTTAGGAATCAGTTTCTTGGGAATGCAATGGGTATGGTATTCACAAGTGGCCACTTTAAGTCAATTAATGTCATTTGGAACCATTTAAAGTCAGTTGGTATTATATTAAGTCACTTGGTATCACTTGAAATTACTGTGATATATTTGCATGGAGTCACTTGAAGTCACATTAAGTCACTTAATAATATGCCGAGTTATATGCGTCTTTTGAAATCGATTGTTGTAACTTGAGTCACTTGAAATCATGAGAAGTATATATGGAGACATATGAAACATTGAATTCGATTGAATTCTATAGACTCAATTGACGCAACTTCTGTGACTCAAAGTCACTTTATTATATATGGAGTTACATGAATGAACCATCTGATGTCAAGTGATAGTTCCCTAAAAGAGTTTTTATAAATGAACTAAGTATTAAACCAATCATCTCAAAAAAAGACTTCAAACTGTGTTTTAGTTCACGTTTTTCATAGGTGGAGATAGGGGTGATTCCTGGTAAATTTTGAAGCTATTTGCCGATTGTCAAATAATTTTATCTCAATTTTGGCAGCAAGCCTCTAATATTTGTTAGTAAAAATTAATGAGCGTGTGTCGAATATTTTACACTTTATTGGCATTCTGAAAGCGGTATGGCCAAAATTAAAAAAAAAACTAAATTTTATATGGAACCAATCTAAAGGGTAGAGGTTGGGGTAAGTATATTGGTCGGCTATGCATTTCATCCCTGTAGAAGCGAATGTGGATCTAATGAATATTTTCAACTTTCATCATAATGCATCGTAATCGAGTCAAACCACCCCCGAGTTCGAATTCAAAGATGACAATAATCTATAGAAATGTTTATCTCATGTGCTTAACAAAACATATTTTTCATTTGGCTATGTTATTATTTATTAATTCTGACTGCGACTAATGCAACTAAATTGAATACATTCCCTTATAGCTCTGATAGGCTTGTAATTTTTTGATTTTTAAGCTGTCTTCCTCTCTGCTTTTTTGCAACATTAAAGCTTTAATTAAATTTAAAATTTTTGATTAAATCCGATTACAATTGTACTCTCTCTCTCTCTCTCTTTGTGCCGTTCGCTTTACCTCCATTTCTCTCTACGCAATTAAAATAATTTGTCGTAATGTCCGCATGTCCTATACCTTTCTTCAACTTTCCATGCCGCTGCACTTCTTGTGTACTTTTGCTGACAACTTCCTTCCTCGCGACATAATCAAGTCACATCGTTCGTTTGAACACAATGAACAATGAAGTTTGAGTTCTGGTTGAACGCATCGTTATACTGAACTGCGTACTGGCAGTGCGGTGCGGCGCGGCGCGGAAATGTGCTTGGAGAATAGAAGAAAGGAAAACTTTATCCTTTTGGTTGCTCGCATTGCTTTGATTGGTATTGAATTTCGATAATGATGTGCTTGTTATCAACTTAATCTGCTGACTTTTATTCTTCTCAATCGATACCCAACAGTATTTTTGCCTGAATGTTTGTCTATGGAGGGCAGGGGATGACAAAAGTAGCCAGCTAGCTACTTTAGGTACTCAGTGTGCGGTGAAGATGTCCATTTTACAGCGATATGATACTCGAGTAAATTAAGACAAATAGAAATTGTGCTTTTATTTTGAAACCAATTATGGGATATTTAGTATTTGCTGTGATATTGTCAATGGGGTGATGCTATTGCTATTGCTGGATATTGGCATAATATTTATATAATAGCTGTAGCCAAGGGCAACAATAATAATACTAGAAGCTTAATTGAGTTGTATACAATTGTATAATGACCAACTGAAATCATTGAATAAAATTTTATTTCCAATAAGTAGCATTTGAACCTAATGGAGGGTATTAGAGTTAAGTATTTAGGTACATACGAGTATAGTACCTAGATAAAATGTTCAAAAAGTTGATTCACCTGCTATTACTATATTTTAAAAATTATTTCTTTATTATTTTGCGAAAAAATAATATAATAAAATTTTTGCTAAAAGCCACTTCATATTTGCATATATCGAACTTTTGCACTATGGCAGGAGTAGGAAAAAAAAAACATTTAATTAATAACAAACAAAACTTTGAACACTTTTGGGAGCTTTAGTAATTTATAATAAAGTTGTTTTTTTTTGCAAAATACAAATATGTAACCATGCATATGTAGGAGGGATATGAAAATATTATTTACGAGATCGAAAAATGTAAATTAAGTAGGTGCCGAAATTAAATATTGCATTTGGGGTGACAATAATATAAATGCTCTAAACAAAATAAGTTGAAAATATTACGTTTGGTCCATAATGAATATTAGATTATATCCAAACTGGCGGCAATTATGACTGCATTTAAAATGTTGGATATTCTAGGCGAATGCAGCACCAATTGGAAGCCTTGATGTCGAAAATTCGATTTTCATCATCACCTGAAGAAAACATATTATTCCCTTCGATATACAGTACCTCGTAAAGTATATTCATAAGTACAGCACATATCGAAAGTAGGGTATCGAATATGTATTGTGCTTCAGAAAATGTTGCAAACAATGCAAGAAGAAATCGCCTGTCAGAACTGCAACGAGTATGGTTTATGATTAAAGTTTTGTATTATTACAGTCTCAGAATCGTTCTGTTTTTGTGGCAATAATTCATTTGTACATACACATAAACATACGTGCACGTCATATGAATAGAGACAAAGTTTTTCTAACTTGCATATTTCATATGCAATTCTTAATTAAATCAATTATTTATATATATTTATACTGGGCTGTTTTAAATTTCTAGCTCATAGATGGCATAACAAAAAAAAAAATTGCCTGTTGGTAATTTTAAGAGTATTTGAGCAACAATCCATGGCTCCAAAGTCAGTCTATTTTGACAAGTGTTCATATAAAATAATATAATTTTTTCTTTTGTATTGACCTTATTGCACTTAGAATCATCTCTAGGTTAGTATTTTTCAAAAAAATTTGCCATATTTTTTCGCCCTACTAATTTTACCCATCCTGATATGTGGTGAACGGTGCGTTGGAAAAAAAAAATCCGGCTGCCCGTTATTCAAAAAGTTCTCCAAGTCCACTAAAGGTGAAATTTCTTCTGTAAAAATCATAAACAATCTAATGTAAATTGTTACAATTTAAAATAATTCATGAATAAAGTGATTTTTTCCCTTAAAATCAATTTGTCTAAATTCGAGCATGTAAGATATTTTCAAAGGGAACGTCACAAAACTATAAGAATATATTGAAATTGACAGAACATGTGTACGAATGCAGGTTTTTATACGGGGATTTAACAAAAGTTCGCCAACTTTTTTATACATTTTCTTTTGTTTATGCACATGATTAGTATTTATTTCTATACCTCACTATACGGCCTTTACACAGTATTTCACTATCTTGGAATTTTTTATGTATTAGAATTTTTTAATTTACGTATGGCATCAATTTTGAGTGGATCAATACCGAATAAAATTTGGAATAATGTCAAAAATTTTACATGGAAATAAAATTTTTTAAATAATGTTGAAAATCTAATTTTTCACATTTTTAATTCGACATTATTTCCATTTTGTTTGCAATAATGCCGAAAAAGTGACCAAATTTTCGACCTAACAGCACGCCTCCATTTTGAGTATTTTTTGCTCGTCATTATTTCAGTTGAATATTCATTTTTTCAGTGAATCACTATTATACTAAAAAAACGCAATATGAAAAATGTTATATTGCAGGCCACAATTTTCCTAAGGCTAAGCAATATTCAGGGGTGTAATGTCTACGATATTTGCAATGAAGTAATAAATTGAAATTAATAACTTCGTTGCTTTGTTATATCTGTGGCACAGCCATATAAACCGACAATTTTGACTTTTGCCAAATTTAGCCCACATCCGGACGATATTCCGATCGTTACATGGAAACTCTCTGGTGGGCCACGCCTAGTTCGGTTGGAATCTTTGTAACCATATGGAAGTAGTCACAAAGGGTAGCTCCTTTGCTTGAAGCAAAAAAAATATAGTTTTTTATATTTATATATTTCTACTTTTGCCAATCATTTTCAAATTATTCGAAAAATTAAACAATATCTATTTAGCGAACTTTTGTTAGACCAGTGAAAAGGGTCATTCTTTGATTTATGCATATCAAATATCAAGCGATCTAAGCTAAATATAATTTCTATGCATATTTGTGTGTGTGTGGGTACATGTGCTCAATAAATGCAAAATTCCTATTTTCGTTTGTCGAAAATAAAATAAAAAATTCCGTTACATCAATTGGATATTAATAACAAATGAAAGCGATATGTGAGATATTCGTCTATCGACACACTCAGTCAAGAAGTGACAAAGTTTTTATTTGTAAATTAATGGTTTGGAAATTTTCTATTTTAGATTGACCCCTTTTACGCACATATTTACATACACACCCTCATGTGGAAGGCATATTATCCTGTGCATCATCACTTCACACATATACATAGATGTACAGATAGATATATGCCCGTATATATTTATGCAATGTATGTTAGTTGAACAAGCGATAGAGTTTCTTCACCTGTGTCAATCAAATTTCAAAATGTTACATCGACACAGCGTCAAGTTTTGCAATACGAAGGGCGGTATTTACATACCTCTATATGTATTGTATATATATATATATGAATACATCTATCCATTGTTGGGTGTTGTGTTGTTGCGTTGATGCTTCGTCATTTTAAATGCCCTTTTTGTTCATCTCATTTTTTATCTTGTGCCGTGAATCATAGTCAATTTATCAACGCTGAATGATATGAATACTGACTGACTGGCTGACTAACTGAATGGCAATGTGATAGCAACAAACCTAGCCGTAGAAATAGCTATCAGCGAAGCGTGTACCACTGTGAATAGTGGAGTCATTATTGCCATTCGTCGTCGTCGTCATCATTGTCGTCATCAACATCGTTGCCGTTTCGTATTTATTTAACTTATCGCATTGGCATCATCTGCAACATAAGCATTTTTGCAAATTTAAAACTCGTTTCAATTCGAAATTTATTTGCGTAAAGCTATTTTCCTTTCCTTGGTTTATTCACATGTGCAATATATGGGTATATGTATATATGTATGTTAATATGTATAGTGATGAAGAATGTTTCATTTTATTCCTGATATTCGAATGGAGTAAAATGTGACAGAAAATTAAAGGGGAAATACTCGTATACTGCCAAGTTCATTATTCTCAAGTAAAGAATTGGATTTTTTTCTGTTTTACTTAAAGCACTTGCGCGTACATTTGAAAAATAAATTTCTAAACAAAATTGAGTGATTTTTAAGTGATACCTGCATATCACATAACTATATGAATGGGTTGTTTGCAATGAGCTGAAAGTGAGACTAATTACAATGGCCGAAGCATCCACATGCCCTCTTGGAATAATGCCAGAGCAGGATAAGTTAAATTACATTATATTACTTGGGAATAGAAATTTACAATCGATTACTTTGAATCCACATTACAGAAATTGACTAATTTTTCAATTCCACAACATAACGAATATTATAATTTAAATATTCTCAAATAGGAGTTGAAAAATTACCGATTAATTTAAAAATTCTTATATAATACATATTTACATATCAATTTCAAGTACATTACTTGGAAGAAATTGTAAAACTTATCAATTACCTTATGAAGTAATTAAAAAGTTCATATACAAATTACAGTAATTGTAATTTATGCTTTTGTCAGGTCCATTCCAAAAGAGGAATTCAAAAAATTACACGCGTAATCGAAAAATTTAAGTTAAAATTACTATTCCTTTTAAGTAATTGAGAAATTCTATCTACAATTTTAATCTAATTCAAATTGTAATATACATTTTTCCACTTGCATTACATAAAATGCATTGAAAAATTATGCAATTATCGAGTAATCGGAAAGTTGATATACAAGGTAATTAAGGATATTTTAAATCAAAATTTCAATTCCATAACAAAGCTGAAATTGTAAAATTTTTAACTTTCTCAGATACATTATATAAAATGAAAAAAAAAAAAAAATGTAATTACATTACGGAGTAATGCAAAATTTCAAATACAAATTACAACATTCAATAAAATTTTACCTATCTATTTTATGAAATTGAAAAAGTATTGAAAATAAGTTAAAGGTAATACAAGGTAATCGATTACCCATTCCAATGAATTTTAATTGATAATTGATTTATTGTAATCTGATTCTGAAAGTAATTATTCCTAACCGACTCCGTATGCAGATCGTTAGAGACACATGTCTTGTTCTGATAAAATCGACATTGTTTTCGACATGCTTGGGCTGTAGTGGATACATTAAGAAAAATATCCAAGTCACGTTTCGGCTCACGTATGTTAAATCAGCATTAACCTCAGGTATTTTAATATGTGCGCGTGTGTGGGTGCTATCTAAACGCATAACATGCATATGAGTACATATATTTGTATATTCTGTTTATATATGTGAATATTAGAGCTGTCCACCATTTGAGAATATACACTTTTGGAAGGTTTAAGGTGTTTTTTAACGGATTCTAATAAAAGACATTAGAAATTAGATATTAAAGAATTATGCTAAAATTGTACGAAGATAAATTTCTTGAAATTAGACTTTTTCCAAAATCCAGTGACTCATGAACAAGTTAATTTTTTATAGAAATTTTTTATAAAACAATCATATTCTCAAAATGCCAAACATATTTTGAGACATGAATAATATAGTTGTATGAGCTGGTGCAATTCTTGTACTATATTGCTCTTGGCGTTATTTATATTTTCCATATATGTACATATATTATTCGTCTAGCTAGGCTATTGCTGCTACTATAATACCACTAATGTAACTAATATAACTTTAGACATTCATATAACAATATGTGCACACATACACATATATACATATGTGTATGTGCTTTACAAAATGACCTGTCTTATCTGTAGGAATACACGTATGAAAGCACCTCAATACAGACATAATCGTACACGTAGGAGAATGTACTTGTATACATTTTGGAAATTGACATATCTATCATTACGAACAGTGACACTCGGCAGACTCGTGTGCCACTTCCGGTTCGCAGTATACTAAGCCAATCTACCTATTCGCCTGTGACTTATACTACATATATAACTTACTATACATAAATATATGTATGTACCTGGCTGTTGTTTTGAGAGACGTTTGTTTTTTCGTTTCATTCTTTTTCGCCATTGTTGTGTGTTTTGTTTTCTTGCTGCTTAAGGCTATTTGCGTTTTCTTATCACGAAATGTTATTTATCCTTAATCGCCATGGAGGAGGCCAAAATCGAGTTGGAAAAACTTGTACATGTTTTCGGTGGGTACACATACACACACATATACAGGACAAATGCATTGGCATACTCGTATATGTCGTTATATATAAATATCAGTGAGTGTGTGTGTGTGTGTGTGTGTGTGTGTGTTGAGAAAATGCCTTTAAAAACCATGGCTTAAATATATTACTTTATTTTTACACATAATCGCACGCATATACGCACACTTACATGCATAATGGACAATACGATAATAACAACCAATACAATGACCACTTTAGTCGTCTTCGAATCGATTCGATTTTCTTCATTGCTTATTCTTATAATTCAACTCTATGTGTGCTTATGCTTGTACGCAATTTAAGCAATACTAATGTTGTGTTGGACAATAATTCTCCTCGTTGTTGTTGTTGTTATGACCGTTTTTTATTTAGATCACGTGTGCCGTTGACCCGATGCTATACATACATATGACCTGTTCAGGCGTTAAATTGAGTTGGCTAGCTGGTTTGGTGCTGGATGAGTGAACGTAATACAATTCCGGTGTTATTTCTGCTCGTTTTCCATTCACCCCAATAACGACGACATGTTAGATTAAACAAAATGCGTATTATACCTGCAAGTAAGTCCATTGTTCTATAATATTATTTGTATATTATGTACAATATATTTTTGCGGCACGATGACCGCTAAATGACATCAAATACACATACATACATAGAACTTGATTTAAATAAAACGAAAAAAAAAAAACAAACAAACCACGACAATTCACTATATGAATGACCCTCACAATGATGACACACAAATCAAAGAAATCCATATACAGCTAGTCTGGCATTTTAATAACGAGAAGAAACATTACTTATGATTTAAGCCCAGAGAGAAGGAGGGAAAGCGAATGAAGGAGAGAAAAAAATCCATCAAAGTTTTTCAAAGAAAATAGTAAATCTTCTAAATCTTCATTTCAAGCGATATTAGTGAGTGCTGCTTAAGGAATTTCTATTTTGAAATTTCCATAAATATCCATGTATGCCATATGAATCTAAAGAGTGTTTTTTTTCAGATTCACATAAATTCAAATTGAGAACAGTACAATAGCAAACAGAAAAAATGTTAAAAGTATAGTTATTAGTTCCTTGGCTTTTGGTGCATAAATTTCAATCTTCGGTTCGATTAACTCAAAAGCATTTTTTTCTTCCAAATGGTGCTCTTCCGTCACCAAAAAAATTATTTTAGTGTTCCAAGGACGATAGCTGATATTCACTAAGTAGTAGAGAGAGGGACCAAATATGTTTAAAGAAATGTTGGTCGGGAAAAATGTATGGTGGTGGATCATATAACATATCTCACCCTTCAATGGCTACCCAGAAAACAGAGGGATCCAAATTTTGTACAGGAACTCCTCTGGGTGATGGAAATGGCGGGTATAAATCTAGAACGTTTAGAAAAAATGTTGAGGAGAATAAATTAATGACAGTCAGACATTTGATCCATCAATGGATGATTCTGGTTACTTTGTTATATAAAAAAAATACTTTTTCTCGAAATTCTCATCAATCAGCTTCGGTCCTTGCTTAAATCGGATCTTGTAAGAATATATGTCAAGGTATTTCTCAAAAAACGTGTGTGGAAGAGGAGGGTTTGGCTCCGGATCATCTTATTAGGGTCTTCCTAAACATTATACTTAAGCACGGTGATATTTACATTCCATGCTCATTGTAAAAATATCCCTAGTTCACTGCAAATCCTTTGATTTAGGCCGTTAGATCGGTCATAAAATGCTCGAACCGATCTCTAAACTGCAATGACAGTAAATAAAGTTGATTAAATTGCGATCTTAGGGTGCAATGAAATTTATCTCTATTGGAATGTGCAACTATGTTTAAGAAAGAACACCCTTTATATATTTAGAAGCAAATATATCCCTATATTTGAATGTCCTCGTATATAAATATTTTTCATTCACATTCCGAATTGAGGGTATAGCCGAAATATAACGATGTTAACTTAGCTTTATGAACATTTAATGAGATTTATGCCTCTTGTTGTTGTTGCTGTTATATTTTAAATTGACGCTTTGGCGTTCATATGCTAAACTAGGATAATCAAAAAGTATGTATATAGTATTCATATTTGGAGGCGTTTCATATATACGAAGATAGTCTATTGCTACTGTCACATTTCTCTCTTGCTGCTACTTAAAGCAGCGACATCACTTAGTAAATAGCCGTAAGCAAGCAAGCAAGCACTTCAATCATACGCGCGTCATAGAGGAAGGATATCAAAGTTTGCACATTTTTTCGCTGCTGTGTCTTTGTTGATTCTTTATTTTTTATTTTTTTCTTCTAGTATGGTACATAGATTGCTTGCAGCGCTTTATGGAGCATAAGTTTATGTTATATTCAAGATATTTTGTTTTCCATTTAGTGATATTAAGTTGAGTTTAGTTGAGTTATATGCATGTATGTATGTATGTAGGTAGCACGAACAGTATATTTCATTGACATAAATTTATCAAAAAAGTTAAAACAAGTTGAAATTGCAAGTGGATGAGTGATGGTGAACAGTTAAAATGGATGAGTGGATGAACTGAAGTTTTAGTGGTAGTAAAAATAAAATTTGCATATATTAAATAAAAATGAATCTACGAGTGAAAATTGCTGTGCAATGACTGTGGAAGTTATGGCTGGCACTGCTTGAAATATCAACATATTATATGTACCGTTGTACAGGTTGATGAATTGTTCATGCAGAAATAATTTGGAAGCATTTTTGTTGTTGTTGTTTTAAATAATTTTTTTTACTTTTATTTAAAATAAAATTTGATTTTTCAACCAATGAATAAAATGTGTTTCGTATTTCAATTCCCCTGTAAAGTTGCATACACAATTTCTGCAATTAAATTGTATGAGGAAGTTGGCCGTCGGTTTTTTTTCTTTTAAAAATACCATTTTGGCAGATTGACAGTCCGAAATTCGGACTTAATACTGCTAGGTATGAAATGAATTACTTTCAGGTTTAGAAAGTATATTGGAAATATATTGCCAAATTGAATGCCACGTTGTCCAAAATTAGCAAATTATGATATGTAAAAACGTTCGATCGAATTAATCTAAAACCCACCAAAAAATTTTCCTTTTCATAAAGTTATAAGGACATTAATATTGTGGAAAAGCTCCCTCAGTTATGGAGGGATAGAGGATAAGTATATTTAAGGGCAATGCTGGAACAAGAAAATTATTCAGGACTGTTCGTAAACTTGAATGCTCTAGTGACATTCCTGGGCTGCAATGTTGTTATTAATCGATTTTAATATGTTTATAGGGAAGCCCAGTTCTTATAATTGAAAATAAGAAAATTTTTGGAAAAAGCGTCGTCTTTGGATACAAAATATTAATAGGCGTCGGTCATAGATTTACCGTTTTGTCTTGGCAGTTTGGTTCACCAAACCAACCAACCAAGATATAAGCCGTTTTAGTGATGTCGATGGAACTCCACTACGTAGCAGTTTTACGTCATCTGAATTTTGGTTTAAAAATAGATGTTCGGTGCCAATAAAGCAGCAACGATGCTGGTACTAATACACAATGAAGTCGTTGGAGAATTAGTCCCCAAGCCACCAAAGAGTACTTGTCAGGCGATTGCCAAATCATATTATTGAATAATATTCGTTCCTACCCTTTTAATAATGTAAAAATATTTAATAGTATTTGCAAAAGAAATCAGATTATGGCCCTCCCTTTCTATTTAATTTGCTTGTTTTTGTTTTTATGATGCTGAACAAAGAACCAGAAAATAATAAAATAATAACTTTTTTATCGTCAAAAAATTAAATTATTTATTCACAATAACAATAAATATAATTGCTTGCTGCTCATAAAATTGAACACAATCGCAACGAGGGCAAAGAAAAGAAAAAAAAGTTATTGTTAATAAATATTAAATAAAAGCTGGCAAAGAAATTAAAAAATTTTTATGATTTTATGATTAACACTAGCAAATGGTAGGCGAAAACTTTTTACTTTCGATACAGAAGGCCTTCGACCAATTTCTGTTGCTCAGTTGTTGAATCAAATGCGCTCATTAAAATTACATAAAGTAAAACACAACAACAACAACAATTGAGTTTGTTGTTGTAGTTGCTGCTGCTGCAACATATTTTAAAGTAGTTAAATTTTCAGATGAAAATAGAAAACGAAATCCTAACCGAAAACCCAAAACGTAACAAGCAACGTGCCAAACAGCATTCAGCGAGTAAGCATTCAAATAAAACAATCGTAAAATTAAAAATTCATATTTTTCACCAAAATTCATAAAATTATGAACAGCAGTAACATCAGGCTCCACAGCAACAAATCAGCCTTTGAATAGAATACTCCCCCGGATGAAGTGAAGCACCATTATATACGCACGAATGAATTGGAAGCTCCAATTGTGACAGCGACCGGTGCTAGTGCATAGTGTTGTACTTGTTGTTCTTTTTGTTATTGTTGCTGGTATTGTGATTATGCAACGAAAATAATTTAATTTTATTTGCGTATGAAATTTATAAGCATAACCATAGTATACAGAGGACAGAGCAAGAATGAGGGTGAATGTGTGAAGCACGTATAATTTGACCATATGCAAAATAAAAGTGACTTCTGCGAACGTATATTATATTCACATTGACAAATTGAACAATAAGAGCAAAAACACACACACACACACATGCTCCCATGTAAAGACAAATGTTGTGACACACAGCTGCAATGGTTATAAAAAGAAAATGCCACCAACAACGCAACAACACCGGAAACGGAAGTGGTGGCCGCCTTATGTTTTACTCTGTGAGCCACAAAATATATATGTAATTCACATGCGTACACTTAAGGAAATTGCTATAAATTCACTACGATTTTTATGAAGTAAAGGCTTAAAACAACAACAACATTTTAACTAATTTCGTATACAAGCCTTTTTAAGTTTGAATCGTTATGAAAATATTCATACGAATTCATACTTTTATACGGGAGGACGTGCGGTTCCGATTCCGCTCATTCTTAAGATTGTCAGTTTATGCGTTGAAAAATATGTAATTTATGAACCGGTTTCAACCAATTTCGAACATATTCATTCCTCAGCAAACATTTATCCTCATAGCATTGTATTTTTATGCGCAGAGTCTAAAAATATTACGCTTATTTTGATATAGATTTGTTCTGTGGTCAAATTATTTCCAGGTACCATAATTTAGCCTAATAGCTTCACATGTGTATGCACAAAGTATGCTCTAAAAAGTCTGTTTGAATGGAAGGTGGTCGTAGTTTTTATTCGATTTCGTCCATTTATGAACTGATTCTTTTTTTGACGAAAATAATCTTATGTACTAATTTTTAGCCCGATAAGAAATTCTAATTAAAAATCAATCAAAAATATATAGAAATTATATCGACTCGGTTTAATGCTCGATTTCGAAAAAATGCACAAATTTTCGACTGACCGCTCAACTAAGAGTTCATGAGGAAGCAATTATGTACCACTGAGAAGCAATAGAGGGAAGCAGGGAACAATATTGAAGTGAAAATTGCAATGAAAAATGTCATTAGAAAAATAACTTCAACATTTAATTGATTCAATGACAAAGTGACTAATTTCGAATCGGACAAAGTCAACAAAAACTTAATAAAATCACATAAATTGGATGAAAATTACCAAATTCCAATATTAATATAGTTCTGCTTTAAAAAAATTAAGGAAAGCATATTTGAGTTTATAGAAATTTCTACCACTATCCTGGCATACGAACGTATGTGCATATGTATATATACACGTAGTGGATGTTGTTGATTGTTTGTCGCTACTAACGCATAGTACTATCAGCACTACTACAACTACTTTCACAGAACTATGTATATACAATTGTAAATGTATTTTACTATGTACAATTTATTGCATACTTCTCAGCATTGACAATTCTAGACTTTCATTCATACACCCATATATCTACGGCTATGTACATATATACATCTGTGTGTGTGTGTGTGTGAAAAGTGAAATGTCCAATGTAAGGATTACTTACACTCTAGGAAAACATATTGTAGTTAAGCTCATGGATGTTTGACTTTAACATGTTTCAATGTGTTTGTGAGTTAATATGTACAGACATAGATATGTGCACATACGAGTGTAACAGAACTGCTGCAATACTCAGTTGACAAACATATTTGACAAGGACAAACATTGTCTGTTTTTCCCGTTTACATTTTGTTTTGTTTTTAATTTTGTTGTCTTCAATTTTATTAGTTTTCTGCTACATATCATATTGAGAATATTGGTCACTTTTATTTATTCATTATGATTGATACTTACTGATTAGAATGACAATGATATTATTGTTTAAAGCAAAATTTAATATCAAAATTATTCACCTCTTTCTACATTTATGATACATATTATTATTAAGAAGATGAAGAAGAAAGAACCAATAAAATAAAGCGAAAATATTAAGTTTTACTTCATTCCAACTTTATTCGTGTTGATAGTGTAGTCGCATTATTATGTACCTACCATTTATCGTTGTTGTAGTTTGCTCAGCACTTTTTCCATTAATCAAAACCTGAATCAAAAATTGTTTGCCACTTGCTTAGGAGCTTCTAATAAATAATATACTCATACATGTGTTATGTGCGACTATTTACACAACAGTAAATCAACATGAGCATGCCTAATAAGCTAATAAAATATCCATGTACAAGTTTGTTCGCCAAAAGCTAAAGTAGATGAGAAATTATTCGATTTCTTCATCAATTGTGCAAACAATTTTATCAGATTGAATACAAACATAAACACTTTTATTGATACATGCATACATGTGCAAATATTGTGTACACACACACAATACGACATATTGTTGTATCTCTTTTGACATCTTAAATAGGTGTCATGCAATTACTTAGCACCGCCATCATGTTGACTGGGCTAAAAGGTGGTATTTAAGGTAATATAGGCACTAAGATAAATTGTACTTTGTTCAAGTAGAACAACACCTACAACAGTATCTAGAACAATCACAGCAACGGAACAGAACAACAACAACAAAAGCGATGACAACAACAGTACAATAGTACCAGTTAACAGCAAATTAATTTCAATGGAAATTTATAGATTCAATAAATATATCAAAATGATACAGCTTGTCTAAAAACAGTTACGTAATCCAGAGCTAAAAATAAAGTTCAAATGTTCGGCCATATAGCTGAGATATTTCAAAACTTTACAACTTACCTACAGTGTAATTTCTAAAAAATATCCCAAATATCGAAATGTACTCTAAAAAACCTTCATGCCTGAGAACTTTTCTCTACGATTATTCTTAATAGAACGATATGGGAAACAGATATGGGAACAGAATCCTATTTACTGATGAACCTAAGACAGAAGAAGGTACAGGTGTCAAACGCTCCTATATCTAATGCAATAGGCCAACCGTCTTTCAAGTATAAATGAAATGACATGCTATTGAATGTTGTGCATGTCAATCTTCTCATCTACTTTGACAGCCAAGCTACCATTAATGCTCTCTCTTTGCGGTAGCTTTTCTCAAAAATATGGTTACGATGTGCTTAGTGCTGGGCCACAAAGGCGTTGTTTATAATAAAGTGGCAGACGAACTAGCGAGAGCTTGCTAGTTTTTGAAAAAAATCCTTTAAAGCTCTTGATTTCAAAAAAAGATATCAAATAATCGCATTGCTAAAAACCCTAAACCTCAATGTGGCAGATTGCTATTTATATATTCTTATTATATAAAATAAATAATTTCTTATTATATGCCACACCAAAATACCTCGACGATTTCTACACACTTTCACAACCACTTGGTATTATTACCACATTTTATTTATACAATTTTTTAATTCACCTTTCTATTTTTTCTCCTTCCTTACCCACATGCTTCCCAATATAACGATAAACTTTTTAAAAATACATTTCTCTCTCATTTTATCTGTTATTTAAATATTAACCCGCTGATGTATAATTAATTATCAGCAAGAAGACGTACAAAACTCTATGTTAAGTGACAATTCTTGTCTCCATTTAAGGGATGGTTTGGTCGCAAAACTTTTCCAGACATCCCAGCACTGTTTATCATTCTATTCAACATTTAGACGAGAATGAAACAAAACGCATTACATAGTCTAAGAAATTCAGAGACAAGTTGACAAGGAAGAAGAAGACGAAGGACACAACACTCACAATACATACTGAGTGACAGTTGAAATTACAAATGGATACAGCCGCTACTATAGCCACACCGTCATCTTCGTAACACCAGAAATAGCAGTCTTTACTGACAGCATTATCATAGGTGGATGAGAAATGGAGTGCAAATTGACAAAGTTCCAACTACGCCCCATACATTTAGAGACAGCTCATATGGATATGTACCTATTATACACAACTATAGTCTGTCTACAAGAGAGGGATGTATAGCGTATGCATGGATATGTGAAAATAGACAAACAAGAATAACCGATGATGAACATTTGATCTGTGGCTAAAAGGTTTTCTGCTTGGTACGTACGTACATATTTATTGATATTGGTATCGGAGGTGTTAAGATGACATTTCACACGTAATGTCATTATGCACAATAATGTACCTACCATTGTAAATGGAGCTGCTGCTGCTGCTACTGCTGCTACTGCTAATGATGATGAAGCGAGGAATGTTTAGTGGGGGAATTGTGCGCTAATAATAAGGTAAGTAGTAAATGAAAAAGATCATCCATTTTGTCATTTATTGTATAGTACATATTCACATATGTCACTCATATGTCACTCACATGTCACTCTCTTACTTTCTTTCCCCTTTGCGCCATATAAAAGTGCAAAAGTTAATCATTACAAATGAAAAAATAAACAATCAAACAAAAAATACAAAAAGTTCATAAATTCTGAAGAGTTGTAATAATTTTTCGGCTAATTGACAGTTTGTATTGCTAATGTTGTTTAGGATCATCACGAAAAACAAAAAGCAAATTAAACAATAAGAAATTAAATAGGAATATCTTCCTAACCATCCCTTATATTTACATTGACTACTTTATAATTGGGTCATATTTCGAATGCATGTTGCAGGTGTGAGTATTATGCTCCAACTTTTATTGGACTATGTGTATATATGGTATGTGACACGAACAAGTGTCACTCGTATTTGAGAGGCGAGCTCATTATCTAAACTGCCTGCCACTTCTTTATGGTATTTTTGTGAATTTGTGTTTATATATGTGCCGCCGACCTAATTAGCATTTTTCTAATATAAAGCTCAAGTTTATGGACGTCGCTCATAACAATTGTCATTGTAACAAGTGGCCAAATGGACAGTGAACTCATGAACGATGATGAGCATGGTGGAGGTGATAGTGATGGTGTGTTGGTATTATATAATATGCGTTGAATGCGCGAAATGCTCATAAAAATGAATTAATTAAAGCGGAAGTGACTACAATCATGATACCTATACGTGCATGAAGATAGAGGGTGACTACTGATTGTAGTATCTTTGTTTATTGCTGTTTTCTTTTTTCTTCCAAAAAGCAATGATAAGAATAAGCAATAGACGTAGTAATAGATAATGAAATTATATGAAATTTTATTTGGTTGCGATATGTTATATGAGGGACCTATATGTTATATGTTTTTCTTGTACCTACTTAAAAAATAAATAAGGGCAAATTTATTTAAAAACGAAAAATATTAATTAACGTGCTTTAAAGTGACTTTTATTTAAAATATATGTGTCGTTTTTTATGTTCTCCTTTTCTGTAATTTTTATGTCTTTTCTTACCATTTAGATTCACCTTTCTCACCACACCTCTATTACCGAAGCACTTTGACATAAATTTTGATTCAATTTTCAGCGTCAACTAAGGCTCTCACTCATCTCATATGTACTAAATATGGATTTGATTTCAGGAAATGACTTCTATTCTCTCACACTGCTACAAAACTTGTGGATTTTTCTTTAAAGTCCAATTGGAGATCTTATTATAATGATTACTTCAAACTGTCATACGGAAGCGTTATAAAATCGTTATAGGAAAGGCACTTGCATTTTAACGTTCTGAAAGTGCAAATTGTTACTTGGACGTGTTATTCTAATGCTCCCAATCGTGATATAGTTTTAATAATCTTTCGTAGACGAGTTATGTGGCGCAAATATGAAGAATAATTCGTGGTGTTTGGCAAATTATTGTAGTTGCTTCGTTCCTAGTACCTAGTCAACCAAAGAGCTTCTCCTTCCTCGTCTCAATCATCCTCCCTGACTTTGTCTCTCTGTTCAGTCTAACCGGGATTTGACCACGATATTTTTAGAAAACCATCACCTCATAAGTTGCTTTCTTATAATATTCATTGTAAATTGTTCTATACTGTGTGGAAGTCTAGCTATCTTTGGCAGTATTGCATTGGATTTTTCCACGAGAGATCGAACAAATTGAAAATTGAAGAAAACTCTTTGCTTTTCGTTGTGAAATAGCAGTCAATAATATTTTCTTTGGCTTCCAAGTACAGATTAAGGGGAGGTTCTCCTCTTTTTAGCCGAAAATGAAGCGAAATTTGATTGTTTACTGTCGGATAATGAAAAGACATACGAACGAACGGTTTTGATGGTTTATTAAGACAACTTTTAAAAATACAAAAAAAAAAAAATTTGATGAAAAAATCTAATATTGCGGCCCCAAAATGGCGGATCGTGTCATCCTTTGAAAGCGAGGAGTCGTTCGATAACGTCAAGGTTGCAGCCACTTGTAGTAAACGGAAATCAAAAACTTGTATTTTATATTCAAGTTAATAAAATTTCCTATGACTTATACCTATTTATAAAGAGTTTTCAAGAAAAATTATCCAATTTATGCATAGTTAAAGAAAAATTCCGATTTTACCCTCTTCTCTTAAAGTTTTTTTTGTTTAACGACAATTATTGAACAATTGTTTATGTTTATTTTAGGTATAAGTGATACGAAAAACCATACTCTTTCAGGAAAATTTTAAATGAAGTAAATCTGAGCAGTAGATCATGAGCTATGCTTGACGCTAGGATAAAAAAAATGCTTTTGAGATAAACGCGTTTAAAGTTAAAATGCTACATTGTAATCATATCAGCATCTTAGTCGTCTATTCCTGGCTTACGCTTTAGTGAGATAAATATGTTTTGGATCGAAAAATACGATTGCACAAATATTCTAAGCTTTTATACCTTTCATTTCATCAAGAAAAAAAAGGCGATTTTTTGAAAAAAAAAAAAAGAGGAGAACCTCCCCTTAAGTAAGATCAAGTTTGATGGCTAACCTACAAAAGATTATAAATAAAAAAAATATGTGGCACTTAAAGCCCCGAAGGGCTCATTGGCCGAGCTTCTCTTCCATTACTGTTGTTGCGTGTTAAATTTTTGACAGTATTAGAAGGGACCTACTTATTTTAGCCGGTTCCGAATGGCAGAACCCTTGTGACATCACTTTTTCTAAGCTTTGTCACAGAGTTCTTTTAGAAGCTTTTTCATGGCAAGTTGTTATTGTCGGAAGAATTGCCAATTGCTTGCCGACAGGTGGAGACTGTTCGAAAGAAAGATCTTTTTGATATTAAATTTGTTATGCATCAGCCGGGGATTGAACCACGACCTACAGATCAGAAGGCCAACACACTAACCACTGAGCTACGGCACCTAAAAGATTATTTAAATTATTATTTGAATTAATGTTGTGAGCTATTGAAATACAAAAGATAATACTTCAAATTCCGCGCAAAAGCCAACTAGTTTTTCCCCAAACTTATAATATATCAACATGTTTAATTGAAATTCCATTTATTTTTCGTATACATTAAGGAAATGCAACATAACTATGAACTTGAATTGAATAAATTTTTAAACAATTGAATTTGCTAATTGCATTTTACACGCACAATCAAACATCGAAATACTACACTTATATGCGCACAATTAATTTGATAATTAGCCAACCAACCAACCAACCAGCACTTATGAATAATAAATGAGCCCACATACTCATACACATAGATTGAAGTTTGTAATAAATATAATCTATTGTATATAAATACACACATACATTCATACATATGTATTTGAGATAATTTTATTGTGTTGAACAAATAAACATATTTCCCATCGCGGTGTTAGGAAGGGACAGTGTAAATTATCTAATAATTAGCACCACAAAATGTTAAGTAAACAGATCATATGTATGTGTATGTATCATATATATGTAGGTACAAATGTAAAACAAATCGATTTCATGCGAGCATGTATTGTTTTTAGTTTATTCGAAAATTCTACGTTACGTTGTGGTGTATGCGTTGAAATATGGGTTGAATGAGATGTGAAATGACTGCAACCAACATGCAGCAATAACAATAATACTTGTATATTTGTATTACACAATCATCATTTACCTGCAATAATACACACCTTACCATAAATGCTTTTGTGCTTATGATAATGTTTGTATGTATATGTGTGCGCATATTTGCGTGAGTGTGACTACATGTGTGCGTTTATAATGTAATCAGAAAATGCGGTAAATGTGATGAACACACGCATCACACATTATCTATGGCATGGAGAGAGAACATTCGCATATGGGTTGTAAATGGTGTAATATACACAAAAGTATACAAATATATCCACGCCCATTTAAAGTTGAAGAAAATGCATACCACTCTCGCAAGTTTAAGATAAGTTTATAAGTTTATAAGTACACTGCTGAGTATGTTAGGCAAATAGGAGCTAATTAACTGATTGTGTCACAGACGTGGAAACAAGCCTTTTAGATGCAGCGGCTAATATATGGTTTATTTCATTAAGCCACTCACTATAATTACACTGTGAAATAATATGAGAATGACAAGATGTAACCGAAATCAAAGTTTACTTATTTGGTGCGCCGAAGTGAAAATGTTATATTTAAGCACGTTTTGGACCTAAGCGGAAGCGTTTCTTTTTTGTTGAAAGTTGCATTGAGTTTGGCAATTTCTAAACAATTTTGTTAAGCAAAAAAAAAAAAAAACAAATACATTAAATATTCTTGCACGTGAGAATGTTCATGGGCTTCTAGATCACTTGAAGGAGGTGAAATAACGATAGCAGCTTCTAGTGAAGGCAGCTTTATTAAATAGTGGGTTTGTGTCTTTGATATTTTGGTGGCGCCATTTAGTGGCAATATTTAAATATCATTACTATAGTTCTGATCTTGGTTTGCTATCTTAGATTTTTTTTCACCGCCTAAGTTGATTGTATTGGCATTCTTCGTAGAACATATTTCTCAAATGTGTTATTATATCTCTTCTTTATAGATCTTTTTGGTTTTTTTGGAGTAGTAACCTCTCTGATCCACTATGAATGGCTACATGTTCCAGAAAAATGTTCCTCATAAGCATTTTGGCATGGGTTACTGAACACAAGAAATACAATGGATATTTATATTTTTCCTAGGTTTCATAGAAATGCTCATTAATATTATGTGGAAGTGTCATATTAAAACGGTCAGTGGTTTAATCTAGCTAGAAAATGTCTTTGCGGTGCGAAATGGTTTATGTGTCTTGGAATAACGTTGCTTTACATCAATTGTAGAGTTGTAAAGGTGTTAAATATAGTAAAATGTGAAATAAACTTTCTTTTTAGTAACTTGTTCCAGAAAGCTCGAAAATTTCTGCTTTCTATATTGATCAAATTAAAAATGGCATCAAGTAACATGATTTCGCTTTGAACAGATGTTACAAATACTGAAAATTGTACGATAAAGCGCAATTTCTCAATTATTGACGTGTCCCACCGAAATCCCGAGACAAGGATTTCCAACGTAAAGAAATATTATAGCCAAAACCGATTGCAATCTTTTTCCGCTGTGGCACAATGTAATTGAAACCCGATGATTATTAAAATTTTTGTTTTTGTTGTTGTTGTTGTATCTCTAATCATTTTTAATTCAATGATTTCTACACCGATTTAAAATTGTCTAACTGTTCTGTAAAGTACAAACCATATACCAAAAGTTATATTCCATTTTGTTGGCGAAATTTGGAGGTTTTCATAAAAATATCTTAAATTTACTACCTTTTCTCAATTTTGTACTTTAATAATATTTTCTATAAAAATTTGTTAAAAATCATAGCGTTTTGCATCAATATTCTGAAAGAGCATTAAATTCTGAATCAAACTAATATTAGTTTAATGCAATCAATTGTAAATATTTGAAGTAATGACTATTTTCCGTGAAAAGAAAAGGTTCAGAACTGTAAAAAATCGAAAACGACAGTTTTACCGATTTTTAAATGACGCGAGTGACCCGAATGCGGAGTTTCAACAGTAAATGGAAAATTTGAGGGTTTTTGAATTTAAAAAAATTTTTGATTGGTATTGTATGTAGTCGACCAGAATTACAACCTCCATTTGTTCACTTGAAAATTTGATTAAATTTTAAATACTTTTTGCATCACCATGTAATGGTAATTATTAAATCTGATGCAATTTATAAAAGGCTCCAAAATACTTTGGCGGTAAGAAAATGTCGAAGATAATTTCATATATGGATTTTCTTTTCAATTCCTAAAAACATTTCTTTTATGTTAGTCTGTGAGCAATACTTTAATACAATATGATTTATTTGCCTTAAAACGATGGAATCAAAAGTTGAAATATTATTACAAGTATGTCTGCATGGATATGCTGCTTACCTGTCTCTTCGATGTGTCGCATTTCTTCTTCTTCTTCTTTTTTTTAACTGCTTTCAATTCATTCTATGGTCCCGGTGTATGAATTGAAAGCGTGAAAAATTTTGAATTCCATTAAAATGTCAGACTTTCACTTTTGCCAGCTTAAATTATTATGAATTATTGCTGAAGCTGCCTGTCATCATTGCTGGCACCGCTACTACCACCGCCATTACAGTCATTTGGCAAAGCACAGTTATAGTACAGCAAAGACAATATTGTAGCGACAACCACAGTCATGGTATGTCGCTGCTGTTGCTGTTGCTGCTGCTGCTGCCGCTGCTGTAATGTTACTGTAAGTGACTTTTGTTTTCTCGGCAGGGCGCAGCATCAGTAGCATCATCATCAATAGAATCGGTGGTGGCTGTCGGATGTAAAGGATAATTTAACTTTTAAGTGTTTCTCTGGATGCTGTTGTTGTTGTTGTTGTTGTTCTTACATATTCTTTTACTGCCTCCATCGGTGTTATTAGATTTCCATTTCGCATAGCAAGAAAAATAGCAAACATAAATATATAACGAGCGTATGTTTGTTGTCGCACGTGCTTTTCATATCGAATTATGATTTTTGTCGCAAAAATGTTGCAGCTATCATACTTTCTCTAGTAAACCAGCTATTTACAATGGTGTATGTGTGCGTGTATGTGTATCGGATGCTTTTGTATACATATGTGTATTGTCGTGTAGTCGCCACAAATTAAGTCAAACACTGCATGACTTCGAAACCAAAATAAATATGAAAAGAAAAACGGTAACAGTAGCGTAGTCACAGCGGGTGAAGAATGCTAATAACTTAGAGACACTAACGACTGCCTTTCTCTCTAACGAAGTGTACAGTAAAGTAATAGCAATATAATGTTTCAATGGGTGTGTGTATAGAAAACAGAGCGATGAAAGAATGCAATCAATCATGTTGCGATGAATGAACAATAACACTTAATACCACCTGAGCATGCTTGCTGAATAGTAAAAGTGTTTCAGAGTTCTTGGATTAAGTAAGATTTTAATCCCTAACGTAAAGAATGTCTATTTGAGAATGCAAATGTGTTCAGCAGATTATATTGAAATTGTATGTAGAATATATTCTTTGAATACATTAACCCATTATCTCCTTCACATATAGGCCCTTTTTGCCTTTTTGAAAATAAATCACATTTTAACCCATTCAAGTTGCTTAGAGAAGTTTCATGTGTGCTAGAAAAATTGAGCTCACAATATTTTAGTAATAGTTGCTGAACATTCTAAGTAAACTACGTTTTTTGAATTACAATTAGCAAAAAATTACTGCGTAATGGGTTAAAATTATGATTTTTCTTGAAAGGTTCACAAAATGCTCACATCAAATCAAGAAAACAGGTACGATATTGCATATTCGTACTTTACGAAAGATTTTATTATAAGTTATTATATATGAAAATATTCTAACTTATGAGTTACTTCAAAACAAATGTGCTCCCTCCAAAAATTAATTTGCTTCTAAAAAATTTATTTGTGATAGCCATTGATTGCATTCTTTTACAACTCTAATAGCAAGGTATCAATATGATGACGGTTTTGCGGTTGATGTGCGTATATGAGTGAAAAGCGTTCATTCGCGTGTTGATGCTAACGACTTTGAAAAGCTACGAAAAATGCATTTTGGTAGTTTTATTTTTCGTTCTTTGACTATTGCTTCTTCTTTTCTGTTCCCTCTTCTCCTCTTATGATGAGTCGAAAGTGACTTTTTGAAGTTTTAAATTGTACGAGAATTTCTTTAAGTGGCAATTGCTGAACTTTTTAAGTGGCTACATGATTTCTTCAAACTGTTGTGTTGTACGGATACTGTTGTACTTTTACCTTCTTGTGATATTTACGCATTCTATGTACGAGAAGATTATTTAGTGTAATAAATCTTTCAAGCTTATTTATTTGGGTACATTATTTATGCCCAATTTTTAGGCGTTCGACGATAAAGATGCAATTTTTGCGCTTTAGATTTTGTGTGTGTGTGTGTTGGAGCAAGTGTCGATGAAAAACATGAACAATGTTTAAATTTTAAAGCTTCTTTCTTCTCCGTCTAATACAGGTGGCATACGAGCACTTAAGTGCTTTTAATCAAAATAATAATTCTTGTCTTAATTCCATGTACTCGTATGAGCTTTAAAGTTTGGCTGTGTATGAGAGTATTTAATAAAGGATCTCACTGGTCGATTTAATTTGTCATCACTATCGCCACTATCGCTGTATCAAGGATTGCACATATATGGCAAACAAGTAATTCACTTGCTGATGCTAGTTCACAATATGCTTATTTATTTCTTCATTTTTTCTTTCTTTTGCATTCTTTTTTTCCATCCTCATTCTTGATAACTAACAACATTTGTAATGTATTGTAAGAATCGATAGGACTTACTGCTCTCCACTCTGCCATTTTACTTACTAGCTACTACTTTCGATTGTCAATTGTGTTAACGGAAATTGCTTCTGAATTGAAACGAAACGAAATTCTAATGCACTTTTTCCGTTTACGTTTTGTTTACGATACTCGTCTACGTACAATGTACAAAGTTCATATAAAGTCGAACAACAAGTGAGAAGCAAAAGAAAAATGATTGGCAATCAATTGAAAAACAACTGCGACAATAAGAGACAAATGAATATTGGCATAGCATTGGTCGATCAATTGCATTTAATGGTTATTCCGGTTTAACATACTACTCAATCGATTCATAAACAGTCCAATAGTTGGCATAAAAAAAAATATACGCACTTGATATTGGCTTGACATTGCAATGCACTGAGATGTCAAATTTTGTATGGGGTTGGTCTATAAGTCTACAAAAAATTATGATATTCTCAAAACAAATGATTGCGTACTGCTACAATGAGAGCACTTTGAAGGAAAAACAATGCGTTTAATGTCACTTTACAATTCTCGGTGTTTAGACATGTCTAATGTGCCTGAAGGTATTGCATTGCTAATTAGGACACACGATATACCATATTTGAAATGGTAAATGTAGAGTAAAATTTATCAACTCTAATGATGTTTACCTTCCTTTCGATTACTTGGTGATTTCCGTACAATTGATTACAATTTTTCAATCAAGAATAAGAAAAAGAAATAAATTAAAAACTAATCACTAAATACATTGCTATTAAGTAAAGTAAATCATTCGTTTACTAAATAATTTCGTATCATCAATAATCCAATTCTATTCAGAGTAATTCAGTTATCAACATTACCTGTACTCATTCTTCAAAATATCTTTACTTCGATTAACGACAAATCCCTTTTCTGTTCACTTAATATTTGTACAAATTTTCACAATTTACTAACACAATTTATCTCTATATCTCTCACTCACTCGCACTCTCTTCCATCGTATATTCATCCTTCTATTGCATACGACTGCTTAGATTAGGGTGACTTACATATTGTTTATTACATATACATAGTACGAGTATTTGATGTGATAAATCTCTACTGTTGTTGTTTGGTATTTTCACCATTATCGCCTCACATTTTTCATAAACATCAGTCAATGATGGCAATACACATCGCATGCATGTACATGCGGTTATTGGTGTTGGTGCCATTTATTTTGTTATTATGACTTGTCATCACTATATGACTACACTATAGATATATGTCACATTTTAAGATTTAAATCAACACTTCCATATACACTGCATATGTTAAATTAGCTTATATTGCATTAGAAATCACCGACACTTCTATCTTCATCATCAAAATATATTCAAGGGTGCAGATATATAAGGTAAGTAAAGAAATTCATTATTTTTGCATTAAATTGAAGGTTTTATTTAGCATAGTTAGAATGATCCGATTTAGGTCAAATATGCACCGTTTTGTTCGCTTGCCATTTTGAAGGTAATTTTATAATGCCACTCTCATCGTCCCTATTGGCAAAAAACTGGAACAGTCGATTTTCACAAGCTTCTCTTGAGGCGAATTTTTCACCAGCAAAATCATTCGCCATAGACTCGCTTCTGACGAGTCACTATCGATGTGTGTGTCCTAGCGTTGTCCTGATGGAACACAATTCCTCTCCTATTGGCTAAAGCTGCCCGCTTCTGGGCGATTGCTTCCTTCAGACGGTCCAATTGTTGACAGTACAGGTCCGAATTACGACTTTGGCCGTAGGGGGCGTAGCTCATAGTAGATGATTCCCTGCCAATCCCATCAAACATATAGCAAAACCTTCCTGACCATCAATCCTGGCTTGGCCACCGTTTACGTCGGCTCAACGCGATTCGACCAAGACCGTTTTCGCTTGAAGTTGTCGTAAGTGACCCACTTTTCATCACCAATAACCATCCGCTTCAGAAATGGATCGA
Organism: Megamerina dolium; assembly: GCA_963854835.1. Lineage (NCBI taxonomy): Eukaryota > Metazoa > Arthropoda > Insecta > Diptera > Megamerinidae > Megamerina > Megamerina dolium. Next base: position 70,033,006 of record OY978529.1, on the reverse strand, counting down.
TTTTGTTGCGATTCAGCAGCGATTCGCAGATGGAAATTCGGTCCATGAGGTTTATTTGCGTTAACTCGTGTGGTACCCATACATCGAGCATCTTTTTGTATCCAGCCTTAGAAACAGTGCTTAAATGACGACAATTGGCCTTCCAGAGCGTGGTGCATCTTTGACATCAAAATTGCCGGAACGGAATCTACGAAACCAAATGTGCACGTGCTTGGCTACAGTATCATGACCATAAACACTATCATTATTTTGCGCTTTCGTCTTTATCGAAGAAAAACTGTAAAATATGGGGTACTTTCTCTTTACTGGTGTCCACCTTTGACGCATGCTCCAACAATACTGAGTCAAGAACTGTACGAAATCCTATCTTTCTAACGCCATCTAGCGTAACCCGATCGCACTTATACAACGCGAGATACAGATTACTAAAGCCATCTATTGGAACAATAATGGATTTCTTTTTACTACACCTTATATTTATAGTAAAAAACTACATGAATTAATATCGAATGAATTAATGTGTAAAAAAGATTTGCAATAATGTCGAAATAATTTGTGTGGCACTTTTCGACATTAACGCAAAAACTATGTAAGTGCCACACATAAATGTTTCTGACTATATTTTTGATACGTTTTGTCATTGTTATGACTTTTTTCTTTCTGACATTGCTCAGGTGTCACATTTGCCCTTGCTTAAAGGGCAGATTGCACATATTTTTGTTTGAAGTTGGTCGTTTGGGGTCAATTTGTACATAAAAACATCGGCAAATACTTAGTTGCCAACCCAAAACATATAAAAATTCGGTAATAATGCAAAATATTTATATAATATATGTGCATAATACTGAATTAGTGTCGAAATTTTCTTGAAATAATAATAAAATTTTTTTACATCGAAATACGTGCTGTAAATAACTTCTACCTCTGATTAGACAATTAAAGAAGGAGCAGATACGCGCTTTTCTTGCTGACTCCTCAGGGAACAGAAACTGCTACCGCTAAAGCATACCCCGATTCCTATCATACAAGAGTGATGTTAGAATACTAATTAAGCATGCCCAAGATTATCTTTACCCTCTTTAATTAGCTTTAGGGGACTATAGAGCATATGAATTGCTGTCTGATTGTTGACAGTCGACTTTCACCTCAGTTGCCAGAACATTCTATGGAAAAATTGCTTAAACATTTATTAGAAAAATGAAAAAACCTTGAGATATCCGCACACTATTTAATAAATCGTCGTCTTCTCAGGTGCAGAGTATAAGGTAGTCGGTTTAGACCAACTAAAATTATTCTTACTTCTATAACAGTTATTTGTTTCATACACAATAAGTCTTTAAGGTTGTTTTTATTATTTCTACACGTATGTGTATGATAATAAAGCGAAAATACTCATCCATCTAATGTCAACATTACGGCGAGATTAATAGAATCTCAACGAACAGCTTAAGTGTGGCTCAAATGTAATTTCATCAGAGGCAACATAAAATGTTGGTTCGATCGATAAGTATGATTGAAATGCAAACGCACACACGCACATTGCATTGTAAATTTAATGAAAATGATGATGAAACATATGATGAAAATACACGCAATTGATCCCTTCTCTCGTTCTTCGCCTAATCATAATCATAACCCACTGTAATGAGGCATTTATTTTGGAGTAAGTTTGTGTGGCAATAAAAAAGTAGTAAAATGCAAAAGGGACTAATTCACTGCATAAACGCATACGTAGCTAGCTACTCATATAAATGTACGTAAACATATACACTCGTACGTCAGTAATTTCAGCTTAAATTTCCATTTCATTTTGTTTGGCCCTCATATGTGCCTGCCTTATACTCGTAAGTCGTAAAACAAAAAAGTACCTACATACCTACCTTTCATATGTATGTGAAAGTAAAAGAAGAATAAGATGCATAACATCAGCGGTAGGAGAGAGAGCAAAAAGGGATATTCCAGCTTGCGAAATTGCCAAATCACTGTCAACCCTTTTGCGTTTGTGTGTGTTTGTTTTCATGTAATTTGGCATAAATGTGATTTTTGTTTTGTTCATTTCTTCTTTTTTCCCATACTTTTATACTCCGTTCACTCCTCTCACTACATTGTTGCCGCTTACTCTTGTAACTGAAGTTGGAAATCAGTTTTACTGCTGGTAAGCAAGTATCATGGGGAACAGTTTTAACTTTTCGCATTTCCACTTTGGGGATATTTTTGTTTTATTTTTTTTGCTTTGTCATTCTCTTGCATTTTCTTTCACGAAGTAAACTTTTGTTATTGGTCATAAATTGACAAATAAAACTTTTAAGGTTACCATAAGGGTCCTTATTTGTCTATTAAAATTTGTACGGTGGGCTGTGTGTATGTGTTTCTCTCTACGTGCATGTCGCTCAAGAGACCAAATAATCATAAATGTTTAGGCATTTAAAACTTAATGTGGCTTCTTCTTCTTCCCCTCTTCAGAGAAGCGGCAGAGTGTGTCATTACTTGGAAAATCGCCACCATCAGAGCAAGCCACCTTCATATTACATTCAAGTAATCTGCCCCACCACACTCTTTTGCATGATGATGATTATGATGATGGCATGTTTTTCGAAAACATTCAACTTTTTCGTTTTAGCTGTTTCAGAGTAGCAACTTTGGATATACTCGAATTGCTATAAAATCGCAATATAATGTTTACTATAGCACAATGGATATGAGTCTACTTTTATTCTATTACGTATATTCGTATATATTGTTGAGTAAATTTTTCTAATCATACACATCGCTTTAATTCATCAAAATTTCAGAGTTACTTTCTACAAAAATGAATTTAATGCTTTCCTACAAACCTCTTAAACCTAATAGAAAATATGATATAAAGGGTGTATTAATTGTTGCTGTCATAGAAAGTTTGACTTATCCACAGAAATCCACACTAGGAAGAATATTGCTGTTGTTATGTGACAGAATCAGTCGATTCTCCATCGAAACTAGCATTAGAACACCATTCGTACACTTGAAGCTGAGATGTCATATTTTGAGGTGGACGCTTGTTATATGTGCCGATAACCAACTGACTGTTGTTCCAGCCAAATTTTTATTTTGTCAATTGGCCAATTGTAAAATTTGAAGGAAATATCTTGACCAACATTAAACCTGTGTAATAATTGAAGTCTAGTGACCTTCCTTCGTGTTGATTCTGATATTCAGCACGATTCGACCATGAAATAAAATATTCATTGGATGAATCCACAGAAGACTCCACTGAACATTTTTCATTCTATTCGCATTCTATTATCGTCTAACGGGTCAGCGTCAGTGGAAGTTCTGATAGCTGATTCTATTGAGCTATCAATAGAACATTTTGTTTCTCAATTCTCCTCATAAGAATGGGCAAATTGTTTCGAGGGATTGATCTCAACTCGAGTAAGTTAATCAAAATGAAAGGTAAATAGCTAACACTAGAGGTTACGAAGGGCCTTGGAGCTTCCAGTGCTTCCAAACAGAGACTGTACTAAGCACTATAAATTTGTTAGGCAATTGCGAACAGCAGGACGCTTGTGACATAATTTCAAGAGCATGAAATTAATGAAAAATTTTCGTTGTAGGAAAATGCTAAATACTTGTCGACAGTTGGGCATTATTCCAGAAAAGAAATTGTATGTCTTCTGAAAAAGACATTCTGTTGAGTTAGCTGACTATGTACAGGAGGACAGCGCAGCTAGAAAGTCCGCTTCTGCATTGCCTTCTTTAGGGATAAATCAAGCCCTTAGTCTTTCCGAATATGCTGGTGACATTATACACTTTGTAAATCAATCGCTGCGATCTAAAGTGGTCTAAAATGCGAACTCCGGGATCGATCTCTTCCAAATACTATGTAAATGGCGTAAAATTTTTCACGAATAAATAAAAAAAAAAAAGAAATAATAATTAATTTGAACTTCTTTTTGTTGTTGGCTTTTTTTTTTTTTAATTCGAAAGTAACAACATTCGAGGAAAGACACCCTTTATATTTATTTACTTTCATTTGCCAGCGCTGTACCCATGACATTCGTACAGCCTGTTTGGTTTGCTAACGTCACATTTATTCAACAATTAAAATAGTTCAAAGCAACCAAATACCAACAACAACAACAACAACAATTGGAGTGAAATGTTGATGTCATGATAACTATGAGACAAACACACACACATAACCATATACATACTCGTTGACATAGGCATACGTGCACATACTTAATTTTAAAATCAGTGCTGTCGCTGTGTTTGTTTGTAGTTAGTAGTTAGAGTAGTTTATCATTATAATTAGGGTGCCAGCATCACTCACTATGCTTTGTAATTTAGATGAGTATGAGCACGTGAGTAAGCCTTCATAAACTATACGAGTATATAATCAATTTCGTATGTATGTGTGTTTTTATGGATTTGTTTGAGGGTGAAATTTTGTTTGTTTGTTTGAAACTCTTTCCTTTTCCGTACTTCCAACCTCTTGCTATTTCATATTTTATAGGAATTTATCATATTTATGAGCGCTGTGTTGTTTTTGTTGTGTTTATTTTGACAAATTGTTTCTCTTTCACTATGAGGCCAAGCGTCGTGTGTATTCAGTATAATTTGCATGTGAATCAGTGAAAGTAGTGATGTACATGGTAGTATAATGTGATGGTGATGGGTAGTGCGAATAAAAAGCGAATTGTGACAGTCAAAGAATACAATACGCCTTCTCTCCTCTTGCATCCGCATGTACGTATATACAATTTTGAAGAGAGATAAATTACAATCGTCGTAGTCGGCATTTGTTTGTTGAATTATGGGTTGTGGCATTTGGGTTGTAATTTGTGGCAAATATGTTATGTTGTGTTATGCACAAAATATTACGACACATACGCGAAGGGTTTACACACATATCGTATGTAACATAAAATACTTGATGAACTATTTTCTTATTTCTTGTTAGTTTAGTTGTAATGAAATGAGAACAGAAACAGTAGGCGGAGGGGGGTTGGAATGTGAGTTGATGCGGCTATTGCATTACATTGCCGTGCTGTATCTTGCTGGATTCTAATTAAAATTAATACTCTGGTATTGCAGAGATTTACACACACACAAAAACACATTATTGTGGTTAATCTGGTTGTGGCTGTTGTTGTTGTTGTTGTTGTTGTTGTTGTTGTTGTTGTTATTCTTACTACTGTTGCTGTTGCTCTAATTCTTTAAATTCCATCTAAACTTTAAGTATGTTTCAAGATTTAATATCGGCAAGAAATATACATGCAAGCACGTGCATGTGTTTACTTCAGAAACAATGCGCAATAATATAAGACGGGTTCATTCCGGGAATAGTATGTACGTAGAACATTTTTAATTCCATTGTGTTTATAAATAAGCAATTTGCCATTTTTATTAGACGAAAATCTTCAAATTTTGTATGGAAGATGTCATTTTGATTCAATATATCATTCTGAAACTTTATGAATATAATTTCGCTATTAAAATATTACTTTAAACATAATTTAAATTGATTTTGTTCATGTCCTTTTATTTTCATCAAAAATAAAATATGGAAAAATACTATGTAAATCAAACAAATTATTGTTTAAGCAAAAAAAAAAATAAAAATTTTTTTAATAAAAATCATAAAATTTTTATAACTTCAGAGCATAGAAATACATAGAACTTAATGTTTTGCGGTATAAATTATGAATTTTAATTTTCGAATGCTGATACGAATATTAGATTGAATAAATCCAAGAACTCAGTAGTGATCAGATATATATATATTTTTAGAATATTGTGAATTTAATCATCAATTTTTCTAAATACGTAATATAGTTTTCTGAAAATAGTCGATATTCTATAAAAAAAAAAATTTAATAAAAAAAAATTGTTGATCGCCCGAGCAGGGACTTGAACCCTGGACCCTTGGATTAAAAGTCCAATGCTCTACCGACTGAGCTACCCGGGCCACATAATTGCAATAGAAAATGGAACTAACCCTATGATTCGGTTGCGTAAATTATCTCATTCCACTCTTTATTAATCTGATATTTAAAATAAATAAGTCCAAAATAATTAATTTTTGTATTTGTTGATTATAAATACTTCAGAAAAAAATTATTTTTGATTCGATTTAATTATTGTTGATTTTTCTCATCAAAATTTTCATTGTAAATATCACAGAAATACTCCACAAACGAGAAAGATCTGATCTAGCAGATGAGCTAAAAATTTCTATACGTTTTTGGGATCACTAAAGTTCAAGTTGGATCTGTTTGACTTTGTTAGGTCGTAATTCGTACTAAACCTGAAAAAAATTATGAAATTTTAAAGTTTCAGTGAAATACCTATAATCGCCCCTGAAGGAATAAAATGAATGACTCACTCAGATTAACTATTTCTCCATAACATTTTTTGTAAAGTGCTATACCCCCTCCCCTACCCGTTAGAGGGAGTGCCATACAAAGTTTTTATAAATTTCACATCCATCACTTCCAGCGTGTTCCTAGAGGGATAAAAGAAATTACCGATCTCAATTAATTATTTTTCTCATTATTTCTGTGAACATACTTATCCACTGTAGCTATCACCACTCCCAGAGCGGGTTAAAATATAAAACAGACCCCATTAACTTTACCACTTAACATACTAACCTAGTGTCTCTACTCCTTAGAGGAGCTCCGCTCTAAAATTAACTTAATAGCATATGAAAAAGGAAAAAAAATCACACGAATTGCCCTATAATTTCATGTAAAATGATAAAATATTTTACCGATCCCCATAAATTTGTTCTCCTCAATCTTTTTTTGAAAGTACGCTTACGGCCTATCTTTATCCATAAGAGGACTTTCCATACAAAGTCGTTATAAATTTTGCTCCCACTGCTTCCAGAGCGCATCTAGAAGGATAATAACTGTGCCCGATCAGTACTGATTTTTTCTCTTTAACATTTTTCCTATCTTTATCACTTGGAGGGACTCCCCTACAATAAATAACATAATTGATCAGAAATTACCCCTAGAGAGGTACAATGTATGATAGATATATAGAAATATTAAACTCATCAGCTGAACAAAACTCATTTCTTCTCCCATATGGATGTGTAATCATTATTTTCAGTCCCTGATTTACTTTTAACTTTAGTAGTTCCATTTAGTCTATATCTAATTTAAATAATATTTCGATTCTATTTTGGTTTTCGGCTTTGCCATCTCTTCACTTTGTCATTATCCACACTTAATCCTTATATGTAGATATGCACAGAAAACGCTACGTGCACATGCAAACACAGACAGGATACACAAAGCGTTTTCTTTGGTATGTCCCTTCTTGTCATGTCATTACGTACAATGTTTATTAAAAGCAAACGACAGCAATGATGACGACGACGACGACGACGACGATGAAGAACTTCAACTTCAATTGATATGCAAGACATACACACAAATGCATATACCAGGAATAACTACTTCCTCCATCTTATATTTTCTATATTAGGACTTTACTACAAATGTTTAATGGTAGCTAGCTAGCTAGCTTGAAGAAATTCCAACACATTTGTGTATTTGTACATGTCTATGTATGTACTTTTTGCTAGCGACGTGTGCGATATTTTAAGAAACTTACCATAATGCTGCTCGTACATACAACGCTCAAAATATGCTTTACGTATTACCAATGTTATAAATCATCAGCGTCAGCGTTTGGTCGTATTGTACGATAGTATGTACGTAAGTATGATCTCGTTTTGTTTATATGTAAGTATGCACGTTTGCAATATTCGTATTTGCATTTGTTGTTATTTGCGTACGTGTATTGTATAAGCTAAAGTGGGCTAGTATGGTGTTGGCTTTGGCAGTTGACATGTTTGAATACATATATTGTAGTATACTTGTACATAACATAGAAATATATGGAGCGCATAAGGGTAAGAATTTTGTGAAATATTTGAGAATTTTATTGTAATTCAATACAGTGAACTATTTCAAAAATGTTCTTTGTGCATATATGTACATATCAAAATAAAGAAGAAACCTTTCATGTGGCAATTGATATTTGTAGTGGTGACGATGGTCATATGACATTTTAACATTTATTTCTATACGAATGTGTGTGTGTGTGTGTTGTTGTTGTTATGTGATAATCAAATAATATTTGCTTAATTAATTTTGAACATTAAAGCTCATGTACTCGTTGGGTTTTTTTGGGATTTGGCGCTCTGTACACATATTGAATTTCCTTTAAATGTGATGATGTTAGCATGGTGGTGGTAGGAAATATAATAGAAATATTTCAGAATGCTAAATATTTATGCAGTTTTTGGTCATAAATGTTTACAAATTTAATGTAAATTTGATAGTTTTAGTTTTAATTGCGACAACGAAAGCATTTAATGCGAAACTCACTATGAATCATGTTCGAGTCACTTAATCTAAACTATAGTAATAATGTTTTGGCTTCCATATCTGTTTATTCGAATTTCAATTTTATTAGCCCATAATATTGTTTTAATAACAATATTTTAATATACAGCACTATTGGGGGTGATATACATATTTCAATCCAGTCAGAAGACGATGTTTATTGAGTTGTTCCTTTCATCAAATGCAATGGAATAGAAATTGTGAAGCAAATAATATTTATATTGTGGATATGTAAAAGCGCCAGAAAATTATATAAAAACAGGTTGGTATTATATAAGGTCTGATACAGCAAGACTATTTTCCTAAGGACATTCTATAGTACTGCATACGTTTACTAATATTTACCGAGCATTAACTCAATAGTTTGGTTAATATAAGTTCAAGTGTCCATGTTTGAGTTGCAAAATTTTATATTTTCAAGCGACAAGTGTACAAATATACCTACAAAATCACACTTTTATATGGGAGGTGGATGTAATTTTCATCCCATTATGCCTATTTTCAAACTTGGAAACTGTTAAAAAAATCATACGGAAACATGATTTTTGTATGGGAGGTACATGTGATTTTCATCAAGTTGCTTCAATTTTCAAACTTGTACATTTGCTAGTAAATAGTAGTCGTATATACTAAGTTTCAGCTTCGTAAGATTTATTTTTCATATGAAAAGTGTGAAAATAATATATACGAAAACATATGTTTGTTTGGGAGGTACCAGTTGCTTTTGTTCGATTAAGCTCATTTTCTAATATCTCTATTCTGTGATCAAAATTACTTTATGTACCAAGTTTAAGTTCGATTGCTTTAAATTTTCTTGCGAATAGTGTGTAAAAACACATTCAAAATCATACTTTTGTATGAGAGGTAGGTGGGGCTTTTATCCGATTATATCCATTTTTCAAAATTTTAATTTAAAACATAAAAGCAACATTATGTGCAATATTTTATTTTGACAGCTTTATATTTTCGATAGAAAAGTGTGAAAACAAACATCTAACGACATACTTTTATATGGGACGTAGGTGTGATTTTCATCCGAATTGGCCTATTTATTAACTCATCCATTCAATTGGGAATATAATTAAATGTACTAACTTGTGGCCCAATTGCTTTACAACGACGGTAGTTATCATACGAATGCACAGATGGTATAGCTATGTTAAATGCACCCAGACCATGAAAATGTGCAATAACACAGTGAGACAGACAAGTGTACGAATATATACTCGTATAGATCATGAAATGATCAATAATATACGAATACATATACTTTTCCATATCTGCCTTTCCTTCTCTTTATGAGTGTATTAAAAATAATAATAATACTAACAAAGTGCTCTCCCCCCATATCACTTACATTAATGAACCCCATTGCCTTGAGGTTAATATACAAAAATATCTTTAACTAACATACAGTATGCTCATATGTAGTCTATCTCCAATTGATTAGGCTATAAATCCAATAGTTTTTAGTTATTTTTTCTCCAAAGGCCTTTAAAAAACAATATCAGTGAATTAAATAAATCATATTCTGGAAATCTCATTCTGTTGGATAGATCTGGAATAATTTTACAACAATTAAAACTATCTGCTTTGTAAATGCTTGCAGAAAATGTATACATTCATCGCATGATAAAGTCAATATAGTGATGAAGACCACAGTAATACATCATCATAGCCACAATGTCAACACGTTCATCAACATGTTATTGTATGTACGAGTATATACCACCAGTATCCTTGCTACTGTTGCTGCCATTTCAATACAAAAGGATTTTCATAAATTGACATTGACTTACTTTGACTTTGACTGTTGTCGAAATATACTGGCAACATAACATGGCATAACATGTACAATACTATATGTACCCACATACTTGTACATATAATATGTAGCACATATACAAAGCTGATGATATGAGGTTTGTCAATATCATAATAATCGGATTAAGTACCATAAAAAGGCAATCATTTTCGCACACATACTTATATTCATACTCGTTTGGATTAGTGAGAGAGTGATATGACAAAATATAGCAACATTGTGTTAGCGAATAAATATGAAGATAAAAAATAAGCACAAAGTATAATAATGTGTCGCTAAATTTTTACAAAATAGTTAGTTGGAGGTAGGTCGATTGTTTAGTATCAGTATCAGTATTGATTCAATCATTAAAAGAATGCACTTTAACAATAACAAGTAGAAATGAATGATGTGTCGCCTTTAAGTTCTCTATTTTATGGTCGCCAACTTAAGATAAGCATATATGTATATGGAATATTTATACCTACTAATTTATTTGTTATTAAACTACTAGCTACTAGCCCTAATAAAATTCCCAGCGACAATGACCACTCCAATATGTTTACAGACATCGGTGTACATTTGAATACCGATACATTCATGAGAAATGTGAAAAATGCAAATGACACCAAATTTTGACAAATCTAAAGTGGAAACTAAAACAAACGGCTAACGACATGCATAGGCCATATGTTTCTACAATAATAATAAATATATGTAGTACGTTGTATGTATGTGTACGTTTGTACACATACAACGTATAACATTAATATAAAGGAAAATGTTTGAAAATCACGCCAACCTGGCAAATAATCAACACGCCAACCACACAATGCCATTTATGGACTGGCCATTGTATTTTAAATGAAATACGTAATTAGCACGACACAACAATGAGCTAAAAAAAAAAAACGAAAAAAAAGTAGATTTAAATAAATAAAAACATATGAAAAAGAACGAAAAATGAAAAAAAAAAAAAGCGAAAATAATGAAAATTAGGAAAAAGTCCAGGCGATATAACGACATTAGTGCTGTAATAATATTAGCAGCAGCAGCAGCAAAAATGTATAAAATGCCATAACGGTTAATATTAGAACACGTCTGAGTCTATCACAGACACCTTATTTACACACACACAAACAGACACATATATTATATGCCATTTACAACATATTGTAATATATTTTCGTATGTAAACACATTTAACCTGCCGAAAAGGATAATGTTGTAATATTGTGTCGTCATTATACTCAGGTTAACAACAGAGATGGTCTCTTTTTTCCCAGCAAACAAAGCCGACAAAGACTATTTGATGTTTGTTCTTTAAATATATTTTAATACGAAATCGCCAGGTATGTGTTCTTTCATGAGCTTTTTTAGAGACTTAAAAAATCAAGAATTCTCAATATGAGTGGTCTTCTTCTTCTGTTAAAAATAAATTCTGGTGGCTGGTGTTGAATGTATGATATACTTTTGACTTTGAGTACGGAAATGTAAATATTTCGAGGCTAAACTAAGTACACGCTATTATTTTGATCAAAGCGTGAATAGGTTCGTAAATAAGCGTAACCAGTTGAAAACAGCCCCTAGCTACCACACGGAAATATATTTTCAAATGCATATTTTTCATCCTGCAGATAAATATTTCACATGAAACTGGGTATATTCGATTGTTTTTATGAAAATTTAGTAAATTTTGAAAATCGTCATTTTCGTGTGAAAACTCCTCTGACTGCCCATATAAAATATGTTTTCAGACATATGATTTTTGATGTAATGTATAGAAATATACACCTCGGTACGTAAGCTTATTTAAATAAAATCAATGTCACTTTAAAAATGGAATAGATTAATTCCCCGAGTGCAAATCCTTTACAGGCGCCTTGGTAACACCTCAAAAAGCTCTTAATCTTGCCCTGAGTATAATTATTTATTTTACAAAAAATTTATTTTAATGTGGATTTATTAAGAATCATCATCATCACCTCTGTCTGTGTGTGATCGGTGTTATCAAATTTTATTACTTCTATAATTTTTTTTTGCTTTGCTACTTAACTACTTATTTCATTAAATACGAACTTTTTTCAAAACGTTCGAGTTTGTTGATTTTCCATGTTGTTGTGTATATTATTGCATGTTAAATATCATTAAATTAGATTTTCTCTCATACCCAGCCAAAAAGAAAAAAAAAAACAGAGGGTCAAAATGGCATTCACATTTCTTCTGTTTATATTATGACGATGTATTTTGTTTATTTGTGACTTGTTTATTGTATACTATATCTGCTTGTTGTATAAACATTTGTGTTATAAATTGTATTGAGAATTAGCACACGCATGCACGAATTCACGTTAGCTTCAGGCATGATTTATTGTGATAATTTAAAATAGCATTAATGACCATCGAAAAGAATTTCAGCCACTAGATACTCGTATCACAGACATTGAAACGACTAAACATAACCGCACAGCACATGATTGGATCGTATGGTATGTAGAATGATTTTTGTGTGAGGAAAATGCAAATCTAGACGACAAAAGCAGACTTGAAAATTATTAAAATGAATAGCAACTTTCATTTAATGGGACACCAGTAAATTTTTTGCGGTGTTTATCTTATCTAAGAGCAATTAAACGAATGAAGGGCAATTTAAGTGTTTACAACTTAAGAAGATATTATGTGTGTGCAGTTAGAAGCATCAAGATGGAGAGTGAGGCAATAAATTTAGTTTGTTATTAATTAACTACGAATTTATTGCCAATTGAGATGTTTTTTTTTTTATTATCAATGTTATTTAAATAATATGTAAAATATTAGGCAGGTTTTTTACGAGTTTCTTAGTATATATGATTTACGAGGCATTTATGGGTTGATGATTGTCCAAGAATACATCGTTTAGTCGTTTTAGTGATAAATTATTTAGTGAAATAATATTATGAAATTAAGAATATTAAAGATGGAATCATTTGTCTCATAATAAACCAAACTATTCCTTATACTTGCAGACCTCTTCACATCCATTATAGATATTTAACTTTCTCGCCCACATATTATTTTACAAATTCAAACATTCAATTAAAGTACTCTCAAACAATTCAATATTAATTGAATAGCCATAGTAGGCTAATAATGACATCTATATATATTAACATAAACATTTTTGAGACAACGACTACCACCATGCCGACGATAACACCTCAATGGCATATGCAATAAATATTGTTGGCTCAATAAATATAAATTTTTAAATTGAAAAACACAAAAAAAAAAAAATGTATTGGTAGTTATTGTTGTTCATAGGTGACTGGGTGTTTGCCTATCCACTGTCAACCATGATTTATGGTCAATGTCAAATGTTATAATTAACACTTGTGGCAATGGTAGTATTAATGGCAACACCATCATCACACACACACACACCGTCGTATACTAAATGAAGCGTTTTCACGTTTTCTGATTTTTTGTTTATTTTGTTTATTTCATTTTTGACTTGTCGTTCAAGCGACAAGTGCATTGTTGTTGCATTGCATTATATGCCTTGTTGTGCATACGTAAATAAATTGTAGCAGCTTTCGTTGTACTATTATTATTGCGTTATTTTAACAGCAAATAGTGCCACAACATAACACATGATAATAATTTCCAATATTCGACAAGAACAAACCACCGACCATCACACACAAATGTGTGTGTCCCCATTGCATACAAATCGTACTCGCACTATATTTGTATGATTGTCCGATCATTAGTGGGGCGTTGCTAGTTGTTTCGTTTGGTCAATGTGACATTCTGACACAAAATTTATAGCACCCTCGGGCATGTTGTGTATATGTAAATATATATTGGCTGTTTAAATTGCAACTACTGCAACTACTACTACTACTACTACTAGTAGCAGTTATAGTTTCCATACCGTTAGCATTCATTTGTCTGAGGTATATTTATGAGTCTCTAACAATGACAATGAATTCATACATCTGATAAGGGTATTTACATGCACTTCAGACCACTCCAAAATGTATATCGATTTTACACTTTTTTTCTTATTTGAATAGATCTAATGTATATATCGTTGATATTTGGTATGCAATATTCATTCGATTATTTGCTTAAATTGGAATTATACAAAATTCGTTAAATTCAATATTCATACACCCACACACAATTTATAGAGGGGATAAATGAAGCAACCGCACATTTTGCATAAGTATTTAATAATTATTTGAGCTATGTAAATATTTGTGTTAATTTTGAAAAGTAATAATCACTCTTATATATTAATTTGTATTTTTTGTTTGCTCAAAAAAAAAAAACACTTGTACTTACTTACAGTTATCACCCACAGTATGTACACATTGAAATACTTACTTCTTCGGTATCCTTGTGCAACAAGTTGTATGTACAATACATATTTACAGAAATAAATTACATTTGAAAATGTTTGAAATCTTTTGTAGATTAAATAATACAACTTTTTTGATTTGTTTACTTTTAAAAAAATGCTCGCTTTCATCCTTTATTATCGTACAATATTATGTATGTATATATGTATGTATGATAGTACTTATTAATCATCATCTTTAGTTTGGTAGTACAAGTACATATTCTATTTTAAATTCCAGTTGTTGTAAATCAAATATAGTTCTATATATATATGTATATATATATATTTTTATGAATGCGTATGTTTTTGAATATTTACTCGCATATGTGATACGAGTATATACAGACATTTATTATATCGTATGTATATGGTATATGTACTTAACATGTTAATACTTAATGAATGAAGTCTTTGCAACGAACTTTTACATTTCTTATGTATGCATGTAATCTTAGAATGTATTTTAATAAAATGCATGCATACTTATACACATTCAAATGGGTCAAATTGTATGGATCAACTGTTTAACATGCTGGCCTGAAGCAAAAATATAAAATTTTGAACATTTTAAACAGTAGCACATAAAAATTTCCATATCTGCACTGTTCAATTTTTCCAGTCATTATAGAGGCCTAAATTTTGTAGGGGAGCCTTCTTAGGAGAGGAAAAATAGAGGGTAGTTACATTTGAAAAAAATGCTGGCAAGGAAAAACCAATCACTTTTGTGGTGAATGGGGTAAAATCGCCTGAAAATCGCCTAATAACTGCATAAGCCACCCAGAAATTACCTTTAGAGCAGTGGAATATGAAATCAAACTCCACTAAAATGTTTCGTCCAAGCATACTTGGCTGCTATTTTCTTCCCTCAAAAGTGTTGTCATACAAAATGAACACAAGAACTAGTGAGAAACTGTATTTATCGTTTTTCAGAGGTATTTGCACTCCTTTTGTATTGTAACATTTGTATAGGAATACCCTTAAGCTGTCAAAACAGTAGGCAATTATGTTAAAAGCAAATCTTAGGGAGGAAAATCTATTATGGCTTCATCATACATTGCGCTAGGGGCGATTTCTGGGTAGCTATGGTCTTATTTATAAATTTGTAGGTGTTTTTGCGTTGGTTTCGTCTGTAAGGCCCCTAAGGGAGGAAGATATGAAATCAAGTATGTTTGGGCGATATGTTGAAAATTTAATATGGGTCGGTCATACATTCCACCGAAATAACACGATTTCAATGGGGTTATGTGTCGATTTTTAAGGGTTATTTTGATTAATTTTGTTAGGAAACCTCCTTGAGAGGTTAAGATAGGTGATAATTAGGCTCGAAAAAATGTTGTGTGCTCGCTGCAGGCAAAAACCTTCTATTTATCATGTTCACAAAAATAAGCTCTGCACAAGGCAATATTGAGTTCTTTCCCGCAATGTGTTCCATTTCGTCCAAAACAAATTTTATATTCTTCGCTGAGTCAGGCAATTTTTTTGACCCACCTTAATGTGCTCGTACATATACACCTCGATATTAATTAAAGTTAGTTTAAGTAAACAGTGTGTAGTTAGTTTCTTTACGAAGATTTCAAATATCTATATGATTTGCTTTATAGAAAATTTCAGAAATAATATCAAGCCAAGTACTATTTTTCAATTCAACACCAATGATTTGTTAGCTTTTGTATTAAATACATAGCATAGAAAGAGGATGACTTAAATTGAATTTCGAGATGTGTATGTACATCCTGTATGTAAGAAGGAACCAGTTCATTAAGCTTTTGGCTAAATGCATATACATATTTTCATACATATATGCACACACACACGTGGTTTTGTAATAAATTTCATTTATTATAATAATATCAATAATAATAATAATTGTAATAATAATTGTAATAATAATTATAATAATAGTAATAGTGTTAATAATAGTGTGTTTATTATTTCATAATATCTGCATGTAAGTATGTATAATAGTAGGTATAATCATTCAATTTACATGTATCATATACTTGTACAATATATGTACGAGTATGTGTGTATATTGAATTAGTTTAAATGCATTATTCACTTTTCTCATTAATATTCTTATTGAATTTGTCAAAATTCTTGCTCATTCCATCTCTTGTACCTTCAGACGATGTAGGTGTTTGTATTAGATATAATATATTTATATATAGAGTATATATTTAAATATTTCAACATAGTTTAAATAGGCAAAACTGGCAACAAAATTTTCATTTAGTACTTACACTTATAGTTTGTAGCTTTAGTTTTGTATTTGTATGTATGTTTTTATGTACGAGTATGTGTATGTTTGTATGTTTGAGTGTGTGTGCGTGTGTGTGTGTGTGTGGTAAGCTTATGAAATGCCTACTTAAATTTAGCTAATAAATAACAATTAATCAATCAATCAAACAATGAAAACTGTATCTCCTCTCGTTCACTCCCTACTCCACTCTCTGCCTGTCTCTTCAAATCATCAAAACAAACAAATGTACGCGTAATGTGCTAAATTATACAGACTACAGCCTTAATTACATGCAAATATTGAGTGTTTACGCCTAAAAGTATGCTAAATAATCCTGATTGCATATGCTTCTTTGAGTACAATTTTATTTTAATGTTCTTTTTTAAGGAATAAGTACCTACTTTGTGCAACAAATTAAAGCACACACATATTAGCATTATAAGTGAAGGTGTGAAAGCTAAAAAGAGCCACTTGGTCTTTTTAGACTTTCCAAACTTCTCACCATAATTATTTTTACATATTAATAGTAGCTATACAATATTTAGTATATATTATATAGTATTGGTAGTACCTACTCTCGTAAATGTGTTCTACTGTCGGTTGTATAAAAGTTGATTAAATTTATTCAATATCCAATATACAAATATAAAATGTCAGTCGCCATTTTCTTACGAATATCCTTGGCCATTTTAGTAAATCAAAACCAAACGAGAAGAGGTAATGTAAAAAGAAAATCATAAAAATTTGGCATACTTTGCGGGTTTTTGTATTTCTCTCTCTCTCTCTCACTCTCCCTCGATTGCTCACTTTTTGGTGGGTTGATTGATCATAATCAGAACAAAGTGTGCAATTTAAAAGTCGCTAATCTCTCCCTCAGTCTCTGGATATGTACATGTGAATGGATTCATCAACCAGTTGCAAAGCCCTTTATCTTGGCGTTTCTTCTTGAGAATGATGCGATTGTGATGCTCTTTCGAGAGACCTGAAGTGAAGCTACTCTCATCGCTATCGCGTGCCGTAGCCACACTATGGTAACCACTCTCTGCTCGACGTGATATCCCCGAATGTTTTGATGTGCGTGGTGTCGATGAATCGTGTCCGCTATCGTACGCTTCCGACGATGTATTCAGTGGCAGGAGTGGCAGTTGAGTTTGTGTTGTCATTGGCAGTGGCGCGCCTGGTAAATGATTTAACTCAGACGCTTCAACCTCTTGTTCCAGCGAAGGTCTCTTCGATGACGACGCCGATAGTAGCGCTGCCTTTTCGTCCACTTCACAAATATCGTCTTGTTCCATTACAAACGGTTTCTCCACCTTTGGCAAATTGGGATCGGAAGCACCGTCGGGGTGGCGCAAAGAGGCATATTGTTCCATACCGGCGATTTGCATTATACCTGTTAGGCTGGGTAGGGAACCTTGACTGGGACTACGAGATGGTTGTCTGTATTGTGACGCGAAAAAGATTAGCGTGCATAAATTTTAGATTAGAAAAAATCGCATCACATCCTATTCACACACACACACATCCACTTACCTTGGGCTCGGTGGCCGATACGGTGGCTCGCTGCATACACTACCCGGTCCTGTGTTGAAACGATACGCTGGCTCACTATAAACACTGCCAACATCACAGCCGGTGCGAAAGACTGGCGTCACCTCCGCCATGGCCAGCTGTGAGGTGAAAATCTCACGTAGACGCGCTAATTGATCAAATTGATTCCTATGGTGTTTGTGTGCAGCCAAAGAAAAACACGAAACAACAAAAGAAAGACACATAGACACAAACGAAAGACAAATCAGACACACGAAACGAGCCACATCGCCAACCATCCCAACAACTTACCTCGTTCTTTCACCCATTGCACAATCACTAAACGCATCGCCAGCCATATTGAAGCTTGAAATAATCGACATGTTGTCGCAGTGGCTTAGTGCAGCCAACGGATGTTCACTATTTATTGCAGGAAACGAACGAAATGAGAGGAAATTCAATTTAGTTTGAGTCAACTTACCTTCCCATCGTGCGCGCAATCTCTTCCTCCGTCACTTGTAGTCCACAATCGGACATAGCTATGCTGTGCTGTGAATAGTGATGCGACGAATGCCGCGATGGGCTGTTATGCTGTGTGAGATCTTCTTGGCGCCGCAACTCTTGCTGTTGCTGCTGATAGAGCGATTCGCGCGACACATGCCGGGATAAAATGCGATGCAGACTTTCGTGTGAAATTTCGCGAGAACCTAATGGTTCGATGAGAGGCAATGCAGGTGGAACTTCCGACGGACCACTGTCTTGGTCTTCGTCGCAATCTATTGGCGGCTGCCGGTCGCAATGTTGGGCTCCAGTCTCAGAGACGGAAGTAAATGCTGCTACTATTGCTGCCGCAGCTATGGAGCCGTAGCCGCTGTGCAGTGAATGCGTCGAAAGCAAATCAGTCTCATCTTTTAATGTTGCGGCATTGTAGCTTGATGTGGGTGGTGGGTTAGTGAGTTGAGCAGTAGCCGAATGGCGATACAGTGTCGAATCTCGTATTTCAGCTGGCGCAGAGGCATTGGTCGAACTGAGGCCTGTGGTCAATCCGCCACCGATAGGATTGATCAACTCCAGTTGACTGCTGCGCAACGATTGCTGGTCCGGTGGTTGCTGCTGTTGCAGTTGCTGATGTAGTTGCTGTCGTGTACTTGTCGCATATAAATCTTCGGGGGCATCCAGTGATTTTTGTTTCAATTGCGACATATGGAACGTGATGTTTCGCAAATGTTGGGCTTGCGTGTCACGATTGTGAGCATGTGTTGGCGACGAAGCAGCTGATGTCGTTTGGAAGACTTGTGACGTTTGGTTTTCCACCCACTGCCGAATCATAGTCTTTTTGTGAGAGTCCATGAAACCGTAGCCTTGCACTTGTGATGATGCAGTCGGTAAATTTCCAGCTGTCAACGATCGACTCGATTGCGATTTCGGTCCATCAATCCACGTTTCACATTGTTTGACGTGATTAACCTCGCGCAATAGGTGACGTGCTTCAGCTACTTTGGCGCGGGAGACTCGAGGACCGTCAATCCATTGTTCTTCGGTAATTTTTCGCATTGGACTGGAAGGACAATCCGTCTGTTCGCCAGCAGCCGAATTTATAGCTGCACCGGCACCCACACCGGGGCGTCTCAGAGGTGAACCCTTTGGTGATGGCACATTTGAACCCTTTGAGCACATCATAGTCATGCCGGGATGTCGTAGACTTCCGGCAACTATTTTCGGTGATGATGCTGAGTGTGGAAGTGTTTTCACACTGTGAACGGGCGAGTAGAACTGCTGCTGCTGCTGTGTTTCAGTAACAGTTGTGGATTGAGACGGTTGCAGTTGCGGCGGTGTTGGACTGTTGGCGTGTCCGCGTTTAAGGCTGCCGGTACGACTAGTAGTCACCGGACTTAGTGGTGCTATATTCATGAGTTTCAATCAGTAATTACTCCAGTCGACTTTGCGCTAATTTACTTACCTTTCGGTGTGGCAACTGCCACTTTTTTCGCCGCTGGTATTTTCGACATTGATGGCTGTTTGTTTTCTAAGCCACTACCCTTAAGAGCTTTACTCATGACACCACGATTATCGCCACTGCTTAGCGATGGCAAATAGACAGGCGGATGTTCCCCATCTGTGGCATCATCACTTGGTCCCATATAAATCACTGTATCAGCAGACAGCTCTGAACTTGATGGATCTGCTCCCGACCCAGCCGATGAACCAGTCGATTGGTGTCCTATTCGTCAAACAAGTTGTGTGGTTTGTGCAAATGTAGTTAGTACGAATTGGTAGTGACCACATTTATCGTTCTGATTAGCTCATTTATCTTTGTACATTGTCAACTTACCGCCATTGATAGCACCAACAGTCAAACCGGCACCGGCCACCTTGTCACTGGGCATCGGAAAACGATGCTTTCGTCTTCGCAGTCGATGTATGCGAGAGGCTAATTGTATGGTAGTGAGGGCATCCGTATGCGACTGAAATGGCACAATAACAACGAACAAAATCATGGATGAGTGCATTCATCAATTAAGTGATGTTCTTCATGTACCATCGACATATAGATAGATGAATGAACAAGTATTATGATGGCTTTGCTCACCTGTGTGTGTGTCACGTGCGCCATGATGGCGACATGACACGTCAACGGTGCCAGACAGTCTTTCAGCAATGGTGTCAATGGATGGTCTTTGTTGGGTGGATGACGCTGTCCGCTCAATATGGCCAAGAGTATATTGCCTATGCCCGACAATGGAAGACCGCCATTACGATTGGCGCACCCACCCAAATCGATGAGGTGCAATCTACTTCGCCCACCAGCCACTGTTATTTTGGTTTTCGCACGATAATAACGATGTGAGATTGTACATTGAAATGGAAGTAAACGAATTAAATTTTAATCTCATTTACAAACTGATTCAGTGGAGCTTGGCATGCTGGTTGGCATGTCGGCACTCTACTTACCGCCTCCTTTACGCGACAGACTATACTGATATACATGCAATGTGAATATCATTGCAGGCTCTAGGCCACCCTGTGGCCGACCGGCAAGTGCTGCATCTAGGAACAATGCGGCACGTTCGGCAGTTGGGGCTCGTAGCTCAGTGGGACCACCAAGGAAGTCGTCTCGCAAATATACCCCCGGCGAGTCATCAGATTCTGGTTATTTGCAAAATAAATGGAAGAATAAGAGAACATAAGCATGGGACTATGGAGGGAAAAAAGAAAATCGTTAATGGTTTGTCAATACTACAGCACAGCCAGCATCATTTTAAATACTTTGTGCGTGTGGCATTCGCACACTTAGATAATGTGGTGGCAGTAAGACAATGCTATTATGCTTTTTCCACCTAAATTATTTACTTTAATGCCGTACGCAATTGGATGGAATTACCGTTTGCCACAATGTAAACTTTTTAAATTTTAATACAACACAACATAACATAAATTATTGCACTTTAACGGAATTAGATTCAACTTACCCGTCGCATGAGCAGCTAGCAAATCCTTCGAGCTTGAGTCCGGTTTCGTTGCACTCACACCCAAAGCACTGACGCGCACTGAAAATCGTGCACCGCTTTTTTGTCTGCGCTCATTTATTCCCTTATACAGCCATGATATGGCACAAGGAATGGCACCTAATTCGCTGGGCGGATTTACACCACCCAACATCGTTTTCGATTGGCCTGTTCAAGTTGAAGTTGACAAAACAAAGCAAAGAGGAAACAAAAACAAATGATATTATGAAAAGTAAATGATGCACAATTTATTGCAAATTTCCTTCCTGCGTAGAGGCACTCACCGGAATTTGGATAACCGATTGTTAAAAGACAACCATCAGAACCTTCTAGAACGGCGGGTATAACCTCAGACAAGGCAGAGGAACAGACATCAGACTGCAAATGAAAAACAAAGACATGAACGACGAACGATTTGAATTCGTGCATGCGAAACCCACCTGTTGATCATCGGTCGTAAAGAGGCTATCGAAGGCGAACATTTTTGGTGCAGCCACCATAGGACCACGTTCCTGTGATGTCGAAGCAGCGACACTGGAAGCCGCTGTCGGATCTGTTAATGTCACTTGACGTTTCTTCTTGTCGACCGACATAAAGTGTGGGTTTTCGATGTCGCCGTGATTATCGGCGACACGCAACATAACTTTAACCTGTAACGAATCCAAATAATGTTTGCAATCCCAACTGAAATCGATAGATGTAATTCTTATGCTGGAGGTGGGGGTGAACAGTTGTGATTTGAATTATGATTTAAATGGCACACACAAACATTCTCACAGTGGCATTGTGCTGCTGCTGATAGCAATCTTAATTGCCGCGAATCGCAATTTACATTAGATTTATAAGTCCGAAATGGAGTAGCCAACCATTTGCGTCGACATGACAACGAGTAAATATGTTCGTGTATGGGCAAATAAGAAGCAATTTCGTTGACAGCTCTTGCAATTCGTAATGTCGCACAAAGGAAGGCATTTTATAAGAAATACAATACAGTACATGTCGACTATATAATTTGTGCACGTTTATGTTTGCATATAAAACATGCAATCTTTTGCGATAAATGACTTAAGGCGTTTTACCTACATACGTATAGTGGAGATTTGAAGCAAAAGGAACGTTTTACTACTGCACTTACCTTGCCGATGCCGTAATTTTCTTTGTTGGCTAAACGTCTTGCCAGTCCTGGCGGCACGGGTGGTGGAGCCCGTTGCAGTGCACCACAGAAACCACCATTGCGTGCTGTCGTATTTGGCATTTCGGTGGTGGTGCGTGTTCTCGTCGAACCACTTTGTGCGAGTTTTTGTGCAGCTCTGAAGACAGGAAAAAATAGAAAAACAAAAAAATTGTTTATAAGTTTTTATTCATCATGATATTTTTTAATCGGTCGTTGTAGAGTATAGAAAGTAGAATGGCCAGAATTGCGATTTAGTTTTATTTGCTTTAATTATAGTTTGTTATCTATTTGTCTAATTTTGCACCCAATTACGATATGGCACTTTCCTATCAAATGTTTATTAGGAACAATTAATAGGGATCGGCTATACATTTTAGCCCTCCAGAGGCAACCCCTCGGCAGCTAAGGAGGTATTTGCCGATTTTCAGGGGGTTTCGTGTTCATTTTGTAGATAAGCCCCTATAATGAATGAAGTATCCTAGAAGCTGTGGAAGGAAATTGCATATACACGATTATTTTGAATGAGAGGCCCCCTAAGTAAGCTTCATTCCAGTTCACCGCTCTAGATGTGATCTCCCTTTTCCTATGCTTCTTGGTTCTTTTTGTAAGCAAATAGTAATAAGGAATGCAGGTAGACATATGTGAAAATGAAAAAAAAAATAATATATCTGGCATTTCTAGGCCCTGAAGGTCCCTTTGGCCGAGCACAACAGTACTGTCGAAATGCAGAACCCTTGTGAAATTACATTTTCTGAGCTTTGTTAAGGAGCAAAAATTACTGATGACCGGCGATATGTTTGACCCTTCTTGAGGCACCATGTATTTATAAAAAAGATCAATTTTTGAAGGGAAGTCTCCTGTAGTGACAGTAAGTAAGGAAGTAAGTGTGTTCCCAAAAAAAAGTTGGGGAGACAAAATTTAATGGACTAGAGCATATATTCTAAGGTCCACTCCTAAGCAGCTTTGGAAATATTTGTCGATTTTCCTCTATCATTATTGTTATATGCTCCTATTCTACCACTTTCCATAGTGCGTTTGTCCAGGATTTTCATACAAATGAATCATATTGAAATTGTATTCGGTTTCAGGATGATTCCATATATTTTTTTCTCCAACCTAAACATTTAAGTTTTGCTACAACAAACTAATTTGTCTGTGATTAAGTATGCAAGGAGAAGAGTATGCTAGTCATAGCGCAGGATTTGCGATTTATTGTTAACACTGCATTGTGAACGATAAGACTGATTGTATTGCGCGGAAATACAATTAGGAAGTGTGGGGAGGACACACACACACACACGCGAGAAAAAAAGTGTGATTGTCGTCGTCGTTGTAATGGCATTTATTAAAAATCTCATTAGGCAAATGGTTTTATGTTGTAAAATGAGTTTGGCTGTTGTCACACAAATTTATGGCATTTGAAGCAAATGTGCAAAGGTAATGGCGGCGGGGGTGATGGTGTCATGTTCTCGTACCTCTATGTACCTCGTACATATAAATATGATGAAATGGCATTTTAAGTTAAATGCGTGTGTAATGCGTTTGGTTATACTATCTACACACATACCTACATACATATTTGTTTATTGAGAACATTAGAAAATTCACATGTTTGTATTTTACGAGGTGATAAACTTATGTGGCAACGTACAACGAGTGACGAACTACATCAACGTCGACAAAAGACGCACACATTTTTTTTACGACTTTTGTGTGATGTTTGTGAATAATGAGATTTTGAAAACGATCATAAAATTGACGAGCTCTGCCTTTCATGTGTACTCAAGTCAGCGTAAGCTGAAAAGCTTCCTTCACTAGCACTTCCTTCACACTGCAAAATGCCAAGGCATTAGTACAGTGAGTGCGTGAATAATTTGTCGACGTTCATAAATTTTATTAAAAGCGCATAAATTTATCAACTTTTTATGTACTTTGCATAACTTTTATCACTTTTTAACGATATTTCAATATATACGAGTATAGTTGTATTCGCGAAATTTTCAAATCAAACATTCTGATAAAGTCAAACAAATTTCCGTTCGTTACGTTACGTTGTCCTTTTTCCTCTCTTCCATCCCCTACCACGATCCAAGTAAGTAAGCAAATGTATACCTTTTATGATATTACCACCATTGGCAAATTCTAATTGGAATGACCAATTTTTGAACTTTTCCCCCAAATAATCATAGAAAAATATTCCAACATCATAGATTATTAAAAATAAATTTAGTAAAGTAAGACGAGAAAGGGCGTTAGAGTTCATAATAGGTACCAACAACCATCATTTACACTTGCATGCATATAATCTAACTAAGTGAAATGGCAAAAAAAAAAAAAATAGAAAACCATTTGTTACATTTAATATTAAAGAAGCTGTCAAAATGACACTTAAGGTTAAGAGCGGCCGTGTGTTGTGACTGTCATGATGACAGTGAAGTGCAAAAGTTTTACTACTAAATTATTCACGTAAAACCGAACAGAGAGAAAATAGAGAAAGAACAAAAAAAAAGAACACCAAAGATGTAAATGTGAATAAGAGAAAATAAATAATTTCTTAACTATTGATTTTGGTTTGGTTGCTATTATTGTTATTGTAATACATAGAAACGTTTTTTTACAGAAACTTTTTATTTAGCAATTTTGTGAAGAAAACATTGTAGGTTTTCTACCACCCACTTGATTTGTATAGAAGAGACATAGGAACATATATACTGTTACACATATATTGTGCTATAAAATTAAAAATAATTAATGTTTTTGGACCAATTTTCTTTTAATGGGGCTGAAAAGTCTCCAGATTTTTATTGAAAACAAACATTTTTAGGCAAAGTTATATTTGTTCCTCAATATAGTCGGCTTCGAGATCAATCCACCATATTCAACATTTCGATACCCTTTCTGTAGAACGTATACATCGAAATTCGCCTCGATTTCTGCAATGACTTCCTTATTTGATCTGAATCTCTTCCCCTGGAATCAGCGTTTGAGGTTTGGGAACAGATAACATAACAGAAGATCGTCAAAAAGGGTATCCCACTCATTCTATGGAAATATCCACGGTTTCAGATAACAATTTCTAATCCAGCGAATTCAAATCAGAACTACCATAGCACTACCATATTCAAGTTATTAGTGTGCTTCGCCGAAGGACGTTTGCATTTTTCCATCCCTTCAAAGAGTTTCATGCACCGGCAGATGAACATGCGACTAGTCTCGAGTCATTTTACACCTATCTGACCATTATGAAAGCTGAAACAATTTAGAATTCCCGATAGAGACTACAGACTAACAGCCTAATATTTCATAAGACATGTGGTAATAACGGGCTATGTTCAATTTTTTTATTGGAATGGGTGTGTTCAATGTTGTATCAGTATTTATGTCCCTACTACGTGCATTTTCATAGTGGTGGAAATTCGTATAAACTGTATAAGATTTGTCATGAAGAAATTTACCTTAATAATGATGAGAATTTATTTATCGATCGATGCAGACAGGTTTATAAAAACTTTCCTCTAACATTTTACCATATCGAAGAATTGCCAATTATTTGCCGTATGCCGATGGACATCTTTGGAAAGAACTTCTTAAGAAACAATGCTTTTGACTTAGTCTAGCCTTTCAATTATGTTGTATTATAATTATTTTCAATTCAATGCATTTCATATTAAAATTGTCGCAAAAATCATCTTAACTGTAATGCTGATCTACACATACGAATATTGTAAGTACTTATAAATACAATAATAAAAATGAAATCATGTAATTTAATATGTTTGTTGTCACATTGCAGACAGCTGCCTGTCAGTGATAAAATAGCAACAAAAAAACAACGAGAAGACGAAGAACAACAGTATCACAACAACGACAACAGTAATAACGCCTTGCCACAAAAATGGCGCATCAAAGCGGCAAAATGCTCATTTTCATTCACATCACACACACACACACACACACGCACACAAATTCCTTTGGTATATTAATGTTGTCGTTTTTCTTCTTCTTTATTTTAACTCACGCTCCTCACCCATTATCATAGACCATATTGTCCAACAATGTTCCACCCACCACCCAAAGTAATAGCGTACTTATGCAGTTGAGTATGTGCTGGAGAAGGGGAGCAGCTATGCAGGAGGATGTTTTCGTTGTTTTTACGTCACTTTGAATTTGTCAACCGAATTATGACATTTGTTGTTGTTTTGTTCACTGGTCTATAGTTGTGTATTCTTTTTTTTGTGTTTGTATGTACAGATATATTTGTGAATTATTGCTTTTGTTGTTTTACATTGGCAGAGTGTTTGTCAAAATCTCACATCATAGCTCATCATCTTCTTGTGTGCTGGGGCTTTAAGCTTTTTTTCTTGATGTTCATCCGCTCTTTCTTCCTCTTCTACCAACTGCTTGCATATGAGCCGATTTTTGACGCCTGATCTCGTGCTCAAAGTGCTCTGACACTTTGACTGGTGCGCCGTATTTTACTGCTTCAGTGGTTCTTCAATGTTTGAGCATTCAGTTGGATTTTTCTTGGCATTGCTTTTGGTTTTTATTTTCACATCGTTGTGGTGGAATTCTTTTTGTGGTGAAAAATAATAATAAAAATGATATTTTTTCGCTTCGGTGCTCGAAGTGCACTCATCATTCGCATGAAAATGATAGCGAATACAGCATACATTTAGGCACATTTTACAAACAATTGTAAGCAGGAAATAAGTAGAGTAAGACATTGGCTTCGGTAACATCGAAACTTATATACGCTACACTGTAACGGAAATGAAACCATGCGTTATGACTGTTTATGCATACGCAAGGGGTGAAATTATGTTCCAACTGATAATGGCCAGTTTTAGAATTAGAATGCTTTTCAGCAAAAAACAATCTTATTTCCCAAGTCTTAACTCTATTACTTTACATTTAAGTGCATATAGTCGGACGAAAGGCATTCGAAAACAAACTTTTGTACGGGAGGTAAACGTAATATTCGATTAAGCCCATTTTGAAACATGTATTTTCTATTATAAAAATAATATTATGTACCAAGTTTCAGCTCAATATCATAAAGTTTACGTGCAAAAAATCGGAAGGAAGGCTTGGAAGCTAATCGTAATTTTTATTCGATTACATTTATTTTTCAAACATACCTCTCCGATTATCAAATAGTTGAGTTATGTATGGAGTTTCAGTTGCTTAGCATTGTGTTTGAGTGCTCATTGATGTTACAAACCAAATCAAAACACATCAAAATGGCCATGACTCTTTGAGTGTAGGGTATAAAGTATAGTGATTGCAAAAACGAATGATAAAACGGCAAATAATATAGTTCTTTTGACTTTTCGTTTTCATCCATTTTACATTCCTCTTTTTCCATTTACCGTTGAGACAATAATTTGCACTTTTCTATGCCCATGATTGTTGCACAATAGCTCATAGTTACTCACGTTACTCCGGTACTGTGGTTATGAATTCTGTTGCATTCATCATCACATCCAAATAAAACAAATAATGTATAGTTTGTTTTTTTTTTTTCCTTTTTTGTACTTTATTTTCATTTCCAGTTTTCAAACTGTTGAAGGTCTTTGCCGAAAATAAAAAAGAAAAAAGAAATACCAAAAAATACTTCCTTTGATGTTTGGGGATTTGATATGAATTACGAGTATTTTCATATCCTTTGAAGGCATTGCAATATAATATTCTATTCATTTGTTTTAGATTCAGTTGGAATTTTGTAGGGGCGATATGTATAGGTTGGGCCAGTGCGTAAGTAGGTTAGGTTATGTTATTGTGGCTGCCCTCTCTCTCTCTCTCTCTGAGAGAACACAATTAGGCCGTTGTGAAACCACTGTTGTGCGTGTTAAATTTTGACAACATTAGAAGGGACTTACATATATTAGCCGGTTCCAAATGGCAGAACTCTTGTGACATTACTTTAACTTAGATTTGTCTCAGAACTCTTTTTAGAAGTATTTTTGGCAAATTATTACTGCCGGAAAAATTGCCAATTGCTTGCCGACAGGTGGGTACTGTTCAAAAGAAAATTCTTTTCAGCCAGGGATTGTACCCTTAACCTACAGACCAGAAGTGCTTAAGTAAGCCTACCGAACTTTGTGGCGGTATTACAGAACGTCAAGAATGACCACATTTCGGCTCTTGACTTTATTGAGTGAAGTTATATTCCAGCAAATTCAACAAAATAATGTTTTCTGGTATAATTTACAGTGAAAATTTGATTTACTTTAAAGTCAGCCAAAATTACATATGTCTAACTTATACGCACTTCCTCTAGAGAATTAAAGTTCGTTAACACCTTAAAGGGATAAATCTGTTTTCAATTGAAATTATTGATTATACAAAAACAGAAAATAACAAACTGTTATGTCGTCTTTGAAACTTTATTATCGAAACAGGAAGGCACAACCAAATGTAAGACATATAATTTAACGTCCAGTAAGGTCCAACGTAGTCCAAGAAAAATATTAGAAAAGCTAAAGAAATAGCACCATCATTACCATCACCACCATGAACAACATGAATAGTACATTTACATGACAAGTGTCTAATAAATGGAAATGGCCAATTTGGAAAAGGCACAACAATAATAAAACGACATTTTGGGAGTGGGTTGGAAAATCAGGTTAAAATGAATGAAATGTGCCAAAACACACTCGCGGGCAGTATTTACTTATATGAAAGAGCTACTATACACTCTTGTTGCTTGTTAGCAACATAACCATTCTATGCAAGTGGGAATACCAACTAACTGACAACAGACGTCTAACACCGTAACACCAACAACAATAATGAAATAACACAGCACAACACGTGTATGTGTAGCGCATTAGAATCAGGCGTATAAAGGAATAAGTTCATTCTGTATAAGGAAGCGGGGTGGGCAGAAAAGAAAGCATGTATGTAGGTAGGTACACAAAAGGATATGGGCTAAAAGAAATTCCTAAAAACAAAAGCTAATGGCGCATTGCTGTCTGTGTATGAAATAGCAACAGCTACTACACATTACAACAATTGTAACATGGTTTAGGCAGACAATACAAACAAATAAACAAACAAATCATACTGAAGATATGTACAAATGTATGAATACAAGTATGTTGGAGTGGGCAGTATGGAATGAGATGTATGAAAGCATGTTATCCTTCTTGTTGCTCTACTAAACAACAATCCACACATATTTACTAACGATTGTCTGTGGCATAAGTCTCATAACAAACGGTGTATCGTTGTCTCACATGTGCGGCGCCTTTTATGTTTCATCATAATTTTGACAAGAGAGACAGTACCCACCTCCACCCTATACTCGACAGTACTAACGAACATAATTAGCATATATTACAATAAAAAAAAGAAAACACAATTTTAAAATATATGCATTGTTGGAACCTTCAAAACGACTGTCTGCTTTAAAATTGGCTATTAGGGTTGATGTACTTTGAATCGTTCTATGGACATATTTCAAGAAACCTATCGAATTTTATGTTAATTTAAAGAGACTATTTGAATTGAAAATTCTCAAAAATCATGGCAATAAATAGTTATGTGATGCCGACAAATATTCATTGTGATTTTTGTTTCTTGGTTGGCTGAGTTGAAAAATGTGGAAGAAGTGACTCCCAACAGATACCTTCCGGGGGACTTATATTTAAAATTTATCAAAGAGACGTTGAACATTTTTTTTCAATCCCCATATTTCAGTATTTCTGCATTATTTCTGAATTTAAACCTTTAATGCATTCAATATCTGTAATCATCTGATCAATGAAATCAACGAAATATCCGATGGAAACAGCTGCCTAGGAATCACTTCTAGAAATGAAGAATAAACGACAATGCCTCTTAAATTGTCCCGCCAAATTTCTTCCATAAATACTTAATGCATATCTCGCACTCTAACGGGTGCTCTCCTACAAGTTTGATGCTTTCATAATGGCTACAAAATCGAATAAGTAGGCGCGACATATAGGCAAATCTGAGTTATCTTTGTATCTACTTACAAGTATATACATTAAACGATTCAGAAGAGCAGAACCCTTGTGAAATCGGTTTTTCTGAACTACGTCTCAGAGATCTTTCAAAAGCACATTCACGGCAATGGCCTATTACTTGTGTACAGGTCATAACAGTTTGAGACGGCAAACTATTTTTTAATTTTTCAGAGAATAGAAATGGCCTTTGGTCGAACTTACTCACCAATGCAGATATTTGGATCTATTTATGTTGACTGTGAGTACCGAATAAATTGAAAACAAGAACTGCGTGAACTGTACGCCAATACTGATATAAGAAGAGCGATAAAGAAGTATCCGTTTTATCCGTGAGTCCCGCAAACCCATTTACTACCCTAAACTACTGAGAGGTATGTCGATGTAAAGTAAGGAGCTGGTGAGGGATTGGCAACAGCTCGGACTGTTCTGAACTCCGAGATGTTAAGATGGTAAGTGACTCTGAACGACCCATACTTACAGCAAAGTTGACATCTGCGTTCTGATTCACATATCCGTTTTTAAATGGTTGTGTCACACATGTTTCATGTTTCACGATAAACTCGAAAAAAAGCAATATTGATCCTTAATTGGGTTTTTATTTTTGGATGGAAACCAATTGAAGAAATAAAACCAAAGGCAGATATTGTTTATGAGAACTCTTCTTTCCCAAGTTTGATACCTAAGCGATATTGTTTTTTTTTTATGCCAGCGCCCAGACCGTCCGTCAGATGTCATTTTGTTTTTTTTTTTATTTTAAGAAAGCAATTATCATAGACTTTTTGCAAAAAAAAATAACCGGGTAGTACTACAGGGAACTATTGGACCGATCTAATTAGGAATTGAAAGACACACACACACACACACACACAAAGTCAACCTAATTGCATGAACTAGGTTCCGAATTGCTGCCGCACTCATCATATGCGGTTTTTTATTTTATTTTATGTTTCTCAACATGAAAATGTATCCCAAAGGAAAAAATACACTTCAAAGACAGAAGCGCACTTTGCAGAGTTTGTCAGAATCGTTGGAAAAAGTGTATCGGAATAAATGCAGATTAATTTTTATGTGGCACTTATAGGCCCTGAAGGCCTGTTTTCGCCAAGATTCCTTCCAGCACTCCCGTACTTCCAGTTAAATTTGTGCAGTTTTCGAAGAGACCTCCTTGTAGTAGCCAGTTCCGAACGGCAGAATCCTTAAGAGATCATTTTTTCTGAGATTTCTTACAGAGTGGTTACGGCAGATTACGATGCAAAATAAAAAATAACTTCTTAAGAACCTGTGTGTCCTTTTCTAAAATTGTTACTTATGAATCAACATACTTATGGGTTGATGTATACGCAGGGTCGATGATAGTGAGAGGATGGGAAAATATATTCCTGTTGTATTCGAAACCTGATCATGGATGCCAATTAAGAGTGCGACAAAATATCCAGCGTAAGAATTATGTAGTGGAGAACCACTTTGTGCTAGAGATTTCTTTGAAGAACAAGAACGTGCAGATGAGAAGCCACGGAAAACTTGCTCCAGCCAAGAATGTTTCATATTCGGAATCAGGTGGTGGATGCCAACGAAGAGGACAATATAATCCACTGTGGAATTATCATGTACACCCATACCTTGCTATGCGGTCGCTGTTTGTACTTCGCTATGATGGACTTTATTAATTATACAAATTTTTTGATTTTCGGCCCACAAGGTTTCGAACCCAAATTCTTAGGTTGGTGCCTGCATAAATCTCGAATAAATTAAAGTTGAAAATAATTTATTAATTACAGAACCTATCTATGCCATCTGGGTGTGCTGGATACCCTGACCGAATTTGAAATTTCTTACCAGAGAACAAAAAATAGGGTCTGCTAAGTGAATAAAAAAAAAAAAATTTAAACCATTTGATTTTGTATCGTCGTTATTTAATATACCACGGATTGCGACGTTATAAACAACCAATTGAATCCTTTTGAAAAGTATTTGCTCCTTTAGTATTGAATTTTATTCTTCTTTTTAAATTTTGCCTATTTAGACTCTTTAATGATCATAAATTTACTCATACGTGTTGTTGCCTGCTTGCCTGCTTGCGTTACTGACAACCAGCCAGCTGTATCCTGTTATATACATTTGGGAATTATTTTGCGCATTGCGGTTACATTTTTGTTCGTATGTGCTAGTGTATGATTATATTTTAGATTTACTTTCTAATGTTCATATGTACTCGTACATAGAAACGATGTACTAAATATGTGCTAGTATGTGTAGGTATCGTGTTAATTAATGAATTAACACCATGTCTAATACCATTATTATGTTAGTTTCATAATTGTGTTTGGGGATTTTTGTTTCGCTTTATTTGGAGGGACAGCACTTGTGGGATTTTGTCGTCTGGCAATCTTATAAATTAAATCCATACATGTGCGAGAATGCAATGAAATCATATAAATTAGATGAAGCGACACACAAGATTTTCTTCTCGTAATTTAAACAAATTATAAATAATATGTGCGGAATGCATAAATTGAAGGAATAAATCTTAAAATATTCTATTAAATAAAGTAGGTATTTCTTTGTCCAATTTACTTTTTCCTTTTTCAACGTACGTACTTCTCTACTGGCTAAATCTGCTAATCATGTTTTATTGAATATTTGCTCAACTACTCTGTTGTAGTCTAATCATGTGCCCACGTGAGAGCACGTCTTGGTTGGTAACTTTCAAATTGGATTCTAGTCTCACGCTTGTTCATGTCACTTTCTTTTTGAAAAAACTTGACGCGACTTTCAAACAGAATTTTCATCATACAACTTTTTCGACATAACCTTCTAGCACTTCATGGCAGTGATATAATAAGAAAAAGAAACGAAAAGAAAAATTGTGAAAGAATTGAGAAAAAGAAAACGAAAATTGCTCAAAACTTTCATAGGTAAAATGCAAAGAGAATGGGTGGGAAAAAGAGGAAGAAAAAACTTGAGGAAATTATAGGAATTTCCTACCAATGTCACAGAAGCCATATGCCGCCATATTCATGGAATGAGTGTGTCTGGCTGTGTGTGTGTGTATAGTATGGTATATAGTGACGTGTAAAAATGTCCCTTTCGGTTTCCTACCTCCCTTTTTTTGGGTATTTGTTATTTTCTTCTTACTACAGCTGCTTGCTGTATTTGCTAAAAATGAGCCTAGGGACAAGCATCTTATTGTCTGTTTCCCCTGTGCTTTTTGCGTTTCCTTTCGCTCGCACTACATACACTACTACATCTGTGTTCTTCGTTCGCATTTTCGCATTCTACATGCGTCGCCTATCATACTGCCGCACGACCACAAGAATGAACTTCACTCCACTGCACGGTTGACAAGGTAAGGTCGTGACTGCGTAGGTCGTACGGCGGCAAACAGGTCGACTCGATTTACTCGAAGGTGACGGTTGGTGGCATCAAATTGTTGGTTGGTTGGATTGAGTTACACACTAATGTTTTTATTTTTAAGGAAAATAGCTTCGGGACTATTTTTGTAATTTATTTTATTCGCTTGTTTTACGAGTTTATTACTTATTTAAGCATTGTATACTACTAAATAGGTACTAGTATACCTATCTACTTAGCTAGATAGAGAATGCTACCATAGAAAGGGATGTAATAAAAACAGAAAACCTTTAAAATTAAATAATTTAATTCTGAACACAGAATGTGCACAGTGCTGCGATGGCGTAAAATACGTCGATTGTAAAAAAATCGAAAGAGTTTTTATATTTCAATTAAAATTTAAAGTTGAATGTATTTAGGCAATTCTATACTCCCGTCATAAGTCAATATTTGGTTTTATTTATTGCATTTTAATACTTTAATTTATGAAATTAAAATATAATTAAAAACCATATATAGTTTATCGCACAAAAGTGCTACATTTTAATAACACACACCATTTTTAAAACTGTTTTTAAACTGAATTTTTTCTTAAAAACGTATTGTAAAAGTTAGGGTTTTTGAGTTACTAAAAATTAAAACACTTTGCCAAATTTTTGTTTTCAAAACAGATGTTTGCAATGTTTGATTACTAACACGAATTATCAACATCAAGAAAGTCGATTTAAAAAAGGCTCGCTTTTGATATACACCATCTTATACCTCATATGTCATTACAATAATTTCTATGAATTAATATGAATTAAACAGAGTTGATATAAAATATGCGCAAACTTTCTTTGCAGAATCATTAAGGCTTTAACATGATGCACTTAAAATTTTACTCAATAATTTATATTTTTTTTTTTTGTATTGGCTGACGGCTATATTTTAAACGATTTCTTCCTAATCTCAAAGGCTTTCTTTTAAAATATTTATACAATTCAAAGTTTTTTCTATCGCAAACTACATGAGGGAGCGCATGAATTCCGTCCCAATAGAACCGCTCATTTTTTGAGCCCAAGAACGTTTCAAAGAAATTTTTGATGCCTTTGGCTGAAAGCATGTTCCTTCAGATGAAAACGAAAAAGCAAAGCTTCCCGCGAATGGTGCTTTGTAGGCACAAAATATTACATAGTCGGAGCTAAAAAAATATATATATTGTTTACACTTTGAAAAAATGACACATACTGATTTCAATAGCCTAATGATGACGTTGCAACATGACGATGTCATGAATACTACTAACGACCTCTGCTGAAAATCTTTTAAAATATATTTGTATAACATTAATTATATAATTAATGTTAGTTTAAAGCTCTTTTGACGTGTCACTGTTTGATCCACTATGAATTCAGAATAGTATAAAATGTCAAAAGTAAAGATGATAAATTTTTGACAATAGATTAAATTAAAAAAAGAAAAATACTAATTTTGTTTCGGTTCAATAGCAAATTTCAAGTATGTATAAATTTTAAAAAATTTAATTATAACATATTCTCAAGATAATTCCCTTTAATAAATATGAATCGACATTGAATAGCTGTGCTTCGACTATGGGAATTCTGTCCGCCATATTAAAAATGATAATTGAAAAATTTATTGTAAAATGATACCATATTTATCAGAATCCATAATAGAAAATTGTTAAATTTATTTTCACTAAGCGAATCACTGTGCATCTTCTCGTATATTAGTGGACATCTGTGTTTCATATCAGTGTTGGTATTTCCTAACTCTATTAAAAAATTTCGCAAATTTTTCTTCATTTCCTTTCTTGTCTTCCTCATTCCCTTATTTATGCATAAATTTATTCAGTTCAGGTTTATATGATGATTGTATTAGCAAATCATAATAAATGATGGTTTCCTTAAAAGTCGGTACCTATGCGAAAGTAATAAAAAAAAAAGAATGTAATCCTTGATTTCACTCGCTTCCATTTTCTTGTTGGTTTCGATTGCCTTCTTCGATGCTATTTATTTGATTTCTATATAAGCCATCGGCATATCATCATCAATTTGATTAATCATGCCAACGGTGTACAATCGTGTCCCACCGATAAGTCGATATTTGATTTCTAGTCGGTGCCAAATAATATGTGCACATAATCCTACACATTTCAAAAGTATAAAATGAGGGAATTTTATTCTAATGCCAAAAAGTAATGAAGTCGAAATTATTTTTATTGTTTTGTGTTTTTTTTTTGCGCACTGAAAGTTAACTTTCATCCATTTTTGAGATTATTCAAATGTGAATGTGAAAATCTTTCCAAGATACTGCTGCTGTTGACCATTTTAAAATGCGTATGATGACCTCAACTCAAATTTATTACTAATTATACTCAGACGAAATGACGATGACGAAATTTTCATCACTTTTACGCTCTTATTTTTATGATGATGGGAACACACATTCATTTGAGGATACAATGAATATAAAACATCTAAAAATTACAACTTCGGGGTAATTTTTATAGGGCAGTGATAAAGAAATAAATTAAATTTGACATAAACAGTCACAAATGCATACATAACCTTAAAATGAATGCGAGAATTAGAATTGTGATTGTGAAGAAAACGTTTGAAAATATTTTAAATGCCACAAATAAAAAATAATACTAAAAATTTGAAGAGTAAAAAGGAATTTTCTCATTGTAAATCCATTCGATTGTAAATGCAATCGTAATGGTGGGTACTTGAGGTGCACTGAATGAAAACAATGAAAACCATGAATATTATAACAAAATTCTCATTTTGAACATTTTAATTTTTATTATTATTATAAAAAAAAATTAAATATGTGGCACTTAAAGCCCCAAAGGGCTCATTGGCCGAGCTTCTCTTCCATTACTGTTGTGCGTCTTAAATTTTGGACAATATTAGAAGGGACCTACTTATTTTAGCCGGTTCCGAACGGCAGAACACTTGTGACATCACTTTTTCTGAACTTTGTCACAGAGTTCTTTAAGAAGCTTTTTCATGGCAAGTTGTTACTGTCGGAAGAATTGCCAATTGCTTGCCGACAGGTGAGTACCGTTCGAAAGAAAAATCTTATCGATATTAAATTGGTTATGCATCAGCCGGGGATTGAACCACGACCTACAGATCAGAAGGCGAACTCACTAACCACTGAGCTACGGTACGGCATTATTATTACACTCGACGTTTTTCTGGGTATGTGATTTACATATATTCTGCCCATACCACTCATACTTTTTCACTGATTACTTATCGTTTTCATCTTTTCTTTCTCTCTCTTGCTAGCCACAGGAATTAAGGATATGCTGTCAGTCAGGAAGTGTTGTGTAAAATAACCAAATGAGTGATAATATTCATATAAGTGATAATATTCATATAAGTTATATATTGATTAGCCTTTTTTTAAAATTATGATTATTTTTTTTTTGTCATAGAAAAGAGTGTCGTTGATCATTTAAGGGTTAATAAATAGTTTCTGAGCAAAAAAGCTTTAACTAAAAAATAATTTTTATTGTGAAATTTTCAATTTTATTGTATTTTTAACTGTCCGGTATTAAGTCAGTCGGTAAAGTTTTGATATACTCAAGAGTGTTCTCTGTCATTGGGAACATGTTGATATTTTGCATGACATTTTTGAAGGCAACATGTTTTCTCCTCTCTAATACATATTAAATTATCGTACACTGAGAGCAAATACCGCACAAAAGTGTTGTCCACATAAACCGAGGCTAGTCTAATTTATGAATATATAAGCAAATGTGCATTAAATTATGCAAGACAAGTACGCAGTGGCATTCGCTTTAATGGTGCGCGAGTTCAACGGCAAGAGCAAACAGGTGGAAAAGATAAGGAGTTGGAAAAAAAAAATGAAATTAAAAAAAAATACACACACAAGCAAGGTAAAAGAATGTAGTTGAATG
Organism: Megamerina dolium; assembly: GCA_963854835.1. NCBI lineage: Eukaryota > Metazoa > Arthropoda > Insecta > Diptera > Megamerinidae > Megamerina > Megamerina dolium. The sequence goes on along the minus strand of OY978529.1, from coordinate 69,994,682 downwards.
CACACACATTGATACTAAATATAATTCTAGCACATGTGGATACATAAACAAGAGAGTTAATCCGCAATTTACATGCCTCACCGGTGTAACGAAGCAGCACAACAGTGCATTGTACAGAGAGCATGAAAAATTTATTAAAATGTTGCCGGCTTAAATGAACAACAACAACATCAACAACAACAACAACAAAATCCACAAAAATAACATCAACCAAACAGGATGAAAAAGCAGCAAGGATGAAAAGGAAGCTGAAGAATATATACTAAAATACGGTTGCTGCTGCCTCTGATGTGGTTGGTGTATGCATATAACTACTCACTATGGCATGTGCTAATGGCGCGAAAGTGTTAATGCAGCGTTGCATTTTTTAGCTTCAATTATTATTGTTGTTTGTTGGTTGGTTGGATGGCGGTTTTAATGGTGATGATGGTGATGTTAACATTTTTGCTTTAAATTCGTATATATTTTCATTTTTTAATTTAAATATTGTCTGTTTTTTTTTTGTTGTTTTCATTTGAATGTGTGTTTTTTATATAAAAAGTTGGATTTTTTTTACACTTTTATTGCCATTGTTACTATATTTTCACATATTTGTCGGAATAAGATTACAGAATAAGAATGAGAGCGAGCGAGCGAGATATTTTAATGGGTTTTAATGTGCAATATTCACATCGTAATTGTAATTTAATAGTGCGCACACATATTGCATACAATTATTTTAAATTTTTTGTTTGTTTTTTTGTTTTTTTTTTGTTTGGAATCTGTTCGTATGAAGGCGCTGTATATTCCAACATTTATTATTTTTTCAAGTCCAAAAATTAATTGTATACGTACACTACTACTGGTCATGAATATTTGCGGTTTATTTGCTTTGATTTCCAACAAATACATAAATAATATAAATTAATCAAAATTTATAACTAAAAATACATACAAATTGATTAAGATATAAACGAAATTTTATTGGAAATAAATTATAATTGTTATTCTGTACAACTATTTTAAATGTTGAAATATTGCCGCAAAATGACAATTCATGAACAAGCAATTAAAAACAGAAATCCGTGATACTTAAAAATTCCAACACACATTCAACATTTATCATTCATTATCTGGGAAAATTTAAATCTTTCAGGAATTCGAATATGGGAAAAGAAGTAAATAATTGAATGACATTTTAGGCTTCGACAAGTCATGGTTGGTGCTAGGTTTGGGTACTACGGAAGGAGGCCTACTTATATGATGTAATTCTTCTGACATTGCTTGTTTGCAATTTGTGTCGTTTGTTTGATTTTTCATGGGAAATTCTTCCTGTTGTAAGAATTAACAAATGCTCGGCGATAGTCTGATTAAACCTTAACCCGTATGTAATGCCCTGTCACATAAAAGCCATATCAATTTTGAAAAAATATCAAAGGGATACTGATACCATGTGTAAAATATATCAAATGATATCATAATTCCGCGCCCAGTACTAACTTTTGTGGGTGCCGTAGCTCAGTGGTTAGTGCGTTGGCCTTCTGATCTGTAGGTCGTGGGTTCAATCCCCGGCTGAAGAAAATTTAATGTCGAAAAAATTTTTCTTTCGAACAGTACCCATCTGCCGGCATGAATTGGCAATTTTTCCGGCTGTAATAATTTGCCAAAAATGCTTCTTAAAAGAGCTCTGTGACGAAGCTAAGTTAAAGTTATGTCACAAGGGTTCTGCCGTTCGGGATCGGCTAATATAAGTAGGTCGCTTCTAATGCTGTCCAAATTTAACACGCCCAACAGTATTGGAAGAGAAGCTCGGTGGTATCACTATGAGCCTTTCTGGCCTAAGTGTGCCTTCCCAGAGAGAGGGCAGCCACATAACCCTAACCAACTGATTTCACCTATTCACAAACTCGTCCATTCTTTGATGAAAATAAACATATGTACCAATTTTCAGCTTGATTGTTCTAAATCGGCTCATCTTGTGATTCTAATCAATGGTATAAGGAACACTTTTCCATATTTGTCACCTATCCTTATACCTCAATATATTATTGACTCTGATTGTAGATACTGTTAAATTTGGATGAAAATTAAAAGAACTTAAAACACATATTTTAGTGCTACTACCTTTTTGAATTGCATAAATTCGAACTTATATTGAAAAAATTATTATCATTGATTAAAATTCAAATTACTATGGAATACCAAAATGAAAAGTCGTCATTCATTCATTCATTCAGGCTAATAAAGCATATAAGTACGTTTAATATTGTGAATGTTATATCTGCGAATTGAAATGTTCAGTAAAAAATATGTGAGAAAATAAAAAAAGACAACACGATAAAGAAAAAACAAGCAAAAGGTGGTGGTGGTGGTAGTTTTCTTAAACGGACACAATAATAGAAAAGCCCATAAAAATAAACGTGTTATTGCACAAAAAATGAAGAAGAAGAGATAAGAGAAAAAAACATAGAAAGAAAATGCAAACAAAAAAGTGAACCCTGAGAAAAAGAATCAGAAAAAAATCTGTGTGTGTGTGTGTATGAGTAATATAATAAAAAAGGTTAAATAAACTTTAAGTTGAAAAGGAAAAAGAAAAAAAAAATGAAACCATAAACACAAGAAATGAATGCAAGAACTTACAAATGAAGGCAAACAAAATATTAAATAGAGAGAAGGAGCAAGCTGCTTAAAGTGTATTTCTTTAAATATACTCACACACATACACACATAGAATAACATAAGGAAAATATAATAGCTAGCACAAACACACAAATGAACACACCTTCACATATGCTAGGGTGTGTGTGTGGCTGTGTGATTTAAAGCAAGTCCTTCAGATAAACGGAAGAAAAATTAAATCAGTGCAAAATTGTTCAATTTGGCATAAAAGAGAAAAAGTGAAAGAAATGGAAATCAAATGGAAGGTGGCCGAACAGAAAAAAATATAGGTAGGAATATATAAATAGAAAAATTATTCTACCTATTTGCAAAGAAAAAAAAACAAATAAGAATGAAAAGTGCTTTTATCAGCATAACTGAAGGTGCTGCCAACTGAACGAGTGACCGCCCTGCCCTTCCCACAATACTCATATGCATATATCTACATTTATACATGAGATTTACTGGGCAGACATGATGTAAAACTTCAAACTGACATGAGGGCAAATAACAAAAGAGGGATCTCTCTCAGATTTTTTTCAATGCAACAGAAAGATACAAAATAGAAGCCACACACATACAAAACAGATAAGTAAGGACTTGAAACATAAAAGAAAAATGAATATTTTTGATAAATCTAAATCATATTCTACTTATGTCTGAATGTTTTCTGCTCCCAATAGCTCTGGAAGATAAATGTAACAATTCAAAGCCAGTTCTAATAAATATTTCTATTCACATACATATGTGATGAGGAAATATTTTGCATATATACACCCTCATTTCTACATATGCTTTGACCCATTTTTAATGCTGCATAACCTTATGTTCCTTCCCTTAATATTTCTGTATCGAATTCACCTGCACCATATAAATTGCACATTAAATGATTTTAGAAAGAGTTTTGTTGAAGAGAAAGGAAGAGGAAGGTTATGAGGGCATAGAGAAACACAATAAAAAAATAACCGATTTAAAGGACTATAGCAAAAATCAAGTCTCCTAATGATGATTTGAAATCGACCATTAAAATCAAAAGTTTTGATTGAGCAAATCAACGTAATCGAAATAAAATCATATTATGAAAAAATTATTTTCATTCCAAACTTCAAATCAAAAATTACTTTTATCATATACAAGGTGCGTTCCAGGTGGTAAATGGGATCTAGGTTTAGGTAAAGGGTTATCCATTTCACGGTTTCAAAAGTATAGGGCTAGAATTCGACATCTGTCAAACTGAGTTGTTAAAACAATTTCTTTCTTTTTCAGTTCAAAGTCTGAAATTTGCGAAAATGGATCGCTTAACTATCACACAACGCATTAAAATTGTAAAAACCTACTACAAAAATGGTGATTCTGCCACAGCCACATATCGTGCTTTAAGAGGAGATTATGGTTTACATAATCGTCCAACTACGCAAGCAATTGGCAAAATTGTGAAGAAATATGAAGAGATTGGATCGGTTACAGATATTGTAAGGCCTGTGCATCATCGTTTCGCTCGTACCACCGAAAATATCGCTGCTGTAAGTGAAAGTGTTGCCGAAGATCCGAATGTGTCGATTCCTCGTCGTTCTCAGGAATTAGGACTGTCTTACGGCACATTATTGCGTATTTTGCATTTGGATCCACACCTACATCCATATAAAATCCAGCTCACACAACAACTGAAGCCAGCTGACCATTCACAGCGTCGTAGATACATCGAATGGGTGCTTGAACAACAGGCGGTGGACGGCGATTTTTCGAACAAAATTTTCTTCAGCGACGAAGCACATTTCTCACTCGGTGGGTATGTTAACAAACAAAATTGTCGTATTTGGGGTTCTGAGAATCCTCAAGTAATTGAAGAGAGGCCACCACATCCACAAAAAGTCACTGCTTGGTGCGCTCTTTGGTCCGGAGGTGTGATTGGACCTTACTTCTTCGAAAACGACGATGGAACGACTGTCACCGTCAATTCGGAGCGTTATGGTCATATGATAACCGACCTTTTTTGCCTGCTATTGAAGGATACGACTTAGAGAATATGTGGTTTCAACAAGACGGTGCCACATGCCACACAACTCGAGCGGATATGGCTTTATTGCAAGAGAAATTTTCTGGCCGCGTAATTTCTCGTCGTGGCGATATCAAGTGGCCACCAAGATCATGCGATTTGACACCGCTTGACTTTTTTTTGTGGGGCTACGCGAAAGACCGTGTTTATGCAGATAAACCTTTAACTCTTGAGCACCTAAAAACCAACATTCGTCACGTTATGGCTGAGATACCGCCCAATATGTGTCAAAAAGTGGTCGAAAATTACCTCAAAAGAATCGATGCTTGCAACAATTCGCGTGGTGGTCATTTAAATGATGTAGTATTTCACACATAATGTCAACGTTCAAACTTTATAATAAAAAAGAAATATCATGATAAAAAATATTTTATATGTGTTTTATTTACATTTACTTTTGAAACCGCAAAATGGATAACCCTTTATTTCAAGAGAGGCGACTTATTGTGCTATCAAAGATTTATGACATTCGGGCGTATAGAATCGGAGTTACTCTGTCTGAACTCACGGCAGGTTAGCGTAATTGGTACAATAATGATCATCAAACAAAGTGCTAATGTTAGGCTTTGTCTTAAACTTCATCAAACTTTTATCGCAACGTTTGGCATGATGAACCACGATTATAATAATGATTGATTATTCTGTTACAGATCTCATGAGTGGCACATGTGGTTTAAAAATTCTAGTGACGTGGTAATTAGCAATACGTTGACCAAACGACATCCATCATTCATAATTCATTACGGGTCAACCAAAATTCTAATTTTAATTCATGGACTGGAAATGTAGCATCTGAAAAATATAGATATTTTGCATTTCAATCGAACATTTGGGCTATTGAGAAATAAGTCCACTGTTTGTTCCGCACAAGTTAACTGATGACTTTGGAGCGCAGCTTGAATAATGCATGAATGTGAAATTGGCACAATGGGCTCCAAGAAACCTTTCGGGCGAGTTGTTGTTCCAGCATTCTAGTGTGTTCTATTTATGTGGCGTTAGAAGGTACAGTAGGCGCCGTAGTTAATTGGTTAGTTTGTTGCGCGTTCTGCATTTGAGTTGAGAGTTCGAAACTAGACTGAGACAAAAATATTTGTTCCTTTCAAATGCTTCTAAGAGAGCTCTAGGACAAAGCTCAGAAAAATCAAGGTGACTGAGGTTCTGTCATATGCACTCGGTCATAAAAGCAGATGCATTCAAACACTGTTTCAGAGCTTTTTGTAAGAGCTCTTGCATGTCATTGAAATTGCCAATATTGTTTAAATTTAATATATTAGAGTGCTGGAGGAGAAGATCGGCTAAGGGGTTCTTTGGTTTCTCGAAAGGAACCTACTAATATTAGCTGATACCAAATGCTAACTCTTATGGGATTTCCTTTTCTATGTTACAGCGCACTTTAGCAAATTTGTTCATAACTCTACTGACGGAAGAAATACCTGTTTCTCACCGACAGGTCGTGTGAAAAATCAAATCTCATGTCTTTGTAAATAAATACTGTTGAAATGGTACTCGTCGATGGGTGGGGAGCATTTGAAGCATAAACTCTCATGTTAAATTGATTGTGGACGAAAACCGAATTTACGCTCTCAAACTCAAATCTAAATTGAATTTCAATACGTAATTTTTGTTTCCATTTTTTAAATTTCATATAATAATCGTGGTCTTCAGTAAGAGTGTAATAAAAGCGCAAATAATTTTGCTTAAATAACCACAAGGCAACCCGACTTTTATAATTATGTTATTGTTTCGTTTACACTTTCCGTTTCACTTTCTCTCTCACTCTAGCATAAATTGTGCCTATGCCAACGGCCGCTAAACAAACTTCGGTAATAATTGTTATTACAAATCCATCATGTTACAGTAATAATCATTGCGAGCGCACTTAGTAATTTTCACTACCTACTTTCCGGATTTTATCGAAAAATTCCCATAGGAACTGAGAAAAGTTTTCCATATGAATAAGTATCAATGAGATATTAACAGATGACTTACATTATTTCCAACATTTATTCAATTCAATTCAATTCAAAAATGAAATCCGATACTCCATTAGAGGGCGAGAGAGAGAGAGAGATGGAGAAAGAGAAAGTCTTTGCATTTCGTGGTATAAATTGTTGCTAAAGTATGCAAGCAGTGGAAATCGAAAAGGGAATTGAAATTGCGAAATCATGTTCTATGTCTAAAATGTTGATAGACAGACAGCCAGTGGAGCGGTAAAGCAGGCAAGACAGGCAGAAAAAGTCACGAGACATGTCATTGCAGACAAAGATGATTCTGATGATTACGATGATGATAATGATGATGCTGATGATGACTACAAGGGTATATGGAATTGTTTTAAAATATATTATATGTATGTCTTGTATTTACAAGTAGACAAGAGCTACAACAACAACAAAAATGTAAGCAATCAAGCAAGCTAAGGCATGCATTCTAAAATGGGGGATAAAAATAGATAGATATGCATGTTGTACTATTTTGGGGTACAAAATGAGAGGAAAATCAAAGTTAATTGAAGTTTGATTTTGGAGTTTTCCATAGTTAGATGTGAAGAAAATGAAGGAAAAATATCTAGAAAACATCTTCTATTTTCCCCATGCGCATTCACTCAAAATGAAGCTTACAAGTTACAAGACCCTTCTAGAATGTGCAAAATCATTCAGTTTAACTAAATTCAACACAATAATGGAAACGAGTGTAATTCTACCCTATTCACCATCATAAACAGTCACTATGATTAACAAATGTTTGTTGAAGTGTTGCAAAAGTCAAAATAAAAAAATAAAAAATGAAATATTGACAACAAATTCCTGTAGTTTGAGTATACAAGCAATGTTGGTGCTAAATTTTAATTTTCGCTTTTTTTTTTGCACGCTTACTCCGCCACCCAGTTTCAAGTGCAAGTGAAAGTGTTTTTCGTTTTTTGGCATATGAATAAGCGTGACGCCAACTGGACGACGGCGGTTATACGTTTCATTCATTCATTTTTGCTGGCTCACTGTTAAAGGGCAAATAATTGTTTTCACTTAAGCGACTTTACTTTGGTGTTATTTTTAAATGAAACTAAAACAAATTTTCGTTCATCATTCCACATAGAAAGTGTCGATTTGTTAGATGTCATGTCCGAGGCGTAATAGTACAAGTGGTATAACGCGAGTAATGTAAAATAAATCAAATAAAATAGAATGAAAAAAACAAAAATAAGCTACAAACTTGTTTGGTGGCTTAGTGATGAGTTTAAAATGTAATTAATTTTGTGCAAACGCCAATTTGAAATGAGTATGAGTAATGAGTTAAGCGTGAGTCATTAGGAAACGTTTAATTTTTGTGGTCCCCCCTCTCCCCTTCCTCATTTAAATGGAAATAAATAGACAGATAGAAAAATATGTAATTCATTATAGCTCGAATCGTTATTATCGTTATTTGCTGCCTCTTCTATTTTCACCCCATATTAATTTTGCAAAATTGTCAATTTGAAAATCGTTACAATTTTTGCTTTAAGATATGCATATTAATTTTCGTTGAAAAACACTTGGGGCCTTAAAGTACGAAAAATATATCTCAATATCGAAATCAAGTTTATTAAAACTAATGATATTATGAGTACATATTGCTATTGTTGATAATAAGTTTTATGATGACACGCATTTCGCATGAATGTAGCAATTAAATCACAAGGAAACATTTCTGGTTTTATTTTGGAAAAAGGCTGACTGACGACAGGGGTTGTGTCAGCCAAGTTCATTGAGTAATTTATATGTTGGTTGTGTGGTTCAATTCGTTACTTGCTTGCTACCTATAGGAATTTACTTATTTTTCCCCTCCCCCTTCTCTATTTTTTGTAGATGACTTGATTATTTGTTTTGGTGTTTTATTTATATTAACGATTTTTTTTTGTAAAGGAAAAGGGCCCAAACGAATGCCAAGAGGTGGAGAAAAAGGTAAATGTGAAAATAACAAACGGAAATTAGGTCACTTTTATAGGGAGACATGAAAAGGCGTTGTAAACAAAAAACATACACACACACACACATAATGTAAGTTGTTGTTTGTTTTTTTGACTAGTTTCACCGTTGCTACGCGTTGCGTCGCGTCACATTAATAATGTTAATTTTTATTGGCAGGAAATGAAATTTAGTTTTAGCATTTTCATATTTTGCGGCAAAATAATAATGTCGATTTCGGTGGTTTACCGAAAATTTGTCGAAAGCAATACACTTCGTGCCAGTGCAAAATGATTTCAGTTCATGTTTTGAAGCAACAATGTTAGAAGAAGTGCTTTACGTTTGTATGTGTATAAATCTTCATACAATGGGCATCACTTGTATGAGTGCTTGCGGAAATTACCTTCTACTGTGTTCTGTGACCTATGCACTTCTATAAATTTTGAGTCGCAAAAAACTTAACAATATAAAGTCGGATTTAGTTAAACAGTTAAGCAGGATTTAAGGTTGATTTAAGTCACACTTTTTTCAATGAATTTTTTTCAGATGATCATGCTGATTTGCCAAAAATTGAAAAGGAATCTCGTAACTTGTTGATAAACTCCTAGGAAGTCTGGAGGCAGGGAGTTGCAAAGCGATAACGTATGCTAAGGACATACTTCTCACTATATCCGGTAGATTCTCGGATCTTATAAAGCATCTCATGTAAGCCTCAATAACTAAAATTAGCAAATGGGCCAACCATTGTGATTTAAATATAAATCCATGGTTTCTTCACAAAAACTTGTTATCCAAATGTTTTCACCACTTGCACTCAACAAAATATATCTGGAACATAAAGAATATACTAACTTTTTGGCATAAGTAAGACGCTGAAAACATTACACACACAGACCAAAGGGCTCAGTAGCCATATACGTCTGTAAGGCATGAAGTTTTAAACGAAATATCATTTATAGAGATAGACCAATCTAAAACATTTCGACATGAAATATGCCACCGTAACGAAGCTCAGATTGAGAGCAGCACGTCGATTGTTTCAACACCATAGACGTTATTTTATGAAAAAGTCTTAAACGGTATATATAGAGGAACTGTACTGTAGCGACCCAATATTCTGGTTAAATAAAATATTCACCGCTTATATATCTGAAAGGAAGGACTAGAATAACAGATCACCATACATTTTCACCGATAGCTTTGAATCAAATGGAAACATACCTCTTCCTTGTCTCTTCTTTTCGAACTCCATTGCATATAATTCAATCAAATTTAAGCCAATCGTTTTTAAATTAAATCGTTTTTTGAGATTTTTTCCATTTTTCGAATATCTCGAAAACGCTTCTTTGGAAATATAAATGAGTACCATTTTCTTGTTCAGCGGGCCAAACTTATCGAGTAATGCAATTGGCAATTCTTCCTGCAATGAAAATTTGCCATGAAAACATTTCTAAAAGAGCTCTGGGACAAAACTCAAAAAACGAGACTTCAACTGGTTCTGCAATTCTGAGTTACAAGATTATTTTTTTCTGTCACCTCCCACTTATCTTCCGAAAAGAAGCTTCTGCTTTTTGAATAACTTAAATTTGAATGATTTAGATTCAAAATAATAACAAATTTCAAAAGTAATGGCGTCAAATTTTCTATATTGGAACCAATTTCTGGGAAAATATGTACCATGCTTGATTTTTCGATTGTTAGTACGTTTTCCGTACATTTTCTCGCATCAAATTTTCAGACTTTGTTTTATTTTGACCTCTTACAGCAGCAGCTATAATTTCTTTTTGCACAATTTCGGTTTCAAGTTATCATATGGAGTAAAGTTTGGGATAAATACAATACTAATGTCATATAAGCTGCTTCATCTAATTCCATTTTTTTTTTTACATTGTGGAGCTGAACATTTTTTAGTTCTCGTCCATTCCAGTTCGTTCATCAATGCGTTAGACATTATCGCATATAAATATATAGCTTCAGACAGACATGCATATTCATTTTAATTTCAATTATTTTTTAATTTATCATATTCATATTGCTCTCGTGCAATGGCGCCGCGTTTCAATTGCACATTCATCAAAAATTCACAAAAAGAAATTAAAAAATTCATATAAAAAAAAAAAAAAACAAATAATAGCGCGAATTTCCGTTTCATGCGCAACAATGCGGTGTTTCCGAAGTCGCGGTTGTAGCGGCATATGAGTGATGATATGCAGCAACAACAACAACAATAACAAGAGCAGTAGTAGTAGCAGTAGCTACCTAATTGTCATAACAATGGCCAACAATGGTACAAATACATACATAAATGTAGTGAGTGCCAGTTGTAGTCATCGGCATCATTGTGCTCTCATCGTGCGTCATATTCATTCATACATTTGCGTGTATTTGGGTAAGTTTATGTGTGTGTGTGAGGAAATTGCGAAAATTAAAACGAAAGTACTTTTTATTAATAATTCAAGCATATTTAAGTGCATTTTTCGAAGCATCATATTGCTACTGTTGCTGCTGCTACTACTACTGTTATTCTTGTTGCCGTTGTTGTTGTTATTCTCGTTGTTATATTTGTTGATGATGACGATATTAATAATGATATGTATGTTTTTTTTTTTTTGTATAACAATAGCATGCATTTAAATTGCAATTAACACCAAAATGCACTCGCGCTCAGCTCAATGTTGCAGCACACAAAGAGGAAGTATAAAACAACAATAATTGTGCAATGTAATACGTTAATGTTGCTGATGTTGTTGTTGTTGTTATTGTTGTTGTACTTAATTTAATTGCAATTTGTATTTGCAACAGCCTCTTGTCCGTCTTCCATTTAATTTTCCTGTTGCTTCTTTATTCTTCCTTCAACTTTTGGCTTAATTCCTTTATTCATTGGATTTCTGTTTTTTCTTTCTGAATGAATGATCGCACAGTGGTGAGGCATCATACAAATTTCAGAGCAAAAATAAAAGAAGATTAATATTTTCGATACAAATATTTTCTTAGCGAGGAAGAAGCAGAAGAGTTCTCGAATTTGCTGCCATAAATCTTCTGGGGTAAATAGAACAAAAATATATGAAAATGGGTGATACAAAGACGAAACAAAGACCCAAAATATTCCAAAAATAACAAAGATAACAATTTAAAAGCGATCGTTATGAATTTCGTTACAAATCTTTTCTAAATTAAAAAAACTGCTTTTTCGAAAACTACAGTGACAGATGAATCTCATATGAATGATAAAAACGGTATTCTGGAAAGCAAGAAGAAAAAGTCAAGAAAATGGGCATGGAAGACCAAATGTCTTGCCTACCTTCCTTCCATACGAGTGATATATATAGAAAATATTACAACAATAACTCAGCCCCACAAAAGAATCAGGATTTTCAACGAGCTAGAGTAGCCGCATTTCATGGATTTTCAGTCATCACCTTCTGGCTACCTTCTAACCTCAAAAAAAACCTGCAAAAATATCTAAAGAAACTATTTGTTTTTAAACGTTAGAATGAAATCTAATAGTGATTCTAGATATCCGGCCACGGATTCGGATTCAACGATCCAAAATCCATAGAATGTGATTACTCTGGTCTTTTGGACAACCCATTTTTTTGAATTGTGACAGTTCCACACTGATTATTAAGTCCGACGAACTAGAATAGACACGCGCTATAGATTTAGGCTAGCTGAATTCAAATCCATATTTACGTTTTTGCTATCTCTCTTAGGTTTCTTTTTAATCGCAAAAACCCCGATAAAATATCCAAAAAATTAGGTTTTTGGAGGTTCGAAAGTAATCTGAGGGTGATGGTGGAAATCTGACCACGGGTTAATATTAAGCGATCCAAGAACCATAGAATGTGACTGCTCTAATTCGTACTACATCGTATTTTTTCGGTTGTAGCATTCCCCCAAATAGATTATTACATTATTTGCATAATACTCGTATGAATTTTACGGTTGAGGTTATCAGGTAACTATCTCATTGCGAAATCCTTAAGTGAAGTTGCTTGGAACTCAAAAAATATTCAGTTGATGTGAACTTAAAGGAATTAGAGGTTTATTTTTCATTTCATAAATAAATGCATATTAGTTAGACCTTTATTGGACCTAGAAAAAAAAAAATTGTAGAATTTATGAATTTCAAATGCCATAATATGTCTGATATTGACCGCCAAAATTCAAAATAAAATTAAACAATAAAAATTCGCACTTTAGAAAAATAATTTTTGACTTTTTCCGGACATAGTGCGCCTCCGAAAGGAGCCGATGTACCTAACATAGAATAATTTAATAATTTCGTGTGAGTCACATAAATTTATATTTCGCTTTGTATTTCTATGCGTATGAGTTTGTATGGATTTCTACGCTTTTACAAATGTAACAACTAATTGCATGGTTACGGCTCGTTATTATTATGTGTTAACAGAACTTGTTATTTGTTGTTGGTTGGGTCTTTTGTCTCAGCAAACATTTTTCGTAGAATGTATAGAAGAGAGAGAGAGAGTGTGTGTATTTATGTATGTATAATGTGCTTACCATAAGCAAGTGAATTTGACATTGGTTATACGTAAATGTGTGCGGTGTCCAGTATGGTTGTATGTGTGGTATGTAGTACTTATTGTTGGTGTTGTTAGTAGCGATAATAAGCATAGTCATAATCACGTGATGATTGCATTAATAAAAAGCAATCATAATACAATAATAATCATAACAATAATCGCATATTGTATACGAATATTCTTATGTTGTGGCATTAGGAGGGTATTATATTATATAAATGATGTTGGTTGATATGCAATGGTGATATTTTTGTGGTGGCGATGGCAGAAGTAGTATCCAGTAGTAATAATCGGATTATTTGAGCTTAGCTTTAGTGAATAAAGTGAATTGCTTGTTCTATTGTGAATTTTGTATGTAAGTATGTGTGTTTGTGTCTGTGTGTCTGAATGAGCAACTTGTATGAACCTTAATATTTGTTTATTTTGATAATAGTAACAAGTGCATTTTAGATATTTGGAATAAAATGACAACAAATAGAATATTACAAGGAAAAAATAAAAATAAATCACACTCACTCCAGATGACAAATTACTTTCAACAATATTCTACTACATCAACAACGATAAAAAATCATGTAAGATATATATTTCATAGATTTAGGTCACACATACTATTTATGCTCTACACACACTCACGCACATTGGCATTATGAGGCGTTAAATTCGAGTGTTGAGCAGATGGTGCTGATATTTATGAGATGCATGAATCTGTCTTTTTTTTGTATTTTTTTACCAGTATGTTGTAAAAAGCAAATTATCTTTTCAAATGTCAAAATTATTTAATTAGCAAATAAATTGTAACATTTCATGAGAAATACGAAAGAAATAACGAAGGCCACATTGAATTTTTTCGCATCAACAGATGTTGGCATATTCGTATTTGAATGGGGATGACTTTTGCTAAACGAATTTCGTTTTTCTATCGAAAATAATTTTATCTTTTAGGATTAATTTTTAATATAAAAAGAGAATATTTACAATTACAATTAGTGGCAATACTCTTTTATTATTAGGTTTATAACCCTGTTGCTGACATTCTGTCAAATTTCATCCAAATATTGCCATTGGTTGAAAACTTTTTTCTATCGAGTAGTGTAAGTGATTTGTCCGTTGAGCTTCTTATCTGTAGGCAGTGGGTTCAATCCCCGGCTGAAGCAAAACGTTAATATCGAAAAGATTTTTCTTTCGAACGGTATCCTGTACCCTGTCGGCAAGCAATTGACAATTCTTCCGGCAGTAACAATTTGCCATGGAAAAGAATTCTGTGACAAAGCTCAGAAAAAGAGATGTCACTAGGGTTCTATCGGAACCGGGTAATATAAGTAGGTCCCTGTCTAATACTGTCCGAAATTTAACACGCACAACAGTACTGGAATAGAAACTAGACCAAAGAGCTCTTCGGGGCTTATAAATGCCATATATTTACTTATTTATGTATTTAATGAGATTTCGGCTGTGGAAATGCATCGAATTATGCAAAAGGCTTTCTGTGGTAACGTGTAAGTCTCAAATATATTTATTTTATGTGTAGTTCAAAATGTTCCAAGAGGACAGAGAATGTGTTGAAAACGAAATTCGATCTAGATGGCTATCGGTCTGATCTCAAGAAAATCAAAAATTTGGTGCTAAAAATCATAGACCTTGTTGACAATACTGACATATTGCGCTGCTGTTCGTTTGGTGGCAAAAATACTCACACTATATTGATCCTGCACAACAGATTTTCCAAAAATTCTTGCCATATTCTTCCACAACCACTAAATTCAGCTGATTTAGCACTGTATGATTACTTGCTCTTCAATAAAGTCAGCAAACTTCTACGGACATAGCAACAAGTACACTAAATGAGAGTTCAGAGATGCAAAGTAAGTCGCTGCACGTTTTGAAGGCCATCGTGAAAATTGATTATTCGGATTATTCGTCGAGGATTGGAAAAAAATGTTCAAAGTGACGAAATAAATAATAAATAAAGTTCTGATGAAATATTTTATTTCGATACAATAAAGAAATGCCTTAAATGCATTTAACTAATTTTAAAATGTTCGAAAAATTACAGAGCGAAAAGTAAATAAATTTGAACACCTCTTAAAAGTGTTAATTTCGAGATAGATTTTCTTGATGTGAGCCTCTAAACTGTATGAGCATATTTTTTGTTATACAGTAAAATTAATTTAATTTGTATTTCTATCATATTAGACTTGACAAATGTTATATATACGACAAATATTTATTCTTAAAAAAAGTTTTGTTTTGACACTTAAATCGCTTAAAAAATTATTGGCAGTTGAATCCTTTAAAAAATTCTTTGTCATTTGAATCCTTCCTTTTAATTGAGTTTTTCTTCAATTTTTCACCATACAAAAATATAGAATTTAAAATCAAGAAGCGCTCAAAAATAATTTGCTACAAAAATTTCACGCAAAAAATTGGAAAAATAAAAATCTTAAATTGCATCTTTTATAGATGCATTTTTTGGATGATCTCTCAAATATGGCATTGATCAAAATGGTGTCGATGATATCGTTTGCGCACAAGAACTTGTAAAATATATGTACATTATCACCCATTCTGCATTTACACATAACTTATGGTATACCCTTATACTATTAAAATTTTAATCTATATAATTTTGCAAAATATAAAGCGATTGCTTTGAAATGTGATGCATTAATTACAACTGTTGATGCATCAATATTAAACACTCCCATATGCTATGACACGCATTAGAAAATGAATGGATAATGAATAGTATTATACAATTACACTTGTATACAATACTAATACGTGAGGTGTGCTCTAAAGTACTTTAGAAAATTAATGCAACAACTATAAAACTGACACTCATATTGCTACCGACCGTTTGTATTGCGTCGATTATTGCAATTTTAATTAAAACATATCGAGTAAGTGCAAAAGTCAAATGGAATATATTGTATGTAGACCGTTGGGGTAGAAAAAAAATGTGCAAAAATGCCCATAATAATAATAATAACAACAATAACAACAACCACAACAGAAATGGCATTGGCATCGAATCGAATAATAATAATAACAACAATAACAACAACCACAACAGAAATGGCATTGGCATCGAATCGCATAAAATAAAAATTAAAAAAACAAATGACACAAGTTGAAATGTCGTAGAGAGAGTGCGATATTCAACAGTTAGTTGACTGTAAGCATACTTGGGCTCATCAGTCATTGCAACTACACCCACTGAAAGCAGTTAAGCATCGATCATCAGCTAGCTTAAGAGTATCAGCAAGCAAATGTACTCAGCTAATGTGAAAAAGAAACTCTATGGAAAGGATATGGTATTATAATTTATAAGGGCTGTATCAAAAAACATGAATTCGCTTAAATGTAAATGTTTCTTAAATTCATTCGTTGCCCAAACTTTTTAAGGTCAAAATTAGATAGAATTAGATATTCAAGTTGTGCCTTCAGGAATGATTCTTGGTTTAAATTTCCATTTGTAAAAATAACATTTCGGAAATCCCTACAAATCGCCTGCCAATGAGTTTTCAGGGGCTCATCAATATCTCCACTTTTTCAAACTGCATAATACTGTCACCCGGTCAAATTTCATCAGCTCATTTTTACGTCCATTCGTCACATGGACTCAGAATTTTTTATTATTTTTCTGTGAGACATCTATTCTTTCATCGAAGGAAGGAAGGATTTTTTTAACCACAAATTAAATTTAGACAACTCGAAAGATGTAACAATTGTTTCATAAAACTGCAGTTTCAACTATGAAAAAGGGTACTTATACTTTTCGATACAGTTCTTACACGACTCTGACACACAAGTGTCCATTGCCACTCATTCATGCTTATTCATGGTTAATGGAGAGTCCTTGAGCTACAGGGTGAGTGAGTGAGTATATGCATGTATTTTGTCCATTGTCAATTGTACCATTTTGTTGCAAACTCAAGAGATCATTGAAGCAAGGATGCATTGAATGACGGCATACTAATGCACGTTGGTGATGCTGCCTGCTGCCACCCCATGGTAACTCATATTATAAGGGCGTCTCGCTCAACATGTATTGACAATAAAATTAATCATATAAAACTAGGCACACGACAAACAGCAGGACGTACATACACCTCGAAGGCTATGATGCGAATTTTCAGTCATGTTTTCATTTTCACTAAATTAGAAAACGGCAGCGGCAACAATAACACCAGAAGGCGTTACAACACTTGGTTAAATCGAATCAAGTAAAGTCGATAGGATTTAATATTGTGTTTGTTTGGATTTTTTTTTTTTTATGACATTCTTTATTGCCTCTATGCGGGATGCTGAGTGCTGATGCATGCGGTGTGTGGCATTAAGATGTGCTCTGATCGTAATTGATTTATGTATTACTTAGCTGCCAGTAAATGCATATTCCACGGAAGGAAGCGCAATACAAAACAAATAAAATGCGTGACTGCCCGTTGTGTCTTCAATTTGATTGGAATACCATAGAGTACATAGAGTACTGATTAGTATATGACGTACTATATGGGAAGTATATGTTGGTATTATACCTTTTATCCATTTCTGCTAGTGCAACGTATTAATCCTTTTTGATATTGGGAAGCAGCAATAGAAGCAGCAGTTCTTTATTTTCGCTTGTTTTAAGATTACTCCAATAATTTCCAATTTCTTTGGTAAGCAGCAGTGAAAGCACTATTTGTTGTTGTTGATTTTATTTGAATTTGCTATCTTTTATATAAATTTCACTTTTAAGGTGAAGCAAATTAATTGCATTATTATTTTTTTCTTTTTATATTGCACCTGTATTTTATGAATTTTCTACATTTTATTCTAATTTATTTATTTAAATTTTTCCATCTCTCTTTTTTTTTATTTTTATACTATTTACTATTTTTATATTTTCGAATTAAATTCAATTCAAATAACATTTACACAGACAACATACACTATCATTAACACATTACTCGCATCCGTCAAACAGTGCATGACGCGTTATTCTGTTCCGCTTCCGCCGACGTGAAATTCGCTACTGAATTCTTTTGTTCACTGGCCGTTGCATGCAAAGTGAAGTTTATCACATACGCACATATATCGTTTACATACATACACACTCTCTCTACGTCAACATTTTTGTAATACTGTAGTTCTCTCTTGATGTTGGCAGTGCTGTTGCTTCAGCAACATTTTATAATATCGTAAATAGATGGGATACAGTGACATCTCCGTGTTGCTTACTTGAATGAGTGACTGAGAGAATGTCGATTTTAATTGACTCGAAAACATATGAGAGGAAATTTATCAATTCATTTTGTTGAACAACATTTATAGTCAATCTGATTTTGTGCTACATATAATTGTATATATATTGGTACAGTTTACTCTAACATGTATCAAAATATGTAATTCAAACAAATCAATTTTCAAATGTTCAAAAGTGATTATCTGAAAATGAAACTTTAACTATGATAATCAATGGGCTACTTTCTGGCTACTTAAAAAAAATACTCGAAAGTTTATCTGATTTAGTTGATTCTTTTTGGGTTGGATAGGAAATGTTTCAACTTGACAATTGGAGTAAATTTCACGTAGGTGAGTTATCTGAAAACCGCCAGCCAAAGACATAGTTTTTATATGTGTATTTTACCGATTTTGAAATTTTTAGTTTATAAAGTTTATTATTTAGTATTAAAACCGAATAATTTCTTTTTAAATTCGTGGTAGAGATATTATCAACAAGAAAATAAATATTTATTAGTTTTCAGTACTTTCGTCCAAAAGCAACCATGTTCTTTTGAAATATTTTTTTTAATTTAATAAGTTATTGAAATGAAAAAAAAATACGATAAAATTTTGGTGAATAAGTTACACTTCGTTCCATACATTTGCTAAAATTAGAAAAACAAATGCACTGCTCCACAGCCTGATGCTTTGTTTATATTTTTGTTAACACGAGCTACTGCGGTTGTCGCCTGTTGTCTAAAAGCACGTGGGTGATTTTTACGTGATAAGGTAAAAGAGCGCGTTCATAATATATGAGAGAAATAATGCACCGGATGTGTAGTAGAATGTTTAGAGTATAAAATGTTGCGCAACATTTGTTATGTTGCCTAAATCTATTGCAAGGTGGTGGGTGACAATTTGCAAAATTTCACGTGTATGAGAGTGTTAATACTAATGTTTTTGATGATGATGTATAGGAATTTATTCATATTCACATTATGTAAATTAATTGATTGATATGTGTGAACAAATGCAATACGTACGAACTGCTAGTTAGATATTGTTTTTAGGTGTGATGTTGAAATTTATATTAAAACTTTGTTTTAACAAATTAAATCTCACATTTTAGAGTGATATTGAACATATTATATCACACTTTCCAATCCCATCACATACATATACACAATGATAATCTAACTTGCACACACAAGTCAAACGAATTAAGAATGCAAAAACGTGCAAATGCATAATATATCGGACAACAAAACAACTATAAAGATGTACAAAATATTTCAAAGATGGTATCAAATCGAAAATCATCAAAGCAAATGTGACAGTTGAGCTGTCACTTGAACAGCTTTTAAGCAAACAACAAACAGATAAATGTGATGAATACAAAAAGTAAAAAAAATGGTCCAACACTTAAAAGTTGAGGGGAGAACAACAAAAACATATAAACAGAAAAATATATATTCAGTAATGCTTAAGTTTTATCCATTTTCCATCCAAACATAACTTTTGTTTACCGTTTTATAATAAACAAACGTATTACAAATACGTCCGTCTACAAAGTGAAAGGCAATGCGGAGTGAGAAGGCAAACGATATAGTGAAAACGATAGAAATGCACTTTAAATACGCATAAGATGCAATATGTTCGCTACATGTTATATATAGAGAGGGAAAATACTTATGTATACTGCATTTTGCTATGCAAAATCAACGAGATTTCAATTTAAGATGGTTATTCTTGAGTACACACTCAAGTGAAATTGATTTCTATAAATTTCCTTCTCTTTCTCGTAAAAGTATTTGAAAGTATCTTCAATACTAGAAGCAGGACAAGTACCTACCTGCGAAAAATCTACAAAAATCATCATTCTATTTAATCGCATACTTAATGCAGTGTATTAATTCAATTATGATACATGTTCACATACAGTGATTGAAGTTACCATAACTGAAACATACTTATTTTGATTAATTTTGTAATTAATGAAAAATGTTATTGTTTTGTATGAGAAATTTTTTATGTACAACGACTTCATTCATTTCGTGTACCACAAAAATGACTTTGGTTATACCAGCAAACGCAATGTCAGTTCAAACGATTGTGATCGATTATTCAGGTTTCTAGAATAACTAAATTGAATTCTAAGTTCTTTTCGTAGCCAAAACGATTTCGGTCATCTCATCATCTGCAATATCAACCCAAATCAGCATGCTTTTCGAAAAACGCGTCGAAACCATTGAAGTTAACCTCCTTTTCACACTTAAAAGAGAATTTCTCAACTTTTCACTATAAAAATTCATTTTCAGACTTCTTTGATATATGAGTTTGTAGAAAAAGTAAGTAATTTATCTAAAATTCTTTCGACTCCGTCCATCATTCTGAATTCTTAAAACACTAAATAGATCTATGATTACATTTTGGGAAGAACAAACGCCATTTCCATTATAACAGCAAACGCAACTCTGTTTTGAAACTGTATGGGCTGCACCGAGTAGTATTTTTTAGATTTATGCTTCAGAATCAGTTTGTTTCCGTGTAGAATATATCGTACGCGGCAATTGGTGATCTATGGCATCAGTTTTAAAACGATGTGATTGGAAAAAAAAAGCTATTTAAAAACGTTATAATATTATCTATTTTCAAGAAATAATAAACTAGCGCTTGGAATCTGTTTACCTCGCTTTCCACGAATTGAAATTCACAACAACTATTTAAACATTTCTAGAAAAAGATCACTAGGCTTTCAACTTATGACTCCTGACGCCCTGATGCCGTGAGAGCTTTCAAAAGGAAAAAAACAGCAAAATAGGAATAATTATCTACAGCTAATAACGGAGAAATTTGTATAGATATTTCTTCAATGGAAATTACTTTGAGTTTATATGAATGTTCAATAATGTACGCAAAATTTGAATTTCGAAATAATGATCCACAGCTACAATCGGGGAAATTTAGAGCTTGATATGTTATCTATTTAATACATTTTCTTTATTGGAAGTTACCTTGAGTTTATAAGAATATGCAACACTGTACGCATATAGATAAATATAAAAAAGATTATAAGTAAGGTGCTTAATATAATGCATCCACTAACTTGACGCACTTGCAAGTAACTACGCATCGAGATACTGCTGTGTGCTTAAGTTGAAATGAAAACAACAATAGCAACCCTGTTAACCTTTTCAATGGAACAAGTGTGTGTGTGTGTTTGTAGCACTAAATTAATGATTGGAATTGTATGTAGATATCACTTACCAATCGTCTCTTCATTTAAGCAGATAATTAAATTGAAAGAGGCACTATTCAAATATACATATGTTGACACAAAATCAAATTACTTAGGTTATTTAATAAGTGATACTCTCTTAATGCCATGTAAAAGATGAATGATAAGAAAATTAAGCAAGAACATCAACAACAATAATAATAGATATGCAGTAATGTCATAACAAAAGATTGAATATTTGACATGTCAACAAGCAAATTAATAAGAATATTATTATTCATACTGTACGTAATTACTTAAGAATATGTATTCACACGCACAAATAAATGCTGCCCATTGAAAAAACAATTTTGGTGTCAAAATCGTTGCCATTCCATTTGACGTTGCGTCGACGTCGTCATCGATATCACTTTAAGTGTTTGTTGTTCTCATATACCCCATTTCTTTGCTCATTTGTCTTTCTCTTTCACTCACTATCAACCATCAACATTGAAAGCAATGAAAGTAAATGATACCCTCCCTGATTTATAAATGTTTTGCTGCTTTTTTTTTCATATTCGTTTTTACGTAGTCCTGTATATTTATATTGACCAGTCGACTGAACGACACGATGCGACACTTTAACCGAAAAATCAACAAAATTCACCCTCTTTTTTGGTGACAGTCCACAGCTTCAATAATAACATCATCACCACCATAGAATTTAGTAAAGGATATGCTATATTCTCCATATGCCATTGTGTGTGTGTATGTGTATATTGTGTTGTGATTGTATTATTCCCAATACAAATTGGTCTAATTTGACTTTTGTAGAGTCGTTGTTATGTTTGTTATTGTATTATTGTCGACGACGACGACCGCGACGGTGACGGTGACTGTTGCTGTCGCTCTACAAAGTGTTTGGTATATCGAAATCAAAATTGTAGTCGTCGTTATCGTCATCGACGCCACCACCACCATCGCCATCTCCACCACCACCGCCATCACTTCCGCTACCATCATCATCGCGTGATTATCACAGTTGATTTGTGTGTTAGACAATAAGTTAGTGAGTTGGAGAGCGTAATAGAGAATGAATATAAGAGTACTCATTTGTACGTATGTGTATGTACATTGAGCAGAGGGTACATATTACATTTATTATTGCTTCGCTTATTTTGGTAAATAAAGGATGAACGACTAACTGTTGTCGTTAGTATTTGACAAATAAATGCCTGATAGATAAAGCTGTCAAAATATCGTTTAGCAGCAGTATCGTTGAAACAACGGCGCTGCAGTAGGGATACAATGTTGATGCTTCCTTTCCTATTTCTGGGTGACAATTGAATTTTGACACTTTTTTTCTATTTATTTGTTTGTTTGTTTGTTTTCCTATTGCTGTTGGCGTAAAATTGTCTCCTCACCATTAAACGGTCAAATGTCAAGACTAATTATGCCATTAATTGTTGGCATTTTTTTTCTTCTAGTTCACTTTAATAAAATGAGAAACGAAATTTTACAGAGATAATGTTTTTAAATTGGATTACATAGTAGCTGCAATAAAATTGCCGAAATCCGAAAATAATAATTGTTGAAAAAAATGGAATTTATAGATTTTCCTCATTAAAATGTTCAAAAATAACACAACCATATGAAAAAAATAAAAGATTTTGTCCCGCAGATGAGCAGCAACATATCAAATCCGAAGTTAATTTTACTCGATTAGTTGGCATAACCTCAAAAAAGCAATCAATATTCATTAAAATACCCAGAACCGCCCATACAGGAATAAAATATATGTATAATATATATATAATAATATATATAATATAATATAATATATATAATATATAATATATATAATATATAATATATATAATATATATATGTATTCAACATTATTTCTGAACACACTTTCTGGCTGTGGGTGGCGTAGCTGGCTGAGACAAATTTCATGTTGAAATGAAAAGATTTTGGCAATTCTTCCGACAGTAGCAAAGCTCAGAAAAAGTGATGTTAAATGTTTATATTTAACATGCACAACCACATTGAAAGAGAAGTTCGGTGGTATCACAACGGACCTTCCTGGCCTAAGTGTGCCCTCTCAAAGAAACGGCAGCCACAGTAACCTAACCTAACTTACTGCCTTTTAGAGGAGCAGTAATAATAATAATAATTTTATTTGTTAAAACATTCATTAAAATAACCAGAATCGTCTCGTAGAGAACTAAAATATATGACTGATCCCCAGTAATTTTTAGTTTTCACAACATAATTACTTCCTATCTCTTTCACTTACAGGCGCTCTCCTATTAAGATCCAATTTTTAACTGATCTCCGGTAAAAAATAACAACAGCGAATATTTAGAGTAAGTAAAATTGAAATAAAATTATATACATTTAATTATCACTATCATTGACTTATCAATCGATGCATCAATATATACAACTAGTGTATGCTAACATCCAATCACTCAAACACATTCATCCATCAATAACAATGAGAACAATGGAATTTTTCACACATTCCACATTTTCATCATATCATTGAAAGTGATCGGATCTTCAGCATTGACAGCCAAAATTAAAAAACAATTAGTTTATGGAATTTCTGAAGAAGATCATTAACAATTAGTTTCAATTTTAATGGTATAGCATACCCAATGGTGTCAATGAGTTCTTAAATGGAAGGGAGTGTACCACAGCAAAACATCAAATGTCAAAACAAAAGAACAAATTCACAACGATCGTGAGTGTTTACATTAAGAAATCATATTTCGATCGTTAGAAAATAGTTTGAATTGAAATGGAAATATCTAAAGAATGATAATTTCCACTCTGACAACGATCGAAATGAATTAAGAATGAATTGGAAGTAAAGGCATCTCATCGCGGTAAACCATGATGGAGGGTTTTTTCTTTCATACTAATCACTTGGCACTTGGCACTTGGCAATAATAATAATCATTGTTTAGAATAGAAGCACCATAATGCTACAACATTTATCTTATAAATATAAAGTTCTTTTTTGCATTAAATTTATTTTATTTTATTTTTTCGCAACAGCAGCCACATATGGTATTTATTGCCATTCATCTTGGCATCTTGGCTTGTAAATAGCACTCACTGCACATGCCTGTCAGTATGATGCTTCTGATGAGGTACGAGCATGTGCTGCATATTGCATTTACATTGAAATCACTTCACTTTTGACAGTTTTTTGTAGTTTTTCTGATATGCTTCAATTTGTTTACATGCATAAGCGTGTGAGTTACGGCATGCTGACAAAGTGTTTTAAGAATAGCTACATACATATTGGATTGGGGAAAAAGGAACTGGCTGTTTTTTTGAACAACTATTTTGCAACTGGCAATGCTGCCCTGTGCGTTTGACAGTTGAAATAAATTCTACTTTTGCAAATGTGGTGTAGTGATGTAACAAATGCTGTAGAATTGTAGAAAATTAAATAAATTTTTAAAAAATATTTCTCAAATATGTTAAAGATGATCGATAAGTACCTGTTTTTAAGGTGAGATGGTTTTAAATCAATATGCCTAACAGTAACTCTCAATATTTGAATTAAATTTATTGTGTAGCTTTGTTTCAATCATATTTGGAAAGGGTAAAGTGTGAAATTGTTTGCTATTAATGTACAGTGCATACATGTAGAAATTGCCTCATCATTTGCAAAACATTCAACGTACGTTGGATCAACACGACCTAAGCCAACAATATCAACCGACCATACGACTGTCAACTGTCAATTAATACCATTGCTACAGTATAGTACATTCGTTCGGGTCTTTGTACTTTAGCTACTGGTGCTGCTACTGTGGCTGATTTATTTACGTGTAATGCAAACTAATACATAGTTGAGCCGTGGATCAATGCGTACCAACCGAAGTGATTGAGTCTATGGCACGAGAATCATCACTGAGCACTGAGACAATATGAACAAACACAGACGGGTACACAAGATGGACACATTTCATAAATCATTTAATAATATTTTAATGGTAGCAAGACGATTTTAATTCAATTGAAAAGTGAAGTTGGCATATAAAATTAACATCATCTGTGTATGCCTTCATGGTTAGTCTCATGCGATTTTGTATACGAATACACATTTTCCCATCCATATCAAAAAAGAGGGATTTAATAAAAAATTTCTGTATATGTAATATACGAATGAACACACATACACACTCAGCAATTATAAAAATATTATTTTCCTTTCGAATCATCATTCTTTCATGCCCTTAACCCTTAGCTATGTCTCCATTTTGTCGCTGTCATTTTAGATTTTTATTTTTGTATATTTAAGTGGCGCCAACTCCAATACTTTTCTTCTCTTCAACGAGTATTCCCTTTCATTGAAATATTCGCAGCTGACGAAATAATTACATACACTGCAACAACAACAACAACAACAACAACTACAACAGCACCAACAGCAAAATTCAAAATTCAACCCTTCTTGGGTTGAACTTCCCCCAAAAGCGTTGAAGCGCAGCATGTGAGTTGGCGTGAGTACGCTTGAATATGCACAGTAAAAGCGTTTAAGTGGGTAAATATTTTGGTAACAATTTGTTGCATTGCAACAACGACAACAATAAAAAGAGTAAAAGATGTTCGCAACAAAAAAGAGAAAAGTGACATGAAACTGTCAAACACATGTAAGGAGCACTTTCACACTTTTCCATATGATTTTGGAATGAGCGTGTGTGCACTCCTTCCGCCAATGGCTTCCGATAAATCTGCACTTATTTCCACACATACATAGTATGTACATAATCGTATCAAAATAAGTAGATATGTACACATTTTGACAACAGCCAGCCAACATGTTAAAATGCTTACGACGCAACTACTGTTTATGTTGTTGCGGATGCCCGATTATGTGTCGGCTTGGGTTTGGGTGAAGTGTAGGTATGTTGATGTATTATATATATATACTTACTACAATATATATAGGTGAACTGTAATAAATTTTTTTACTTCTTTTCGTAGGTGGAGACATTAAATTTTTACTTCATCATTTTAATTCTTTATATACTTTACATCAGGCAACAAATATTTAAGTAATCTCTATTTAAGTACACTTGCACTTAATCGTAAACTTTTTATTAACAACTCACAAAATGTTTGTTAGTAGTTATTGTTGTTATTGTTGTTTTTACTGCCGGTATTATTGTTTGTGCTCCTTAATTTCACACGTATACCATTTGGAAATGCATTAATTGCTTTAGCAACCTTTTATTTCATGATTTTCTAAGTTAGCCCATTTTTTTTTAAATTGTCAAAATTAAACTGTCGAAGATATTCAAAAACTGCAAATGACGGATCTGACATTCATTGAATTCATAATTGCAAGTTGAGAAATTTTAATATGAATTTTTTGAACTAGACGCAAAAAATCAGCGTTAGGTAGTACTTAATTTATTGGTCTAGACCTTAGACCCGCTAAATAAATACATTTTAATTAAACTTATTTTAATTCGTTCTTTAAAACAAAATATGAAGTTTGAGGTGTAATTTAAAAAGTTATAAGTTGGCTTAACGTTTTTGAGATTGAAGCAAATTAAATTTGGGTAATCCAGAATGTATGTAGACTTTGGAATATTCTGCTGACATAAAAAATCGTATTCTGAAAACCCCAATACATTTTTTTGGATAGGTTTAATAATAGACATATCTATATATTGCATGTGCATTAGAAAGAACTTTTGTCATCGTTATTCATCATCTTGAGGAAGCAAGTAAAATGTAAAAAGTTCCATGATAACAACAACAACGAGAAAGTATATATTATACAGCAGTTAGGTATCTTTGGTGTTTCTTTAAGGAAACAGTTGCTGTTGTTGTTGTTGCTGTTTACACATAATAGAACAATATTTTTTTGTTCTTCTAAAGATATGTGAAAATTTTGTGAATGAATATATTAAAAATTCTTAACACCAGACGTTCTTAAACACAAACGCTAAGACGTTTTTAGAGAATGCTTTAGAAAATTATATTTTTAATAGCTAAATTAACTCAGATGAATCGTTTTATCATTAATAATTATTATTTTCGGTAGCTTTCTCTGATATATTATTTGAAGAAAGCAACAAAATAATAAACATAATTGTAATTGTTCAAAAAATCGAATCTTTTGTGAGATATGCTAAAATGAAAATGAAATATTCGGACATTCTTGTGATTTTAACTTGAACTACATTTCATTGGAAAAAACAGGAAGAATTAATATTCAATCGTTCTCCCAAAAAATTATTACCTTTCATATGATGATGAAGTGTAGTCAAAATATCCAAACTATATGACAAATTAGTTGAGAGACTCTGCATCAAATGCACCAAATTAATGATCACATGTTGATGACTGATTTTCATCCCTAACGTAACACACTTACTTCACCAAAAACTGAAGCACACACAATAGCACATGTACAATCGCTATACGTGTTTACATTTATTCACACTTGCATTTTACAACAACAACAAAAGCTAAAATATGAACAGTGCTTGATGGTATGCCTGTTATTATCACCAGCAGCATTATCATGCACATCATCATGAACATCAGCATCATCATAACTCTCATCATTCACATCATAATCATTGTTGTGAGGCATGTGAGCTACGAAAATTTACAAATTCACATGCCTGCCACGCATACGAAGCATATGTATGATGTGAATCAAAAAGTTAATATGTTGTGTTGTGTTGTGAATGTGTGAAAAGAAACAAAAAAAAAAAACCTCCCCCCACTTGATTCACTTTATTCTCCCACCCATTATCGCATAGTGAGATGAGCTCTAAAGTAGCATGGTGGCAACCAGATGCGGCATAAGATAAATGTGCCAAAGATGCAAGAAAAATCATGGCTTATTACCTTCATTATTGCTAACTTCGCGACATGTGACAATAGAATAAGGTGTTCTCGCATATAAATTTGTGTGCGTATGAGAGTTAATGTGTATGAAGAAGTTAAATTTAGTCTGTTGAAGAACGTAACAAATTATACTAACAATACGTAATAACAGAGGAAAGAAACAATATTAGCAACGTTGAAGACAAGTTCACATATACAAAAAGAAGAAGAAGAGGGGAAAAGGAACAGTTTAATAATTATCTACCTATTTGTTGGCGTTCCAGCCTGGAATTTACAATTGGTTAAAGACGTGTTTATATATTAGACAGTAAAAAAATACTCTAACAACAGTCGCTGTTGTGGTAGTTCTGATTTTGGCACAGAATAAGTTGTACGAAAATTCTTCCAAGGCTTAGCATGTTGGTTGATTGGTTTTGATGATTTCGCAAATGAAAGACAATCCCACAGGTCTAAGAGAACATATTCGTTGAAGAAATATACAGTTTTTCTAACAGCGGATAAATTCTGCTACGTTCTTGCCTTAAATTTAGTAAAGGGCGAAGTTGTGGGCATATATGAATGATATAACCAATGTTAATGCCAGTCATTTGTGTCTGGGTTCATTTTTCGGCACAGTGATCAATTGCAGAGTGCCAGGCCAGACCACCAGGAATTGAAGGTTTAAAGTAATACCGAAACAGTTGCATTATTGTAATTATTGTCTAAAACGAGAAACTTCTAAGGGAAGAGGGAAGAAACATTAATCGCGCCTGTAAATTTTATGGCTGAAGAAGATTATTCTAAAGACCGCCAGATCATGAACCATCCAAGTAGTTGCAAAACAGTTGTATTCATAGAGTGTTTATTCAACATAATACTGCACCAGCGGACTTTTATTTCAAACATTTGATACCAAACGCAAAAACTTATTTGATAAGTGCTGAAATCGTTGAGTTACTGGAAAATTCGATTTTTAAATCATCACGATTCACAATTCAATTATAAGCTTTTTTTTTTTTATTTGTAGACGCTAATTTAATAAAAAATTAAAACTAAAAACACCTTGATCAATCAGCTTAGCTTAGTTTTTTTCTGGAAACGAAGAATGATATGCAGAATGAAATAGTTTGAACAAGCAGGTGCTTGTTAATGAGAGAAATGCATATTAGAATTGTAATTATCAATATGCATACCTGACCTTATTTTATCTTATGCTAAATATGTCCTAAACTATTTGAGAATTATAGTTATCAATGTACACTTGACGAAAATTTTAATCAATATATATTGCTGCATTGTTTTTCGCTACTTGCTATCACCTTGAGAGCTCGTCAGTATCAACAAAATATGTTACGTTGGATGTACTCTAAACTATATGAGAATTATAATGAATAATTTGCACTTAACGAAAATCTAAATTTAAATAGTTGCAACAACAACATCAACAGCAGATCACGTATTCCTCAAAGAGTATGTGATTTACGTTACATTAAATTGTAATGAAGAAGGCAAAATAATCGATTCCCGTAAAAATTTTAAAATGGTATTGATTATGAAAACTCAAATAGAAAACACCGAACAAATGTGACAAACTAAATAGTCAGCAACAAGACAAATATAATAATAATAATAATAATAATAATACCAACAACAAATAGTACAATATCACATCGAGAACTTGAAAGAAGCGTAAGCAATTTCTTATCAGTAAAGAAGGCATGACATTCGTATTGGCTCGAATGGCAATGACTGCGGTGTCTATTGTAAAATGCTGTGAACGTGTTTAACGCATTCGCCACGTAACAATTTACGCCAATATTACGTCATTTTGACATCGCCTTCATTTGTAGGGAAAATATCATACATGTGTGTCCACATATTAGCCGATTTTCTGCTACTTTTTCTTCTATCCTATTTGCTTCTTCCAATCAAACTTAATATGCAACCATATGCTACCATCCCAGCCACACGTACATATACAACGTACTATAAACTTACTACATACTATCTGGGCTGTCACCAGTTCCCGTGATTGCAACGTTCGAACAAAGCTTTATTGTATTTTGATAAGAAAAAAAACCAATACTTTGCCCTTCAATATGTTTTTGTGTTATATTTCATTGCCATTTCCGTTTTCAATTTTATTTAAATTTTTACTCCACCACTTTTTATCTAATTTCTACTCTCTCGCTCATTTCTACTTTGATTTCACACGCTTCTGTTGATTCCGCTCGTATATATTTGAGCGCCTTCTGTATCATTATCTCTGCTCGACTAGCATACCCTTGTTGGCGTTATCAATTTTCAATCATTTTTTATCATTCACAAGAAAGACATCAGAAAAAGCATCACACATGTACAGCCAGCGCTTTAAGCGCTCTACAAAATTTATATGTATTTGGAGGGCGGGTGCTTGCACGCGTTTGTGTACTTCTCTACAGCTTGGTTGTTTATAGTATTTTACTGATGTTGTTGTTGTTCCTCTTACATCTATTTGTTATTCCTTCTTATTTCTTATTTTTTCTTTCCATTTTTCTTTTCTGTTTGCAGCACGTACTGTCAAGAAGTGACGTCTGCTTATGTCATATTTCATGTTCCCCATCATTGTAGTGTGCGTACGTAACGTACGAGTATTATGTGTGTGCATGTTTATTATTTGATTGGTGTTTGCCATGTTGTTGCTGTGCTACCGTTGTTGCATGAGATGTCATTATTTTACGTGTCCCTACAACATATGTACGTGTGACGAGTATGTATCGTACATATGATGCGTTGTGTTGTGTTGCGTATATGCGTTCTAGCTACTTTTCATGACTTTTTTTACTTCGATTTTTTTTTGTTTTGTTTCTTTTGCTTCTTACCTTCACTTCAATTCTCTTGCCATCTCCTTCTACAAATATTTTCAGTTATTAACTTGTCAAATCTGTAATACACCCCTACTCATTCCATCAAACTCCATTCTCTCATAAGCTTACACACATGTGTCATTTGTTTTGTTTTTCTTTTTCATTGTTGGCAATTCTACTTTTGAAGGATTTAAAGTGTTGTTTGTTTCTTTCTGCTTTTGTAACACATACAAACAAAGCATATAAAAAAAACAAAATGAATTATGACGTTTCATTTCATTTTTGATGACATTTTAAATGTAAAGTGACAGCTAACATAGCGCTAGTTGCTGTTAAGCAAAAATATGTGTTTTGTCTCTTTCTTGCTGTAGCTCTATGACATGGTTCATGATGCTTCTAATTTAAAATTGTACGAAAAAGTGCTTATTACCGTCCAAGAAAGAGTAACTTTTAAAATTATTTGTAAAAAATAACAAAACAGAAAGAAATTTTAAATTAATTATGAATTTGCATTTATAAAACGAATAAACGAATTGATCTAGAAAAACTAAAAATCAAAAAAACCAAATCTTTAACTCTAAAATCATAGTGTATTCGATTTTCTCACTCGAAGTTATGTATCAATTAGGCATATTGACAGTCAACAATGGCAATGTTTCATTATCATTATAAATTTATATGTACTTACTACTCGAATAAAATTTAAACTAATCGCAATAAATTCATATAATTAGCTAATAAAATAACAGAGGCAAAGCAAAAGTTACTTACAACAATTCAAATACTAAAAAAAAAAAGAAAAAACAGGAAAATATTAAAAAAATATTGCAACATTGTCCTTCGATGGTAACCATATTGAATTGATTGGCAAAAAGGAAGGGGGAAAAAAATCGAAAACAAAAAGCAATAAAATTGCATGAATGCAGAAGGTTTGCTTTCGAATCAACGAGCCAGTGAACGAATGAAGGAAAATAGAAAACCATTTGATCACTTTAAGTAGTACGAATGAAGTTACTTGTTGTTGTTGTTGTTGCTAATACTATTGCTGTTCAACCGAGCAAATACCCATAACAATGACCATCATCAACCATATACGAGTAGGTACCACATCGTATCAAGTTGTACATTTGTATGTACACATGTCAGAGTCTCTCCTTCTCTCTGACAAGTTTGCTTGTTGTTGGTTCAACTACATCAACATGCTATGGTCATTGCTGTTGCATAAGGAACAAAAAAATTGGCACTCTTTCCTTATACTCATATTCACATACTTCATGTCACATATATTCGCACAATGCACACACAAACAAGCAAACAAGTGCATATAAGTATATGTTATGTACTCGTAGTTGTCTTGTACTCCACTTTGCTTGATCCTGTGCTTTGACAATAATACAATAAAAAGACAACAAATGCACACACATATTAGTATACATTGAAACGTACAACGACGCATCAAACGTCGTACATTTATGGGTGGGTACTTCACATGCATGCCATTTGAACATACATACATAATTGTAAAAGTGTTAGGCTGATTGAAAAGTTTACGGAGCAGAAATGAATTATTCGGGAAATTCTTCTATAATTTCAATAAATATCATTCAGTAATAATTACAAATTTTCTTCTAACAACAGACAAGAATTTTTCCATGCAGCTGGTATAAGAAATTTCAATAATATTTTCTTAACATTATTTTATCAGTTTGAAAGTAATCAGTCCCAGAAAAACAACCTAGATGCCACAAAACTGTTGGATGAATATGGCAATTACGAGAATATTTTCTACATCCGAGCTCAACAACTGAGCTCACTACGCACCGTACAGTTTTTTAACAATCAAACTAGAAATCGATCGAAATGTCTAGAAAATCTACATACAAGTCGTTTTTGATCCGAATTTTATAATTGCGATACTTATCTTCCGTGAAACCTTCTCATGGCTAATAACTGTGTCAAAATATGTAAAAGTCAGCCAGTAATTAGTGAGTTCTCTGTTATTTATATTCATATTTCGTGCAGAAAACCCATAATTTCTTCGGTAGCAGTTGTTTTTAGATATCGCTCTTAACAAGAAGCATCTGACCACAAATTGATATTCCAGAGCTCACTAACCATTAATTTTAAAAGAGTGAGTGCCGTAGCTCAGTGGTTTGTGCATTGGCCTTCTGATTTGTAGGTCGTGGGTTCAATTCCCGGCCGATACCCACCTGCCGGCAAGAATTGGCAATTTTTCCGGCAGTAACAATTTACCAAAAATGCTTCTTAAAAGAGCTCTGTTACAAAACTAAGTTAAAGTGGTGTCACAAGGATTCTGCCGTTCGGTAGCGGCTAATATGCAAAAGTAGGTCCTTTCTAATGCTGTCCAAATTTAACACGCACAACAGTATTGAATGAGAAGCACGGTGGTATCACAATGGGCCTTTTTGGCCAAGTGTGAAGAAAAATTTGAATATTTCGTGTAATAATTTATTTTCTAAAGCACACATTACGGTAATGTGTCGGTAAAGGGGCATCGATGAAAGTTTCACTTCAAGCTGTATTTAAGTTAGTTTTTCGGGAGAAAACATACAGCAGTTGAAAGCAAGCCTATAATGGGCAAAAGTATTGACGCAGAATGCAACATCGCCAAATTCTGCAATCCGTAACGGTTTTGGAAGGAATTGCAGTCATGAGAACACCTTTTCATTCCTATGGAGTAACGTATGAAAATAATACTTACACCTGTAAATTGTCTGCCTTGAGATGAAGAGTGCTTGACTGGCAAAAATTTGATTTTTCTATAGAATACAGATGTATAGAGTAAAAGTTACTCTCAGGTATGATATAGGTTTATTTTCTTAATTTCAATGCCTCGTGATAATGGCTGCTGTATTTTGCAAATTTCAATGGCATAATTTACATCTTGTGATGTATTTTGATAGCTCAGACATCTATAACATGCCACAACAGTTTGAAGTCGTTAGAACGTGAATGGAATCGTATTATAATAGAACCCGTGGGCCACATCAGAGAAAATGTCTGCAAAAATTTAAAGAACTGCTATTGCGCTATATGAAATCACTTCGAAACTACCTCACTACCTACTTGATTAGTATTGATGTAATTCAGATGTCACTCCACAAACTTTTCAATAACCCAACACGTGGATTTGTATGCTCCAAAGTAAAAATCAGAATTTGCATGAGTGAGTCTTTCAATATTGCCAAACACTTTTATTTGAAAACAGAGACCTTGCATTAACCCCATATTGGTTGGTAGTTGTTGCAAAAATTGTAACACTGGATGTGCTTGTGCTACTCGTACTCGTATGTATCGACCAAACGATGTCGTTCTTCGTCCATGCTGACTTTTCGTTTCAAGATCTCCTCGTTAAAGTTCAGTTCAGTGTATGTGCATATATGTAGCTACATACAATTGTATATTGGTTGGCGGTTGGCAAACCAATTGATTTTTGCAATCCACACACTTCATTTGTTCTATTTTGTGCCGTTGCTGCTTGCCATTGCCATTGCTATTGCCTCCACTGAAATTGTTATGGGCCATTTAACAATTTCACTCGAATGGTCAAATTGCACTATTCGATAAGTGCGTGCGTGTGTGCCTGCTGCGCTGTGATGTGATGACTCCTCTCCTTCACAACTCTTTTCAATTTGCTTTAGGATGTGTTCATCAGCAAATACAATAACAGCAGCAACAACAACAACAACAGCTACTGCATATGTAACCAGTAGTAGTATGTAGTAGGTAGTAGTAACGATTGACATTTCTATTGTCGTTGTCGTTGTTCATGCTTTTGTTAACTCGTGTTTTTTGCTAGTCATTTCTGGTTTGCTCTCTTATGAGTATATTATATTGTAGTTGTTGTTCTTGTTGGCTGGTACTTATTATTTTCACCTTATTGCCAATAATACATTCTTAATGGTCAATAACAATAGAGTTCATTGTAATAAAATGATTGCTATATAAATTTATAATGATTGTCCTCTGCTCTGTTACAGACAGGGTCAACCAATGGCAAACAAAATTTACTTTAATTTAAGTTTCAATATAAAATTTCGTAAATAGCTGCATTTCTAACAAAATTTTTATATAAATTGAGACTTTAGTTTGTATTCTAAAATATTTACTTTACAATATGCAACGATATGGGGACTTCATTACATTTGGACGGCTCCAAATATATCTTTCTCCGTATTAATTAACCTAATTTAGTCCGAAAAATTCCAACATTATCTCTGTTGACACATACATATAGTAGTGTACACCTGCCAATAGACACTTTTATCTTGGAACTTGTTAAGTTTTGTATGAGAAAATTGTTTTAAAATTCAAAAATTTCTTACATGCATTGTGGGCCGTAATATGACATACAAAAATAAATGTATTACTACAATCACTTGCAACATCAGCAAACATATAAGTATCTCACAAATATTTGTTAGTATGCTCATGGACAGACAGATACGCATATTAACACGCTAACTAATAGATTTATGAAAAATATACAAATAGAATTTCAAATACCTAATTTCCAAATTTTAACATGAAAGTAATAACAACAACAATAAAAACAACGGCAAATGTATCAATTTATGTTGTCAACGCAGCATTGTTGTTTTTTTTTTCGTTTTTCTACCATTTCATATAACAAATTTATGTGACAGCTGTCACATATGACAGCGAACAATTAATTTTGTTACAAAATAATACAGCCCAAGTAAAACAAAAATAAAATAATAATAAGAAGAAATGTCTTTCATGAATGGTTTGGGCTATAAAATAAAATTGAAATTAGTTAATGGAGACGGTCAATGAAAACGAATCAAATGAACAATGTCAGGGGTCATAAAATAGTATCCACACAGTATTAGTTAATACACGCACGCACTAATATATTGACCCTTAAGATCTTTACTTATACCAAATGAAGGATAAAATGAAGAAGCAGAAGAAGTATTAGGAAAAGCTAAGTATACAATTAGTATTCGTAGGAATGCATCCAAAAGAAAGGGGGCGGTACATTGAAAATATAAAGTTTACCTCAAGCACAACAACACCTACGCAACCAAAAGTTATATTGCTTCACATCTTCTACTATTAAATGTTCTTGTTATTGTTTCTTCGTTTTAATTTGATGCTTAATGTTTCCCAGGGGTGTCACTAAATTGATTGTGTATGTGTGATTGAAAATAAAATAGATTTTTTTATTTTCAATACAATTTCTCCCTCAACCGCTGAGAAGCATGTCATGTTCCACATCAAAATCCATACTCAATCTTATTGCAGCTACATATATGTGGCTTTCAAAGAGGGTGAGTATCAATAACAGCCAAAAATTACTATATTTTTCTTCTTTTGTTTTTCTTGTTATTGCAGTTTGTATTCCTACTGCTGTTGCTACAACTTTTGTTGATGTAGCCACATGCCAAAGTTGGACAAGTGGGTAACATGTGCAGTCGAAATGTATAGGTACTTATTTGAGGAAATCGAAAAAAAAAAACAACCACAAGAAGAATCTCGTTGATTGCTCATTTAGATGATAATGAGATTATGAGATGATGATAATGCAAAAGATGATCATGACAATGATGATGATGATGGTGGTGATGATGAACTGATTATCTTTTTGACTCTCTCTCTCTCTCTCTTTCTCCCTCTCTATCGGTCTTTCTCACAGAATTCTAAATTGTTTTTATATTGTTTCTATTGTTTGTTTACAATTTAATCACTCATTTGAATCATGTTTATGCTAATTAAATCCACTTTCTCAGCATAGTGTGGAGTCTAAATTTTAGTGGTGTAAACGCAAAAAAATGTCAGATGACAATACGAAAACTGTAGGTCAAATGTGGTTGCCTTAGACGAAAGATTAAGCAAGTTATAGCTATATTATTTCAAGAGTTCCACTAATTTGTATGGCAGACACATTAAATTTTGAGCATGATGCGCCAATCTCGTTTAAAATTCTTTTTCACAATAACTTTATTCCAAACCTCAAATATGTCTGATTGTCTGAGATGAAAACCTCTTTTGATTTTTGCCCAGATTTTGTATGACATCGAAGCAGTGCAGTGCATATATTACTTTTTTCAATAAATTATCATTTTAGTTTATTGATTATTTCAGTATTTATATTTAGGGTTTGCATCCCGCTAAAAGTGCATTTTTCTTTCCATCCCTTCATACCTTCATACATTAAGCACATTGAATTCAATTTGTATCGTACTAGTTACACACGCAGAGTACGTAATATTGAAAACATGTGACATTCATGTTGCGTTCATTGAGGGATGGCAACAAACACATGTTGCTGAACATGCATGTATACACAATGAATGTATAATGTATCAGAGAGAGCGAGTACATAATCATTGTCACTCAATGGTTAATGAGGTGTAGTGTGTGCTTATATGAACATGTAGCTACATGTTCTTTTCAACGAGTGTATGAGTATGTAGGGTTTGTTAGAAATTAAAAACGAACATGCATCGCACATAAATTAGCACCATTTAATGGAAAAATATCATAAATCAAATGTTGTTGCAGCACGAAACAGTCTCTACTGTGGTGAATATACATTAATGTAGAATGTGCATTTTGAAGTACAAACTGAACTTTTAATGCTCATTGTCGTGCATGCATCTTTTTCTAATATGAGCATTATAAATGTACTTAGTTAATAATGAAATATTAAAAAAAAACGCATTAGCATTTAAGCTGTTAAAATCATAGACATTTAAATTCACTGTAGTTGGAGAAGAAATTATTAAAATGAATTTTTAATTCCAAGCAAGAAATGAATTCGTATATTTCGATTTTTTTTAGTTATTGCCTATATAGGGTGTTGCTCCTGTTTTCTGTTTCTTAATATCCTTCTCATATACTTATAAACAGCTGTTTTCTAAGTTATATTTTAAATACATTAGAATCCACGAAAATACGTGTAATTCAACCACAATATATATACAACATTGTAAGCTCGTCGCAACTAAAAATAAACAAACACTAATACTCGTACATACCGAAAACCAATCATATAATAAATCACATGTGAATTAAAAATTTCAAACATTTTAATCTAGTTAGAGCGGAATGCAATCTATGCAATGGATTATGTCTAATACTGCACATGTCAAACTTTGAAAACATTACGCATTACTTTTTAGGTACATTCTTTTTGTTTTTATCAATAATGAAAATGTTTATATACATACGCGCCACATGTTCAAGGCGATATCTATAAACACGTACGTAGATCAACATGCATATAGAGGCGCATATGTAATCAATTTAATAGCAATACTTTCAACATAAATTTTCAATGTGCCCATGAAAGTGTTGCCACTCTTAACTAAGTCAGTCGTCGCTAATGGATGACTTCTTTATAGTATATCTACCCTTCAATTTCTATTTACATACATATTTAGGTATATTGGGGTGGACCAAAATATAGTAAAAAATAATAATAAAATAATTTCAATAAAATTTGTTTTATCAGAATGCGAGTGATTAAAACTGATTTTAAATCCATAATTTTTGCGCAAATATACCAAGAATAAAATAGTTTTTTTTTTCTATACGATTTCTCACTTTATTTCACTCTACTAATTTGATGCACCCTAATGTAAACAAATAAATATGTATCCAAATATATTTTTCATTTCGATTTCGAGTGTATTCAAAATTTATTTATTTGTCACTTAACGTTTAATACATTTGTTATTGTTGTTGTTGTTATTATGTTGTATTTATATGTACACTCAATGACATGAATCAAGGCACTTAAGTAAATGTTCATTTTTTTTTTGGCCTCCACCTAATTCAAAAACACATGCATTCATTCATATGGGCATAAGTGATTTGAAGGGGAATTAAAATACAATATATTGGATTGGGGATAAATTATCGGCAGGTAGCTAGCACCATTATTGGCAACTGGCAATGCTGTGCTGTGCATTTGAAAGTTGATACATCAGTTACATACTATTGGAGGAACAAATTAATTTGTACCGATATACCATAGCAAAATTTATTCAATTGTATAATTAATACAATATCAAACAAAATTTACAAAATTTTCATTGAGTTCTAATACGATAAAGAAAAGGATGCCGCATAGAGGCTGATCAGTGCAATAATATATGAAAAACTAAAGCCAATAGGTGTTTCAACCCCTTTCCAACGGGAAGGTTTGATGTCAAATGTGCACATGATCAAAAAAGTCTTGATAAAACGCGTGAAAAATTGTTGTGAAAATCTGAAGATTGACAACTAAACAGTTTTGAATCATACCATAGCTGCATACCAAAAGAAGCTTAACGTTTCGACGCAACTCAAGGACGTGGGGGCCAACAAAGCAAACCTCAGTTGGCTAAACGAAACAAATTTTTGACAAATCTGATTTGCATGATAATTAATAAATATACGAAAATGAAAACAGAAAAACGCAATGAGTTGGTTTACTTTTCCAATTACGATACATTACTGAAATGGAATATAATTCAGTCACTTTTGGAGCAGTTACGAATTTTGGATTTAGATCAATTTCGCTTATTAATAAAGACCGGCAAAAATACATTTTATCTTCGTTTTCTTAGGCCTTCTCAGCTCATTGGGTTTACTTTCTGAGCTTTGGTTTCACTAAGGTGTGAAATAATTTTTATTGATTGTATCTTTCAAGATAATAACTAGGATACTTATTAGCAGCGTGGCATAAGTTTTAATGGTTGTATCTTAACCACCGTAGCTAAGTGGTAAGTGCGATGGATCAGTCGTAGATCGGGGGTTCGATCTCCGGCAGAGTAGTGACCACCTGTATGCAAGCAATTCGCTTTTCTTCGAGCAGTAACAATTTGCCTTAAAAAAGCTTTTAAGATAGCCGCTATAATTGACAAAGCTCCGATAAAGTCACAAGGGTTCTGCCCTTCGAAAACGGAAGCTTTCTAATGTTGCCAGAAAATGTGAGTATTTATGCGATAAAGAAAAAAACTTTTACTGAGGCCTTGTCTTTAAAAGACTACTACTTTTTCCCCAAAACATGTAAATGCGTACCTTTTCTCTTATTCTCTCTTCTCTCACTCATTTATAGCTAGTTACAACACAAGCTCATTTTTAATATTTATGATCGCACAGATGTTAGTTATCATAATATTGCTGTTGTTGTTGTAGAATTTCACATTCGTTTTTACAATCATTTCAATTTCATAAATATATTTATATCTATATTTCAATAGTGAATTTTTATTACAACAAAATATATTGAAATCATGCTGTATGCGATTTATTGTACGCTGTATTTTATATGACACATTCTAATGAAAAAAAAAAAGAACGACCAGAAAATTTTTTTTTCCTTCTTAATAATAAATATATCGACAACTATTTGTGTCTATGTCTGTGTTGTAAGACTTTTGAAATTCTTTAAATCATCTTCACATCACCACATTGTAACATTAGATAGATCATAAGCATCTCGGCAAGACTTGAAATCAATTATCCTGTTCGGCTTTTAAAAGCCACACTAATACATGTCACTTGCATTCAGGCACGTGCATCTCGAGAAACATATACGCATGTAATGTATTTCCGAAGTACATCATAAAAGAACAAATGCACACACAGGCGTGCACTTATGCGTATCCTGTTACATAATCACGTGTAGTTTATATTTAGCCACGCACAGAGAATCACCTCGACGGCCGGTGCCAGTGCATTAAGGAAGGAAGAATGGCAATTTTGAAAGAAACTTTAAGATTAGAACAAATAAAAAACAACAACAACAATAAGAATGACACACACACAAAAAATTATAATGCTAAGAATGGTAACATCATGAAATCATCAATAAATTAGAAAAGTGTTGAACAAATGGTAGTTGCGCGATTAAGCTGGGAAGAGTGAAAAATATGTAATGATGGTAAAACATCGGTATACGGATGAGTCACAGGATGTCATAAAAACTGAAAGTTTAATTTCCGTTTCAGTATTCGCCATCATATCAGTATGGCCAACCTCCCGCAAAAAACACATTTTAATGGTAACATCATTCGGTAGCAAGTTGTACGACATTTATATGTTTCCATTTCTTAATGTGATTTCTACTACTTAAAGCTGGCTAAAGCATATTAATATCAATCGTTGGAGGTGGAGCGAAAGAAGGGCACAATTTCAGAAGATAACACAACAAGATGGTGGATAACTAAAATCGACGGATGGTGTAGAAGAACATTTTTTTTTTTTGTTTTTCGCAAAACTTTCATTTAACAAGAAAGTACTTAATAACCACAGACAAACCAAAAGAGTGCTAGAGAAGAAGGATGAGAGAGGTAAAGCGGTGTTGTGTATGAACATAAAAGCCTGGTAAAATAATACTCAATGTTGCAAGTTTTATTATTGGATTGCGTATTGCTACACACCACACTATTGTGAAAGGCGCAAGAGCCAAATGAAACAAGCTGCGACGCACATTTGTTCGTTTATTTGCTATAATTACTATTTTTGCTGGTCAAAGTTCTACATTATATGGTGGTGAATGGTTGGTTTACCTCCAGCTTTCACCATTTACAAGCATTTATTCGATTTAATACATTCATTCCAGTGATGAACATCTAGCAGATATTAGCTCTTGGGAGCTAGTTGGCTATTGAACCCACGATCTATGGATCAGAAGTTCAACACACTAACCAACGAGTTACGGCACCCACTCGGCACCACTTTGAAAGTTCTATTAAATTTTAAAAAATTCAGAGACACTGGTGGGTATTTCTCTCAGTATTCCTGTACCTGCAGAGTACTTGCGAGATCATCTTCATTGAAAGTAATATTTGCCTGACGACCATTTGAAAGAACGAATTTGTGTATTTCTGAAAAAAAAAAATGAAATGTGACAAGCAAAGTCGCAAGTAACTTCACAGATCCTAATGTTGTTGTTGTTTGGCTCTGAACAATTTTCTTCGGCATCCATTATCTTTTCCATTCTACGCACTTAAGTATAAATTGCAGGCATGTGAATGTTGGTGATGCTGATACGACACCACAATGGCATCAACAATAATTGTAATGAGGATGACCGCAGAAGTTTCGCCATCATTATGTGGGATGATAAAAAGGCGCAACTATAGTAGTACGGTAATAGCGATGAGGTGTCATTTAAATTTAAATACAAATATTTAAATAAAGGCAATTTGAGAAAATATAATATGATTACTAGAAATTATTAACATATAAATTATTCCCGGTGACGTAGCTCAGTGGTTAGTGTATTGGGCTTCTGACCTGTAAGACGTGGGTTCAATCACCAGTTGAAACACAAGTTTAATATCGAAAAGATTTTTCTTTCGAACAGTACCCACCTGTTAGTAAGGAATTGACAATTCTTTCGGCAGCAACAATTTACCGTGAAAACGCTTCTAAGAGAGCTATATGAGATAGTTCAGAAAAAGTTATGTCACAAGGGTTCTGTTGTTTGGAACCGGCTAATATAAGAAGGTTCTTTCTAACACTGTATAGAGGTCTAACCTCCTGTGGAAAGATCAGGTACAAAAGAACATATCAGCGCTTGGTATTTCTAACTGGCGCCAACTAGCGAAAGAAAGAGCTGACTGGCAAGGCATGCTAGATTCGGTCTAAATCCATTTTCGGTTGTCACTTTTAATGAGAAGATACATGAACATTTCGAGAGAAATATCCAACGTAAGATTTTCTGCAAAAGATTGGACTCCAGCTACAAAAATGTTGTATTCCAATATCTTTGGTGGACGAACAAACATCCGGCGGAAGATCAAATATTCAGAAAAATTTAGACTACTTGCAAAATTTTAACTCACCAATGAAACTATGTAGAGCAAAATGATTCAAGTGAAAAAAAGAAGAAATAATAATATAGGGAAAATTAAAAAACTATATTTCACGCTTGATGCTATTGATGATGATCATGATGATGATGATGTTGTTGATGATGATGGTAATTGCTGATTTATTGCAATTATGATGTTTCATTAAGCCCATAACGAATACATGTGCACTCGTATATGCATATACATAATATTACGCTATACGCAACATTTACATAGCAAATTCTGTTTTCACAAAGTGAGTAATCGCCCTGCTCTAGCATATATTATATATATATTCTATGCTTATGTATATAGGAATGTTCGTTTAAGTACAATATGTACGATATAATAGATGCGTTCAAAAAATCAGCGGAAATTTCAGAATATGAAAGTTATTCATAAAATATCTATGAAAAAAATTGCATTTACAATAAAATATTAAAAATATATCCACTAATATATTGCGCCAATCACTGTAAAGTAAAATTTTAGTGTGGGTACGTTTTTCTTGAAACCACATCTTTCCAGAGAAAGCATTTTTATGGGCAATTTTTTTTAATGATTCTTAATTTCATTTTAATCAATTGGTTTTTTTTTTCTAAACAGTTTTACTGCACTCAGTCCATGAAATTTCACAATTATCAATTTCAATTGGTAGCAAAATGAATAAGAAAATTCATTTTTGAAAAGAATGTTTGCAGAAAATTAATAAAAGAAACATACAATCATATGCTTAATTCAACTTACATTACATTCTGAAGACAAATTTGCCTGTAAATTGCTCCGATTTTTCTTAAAACGGCATCTTTCACCAAAAAAATAATAAAAAATTGTTCATTGTATACATTAATCTCGTTAATTCTCCGACAGTACATCAATAGAACTAGTATACCAATGACTGAGAAATCAGCCGAAACGACAAAATCACATATTTTAACAAATCTAATTGCTTGAACAAATCTAATGTACATATATGTGTATATATGTATATAATTATTATTGTTTTGTAAATCATGTTGTCATCACATTTTTCACACTTTATGCATTCATCTACATACTATAGTAGAGCTATTTTCAAGTCATTTCACTTGTGTCATTCTTGTTGAATTTGTTATTGTAATTGTTGTTGTTGTTGTACAATTTCATCAGCATCTCGAAAGTGGAAGAATTAAATTTTTAATTAATAACTTTTAACAACCGAATGAAGTGAACTTCTCATCACTGTTGAGATTTGTCGGAATGAAATATCGTAGTACTTCAATATGAAAATTTCAAATCAAATTGACATGCCAAAACACAGACAGTAGGCAGAGGCAAAGATTGCGAACTGCGATGTTGAGTAGTGATGAAAATGAGCAAAAAAGAAAAAAAAAATAGAGTAAAAGTACAAAACAACTGTCACTTTGAGGTGTTGCTAATGCGCAATGAAGCGAAGTGCCTTTTTGCTGATGTTGAATTGAAGTTGAAGTTAAAGTTGTCTTTTTGCTGTCTGTTGTTGCTCCAACAAATTCATACTGTTTATGGAATATCTACTTATTTACCCATGAGGCGAATATGTATGCAAAATATTCATATTTCTTCCTATTAACTTTGAATAAGGATAATGGGGAAATACTGAATGATTTTATATATGCGTATGGTTCAATGTAATTTAGATTTATACAAACACACATACAAGTATACACACACATCACAACTCAA
The DNA here is from genome assembly GCA_963854835.1 of Megamerina dolium. Classification (NCBI taxonomy): domain Eukaryota; kingdom Metazoa; phylum Arthropoda; class Insecta; order Diptera; family Megamerinidae; genus Megamerina; species Megamerina dolium. The sequence continues at coordinate 69,949,816 of OY978529.1, read as the reverse complement.
AATGGCGAGTAACTCTCGTGGTAATGTTTAATTTAAATTTATACTGCCGCTGCTCCTGCTAGTGTACTTCCTTGGGGAATTTGATTTACTTGAGAAAGTTTTGAAGCGTGCTTCTCTTGTGCAAATGATACTTATTGTCATTGTTATGTTACTATGTATGTGTAAAAGTTACAATAATAATATTGTAATAATAATTTGTCACCTGTTTAAACATGCTCCACCGCCAGTCGATGGCATTTCGAAAAAAAGCAATTAGACACGTTTCATTTGTAATTAAATCTGAAGAGACAAATAACCAAAGTATAAGATCACAAATACATGAATGTACATATTTATACATAAGTACACATATATATGTACGTAGTATTTTATTACGAATGTATCACTAGAATATATTATATTTTTATAATGTCTTATGAGAGTGAAAATGTACACATTTTGTTGTCATGCTACTCCCATTGGGAGAAATTTATACTTTCTGAATATCATTCTGAAATCAAGTCCATAGAGGGCAAATATCAGATGACATTGAATTCACACCAATGCAAAACACAAGGTGCATTATGTGTATTTCGGTAGGGAAGTACCAATTTAAATAATTCAAGATTCTTTATCAATGAAATAAAAGCCATTATGGATTTTTTTCAAAGGCACTGGCTATGGGCTAGAACTACAAAAAGCAACACTATGGAAGATAGTGACTTTAATCCGATTGTGCCCATTCTAAAACTCATTTTAAAGCCCATTTTACCACCATAGCTCTACGCAGTGTGAAAAACATATGGAAATATATTTTTGTATGGAAGGAAGCGGTAGTGTTCATCAGATTCCACCCATTCTCAACTTTTCCGGTTATTAACAGCATAATATCTTTATATTTTCATGCATAGAGTGTGAAAGTAAACATACAGAAATATACTTTTGTATAGCAGGTCAACCCTCCCGTTTTTTTAACAAATATAATAGAATATACAAAGTTTCAGCATGATATCATTGTATTTTTGTGCACAGAGCCCGAAGTTACACATACGGAGTCATACTTTTGTATAACAGGTACGAGTGAAGTTTATCCGATTACGCCCATTTTCGAACAAATCAATTTTGTGATAAAAGTAACTATATATACTAAATTTTGTTTCGAAAGCTTTATATTTTCATGCGTAAAGTGTGAAATAATCCATCCAACAATATACTTTTGTACGGGAGGTGGGTGTAGTTTTCAACCAATTCTATCCATTCTCCAACCAATGCATTTATTAGTAAATATAAATATATGTACCAAGTTTACGCCCCAAAGTTTTAAATTTTCGTGAGCAAACTGTTAAATAAGGAGGTAGGTGTGATTTTTGTACGCTTCAGCGGACATTTTCCAGCGTATCAATGTTATAGTAACTTTACATACCAAATTTTAGTTTGAAAGCTTAATATTTTCATGTGTAAAGCATGAAAAATCCATTTAACGACATACTTTTGTATAGAAGGTAGGTGTAATTTTTATTCGATTTAGCCCATTTACGAATTCATCTATTTGTTTGGTGAAAATAATCGTTCATACCAATTTTCAGCAGAATTGCTTTACAATTATGCCAGTGGGGTAGTCCATTATTCAAAATTGAGTTGATAGAATTTTTAAACTAAACATAAAACGATGATAAAACAGCTCAAATGCCATTAATTCAATTTATAATATCACAAACTTATACAACAGTCAAGTACAAAGGCTCCAATATAAAGAATCGATCATAGTATATTGAATAGTATGTGTGTGTGTGATATAATAAAAACAAACAACGAATCAGCAAATTAACCTAATGAACCTATTTTGGATAAAAAAAAGTACCTACAACAACAACAGCAATGTCGTGACAATGACATCTCAACTAACTTAATTTACTTTCAAATCTAAATCCAATAGATAAATAACACATATACATACGCACACATTCATACACACTCATACAATATTTACAAACATATGTACGTTCCATCAAATAAATGACTCGCTCCCACATAACTGTTGTTGTTTTCATTGCTGTGGCGCATCTGTTCCATTACACAATATTTATTATTGTCGTTGTTGTTGTTATTGTTTTTGCTATTGCTGTTGTTTTGGATATTGTTATTGAGGTATTACAATCGCATCCGCTATATTAACAACAACAACAATAATAAAATGAGAAATAAAAAATCCAGAAGTAAAAAAATAAATTCTAAACGAATGAATGTGAATGATAAACAACAAGGACATATCGAATGGCTATTACAGGACAACAGTAGCAGCAGCAGCAGTGGCAATAACAACAACAACGGCAACATCAAAAGACACCAGCAGCGAATGTAAAGCCAAACAAGCAATCCACAAATTCATCCATCATTGATTGAAAAAGAAAACAACAACAACAACAACAAGATCAACAAAAATTCTAAAAAGTCATGGGCAAAAAAAAAAACCAAAGAAAACCAAACCAAAACAGCAAGCGAAAGCAATGATGGCGATGACGACCAGTGAGACTCCAATGGACAAGCAAACATATCAAATGGTAGTAAAGCACAACAAACACACACACAAACACAGTTATGCACACTTTCACACCAACACACACAGAGAGACACGCCAAGAGCAGCAAAGTATGAGAAACGCAAGCAAATAGTAGCAACAGCAGTAGCAACCAAAATTGATTTGTGAGATTTTCATGTGATATTCGATGTACAACGACGCTACGATTATTTGTTATTTGTTATTTGTTATATACACACACGCAAACATATTTATTTCAATCATCATTATCATCATCATCATCATCATTATCATAACCAATATGAAAGCAATGCCATTTTTTCTTTTCAATTGTCTTTTTTTCTACCATCAAATCGCAAAACTTTGAAGTCATTTGCACGATTGGCACAACCAACAACGTCAAAACAAAATCGTCGAAATCAAACAGTCAACTTCAGAAAAGTAGTGACAACGACATAAACAATAACAATAACAATAAACCAAATAACAGCCAAAATAGAAATGATGAAATTCATCAACAGAATAGAAGCAAAAAAAAAAAAAAACTCTCTGGCCACTGAAGATGAAGTAAGTAGTAAGTAAAGGCAAAATAGAAATGATAAAAAATAACCGTCTGTATTTTGTCGTCGCAAAGTTGAAATCAATCTCGTTTAAATCCATCAGTAAATCCAAACTGAATGACTGACTGATTGGTGAGTGAAAAGTGAGGAGGTAGATGTATATATTATCTCACAACTTCCCACCATCTACTAAATTGCGTTTGTGGCACTACCTTAGCTGTTGTTATTTAATAAACAACATCCAGCACAAGGCAAGGAGGTGATGAGTGAAAAGAGTAGAAATAACAACAAAATTGCAAAGTTATCTGAATAACATTGAATTTGCTCATACTTCCCATACTCTTGCAATATTGTGCACTTTCAATCTGTATCGTTAAAAATACATACTAAACTAACCAACCATCTTTCGTCCATCTTCAAAACTGTTGTTGAATTTTATAGTTACTTTGGTATGAGCTGTGTGCTTTGTTTGTTACTTTTTATACCTGTGAGTAAGTTACTCACTCACAAATTCTCAACGACAATAACTACTCATCATCTGCTATTACAATACTTAAATAATAGTACTTCCATTCTATTTTACATCGTTTATATTCTGTATTGTTGCTGTTGTTGTTTTTGCTGTTTTCTTTTTTTATACAAATTGGTTTCGGTTCCTCCAATAAAGCAAATGAATCCAATTTGTTGCTGCTGCTTTATGGCAATGTATTGTCTGTTCTTAGTCATCTATGAAGATGTTGATGTGACTGTTGTTACCTGATCGTGATGTGACAATGAGAATTTTAAATGAATGGATGCAATATAACCCCATACCAATCCATAGCAATTCATGAGCAATTTAGTCAATTATTCATTCTTATTTAAAGTTTTCTTCAATGGAGTAGTGACATTGAATGAATATGTCTTATAACTTGTATATAAGTGATGGCGCAAAAACAACACGTCGCACAGTGTTTCGCTCTTAGATAAAAATTGTAAAAAAAAGATGGATATCATAGTGTAACAGCCTAGGCAGCGTTAATCCGGAAATTCACAATAGAAATTTTTCATCAGTGTTGCCATCGAAAATTGCCCTAATTGTCTTTGATTTTGAGAATTAACTCATAGAGTTAATGCGGATTAGCTGCAGTTAATGCCCGGGTTAATTCGAATTTAATCGTTAATCCGGATTAACGATGCCACCTGTCAGGGCTATAATAGTGTTAATTGTCGTGCCGTTTTGATGTAAAGAAGGTAATTTTTAGTTCAAATACAGCTCTTAAAATTTTATGTGCAAAAATCGTCAAAAAATACTTCAAAATGTATCATAATATGATGATATTTGACAAAAGTATATGCGTAGTATCAGAATGGACCTCGTTCTGTCCTACGTGTATCCTCTCATGAGAGATGACGCTCAAACTAGGGATGATGATCTTATATTACTATATGTTAAATTTGTTGAATGAATTCAGTGCGTGAAATAAACAAGACACTTTCTATTTACAGCCCTCAAACATTCTATTTCCAGGAGAACATTACAATTTCTTAAAAATTATTTTGTTGTGACCAAAAATGTGCAATTCGTATTTCTACTATTTGAGATACTAATTTTCAAGATATCATAATTTATAATTGCTTTACCTACTATATCGACAAATTTGAGGGCTTCATTGTATACAGTGATCTCCTGTGTACTTAAAAAAAAATATTAACAAAATCAATCCAAACAAAATTGAATTAAATATCAAGAGTGATCTTCGTAAAAGTGGAATAAATTGCATTGCATCTGCATAAAGTTCCTGAGAAATTACCAAGTGACTCTTCTAACGACGCCTTGGAAGTATCAGAAATGCCACCTTTATAAACTAGTTTGTCAGCGGTGCGTGTTTCATCTAATAAAATATATGCGAATAAAAGAAAATACGCACAAGTCTGGGATAAAGTCTTTCTGTGTAGAATCTTCGCTCACAAGCAGGGAATCGCTCATAAAATCTTGTTGCAGAACCATTCAATTTTGCTCCTTATCATTCAGTTTCAATCGTAAAGTCAGATTAGCGCCAATCAATCAGATTAAAGAACATCGTAGAATACAATTTCACCATGCACTTAGACAAGTGATGCCCATTGTATGAAAAGTCAGAACTTATTCTGATTGAACAAATTTTGTAATTGTTGAAAAACTTTAAATTTGAACTATTTTTTACATAATATTTTTTTTAATATCCCTAAATATCTAACAATGATCTTTCCATTAAATTGCGGTTTTCAAAAATATTTCTGCAAGTAGGAATTTTCTATTGAATTAGGACTCCTTTTCGTTCCAATTTTCATATTCCCGATCATAAATATTGCTTCAAACTTAATTTGTGTCCCTTAATAGCCCATATTACGAGTAAAAATACTATCTAAAAAGTTTCCTTTAATCAAAAACAAAATTATTTGACTCTCAAGATATAGAAAAGGCTCTACAAATTAACCAATACATTTTTATAATATGTTCTAATAACAAAATCAGTTCAAAGTATTACGAGATTTATTTTCATTAACAACATTTATGATGGGCGTGGCATATAGTCTTTTTTTTTTCTACGGTTCACGCGAAAGCTGATTTTAGACGAATAACTACCTACATTTACCAAATTCGATTGAATTCGTATTATGTGTACTACATATTTTTGATCACAGCTTATATGGGAGAGTGACATTGTGTGGCGATGTATTTTTGCAATATTTTTTTTTCAGAATTTCACATCGTGCAATTTATTGTAAAATATATATTCCCAGAACATTTTAAGCCTTGCAACGTGGATTTTAGTGTAGTTTTTGACTTTTTTTAACATAACGACTAAAATGGCCCATGAAAATAGTAGGTAACGAGAGAACATATTGTAAAAAAGTTAATTGAAGGTTCAGCCTAGCAATTTGTAAAGGAACCCCGTTCGTGAACTTGCGAGAGCTATCCACATTATATGAAAACCTAGTAATGTAGCTACTTGCAAACCTTAATGACCTCCACATGAAGATAGTGTCCTTATACGACACCCAGTGAACCCGAAAATGGCACGCTTCAAGGTAATCATAAACATACTACCTATAAAGTAAGCTCTTCTCCACTATTATCTACTATTTTAATTTAACAGATTAAGAACAATAGACTCACCTTGCATAATAGGCCGCTGCCGCCATCGCTTGTGCCGTCTCCATGCGTACTTCAATCTTGCCATGACGATATTGTAGTTTAGCGGTGCCGTCCTCCAAGACAAGAACATCTTGAAATTCACCCGTATCCTCTTCGAAAACAATTGGCAGAGCACAGGGTCGATTGTTGTTGTTGTTATTGATGATATTGTTGCCTGTGAGTGATGCAGCCGCTGTCACTGCTGCCATTGATGATGACGATGGCTGCAACAGGCCGGCATGTTGTAATGTTTGCTCCACTGACATATTTAAATGACATGGAAGTGTAATTGCTGCTGCTGCTGTTTCCATTGCTGTTGGAATCGAATTTGGCTCAACAGCGGAAGCACCAATATGATGCTGGCTCTTCGTAGCTATTGATTGTTCCCCACCCAGTGGATGTTCACGTATATTGCCGCTGCAACTCGCGATCGATAGCTTTTGTTTTTCTTGAAAATCGCTGAGTTGTTGATGCTTGTGTTGTTGTTGTTGTTGTTGAAGTGCAGCTGGTCTAAGCTTCGTATGTTGTGCTTGGTGGTGTTGTTGCTCTCTGAGCTGCTGATAAACATATGATTTCTGTTCGCCATCGGCTTTGGTGCGTTGCTGGGGATTATATTGCTGTTGCGGTTGCTGCTTTTGCTGGTTTCCAAAAGACAATTCGCCCACTGAAGGCGCAACATACGACGGCGCTTGTGCTGGCACCAATTTCCCATCTGTTTTCTTCTGTGTAATAACTCCGTCTGTGAGAAGGGTGGGTGCCACCGTCTTCTTGCTGCTGCTGCCGCCGCTTTTCTGCGTTCTACCGCTAGTACCACTTGTCGCTGTCTGCAATCTTTTCTTAAATTGTCGTGATGGCGGCAATGGAGGTGCCTCATTCGTCGGCTCCAGTTTTTTACGCTCTGGCGGCGGTGGTGGTCTTAGTGGACGTTCTTTGATTGTTTCATAGACATGATTGATCGGCGCTGGCGGAGGTGGTGGGGATGATGGCTGCTGCGATTCCAATAGAAAATGCAGCTTTTTGCTTGTAGGCTCAACGAATGTGTCAGAAAATTGAAAATGATGCTGATATGCGTAGCCATTCGCTACGGTTGTTGACGCCTGGGCGTGCGGCGGTGGTGCCGGAGGTGGTGGCAACTTGAGAAAATGCAACGCCGGCCTTTGTTGATGTGGCTGCCGTTGCTGGGTGTGGTGTGCTGGCTGAAACTGGGAATGTGGTGATGATCGCACTTGTATTTGTTGTTGCTGTTGAGGATGCACTTGTCTGCTAACCGGACCGACGCCATATCTTACATGTTGCTGTTGCAATTGCAATTGTTGCTCGCTCTCTTTAAATGTTGTTTGGCTCAGTAAATGCTTCTCATAGATGTCGTTCAACAAATTTGTGGCCGTTTTCGAAATGTGATTGAAGTTTTGTGGCGGTTGTTGCTGCTGCTGCTGCTGCTGCTGTGGCTGTTGTTGTTGGCGGATAACTTTTGTTGGAGATCCATCATAGAGCACAACATGCGGGTTGTTAGTTGCTTGCAATTGTCTGGTGGATTGTTGAAGTGTTGCTGCTGCCAACACCGGGGCTTGTGGTATGGCAACTGCAACGGATTGTTTGACAGAGGAAGTTCCGACAAGGGCTTGTTGCTGCCGTTGCTGCTGCTTCTGATGATGATGATGGTGCTGCTGCTCATGTTCAACATGTTTTGATTTTTGTATTGATTTCTGTGTTGTTGCGTTGCCAATATTTTCAAATTGAGGCTGATAAAATTGCGGCGGCTGCGGCTGCAGCTGTTGCTGTTGCAACTGTTGTTGCGGCTTTTGCTTTTGATGCTGTTGCTGTTGTTGTTGCAAACGCCGCTGTTGCTGATACTGATGGTAGCTCTGGCGTTGCTGTTGTGGATGATGATGATGATGCGCTTGACCTTGTATGCCTGCGGATGATGGTGGCGCTGTGGTAGCTATTGCTATTGCTCTCGATACTATGCCAGAGTTGTGTCGTGGTCGGTGTACAGATGCCTGCGTACACAAAGAAAGAACAAGTCAATATGCATGCTGTCTATGCACCACTCGCAATCTGTGTTTTTTTCAACCAATAGAGACGGGTTGCTCTTTGATCTTTGAAATGAGGCACATTGCCACATGTCATTCTTCAAATTTGTTCGTGCGATATGTAAATAGTACAAAAACATGATGTACTTGTATTCGATTCGTTTACTAATTGTTATGATTTGTTTCAATTTTGAAACGACTTTGTCGTCAATATGTTTCTGACTCATGTTGCTATTGCTGTTTAAATAAAAATCATTTTATAACTCTTGCACAGCATGTTGCACTTGTAATAAAATTTAAATTAACATATTTCCACTAATTCTTATAGGTTTTGTGACTCTTCGTTTTATACTTTACTTCCGTTTTGCTTACAAATGTATTTTATGCGATGTATGTTTTTGCGTGTGTGTGTGTTGTGTGTGCGTATTAATATGTTTATCACTTGGATTTAGTGTTTTGTGGTTTTCTACTTTTTCTAAGCGTTTATTAATAGACACATATAGTTTTGAATCTCCATATGAGCACATTAGAGCGTTCCTTAATTCTATAAAGCATAGTGAGTTTAGAATTTAAGTAGTGGGATTTTAGAAATGTACACTAAACTTAAATGTGAAATTGGTTTGCAACTGCCACCCGAGTTTGAAAAGATTATAGGATCATAAAAAATTTCGTCCTTGGCGAGCCCAAGGCCAAAACAGCCAAAAACAGTCTTGAAAATAATTTGCTTATATTTTAATTTAAAAGTGTAATATTTTATAATTTTTTGTTTTTAGTATTTTTTGCAGTATGAAACTTTTTATAAACATCAAGACAATAAATGTAAAAACTTTGAAAATTTTGATTTATAAAATTTTGTAATTTTTTGCAATCAATCAGCTCAACTAAAAAACTTTTTTTTACATTATAATATTGATATAAAGTCATATCTCAATTGAATTGGCTAACTTTGAGTCCCTAGAGACATGTCTTAATTTTAATATTTTTGCATACAATTTGGGCATTAAGCTCTTCAAGATTCGAATTAAAAATCATAGATAGCTCCCGAGATGTTTTTTTTTTAAATATCTTCCCTAAACTGTTTACGGTTTAAACACAAAATCTAAGGCAGTGAATCTTTGATGCAAAAAGGACAAAAACGTATTGAATGTGTACTTATGTATGTGAATTCGAAAGCCATTAGTTAAGGATCACTCTAATGTGCATTCATTTGGATATGTATTAGCACTCGTTTGTATATTTAAATGGGGAGTATTCCGTTTTGACCGTAATTTCTGAACATGTGCGGAGCAATTTTAATAATAAATTGTGTGACTACTTATTATGAGACAAATTATTTTAAAATATATAAATATATACAATTCTTGTACTAAAATAACCAGAGTGACAAAAAAGATATCTAAAACTTACAAAAACAGGTGCTACCCCATTCGTTGAGGATTGTGATGAGTCGTCATCACTGCATCTGAAATGTAAATAAATGTAGAAAAGGATAAAAATCGAAATTAGTTCAAATGAAAATAATATCAAATTACTTAGGCTATTTAAAAATTTGACAGTTCGCTACTATTGAAAGTATTCACAATTTTTCGTTTGTGTAGTTTAACATATTCATCAATAGAGGTCCGGACATTCTCTCCAATCATACTTAGCTAAGTCACAAAGTGCCAGTGCTTAGCAAAGACACACGCCCACGGTGTCAAAATGCAAAGTCTCCAAATGTTGAATAAGTCAAAGAATATAAAAAGAGGAAGAAGTCTTATCTCCCATTCTACACGAAATTTGACGGGAAAACAAGACAAGGGAAATGAGTAGCACCAAAACAATAAGTTGGTGTTGCGTTCATGCAATATTCTACATGTTGGAAAGTGTTTGATTACCATTTTAACAGCTTCAAATCTTGTTTTCATGCACATTTATCAAAATAATAAACAAAAATAAGATCACATGTAATACATATATACAAATTTATATGTAAATTAGTATATATTTTATCAATGAATTCTATATATTTGGAATAGAATATGTTATGTAGAATTTCTACTATTTTTTGATATATAGGTGTATGTCTATGGATTATATATAGGTATACAAATTAAATATTTATAAATATATGCTCATACTATATACAAGATTTTTAATAAAATATCATCTTCAATATTTAAGATTTGATAAATTTACAATATTTTTTTGACAAGGAGCAAGGGCATAAAGCATTTTCCCATATATTCACTGCCCGTCTTGTACCAGGCAATCAGAAATATCAGCAATATCACTGGTTCAAACTCAATGTAAAGTGAAGGAAAATCAGTTCAGCTGTTGCTCTTTATAGTAATTTCGTTTCATCCTCTACTTTGACTCGACTGTCACACAAAGGAATAGACAGCCACGCATGTCTATTGTTCGCATATACATATGTTCAGCGAAGAATAATAGAATTAGAGATTGCGCAATTAGTTGTATTTTTTCGTTTGAGTTTGCCAGTCACCTGTTCGTATGGTGACGTCATAAAGGAAAAGAAAATTAACCAAAAAGGGCAAATAAATTTTAATCATTCTTGCATTTGTATAGTACACGGCTACTTAAAACATATTTAATTAAAGAGAGGTGATTTTTATAAATGAAGTGTGCAGTGGCGAGTTACAATAACGATAGTTCCGAAAAATCAATATTAAAGAACTATTTTTCTTTCCATGTGATGTGGCTTGGCAAAAAAGTGGATTCGTTAATGCCGGCGATCAAGTCCTTTCAATCACAAAAATAGTGTGATTTGCAAAGGCCATTTCATATTGATGATTTTATAAACCTCAAGCAATATGAAATCGGTAAAAATAAAGGAAAATAAAGAAAAACAGTGAAATGGTAATAATATGGCGCAAATAACGCTGACATTGCTTACGCAAAATACGTTTTGAGGGGTTTGAGCAGCGTGCAAGCTGCGGCACAAGTGCAAATTAAATACTTAAGACCATGACGACTAGCCATATAGTGCATGTAATAGGACTAGTAGGCCTCAATCAATAAGCAAATGCATACAACAAATTGTAAATACACCCGAAAAAATTTTGTCTTTGATCCACAAAATTGGGTTTGAAACTATTCTCTGGATTTTACAGTTTGATATAACATTAGAAAGTAGAACTAGTAGACAAAAACACAGTCTAAATATTCTAAATTTACCTTCGCGTTCGTTGCGTTCGATTCGATTTATTGCGTTGCAACATCGTTATTGAAGTTTCGTCGACGGCGGCGTTGCTGTCTGTCGTTGTTAAGTTCGCACGTTGCTGTCACTATTTGTGGTTTATTCTTGATTTCCTTGTCGGCGGCAATAGCGATGACAACAATGTTTTGTTGATAAATTTCTTAGAGTTGTTGTTGTTGTTGTTGGTAACAATGGCATATTATATACCTTATGTAAATATGCACATACTGAATGACAGTTTCCTCCTTTGTGAGCAAACACGCAAGTGTACCTCCTACATACTTACTCGTATGATAGTACGTTCAGCTCCAGCTGTAAGCAAAATACAAAAGCAATCAATTTAATGTGAACGATATGAAATAAAAATGGAATGTTAATTAAAATGCAAAACACTTGTTGGCACAAACACACACACATACATATATGCAAACTTACACAAAAAAAAACAAAAAAGTACATGAAACATTACTGATAGCAGATAAGGTACGAGCATGTGTTAAAACACATGCACATAAATTGTTAGAATGTTGCTAACAAGATGTGCGCTTGTTTATCATTGATTTATAACAACAACAAAAACAACAGCAACTACAACGATGGCAGTAGTAATAGTAATACATTTTCCGCATTTAACCTAAATTTTTGATGAATTTCATTTGACAACATTGTTGATTATCACGATTGTTATCGTTGTTGCTGCATTTTTATTGCTCTGCTGACTGCATTTAGAAGGTCTTGCCCTGGCACTTACTGCTACTACCGTAATGGCGACAATGATGATTGGTCATAAAAGTGCAACAAAGTGTATTTGTGTTTGCATTTTTATGCATTTACTGGTGCATGCCATCATTGGTTTACTTTCATATGACCGCCATCCTCTCTTACCTGCTCTACACACATAATAATGTAAAGGTTTTAGATTTCTTATCACCAGGTTGTTTAATGTGCACATGGGTGTGTGTGAGTGTGAGTGTGTGAGTGCCTATTTTTATTTTTATTTATGCACTACTGACATTTTAAGCTACTAGGTACAAGGGTTCCCTTTTATAAGCCATAATTTGTTCCCTAAAATATGTATTTATCGTGGCCACCGCCATGACCGAATTCGTCATTTTGTCATTTCTTATATTGCGTGCTGCAACAGCCGTATAATCAATAATTCTAATCACTATCACTACAGACAACATGCAATTTTTATGTGGTTCATTGTACCAAATATGCTTTCATGGAATATTTAAGTTTTCATTGACATTTCATTAATGAATACTGACACAGGTACCAGAGCGGCATGTACTGAATAACAAAATAAAGTTGGAACAAGGAATTATAATCGATATGATTGTTTTGATTTTGCTAAAAACAAAATATATTAATGTCAGATTTTAATCTTTTTCATTAACAATAAATATCAATTTAAAACTTTCTTCTTTTCTTATTAAAGAAAGCAAAATAAAAAATATAATAAAAGATGTTGGAAGCTCCACTTCGGTAACATCGAAGATCAGATACCCTACACTACAGGAGTTAGACAAACATATTTTCGAAAATATGATATTTTCAAATAAAATCTAATGTTGTTAAAAATAAACGTAGATATATTCTGCGCTCCAGTGCTTTAATCAAGAACATACTTTTGTATGGGAGATAAGAGTGGTTCTTATCCGATTTTACCCATTTTCAAACTGTACATTTGTTAGTAAATGTAATCATATTTACCGAGTTTCAGCTTGATAAGTATATATTTCGTGCAGAAGGTGTAAAAGCATACCAACGGAATCATATGTTTGTATGGGAGGTTGACGTAGTTTCTATTCAATTTACCCCATTTTAGAATGTATTTATTAATTAATGAAAATAATCGTATGTACCTAATTTCAGCTTTGTATCTTTATATTTTCTCGTACATAGTGTGAAAACGTACATTTGACAACATGCTTTTGTATGAGAGGTACGTGTAGCTTTTATCCAATTAGGCTCATTTTCGAATATATTAATTTTGTTGCAAGATTAATTCTACGTACTAAATTTCAGTTCGAAAGTCTAATATTTACAAGCAGAAATGCTCTTAAATGCTCTCAACAATATGTTTTTGTATGGGAGGTAGACGTGGTTTTATTTCGATTACTGCCATTTTCTAATATTTCGGTTCTGGTGTAAATATAACGTTTTTTGTCAAGTTTTAGTTGGAAATATTTATACTTTCGAACATAAAGTCTGAAAATATACTTTTCACAACACTTTTTTACATTATTGCACGTCCCCGGGTGCATCTTTTGCTGTATTATTATTTGCTAGATTTGGAAGTTTAGCATTTTCAGTGGTTTTTCAATCATGTTTGACATATAAAATACCCCTGATGTGTATTAAAAGCACATACAAAATTATGGGTTGTGTGTTAATAGTTATTCGCTCCTTTGCTCAGGTCTTATGTTCAAACATAAAAATGCTACCATTTTATTTTATTTTCCTTCTTTTTTTTGTAATAACGGTATATTTAACTAAAATTAAATTAAAGCACGGTATTTTTCTTTGTTGATTTTATCACACTTCACATTGAAAATTATAGTTGGAACTGTCACATGAGATTTATAAACAGGTGGACCAACAACTGATGGTAAGTCATTAAAGACGTATTTTATGTTATGAATCGTATTCACACGGTACTTACGCACACACACACATCCATATAAAGATGCATACGAGTACTGAAACATGCTCGTACATTAAATTGTGTGGCAATGAGACCGACCTACCGACACCTTGGTGTATTCAAATTGGACTACTACTATATTTATTATCAAGGTCAGTAGAAAATGTTGTCACTGTATATATTATTTTTCTTAGTATAAATATAGCATCATCTTTACCACTGTGATTACATGTAGCTTAGCATATGGTTTGGTATTTGACGTACTCGTATTTACTCTAGTTAGGAACATTTCCCACTGACACTGCTACCAAAGCTGCATTTGTGCTTTACTTACTTTATTCGATTTTTATTTTTTATTTCAATAATAAAAACATCTGTGAGATTTATTTGTCTTATCTCAGCTCACATATCCCTTTGATTTGTGTTTACTTTGGCTTGTTCGCCAACTTATCGTTGAGGCTAACAGCAAGTCAGAGAGCATACACACATATATGAATGTGCATATACGATAAACATATTCGTATATTATATGAGTATGCATACACTATGTTTTTGTGTATTTGTGCGTTTTTATTGTTGGCTTTTATACGTATTTTTTTGGGATTTTCTTGTGCTTTCTGCATATTCTTTTTCTCAAATCTTATTGCATTCGTAATGTGGCATATAAAGATTATGTTTGCAATCGCTTGTGTAATGCATGGAATCGGATGGATGTGTTGGTGGATGAATTCAAATATCTTCAATGAATGCTGCTTCTTTCAGCAATTGTATAAGGAGTGTACCATAAAAATAAAACGAGCAAAATACATATATTGCATACGTTTAACTCATACGTAAAACTTTATCAAATGATTAAGTGGTGTTACTACTTACTTATACTATAGCGACGTATATTATTTTATAGGATTTTATTTTATATTAAAAATATAAATATAATGAAAATATCCTGACTGTGAGTCACTATAGCATATATGTTATATAAAGCTATGAGCGATGTCATTCTTATAGCCAGTGACCAAAAATAACAATTATATTTGAATAAACAAATTAATCATATCGGTTTTTGCGGTTGACAATTGCTGTTGCAATGTTCAGACAGCAAATCATTTTAAACAACTTACAAGCAGTCCAAAAAAATATTAACATTCATCAGCACGTATGCGAATGAAATGTATAAGTGCACCCCGAACCTTACTAATCCCTGCTGTTGCTATTGCTGTTGGTGTTTAATTCATTTATCATAACATCAACTTGTATCAAGAATGAAATAGTCCAGCATGTCATCACTAAAGGAAAATAGATCGCATAGCATGTACTCTATTCGAATTAAGTATCTACTATTTTTATTTTTTTCTCCCATCACCATTAATACCTACTAAAATTTAATAATATTTTGCTTGCAAATCGCACGGATTAACGTTTTCTTCGCATCATTATTCTGTTTAAGTCTACTCAGCTCAATTTACTGTAGATGGATTTCAACAAACAGATAATCATTTTATTGCCACAATTTCAATACATTAAGGTGGGTCGAATTAAGAAACAAATTCGCAACACTTCAAGCATTTTTTTGCTAGGGAGCAAAATAAAATTTCAAATTAGGTTCGGCTTACATTTTTAAAATAGATTTTTACATATACACCTGTAAATCGACAAAGCTGCACAGTAATCGCTCCTAGAGCCATAAAAATGACCCACATTAATTTTCTCTTCCAAATATTTCCTTCAAATATACTTTTACTCTATTTACAACGTTTCAAGGGACTACAGTTCAAAATTACGCAAAAGCACTTGTGAATCGACAAAAACCCCTTTAAAGCGGGGACTCCCATACAAAGTGAACATAAAAACAGCTGAAAATCGGAAAATAGCCCATAGCTGCCCAAGAATCAAGTGGGTCAAAATCTGATATATATGTTTGCTTCTTCGGGAAAAAATCATAGCGATTGCTTAAATTTTATAATTTTTGCTATGCTTTACTATAGTCAATATTTTGAGCGATACCATTTGATACACCTTAATATATTGCATACTTATATATATACTTATTCCTTCCGTCCATCGTTTCACTCTGCAAAAAACCATGATCATCATTAATTTTCATTTTCATTTTCACCTGAGGCGTATATCAGCGTAAATTAACAATTAATCTTTCGCCGCTTACCCCTGCCCCCCTCCACAAGAAACCCAATTGGCTTGTAACCAACCATATCATGACCGATTAGTATATTCATCTCATCTAATTTCATTTTGGTTGGTTTTCCTTTCATTTGTCTTGTCTCGTCTGATGCTCGAATCTGCGAAGGCTACTGCGTGTCGCACGATTGGATGATTAGCTAAGAACACAATTGGCAGAATCATCAACATTGTTGTCTGCTCATTGACATCGTCATCGTTATCCTTACCACTGTCATCATTATCACCATCATTATTATTAGCAGCTGCAGCAGTAGCAGCAATACAATCGTCATCGTCAGGTTTCAACTGATAACATCTCACTCATCGTCCCCGTTTGTACTTTTATCTGCCTTATTACAATTTAATTTTGCTTTTCTTGCAAATAAAAGAAAACACCGTCTAAGTATGTCTGCTTTAAAGCTAATTTAATGCTGATTTTTCTTTATACCAATATAAGGTGTAGGTCTATGTACTGACACGACCATCAGCTTCGTCAATAAACATTTAATGAGGCGCAGTAGATTTCGACACTTTAACATTTGCACTGTATTAAAATGAAAATATAACTTCCTCAATATTACTCAACTAAGCGTTTTTAAAATGTAAAAACCTCCATCGTCCCATCATCCCATTTACCAACCCCAATCTGAGTGAAATAGCCAGTACAGAAGCGGTCTGATAAAATTAACTAGCTTATACTTAACTTCCGCTAAGAATTTTACAGTAGCCATCGTTCACCCATCCGTCATTTTTACTACTTTTACAAGTATATCATATACTCACCATACAAAAGTGATAAAAGGACTTGCAGTCTGGCATTACTCCCCTGCTTGCGCTCCCTTGTTTTACTTATTGTGAATTGTCATTTCCCTTTCCTTTCAAATGTGTTGTGGTGCAGTCGTCGTCGTCGTCGTTGTAGTCGTCATCATCGTCATCATAATGGACAATTCTATTGTTATCAACTCAGTATGATGCAAAAGGACTAGTGAGTATACATCCACACGAATCACTATGTACTCGTACTACATCATTGTAAAACTCTTTTACAATACAAGTAAATAAAGTATGGAAAATGTACTCCTTACAATAACTGTAGAGCAGTATTAATGAAAACTTAAATGAAACCAGCTAGCTAAAGAATGAAGGAAATAACTTTCACAGTCTATTTTATAAGATCTTAACATGAATAGTACGAGTACGCCTAAGTAAAAGATTCGTGATATATGGCAAAGGCGATTATAAATTCTTAATTAAGAGTGCATCCATATTGTATTCGTGGAGAATATGTAGCAAGTAGATGTTGAATTAAATGATTTTTGAAATTTTATTCACTTTAAACATGAATGTGTAGTCAATTCAATTCCCTTCAAGCATTGTCCGCAGTGAAGTGGAGTGGGAGTATTCCGGGTATGAGTCAGCTTCAGGTATGAGACAATCGATTATTTTCATCAGAACAATATCAATACATACTGCTGATCTGACTACTGTTGAAATTTTTCTTTTATTATGAGGCAGTTTCTGTGCTTTTTTTGTGCAAAAAATGAACATCGACGAAGGTTACAAAGCAAAACAACCACTATCGAACGAAGATGCTGACTCTTGCATTATTTGCTTGAAGTAGACGATGATGAAGGGAAAAATTAAGAATAAAACTTGCCACTGTTTTTTAGTTTAGCCACTGAAGTACTTCAAAATAAATAAATAAATTAATTTTTTCCATTTTTTGTGGATTTTTGTAGGTGCCATACACTTTTTTAAAATATGTATGCTCCAAAAATTGTTGGAGCGCAAAAATATATGGGGGTCGCTGATACATCAAATCCTTATAGAAAACCCCTGGGAGCCAAAAAAAAGCAGTGGAGATAGGGGATAAGCATGTGCAGAAAAAATGTAGGAGGGAAAAATTAATGGGGGATAGTCATACAGGTCACCCATATACATGTGATTTCTGGAGAGCTATTTGGTTATTTACTGAATTTTGGTTAAAAATGGAAACAAATTTAAATTGCGGTACTTATACATAACTTTGCCATTTATTCATAGATTTTCTTCCCCCATGTCTCATTTTCTTTGCAACGGAAAAATTATAAATATATTTTTATTTTTTCGAATTATATTTTTCCCGATTTTGTTTAATAGAATTTCAATAATAATTTTAGAACAAAAATTTGTTTTTCATATTTTGGACGCAAACCATCAAACTATTTAAAAATAATTATATTAATATTTATTAATCTCTTAGATTCTCTCTAGTTAGATATATATAAGTTCTAAGTAATAAAGTTATTTTCGAAGAAAAATACAAAAAAATGTATATAAATTATATCTTCAAACTTGTGTCTCAAATCCATTAAAAAAAAATTTTTTTTCTATCGAACGCAATTTTAAAGAATATAACCACAGCTTTTTAAAAGATATATTATTAGGAAAATTATATATTTATTAGTAAGCAAAATGAATTGCATATACAAATATAGACTCTGAAAGAGTAAGTTAGTTTTTGAAGGAAAAAACTCGGACACAAACTAAACTACTTCACCACCATTTGGTTTGCTGGGTATTAAAAGTTTAATAAAACCTTGGTTATATTTCTTTAATATTATGCTTCAAGTTTAATCTCATCTAAAGATCATAATCAACTATTCTACCTATTTTCATAATCTAAACTACATCATCATTAATCTACTTCTGTTCGTATAACGGTCATTAAAATGAAGCAAATGTGCATAAGCGCATACTTATAAATCCAAGTCAGCATATCTAATAAACTAATATAGTAGTGGCTTATTCATGGTCTAATTTGAAATATGAACAAAATGTATTATTACATGAAACTCCCCATTCTCTCTAGTATAACAAACCTATTCACATCTATTGTAGCTACCTGCTAACTATAAGCATTCTGCCGACAAAGCAACAATGTTGCAGGTTTTTTTTTTTTTGTTTTTTTTTATTTCAACAGAAATATCATAGTTTAACATTGTACTGCGTAGTTGCAGTTGCATTTCATGAACCCTTTTGCACGTTACCTTTTCGTACTTTGCAGTTAGCTTTATTACAAGTGTACACGCATTGTAGTTGTTGGACATTTGGCCATCTTTAATAAATATTATATGAATACAATTTTGCTTAAAAATGTTTATTCAGAAGTACGTAATAAGTACTTTTAAAAGTAATGAAAGAATGCTGAGGCAAATAATAGGACAACAGCAGCACGTAGATGTTTCTCTTCGTTATTGTTTTGTTTTTCTCTGATGATCACTAGTGCGTCACTGAAGACAGTAACGATCGTTGATTTTGCCACTCATAAATTTGTATCAATTTACTATAGAATGAGCTCAATTATATACGAGACAAGGCATGATGACGATCTTTAAAATAAAAAATACACACACTCATGTCAGTCAATGATACGACTGACATCTGTAAGACAAATGAGCACACAAATGAACGGACGGAGAAACACACTCGACTGACATAAACGCCAACCCTTTAAGAATTAAACAGGCGATGAGAAAAAACCCATCCCAAACATGTTATGGTCTATCGGAACAGTAGTCGCTTGAATTGAAATGATATGATCTGATGTGACATGATGTGTATGTGAAATTGGAGTGAGCACAACAATAAATTCAGAATTGAATCGCAGCTTAGGGTGTTCCTTATAGTGTATCATAGTTTCCAATTGGAAAAAAGTGTCATTTATACTCACTACAATTTGTGATTTCATTAAGAAAAGACTGACTTTAACATTGTTGCTCATAGCTTTGAAGAAGATTCAAATTGTCTTCGTTCACTTTGTAAAAAATTTTGTGAAAAGATTTTAACACACGTTCTTATAAAATCCTACCACTGTAAACTGCTTTCTGGGTAAATGGCTAGGACCAATTTTGTATATTGAATTTCAATTTTAAACTACGTTCCTCTAAAAATACCCTATACGTATGATGTCAATTATTATGTAGGTACATACCCACATACCTCGTCCGATCGGTCAGCTTGTTTGCTCTGGTCGATCTCTTGTCATTCGGTTTAACACACAACTGATGGTCAGCAAACAAAAGAACTATTGTGTAATCTGGTATGCGTGCCATGCATTTGAAATGAACTATACGATAGCTTACTCGTAATAATGCCAGTTAGTGATGATGGTGTCATCTTTTTGTCAATGTGCCAAGAAATCAAGCCTTTCTGTGTAATGTGTAAGCAAATACATCATGCAAATGTACCATATTTGCTTACATTGTCAACTGTTTATTTATTCATCACGCTAATATTTAAATTCTTGTTTATTATCACTGTTGTAAAATGATATAATCGCTTTGCATTCTACTATTTGATATTTAATTGCCAAATTGCCCAAAATGTTATTCCAATTCGATATGAGTTGCATTTAAAATTATTTGTTGTTCCTCTTTTCTGTCTCTCTACGGTATTTTCATTGTACACAAATACATGTAATACAGTTTGTAATATCATTTACATGATTTGCTTTGATTATTTGGATTTTCTTGTACAAATCGACATTGAACATTAAAAGTACTCACACGCTTGGTGTTGACTCTGTAATTGGAAGCGACTTTAATTTTAATGTCTTGCTTTTTGTTGATTTTTAATGCTCTATTCAAAGAAGTAGATGGTATGGGAGGGTTAGATGAAAATAAATATAAAATGTTGCCAGACTGACATTTTTGACAGTTTTGATTGATGAGCGCTTCGCTTGAGGGTAATTTTTCCTAAGCTAAAACATCGGATCTATTTCAATTACACAATTAATGATTGACGAAGATATCAAATTGAAAAATCTTTTCGTACAATATCAAAGTGATCACTCAGCTTAATTGTCGCATTCAAAGGTAATGATGAAAATGTAGCTACAGTAGCCTTGTCAATTTTAAGAAAACTAATTAGGCAGTTATTAAATATAAGAAATTTGAGTATATTGAATATATTGTTGCTATGGTTATTGCTGGGTAATTATTTTGAAACAACTAAATTTCCAATACACATATCCATTTTCAAACCTTGAATGGCACTTGACTAAATCGATTAGTCAGAAACATATTCATAGCATTCATAAATTAATATATAATTTTATTTAAATTCAGATTCAGATTATGATACATTCGATTTCAAGAGTAGAGATGCAATTGAAAGGTGGTAATAAAATGTGATAAACTTACTTAATATTAGCCAGCAGTAAGTCTCGCAAATTAAAAAATGAAAAGACTTGCAACGTCTAAACAAAGCACTCAAAAATTAAATATCGTATATATTTTAAAAATTAGTATAATTCATGAAGCGCATAGGAACAAGTTTTTTTATTGAAAACGTGGAAAAAGTAGATCCAGACGATATTGTGATCTTCAGAAATTTTTGTTTGGAAACGTGTTAAGCATCGATCCGGATGAAATGTCATTCCGGCAGAATGGCGATCTCAAGATCCATCGCTTTAGTAAAAATATATTTCAATAAAAAAGATATTTTTCGATTTTGACCTTTTAATTTGACTTTCATAATGTAAATTATAACATCGCTGAATCATTTTTTGCGGTAATTCTGATTACCTAATTATACGACTAATAAAAATCTTGATTAACCAAATAAAATTATTACTAATTATCATTATTTTTGTTAATCAAAATTGAGGAGATTCGATTAATTAAAATTTTGATTATTCGAATCAAATATTCAAAATATTCACAATATTAGAAAAATTTTTTCCATTAATCAAAATTCTGGTTAATCAATTCTTTAATTAATCAGTCTTGAGTAATCAAATAAATTTTAATCGAATAACTATTATTTCGTTTAATCAATATTAGAAATTGACAAAAATTTATAATACAAAATAATATATTTGAGAAATTTTATTTTCATTTCAAAGAAAAATTAAAAAAAACAAACATCTGAAACTGACAAAACTCTGCTTAATCGAATAATTTGTATTTTAATTTATTATTGATTATACTGAAACTGACATATTCTTTTTATTAATTAAAACTTTGCTTAATCGAATTATTTGTATTTGGATTTAACAAAATATTGATTAACTGATTAATGAGGGTTTTGATTAATCAGATTGTTTGATTAAACAATTAATCACAGAAACCTAAAAACATATTTTGTTGAATAAAATTAGTCATTTTGAAGTTGTATTTTATTTTTACAGTTCCCAAACTCTGACCAAAACACCCTTCATAAATTCAATCAGTGTCATGAATTCGCATAAATAAAATTAAATTCAAATTTCATGAAATTTACATTTTCATTATTTGAGTGATTTTCACCAATTTTCTTTTAAGGGAATAATGAAAATATCAAATTGAATATTATTTTATAAAATATTCATAACAAAAAAAAAATAATAATAACAATAAAATCTGCAAAGGGAACAAATTTAAACACCCTTCTAAAACCGACTGTCACTACATATTACCACTAAATAAGATCAGATTATTACGCACATCATCACTGCAGCCTGCATCATCATCATCATCATCATCATAGTCAGAAGGTTGGAAGCGCTTAAGTGCTGAAAGTAAAAGTAAGAAAGGCGTAAAAGGGTCGACGGAAAGGAACAACAAACAAACAAAAAACTACACCCACGCACCCGCACATACTAATCCCTGTCGAATGGTGAATGAATCTAATATTTTAATTTCAATTTGCACAAAACATTCACTCCTTCTTACATGATTCATATTGTCGAAATTGATAAAAGAGGGGAGCCATAACTGACTTTTGTCGGTAATAATCGCATGTGTTTTAGAACTTTCATTTTCATTTCCTTACTTTTTGCTTCTTTTTTTTCGGAATAAAGATATTATTGAATTGAAGGGGCTTATTACTTTTTTTTGTGCCTTCTGTTCATCCAATGCATGTATTCTTCATTGAAGCATAACAATCGCCCACCAGTGTTACCATCAGTGTTGCTTCGACATCACAACATTTTTTAATGTGTTATGGCAATTGTTGGCGCATATTTATACTCTTTCTCAATACATATCGCATATACTAATATGTCTCTGTCACGGTAAAGCTTCTTTCGAAGAGCTCACGCGCGTGATTTACACATTTGTTGAAAATAAATTCAAATCTTACACATCATCAGCTTGGCACAATATGCAATTATGTAAAGAATGTAGAATTCGCCCTTTTGTCACCCATGCAATGCTGATTTAGATGCTTAGAGAAAACGAGCGGATTATGCATAAAGACGCACATGGGCAATTCAATTGATGGGGTGCTTTTCCATTGTTCCATTGTTAAGGCATGGACAGGAGGAGATGGTGTAAACAAATCACATTTGCCACGCATGATATGGAGTAACGGCAGATGTCAATAGAAGCTGCTTTAAATTTTAAATTAATTGCACAGGCAACAGATCGCAATAGATAGAGTGGCGTAAGGACATGACAATATACCTTGAAAATTGCTGCAATTTTAACCTTTTCCAATAGTACCCGCATTCCGTGTGTGTGCCATGTTTCAGCATGACCTCTACAAAAACCACCAATAGATTATGCTTCACTCCACACCACACCAGAAGTTCGACTAGAGTTGGCAGACATGGTCATCATATAAAAGGTTTATTACAAAACTTTCGAGTGGCCAGCAAACAAAACCATGTCCATGCATGAATATAAAATATGTGCATGTCCGTATGTACTTACGTAGACGATAAACATGCCGCAAAATGTAGAAATCGAAAAAAAGTCAAAAGCAATTTGGATACTGAATGGAAGCAACTATTAATCGACTTCGTACGCGTATGGTAAAAATGAAAGGCGTATTAAATTCTAGACAAATTTTTGCATTGACTTTAAATGAAACAAAGGCAGAATAAAGATTTTTGTCAAAACATTTTGTCTGGTGTAGTTTATCAAATTCCCCCTCTACTTGTATATTGCTTTTTCATTAGAGCAACGCCAATAGACGACTGATTGTATGGCAGAAAAGTGGAAAAAAATTGTAAGGAAATTTCAAATGTTTTGACAAATCGTCTGCTCAATTTGGACAGTTAGACAACGGCAGAGCATTGGCATTGATGCCATTGAACAATTGCCTTTTTGGCCACTATCATCATTACTGCCACATGTGTGCCTATAGACAGTGTGCTTAAAAAGTTAGCGTACTACCACTCAGAATATTCGCACTGTGAAACATCACATTCCTTATGATATAGCGATATTTTTTTGGGGAAGTTGGGTCAGGACGGTTGGCCATGATGAGCTCTTTTGAGTAACGAGAGTAACGAGAAACTTTTTGATCATCCATGAACTTGTGTGAAATCGATCGAGCACAGATCTTCTAATAACTTAAAATCTTGTTAGAAGGTGGGAAAACGCTTGCGGCATATACCCCCAAGTCTTTCTCATATATTCTGATAGAGACTTGTGATTTTTTTCCACAATTTCTTCCTCTCCCAGGGATCTGGTGTTTTAAAACATGTTAATTTGCGAGTGTGAGATCACTACAGTTGGCTATGATGAGCTCTTTTGAATGTTCTGGTCGTTCGTCAACTTGTGTGGAAGTGGAATAAATAGAGGAGTGTGAGATGACTACAGTTGGTCATGATGAGCTCTTTTGAATGTTCTGGTCGTCCGTCAATTTGTGTGGAAGTGGAATCAATAGAGCACAGTATTTCTAAGGGCTCAACCATTTTTTCTTAATCCGCGATGTTCTGTCTAGTATTTGAAAATCAGTCAACTTGTGTGGAACAATTTGAGGCTCTCAGTCGCGGTTATGTCCAATCTAGCCTGCACCAAATACTAGTCCGTACATTTTTTAAGCACTTTGTTCATACACAAGCACACAATATAAAACGACGTGTATTGTATTGAAATCGTTGATGTCAAAGCTCTTTATTATTGTTATAGTTGTGGATTTTTTTTTTTTTGTTAAACGAAAAAGTAGAAATAAAAATACAAATCATATATCTATACACTTTTATGCAGTCAGTATTACCGATTCAACCTTTTCATATCGTATTTAAGTAGTGCACTAAGTAAATATAGACGTTCTGCTCTTCCTGAGGATTTCAATCAAATTGTCATCAAATTCACAAAAATATTGTCTTTTTTTGGGCCATTTCCTTTGTCGTGCACATTTATTCGTTTTTGCAGTCAATAGCAATACAGGGCATTGATGTCTAACTTGTCTCTTATTTTCTCTGTCTCTGTTTCTTCGTCTCTCTGTCTCTCTACTAATTTGCTGACAGTTCTGTAGTACGAGTATTTTTGGTTTTGTCTAAAAAGCATAACAATTTCCTATTGAAGATTAATGCGAAATACTGCAATACTGCAACCAATATGTTTATAATGCAAAAACTCGACGAAGCAGCGACGAAATTGATGGTAATTAATTCCAAATCCACATTTGCTAGGCAAAGAGTGGGTGCCGTAGCTCAGTGGTTAGTGCGTTGGCCTTCTGATCTGTAGGTCGTGGGTTTAATCCCCGGCTGAAGCATAACAAAATTTAATATCGAAAAGACTTTTCTTTCGAACGGTACCCACCTGCCGGCAAGAATTGGCAATTTTTCCGGCAGTAACAATTTGCCAAAAATGCTTCTTAAAAGAGCTCTGTGACAAAAACTAAGTTAAAGTGATGTCACAAGAGTTCTGCCGTTCGCAACCGGCTAATATAAGTAGGTCCCTTCTAATGCTGTCCAAATTTAACACGCACAACAGCATTGGAAGAGAAGCTCAGTGGTATCACAATGGGCCTTTCTGGCCTAAGTGTGTTCTCTCAGAGAGAGGGCAGCCACATAACCTAACCTAACCTAGGCAAAGACATTTTATATTTTTTTTCTTAACACATTTATGATGAATTTGAGTATAAACTTAATAAAAGTGCATAATTATTGCATACGTGTGGCAAATTTATGCTATAGTGTTGCATACTTTCAAGCGCATAATAAATAAATTACCTTTATTTATTGTGGTTGCAAACTATGCAATAATATTTGCAATACCATATACAAGGGATTGTAAACTCCACTAATATAGAATCATATAATCGTATCCAGTCAAATCATAGCACGCGAGTTCATTTTTTCATTCGACACCATCGACGAAAGAGAAGAGACAAAGTGAAAGAAACAATTTAATTGCAATTTTAATGACATGAAATGGGCTTCATTATGATATTAATCAAAATCAATATATCTTCGTCGCATTCAACATCATGATTGTGCATAGTCTACAATCCATAGATGCGAGTGTAGTTGTACGTACACAATGCGATACAATCGTAGACCTATGCAAGAGTACATGCGATGAGATCACAACAATGTTGATCTTTGATAAACTGACACGTCCCATGTGGTTGATCGTTATACTTACTCTTTTTTTTCTCCGTTTCTTCGCTGCAACATCTGATACACTGACTGACTAACATAATATGCTGTCGTGATGTCATGATACAAAAATTAACGCTACATTTCCTCACCACTTCATATATGTAGTATGTGAATAAAGAGTAATTTTCGAACGCGTTGATTTATACTTTAAGTGTAAGCGCCTGAGATTGTGCGATTGTCGTGAGCTGTAGAAGACGACATGCGAGTATATTATTGTTTGTGTGAATATGAGAATAAATAGCAAGGCGCCTTTAGCAAGTGACATTTGTAAGCTTCAAGGCGTATAAATTAGCATTAATTTCTTTAATTTTTTTGTTCACTAAAGGATCTTGCCAACTAGAGTCGTGCAATCTTATTTATAGTATACGAAAATTCGATGATATTTTTATGTTCAATTTTTTTTTTTTTGTGCGTGTTGACATTTTTAGTTCAAGATGATATGTGTGTTACTATAATTTGGGTTGTTTCACTCTCTGTTCATTTTTATTTATATTATAAAATGTTTATAAGCATATTTTAGAAACAAAAATGGTATAAACAAGTAGCTAAGGAAATATCAAGCGCCATATGTCATCTTTCAATAGTTATAGTTATTTCCTAGTATACTCAAGCGCAAACATCTTGTAGTTATGATTGTAAAGTATGCATGCAAACAAATAAATCGACTTTGGCAATAATGAATGATCATAAAAAAAGAACAAAATATTGAATAAAATATATCACACAAAGAACAATTGTTTCGCAATAATCATGTTCGATATTGGTTTCATCAAATATTCCTATCCATGTACAAGTACATTGTACTTGTATTTATGTACTTAGTCATATATTGAGTATGTGCCTTGAATAATATTTACATTTTATTCGTCATACATTCAATATATTTATAAATGCATACTTTTTTGTTGATTGTCTTACATTTCAGTTGAAATAGAATAAAAAAATGTTTGCTGTTACATCAACTTTGGCTCTATAAATTTTTGACGAATTTCTGAAAGAAATGGAATCATTTTTATTTGTATATATTATTTTTCGTTTTCTTTTGCCTGATAATTTATAGTAAAATTTTACGTAGAATATGTTTTCCATACACATCAATCATATAGAATCAGGTTTTGTGGGACATTTTTTGAAGCAACTCTGTACGTATAAGTTTGATTGTATTAACCCTTCAAAGGGAATTTGGTTTTTTACAAATTTCAGTCATTGATATAAAAGTTAGGGCTTTAGTGTGTTTACAGATCTAAAGTGAAATTTTATGAGCAATATTTTTGTAGTACATTTTAAATCGTTATTCCCTAGTTTTATGCGCGTTTTTTAAAACTTTTCGAAAAATGGACAAAAATCACCTATACAGAGGGGAGCTCCACGAAAATGTTCAACGTAATTTTCTCCATAATTTTGCTAAACACATCCCATAACTTAAAAGTAAGGGTCACATGGTTTTATGTGCCCACAAAGAAATCCAATAAATAATTTCATAACGCCGATACAAATATATTTCTCTAGTCGCCTCTGCTAGAATCCGTTGTCAGAAGCTTCTCATATTTTTGTATTTTTGTTTCACAGTGTAATTAGGTATGCAAAATATTACATCATATATATACCACCAGGAAGACAAAAGAAGACTTCAAAGTGTCAAAGGAATATTTGCAATGCAAAACTCATTAAAACTAATTGACCGAGAAAAAGAGTTAAGGGGAGAATGAAAGAAGTTCCTAAATAAAGCAAATAGTTACTCCCTGAATGTTGAAGATGTAAATAAATTCAGAAAAAAATATGTATATAATAATAAACTAAACATCATCTCAAGCAATCATCCTCACAGCCAAAATTTACTTTCATTTCTTTTCACTCATCTTATAAGCATACGAATACATGCAAAGAATGATGTTATTATTTGTCATTTAATCATTTCGACTGCATTCATTACGACAAAATTATGTTCATTATCAATGAAACAATGATATCCAACCAAAGCAAAAGGTCATTGCCTTATTGCATTCAACATTCATTCATCAAGCAAAGCAATTGCTACATATGCCTATACGCGTACATTTCCTGTAGCAACATCAACAAGCACCCTTCGAAACCTTCTTACCAGTATTGCGTTCATGTGTTGCCGCCAACTTAATGCAATACTCACTCATGGCATTTTCCTGCTATTGCTTGGCGTGATTTACTGTTTATGTTCATAATTCAGGTTCATCACCATCATGTTTATCTGCATACATAACCATTGACAGCATCATCATCATCATCATCATCATCATCGTTGTTATTATTATCACCAACAGTCATATCACCATAATCACAATAATGATATATATAAGTACAAACGATTCCAACAACCTCAATGTTGTTGCTTGTTTGTTTTTATTTATTTTTTTCGCTCTCTCTTCCCCCGTATATGGAAGAAATTTAAATGACGGATTTGTTCATAAATTTTAAATGAGCCAACACATTCATCATTTTTTGCAACCATCTTTCTCTCTCTCTCTCTCTCACTCACTCTCACTCTCTTAACTACCCACATACAATTTATTTATACAAAGGACACCGGGGATTCCTTTGCTTGCAACATTCTGTAGAAATTTGTATGCAACATTGCTCCAAAGTTATTGTTGCTAGTTGTTCATTGATGTTATTACTGTTTCAGGGTTGCCAAATCACAATTTTTATATATTTATATTTTTATGTTTTTTCATTTGCCAACGTTTTTCATGTTTTAAGAAAAATTGAAAGAAAACAATTTGAATTGCTTAATTTACGTAATATTCGAACTTATATGCTGTACACAAAGATATACGTTCGAAAAAATATACGTTTGTATGAGAAGTAGGTGTGGTTTTTCTCCGATACACCTATTCTCAAACTTGTGAATTTATTAACAAATACTATTATGTGCACCAAGCGTTACCTTGATAATACTATATTTTCGTGCTCAAAACGTGAAACAATGTAAGCAAAACCGTATATTTGCAAGCATACTTTTGTATTGGAGCTCAGCGTGTTTCTTATCCGATTACACCCATTCTCAAACTCGTCAATTTGTAAGCAAATATAATTGTAGACTCCATTTTTCAGCTCCACAGCTTTATATTTTTGTGCACAAATTGTGAAAAGATGCATGCGGAAATATACTTTTGTATGGGAGGTAGGTGTGGTTTTCATTGTAATTCGCCTATTTTCAAACTAGTTAATTTGTTGGCAAATATATGTAATTATAAATACCAAGTTTCACCTTGATAGTGTTAATTTTAAAACTATCAAGTTATTGTATCGTAAGTTGAAATAATCACATTTCAATTGTTTCTGCAACTTTGCAACAAACAAACAATACAAGATCTAAAGCGATTAATCTAAATGAACTCCGACAATCGGTATGAGTGAGCATATTCATCGTAGATAATAATAGCAGTTTCATATCCATCATCATCATCATCATCATCATCATCATCATCATCACCAACATTATTGTTATTGTAATTCTCATTATTATCATTACTTCAATATCATCATTTCATTCTTCCTTCCTTCCGTTCAGCTATTAAACCAGTAAACAACACACCATACTGTGCAATATGAAATTAAAAAAATCTCCTTACAGTCGGCTGGGGCCGACCAAACTATACCCTGCATATGTAGATTTATATATAAAAAGTTTACTCGAATATCCAACTTTTCTTTTATTTCCACTTTTCGACAAACAATTTTTGCATATACTACTAATTTACACCCGAAATATGGTTGACTTTGACGAAGTAAAAGGATTTTAAGATAATTCCGAGGCTTAGTATGGAAGCTATATAAAAAGTGGGCGTGGCTTACCACTTTCTAGTAAATCCAATTAATTTTTCAATGTTAATCCACACCTTAAATTTAGTGTCCTACGTTGAATAGTTTCTAAGTTATGGTGGTTAACATTTTTGTTTAATTTCCTCAACTTTGTATGGGAGCCCCAATAAGAAGTGGGCGTGGTACGCTGATTTTTCGCCAGATTATTTCCGACTACGATATTAATTTAAGTGTCAATTATGGTTATTGTAGACATAAGATTGCCTAAGTTACAGCTGTTTCAATTTAAAATTTGTATGGGGGCTACGATAAACACTGGTCGTGGTGCGCCCATTTTCTGTGAGCCTAGTTGCTCGTACAATACTAATCCATACCCTAAGTCTCGTTGTCCTAGGCTAAATGGTTTGTAAGCTATGGAGCTTAAAATTTTAGTTTAATTCACTCGACTTTGTATGGGAGACCCATGAAGGAGTGGGCGTGGCGCACTGATTTTCTGCCAGATTTTTGCCGACTACGATATTAATTTAAGTGTCAATTATGGTTATTCTAGACAGAAGATTGGCGAAGTTACAGCTGTTTCAATTTAAAATTTGTATGGGGGCTACGATAAACAGTGGGCGTGGTGCGCCCATTTTCTGTGAGCCTAGTTGCTCGTACAATACTAATCCACACCTTAAATCTCGTTATTCTACGCTGAATAGTTTGCAAGTTATAACCGGTAACATTTTTTTTAATTTCCGCAACTTTGTATGGGAGACCCAAAAAGGAGTGGGCGTGGCACATTGATTTTCTGCCATATTATTTCTGACTACCGTGTTAATCTAAGTGTCAATTATGGTTATTCTAGACAGAAGATTGCCGAAGTTACAGCTGTTTCAATTTAAAAGAAGTACAGACACTTTGTATGGGAGCTACGCTAGATAGTAGGCGTGGCTCATCTACTTTTGGTGAGGTTATATAGTAGTATAATATAACTCTATGTGCAAAATATTGTTGTCCCAAGTGGTATATTGTGTGAGTTATAGCAAGTTAAAGATTTTGAAAATTTCGAGGTTAGTCGCTTTGAATGCTTGGTGTGGGCGTGGTTATTGACCGATCATGCCCAATATCAATCCCCTCCGTACCCTTGGATCATAGATTACTTATGCCAAATTTCATCGAAATAGCTCAATATTTACTCAAGTTATCGTGCGAACCAGCCAGGTGACAGACAGACGGACGGACGGACGGACATCGTTAAATCGAAAATTTAATCGACGCTGATCACGAATATATATCCATGTCTATATCTCCGGAGATTCCTTCAAGTGGACACAAACATCTGACCGAAATGAATATACCATGCATATTGCATTATGCAGGGTATAAAAATGCCTCTGAGCATTCATTCTACCCTAAACGAAGAAATTGCCATAGAAGGATAAGTAGATAGTTGCACTTCATGTTGCAAGTGTAAATGAAAATGACGAAGAAGCAGTGACAGCAGTAGCCCAGGAAAACTATAGCATACATTTGTATGTAGCAGTGTTGAGTTTGTTGAATCATATTTGTATATAAATCTGTACTACTCATTTTTCCATGGGAACATTTGATACAAAGTGGAATATGAATTCGATTTGAATTGAAATAAAACACGTTAAAATAATCAAAATTACCAGAATTTTGGCTTTATTTGACTCATAAATTTTGAATATTTAGTTTTCCAAAATGAATTTGGACATTTGAGCGCTTCGACCCGACAAAATATGGCGAAGCTTGGAGGTTAAAATGTTGATCACGTTTTAAAGAATCGGGTGTAATCGTCTCGAAATCATTTCAAAGAGTCAAAAATATATTAGGTTTGTGCTTCGGTTTGCAACAACCAAAAGGACAGGTGACATATATAGAGAAGCATACATTTCGTTTATCAGCTGTCATAATATTATTTTCACCAACCAACATATGAGTTCGTAAATTGGCGTAATCGAATAAAACTCACGTCTCCCATAGCTCTCATATAAAATCACATTTCAAAATAGTTTCAAAACGTTTTCATATTTTGTGCATATAAGACTGAAACTCGTTGTTTTAGGTTAATTTTGTCAAAGAGCAAACATATTTAAAAAAGGTTGTGATCGGATAAAAATGAAGCCTACCTCCCATACAAAAGTATGTTTCCAAATGTATTTTTTCATATATATGCTTTTATTTACAACTTATTATGAATTCGTTAAACATTTTCTTCAAGTTTCAAGGTCTCATATTTACTCAAATACTCGTATGTCACATATCATTTTCAATTTTATGGCATTGAAAGTAGAAATGCTTGGCTTTGGGTGCATGGTGCTATAAAAATAACAATGCTCGTAAAATATGTGAAATCGTATATTTTAACATTTTTCATTGATTTTGTACAAATTATGTATACTTTCGTAAATTGAAATATACCAGCAAACCAAAATATTTGTGGTCACACATATGAACTAAAAGGGAATAATATTTTTTTATGCTTTTTGAAACTTCTTTAAAGCTTTAAAATTGTGTGCTCATTTTTCATAAGGTCTCCTGATCGTTCTTGTAAATGACTTCAAAGTCAATTTGAATTTTTTTCAGATGCTCTAAAATGTTTATAGAGCTGTCATTCTATGAAACAGTTTGACCATCAATAAGTCATAAGAGTATTTTCACATCTTTTTAGTTTACTGGGATGTGCATACATATATTGTATATTTAATGATATGTTGCAAGTATCTAATATGCTTCTGTTAGTTTAAAACTCAATAATTTCCATGTAATAAATTGTTGACCACAAGTAGCAAGTTGATTAGATCGTCTTCGAACTCATACATACATACATACTCGTCTATATATTGTATATTGTCTATCATACATATTATATAATTGAATATCCATTTACTCCTCTTATACGAGGTATGGTATACTACGATATATTGTCTCAGCGTTGTCGTTTCAGTCACAAGATAAGTATCACAATTCTTGTTCGAAATGTTATCGTATTCATACTTCAAGTATTTTTATTATCCCTCATCCATTTGCTTAATTTTTAGCATTTTCTGCTAATTAACTTTCAGCTTCATTCAAATGCACATTTATACAACACATACCCACGCATATTCGCATAAACATCCCAAACAGTGTTGCCACTAAAGCAAAGTTTTTAATTTTTCCCAAAAAAAAATTAAAAATACTAAAATCGATCTAATCTACCAAACTTTAGCATATCACAAGGCTATATTTACTGTAAACTATCCAAATGTGGCATAAAAACGTTCGTCGAAGATTTTCAGATATCAGAACGAGTTCAAATAGGCCTCTATTCCTCTTCTATGATAACACGGTGAGCATTGCTATGGAATTTACGGTAAAGTCACAGAGTTTTTTTTCCCCCTTAAAGCACGCAGTCATTATCTTGAGCTGGAATCCACGTACGCAGGTTTCGGCATTGATGGAAAGCAAATTATTCATATTTAATATTTTGTTACAAATTCCCGAGAAATATTTGCAATTCAAAAATTATAAATAAATCGAGTTTCCCTTCTTTTTTGCTCATCCGCTATTGATAGTCTTGGATATATTTTAAATGATCCAAACCAACAATTCTTTTTGCAGTGCAGCTTAGAAATGCTAGAAGAAGAGATAATATCATTAAAATATCTATTTGAAATGCAAAATTTATATTTTCTTGAAAATAGTTTTAAATAATATTTTTTCCAAAACTTCTGAAGACCAAAGCTACCTGCGAAAATACTGCCGCACTCAA
This sequence comes from Megamerina dolium, assembly GCA_963854835.1. Lineage (NCBI taxonomy): Eukaryota > Metazoa > Arthropoda > Insecta > Diptera > Megamerinidae > Megamerina > Megamerina dolium. The sequence goes on along the minus strand of OY978529.1, from coordinate 69,915,597 downwards.
TATTTTTAATCGAACTACCAATTTTAGTTTAATTAGACCAAAATGGCAACGCTGACCACTATTAACACATGCCAGAGCGGTATTACGTATTGTTCATATTATCATTTTTAGATCTTTCCCATTTTCTATCTGTTTCTCTCTCTCCATCTCCCTCTCTGCCTTATTTACTTTCATTCAGTGCACTTATGCTTTCATGTTAACTCGATTTTTATGACTCTTCTGCAACAACTTATGCCACAATGACAATACTATGACGATGTCGATGACGATGACGATGACGATGACAATACTGATGAAAATGATGATGATAGCAACAACGTTGCATAGAATAAAATTCATATGAATTCCAACTAAAAATAATCTTCTGAATAATATGTTGAGCATCTATGTTACTAGATGATGGTATGGAACTGAATATGCCTGATGATGATGATGATAATGAAGATTTCACATTCCACATATTTGTAGTAGCAAACGGTTGGTATGTACCCGTATTTATGATCCTTGAGCGTATTCTGACCCACCTAGATATGAGTATGGATGTAGGTGCATATGTAAATATCAACTCATACACATGATAAAATTTATAAATTTGATGTAGTTCTACTACTATTCTTATTGTTGTTGTTTTTTATGCGACACAACTTCCACTTGAGACTTTTACTGCTTCTGATGAGGCTCCTACTACGTACGACTACTACTACCATATTACACATGTATGCATGCATGCATGTAGTCATCATCGTGTTGGTGGCGTGAAAGGATTAGAAACTTGATATAACACATACATGTACATAGGTACCTATGTATTCCAATTTATATACGCTTGAGCCTTAATGATTCTGTTAGAGTTGTGCTCCTACTTGTCAACTTCCGCCAAGTGGAAGTTCAGTCTTGTGGTGCCTGAGGTATTTGCACAGCGCTCCTTTATTGTCATATTAAAAATGTTTGCATGAATTTTTGTGGAAATCCAAATTTGATCGTTTCTTTTGTATTCACTTTCAACGTTGTCCTTTATACCCCTTCACTTTTGAAGTGAATTTGTACCAATGCAATTCAAATCTTGTGGAGCTGTGACTCATATAGTTTTGCAGAGCGTTACTTCAAATTCTCTTGTTCAAAATAATCACATGAATTCTTGTAGAAATAAATATTTGATCATTTCTTTTGTGTACAGTTTCTTCTTTATTTTAGTACATACCCGTTTTTGAAGCCAGTTGATCCCGATTTAGGCACAAAGACATTTGCATTTTGCAAATATTGTTTGGGGGCGAGAGACGCACGGAGAAGAGAGAGAGGGTTTTTGTTTCACGTCCATGTGACACGCTTTGTGCTTGTCACTCGTAATGTCAAACATTAAGAAAACATACAAACAAGTTGACATGTCTCTGAAAAACAAACGAAGCATCAAAGGAGAATTTAAAATGTTCTATATATTTCATATGGTGTCATTTGACACAGGGAAAATGTCAACTTGACTCATCTGTCCTCAAACACGGGCATTGATGATGACAATGCTCCAAGTTAAAGAAACACTGACATGTTGACTTAAAACTAGGATACCTCAATTTATTTCAAAAATTATATTATGGTTTCGGAGAATTTGTTTTCTTGTCTTGTAAAATTTTAAGCTAAAGCCTAAGAACGGGACTTAATGCGGTGCCGCGAGCATCTTCAAGTAAAAGAGTTTGGTAAACTAAGAATTCTCCTCGAACAATATTTTTACCCCGAACAGAAACTGAGAACTGTATACAAGTAAAAAAAAAAAAATAAATATGTGGCACTTAAAGCCCCAAAGGGCTCATTGGCCGAGCTTCTCTTCCATTACTGTTGTGCGTCTTAAATTTGGACAGTATTAGAATGGACCTACTTATTTTAGCCGGTTCCGAACGGCAGAACACTTGTGACATCACTTTTTCTGAGCTTTGTCACAGAGTTCTTTTTATAAGCTTTTTCATGGCAAGTTGTTACTGTCGGAAGAATTGCCAATTGCTTACCGACAGGTGGGTACCGTTCGAAAGAAAAATCTTTTCGATATTAAATTTGTTATGCATCAGCCGGGTATTGAACCACGACCTACAGATCAGAAGGCGAACACACTAACCACTGAGCTACGGCACCCCACCCACTGTATACAAGTACATCGTTATAAAAAACAAGACGGTGGCGTTCAAGGAAATTAGTATAGACAACGAAGCACTCAATTTGGTCGGGACTAGCTTATTAAAATATTAAATTAAATATTTAATTAATAATTTTTCCTATTTAAAAATAAAATAACACCGAATATTATGTGGTAGAACAAAATTCAGCAGTCGCTTTATTTAAAAAAATAAACATTTGCATTCAAAATTGATTTGATAAAAGCTGTGAAAATATTTCGAATTCTCTTTTTAAAGGTAGAATGTACATCACTGCTATTAAAATAAAAAAAAAAATGAGAATATAGCAAATTAAATATCAAGTACTTACATATCAAGTAGATTTTAATTATTCAAATAGAGCACATATCTACGAATTGAACATGAGAACAACTCAATTACAGTACTATCCATGTACTGAGTATGATGAACTTTTTTTTTGTTTTTTTTTGTTTAGTAATCGATTTGGAGCAATTTGAATAGAATGCAACATGTAATTTATTAAATTGATGATATGTATAGGTAGCTAGGGTAGCTAGGTGGTGGGGCAAGTGATGAAACACTAATAGACACAAAAATCTATTCAATAATTTCCGGAAGATGCATACATAAGTGCAATACATACGTATGTACGATATATTCAAATTAATATTGAAACTGATTCATACCAACAGCAACAACAACAACAACGTAGACAACAATAACAGCAACAAACTATTTATGTAGATATTTTAGATCATAAAAGAAAATGTATACAGAAGTAGAAGTAGCAAAGCAGCAACATTATCATCATCATCATCATCATCATCAGTATCTATGGCAGTGGCAATGGGAACAACAACAACAACGACAACAACATTAGTAATAGCCACATTAATATTGATTGACTGACTAACTGACTGGAGGCTGGCTGGCATTGCTTTTATGCACTGAACTGTTTCACATTGGACATTGGTGCTGCTGCTACTGCTGCTGCTACTGGTAGCGCTGCCTATAATCGTCCGTAAATGATGCCACTGTATGTACTGCTCTTGATGCTTTAAGATAATAAATTTCCCCCATTGCTGAGGCTGTGCTATATATCGCTTAGTAATATTATGTGGTTGTACGTATTTGTGTTTGTTTATAAGACACCTATCCACATGTACGAGTTTGTATGTGTGGATATATGCACGTTTGTTTTGCATATTCCTGTTAACTACAAAAGTGCTTTGATGTTGTTTGTTTCATTATTTTAATTTCGAATTTTTGAAAGATTTCTTTTTATTTTGTTTTGATTTCTCATTTTTTTTTTTGTGTGTTTCCTCAACTATTGTTGTTGTTGTTGTTGTTATTGCGGTTATATACTCATACATGCATATACATATGTATGTAGTTACGTATATCTTGATGTTTTTGGGCCAAAGTGTGCTCTAACAAAAGCATATGTTTATCATTTATGCGTGCATACGATTGGATCTATACAAGACATGAATGTATTTGTGTTTTTTTTTCTCCTCGTTGAGGCACAGATGTTGAAATTTATATGCTCATTTGGAAATACTTCTAGATATGTTCGAATCAAATGAAAATATACAAATTTTCCGAAATGCTAACGCATTATGAAGAAACAACTCAGCTTCATACATATGATATATATTGTATGTATATAGGTATATACATAAATACATAAATACATACATACATACATATATATGTATATTCACATATGAATATGCATATGAATGTACCTTAAATGTTGGATCATTTGTTTTTGTCTACTCTGCCTGCTCCTACCTTTGATCCTCTTCTGCATTTCAGAAAAAAAAGAAAAACTCCAACCAAAGCCTCCGGAAATGTTTCTTTTGAAATATTTTCATTGCGTGTGGAAAATTAAACAGATTTTCCTTTAAATTCACTTTCCGTTTTGATGCTCCAAATATTTAGTACAATGAAGTACAAGGAAGATTTACATGTACAATATGAAGAAAAATCAATTGCATAGTTCAAGCGATAAAATTAAAGTTTTGCTGCCTGCAAACATCAAAATATAATAATTACTCGATTGGATTTTCTACTTAGAAAAATTTTTTTTTTAGTTTTAGTTTAATATTATCATTTTGTTCTAAGAAATACAAATTATTTTGCGGTTTTATTGATTTTTTTTTTTTTTTGTATAAATTGGGCTAATTTTTAGAGGAAAATGTTATCGATGGTGCCTTGCCATTTTGATGTGCAAGATTTTTCTATCTTTCGCATAGAATGGTCCTTTTTAGCGAAGGTTTCGCTGTTTTTTTTTTCAAGATTTGTATTCAAATCATCCAGGTGACAAAAATACATCTTTAAAACAATAGTCGTATTTCCAGAAGCCCAGAAAATACGACACCTTTGCAATGCCCCAGTAGAGAGAACAAAGCATTAATTCTTACAGCATATCAGCTTGTATGTCGTTTAAGCAACATTTTTACCATTCCGTCATGAATATGATTTTTGCTTAAAAAATAAAATAATTATGTGGCACTTAAAGCCCCGAAGGGCTCATTGGCAGAGCTTCTCTTCCATTACTGTTGTGCGTGTTAAATTTTGGACAGTATTAGAAGGGACCTACTTATTTTAGGGACCTATTTATTTTTTACTTATTTTGTCACAGAGTTCTTTCAGAAGCTTTTTCATCGCAAGTTGTTACTGTCGGAAGAATTGCCAATTGCTTGCCAACAGGTGGATACCGTTCGAAAGAAAAATCTTTTCGATATTAAATTTGTTATGCATCAGCCGGGGATTGAACCACGATCTGCAGATCAGAAGGCCAGCACACTAAGCACTGAGCTACGGTATGCATCGTTACCACTACCATTACATAATTATTCACACATCTGTCTTGCGTTCTTTCCTTTGTGGAGATGATGAAGTAATCAATGTTGCAAGGGAATATTTCGATCATACGCTGTCAGAGTAATTACTTACTTTTCGAATGATCTTGAAGAGGATTTAGAAAATATATAATACTTTCCATTTGCCAGTTAAGTCACATGTGCCACATACCAATCAATAAGTTATTGATATGCTGAATTATTCCCGGGTTTTAAGTCTCTGCTAAGGAGTTGAGACAATTTCTAACGCTATAATTTTTCCATTTATCGTTAAACCGCCATTATTGAATCACCAACATCATTTAGCAATGATTGATTATTTTCCAATCGATTTCCGATTGTTTACGATTTTAGATATTATGGTTTGCAGCTAATATTCTAAAAGTGCATGAAATCCTAAATAAATTCACTTAATGGAATCGATTGCAAATAGTAGATATGATAAGCCTTCCATGAAAATACAAATTTTCTAGATTATAGCAATACTAATACTAATAAAAATATTATACAAATCGCTTAAGATGTAATCCCTTAAGAAAGCGGGAATAACAAATCACTTGACATGTATTTACTTGGCACAAATAGTTACTCGTGTGATTTTATCTAAATCACTGCATACAAGTCGGAAGCATTCAATAGAAATCATATCAAATTACTTAAGGAAAATGACTGTGAGTGATGTCGAACGGACTTATCAGGGTGAGTGTACGAGTATATATTGTACATAAAGTATTGTAGTATATTTCAATTTCACTCTATTTGTCCGGCATACATTGTCGTTAGCAAATTAATTAGTATTGTTAAAAATGATGTGATGTAGTGCATTAGTCTTATGGCGTTATGGAGTGGATAGTCAGTCAGTCAGTCGGTAGAGGCTTTGTCCATAATCATAGACACATAGGTGTGTGTGTGTGTGTGCGTTATTTTTATTGTTATTGTTGAAACAATTGCAATTATAATGGTTATATGTATGTTGCTAGTTGCAATTTGCTTACATTTGCATGTATGTGCTCCTTTTAATTTTCTGTTTTTTTCTTCTTCTTTTATTTCTCTTATGGTTTTCTGTATTCACTCTCGTCTGCTTTTGTGTTTTGAATTCATTTTAATTTTTTAAATTCTGTTTTTTTTTTTTATTTTCAAAAAAATATACACGTGTGTCTAGGAAATATTTTCATTGTTTTACTGTTATACGTTTTTATTTTTATTATTTTATTTTATTTTTGTTATCCTCTTCCAGCTCGGACGCTTGCAACATACTGGGCTGCGGTTATATGACTATATATTTGTCTTATATGCGTGGGGCGACTACTGCACATGGGTGGTTTAGTTTATTTTTGTTTACCATTGTTGCTGCGTGTTGTGTGTCTATACATATATGTATAGATGTTTGTTCGTTCCTAAGCGCATTTCGACTTAAATATGCTCATGTTGCAGTAATTAGAAACCGCAACTGAATAACATTAGCAAAGCCACTTGTTGTTGTTGTTGTTTTAGCGGTATTGCTTTCGCAAAACTTCTAACAAACGATCGGAACTGCAAGCAATTTACAAACATATTCGTACGTCTGTGTTATATACAGATACATTAACATATTTAGTGTATGAGAATTGTTTTTATTTTTCACCGTCCTTCCCAACAATACATACACATACATAGGGGATATCTGGATTGAGTTGGAGCATCGCTATAATTCCTAATGTTCGCATGACAAATTATTAATCTCGTAATTTTTTATACTTCATATGGCATAATCGAACAATAATTAAATTAAATTGCTTAAATATGCCAATATCTATTATTTCTGTACGTTTTAATCATTTTTAAGGATACCAATTTAAATTATTGCAATACTTTTTTCCTTCTCTATAAAGTCATTTTACAGAGACTACAAATTCCATTCCGATCCCATCTGATAATCCCCTATACGATACGATGCGATGCCGATGTCGATGTTAGCAATATGTTTTTCTTGTGATTATTTCTTTCATTAAACTGCAGCAGTTGCAAATAAAATTTATTGTTAAATTAATATTGCAACAAATTATCATCAACATATTTCACTAGAAAATGCTTAGGAGACTTCTTGGTGGTCTTCGAACTTAATAAATTAAATCACTTGCATAAATGCAGAACACGGATTACATACAGACTCTTTGATGTTCTCGTTTAATTTGTATTTGTATTTTTTTCTTTTTTATTTATATTCTCTATAGAACTATACATAGACCTATACATAGAAAATATTATATAGATAAATAAATTTATCTTCTCCATGGATATGTGTTTTGTATATTTTTGTTGCAACAAATTTCCGACAGCTTACTGTTGTAATGATTGACATGCTGCATAGCAACGAAATGGTAATGGGAAAGCTATAGCTAAATATTGTATATAATAAAGTATTATTATAGCTATAAAAACTAAACCAAAATATAATATATTCATAGGAGAAAAGTCAGTAAACTGGAATAGGATCTAGTTGAGGCTAGAGGCTCGTAAAACTTTGTGCGATCTTCTATTAAAAAAGGAGAGTACAATGTACACAACTCGACTATCTCAAAACGTTATTAAAATAAGAGAGCTCTGTGTTAGTAACTTTTTTCCCCCATATTTAAGTAGAGAATAATCAAAGTAGAACCAGCGTCGCTTGCTGACAGAGGACCTAAACCAAAAAAGCTGAATTCAAGTGAAGTTGAAAAAAAATTAATAAATATATAAGTAAGTATTCCACTAAAGGAAATCGTGAAGAAACAATAAACTTAAAATTCAGACAGACAGATAGCTAAAAGAACAGACAGCCAAGCAATCATTCAAACAAATTGGCCGCACAAGTAAGTGTTAAGGTATGTATATCCGAGTGTACTTCTTACTTACTTACATATATTCTATAATAGTTCTAAAATAGATAGCAAATGCATTAAAAAAAGGCAATAAGCCAACGACCAGTAATAACAGTAGCAAAAGTTAAGGGCCAATGTAGAGAAAATAGAAACGAAAAAAAAATAAAGCAATGTTTACTACATTTTTATTGGCACTGAAGGTGATTATTTTCATGTTGATAGTGATGGTGATGAGTATGAACGACGACAGTGCTTGAAGAAGTAAAGAAAAGTAGCAGTAGCAATCATTCACCTTGTTTGCTGTGTGTCTATCATATGTAAGAGCTACTCCTAAAGTCTCATAGAAATTTATAATTTACTTGTTATTGTTGTTGCAACTACTTGCAGCTGCACTCAACCATAACGATATGAGAGTGAGTCGCTTGTCAGTCGTAAATATTTTGACTAATTTCGTGTGATTTGTGTGATGTTTGTAATATTTATGAAAAGAAAATTCTACTGAAGAAATAGGTAAATAAATAAATAAAGCAAAACAAAAAAAGTTTTGTCTTTATTTCAGTGTAATTGAATTGAAGAGTAATCGATAACAACAATGACATTTATAAATTCATTATTTTCTTCATTGTGCTCTCGTTTAAATCAGCTTTTAATTGAAATACAATAAAATTTATGTTAAATCGATAAATACAACAAAGGAACATGTGTAGGTATAACATACGACACTCTACACATCTGTCTATTATTTGTTTGCTATTGCTGCTGCTGCTGCTGCTGCTGCTGCACAGTGTCAACTATATAAAATATGGGCAAAAAAAAAAGTTGATTTCCATTAAATTCTGGCGCTCGTAGTTATTGTTATGAAATTAGTTTTTAAGTGCAATATTATGACGATTTTACCATAACCATGCCCAGAGAAATGTTGTGTTAGAAGAAATACTATTTAGGTAGAAACCTACCTAAATAGTGAAGACGGGATATAAGTATACGATATAAAAAAAACTTTGTTGACAAAAACGAATGGGCAAGTGGCATATATTTTACCCCTCTATGGCTACCCTAGGGGCGGTGGAAGCGTTGTTTATTAAAAAAAACATAAATTGTGTATAGCAGAGCAGAAAACAAAATGTTCAACATTATCACAAAATGTTTGAAAATCTAATTCCATACATTTTTACTTTTATATATTGTAGTCAAAACAAAAATAAATAAATAAATTTTTTGAATTTTTCTTAGCTAAGTTGTACGCATATGTATGATATGATAAAAAAACATTCTTTAGATTAGGTCAATTATTTTGACATTTTTGGCCAACAGTAAAACATCGTATTATGCCGCCTTTTAATTTTATATAATCAAATAGCCTAGAGGTTGTGGTATGCCTTGGCCATGTCTGCAGCAGCAGATTGTATGTAATTTTCAATAAAATAAATTACCCATTGCTATTTCTGTACGTAACTTAACCACTTCAGTCAACATGCTCATTGGCCTCTTCTATTTAAAGCATACTAGTATAATACAATACATTACTTTAAGTAGAATTTTTATCGGATAGATAAGCGAAATACAAGCACCTATACTCGAATGTAGTATGTACATACAAGTACAAGTACCTATACATATCGAAAGTAACATCATACATATTCCATTGTGCTAGTAATTCTAGAGAGAAATTAAAAAAACAATACAAAAAAAAATGGAACAACAATAAGCTTGAACGTCGAACGCCTGAACATTTGAAGCACCCAAGTAACTACATATATGTATATGAAAAGCACCTTAGTAAGATGGTAGAATGTGTGAATATGGCATCCATAAGCAATTCCGTTCAATTGACCTGAACGACATGGAGAATACGGCTCTTCGCCCGCATGTTCAAAATACATACATGCATGTGCACACATATGAATGCAAATATCCACATATTGCATAGCTATGAAGGTACCTACAATGTACTACATGATCCTTGTAAATATCAAAATTGTTCAGCCAAATCAGTTAAATGCATTAATAAAATATTTTGCAAAAGTTGTTGCCACAAATGCTTTCTCTCCTTCTCACATTGTGGTATATACACACTAATTCCATTGAGCATTGGGAATATAGAAATGCCGTAAGCGCCATCTTTGAAACAAACATGAGCAAACTTTCTTGTTCCTCATGCACTAGTATGTTGAATAATTTATTTATGAAACTTATTGTTTTGCTTACACTCTCACACACACTCTCACATTGTCTCATGTGCGACAATGCAAAAACTTGTACATTTCTAAGTGAGAGTTTGTGTGTGCCTCTGTGTGTGTGTGTGTGTGTGAATGATCCTGGGATATAAAGTTGAACTTATGCACTTGATGCTATACCATCATAGCCCATAGCTCTCAAGTGTAAAGAAAACATTGGAATCTCATTTCGAAATGTTTACAATATGCAATTGTTTCTTCGTTTTTGCCACCAATACCAATGTTTGGTATTGTATTGTATTGTATTGTATGTATCACTTGAATTTTTAAAATGCAATACTATATAGAGATGCTACTTTTGCCTGCAGCAACAAACATCTAAATATTGTTTATACGTTCATGTGTAGATAAGAGTATCATGGGCATCATGTGTTTCATCTTAGCATTCAATCTATTTATCTACAATACAATTTGCCAAAGCGCACTGTCAAAAGTTTTTCGCAGTGAAATACATATTCACGGTAGTGGAATATCGAAATGGTGTTTTTTTTTTTTGGAGGTGCGAGGGTCAACTTGAGTACTCCTTATGATATTTATAACATTTACCTAAGGATAGAAAGCTTACAAATCATAACTGCAATTATTTTATATACCTTCACATACATGGTCACATTAAAAATACAAAATTTACATAGTTGTATGCTAATGAATTTGCAATCTATGTACATTGTACACAAACATGTACATGTGGCGACATATTTCTGTCACATCACAAATGGTCGAGGCGCTTTGGTTTTCACAGAAATAAACACCAAACAATAAAACAACACCAATATTTGCCCAATAAATACATAGATATTATGACGAACGGAGGAACGAACGTAGGAAACGCTTCAAATAGTACTTTTATGCAATTGTTATCGCTGTTTTTTTGTTAACAATTCTCGTACGTCTTATATGTCGTCGATAGCCGGCATTGACAAAAGCCGGGCAAATCTATACTCGTTCGCATATGTTGGTATATGGCGAGTCAGTGAGACAGATGGAATACAGACAACGATATACTTTCGTATATACCTAGTCATGCATATGAGTTCGATACGAACGATTGAACGGTGTATGTGTGTGTGTGTGTGTGTGTGAAACTATGAGAAATTTATTAACAAACATGACACATTTTGACAACACTACATGTGCTAGAGTACACCCATTAACTGGCCAATTATGTGTTTTGCATATTTAATCAGTATTCGCAAATAGCGTACATAATTTCGTTAACAAGTCATCTACATGTATCCGATGTGTCCGTGTATGTGTGTTCTTATTTCTTTGTATTTTATCTTTATAGTTATGCTATTACTTGCCCCAAAAAATATTGATGGTGTTGAATTAAAATACTAAAGTAGTTACCTGATTAATATATTAAATGGCCACAAAGTCAATTTAGAGCAAAATTGCGAATATACATATATATTTTTTTTTCTGCTCAATTATTCCGATATGAAACTTTGAATAAACTTTCCCTTTATGCTGCTAGTTAATAGTGGTGAATTGAAACATTAGAGTACCTGATTTAAATACTGAAAGCTTTACTTAAGCAAAACTGCAAATTTTTCAACCTGAAACTTCATACATACGATCATATTTACTAGCGAATTTATAGATTTAAGAATGGGCGTTATTAAATGAAATCTACGCCTACCTCTCACACAAAAGTGTATTTTGAAATTAATGTTTTCACACGTTGCGTAAGAAAATAAAAAGCTACAAAGCTAAGTGGCCACACAGATCAAGTACTCAATTTCACCAAGAGATACAATGTCATTTTCCCATCAAGGGAGGCGTGGAACGCTAGCCCAATACGGTTACACGATAATTCACAAAAGTGGTATACAGATGGATCTAAAACGCTTCAGGGTGTAGGAGCAGGAATAGTGGGACCAAGAACACACAAATCAATAACGTTAATTGCGGATACCACAATTTTCAATGCGGAGCTTTATGCTATAATAGAAACAGTGGAAATCTTATCCAAAGAAGGGCTCCAAAGAGTCAAAATTAAAATACTCTCAGACAGCCAATCAGTCCTCAAAGCTCTTAAAAGCTACACGTTCACATCAAATGTCCTCACAGAGTTGAACAATGCACTCAACAAGCTGACCACCCACAATCACCTCTCGCTGATCTGCGTGCCAGGACATGAAGGACACGAAGGTAATGAAAAGGCAGACCTTTATGCCAAAAAAGGAGCTGAAGTTATCCGTCCAACCCCCTTCTTTGGCTTCAATAAAAACAACATAAAACAGGATACCAAGAAATGGATCCAACACAAAATCAGAGAATATTGGAATGACATTGGCGGTCTCAACCATTCCAAAAAATTCCTGAGCTTTGATGCCAAAAGAGCAAACACCGCTCTAACCTTAAACAAAAAGAGTCTTATATTACTCTCCGGAGCACTAACAGGCCAATCCGTATGCAATAAACACTTACAGAAAATAAGAATATCTGACACAAGTAATTGCAGATTCTGCTGTGATGAGGAAGAGGCTATGGAACACTTAATCACAACGTGTGATGCACTAGGCCACAGGAGGCATAAAATCCTAGACTCATACTTACTAGAAGATGATAACCTTCAAATGCTACCCCCAAAGGAGCTGGTTCGATTCTTCGATATATTAAATATACTAAATATCAGTACGAAGGGCTGCACAATATATCAAGTGCATTACCATTACAAAGCTAAAACTCGGTACATACAATTATATGATATGGTATGAAAATTTGTGTTATTAGATGCGAACCATACGCGCATCTCACATACAAAAGTATGTTGCCGAATTTATGTTTTCATATTTTGTGCACGAAACATGCATTTTTTGACCCTTGTTACATAGTCCTGAACTATCGATATCTTAAATATTTGATTATTTGAGCAACTAGTTGAGCTCTTTGTGATCAGTTAACTTTACTCAGAAACTGAGAAATAACTAGACTGTCAAATGTTTAAAATCACCCTAAGTTGTTCTACCTTGTTGTGACCGAACTCATTCCCACAAGTAGCATTCTGATCTAGATAGTCTCGAATTTATGACAATATTTTAATTTTAGATTGCGTTCATTATTATCGCTAAATTCTTCCAAATGAAAACAATAACAACAACAACAACAACCACAATAAACAACAATACAAATGCGAGTCTTTTTGAAGCATTTTCACTGCAAATGGCTATTCAATTGAATTGAACTGAACTTTATTGAGTTGAATGGAATTGAATTGAATACTCATTGTTGTTTTTGTTGTTGTTGTTGTGTTTCATTATGTGCATTTCTTTTTGTTTGATTTTCGATTTTGATTTTACTTACATTCAGATCGTCTCATCAATAGGCCCGGTTGGTTGATTATACTTACGTAGGTACTCGTATGTTCATATGAAAGTGTTGCGGTTGAAACGTAATAAGGTCACGCTTTTTTTTCAAAATAATAATATTTTTATTATTATTTTTTTTATGATATTTTTTTTTTATTTTTATTACTATTATTTATTAATATAAACTTATGTATTTTTTTTTTGTGTGTTCTTCTGCACCCCGCCGATATCTAGCACTCGTAGTTTTTAAAAATGTTGGCTTTTTATAAAAAAAAAAATGTTAATCGTCTTTTGATATAAACCCTTTTCCAATCCCCTATAAAAATTGGTGCCTATTACATTTGACCGTAGCACCTCCTATGTACAAGTACAAATGTGCCTATATACATTCGTATGTGAATCGATGGCTGCAGCATATGTACGTATGATGTTACTTACGAACTAATTGATTGCGTACTAATTTATGTGCATGCCACGTTTCTCTTACCATCAGGCCAGGCCGTAAGGCTGAATGACGCGAAGGCAATGAGGCATTCAACATACGCATTTGCGCATTTGCTACTGCAGCCGCTGTAGACGCCGCCAAAAGTTGAGTTGCTTTTAGATAAGACGAGTTAAGTGCGTTAAAATTGTTGCTGCTGATGCTGCTGCTGATGCTACGGCTGCCAGCGATAGCGAAACAGTAGGGGAGTGTGAATAATATAAGGGCATAATTAACATAATTTAGCATTGCTGGGCTAAAGGAACACCAAAAGAGGAGTTGATGATTATTGGGAGGTTGTAAAGAGGTGAATTTAATGTATGCCACTGTCGTTATTCTTGCTGAAGTATGCCGACGTATGGTGCGCGAATTGCCTTAATACATAGATTCTTACGACTGTGATATTTTTATTTTACTTTTTTTTTTTGGAATATTCCTATACTCGTTTCCTGGCTTTGGGAAATTGCTCTCATGAACAATTTAAAATTGTTGGGGTAGAATTTATTTCCACTCATCGTTCTACTCTTATTATTTTGTAGTATTTATGCACTAGTAGTTTTTATTTTTTTATTTTTTTTTATATTTATTTTGTTTCGCATCATCACGAGCTCAATATATCGTCGTCGTCATCATCAGCGTATATTTTTCATTTCATTATGTTGTTGTTGTTGTTGCAATGAATGTTGCATGTGCATATGAATGTGCATTTAATATGAGAAGAATTATTTTCATTGTGCTCATGCGTTGCTAGAGAACATGGTTGATTTGGGGGGGGGAGGTTATTCTGACTCACCAATCGAGGAATATTTTTGATATATTTTTCGAAAACTCATCTTTTTGGATACTCAAGCTCAAAAAGATTGATGAAAAGTGATTCAAATCGAACAATGCGAAATATTTTTCATAAACAATCTGCACGATGAAAAATAATTTTCAAAAAAAGTTCTGAAAATTTTTGTGAGCTATTTAAACCATTTTTTTAATTAAAAAATGAGCACAAATAGCCTAAAGAATGACATTTTGTGAGGTTTGGAAAAAACCTTCAGCTGTGAGAACCCCACCAAAAAGAATAGGAGTACTGGATCTTTTTGGTCGCAAAATCCGAACCAGTGGTTGAATTTCCAACATCACCCTCAGTATTTTTTTTAAACTGGAAGAACATTGATTCTTCTGGCTCTTTTTTTCAAGAGTTTCCATATTAGCAAAAAAATGTGATGGTGATGGCGGAAATCTGACGACGTATCCCGAATTAGCAACCTAAAATTCATAGAATGTGATTCTGCGATCCGTCGAAGAAAAGTATATTTAGTTTATTCCCCAACACATACAAATTTCTAGCTACGCTTCTGACAGAACATATTAAAAAATAATTTCAATTTTATTGAAGAATGAAATGAAACCACGAGACAGATGATGATGATGATGATGATGATGAAGAAGAAGGCAAATAAGAAGCCAACAAAGGAATGCTTTAAGTGGTTACAAGTATTTCGCCTTTTTTATGTTTTCGCTTAAATCTTTTCTTTTTTTTTCCAAACTTTAATTTAAATTCAATCGAAATTCAACTGATGTCATTGACTCAAAAAGAGTTTATTATTAAATTGCAAAAAAAATTCTATAAATCGATGTTAAAATGTAATAATTGCCTAATTTTATTTAAGAAGCTGGGTTTCTGGGTGTGAAAAAAAATAATGAAAACAAAAACTCAACTAGTTAGTCGATTTTCGAAAATTGTTTGAACAATTTTTTCAAATACAATATGCTACTCATAAGTTAATTACTGCTTAACTCAACGTGATTGTTTTTTGCCCCAAGAACAATGACAATCATTTAACAGTTTCAATGAAATTTCCGTTGTTTTCCGACGAATAAAAGTGTCAAATAGCGACGATACTTCCAACGAATTGGTACCCATCTAACTTGGCAACTCCCGTCATATCACATCTATCGCTTTTCGTTGATAATTGTGCTGTGCCCGTTTCCCTTGACATACCCACACTCAAATGCATTAGCATAATTGCTGACAAATCAAGCGGCATTACATACAATTCACAATGAATGAATGGTACAGACAATGATGATGACGACGAGGGCAACTGCGACGACCACCACCGGTTTTACCATCACCTTTACGCAGTGTGCAACGTGCTCAGTGCATGAATAGACGGTAGCAATGACAAGTGTGTGTGTGTGTGGAACCCTTCCATCTAACATACATACAAACCCCTGATAATAATCCATTAGACATTAAAATTGAAAATGGGTAGTCAGAAAGACAAAACAGACAATACCAAATATAATAATATCGTTTAAGATGATTAAGTTGCGTTCACGCTGCTGCCGAATCCTATAGTTATGACAATGATGACGCCTTTGACATTATATTTTGACATTAATACTTTAAAGTGATTATTAATGTGTACACACGCGCTCTGATATACGAGTGTACGCACTCAGAGGCAGACACGTAGACACAGAAATAAAATAAAAAACTGTTTAGGTAACGCTATTGATTAAAATTTGCAGATTAGCTAGAATTTTGATGGAATTCGTTTAGGAATTTGTTGAATTTAACCAATAGGAATTGGACATTTTTCAAACAGCATAGCAAGAACATTATTTGAATAAGCAATAAGTATGCTTAGCTACTGTCAATAACGTTTATAGGCATGTGCAGGTATAGGATAACGTTCAACGAGAGCCTTTCCGCGTTGAAAGAAATGACTACAATAAAGTAGAAAAACTGCTCAGCGACATGCCGACATGTCCATTTAATGAATAATCATTGTAATAAAAACAAACGAAAAAAGTTCCAATATAAAGTTGCAAATGAGCAAGATTTGAAACGAGTCAAACCTATAAAATAGCTTTATATTATGCAAAAGCAAAATTTTATTACTAAACAAAACTCAGCGCACCATACGCACTTCCAACAGTGTGCTTTTGAACCAATCTAGGAAGGCAAAAACTTTTTTTTTCCAATTTGAAAAAATTATATTATTATCAACATTCTCCCCGTATATTACCTAGATTCCATTAAAGGAGAATTTCATGACTAATAATACCAATTTATCGGAATAGAAAGGCGGCAAAATCGTTTGAAATTTCTATTTTGAAAATATAGCTACTCATTTTTGAAAGGGCAATATAAATGTTACTACTCATACTCACTCACTTGTAATTTACGTATTTGTGCATTGAAAATTGGTAAGAATCTCTCCCTGCCCCTTAATACTTAAGGAGGTTTCAGACAAGGTGATTCGTTATCGTGCGACTTCATCAAATCTCATTTTAAAGAAAATAATACGAGCTGCTGATCAATATCAATAATGGCACTATATTCAACATAAGTGTCATGCCGTTAGCGTATGCCGATGATATTAAAATAACCGACATGAACATTGGAGCAGTGAGTGCATCATTCTCAGGGTGAACGAAGGCAGGACGAAGTATCTAACTTCAACACACAACGGGTCCCGGCGTCTTGGACAGAACGTCACTGTTGACGACTACGCTTTTGAAGTAGTGAAGGGCTTTGTCACTCTTGCTAACATATGCTACTTTGGGATAAATAAGCAATTGAGAGCCGAGCCCTCTCTCAAGATGCACACACCACACTCTATAAACCGCAAATCATGCCTGTCGTAACATATGGCACCGAAGCTTGAACAATTTCCACCTCAGGTGAGAGAATCCTCGGAGTTTTCGATAGAACGGTAGTCGTTAGTCGTTTGCAACGGCGGCCAGTCGCAAATAAGGTACAACCATGAGTTATATTGGCTGTATGCCGACACCGACATAGTAAAGCGCATCAAAATTAAGCAGTTGCGCTGGATAGGTCATGACGAGTGAATGGAATAGACAGACCTAACATCCGGCGGAAAGACCAAGTACTTGTAACATGAAATTATTTACATTTTTTCAGTAGGTACGTTGTCTTTGTTCTAAATTATCACAAAATATATCTTTTTGCTGCCTATTTCTATTAAAGCGTACCACTGTACATCTCATTCTCTTCAATTGTTTAACTACTACGATTTTGTTTAAGTTTTTAATAATTCCTTGGTGAAAATATTATAGAAAAGGACTTACTTGTGCATACCAAGAGTAAAAGAATTTAATAGAAATGAACAAGTAGAGTGCGTAGAGCGCACAAGAATTTCAAAACAAACTTTTTCTAATATGCTAGCAGCAATGTTAAGTTTTGTACCCATCGTAGTGAGAGCTGGCTCGCTGATTCATTGGTAGGATTTAGAGTATATGTGAATATGTGTATTTAGAGCTACATACCTACTGCTGTGCGCGTTGATGGTCGACCGCTCAGTTTGACGCACTTGTACTTAAGCCAGGTAATCCATTGTTAATCCTTGTTAATGGTTTTGTATTGTTATTAGACGGACATTGGGTCGGTGGGTCGGTTGATTGGTCGGTTAGCTTTGCCTTTTTCTTATTTGTTGTTTTTTTTTTTTTTGATTTTTTTATCTCACAAATGTAAAGTAATTTTCAATAATAAAATGAAAACAATTTTTGTAGATCCTTTTATTTAGGTATTTATTATTTGTTTGAATTCTTTTTGTGCACTTCTTTGCAAGAAAATATCATACAAAAGATGCCATCACAATGAAGATTGCTGCCGGCAACTCAATGTGACTGACTGTTTACTCAAACCGACAAAATTCTTCGAATAGATGCTTGAATCATTCTGTCATTCAGTTATTTGAAGGGGAGGAAGTAGCAGTGTCTTAAGTATGTAGATGCTGAACAAGTTCTATTTCAATCCTTTAGCAAAATGCTTTCACTTTCTTCATTCTTCATTCATACGCGCACTTCAAAGGTATAATCAAATATTTATGATTCTGATAATTTTTGATTAATATTTTTGTTCTTGCTTTCCAAACATTGCTTCCAAGTGAATAGGTAGGTATGATACTTAAAAAATTGATAATAAACTGTACGAAATAAAATTAATTTTTTATCATTTTCTATTTTAAAATTTTCAATAAAACAAAGCCAAAAAAAAAAAACATTAGCCCATTTATTGACCCATATTAGTGTTTCGAATGTGTGTTCAGGTATCATATCATTACAATCATAAAAGTTGCTTCGTTTATTGCCCAAGTCTTTAGTAAATATTCTTAAGAAAACAAACACAAAATTAGGTTTCTAATGTCGCCGACGTTTTTTTGTGGTTTCATATCAGTTCATTTTATTCGAAAGCCGTTTCGATTCATCATCAATGAACGACGTAATGGTACTTAATGAGTACACCGCAATACACATTCTATCATAGCCTAAGCTTAAAGCTATCAATGAAATGAATCAATTATAATTATTTATACAATTTTTCACAACGCACTTTTCACAAAATTCATATTAGACGTTCGAATTAAGGTATGATGATGTGTGTTTTCGTATATATCTTAACGTATCTAAAGTGATTTGATTTGATTTTCATGGTGTTATAGAGACCACACACCATCAGCAGCACCCGATTATTTGACTGCTCTTTGACATGCAACACGCTAACACATTAACCGATTTTTTGACAAATATACACCGAAGTCATAGCACACAAACATACGTACGCGATACGCGATTCAATCCACCCGCACAATTCACGCCGTACGCCGTATTATTTCTAATGAGAATCTTCAAATGCAAGAATTAATTTTCAAATTCGTTAGAAATCCGTATCACACAATATCGTTGTTGCTGAGTTCGCGGTAAACTAAAATATCATAACGCAATGTTGTGCCAAGCAAGTTACACTACCAGATGCAGCAATTGCTTGATGTGAAATTGTACTGTCACTGTTAATTCTCTGTTGATACTCTGTTGTGGTAGATGTTTCTCTGGTTTTGCCCAATTGGTGGTTATATAAAAATGAATTCGTTGCTATTGTTGTTTTTTTTATTTACCAAAACATTCACTTGCACGTTGCATTGTGGTGGCATTTAGAGCGCGTTCTTTAAATTGCCTACTACATAACGTAACAGCAAATGTTTACCATACATATTTGTATTTGTAAATTTCGTGTTCAATTAATTTTCGTGCTGAGTATTATTTACCTTTTGGCGCCATCAGACGAACTTTTAACATTTTAATTTTTGAAATGTTGCGATAAGAAAATCTAATAATTATGAAATAATTTAATTATAATAATATGAAAAAGCAATATAATATTTGACAACTCTAAACTTGAATCAGGATTCTTAAAAGTTGCTAACAGATGTGTTAATTGATTCAATCTAAACAACCATTGTGAAAACTCATCTTCTCTTATAAAAAGCATTCATTCAGCAAACCATATATTCGAATCTTTACACCATTTCCGATATTTTTGAGATTTGCAAATTCTATATTTTATATTTCCGAACGTGAGAAAAATCGCTTGTCATCTTTTATCATCGAAATGGGTATTTTTAGAAATTCTAGCTGGTCCGGCGAACCAGAGTACTTATATTGTATGTATTTTGGGTCGTTGAATATGAATCCGTGATCGAATTTCCCCAATCACTCTCAGGTTTTTAATCTAACCTTAAAAAACATACAAATATAGCTGACATTTTTTATTTTGTGAGGTTTGGTTTAGATTTTGATGGCGAAAATCTGAAGTTGATTTTGTCTTTTTATCGATTCCTCCTTCACAGTGCGCTGTTTTAACTATCTTTATATTTCGTTGTATAGTGATGAATCAAAATTGGAACTGCAGTAATTAATCGGCGCCAAAGCTTTGATTTATTGCTCTAAAAGTACACCAACAAAGTTGAAAATATTTTTTTCGAACACACAATTCGACGGTTGTCTAACACTATTTGGTACAATTGAGTGATGATATTGTTTTTTATTTGTGTTTGGACGTTTCCAATGTTCATCGTCTTCAAAGCTGATGCGGCAACGTTTAAATTCAATTACCTAAAATATACAATTGTTAATAATGGCACAGAGTGAAAATTGCCTTTAATTAGCTCGAAATTCGATTTCTTCCATTTTCATAGAAATTGTCGCATCGACTTGACCAAACAAAAAGTGCTCATCGAAAATGGCTGAATTTTTCGTGAGTATTTTGCGAGATGCGTAGCATACCATAGCTCATTGGTTAGAACATTGGTCTTCTGATTTGTAGGTCATGGGTTCAATCCCCGGCTGAAGTACAACTTTAATATCGACAAATTTTTACTTTTGAATGGCACACACATGTCAGCAAGCAACAATTCTACCGGCAGTATCAATTTGCAATGAAAAAGCTTCTAAAAAAGCTCTGTGAAGCTCTGTGATGTCAAAGGGATTCTGCAGTTCGGAATCGACTAATTTAAGTAGGACTCTTCTAATACTGTCCAAAATTTAACACGCACAATAGTACTGAAAGGAAAGCTTGACCAAAAACTTGTTTGGGCAGGTTCTCAATTATCTTTTATTGTTGTTGTTATAGTCTTAGCCTATAGAAATGGCCAATTTCAGCTTCTTTTGACTAATCACTTAGGAGGAAAGTAGTATTTTACTGCATGCACTAAGTCAAATCAAAGAATATCAATAGAGTGCATTACAAAATGTCAGAGAAACAATAAAAATCCAAAATTATAGGTATTTATAAATGGTTAAAGGTATTAAGTATGCTCTACACTCATAGAGTCAATATATTGTACACTAAAAGCATAAGTTATCATAACACAAATTATTTAGTCACAACAACTTTGTTACCATAGATAATTCCTTACTGGTTTCTTAGATGAGCTCGCTTTTTATTCATCTTGCCACTATTAATGGCTCAAATTATTGTCATAATATTTATGTTGGAGTTTCTCAACACATTTAGGCATATGTAGATATGATTGAATGTTGTTTGTTTATATTTTTATTACATACAAAATGAATCGTGAATATTAGATGCTTTCAGTTCATATTTACTTATACAAATGTCTAGCTATGGTTGAAAGAGTTTGCCTTTTATGATCTTTGCATATAATACTCCATGTCTAAAATCACTTATAAATTTCCTGCACATTCGGCAATCTATATACATATACATATTGCATACCACTAATATTATGATGTGTTAAATTACCATAAAAATGCAAATACGCTTATGTGTAAATATTTACATTTACACAGTAAGTAGGTATGCATATACACTCAAACTCTAGATAATATATACATAACTAATAATGATAAATCAATTTCATATCAATAAGAATTAATTACAATAAAAAAAGACCGACCGATCAACCAACCAACTGAGTGAACGATTTCTAAACCCAATCTAAACAAACCATAAAACGATAACATGGTTATTTGAGATTCAGGCAATTGGTATGTGAAAATATATTTACATGTACCGCCGACATACTCGTACTTGTGCATATGATATGTGTATGTAAATATCTTATCTCTCATGTCTAATATGTAAATGTGTTAATTTGTTTATAAAAAAAAAAAAAAAAAGCTCATATTTTTTACTTTTTATTTTTTTGGTTTCATTTTTTCCAAGATAAACAAAAACAAGTATTTGAATAGGTACATATTTGTTCACACTGACTCACTCACGTACATAGTATTAACATCTGACAACTAATGAAGAGTTCACCAAACAAGATTAATTGCTTTGGTTGTACATGCTAACATGTACATACATAAGTATGTAGGCACTTGTATGTATATCGTATGAGCTGCTGCAAAAGAACTGGCACAAGGTGGTGAAATTTTTTAATTCCGACATCAACGAAAGAAGATGAAAAATAATGAAAAGAGTTTGACGCGATGGAGGAAGCACAAAAATGAAATATATATAGCACATACACACCGACTGTAGGTAGATTTGTTCAACTAAACCATGGTGTATCAATATCCTGCTGTGATTCGAAAGCAATCAGCCAACAATTATTTGCCGTTTCACGCTTTTACATCATTGCGCTCCACTTAATGTCTTCTCAATTCAGCAGTGCGATGACGTTGTCATCAATGCTATTGTATTGTATGTGCACCGATTGGTCGGTGTGCGAATATGTATAAAGCTCGCATCAATTAATAAAGCAATCAATTGAAAATTGTGCCCCCAATGCATTTGTTGTTGTTAATATTGCTCAGCATTTACATATGAACGATTATGAATGTAACTTCAGTGATACAAAATCAACGAAAATTAATGAAACGCAACGACAAGGTGTTAAATGTGTGCCAACGACCAATAGCAGTAACAACAACAACAACAACTTGCTGCTGCTATATTATGTCTGCAATATTGAAGGAATGAGAACAGTAATTGCCATAAGTAAAGTGATAGTAAGTTGCAAAATGCCATGCAAATTAATTCCTTCAACCAACTAAAACACGATTTGTGCCTGCTTGTGAGAAAAAAAAAAAGAAAACGTAGGAGATGTCTACTACGTATTATGCATAGTAGCAGTAGCAGCAATAACAACCTTGTGATTAGTAAATGTATGCAAAGTGAAATGAACCAGAAATTAAATGATAGTGCATTTCATAACGAAAATAATCAATATATTTAGAATTACCTTCGGTAATGCAGAAATTTTGGTACAAAATCAGCAATTCGTTTATTAAAATACGTTTTAATACCGAGTGTCGGGTTGATAACTTGTATTCAAGTACGGAAAGTCAATATGTCAATATGTGCATTTCTTCATACCGGACACGCCTATTATGGGTGTGATAAATTCCATATATTTTTATCACCAGAGTGAAGAAAAAGGCAATCAACCGTGGAACGTATTGTTCGCTGTTATTAACATTGTCCATTAACAGTGTTATAACACCGTATTAAAATATCTCTGCTTTTAACAGAAATTTTACATTACAGAATGAATAATGCACAATTCTCCGGCAAATAAGTAAATGAACATGTAAACAGGCTAAAGACGTAGGAAAATATAAACAAAAATCAGCTGTTCGAGTGACGATGACTACGAAACATGCACTGGTACATCAAGTGTGACCAGATGAATTAACAGAAAACAATTTGCGACTTTAATTTTTCTTCCATTTTGCTTTCGAAAACAGCGATTGATATTAATATGTAGCTACGAAGAACCTAAAACAATCTTAAGTTCTTATATTTTATTAGAATCATACTTTTTTATAAAATGCAGTTATCTTGGAATTTGTCTATTCCTGGCGAATTTTTTACTGTTGCAAGAATTACCACAAATACCCCTGAAAAATTAAAGTTTCTTTATACGATAATTTTGTAAGGATTGAAAGAAGATAACATTTATTATTATTTTTTTGTTTCTCCATCCTGAACACAAATTAAACCTTAGGCAATGTTCCAGGCCGTACCATAAGTTACCATACGTCATATTAAAAATGATACTAAAAGGAAGTAGGGTTTAAGTCAATATTAAACAAATATTTAAAAATAATTTGCAAGGGAAAACATAACAGAAAATTAGAAAATATAACAAATAATTAAGATACACATCAATATGAACCTTTCGTCAATTTGTTATGGATGCCACCTTTGTGTTCTCAGTGCTAGCGTTTGCGATAAAAATGAGTGAATTTTGACGTGATTTGAAAGTGACGTCTTCTAATATCAGAAAAATAGAAAACTATGTATGTACAGAGTTGCATTTTGATATTCTTCTATGTTAAACATACCCTCTTCATAAATTTTAATTAAACCACATTAATAAATAAATAAATTGCACTCTGGTCTTTCTGGCCTATCGGAACAAATTTGAATTGAAGCATTGAAAAGAATGGTATTTATTTATTTATATGTTAACATGTTCATCGCCATCACATGTACATGATTGGTTTTGGGATGTTTGAATCCAGCATGTATTGTGTTGCATGTTGTGTTTTTATTTTGGTATATTCATTTTATTTCATTTTTTTCTAACTTTCAGTTCGTTAAAAGGGTATCCATAATTTCAAGGATAACAAAATATCATCAAATAATTGAGGATATTACTATTTCCTGTTGCGTGTTCAAATTTGGTATATTTTCTTTTATGCAATTTCCTTACTTGAAAGATTTGGCCATGTTATTCAACTAAAGATTGTTGTTAGTAGTGATATTTTAATGTTTTTCTTTTTTTGTTGAAATTTTTATTGCTAAAAAGTCTAATTTCTTGATGACATAAAAATACTAGTACTATTTGTGGGGAGTAATTTACATTATATATTAATTGAAACATTTGATTGTTTTCTTTGGCTTGCATCTTTAATTATGATGATTTCTTCGAGAGTAGCTTTAAAAATACAACGAAAATAGGCAATACCAAATTAAAAATGAAAACAGTCAAAAAACAACAAATTTATTCATTGCCGTTATTTTAAATAAAAATGTTAAAAAATATGTAAATATATTTAGACATAAAAACGGTAAGATTGAAATGCGCTTTGAGAATGACTAAAAAATTTTTTAAGTTGGCTGAAACAATACTCAGCCATATACATATTGTAGTATCATAATCACGATGTTGTTGTTGTGATTCTTTATTTCACTTTCAATTTGATTTTTCTTTTATTTGATTACTTTTATCTCTGTTGGTGTTTCTTTTTCTGCTCAATTTGTGGCTCCATATAAATATTTGAAAATGCGGTATGTTGGAAAGTCTGACAGAGTGTTTCACTTTAGGATGCATTATAAGAAATTTCTTGTTTGGTTTAATTTTGTTTCTCTTCATTTATTGGTTATTCTTTGTTTTTTTTTTTTTTTTTCAATTAGCTTCTATTACAAGTGGCAGAATGCTGGTTTAATTAACACTTATTAGGCGTATCACGAGTAGTGGCACTAAGTTTGTTTATACTCACACATGCTTCTTTGTTTATTCAAATATGGTGCATGCATTTGAGTTGGTTTCTTTTTCTAATTCATCTACAGAGTTATCAAATGATCTGCTTCGTGATCACTAATTAACAAACAGACGTCTAATTAACATACGTGATGTGTGATATCTCAATCTTCTTGATATTCAAATGACTTGTAAATGTATACAAGTGGCGAAGAAAAGAAAATTATTATTATTATGATTTTTTGTATTATTGTAGTCGATGCATCATATTTAATAGCATAAAATAAAATGATATTTTTAAGAGGGTTCACATTTTCAAATGTAAATGTGAAAGCACATACCACCGCAATATTTTTGATTTTTCCCATGAATTTTCAATACATATACTTATCACATTTAAAGGTAGCTAAATTGATATAATATTTGCTTTAAGAATGAAACTCTCAAAAAAAACTTAACATGAAGACTATCCAAATATAATAATTATTCCAAATATAAACAATGAAATCACTACATATTATTGCCACAAATGCATATTAATATTTTACTTATTGAAGAGTAGTCTGTTTATTCGTACGATGCCTCTGTATGACCAAATATGCTAACACAATAGCGTGTAAATATAAACAACACCTACTTTTGTCTATATAACTTAACTAAAAAAAATATTCCAATGGAAAAAGTATCAGAAGCGGCAAATTATGTAGGTAAAGTTCAATTGCTTTGCTGGATACTGAATATTTTTTGTAAATTTTGTAAGAGTTCTTTAACAAACATACTATTTTAACATAAGATGTACTTTTTTGTTTATTAGTGTGAAAGCAAGCATGTAGAAAGATATAGAGAGAATGCGAAAGGCATATCTAATTTACATGATCATCACCTAGCTTGTGGTATTACTCATGCTGCGTAATACTTTTATATCATATCCGCTAAATAATTCACTTCCAAGCATTGCACTCAAGGCGCTGATGATTTACATATTCTTGTATACTTATATTGTACCTAAATCTATATTATTGTTTTATACAACTTATTTTTAGCATATTTTTAATTGGTAAATTATACAAAAAGCCTCTATACACATACAGATAAGCTGCTTTAAATGTTTTCGTATATTTTGGTTTACTACATTTGACCCATATGCATATGGATGTAAGTAATAGGCTGAAGGCAATTTATCAATATAAGAGATGTTGTTTAAGTGGAACGTGTTCTCTGAACTGAGTGTTTTGAATAAAGCCATAACGTCAGTCGTGTGTGAGATAGTGTTGGCGCTAATAATTCAGAATCATCATCATATATATGTCGTGTTCAGGATACAAACTAATTAAACAATGTACATTTTTGTTTATAGGAATATATAAAACTCTATTTTCTCAACTGATGTGAATTGAAGGTGAATTGTCCAAGATTCGACCCCATATGTAAGGACAGGCATGATGAGCGACTTGTATAGTATAGCTTTCGTTTCTGTTAGCCAAAGGTGTTAATGCTGGTTCCAATATAGGCAAAGTTCTTCACCACTTCGAAAGCGTAGTTATCAAGAGTGACGTGCTGTCCAAGACGCCAGCGCACTTTATCTGTACTTCGTCTTGCCCTCGGTTATCGTAAGACCCATTCGATGCGACGCTCTTTCCAACTCTGGGAATGCTAACTGCACTGACTGCTCATTGGTATTAGTAAGTGTGGCTTCAGCCTAGGTTCATAAAATCCAATTTACTGTAGGCTACTAAATTGGAGCACTTCTAATTTAATATCGTCATTTATATATGATCAAATCATTGTGGAATGGGTTGAAAAATGACACCCTATATACAATATATTTTAAAGTGACTTTTATGAGAAATTCATTTATAAGCTCAACTATGAATTAATTCAATTAAATTCATTTATGATATTTTTGACACGTTGAACATATCTTTTGAGCATACATTGTTCAAGCAAATATATGCTCTGTCTCCCTCTTATTTTCACACTTTAAATGCTACGTGCCATCAGCTCTAAGCTTTTAACAGCAGATGTATGTATGTACATAGACATGTTCATAACACCGCGAATAGAAATATAAGGTGCCGTGAAAAAGAGGAAAAATCATAAAATTGGTAGTAAAACATTTCTAATTGCATTTTGCTAAATGTGGGGTACGTACATATGATAAGGCTTACTCAAACAATGGTAAGACTGATGCATACCTACCATGCATACGTACATAAAGACACGTTCAACGGTACATATTGCTGGCATTTGAGTGTAGCACATAAAATGTCTTGCATGAATCCGTAGAGGGTGTTAGTGCAGAACACATCCTTGCAATATGAGTTTATATAAGTAAAACATCATAAAGCATGTCTGGAAGATGTCAGAAAATAAGAAAACTGAAAACTGTGATTAAACTTTTTAATTTCCACCATCGAGTTGAAGTGAAAATATAAAAATGTTAAGAATCATCATTATTTTTATATATTATTAGAAAATTTTTCAAGTTTTGGGTTTTTTTTTTCAAAATATCATAGGTAAATTGCTTCTTGATACCAGCATTATTTCCAGCATAGTTGGAGTTGAATTATACAACTTCTACTTAATTACCATGGTTCTGTTGATTGTCATTAAATTCCAACCGCCACCTTCCACTTCCACTTCACACTAAGCATCTCATAATTTCCCTTTTTATTACCACTTCCTACATATGCACATTACAAACGAATCAAGCTCTCATCACAATACTAATGTAGCAACATTTCTCTATAAACCTCCCCATTATTTATACAGATTTGCAACAGTAAATGCAACTGAGTACCAGCAGAATGCAGTACTCGACATGACAATGAACCATATTTTTCACGACCCTTTCACTCTGAGATAGATAGACAGTTAACAAGTGAAAGAGAGGGGGCCACTATACTCTTTAGGGGGGAATACAACATGATGATAAAAGTGTTGGCAACAAAGGTCAGCGTGCAACAAAGGGGAGTTTTTGGATGAGTACTTATAGTTTATATATTATACGTTCATTTATATACTATATATTGTATATTTGCAACATTTCAGCATGATATAAAACAGAAACACTTGACCAGCTGCCAACACCGGCTGTCTGTTTCCAGCTATGCTACTACACAGAGAGATGATGGAATTACATTTTTATAAAATGCTAATTTTATAAGAAAGTCAATATTGTAGGCGAGACCCTCCAAAATGTGTCAAAAGAACTTGAGGTTGGCTTTATAGAGGCACCTCCTTAACGGGGCAAAATGAATAGAAATGAGCCTTTACACTTCAACCCCCTAGAACGATTTTGGGTAATTTAATGAAGATTTCAAATTTAATAATATTTTTGAGGTTTGTATTCGAATTCAGCGACCACAAATACTTATAAAAATGTTTATCTTTCCGTACAGACAAGTGCTTTTTATTTGCCTATGTAATTTTAAATTGTTTTTTCTTCAGTGTACTCAGTGGTGCCATTTCAAAGACTGTTACTGCGGCGTAGGAGTGTGTATATTAATGTCTGGTCTGTTGGAAATGCGCTACAATTTTGTTTAAAATGCTTTGTTGTTGTTAATACGTATAGAGTGGTACTTTTCGCTCATTAGGGTGTGTGCATGTGTATGTGTGACTTTACATAAAATAGGTGATAGGGCATTCTCTATGTTTGCTCACTGGTCCATCAATCATACATATAATATATGGTAATATTTTCAAAAGCCATATTATGAATTGTAGAAACACTTCGGAGCGTATTGTATTTTTCATTTTCACATTTTTATGGTATGTGATTGAAATGTTTGAACTTTTAGCAATTAAATACATAAGTATTTCTAAGTGCTCTATTATATGCATACTATTAATATATAAATTCCTTTATGAAATTTCATAAAACGAAAATGAAATCACAACATTTCTCTATAGATTCAAATAAATTTAGAAAACTTTTACTAACAAATATTGCAATAAGTACATATAAAAAATTAAATCGAAAAGAATTAAAAACAAGTCGAAATTACAAAGAAATTAAATAAGTTAACCACAAAAACATTGCAATTTAATGGTGTAGACTACAAAAAAAAAAGGAGTTGCCATTGTATTAAAAAAAAACAGAAAATAGATAAACATCACACACACACGCACACACATACAAAATAGAAAACAAACCAAAAAGAGTTGCCAATTGTTTTTACTTTACTTTTCATCTCATATCATTTGATTCAGCAGCTGCTATTACCAACTGAAAGCAATAACAACAAAAATGACAATCATCTAATCCTCGAGTACATCACATTATCAAACCTTGTAGTTTCGCTTGGCCGCATTCTAGTTCCCAAAATGAAAGACATAATTTGTTTTAGTATTCCTCACTAAAAACACATACATATTTATATTGCATTTTAAACAAAACAAAAGGGATAAGCCAAACGATAACAAAACAAATCCTTAAACTACTTTTCATTTCTTTACTTTTGGATTGTACATACAATACTTACTTTTCATTTTTTCCTTTTGCACTTCTAATGGGAATGGGAACAGTAAAAACGCGACGACGACAACAATCGTCAATTCTTTCTCCATCGAGATAACATGCAAGAAAAATTACTATGATTTTTTGTTTTGTTTGTTTTTTAGTTGTTACAAGAAATACGTATACTTATATACAGTAATGGAAATTCATATAAGCTCAAATAAAAAAAAAATGTCTTTTTTTCGACATACAATTTCTCTACTTGTGCGATATTTTCCGCTTCCAGAGGCACGAAATTAATTCTGAGTAAAACCCAAGTTATTTTCAATCAGCAGTAATGCCGGTTCAAAGCATAACAGCATTCTAATTTCAATTTAAAACCAACATACAACGTTTTTTGGTTATTTTCTGGAAATCTCAACATTTATTTTCGTGCAAAATGTTTTCCTACCCGATTTCTGGTGCCGGAAACATAAATTGTTGAAAATTTGTATCTATAAAATAAAGCGTTTTAAGAAACTGTGACAAATTATGTTTTCCTTCGTCACACTTGAGTCTTGGTACTCTGTATGCTGCATTAATCAGTGAGTTTGTTTCATTATTTTCTTGAAAACCAAACTTTAACTTTTATGCACAATTTTTACTACTCCATAGATGGTAACTGCAAGTACAAATTTTGAACAAATTTTCGTAAAAAAAGGAAGAAATAAATGGAATATTTGACTGTGTTGTCTAGGCATGTTTTAGAGACACTGTGTGCTGTATTAAGTAGAATTTTTTTTTCAACTAAATTGCAAATTTTCGTGCATAACTTGTCGTACTCGGAGGGAGGTGATGCGAAATTTGAATTTTAAAAAGATTTGTCTAGATTACAAACAACTTTCTGCAAGTTTCAGTTGTAATATATTCATTTTTTCAGTGTAGAAGCTTAGATTGTATGATCTTGGTGCGGTGTATCTTGTAGTGGTTCTTTTTTTCACCTAAATGTTTATTTACGTGCAGAATTTGTCATGATGATTCGAAGTTGGAATTTTTTAAAAACGTCTTAAATGAAATCAACCTTCCGGAAACTTCGTTTGCAATAAAGGGTTATCCAATTTTTCAAAAGTATAGGGCTAGAATTCGACATCTGTCAAACTGAGTTGTTAAAACAATTTCTTTCTTTTTCAGTTTAAAGTCTGACATTTGTGAAAATGGATCGCTTAACTATCGCACAACGCATTAAAATTGTAAAAACCTACTACAAAAATGGTGATTCTGCCACAGCCACATATCGTGCTTTAAGAGGAGATTATGGTTTACATAATCGTCCAACTACGCAAGCAATTGGCAAAATTGTGAAGAAATATGAAGAGACTGGATCGGTTACAGATATTGTAAGGCCTGTGCATCATCGTTTCGCTCGTACCACCGAAAATATCGCTGCTGTAAGTGAAAGTGTTGCCGAAGACCCGAATGTGTCGATTCCTCGTCGTTCTCAGGAATTAGGACTGTCTTACGGCACATTATGGCGTATTTTGCATTTGGATCTACACCTACATCCATATAAAATCCAGCTCACACAACAACTGAAGCCAGCTGACCATTCACAACGTCGTAGATACGTCGAATGGGTGCTTGAACAACAGGCGGTGGACGGCGATTTTTCGAACAAAATTTTCTTCAGCGACGAAGCACATTTCTCACTCGGTGGGTATGTTAACAAACAAAATTGTCGTATTTGGGGTTCTGAGAATCCTCAAGTAATTGAAGAGATCCCACTAAAAAAAAAAATAAATATGTGGCCACATAAAGCCCCAAAGGGCTCATTGGCCGAGCTTCTCTTCCATTACTGTTGTGCGTCTTAAATTTTGGACAATATTAGAAGGGACCTACTTATTTTAGCCGGTTCCGAACGGCAGAACACTTGTGACATCACTTTTTCTGAGCTTTGTCACAGAGTTCTTTAAGAAGCTTTTTCATGGCAAGTTGTTACTGTCGGAAGAATTGCCAATTGCTTGCCGACAGGTGGGTACCGTTCGAAAGAAAAATCTTATCGATATTAAATTTGTTATGCATCAGCCGGGGATTGAACCACCGACCTACAGATCAGAAGGCGAACACACTAACCACTGAGCTACGGCACCCACATACATCCACAAAAAGTCACACAAGATCATGCGATTTGACACCGCTTGACTTTTTTTTGTGGGGCTACGCGAAAGGCCGTGTTTATGCAGATAAACCTTTAACTCTTGAGCACTTAAAAACCAACATTCGTCACGTTATGGCTAAGATCGAGGCTAAGGTCGAAAATTACCTCAAAAGAATCGATGCTTGCAACAATTCGCGTGGTGGTCATTTAAATGATGTAGTATTTCACACATAATGTCAACATTCAAGCTTTATAATAAAAAAGAAATTTCATGATAAAAAATATTTTATATGTGTTTTATTTACATTTACTTTTGAAACCGCAAAATGGATAACCCTTTATATTTATTTTTCAGTGGGTGTGGAAGCTTTCATTGCTTAGTATTGTGTCTTGCGAGTGCGAAATAAACAAATTTGTAAATATTTTGGGTAAAATTTATAAATTCTCACTAGATAAGATTATTGTTCAAAATCGTATGAAATCTGTGGTTTCTGTCATCAATACGCTTTCATACGGTTTCATGTGCCACCATCACATCAGGCTTCTTTCTAACCTCCAAAACACATGCAAAAATCTCAAAACTGGTATGTTTTTGAGATAAGAAAAAACCTGCTGTCGATTTCGTTGTTGCAAAAATGGTCATTCTAACCTCAAAAACATAGTTTTCGGCTATTTTTGTATATTTTTGAGGTTAGAAATAAACTGATGGCGAAAATGCAAATACGGATTCGAATTTAGCGATCCAAGTTCCATAGAATGTGATTGCCCTGGTTTATCGGACATACTACTTTTCTTTAAGGAGGCTCTCATAAACAAAAGTTCGGAGTAATCACATTCTATGAACTTTGGATCGCTGAATCAAAGTTGGAGTTGTAGAATCAAAGTCTATAATATTAATTTTTCTATAACGTTTCAACAACAAATCAAACATATCTATTGTTAAAAAAATGATATTGACTTTATAACAATTTCCAATACTGTACATACACACGAATACAAGTACGATACGTAAAATATGGATAAGCTTGTGACTCTGAGTTAAAAGAAATTTAAGCCGCCGCACAGTAAGATTTCATATAAGGAATAAATATAATATAGTAAGTCCTTACATGTATGCGTATGTTGTAGAAATTATATACGAGTATATACAACCATAGAAATGCATGCTTCGGATAACACGACTGACTATATATTTTTCAAATGGGAGAAAAAGGAAGCGGATCCAACTTGTGTGCAACATTGCCACTATTGCACTAATGCAACAACAACAACAACAATGTTTTATTGTGGTAAAACACAATTATATGTATGTATAAACTTAGTATTTATTTGTTAGTTACATGCAACAAAATATATACATAAAATGAAATATAAAATAATAAAATGAAAGAAAAATATCAAAAATAAGAAACAAACAAAAAAAAAAATGTAAGCCAACCGCACTTCATCCAACATTGTCCAGTCCAGGCAAACGTTCAAAGAACCACAATATTCTCTTGCTTCTTTGCTATAAATTTAGAGCTACTATAAAAGGGTAAATTTGTATATATATCATATGTACTATATGTACATTAGAATGGATCAAAATTCCATGATGAGAAGATTTTTTGCTCAGTAGCACCCGTTGATTATTCGTGCATGACACTTCTGGGTCAAATGGGGTAATTTCGTAAATAATTGATTCGATATTCTGTGACAAAAACTTTTAAAAATCTAATAATTTGGACAATTTATATTATACCCTTTAAGTTGATCCACCCTAACATGACTGACAACAGACT
The DNA here is from genome assembly GCA_963854835.1 of Megamerina dolium. NCBI lineage: Eukaryota > Metazoa > Arthropoda > Insecta > Diptera > Megamerinidae > Megamerina > Megamerina dolium. The sequence goes on along the minus strand of OY978529.1, from coordinate 69,881,602 downwards.
GCATAATAGGTAGGTGAAAAATGAGTCAAGTTCTTGGTGTTGGCATAATTTTATTACAATTTGTTGTGACCATTCATTTTCATAACGTTGTAACTTATTAAAAACGTTCGTAATAGAAAACAGTGTTGCCACTATATTAAGTTTATATAGAGAAAGCAAAATAAAATATACAAAAAAAAACAGCAACGACGAAAAGAAGATGTTATATTGTAATTTTTGAAATATCTTTCTGGAAATATGCATGATTGTGGGTAGTTAGGTATAGTTTAAAATATATTTACGCAATGTCTCACATGCATGGCCGCAGGCATAAACATTTCTGTTTGCCGTTAACTATATGTATAAGATATAATAGTAGCTACTTGTGTACCATCAAACTATATAACAATATATTAGATTTGAATGTTGTAGCTTGAGGAAAATAACTCTTTTGTTTACTGATACATAGCACACAACAACAAAAACAAAAAACACATGCCAACAAACTTCAAACGAAATAACTACCAGAATATCTTTAGTATGAACCACATAAATAAAGGTAGGTGTACTGATATTATGCAGGAGGCAGCTCATAAACTCATAAATTGTTTACATACAACAACTTTCTCAAAGATTCCGTGCATTGTATTTGAATTACCACAGTCATCTACATATATACCTTCATATGTAGCATAAGCCTCCTACAAAATTGCCCAAGGCTAAAATCAAAGCAAGCATACTCGTATGTGACAGGACACCATGGTCAAGTTGAATTCCATTGAGCCACAAGCATTTGCTGAAAAAGATGATAACGAATGTAATGATAATGCAAATGGAAAACTTTTATAAAAAATCATAATAGTAGTACAATATGGGCGAAAAAAAAAATCAAAAAAATCAAAGCAGCAGAATCACATGAAGAAAGTAATTTCAATAAAAACGCACACACAAAAAGACAATTTAAGCATAGTTTTATGTCATTTCTAATAACATGGCATTGAGAATGGTTTATACACATGCATACAACAAACAACAAACATATCACACAAACAATATGATAGCAATAATATCAATGGCAAACACAACCAATGGCAATACTAAGCATATTGAGAACAAACTGACAGAAGAAAAACACAACACAAGAAAATGTAAAAGGAAAATGCAAAATCAACGTTTTCATCGAAATTACAACTAAATGTTGAGTAATACTTGTAGTTTATCCTTGAGGTATACACATGTAGCTGGCAAAGCTGCAAAAGAATGCAATCAATTGAGTGAGAAATCAAATGAGTGAACAATAAATTACAGTTTTCATTACAATTCACTGCTAAGCTACTTTTGGCGTGTAAGGAATGCAATATTCTCATAAAATCATGGGAATGCAAACCGTATAGCATCAAAATTATAACTGCTTTAATTTTATTTTATTTTATGTAATTTATAGGAAACCCACTTTAATAGTCTAGGGAATGCAATGCTCTCTCCAAATCAGGGGAATGCAAATTTTATGGCTTCAAAATCATGACTAATTTGTAGGTTTTTTTATATAAATTTTATGTCATTTGAATAAAAGCCACCTTTGAGTCAAGGAAATTAAATATTCGTTTTAAAATCATGGGAATGCAATTCTTATAACTTAAAAGTCATAACATGAAGTTGTTTGAATTACAGAGCCCCATTAGTTTTTCCTTCGCAACATTTCCATTAAGCATACTTAGGCCCTATCTCCACTCCTTAAGAGAATTCCCATAAAAATTTACCGAAAAATATCAGAAAATCAGCAAATATCCCCATAGTTAAATAGAAATCGCCTCTAGAGCAGTGAAATGTATGATAGGCCCCCAATAAATTGTCCTGCTCTATATTTCCTTCAAACATGCTTACTACCTATCTCCGCCCGTTAAGGGAACTCCCATATAAAATGAAATCACAACTGGACCGTGATCGCTCCTAAAGCTTTAGAATTTATTATTGACGCCCCTTAATTTTTCTCCTCAATATTGTCTTCAAACATATTTATCCTCTATTTCCACCTCTTAATGGCACTTCCACACAAAGTTACCGAAAAAACACCAGCAAATCGAGCCCCTAAAACCATTTTTCCTTCTCAAAATTTTCTCTGAACATACGTACTTACTGTTAGGGGCTCCCTTACAAAATTGATACTATTATAGTGGCTGTATACAAAAAGTAGTGTAGTGGCAAAAAAATATAGGAGTCCAAATCAGGCATATCTGTATGCTTCTTGCTTTATGCTTGCAGTAATCCAAAATCTTTTTGCCTTTTGCTGAGCAAATCAATTTTATATATTTACATAGAATCCTTAATATATGTACAATCATACTTTTTTTTTTCCAAAAACTATGATTACAATGATTAAAAAATAAAATTGAATGCAATATTTTCCAACCCAGCCAGGTATATGCATAAGAATGCATTGATTGCTATCGAATAGCACAATAAAAAAGGATTGTCCCTGAAATGAAATGGCCAATTCGTGTAAACAACAGATCAAATTGTCGGTCAGGTCTTGTAAGGAAGTAGTTAATAGCATTGATTCTCTTCAAATTATACGAGTATACTGTTCAATGTTTATGCGCAAAGTTCGAGCAATAAGGGCGATTGTCATTTCATATGGCTCCAAACTGTTCCACGTAGTGTGTTGCTACTGCAAGCATTATTTAATGATAAATACACACCTCCATTTCTTAATAAAATCGCCATTATACATCACAACATATTCAATAAAAACAACAATAACACAATATTATGCCATTAACAATGTGAGAAAGGTCATTTTGCTGGAGGTGAAGTTTATGGGTTTACCCTCTTCTTAGAATGTGATTTACTTTTATTCGATAGCGATTCATTTATTGTATTTTTCTAATGTCTTTTGCTATACGCGAAATAAATGATTGCGGGCGATTGCAGTGTAAATACAAATACAGAATGTGCATCATCGATCAAATGATGATGATAATGCAACCACCATCACTATACAAATGGAGAGACAAGAGCCTGTGCAATTATTGACAGAAATATCTGGCAATTATTGTGCTTACGTCTTTTTACCTCCTTTGTCGATATAAACATTTATAATTAATTCTTATTTTATTTATCGCTCATACGCTCCATAATATATTTTTCTTAATTCTGCACATAATTTATCATTGCATCAGGCAATTTGAGATACGGTATTATATGACAGCATTCTGATGAACAAACGACTAGCCAATTCATATGAGCACATTCATCATAAAATTTTGTTGAAAAAAAAAATTAATTATAAAACAATGGAATTATTTTCAAGCATCTCAGTTGAGATCGATTTCAATTGAACAATTCAAATATTTAATTCGCCGCCAGTTGTGCGAGACTACGGAGTAATGCAAAGAACAAAAGGGAAGCAAACATGATGGATTCAAATTGAGTTATTAATAATGTAATAGTTTGAAAAGCACTCATAGACACACTCACATACAACTATGTAAATATGTTTTATATGTAAAGGGTGTTCTTTCAGTGGTTCATCTGGAAAAATCTTTTTTCTTTTTTATTTATTTATAGCTTATTTCGCAAAATAAGAGCCTCAATTTCAAACAATATTGTCCTAACCTTCAGTTATGTATATACGAAATGGATGATGTACATACAAGCAATTAATGCCACAACATGAAAGCTAATAGACTCAAGTCTTAGTTTCATGAAATTGCTGCCTTTCATACAGTGTGCATTTGAAACCAATTATAATACGAGTTAATTTCTTTGATAACTTCCATGTTATTTCATCGAATAAATCGACGGTCTTAAAAGGCTGCCCTTTCTATGCGAATGCCATGCAGATTTTAACATCATACTCGTACACAGGTTTGCATATGCATATGTTTTAGCAGTCTGATGAAGTTTTAAGTCAATGGATTTTAATAATAATAAATCCCCAAACAAAGCTATTATTATTATACAAATGCTCACACATACAAACACACAACTATTCGTATATGAATATTTCCAATTCTGCATATTTGATGGCTGTCACCCCAACTCATCATCATCATCATCATCATTGTGAATTGTTCATTTATTTATGAAATTTATCGATTCTCCATTTGCACGCAAAATAACTATTTTATATGTTCTTATTAAAATTTTGCCATCATTCATAATAGAGGTGCAAAAAACAAAATGAAAAAAAAAATATAATGTGCCCACAACTAAATAATATAAAAAAAAACAAAAAAGGACAATGGAGAATGCCCGCCTATGCCATAGATCCCCACTTCAAACTATTAGATATACATGCTTTGCATGTTTATTTATCATTTTAAAAAATTTATATTAAAATATTAAGGAAAAAGAAATGAAATAACTTTTTAATCCAAATTCCCCCCCTTTTTTATGTTATTATTATACCCTGCATAATGCAATATGCATGGTATATTCATTTCGGTCAGATGTTTGTGTCCACTTGAAGGAATCTCCGGAGATATAGACATGGATATATATTCGTGATCAGCGTCGATTAAATTTTCGATTTAACGATGTCCGTCCGTCCGTCCGTCCGTCCGTCTGTCTGTCACCTGGCTGGTTCGCACGATAACTTGAGTAAATATTGAGCTATTTCGATGAAATTTGGCATAAGTAATCTATGATCCAAGGGTACGGAGGGGATTGATATTGGGTATGATCGGTCAATAACCACGCCCACACCAAGCATTCAAAGCGACTAACCTCGAAATTTTCAAAATCTTTAACTTGCTATAACTCACATAATATACCACTTGGGACAACAATATTTTGCACATAGAGTTATATTCTACTACTATATAACCTCGCCAAAAGTGGGTGAGCCACGCCTACTTTCTAGCGTAGCTCCCATACAAAGTGTCTGTACTTCTTTTAAATTGAAACAGCTGTAACTTCTACAATCTTCTGTCCAGAATAATCATAATTGACACTTAGATTAACATGGCAGTGAGAAATATTATGGCAGAAAATCAATGTGCCACGCCCACTCCTTTTTGGGTCTCCCATACAAAGTTGCGGAAATTAAAAAAATGTTACCGGTTATAACTTGCACGCTATTCAGCGTACAATAACGAGATTTAAGGTATGGATTAGTATTGTACGAGCAACTAGGCTCACAGAAAATGGGCGCACCACGCCCACTGTTTATCGTAGCCCCCATACAAATTTTAAATTGAAACAGCTGTAACTTCGGCAATCTTCCGTCTGGAATAACCATAATTGACACTTAGATTAATATCGTAGTCGGCAAAAATCTGGAAGAAAATCAGTGTGCCACGCCCACTCCTTCATAAGTCTCCCATACAAAGTCAAGGGAATTAAACTAAAACTTTTAAGCTCACTGTTTATCGTAGCCCCCATACAAATTTTAAATTGAAACAGCTGTAACTTCGGCAATCTTCTGCCTAAAATAACCATAATTGACACTTAGATTAATATCGTAGTCGGAAATAATCTGGCAGAAAATCAGTGTGCCACGCCCACTCCTTCATAGGTCTCCCATACAAAGTCGAGGGAATTAAACTAAAATTTTAAGCTCCATAGCTTACAAACCATTTAGCCTAGGACAACGAGACTTAGGGTATGGATTAGTATTGTACGAGCAACTAGGCTCACAGAAAATGGGCGCACCACGCCCAGTGTTTATCGTAGCCCCCATACAAATTTTAAATTAAAACAGCTGTAACTTAGGCCATCTAATGTCTACAATAACCATAATTGACACTTAAATTAATATCGTAGTCGGAAATAATCTGGCGAAAAATCAGCGTACCACGCCCACTTCTTATTGGGGCTCCCATACAAAGTTGAGGAAATTAAACAAAAATGTTAACCACCATAACTTAAAAACTATTCAACGTAGGACACCAAATTTAAGGTGTGGATTAACATTGAAAAATTAATTGGATTTACTAGAAAGTGGTAAGCCACGCCCACTTTTTATATAGCTCCCATACTAAGCCTCGGAATTATCTTAAAATCCTTTTACTTCGTCAAAGTCAACCATATTTCGGGTGTAAATTAGTAGTATATGCAAAAATTGTTTCTCGAAAAGTGGAAATAAAAGAAAAGTTGGATATTCGAGTAAACTTTTTATATACAAATCTACATATGCAGGGTATAGTTTGGTCGGCCCCAGCCGACTGTAAGGAGATTTTTATTAAATTCATTTGGTAAATAAAAGCAAATCGCAAAATCGCAAATATGTGCAAGCAGAAAAATTGCAAATTCAAATAGCAATTGTTGTGCTTCAAAATGTGTAAACATGTGTTGCTTTTATCTCGCAACAACATCCCAAACGCACCCAACAATTCACCCACCACTGAGACACACTCGCATAACAAATGAATGAATAAATAATAATGGTAAATATATTGTAAGTAGTGAGCGCTAAAAAACAAGGTGGTAGATAACATTGAAAATTCCAATGCAACAAATAAATCGCTGCCGCCATTATCATCATCATCGTCGCCATCATAATCGTCGTCATCGTCGACGTCATTGTTACAACAAGATTACGAATCAATGGTAGTGGAAATACACACGTCACACTGACGCCTGATGCTGATACTAGTGATTGCACATAGCTAGCAATGCAATGCCGAGAATGTGTCCTCTGTATGAGAATTTGTTCATTTTCAAACCATAACAACGAACCCAAAGGTATGTGCAAAAAATATGTATAGATTTGCATGCTAAAATATGAATGATGCGTTATAGATGATAGAGGTGAACATTACGTAACGTATTATTATATTTGGGGTACAAGTACATATTGTGAGCAACAAGGGGACACAAATAAATCATGTGAGCAACATTAGTTGCAGACAAATTGGAGACGAAGGCGGATACGAAGAGAATGTTGTGCACCCTCGCAGCGAGAGACAGACAGGCAGATATAGGTACATATGTACTTTGCAAGAAATTACTATAAAATCATTAAAAGTTATATTGTATGTAAAAATTTTAATCAGCTTTCGAATATGACAAATATTGTATAAAAAGCCACAAAATATAATACTTGGAAGTACAGGCTCTCCAATTTTATTGTGCGTGTTATGTTTTTGATATTTTGATTAAGATTTGTTACAAAGATATTTCAGAATGATTTTTATTGCAAAATGTTGTTATCGAAAGATTTTCCTATTGCTTGCGGGAGGGTGGATGCCGTTTTGAGATAAAAAATGTTTATTTTTCTATAAAAAAAAAAGTAAAAGAAAAAAAAACGATTCAGGAAATCGCGCAAATCGAACGTTTAGAAGAATTCTACTTCGAGGACTTCATTTTCGAGACGCATACATAACAATATACATAACAATTTTCGATGGTTGACTTACAGGGGAGTCTTTTGTTTTGCTACTATTCTTCAAAATGTTTGTGAAATGAAATTAATTTAAATATTTTTGAGTTTATAAGAATTGCTAGCACTGTATATAGCATATGTATGTATACTTGATACTACTTATACTTGTTCTTGCATGTATAGAAACAGACATTATGGCGATGGAACAATTTTATTTGTAGAAGGTTGTTGATGTCATGTACATAACGTGCGAACTCATTAATGATGCAACAAAACACTAGACTAAGACAATAACAACAACAACAACAACAACAACAAGAACGGCAAAAGCAGTAGCATCACCAGCACCAGCAACAGCAAAGCAAAAGCAAATTACTGAAGTGCAAAATAGCGCAAAGATGCACAAACGGAAGTATTTGTGGCAATACTATTGTAGGTACAATACGAATATATAGCAAAATAGAGGGCAACATCCATACATTGTAGCATTCAATGACAGCACTGGTGCAACGAAGGAAACTGCACTTAAGCAAATGAAATTACATATGAAACATATTTGCATATGTACACAAAAAGGAAATATGTGAAATAATGCAAAAGGAAGAAAGTTAGAAGGTAATATGAATGAGGTACCAGTAGTTAATGCAAGTGTAACAATTCCATACTTTGTGCTACAACGATATGACGTAAGTGGCAGATTCAATAGCACTGTTATACACACACACTCGTATTAGATCAATAAGGTTACATATATTAAGGAATTACTGTGCTCATATACTTACCTTAGTAATGTATTTACTCATATGTTACGTGTAGAGTAGCACTCGCTCAGCAATTTGTTGAATAAAAGAGTTCAACGCATTTTCAAGTGATTTTTCACATAATAACTTGGCTCGTATGTAGTATGTAGTAGATGTTTATATGATGCAAATGCAACATCACTGAATTCGTCGCATACATACAAATGCACTGTTTCATATCCAGTGGGAGCAAGTACAGAATTGAAACGAAGCATACAACTAAGCCAGCATAAAATTGCATTACGACAAGCTAGCGTGCATTATTAACACATGTTATTGCAAAGACACACGCACAACAAACAAACAAACAACATTTATTGTCATTTTCATCATTATCATAGTCATCATCATCATCAACAACATCATTTAAGAGTCGTGATTGTGATTATTATAATTCATCTCTGTGGATTCACATGAATAATACTCAACTCAAGTGGATGAATTGTGAAAATTTGGCATCACTGGAGAAGCCACATTTCTGTAATTTGTGTAGTATTGTTTCGGTTCGTATGATTCCTGTGTACCTCAAAAACTCATTCTGACGACAAGGCTAAATAAAATAAGCCCATTAAGAAAAAAATCATATATTTAAATTATGGGATAATTATATTTTCTATATAAGAGATAATATAACACTTCTTTGGTTGAAAGAGGAAAAAGTTTCTTGTGATATTTTAAACTATTTTCGTCACGTTTAAATTTACTCAGTCTCAGTACCTTTACTTCATACTCCATTCATAAATGTTTATGATCACACTCTACTGCATTCTGTACACCTTCACTAGAAACTACAAATACAAATATACACCAATCTATCGGGGGAACTCTGAAAAGTCTCTTATCTTTTATAAAGTGATTAAATCTGTCTGGTAATGTCTTCCTCTTACGACAACGATTTTTGGTTGTGATGGTCACATAAGTAAATAAGTATCTAAGTATTCAAATGCTTAGTAGTCTGTGTACATGCACATATGTATTGAATTTAAGCATACGTTAATATTCACATGATAAAGTTGTCCATATTCAACAAGAATCAAATTTTAATAATCACCTAGTTATACAGAATCACACCTTTGTTCATTCACATCCAACTCTTCATATAACTGTTTAGGATGATATTTCTCCCCTTTGCTCTTTGTTTCAGAATATTTATTAAGATTCAAAATGAAACATTTTCTCACTAACTAATTCAAAATTCACTCTCACTCTTAGTAGATGGATAAATGAACAATAAACTCCATTTCACAATGTGAAAGTTCAAATTGACCCATCTCTTACCTCTTTAGGTTAGGTTAGGTTAAACGAGTAGCTTGTACATGCAAACCTCTTTGGTAATGCTAAAATCATACAAACTATGTATAAACAATAAACAATGAATTCACTAATACAAACAAACTGTATGGCTACACACGTGTTCTATAACTAATTGCATGGATAAGGATGTGGCTATAAAGTGTTTTCTAATTGTGTAACTTACCTGAGATGATAGTGAAAATATAAAATAATGAAATGTTTATTTCGAGATGGTGAGAATAACAGATAGCTTAAAGATTTATTTGAATGAGTCTACTACTTGAATACAATACTCGCAGATAATTTATCCAAACTATTAGTCAAGTCACAAAGAAGGTACTATTAGGAAACAATGGAAGGTGCATTCAATATCATACCTATTCTATCCTTTATGGTTTTGCACTCACAACTGTAATGTAATTGATATTGAAGCATAATTTGGTATATTTTTAAAAGCGGTTTTTATAAAAAATTGCTAGAGGATATCCCAAACGGGCGAAGATTGGCCGTAACTCTATTCGGGGGAAATGTTCAGGAGGAAAAGTTAGAGGCGAATTATGGTTGAATATAAGAAATTGATGAAAAACAGATTTTTTCGACTTGTCCGAGAACCGCTTCATCAATCTGTACGAAACGTGGATTTTGTAGTTTTTTATATCAAAGCTTGGCTGGGATGATCGCACTCAATCCACCAGCGACCATAAAAGAGGGACTCTTGTTGTTGAAAGAGAACCAAATTATTCACTACCTTTTAAATCCATAAGTAAATATATTCACAGACACTGAACGGCATTCTGCTCGGTACCTTTTGCATCACTTTTTTTGTTGAAATTTACAAGTTGCCGCTTATTTTAACCTACTTAATATTTACTTTATACCATTAAGCAATATGCAAGTAAAATTGGGTGGAATAAGAGAGTTTTGAATTATTGTAATAACCATAGAACTATATTAGTTGCACTCGCAAACATTGAAGGGGGATGTAGACGATATAGGGGGAAATCGATATCAGCATGAGCGATCGATTGAATACTTTGATTTTCAGAGTTTTTTTGCTAAATTTTCTTGTTAAATTTCAAAAAATTTTATTTGGAACTGCTTAAGATTTATTTTATCAGATATATCCGCACAATTTGAAACTACACTCTGAACCTGCACTCTGAACTAATAATAATACTTGTACCAATCACAAAAATGCACGCTAAAATTGTTTTGGGTACAGTCGGATGTCGACAAGTGTAGTGCAACATTTCAAAGCAGATGTTTTGCAGTATATTAATTATATCGCTTGTTTTTAATTCGCACCTGAAAGTATGTGCGATTAATTTGTCGCTCAAACACAAACACGAAACTACAAATTCGCTCATATTTATAATAATAATAACCATACTGGGTACTTTTCAACTTCAAAATTGACAATGACAATGAAAATATTCCAGCAAACGATTAAATGATCACTTCAAGGGTGATTTGCATTTTTAAAGCCATTTCAATGACTCTCTCACCAAATAAAATGTATTCGCATATATTTATTGTTGCTTAATTAATTGTGGTTTTGTAATTTCAAATCAAATAAATGCGGGATATTAGGGAATTTCATGACATGATGATGAAGAATATGAAATTGTAATATTCATATGTTGGTGGCTACGCTTGCATAAAGTTACTTGTAATGCGGGTTCAATGTATGATTTTATATCTAACTTCTCTAGTACGACTCTAATGTGAATTGTATAATTGTAATTATTCACTTGAAATGATATCAAATTGTGATCATATAAAAGCTGTTGTAGATATGAATTTTTTCGAATCTATAGACCATCTACGATTGAATGTCATACGTCAGACTTAGTCGTATAATTATGAATAAGCAATTATGTATATTCATATTTTCGAAGATAATTGAATTGAATCAATGTGCCCGTTGCTTTGCATGTCGTACAAATGTTTTTAACCCCTTTGTATACATATGTATATACGACTAACATACATTTCGTGGGAATATTTTTGAAAGTACTTAAATATGACTTGCATTACATCTGTACAGAAATATAAATAAATCAATAAATATGCTCTTACATACAATGTATGCACATATGAATGTATAAATACTGGGAAGCTAAAATCGTTGGCAAAAGTAAAAGCTAAGCCTTTAAAAGCCAGACTTCCGTTTTTGTGATGCTGCTCATGATGAACTGCATTACCGACACTTGATGTCAACACCTGGTATTAATTGTTGTTGTTATTGTTGTAGTAGTAGTTGGTTGCATCAACAACACTTTATTGTTGGCAAACTCCATTGTTTGCACTCTCATCACAGCAACCAACTCACACACACACACACATATCGTACTTAACTCTACTGGTAAATAGTACAAACAAATGTCTATATCGAGAATGCTCCACAATCACATCATCATCTCTTAGACTTCTTTGTTACACACATGTACAATCGCTTTATTCCTCTTCTAACTATATACGTGTAATTTTTCCACTGCTTGATGGAGAAATATCACTAAGCGGATAGAGTTATATGTGGCTATATGTAGTCAGAGATTGCGAACGTGGGCACACACACTCTTGTTAAGTATTATTGCTTACAAATGTTTGTACCTAGTTGTTACAATTTGCTGACATTTGACGCTGATGGCGTTAATATCGTCATTGTTGTTGCTATACAATATTATTATTATTATTATTATTATTATTACAACCTCATACATGTGATTGTATTTAGTAACAAAAATAAAAATACATATTATGATATGAGTAAGCACTTTGAATGGTGTTAAGGTGTGAAATATTGTATTAAATAGTTTTATATATTTACACTTATGTATATATTATTTGCATGTGTATGTTATACTTATAAAGAACACTTAAGTTAGAGTTCATTCAAAAGGTTGTTCACCTATTATATGCGACGCATACATTAGCTGCAAGTTGGTTATTGAATCTACTTAGTTCGCGTATATTAAATTATCTTCTTTTTATATTTAAACGACAATTGAGTGAATTTCTATTGCATCAAAAATATGAATTATATCGCTTTGAAATTGCAATTTTCTTTTTTAAATTACTACAAAGTATATCAACTCAATCAAAATGTCTCTGTCTCTGTAAAATTTGTGAAAATTTAAAGAGTGCTTCATGAGAAATTGTGTCACTAAAAAAATTTTGTAATTAATCATTAATAAAATCTTGAGTTAATGAAAAGGTGATAAAAAAATAGTAAATGTATTCAATTGACCCAATGCTTAGTGATTGCATTTATATTGGCAGAGTGGCCAAAAGTACTTTTATTGGAGATATCGAGACAAATTATTTACCGTGAGATCTGTGAAGACTAACAATCGTAATATGAACATGACTACGCATATACTCTACTCATAGTCCTATATATTTTCTTTAGTTTATATGTAAATAGTCAACTATGAAATGAAATATTTAGAAAATAATAAAGAGATAGATGAATTCATTAATTCATTAATGTTGAAAATCTGATAATTAAGCCATGATCAAGGCCCGTAATTTTGGCAGACGTATCACGATTGTTGAAAACATTTTTCTTGCTGTATTTCCGCCATTGGACGAGCCATTTCCTCCAGCTTTGGGTTCGTCTACTATTAATCCCATTGTCTAGAACTTTCTAAATCGTTCATCTGCGCAGGTAAAAAATGTCAAATTTCTATCCTTCCATTTCCACTTACAATTATTGTGGCTCTAAATAGATCAATTTAAACCACGCGAAATAATTATCGAAAAGAGGCCGAAAGAGGCTGATACCAGCGAAAACATCAAAAAAGTGCACAAAATAATTTTCAATGGCTGTAAAGTGAAATTGATCGAGATAACTGAGACTCTAAAGTTATCAAAGAAACGTGTTGAACATATCGTGCATATGGCTGCCGCGCGAGCTTACAATCGATCGAAAGCAAGAACATGTTGATGCTTCGGAGCAATGTTTAGCGATACTCAACCGTAATAATGATGAATTTTTGCGTCCGTATATTACAATGAATAAAACATGACTGCATCACTACACTCCAGAGTCCAATCGACACTCAGCCAAGGCCTATTTCGAGGCTAAAGAAAAATCGTGCTATAAAAATCGTATCGAATATTATTAAAATTTACTAAAGAAAAAATGAGTTTTGCTATGTTAGTCTACGGACCTTTCAGCCCAGAAAACAAGCTTCTTTTATTGTTTTAATTATTGTGCACACTGTTGACGATCCATATGAAAGGCGTACAAAACGCGTTTCAAGACCAGATATCATTGCAAAAACACAGAATATGATTTTGGAAGATTAACTATTGGCCAGGAAAGATTCTTAGACACCTCTTCGGGCAAATTTTTCTTTTCGTAGATTTCGTTTCGTATATATTTTGACAGAAAAATCGATCGGCTATCGAATAAATTTAGTAGGACAATTTCTAATGACGCACTCTGTATCATATATGTAGACAAATGCAACAAGTACTAGTACCTAATAGTACCTGGCCGTATATTGAAAGCGATCAAATTCAATTAACAAGTAATAATTTGATTAGAAATTCCTTTGACGTCACTTACGGAATATACGTAGCTACTGCGAATCGATTGCAAACATGAATCAAATAATATGTGATAATGTTAAGTCAACTGCGACAACCAACCGTATTTCGCCACCATGTAACCTATGAAGACTCTCACTGGTACCGTTTTTTAAAAAATATTTATTTATTCATACATATACATACATTTTACATATAACTTTACATAAAGGTACATCATATATATATGTACATTATCCTTTAACTTATACAAATGATGTTATGAAAGAGTGTAGTTGGTTATCTACTACAAACAACTTGCAAATGCTTTATACATGCATTACAATGCAACAAACAAACAAAACAGAGAGAATAAGTAAACAAGATCAAACAAAATACTGAGGAGTACTGAGGGTATTGGTATGCAAGTATGGGGTAGAGTAGATGATGTGTAAATATGTAGTTAAAACTAAAAAACAATTAACAAATGTGTAAAAATAAAACGCATACATTCACTAAATACTAGAAATAAAAAAAATGTCTACATACATATAGTTATAGTATATGTGTGTATCATATATGTTAATAACGTACTACATATGTGTTGAAACAAACAAATTGCTTATCGAATACGAATAATCAGCCACAATGGTCTTAAATGTGCAAGGAAACAACAACAATACATAAAGATATTGCATGTGTGATGCACAGACAACAAACGCGCACACACACACATACCGATGAGTATGTACTGTACTGTATGATATTTATATATATATATACTATGTATATGTATTAGTAGTTATAATGTCACACGTTAAGGCTTTTTCTATTTAGCTGAAGGTACTACTACTTAATGGACATGAAGGATTAATATATGTATATGGAATCATCTATGGGTCTAGCGCATGAATGAAAGATCCAAAAATTGAAATGAATTTACATATTACAAATTATGTAGATGTTTTTTTGTTTTGAGTAAAATTTCATAAAATCATAATCATCATCATCATCAGTATCGGGTGTCATCAAATGTCATCGAGGTCGTAGTTTAGACTATAATTGATTAATGTGAGGGTGTACCATATGACGAACTTGGTGCTGACGGTGCCGACGGTGGTGCTGCTGGTGCACCAAAATCGCCTGATGGTGCCGGTGCAATACTGTTGGGATATGGTCCGGTGTCTTCTTTTTGCGTCTTGTAGCGAATGAAGTAGACCTCTGGTTTGCTGGGCTGTGTAGGTGCTGCCGTTGGTATGACAAGTTCGGGTTGCTCCTCCGGCTTCTTCACCAATACATAGACCAGTGTCTTCTCTTCGTTCTGTGGGTATTGTGGTATCACCGGTACTGTTGGTGCTGGTGGTGATGGCGCCTTTATAAAAACGATTTTATAATGTTTCTGCGGTGCCGGGAAAACAATTGGTTTCCTGCAATTGAGCAATACAAAATATATTTATTACAATTGTTTTGACTAGTACTACAAAATAAAACGCAATCGTACGTATATCCTAAATTAGTGTAATTAATGTGCTGCACTTTCAAATTGCTACAAGTGCATAGTACTGCATTTATCATGAATCATGGATCAGTTGCATTTACCTTTCTATCATTGTACTTGAATGCATTGTAATTAGGTAATTAAATGAGTTACAAAGAAATTATACAATACACTTGTATAATAATTTCAATTAAAAAGATTCTCATTTATCATAACTTATAGTATGAGCATTGTTCATTAGTCATATGCATAGCCAAGTGCTTCATTGTTATCCATCCTCCTCGAGCCAATAGCTTAGGTAACAAATTTAGTTACGCTTTTAATTTTCACTGAGGCATTTCTTGTAACAACATAGGGAAAATTGGGACACGTTTCTTCCCACTATTTGGGTGTATCAAATTTTACATAATATGGCGTAAGATGAAATGTCCCCCAATACCACGTTTCCAACTAATCCCCAACTTTCCCTACATAACATTTGGTATAAATTAAATCGTTACGTAAAATAATTGCTGTCATAATTTAAAGAGTATCGTACGCGTACCACAACAAATAGATGAAAAATAAGACGTAGCAACAAACAGAGCAGCATTAACATGAAGATCGCGGCAATTACTTTATTTTATGCTGTCGCTCAAAACAGCTTAGAGGAAAATAATCTGTGTACAAAAAAAAAACAATTGTGCAAATCTGATGTTAAACCAGGTGACATCTGAAAACATAGGGGAAAAATCAATAGTTTGGGAAGCATTTCGTTTTTCGCGGCATCATAATATTTCACTGAATGATTTCAATGATCTAGTGATATCATTAGAAAGGTAGCATTTTTTGTAGCATTCTATGAAAGAAAACGGATTGATTGGAACTAAAATGGAGGTGGAACAGAGTCATTCATAAAAGATATTCGATGGACCAGAGACATTATATCGATTTTATTTAATCTTAAAAAAATCTGCGAAAATAGTTAAAAAAACGATGATTTTTGAGTTTAGAAAGATCGGATTCAGATTCGGATTCAAAGACCCAAAATTCATACGACTACTCTGGTCTGTAGGATAAGAAAAAGTCTTACAAAGTGCAATATCCGATGGACCAGAATAAAAATATCACTCTCAAATTTTCGATTTAGTCTTAAATCCTCGGTTCTTTATTTTTTGTCACTTTCATCATCTAACAATTAATAATTCAAAAATTTTTCAACCAATTTTCGAATTTTCAAAAAACCAAACTCCGAATTTTCAAAACATTAAATTGGCATCAATTTTCCGTTAATCATTTATTATCGAAACGGTTTTTAAAACAAAATAATTAAGGAAAAATTTTCGAAATAACTCCGAACTTTCGAAACATATATTTTGAATAAGAATATTTCGAATTGTTCTCAAAATTCATACATTTTTTTTTTTTAATTGATGCGACAAAATAAATGAATTTGAAAAAAAGTGTTCGAAAAAAATTCAGAGCTGAAATTCCAATAAAAAAAACAATTTATTTCAATTAGCTAATGCCCCTTTCGATACACTAAACTAACCTACTCATGATGCCCCTACATATTAAAACTGAGGTTTATTTATAGTTGCTGGCAACAGCATATACTATAACTACATAATATGAATAGTTTATGTTTTTTATTTTTATCACCACTGCAATTAAAAGCAGAGGGCTTTTGTAAAAGATGCTGATACTTTTACTTTCAGCATTATTTTTAACAACCACTACATAGTATGAGTATTCCCACCAATCGTCCCTCATTAGCAATCAGTAGCGTAGTGTGCGGTTTGTGGTTTTATGTTTATTTGTCGGTACTAAACGCATAGCAGAATAATAATATGAAGCAGAAGAAGACGAAGAAGTAATATATGGGTAATATTGTTATTACATATTATAAGAGCATATAGGTATGTACATATGTACATATGTATGTATCAGCATAACTGTGGCTGAGTTGATGGCGTTGGTGGCGGTATGCCACATTTTGTTACGCTCTTCTGATTTTTCATATGATGATTTCATTTTGGTATTATTATCTATATTATTAATTCTCGTAATTGTTGTTGTTGGCGTTATGAATATGATACATATGTGTGTGCGTGCTTGTATTATGATCGAAATGGTATACATGGTCGTATTGTATTTCAGTGAATGAATTACATACCTATGTTATATGTAGGCACATATAGCAACTAAGTGGTGTAAATGCTTCCTGAATTGAAGAAGCTATAGTGTTGGCCAAACACATACATACGAGTATGTGCATATGCATATGTAAGCAATACTAAATTGTGTTAATGTTGTATATTGTTTCGAGGAACTTAACTTAGATACGACTATACCACTTGCATTTGTTTCCTTTTCAAGCACGTGTATCTTATTACTTGTAATGAAACTAATTTTGTTTTTTTTTTTTTTGTTTTCTTCCTCTCCTCATCAATTATAGCTATATGAATTTTCTTTCTAATATATATATTAACGTATTATGGCATTGTTTTGTTTGTTGTTGGTATTTTTGCTGTTTCAATTACTATTGTCACGGTGATATCAACATCAATTCATTGGCGCTGTGCGATTATATACGATACATCATTTACCTTTCTCTTCATCATTCATTTTTTTTCGATTTTTTTTTTTAATGGATAATCAGGAAGCAATCTAAACTATGTAAGTAAAGTAAATCGATTGCATTGTGTTAAATTGTTATTTTCATTTTCAATTGGATTCATTTAATTTTTTTAGTTATCTCCTCTTTTTATTTGATAATTTCAAAAATGTTATCATGTTTTTATGATGATGATTTAATCACTCAACTTATCAATCAATTTAAGGAAACAGAAATTCCAATTTAGTAAAAGCAAAAACTTGATGCCTTATATTGGTTATATGGGTGCTGCTGCAGCAGCAAAGCAATCCAAAGTTGAAAATAAAATTGAGGAATTTTTTTTCAACGCCATTTTATTATGTATACGAAGGCACATGTCATATGTAGCAATCTAGTAGATCTAGATTGCTACCACCACTACTACTTAGGAATGTAAATTTTCAACAAGAGCATTATCGGCTCAATTGTAGACGCAAAAAAAAAAATTTTAATATTTCAAATTTGGCTTCATACTATTAAATTCCACCGCAAGTGAAAAAGTTAATATCCACTTGCACTTGATGTTCAAATTACACAACAATCGCTTTCGGAATTCGCAAATCATTTTTTGAAGCTATTCTGAAGGAAGCTTTCAAGGCAAACGCAGCAAATTTTCCAAAAAGTCAAAATTAAAACAGAAGTAGAAGGCAACGATTCATGATTTTTGGATTGCAGTTTGAATCGACGTAATTGCAAACAAATCAAATTTGCAAATATTTCATAACAAATCAATTGTAAGAAGACTGTCTTTCTGTTTATAAATTATAAACGGCAGCTGGTGCATATACTTCAAGAAGTCGAAGGAGTTCATTAAAATTGGATAACGTTTTCCTTAATGTCATCTGAACTACCTTTCTAACTGCATTCCGAACACAATGATAACAATTAGCCAAATCGTAGTGCTGCAAGTACAAGGCAAGTACAAGTAGTACAAGTACAACTATTAGCAATGAACTAACCTATATACTCGTACCTATGTTATAATTTTCTGTTTTTCAAAATCATAGAAGGCACTAAATTATTTTTATTAAATATCTATCTAATAAAAAATATGAATAGAATATAAAATAGGTTTTTTTAATAGTAGTTTCTATTTTCCCAGTGATGTGCGAACTAATGTTCAAATTAGATTTCTCGAAAAATTTCTTTAAAAATCCATATTTTCCCCTTTTTAATAGAAACTTAATATTTAGTGAAAAATGCGCAATTTGCTGCAATCATATTCCGAAAAGCTAGTCGATTTCATGAACTTATGTATGACTGGGCTGGAAGAAATGTTTAAATGGCAGCAATATCGAAGAGAATTATAAACAAAATCCAAATTAATGTACAAATTACATTTTGATTGGCTTCATTTTTAAGGGACTTGGGTGACTTATCGTCTTTTTGAAAATAATCAAGTATGAAAAGAAGCCGACTATACGACTATAATGGTTTTTTCTCCAGTTGGCCACATTGGTAATTTCTGCGATCACACATAAGTATTGCATGCATTGTAAGTTGATTTATGTTCAAAAATTCAACAATTCATTAAATCAACATCATTAAAAGCAACAATAACAACAATAAAATAATAAAAACATCATCAACTAGTATTCGTACATATGATTGCAAATCATGCTGGCGATTATGATATTAACAAGTGCGTAGACATATGTATAATCATAATCGTCATTATCGCCATCATCATCATCATCATCATTATCGTAACATCAGCTATAACTACAAAGTTAGGTATTAAACGTAAATCATCGTCAATGAATAATTACGGAGAAAAAAATTTGAAATATGACGACAATTACAAGGTTACAATTTTAACACCATTTTAGCTCCTGCTTTTCACTTTTTTTTTTTGGTAAACTCAATTAGACGCAAGAGTAATTGCAGCAATGTACATACTGACTGCAGATGATCATACTGACGCACAACCTGTTGCAACCATATTTAGAAAAATTCCATAGATTTCAATAGATGTTGGCGCACAAGTACGCACACAAGTGATCATTGTGAAGAATAGTATTTGAGGAATTTTTAATTTAAAAATTATGATCAACATTCACCAGCTATTATTGTTCCACATATGAATAGTTGTTTGTAGTATAAATAGCAGGTATGATCGCCAAGCATGTTGCTTTTATGAACACATGCTAATCTTGTATATGTTTCACATATGTAAACCGACATATTTTCCACTCAATCTTTTGTGTATTAACAATACAAAGGAAGGAAGGGGCTTCTACTCTGTGCAAACGCGACAACAAATTCGCATGTGCCTCTGTATGCATCCGTAAAATATGTTTACTTTGCATTTTTAGCACGCAAATCGTTTGAGACCATCCATTTTGCAAATATATGATATTTGATTGGTACGATCGCCATAGGTTCGATCGACACACTTTTCTACTGCACATACATTATGTATTATCACATTGCTGTAATAATTAATTTTAATAGTTGGCCAGTCGGCAAATATGCAATCATTTTTTGTTTTTCTCTGCTATTCCTTTGTTGCATTTTATTGTTGTTGTTGATGTTGTTGTGGTTTTATAGCATTTTGTACATTGCCATAATACATTGAAATTGATGGTAATTCAGACAACTTATTACTGCAAAATATATTCATCACATATCGCTTGAGGTAAGATGTTGCATAAAATTATTAGCAAAAAATAATTTGCATATTTCTAAACAAATAAGAGGAAGATGAATAAATATAATATTGAGTTGACGAAAATGAATCATCTATACAATTATTATTTGCAATTGGCAATGCTGTGCTATGCATTTAACAGTTGACACTTTATATTGTAATAACAAATTTTCAGTTTAGTGTAGCAATAGATATTGAATAGATTAGGAAAACTTATGAAAAAATGTTCTCTATCTATCAAAAACAACCGAAAATATGATTTAATCGCTTTCAGGCGAGAAATTTGTATGTCAAATGTCGACATCGCTCTGGTCGACTTATATGATCGAAAAAATTGAACAATGACAACAGCAGCCATGAAATTGTTAAAAAGGACCACAAAAACAGTTTTGAACCATTTGAAATGGATCCGATTACAAAGGAAGCTTAACGATTGAACACTTCACAATGGAATTTAGCCATCTTTGAAGCAAATTGCAAAATAGTATCAAAATTGAGGTCACATGGATGAAGTTGGAGGCTAAAACTTCCACATAAAACCAGAACTAACGATTACGCAGGCGATGTTGTGTATTTGAGAGGACCAAAATAAATTCCGCATGATTGCAGTACAAATGAAATAAATCTGATTTCTTGAAAATAAAAGGTGTCGTTTTGTACTAAAACAGCAACAAATCCAATCGTCCAATATTGTTATAAATGTAAATTTATGGACAATATTGAACGGAATATATGAATAGTGACCGACTACAAATGGAAGATTTCTTGAGAAGAATTTCTATGGCAAATTGTGGTGGACATCATCAACAACATTAATTTTCACACAAAAATTTGTTCAGGGTAAGCCTGATTAACTAATTTATACAAAATTTTTTTATGTTAATTTTATGATTTCATAACATCAGTATGATGGGAACTTTTGTTTTTTAATGCACTTGCGGATAGTCCAGTGTCATTCCGATAACTGAGGTTATCGGAAATTCATGACAAAAACGTGACGCTCTAAACTATAAACTTTTCGTGATTTTAACCGTAAATTTTGCTAGAATTAAACTTGAAATAATCTGAAATTACAACATTACTTTTTGCAATTGAATTTTTTGGTCAAAACAAATGCTACGTCTGAAAGGTTAAGTTCCAAAATACATATCTAACACCCACAGCCCTTTGCCCTGAGACCTTCAGAACATTTGTCAACAAAAATATGGAAAATTTAAGATTTCACTCCCAAAGCTCTTTGGCACATATTAGGCTTAAAAAAAATGTTCGAAAAATATTGCAAATTTAAGGAAAATTATATCCCTTAGGGTTTCAACGCATCTTATATAAATTTAGTCACATTTTACAATGTTACTCTTCGATATCCCAAAAAAATATATAATGTTTCTTAATCACAAGGAGCATTTAGCTTCTCAACTTCTAAGTAGATCAGAGCCCTATCCTTTCGTTTATACACTTACCTTGAAGGTATATACTCTTGCTCTGGTGGTGGTACATGCACGTACACGTGCTTATGTACAACAGGTGGCTGTTGAGGTGGACCGTATTGTGGAGCTGGTCCGCCAAAACCGTTACTTGATGATGGTGGTATATAACTGTTGGACGGTGGTGCACTGTAGCTATCACGTGGTGGTTCAGGACGTGCGGATGTCATGCCAATTGCAACCAACACAAATAAAACCTATCATCACATTGATGGATGGGGTAAATGAGAACACAGCGAGAAAGAGAAAGAGAATTAGATTAAGCAGAAGAAGAAGAAAAAGAATAGAAATATCATCAGAACTTGCACTTTATTACAAGTATATAATTATATATGAATGAAATATTGTCCTTTTAATTTTGATTTATTATTTTTTTTTTATTTGTTTTCAATTTAAATTTGATTTCAAACAACACTTTATCAATAAGATTTTGTTGCATTTATTACTATTTTATATTTATTTATTTATATTGTTATTGTTGTTGTAACACATACCGCGCAATAACGCCTCATTCTAGCTACCGTTTTGTATGTAGAGTCCGATTTAAAGGAAATGCCTCTTAGCCACTCTATATATATATAAACACGTTTTCGAATAACGAACTGTACAACACGATAGATCTTTCTGTATGGTACCTATAGCAATTGTTGCAGTTTCTTTTATAGCTGCGCTGCAACAAACCGTATCACACCAGCTATCCCATCCGACCAACCAAGTAAGCTAACCAAAATATCAGAGAAGTGGAGTGCGTACTGAGTATTTGTTGCTGTTGTTGTTGTTGTTTCGATTTATTTTTGGGATTAAAGTTTTGCTCCTACCACTACGATTACATTGCTACCAACCATTTACAGTTGGTTATTTGTGTGGATCGTGCACGATCACTTTCGGTTTCAATGCTTTAAAACGCTCTCTTTAGATATCCATAAGCTTTTGTTTCTTTATTTTTTTGTTACTGTGTTGTTGCTTTCCGTTTAAACTCTCCGTTATGTTTTGATTGTTACTGCTGCGGCTGCTGCTGCTGCAGTTGCTGGTATTGCTGCTATTATTTTTGTACATTTCAAACATCATTTACGATCATCTGTGTGTGGTGATCTTCATTTGCTGCTCTGATCTTCGTTATAAGTATGTGTATGTGTGTGTTTATATTTATATATAATCGTGCTTTTTAACTTCGTTTTTTTCTGTGTCTTCTTTTTTTTTTGTCGTTTTTGTAATCTCTCAAGCATTACCATTACGTTTTTGCATCTGCAACATCTTCGTCATGCATTACAATTATTATGCAGACAGCAGCAGCAGCAGCAGCAATACTGCCACAATTACCATATTACGTACAAATGCTAGTTATAACTATACAGTTATATAGTGATCATTGCCATCATGAAGATAATTGAAAAGAATAATCATAATGATAGCGATGATGATGATGATGATGATGATGTTGACGATTGTCTATAGCACCATATGTGTTGCATTGTAATTGTTGGCAAATTTGTGTTTATATAAGAGTTGGTAAATTTTTTCAACAACACTTACATGCTTACCTATATGATGATAATGGTAAGTTGATGATTTTAATATTGCATACATATACTACATGTACATATGTATATATGCATATATGTGCTTGAGTGATAATTTAGAATCATTATTAAAGCAAAAATATCAACAATAAAAATGTTTATAGTGTTGAATTTTGTTGATTTTATGCAAAATGTTGCTTGCAAAATGGTTAAAAGCCATGATCATATGGCTCTTTTATGCTTTTGAAAATTATCAAAAATTTCACAACTAGTCAATTGTACAAGTTACATATTCTGGGGATAAGTTTACTCAAAATATCCTTAGTACTATGCAATTTAATTTGTTTAAACTGATCTGACATCACATATGAACGTTGTTTTTTTTTCTTCTTCTTTAATTCCGCGTTACAAATTGTAAAAAAAAAAAACCACACACAAAACACCTTCTACAACTGATCGGAGTTTTTACTTTATTTTACAAATCTCTTTAGAGACATTTTAATGTGATTTCGGACATATGAATGTCGCACCACCACCGTTATTTATCAGAGTCTGTAGTCATATCGCGGCATATCGTCCAGCATCACTGGATTTCTTAGATTAACACAATTCACATAACTTATGGCACGTGCTATATGTATACGTAACGCCATCTTATAGTGATTTCATTGCACATGCATAACATATGAACAACATTCGAAAAACCTATGAAAATCCAAGCCACAAAATTGTCGATTACTTTCCTCATTGTTTATGCTCTGCCGTATCGTATACCGAAATGGTAGTCTAGTCTAATATTATAGATCTAAAGCGTTCATCGTTGACTTTCGTCCGATCGATCCAATGAATCATCCAGCTCATAGAGCAATGTAATCAAAAATCATATTGAATACTAAACTAAAAAATACCACATCTAATTGAAGATAAAATTTGCATGAAATTGAAAAAAAAAATTGTTTTCATTTAGTAATTAATGCATAGATTTCAAACCAGTTGAAAATTGGTAACATTATTTTCTTACATCCTAGTGCAATAGCCAAAGTTTTGCATAATAGCACCATCTCTTTAATAATAACAAAACAACATCAATGCAAAAAAATAATAATAATAATTGAAACAAATTGGAGCAAATATTATGTACAAAATACAATTTAGCCATAAACTAGACAGACGATACTTAAATATTGATTTATATACAATATTACAATTAGACGAAAAAGTAATCGATATTATTTTTAAAGTGCGTTCAATTTCTCATTAACCTTATGCTAGGTTAGGTTAGGTTATGTGGCTGCCCTCTCTCTCTCTCTCTCTCTCTCTCTAGGCCAGAAATGCCCATTGTGATACCACCGAGCTTCTCTTCCAATACTGTTGTGTGTGTTAAATTTGGACAGCATTAGAAGGGACCCACTTATATTCGCCGGTTCCGAACTGCAGAACCCTTGTGATATCACTTTAACTTAGTTTTGTCACAGAGCTCTTTTAAGAAGCATTTTTGGTAAATAGTTACTGCCGGAAAAATTGTCAATTTTTGCCGGCAGGTGGGTACCAGGCAGGTTCTTATGCTTCAGTCGGGGATTAAACCCACGACCTACAGATCAGAAGGCCAACGAACTAACATCAATAAGTGCAGGGACAGAACTACGGTTTGTTCTAAAACCTGATTGATATACGGAAATTTACAAACAATTTCCGACAAATGTAATAATTCGTCGGTTCCATTATTCGTTCCATAAGTTGGGACAGATCATCGTGCATCATCGATATAATTATGACTGCTTTCCAGCAATTAGCAATAATCTGTTGTAGATTTGTTGTTTATGACTATAATACAACACTTTAAAGATAAAATGGTCCAAGTCGTTCAAGAAATTCCGTTGTTCAATGGATAAAGTTCTACAAATTAAGAGGCGGTAAAACTCTGTGTTACTGAGTTCAATGACCGACCTCAAAGGTCTGCGACGCAAATGACGTACTCATTGAAATATTTTTAAAAATATTATTAAAAAATGAAAAATATTGAGCTCCACTGGGTTAAACATCATTTTAAGCTTTAATTTTAGATCCAATTAACTTGACACCAAAACAAAAAATAATTATTTTTAAATATTATTATTGCTTCATTATATTTTCATCTGCATTTTTATTCGTTTTCATTTTCAATTTTTGTTTTGTTTTTGATGTTTTTTTTTCCTTTTGTAACAATACGGACATAAAGTACATTGTAATTCTCAACCATTTCAAATCAATTAAGAATTAATATTAATAAATATTTGGCAAGAATTGAATTAGCGGCAATGACTAAATTTAAATTTTAATAAATCGATACCTATTAATAATAACATTAATAGCAAATATCGTATTGAAAACCAATAATCGACAGTAATAAATATTTAACCATTTATAAGTTGCTCCTCGTACCAGCATACATATGTACATATATTGGTGAGAGATATCAGTATAATCATATGGTATATCTTATACATATGGTACATACATAAGTGCATTGATTACGTAATCAGAAAAGAGCATATACGTTTACGAACATTAACAACTTACCTATAATTATTTTACTTATTGGGTTACCAACAACAGCAATGAAATTCAAGATGATGCCTGGCCATCACTATGACCACTAACATCAACATCATCATCATCATCATCATTATCATATTATTATCTCATTGAATGCCATAAACTTCACATACTCATATTCATGGATATTTTTGTACAATCACTCTGAACTACATAGTGTATAGTATGTACATGTACGAGTACATCACATTCCCATATGTGAACTACATACGTACGAGTATGTATCGTACGTACATACCATTCGTAATTGTCTGCGTGAGAACGATGCAAAACAAAGGTAAACGCAACCATCAGATATGACTGCAAAATCATATGCGACCGTGTGCATTTGTATCGTATGTATGTATGTGTATGTGCAGCAATAGTGGCAGAAATGCGATCAAAATCAAAACCGGAGCAAAATGGCCATCGAACGCATTTTTGGTCAAGTTGTTGGTCGCAACAATATGCATGTATGGTACATATGCAGATGATGATCATCATCATTATCATTGTCGTTATAACTTTCAGTTTCGCAGATGCATTGTATTACTTGCCACCACATTACGTAGCACAACATTTATCAGCAAAATAACAACAACTACATAAAGTGGTAACATCGTTAAAGGAATTCTGTTGATTTTATACCCTACACGCAAAAAGTCAAGGGTATATTGAGCTTGTATTTTCATTTGTAAAACCTTCAAGGAGATGTGGCAAGTTTGGACAAGACAATAGTAAATATAAAGAAAATTAGCTAAATGCCTTCATTTTTACCAATGAAGAGTTAACTTCGTGAATGGTCGTAATGGCATGTAAACTATGCCCAACTTCTATACAGAAATATGCTTCCGAACGTAATTTTTCATATTTTACATATGAAAACATTAATTTGTCGAACTGACACTCGATTATTTTTTAATAAAAAATCGATAAGATTGTGTTTGGAAGTAACCGGATGAAATCTACACCTAAGTCCCATACAAAAGTTTGTTTTCGAATGGAAATTTTCACATATTATTTATGGAAGCATTAAGATACCGGATCAAAACTCGTCGCATTATAGCCTAGACAGACGGCATCCTAATTCCGGATTACCGAGTTAATTCGAATTAACTCGGGCATTAACTGCAGCTAATCCGGATAAACTCTATGAGTTAATTCACAAAATAAAAGAGGATTAGGGCAATTTGCTATGCTGCTGAAAATTGTCTATTGTGAATTTTTCTCCATCCATTTTACAAAATATTAGGTGTGTTCGCTAACAAAAATCTTTCAACAATTATTAACAGTTTTCAACATGAAAAGTGATGGCGAACAAATAAATCCAGCTGTCAATTACGAACGGTGAATGTCAATTTACAAGTTTCTGATAGTTTTCAGTCACGTACTTATTATAGATTTTCTCAAATCGAGAGTGATAGACGACAGAAATTGATGGTGATAGTAATGTAAGTGGACAGACCTAATAAAACAGCAATCAGCTGTTTAGTTAATCCGCAATACTGCCGTCTGTCAGGTTATTATTTTATTCGGATTAAGTGCGCCGGTAATCCGGAATTAGGCTGCCGTCTGTCTAGGCTATTACATTATTTTTAATATTTTCAGAGTTTGAGCATGTGAGAATTAAGCTATCGAACTGAAACTTGGTACATAAGTTGATTTTTACTGAAACCCATGATTGCCTGCCGTATAAAATTATACGCTTTTAGATAGTTTAACTTTAAAATCATATATTTTCAATATATCCTATCGAAATTGATGTGCGTTTCTAAGCTTCGTTATTACCGAACCTAATTTCTTTAAGTTATCGAGCTTCGTTCATGTTCATTTCCAACCACAAGCCGCACTTGCCGCAACATGAAGCATATTTTTTTTTGTTTCAAGTGCGTGATTTCGATTTTTTTTTCTTGTTGATGTTGGTGTTATTGTTGTCGACATTTTCATAATACATTGTTGACTTGTTGTGATGTCGTGCTGCCAACCCTTACGATTTTCGATCGCTAATCAATTGTGTTCATAAATGAATGTCGAAAGGAGGAAATTAGGAACAACAACAACAATATGTAGCAATAGTGACAACAATGACATGCATTAAATTTCATCTTTTTATTTGTATTTTTTTGTAGTGTTTTCAAAATGGAATTGTTACGTTATATTTTTTTGATTTCTCAATATTTTGTTTGTCTTTTTTGTATAATATATGAGGGGCGATTGATAAGACACCGTGTATGGGAAAAACAAACATATTTTAGAAATGGCTCAATTTTTAAATATAGCACCGTTAGAGATGATTGATAAGAATCCGTGTATGGGAAAAACAAACATTTTTTGGAAAAAAATTTGATTTTTAAACATAACACCCTTTAGAGTGATGCACTTAGTCGAACAATGCTTTCAATTATTTATAAAGATTAATATTTCGGCGAACAAATTGTATAAATTACATTTAAAGAGGGTGAAATCTAACGAATATGCTGGATATCAGATCAAATCTAAACTAAAAAAATCTCCTTACAGTCGGCTGGGGCCGACCAAACTATACCCTGCATATGTAGATTTATATATAAAAAGTTTACTCGAATATCCAACTTTTCTTTTATTTCCACTTTTCGAGAAACAATTTTTGCATATACTACTAATTTACACCCGAAATATGGTTGACTTTGACGAAGTAAAAGGATTTTAAGATAATTCCGAGGCTTAGTATGGGAGCTATATAAAAAGTGGGCGTGGCTTACCACTTTCTAGTAAATCCAATTAATTTTTCAATGTTAATCCACACCTTAAATTTGGCGTCCTACGTTAAATAGTTTCTAAGTTATGGTGGTTAACATTTTTGTTTAATTTCCTCAACTTTGTATGGGAGCCCCAATAAGAAGTGGGCGTGGTACGCTGATTTTTTGCCAGATTATTTCTGACTACCATATTAACCTAAGTGTTAATTATGATTGTTCTAGACAGAAGGATGCAGAAGTTACAGCTGTTTCAATTTAAAAGAAATTCGGTCATTTTGTATGGCGGCTACTATCAACAGTGGGAGTGGCGCGTCCATTTCCTGTGAGTCTAGTTGCTCCTACAATACTAATCAATACCTTAAATCTCGTTCTTTTACGCTAAATGGTTTATAAGTTATGGCGCTTAAAAGTTTTAGTTTAATTCCCTTGACTTTGTATGGGAGACCCATGAAGGAGTGGGCGTGGCACACTGATTTTCTGCCAGATTATTTCCGACTACGATATTAATTTAAGTGTCCATTATGATTATTCTAGACAGAAGATTGCCGAAGTTACAGCTGTTTCAATTTAAAATTTGTATATGGGCTACGACAAACAGTGGGCGTGGTACGCCCATTTCCTGTGAGTTTAATTGCTCGTACAATACTAATCCATACCTTAAATCTCGTTGTCCTAGGCTAAATGGTTTGTAAGCTATGGAGCTTAAAATTTTAGTTTAATTCCCTCGACTTTGTATGGGAGACCCATGAAGGAGTAGGCCTGGCACACTGATTTTCTGCCAGATTATTTCCGAATACGATATTAATTTAAGTGTCAATTATAGTTATTCTAGACACAAGATTGCCGAAGTTACAGCTGTTTCAATTTAAAAGAAGTACAGACACTTTGTATGAGAGCTACGCTAAAAAGTAGGCGTGGCTCAACCACTTTTCGCGAGATTATGTAGTAGTATAATATAACTCTATGTCCCAAATATTGTTGTCCCAAGTGGTATATTATGTGAGTTATAGCAAGTTAAAGATTTTGAAAATTTCGAGGTTAGTCGCTTTGAATGCTTGGTGTGGGCGTGGTTATTGACCGATCATGCCCAATATCAATCCCCTCCGTACCCTTGGATCATAGATTACTTATGCCAAACTTCACCGAAATAGCTCAATATTTACTCAAGTTATCGTGCGAACCAGCCAGGTGACAGACAGACGGACGGACGGACGGACGGACGGACGGACGGACGGATGGACGGACATCGTTAAATCGAAAATTTAATCGACGCTGATCACGAATATATATTTATGTCTATATCTCCGGAGATTCCTTCACGGACGGACGGACGGACGGACGGACGGACGGACGGACGGACGGACATCGTTAAATCGAAAATTTAATCGACGCTGATCACGAATATATATCTATGTCTATATCTCCGGAGATTCCTTCAAGTGGACACAAACATCTGACCGAAATGAATATACCATGCATATTGCATTATGCAGGGTATAATTAGAATGACCGATTGTACGACAACCATCCATTTACAAAAATAACTTATTTGCAAATTCGACAGTCATTGTTTGACAGATTTTGCCTACAAACGATGATTACGCAGATTTGAAAGTAACGCTACTAACTGGCTTCAAACACAGATATTTTCCTATCACCCTGTGTACTTATAACTAAATGAAACAAAGAAATTAATGTCGACAACAAAAAAAAATTTAATATCAACACATTGTTGTACAAAGTCAGTCAGCACTTTTATAGTATGCAAGTACGTACAATATTTATTTCATTTCAATGCGACGATAATGATCAATCTATAGCACCAATATATATGTTATATGTAGTAAATGTTATTGCAACAATTTGCAAAATTCACGAATAGAAAAACGGCTGTCATGGTCAAAAATGTTGTCTCACGTTTTTCCCATCACAAAGCAAATAAGACGAGACAAGAATTGCAACGATGTGGTAACACTTACATTGATTTTCGTCAATGTACGCTGTGTGTGTTTATAAAATGTATAAATGAAATAGAAATTTTGAAATATATACATTAAGGTGGCAGTTGAGTGTATGGGATAAAAATGTTGCATGCGAATCTTAGTAATTCTAAAAATGTTTGGTTTATATAAAATTGATAAAACACTGGAATTCTCTCACTAGTCATGCAGTTTGGAAAAATGTTACTTTTCGTCCATGTTTTCGTTTCACTATCCTAAATTTTCATTTTGTATTTGAAAACAACAACAGCAATTCGTGGCTAAGACTGCCTGCAAAACATCGGCCTAACGACTGCATGAATAAGGGGTGAATGAATTTTTTAAAATAATGTCGAAAGAGAGAATAGCCAAAAAGAATGATGTGTTCCTGTAACAGCGGAATATTTCAAACAAAATTGGAATATTGTCCGTGTAAGGAAAAATTTTGGCTCGGTTAAGAAAGTGCATCGTGCATTTTTTATTTGGTGTGAAGAGCAGCCAGAAGCATTGCAAGAACTGCCGATACATCCCGAAAAATGCACTGTTTGGTATGGATTATGAGTCGATGACATCATTGGACCGTACTTTTTCAAAGACCACGAAGGCAGGAACGTTACTGTGAATGGCGAGCGCTACCGTGAGATGATTACAACTGTTTTTGCCCAAAATGGAAGAGCTGGACTTGGCTGACATGTGGTTTCAACAAGACGGTGCCACATGCCACATGCCACACAGCACGCGAAACAATGGCCCAATTGAGAGACGAGTTCGGTGAACAGTTTATTTCAAACTTTTTTTTTTATTATTATTTAATTGTTATTTTGTATTTATTTTCTTTTTTTTATTTTGTTTCTTATTTTGTCGATGAATTTTTCTTGTTGAATTTTTTATCTATAATATCTTCAGGATTTTTGTTTCATACCTTGCGGACTAAACAGCAAGTTGACTCACCCTGATATAGGTAAGATATAGTAGGTATACCATAGGTATAATATATCTTACTAACAAGGCCACAACAAAAATTTCTTCCATTTCTATTTCCAATTTCATTTTCGATGCGATTACAGTAAACGTGAAACTGGATCAATTAGTTATTATATTCATACATCCACATGTACTTATTTTTATCTTTTGGCTAATAAAAGAAAACAACTTTGGATATATTGCATGTGATCATTGATTTTGTGTATTTTTGTGTATTTTCTCTTGCTCTTGCACATCTCCGCTGACTTCTCTTACATGCACGCACATTTACATATTTCCTGATCGCCAAGTTGGCGATATTTCGGTAACTTTTTTGAACTAGTTACATGAAAATTTGCTATCGGTTATTATTTGTTAGTGAAAATATACAAATTCAAAATAGTGCAAAGCAGCTTGTAAGTGGATGCTGCAAATATAATCATATGAATATTTGTTGAGATTAATTATGTAAATCGGCAGAACTTGCTCACCTCAATCTATGAACTAAAAGTCGATTGCCTAAAGCAGAGACACCGCATCAATATAATGCGGGTTTTTCCAGAGTATAGAAAAAAAATCAAATGTAATTTTTATTTCTGAGCAAAAAAAAAAAATTGATACCAATTTGAATTTCTGAATAACACAAAAACTTGATAGGTAATCATTTTGATTCATCCGCTTATATGAGATTTCATCATACGAGCATGTAGGTATTTATTACTAAGTGTCACATGTTCGCGTGCGAATGCGTATTGGATGCGTGGGGGGTCTCCGTTTGGGTCAATACAAATGTACGATTGGTCGATTGTCTTTGTATTTGGTTTTTCGTTGTTCCGCATAATTTATTAATGGCAACTTCCTGATACTACATCAACGAATATTTATTTACATGCACACATGCATGCTATATGTAATTTGACGCATTGCGTTTTGATAATTATTAATTGTGCAAAAATTGAAATGAATCGCATCTCAATTGGTAGCAATTCGAAGGAAGAGTCAGTTTAAATTAGTTTATCAATACATTTCATTTAATTTCTCCTTCCTATTATGCATATGTGTATATTGTATATGATGTATACATCTGTATATACGAGTATATGCATTTATGCCAAAAATATTTCAAAAGACACACATTTTTGCGTAACACTCACACACATACACACACACACTTACACATAACATGTGAAATGTATGTTTCAAATACATATGTATCTACATAATTTTACCATACAAATCATGCTCATTATAAACCATCAACAAAATAAAACACCATCACCACCACCAGCAATCATCAGCATCATCATCATCATCATCATTGGTATCATTACCATAATCAGCAAGAGATCACATGAGTTACGTGATTTATTTCACTATTACACTATCGTCATTATCATCATCATTGTCGTCACCGTCATCATCATATCATAAGCATCATCGTCATTATCATCATTCTTCTGCAGCAGCTCAATTAAATTAGTCTCAAGTGTAACGAAATTCATCAAGATTTGCGCATTCATATTGAAATTCATACATACGAGTATCATCAGTGAAGATGAATAATCATAGAAAAAACAAAACACAAATGCAGTTCAATTGTAACAAAAGTGAATTTAAAATGAACAAAAAAAATGTTTTTAATATTCCAGCGTTTGTAACTGACTTAATTAGTTACAACAACGTCAATTGCTATGTAGATGGTCCTACTCTTATGCATACTCTTTGTATCGAAGTAGTATACTTACCTCCTTATATGCGTATGTGCAAGGCTGATTGAAAAATGCATGCAGTCGATGGAGTATATAAGAAAGCTAATGCATAGTTCGAAAGTATGACTTTCAATGTCCAACCCTTAACCACTGCGGAACACGTGGAAAAAGTGTGAATAAAATACGATATTTAAACGATACTTGTACTAATTCTTGAACAATTTCTTCAAGTTGATTATAATTAATGTTCACACTTTTTATGTTCTGGCGAAGTATATGAAAATTAAATAAATTGACGAGTCACGAAATTCAAATATATTTTTGTTAATATTTTTCTCTAATTATTTAAGTCTAGTGCTTATAATTTACCGTTATAAATCAGTAAAAATATATATCCTAAATGCAGTTTAGAAGCACTTATTGTCTAAAAAGGAATTTTCAGAATTTTCTGCAAAGCCTTTAAGTTACTTCAATACTGCTTATAATAATATATTAAATTTGATGAAAAAAACTTCCTACGCTGATATCTTTTGACTTGAGGAAACAAATAAGTGGGTCGGAGAGAGCCAGATCTTTTGAATAGCCCGGCTGTTCGAGCAATTCTCCTTGTAATTCCTCCAATTTGGTCACTGCTGCTTACAATTTAGCGTTATACAGCAAGAAAAATAGAAATCATAAATGCTGTTTGGACACCACTATTGCACTGAGAGAGATTTTCAGAATTTTCTGCAAGTCCTTTAAGATACCCTTGCAAAAGAAAAACGAATGCCATCTGAACTCGCTGCTCACTCTGAGGTTTTATGTAGCATTTTGGAATCAGAGTAGTAATCGCTTTAATTTAGTTCAATTCCTTAGAAGTGGCTTCACTATGAACTCTTCATAGTTCCAAAATGTCGATTTATTTGAGTTTAATTCTTTATTCCACAATTTCATTCCATTTAGACACCCACTTTAGTCTTTGCTTTAATTAAATTTTATTCTTTTAAAAAAGATTCAAAAAGATTGGTGCTGGGTAACTGAACTACTAGTCTGAATGCATCCTTTTCGATTTGCTTTATAACTCTGGAGTCATAGTGACATGCCCATCCGTCTCATTCGTAGTTCACAAAATATCAATTTATTTTAGTTTAATTCTTTAGAAGAATATTCACAATTTTTCATAACTAATTTCTTCGTAAAAATATATTACATCTATATAAAATAATTTAGTTGTTATACACATAAATATAAATACATAAGTGACATTGCAAGAACTTTTCAACCACACAATCTCATGTAAATACACATCTCTATATGTTACTGTTAAATATTCAACTTTATCTTATGATACATGGGATTTTCTAACTAATTTTCTAACAATTTGCAATCAATTTGTGATGCTTGTACTGTAATTGTTGTTGGTGTTTTAATGTGCATACGTTGGCGTGTATGTATTTTCACATCATTACACCATTTTACCTATCTACCCATACTTGTAATGTATAGAGATGATGTAATTTAAATGATTTAACTCAAAATTTTCATTTTCACTGATGCAGCAATTGCATCTAATGCACCGATTGATGATATATTCCCCTTTTCTTTTACTCTCACTCTCTCTCTCACTGCCAGCCAATCACTTTTCACACAATAGTGACGCTGTTAACATAACAATAATATAATCAAATTAAATTAAATTGAAATAAAATTAACAATACGAAATTGAAGAAGAATATACAAAATTACATTATATAGAAAGACGATGATTACATATTGATTACGTATCTTTTTCGTATACATATTGTATGCTGGCTTATCTAATTTATCTTATGATATAATTGTGTTGACCAGTATGTATGCGACGAACGATCTGTTACAAATTGATTTTATTTCAGTTGACCAATGACCAACCTTCTTCATAATCTATGTACCCGTAGTATGTACTTCAAACCTAAATATCTGCTTAGCCTTCAAATGTTGCCTTTTACGAGACTACTACATGCATATACCTTTTATTGTACTTACAGTACATATCATTATTTGCACATACTCGTAAATGGATATTTATTTTTCTCATTATTTTTGAATTAAATCATTTTACTAGGTTTGTCAACTTTCAGAGCTCTTGCTGATACCGAAATACACCGAAATTATAAAATGTTCAAAAATCAACAATTTATTGACAAAGACATCTCTCTTTAATGTGCTAAAATGCCAACTTCGAAAAATTATTTGATTTTGCGAAAAATCGGACTATTCGTCAGTCTGGCATGATTTCCATATATGAAAAGGTGCTTAAAAATTCCTTCGCTGCTTGGAAAATATAATCTCATTATGAACGGATAGAGCGGACAATTGTCAAAATATTGACTACATTAAATAATATAAATACATTACACTTTTTATCAAAGGGATCTCGGGCCTGGCAATACATATTCACACATGAATTCCTTCGCGCACAAAACACATTTTTAATGCGTTTGAATTGTATGAGTATAAAGAAATTAAATTGTGCACAAAAAGAAAAGAAATAAAACTCATAGGTATAAGTATTATTACTTATTAATATATATATTTTTTTCTTCTCATAATTTCATTATTATCTATTAATTTCAATGAATATGAACTTGTAATAAATATTAATATTGTCTGAACTACAACTACTATTACTATTACTATTACTATTACTTGCTTCTTCAAAATTTAATAAGCATTTGCCATTTTTTATCATTCTCAAGGTTACCGTTATTTTAATAACAATGAAATGGTATTTCTGCAAATTATGATTTCTTTTCTTTTTCTGCTTCTATGGTCATAACTGAAAACTCATTAAATATCGTTATTTACAATTATACAATTTGATATTTGTTCGCTTTGATGATGGATGTGTGGGTACGAGTGTGTCAGTAGTGGCCACGAAACAAACACTGTGTCTGCATATCCCACATAAATAACTAAAATATATTTAATCATGTAATTAATTTGAATTGTTTACATTTAAATATTAAAGTACTTGATTTTCCCTTAACATTTTATACACATAACAACGTTCCCTAGCAAATAATAAGGATCAAGGTCAGTTAGTGATAGTTATGCCTTACGAACATTCGATTACAAAAAAGAGAGAACTTTTCCAAAATGATGCTATTTTCGACTCATTATTCCTTTTCAGGAGAAAAATCACATGCTAATCTAATTTATCTTAGCAAAAACTATAACCACGATCTACATAAGCTTCTCTTTGTTATCTCAATAGTTGAACGCATTACAAACCCAGTAAGTCATATCGAGTGAATGAAATAAATGACCGCAACAAAAAAAAATGTTTTATTCAGAGCTTGGTGGCAAATATCGCAGAAGAGAGAAGTTCTGATGGAAATAACAAGGTTCTAACAGTGCTTACAATTTCTAGTTTCCCCTCTTTGCCATTTAAAGTGGTATTTGTGGTATTTAAAGAGAGATGACCAATGTACGATATATTAGCAATTATGGTACTATGAGGATGGGTCAATAAGTTTCTGAATATTGAATTAAGAAACATCCCATTCGGCAAAAAAAAAAGTTTCATTGTTCAACATAGTCTTTTTTGTGGCTCATTCCAATTGATCCAACGTTTCCTGATAAATTGATGCCCTTCAAATTATACGATTTCTCGAGGCCTTTCTTTTACTAATGATGACCTCTTCATTCGACCAAAATATCTTACCGTCAAGATATTTCTTCATATTTGGAAACAAGAAATAGTCGCTGGGGCTAGATCTGGAGAATGAGGGGGTAATTCGTAACATAATTCATGCAATATTTGCCATTTTTACTGCGGAATTATGCGTCTGTTCGTTCTCCTGGTGACAAAAAAACTTTTTGCCACTCCAAATTCGATCGTTTTGGCTAAAAAATCGGTGTCGAATCGATGTTTGCATAATATGCGCTGGTGATTGTTTTACATTCTTCGAGGTAATGGATGTTAATAACACCGCGATCATTTCAAAAAATGTTGCTATGACCGTGTTGGCTAGCAGACCCACCTTCGTCTTCTTCGGCTCGGATTTGCCACGATATATCCACCATTTCGACTATTCTCTTGAATTAATGGTTCGTCCGCAGCTCCAAAAAGGACCGATTGACTATCGTCAAAAACTCCCTTGGCATAGTCATACAATTGCATTTGATGCCTACTGTGGCCAAACGCATCACCCACTATGCCAATGGCTTTTTCCTGCCCAAATATTAATGTAAAACTGAAATCACTGATCCTCTTAAAGGCCGTACATCTTCACTCGCGGATCGTTCAATATGACATCGTGAATTTTATTGACCGATTTTGGTGTGGTGATCTTCATTGGACAACCATTAACATTTGGCGTTAATTGTGTTGATACGATTGTCTCGAAAACAAGTATTCCAGTGGTGGATGGGTCCAGTCGATATTGACGCGTCCGATAATACACTTCAACCATTTTTTGTTTTGCGTGAAATCTTTTCGTGACAAAAATAATATTTATTGAGCGTAAGAAATTCACAATTTTTTTATTTTTACAAAAATTTTCGTCGGAATGTAACAACAAATAATGCTGCTAAACAAGCAAATTGTTTTTTTGCTGACTAGGATTTTCCTTATTTCAATTCTTATCTTCTATATATACGAGTATACTGCGAATGAGCCCAATGCTTGCAGCAGCCTATTTGGAGGTGTTTAGGTTAATCAAAATATTTGTAAATAAATGAATTTAGGAAAACTGGATTAAATTTATATGTTCTATTTAAGCTGCTAGTAAGGCAATACTGCATTCTACTTTTACTCTGAGCTCTCGTTATATAAAGTATACTAGTTCTAAACGATTGTAATAACCATGCACGATGCAGCATTAGTTTTCTTGTAACATAAAAATAATATAAAAATCAAAACACATTTTTACTATTTGCTTTTATTACTAATTTAAATATATGTTTATAATTATGTTATTGTTATTATAAATATTTGATATTATTTTGGCTTTGGTTTTTT
The DNA here is from genome assembly GCA_963854835.1 of Megamerina dolium. Classification (NCBI taxonomy): domain Eukaryota; kingdom Metazoa; phylum Arthropoda; class Insecta; order Diptera; family Megamerinidae; genus Megamerina; species Megamerina dolium. The sequence goes on along the minus strand of OY978529.1, from coordinate 69,842,933 downwards.
TATTTTTTGTCTTGTATGAATGTGAATAATTTACAGTCAATATTTATTAATTAAAATTATACACAAATATTTATGAATAAATACATAGCATAAGTACATATCTTTTGGAATTTCTTATATTTTCGTAACTCTGTGGAATGTTTTACGCAGATATATGCGTATGTAATGCTGTAAAATTTTTTTTAATGTACAAGTACATTTTTATGTATGAATTTATGCTGATGATGGTATTGTTGATGATGTTGATGATGATGATGAAATATGAATGTATGTATTTTTAAGGGTATTTCTCAAATAAACATGTATATATATAGTAAATATATATGTATATGTATGTATATATATATGTGTACATTTATACTCAACTACATAAAATTATTGTTGCATTTTGTTTACAATGTTTTTTACTTTTTCTCAACATTTTTGTTTGTTTTTATTTTACATACACATTACACTACATACAACTCATAATGAGTAACGAGTAGTATGTATGTATATGTGTGTGAGTCTGGAGGAGTCATTAATTTATTGATCATAATTATTACTGGAATTTAGGAACTTTCAAGGACAATGAATTGGAATTCTATTGCAAAATAATTCTTAACAAATTTCATAGTAAAATACCTTTACATATTTATGAATTGAACTCAATAGAAAATCATTAAAAATTTTGAAATTGGTATTGTTTTGTGTGTCTTGTTTTATTGGTTTTTTTTTTTCGTTTTTGTAATTGTAATTGGTGGTTATTGTATCTCTTTCTCTCCCCCTTGCTGAACCTTTCAAACCATTTGCTTTGATGTTTAATTTTCGTTGTTTTGTCCTTGTCTTCTATGTATATTTTAATTGTTTACTTTTCATGTTGGGTTCACACTTCAGTAGTAACGACCATTCTCGTAAATACCCCTTTGTAAATTGGCACCATATTTACGTGGTACTGCAGCATCCATTGCATCCAATGCACCGATTTTATTAAGCCAAGCAGCACGTTGAGCTAATGCATTGCCATTGGCTTCATTGGGTGGACGTTGTTCTTCATTGCTCGACTCCAAAATCTGTAATAAAATTAAAATTCATTGATACATTGATCATACACCGATGCACATAAATGAGCTGTAAATTGCTTCAAATGAAATATTACATAAAACTAACTGTAATAATAACTGTATATATGAGTGATGGTATACTCGTATCATAGAATATTCTTTATTTTTCATTTCGATATATTTCAACATGATTCCCTTGAATCTTGAACATCACTGGTCCAGTAATATTGCGACTTTTTCAAGCCCTTTTGAAGTAGTTCATTTTCTGTGATAATTTTAATGCTTAGCCTTAAATTATGTTGATTTCTATCCTCCTTAGAGACGATAAAGATTAAAATTTTGACTGTCATTGTTTGCAGATGTTGCCAGATGACAATACTGCTACTTATCGATCGCCCTGCATGTACGAGTATGATCATACCTAATATGCATAACACCATCAAAGTAGCATCAAGTCACATGACAAATATGTTAATATGACAATTTCTTAATTATTATTACTTTGATTGCCATTTCTGTTGTTATTGTTGCCAATGTTGTACACTTTTGTAACGTAACAGCAAATATGGCACAAAGCATTACAAATGCTTATGACTAAGAAGATTGTTGTTGCACTAGCAACATCACCAACAACCAACAACTAACAGTACGACTAGCTGCAGCTGCAGAAGCAACAATATTTTAATAGTGCTAATGTACATAGTATTGTGATGATATGAAATTAAGCTCAACAAATGAATTGGCGCTAATTAAAATGTTGTAATACCTACATATGCTCTATGTGAATTATATGTACATACTTACATACGGTATGTGTGTGGCATATTTATTGTTTGTATTTAGGTACTGCTATTGCTGCCTGGAGAGCGTACCACATGATACATAAATTATACGAATAATAATAACTATGACAATTTAATTTAAGACTTAAGAAAATTACAACAACAGCGACAAGGACAAATTTTTTATGTTTTACTATTTTAACTACCATTTGTTTGCGCGAACATTAAGTTGGCACAATTTTACATGGAAATTTTCAAAATTTATATTCCGCATTTCGATAAAATGTTGACATAATGCGAATCCCTTCTATGAGAGCTTCAAATAAAATTGAATAAAAAGAGGGGGAAATGCTTCATTTCGGTTATAACGAAGCTTGAATACCCTATGATAGATCAAACAGGCAGACATACATTCGAAAATGTATAGATTTGTTGGAACTATTCACTCATTAGTCCAATTATTAGCAAATGTAATTGTATGTACCAAGTTTCAACTTGATAACTTTGCACTATTGTTCACAAAGTGTGAAAACATTTAGATATAAGCATACTTTTGTATGGAAGGTTGCCATGATTTTCATCTAATTTTTATCTGATAGCTCCAATTTTTGAATATCTTTCCTTCTTTAAAAAATTAACCTCATCTACTGGGTTTGATCACTAATCTCTCTATAACTACGACAGTTATCGTGCGAACAAACAGACATACATGACTAAATCTACTCAGATCGTAATTAGGATCAATAATATATACACTTTTGCCATATAAGACATCTCTTTAAACTCTATATACTTTTGACCCTTTGAAATTCTGGCAATCTGGATGTACAAGTAAATTGAATACACCCAATTTGGGCTGCTCTAATGTTTCCTTGTCTTCTTTTACATGTAAAATGTAAAACCTTTCACTTGATCGTAAATTTTAACACAAAGTAATTTTCCTATGTTAGCATGTCAAGCACTACCGCCAACACATTTTTATTTGCTTAACCCATAAATACCCAGCAAAAAATAAAAAAACAATTACATAATCCATTGTAAACTGAAATTCTTCCGAAATGGAATGTATTTGAGGTAATTCATATGATAAAATAGTGATTGGAAGACGTTAAGCTCATTAACTTCTAGTGATAAACAATTTCATATGCATTTGGGTTGTAAAATTTAGACGTACCTACACACAATTTACGAATGTAATTATTATGATGTAGTATGGTGCACAGGTGATAGTGTTTTAGTTTTTTGCAAGTCATTTAGCAAAAATTGTATTTCAACTTTTTACAGCAACATTGAGTCGTCTCCGCCCTTCTTCACTAATCATGAAATTCATTGTTATACGATTTGGTATTATAAGGAAAAATGAATTTCACGGTTATTGATTTTTGCCTATATATATATGATTGCCATATATCAGTTGCATATTTTCACTTTTACACACAATTACATAGCTACGTACATACATTTGGGCTGATCCAAAGTTCAAGTGCATGACCTGGATTGAAGCCAAATGAAAAAAAAAATAAACAGAGAAAAATAGCACATCAACACAGTAGCATTGTGCATCTCAGATCTTTATTGTGTAGATGTTGAAGCAGTATGATTTGTGATTTGTTGCTATGTTGCAGACATTGTGCAGACACAACAATGTTACGAAAATGCAAATAACTAAATATCTACCTTACTTACTATGTATGGATGATTGAATGTATTCACTAAGTGTAGGTCAAGAAATGGTCCAACATTTCAATTACCTTCACGAATGATGTACAAGCACTTACTGAACAATTAAAAATTATTACAATATTACACACACACAGTAACAATAATTTAATAATCTTTAGTGTGAATCTGACTAAAGCGATGTAGTACGAAATACAAAATGTCTTCACTTCAAAAGGCTTGAAGAGTATGTGTATATGTAAACATAATTATAAAAATGCCAAGTGTGTGTGTGTGTGTGTGAGTGTTTGTATATAATTTGACACGCCTTAAGGTCTTTTAAAAATCAGTTAAACTTAATTATGAGCACACGTCTCACAATAAAAAGGGCATCGTCTTCTTAGCAGTAAACCGTGCGTAATTGCTTTATTAAATTAAGACGTGACATAAATTTTCTACGCTGATGAAATAAAAATGTTTAAAAAGCATTTTATGACAATGTATATTTAATTATGTTGAACGCAATATTTAATATTGAATTAAATAAAATTCAAAAAAAAAAAATCTTAACAAACTCTATGCGAAAATATAGACACAATGAACTTCATTGAATACATTTCCAATTTCACAAGTTCCAAATCTATGTATGTTGATCAAAAATGTCATAGGTCATATTTGATAAAGGGGGAAAATTTTTTTATTAATTCATTAATAATATTTACACACAAACATATTAAACACTCCTGTAATTATAATTCGTTCCGCTGCTGTCATATTTCATTATACACACTCTCAACCTTTTTTGCTCTAGTTCAATTCAAATATGTTTAGCCGTATGCAATATGTTTAACCCTCAGCATCATCATGGTTATTGTTAATTATTTATTATGTTAGTTAAACATTTATTTTATGTTATGCTTTAGAGTTTAAACATAATTAAAGAAACCAACAAAGAAAATAATTTGTGAAAAAAATGATCAGCCTCCTTTTTGTTTTTGGCATACAATATGACAGCTTGTCAGCGCTTTATTGTTTTTATCTAAACTACATATATACTCGATATACACTACATGGCAATATGAATCGAATGCATAGATATTAACCAATAAATCATCATCATTAACATGAATAGACAGTGGTCGAAAAGCCTATAAATTCAAACGTGTACTTCTACTATTCATGATTTTGGATTTTAATTGGATATTAGGCGAGCCAGAGTACTCGGATTTTAGAGATTTTGGTTTCCTGGATTCGAAAGCAAGATCTTTGGACCTATTTGCATTGGTGGCGAGTATCGAATAAGGTACAACCATGAGCTGTATTCCGACACCGACATTAAAATTCAACGGATGCGCTGGCTAGGCCATGTCGAGCGAATATTATATTCGGAACCCGCTGGTGGACGACGCAGAAGAGACAGACCTAATATTCATTGAACACACAACTAAATGAATTTTATATACAAATTACTATGGTATTATATCAAAAAACAATTTAAATTAATTTTGAACCTAAAAAATTAGGAAAATATTTGGAATTTGGAACACAACTTAACTCCGGGTTCGACAATTTTGACTTCTAAAATCTCCAAATAGAAGTCTGAGTTCATTTTAAGTGGAACTCAAGGTAAACTCATTTTGTCATCAGTTTCGAACCGCTGATAATACCAATAATATTAGAACCCGTCAGGTCCATTACAAAAATGTCTCTGGAAAGAAGTTTTCCTGTGAACATAAACCTTGAAAATTTATATGGCTCAGTAAACAACAGCAATTGTTTAATTTATTAAGTTTCTTAAAGGTTGAGACGCAAATTTTTAAGTGATTTATCGAATTTATCGAATTGGTAACAATTCAACAAAAAAACGGTTTACAGCTATTACTGGTTAGAAGTTTGTAAACAAATTTGTAGAATATTTATTTAAAATAATTTCTGAAGAGAAAATCAATTTGGGTTAATAGAAATTTCCAGCACTGTTTGTAATTTTACGTGCTTATATGTTATATGAGCCAATTTTTAGTTGATTTTTTTCTTGTGTGCAGGAAAAAATAGGTAAAATTTTTGCAAAGTATTTTTTTTTTAATTTTTTTTTATAGTATTGATGATGATTAATGAGCTGTAAACAGAGATTTTGTGCAATTATGCAATGAAATTTTTATTATTTGTGCTTATTTTTTGGCTATGCTTTTTTTTGCTTGATTTTTATTTTGCCATTTTATAGATTGAAAATCATTATTTTATTTATACATATTCATATGTGTATGCATATGCATTTATATGCAAATTATTTTCATAGATTAATAAAATAAAAATGTAAAAATATTCATAAATGTTGGGCGATTAAAGAAAATACAAAAACTTACAACTCATAAGTAGCTTAGTAACTTCCTGTCTATAGTAGTAGTACCTTCAATCGTTAGAGGAATGGATTGGCAAAACCTATAAAATCTTTATGATTATCTACATGATGCTCAAAACATCAAAGCGACACCTTAACATTGTGAAATTTTCTTTTAACTTTTTTAACAGAAAAAGCCATGAATGCCACATCAAGGCTTTAAGAGGAGAGAAAACACACCAGTTAATACAAATGCCCATCAGCATTTGAATATATTTTCTTCCGTTGATTAATATCATCAAGATTGTGGTAGGTACGTACTTACGTATCTACCCATAATAAAGTAATAATTAAGCAAAGTGTTGAAAAATTCATTAAAATATACCATGCCATGCCATACATACGTACGTATGTACTGGAGGGTCAATGAGCATTTCAATTGATGGCTTGCATATATTACATTTGAGTATCTACAACTTAACGTGAAGTATTTAAGCATACACATGCATATTAATGTGCTCACAAGTCTCACATAGGTTGAAGTGAATGAACACGATCAGTGAGTGCTTCAAATGAGTAAATTAAATTTCAGCACTTAATGTTATGATTTGAATAATTTTAATACATCCGAAATGCATTTATCTATAATATTTGGAACACAGAAACCTTTTAACGTACCCTTTAATGGTTTAAAATCAGTTTACTACTGCCCTAACCTTCTGTGTTCGAACAACAAAACGAAATTGAGTCTTTAAAACGGTGCCCACCTGTCGCCAATTCTTCAGACAGTAATATAATTAAATAATTTACCTTTAACAAATTCACATTTCAATACAACTCATATCCATCTTACATAATCAATCATTTTGCAACTAATAAAACCATCCTTTTGTCTCCCAAAAAATAAATAAAAATAAACGTTTTTGAAAGTACACTCGATCGTTAATACTAAAAAATACCATCACATTGTATCAGACATACAAAAATGTACATATTACGCACACCAAGATTGACCGCATTTTTCATTATGCATTACGAAAAAGAACAGGAAATTTCTACGCATCGTATGCGCATGATCGTACTGCGTTACATAGTTGTAGTGCATATGCATGAGAAGTACTCGTTTTAATCTTCATCATCATCATCATCATCGTCATCGTCAAGTGAAGTGTAATTTCAACCAACGCATTATTAGGTGTTATTAAGAAGTAAAGAAGAAGATGTGTAACCGACACAACATATGCATTTGAACAATATTTACAACTGCAGCTGGTGCCATAGATGCACCATTCAGACAAAAAAAAAATAAATCTCCCAACAGGCTATAATTTGTAAATTTCGCACGTATTACAGTTCAATACTTAGATTTTTTTTCGTTTGTGAATAAATATGTGATGTAAGAGATAAGTTAATAGATTTTATTGTAGTCAACGATTTGAAAGAAATATGATATAAAAATTTGAAGTTCCTAAGAACATTTAGAGGTGGACTTGGACTTTAATATGCAGTAGAATTGTTATTTTTGAATTTAGTCAAAAAATTTAAAGGTAAAAGTTGTAAAAATGTTCGGGGACTACAATGCAGTGGATACAAAAATTAAAGTTAGAGTGGTACAACTTTGAATTATAGAGTCCAAATATAAGCTCGTAGGTCTACGATGTCTACGAGGTAAATGAAGTTATCATCGAAAGACTTTTAAACCTTTAAATGACAAAGTTTTAACCAAAATACTGGCGTTAAAAAAAACAAATGGTGCCAGGATGCTCTCACGGTCTTACTTACCTTTCTCACTCAATTTTAAACCTTTTCCAACGAACATCGTTAATTGGCACTTCTCAAGATTGATCAACTAAAACTGAAAAACTGTTGGTATTTAAAATACACGAATATTTGCCTTCAGCTCCAATACAATTGCCCCAATGTACAAATATAAACATTGGTGGGGTCAACTCGATTTTTTTCTAACTGAAACTTTTTTTATCTATTTAAGCTGCACGAGAGGTGTCACTTTCAGTTGTCCAATCACAACCATTCTTTATATTTAGAATTATGTCAATAACTTTAGCTTTTATACAAAATTTTAAGTAATATAACTCATATTATTTCCGATTCGACATCTGATGAAGAGGGGAGCTCTTGATGTACCCATGTACAAGTGAGTCATAAAAAGATTATGAGTATTTCCTATCACGAAGTAGACTTTATATTTTTAATTGTCTTTTATTAAATAGAAGTTCGTTAAAGAAATTACTTATACCTTTGTATATAAAATGTATTTGTATGATATATTTGTCACATCCGTAACGTCAAGTCCGATATTTTTCTTTACAAAATTTGATGATCCTCTCATTAAAAACAACAAAATGCGTACAATTTACGTATATACTGTAAAAATTTCCATACCAGAAAGTACTTACATATTTTGTCACAACCGTATCGCTTTATATTTGCTACTACTTTTTGCATAAATACATTTATAGCACCTACTCATGTAGTACTATAAATGCTATAAACAATCAAAATTTGCACATATCTCTCATTTTCTAAAGTTTTTATGCATACGAAAATCACGTCCGTAACATAGGAAATGCTCATATGCAGAGTTTATACTGCCATACTATAGATAATTCCATACGTTGTCTAGTGATCGTTCTCGATCGAATTCAAGCAACTAATTCACTAACATTGTATTGATGAGCTCTTGAAGACGAAGGCAAATTAATTTGAAAAAAGATTTTTTATCATTATAATCATATAGCTAGTTTCAATTGAATGCAATAGCCAGAGGATTCAAGTTGGTAGTTATTTCAATGCTCAAATGCGTACATGTGCATGCTTTCACGTACAATCCATTGAAGAATTTAATATCTGTGAGGTAATATAATAAACATCATCGGCATCTCATTGCAACAACCTCTCATACAACCTCACGCACTTGCAGACGATACGACGATACACTACTATGAGTTTTGTGCCCAATTGGAAGTTGCTTCCTCGACAAGAATGTCTTTGATAATATGAGCACAAATGGCATGACTTTGTACGTGATTTGGCAGAAGGGTTTTCAATTGAAAAACTGAGAGCGTCTATTAGGAAAGTAAAGTCTGAGACTCATGAGATTTGTATGCAGAATATTATTGTATCATTATTGTTTTCCAATTGGGATGAATACTCGTGTGAGTACATTTACATATAAATACTTGCACATATGCATGTGCCCGTATCTGCAACACACTCACCTGTAACATTAATTCGCGTAATTTATCCAAATCATCGCCGTGTGACCTTGTCGGCAGGTAGCGGCACTCACACGGTTGCTGCGTTAGAGTCATCAGCAGCATAAAAGGCAATAACCAAAATGCAATGCGCATTACAGAGGTATTTGTTGTTGCTGCCGCCGATATTGTTTTTCGCATTGTCGATGTTGTTGGGCTTGCTGTTGAAGTAGTGAAGCACATTTTATTAATCATTGATGGCATTACGTTTCCTCCTGATCTGCTGTCTGCTATTTATGGTACTCCTCTTGCTGTTGGGTTCCCCTTCTCGCGTGTATATAATTTTGAATTTCACTTTTATTGAAGGTATGTTTTTTTATTGTTTTCCGTTTGTTTATTCGTTTTTTAATAAAAATTTGTTTTTTTTTTATTCTCTGGAACGCGTATTTATTTTATGGCCGCTTTGTTATTATTACTATTGTGCTGACTGCTTCGATTTCGTCTTTTTTCTCTATAGTCTGAAAGATAAAAATAAACGAAAAAAAAAAGAACGAAGAAATATTAGTAAAAAAAAAAATAAATAATCGTATATGTTTTCATTTGTTGTTGTTGATTATTATCGCCATGCCAAGTACTCATACCTACCTACTTATTATGATATTTATTGGTGCTGCACATTGAATGCTTGGTGTGCCAACACGAACTTTAATGTGCAAAAATTAATATTTTTTTGGTGAAAATCATTAAAATATAAGTGACATAATTATTGAAAGGAGAAACACAAGAAGGAAGAAGAAGAAGAAGAAAACCCTATTTACTACAATTACATATGGTTATCGCATCAATGCAATAACTGTGACAAAATGCAACAACGGCATTAAAAAACATCAGTAAAAATAAAATTGTAAAAATCCAAAACGAAAACAATCAAAAAAATGCACAAAAAAGTGGTGGATACTTAAAATTTATTTACCCATTAAGTAATGTAACATTTATGTACCGCCAATACAGCACACGGCTTGTACAAATTATGAACATGTTCAACTACCTGCCCACTCTAATTATTCATATAATTTGTACTAGGATGTTGATAGCTATCAAGAGAATATGCATGCTTATATATTGTATATTAATTATAAATATTTACGTATTCGCATGTATGAACCTATAGATTATATTTATTTGATGGTTTCAATAGCGACTATATAATATTTTGAATCGCCTTTAAGTGAATTTTTGAAATTTTCATATGTTCTGCAATAGCTACAATTTCAATTTTCTACTCTATCAATTACGGAAATTCTGTGTTAATTTGCCTCACAATATTTAAAGGAACTGTCCCTTTGAGAAGAAGACCCTAAGACAGATACACTTCTGATCAAAAAAGTACTCAAGTCACCACTGTCGCTTTAAATATTTACTCGCTCGTAGTTCTTGAAGAATTGCGCAAAACCCAACCCGAAATGATGGCTTTTAAAGCAAATAATATGTCGAATATATTCGAAAATCTTTATTTCATAGCGAGCGATCCACATCTTTAAGATGCCTGCTTTGAAATGGGCTATTCGATCAATTGTACTTTGAGAAATTATAAATTAGTTTTATTAAACATAATTTTGTTGTTGTTTAATACACATTTTCCAAAGTTTCCGAAGCATTCCTCGCATAAATGGAATTGAAAAAAACGCTACAATATCGATCATCATTTAAATACCTTTAAGTAATAAAAAAAAATTATTTGCATATTCTATGAAAAAGTCGTGGTACCCTCCTCGTAACTCAATGTACAATACTAAGTACATATATTCAATATTACTTAAGGACACTGCGTTCCAATCATATTCAAATAATTCATTCCATTTTCATATTACATCCTTTCGCAAAAAGAAATTTATTGCTTTCATAAAATTATTCGTACCATTACACATTCAGTGGATCTAGGCGAAATGTGTAATTCACGTAATACTAATCCTGACTGTGGCAACATATCATACTGAAAGCAATTTTCCTTATCTCATAGTCGACACCACGTGTACACATGCATGTGTGTTGTGTCATCATGGGAGCGCATATAAAGTGCAAAAGTCATGTATAAAAAAATGTATTACAAACAAATGACTCCAACTGACCTAAATAAAAGTTATGATTTCTTTTTCTTCGCCCTATTTCAATTGTTGCTTGTTGCTTCTCTCTTAGGGAAATGAGTAAAAGTTAAATTGATTTTTAATAAATTAGAACAATGACAATGACAAATTGGATTTCATTTTTTATTTACTGGGGAATATAAAGCATGTTTTTTCCACTATCATTTTAATGAAATACTTGTACATGGTTAGCACTAAAGACTCTGAAGAAATTACTTAGTAGATTGGCATATATTATTGCACAAATCTTGACCTTATTTCTCACACAAACTTGCATATTCAAGACTGATTTGTAGCACCTTTTAGGTAATCAGACGTATTCAATCGCAGTATTAGTATGCTTACACCACTGTACTTTACTGAGTGTTAACTTTTAAGTATGAATGAGACTGAGATGCGTACACTCAACAACTTTGAGAAACCAAATATCTGTATGTACTCGTATGCCAGCATACAATGTGAAACTACACCACCCACCACATGCCGAATATATTTTATTACACAAATAAAACAAAGAAATCACATACACATACACACATACTTGTATGCAAATAGAATTATGTTGAAAACTCATATAAAATATTACATTTTGATTAAAATTAAAATCAACTGAAGCATAGAAATGAAATTTTGTAGTGTTGTGGCAACAACAACAGTAACAAATTTATACAAAATCTTTCATTTTTCGGTTTGTGAGAAATTTATTTAGTCGAAACAAATGGTCTAAACATATTGCATGCACACATTGTACGATACGTACGTAGATATGCATGTTCATACTAGTGATACCAATCCCGAAGACAGTGATCCCGCCTTAAATGCCATTTCTATGATAAATCGGGAAGTTTATAATATTAAGTGAACACGAAAGTGATGAGCGCGAAATAATAAATGTATGGGTTCAATACCCAGAAAGCCACGTAATACATTTTTAGTAATATCTCTAAAAATTTATGTAATATAATAGATAAAGAAAATCAAAACCATAAGAAAACTAAAATAAATAAAATAATTTTCCTAAGGAATAATTCGATCGAAATCATGAAGAACCCCCCAATAAACAGTTATTCAATAATAATCTATACAAATAACTTCAGATGCCCCTGTAATTTAACCTATGCTTTCTAAATTTTTTTATCAAATACCCCCAATCGTAAACGTCTCGGGAAACAGACAATTTTCTATTAAAGAAATTCGTACCAGAGAATAATAAAAATAATCGTGCTACATGGTATTATCTATAAAAAATTCAAGCGTTAAGGCCCAAAGGTGCTCTTCATCAGAAGGATTCACGTGTATTACATTTAAAGAGAGATGACTATTTGAGAACTTTGATTTTTCTAAGATTGTATTTGAATAAATATTCAAAGGCAGTCGCTGAGTAATGGCATTTACCAGTTGTAAATTTGATAAATTAAATTTCAATATTAAAGTTTGAATATTGTAAGCGATCTAATGTCAAAGATTTCAACAATTAGAACAACAACCGAAATTTTGAAGGGTTTTTTCCGAATATCTGAGGATAAGCTGGTCTGTTTCATATGCAATATTAATAATTTTAACTAGAATTATTAATATTGCATTAGATATTATTAAATTAAATAAAAAATCGTCATTATTTTTTATTTAAGTTCAAGTTCAAGGCAAGGCTTTTAAAAAAAAATTCAATCATTTCGCAGTTTCGAAATTTCAGAATTACCCGGGATCACAATGAGATGCAAAAATTGACATCCCTAGCGTAAACGTAATTAAAATAACAACCAAAAATAATACAATCGAGTATAATAATAACTACACTTGCACACTACTGCACCATATGTAAGTAGTACTTTCATACTGCATACTTAAGCAGGTGCAGCAGTCGCAAAAGCCAACAGAATAATATATTGTAATTTATAAAGAAAATGAATATTTATCATCATCATCATAATCATCATTAAATATATATATATATATATATATATATATATATATATATATATATATATATATATATATATATAGTATGTGATATTTGTGTATATACAAATGACTTTGTAACTAAATAATGTTGGGATTGCGACTAAACAACTTCACTCATCATTTCTCATTTAGTTCAAGTCATCATAACTCGTATCCAACTCAATAATGATGATATTTTTCTGGAGTACTGTCATGGAATTGTAAAGAAAAATAATTTTCCTACATACTTACTTAATATAATCGTGAAGTGAATAAAGTGAAAGCTTAGCTTAATAAAGGCACACCTTTATTACACGATTTTAAAATTTCCTTGCAAGGAAAAAATAGAAAATATTACATTTAGGGGATTCACAAGGCGGTGTAACAGGTTAAAATTATGAAATATTACAATGATTTAGAAAATATTGCTAATTTTCATAAAAGAAAGTGACAACGCATTACAACTATGGAAGAAGGTGGCCTACCAATGTAGGGGAGAAAGTGTTTGAAAGCGAATTCTAGTTCTTATAGGCTCAAAAATTCGATTTGGTAAAGCAAACTATGAAACAGAAAGTTTCATGACAATTGAAATTTGGAACTGCTTCCGTTCCCAACATTAACATGTCTTTCTAATTTGTAGATCTTGGATTCATTTACTGGCTGAAGCACAAATTTAATATCGAAAGGATTTTTCTTTCGAACGGTGCCCACTTGTCGGAAAGCAATTTTCAATTCTTCCGGCAGTAACCCTATGCCAAGCTTCTTACAGGGAAAAAGTTGGGAAGTTGGGTGTACCAACTAAAAAATGCATTCAAATTATTTGTGATATACTCAAGAGAAAAATGTTCAAATTTGAAAATGCTAGAACTATTTTTTATGTGTTTCTTTCTCAAATAAATTTAACAATCTTTTATTATATCTCCGGTACATGAAATCTAGTCAGACAGCAGTCTATCCACGCTTCCTTTTAGGTAAAACTTATGATAGTTGCAAAAGGTGATCGTAGAAATCGTCTTAAAAGAAGCCTATAATTCTAATTAAAGTCGTTTGGTATGAAATGTGCTTCCGAGACATCTCCTCTTTTGGTTTTGCACAATAATAATTACATAATAATTGGCTGTCAAATGTCATGAACAATCAAATTATTGCAAAATAGTAAGATTTTACAATATTGAAATAAGTTTTAATTCAACACTCAAAGTGATTGGATTTCATTTTTCTCTATTTTATTTTTTTTTTATATAAATTATGGTTCAAGTTGAAAAAACACATGGTCCAATTGTTACCACCTCCAAAAATATTAAGTGACATTAAGTGATTGACAGTTTTAAATTTACATATTACTTGTGTGCGGCTATAACTTTTGCTTCCTCAATTCTAAAAATATTGTTAACCTTTTCAATTCAATTCAATTCAATACACACACACACACTTAACTTACTCTTTTGTTTTTTGAAAAATAATATTTAGTCCTTAAAAATGTTCGTTTTTTGAAAACTATATTTCACATTCAAAGTCTTTCAAGATTTCAAGTGTTTACACAAAGTTTTAATTATTCACAATTTCACGGTTATTATTATTTTGTATTTTCTGCTTATGTACCAGCTGCGTATTTATCTAGAACAGAGTACTGTTGAGCTTTAAACCACATTCTGTATTTGCGATTGTATTTATAGCAGAAAAATCTCAACGTCAAACACTTTCGCTCGAAACTGTTTTCGCTTTTCATAATAGCAGAGACACACAGGCACACGCACACACACACACCCGAACAAATAATGTCGGTGTTGGTCCTTTACGACCAAAAAAAAAATACGACACATGCACTTACACACGTACACTTTCATATATATGAAAATAGCTGAGCACAATTTTCCGAACGCAAATAGTCCAACAATATGCCACCCAGCGTTTTACATACATTTACAACTATAATCGTTACAATGAGACCATCATCAACAGCAGTACATACAGTATCAACAACACCCTGCTACAGTGTCACAGACACACATACACACTGAAACGCATCAACTTGAGTTGCTGCTTGTGTTATTGTGGTTGTTGTTGTTGTTGTTGCTGTCGGTGATACTGTAAGCAATAACTTCCCGACCGATAGCAACGACGACTTCACCTACAGGCAAATCTATGTGTATGTATTGGTATATCCGTTGATGCGCCATATCACCAATCTGCAGGACATGCGCGCGCGCCCTAACGATTAGCAAAGATACTACACAAACAACAACAGCAGCAGCAGCAGCAGCAATAAAATAGAAGAAGCAGAAGCTCCACCATAACATTTTACGGAAAGCAATGTGAATTTCCTCTGCAACGCAAAGCCAATAGGGTTAGAAGATTCTTATTCAACACATCTTCTATGTGTATGTTTGGATGTGTGCATTTATGTTGGTGTATATGCAACATGAAGGAATATTTTTATTAGCTGTGACTTGGTTATTATTGTAGTTGTTGTTGTTGTTATAATTGTGTCGACAATAACAATTATTATATTCATTTGTGGTCTACAGAGAGACGACTAAACGAAGGCACGAAGCTACAGTGTGACGGAAGTCAAAATGCTTTCAAGTGTGTGTGTGTGTGTGCAAATATGTGGACAATGGGATATATTATAAATACTCTTTCACAATAAATTGCAAATGTTATCATTTTGTAAACTAATTACTACCAATTTCCAATTTCTCTAATCATTAGTTGATTAATTTTTTGGAAATTTGTATTGAGCCCTGATTTTTTGCAATACAAATTTATCGATTCGACGCCACTGTGTATTTTCAATGAATGAAAATATTAGATTTTTCAATTTTCTACCAAACCAAGTATGATACAACGAGTTTATGTACATTTGATCTGTTCAAAAAATGTATATGATTTTCGGAATATTTTTATATGTATACGTATTCTTGTAATACATCGCACAGTGGTCGGAAAAGAGTGAAAGCTGTAACAATCTAAAAAAATTCGATATTATTTTTTCATAAATTGAAAACTGGTCTGAACAATCAAATGCTGGAAGGATTTGAAACTGTTTTACGATCTAGTCCCATACTTGGGCACGACATATCGAAACCTCAAATTATGCACTCGATTGCAAGTGCTGTACATTTTATTCCTAGAGCACAATATCATGTGTGACTTATGGCGAGAGTTACTGAATGGTTTGGTTTTTCTTTTTTCTATTTTAACTTCAGTTTTGAATTCCTTTACCTCGGAAATCACCTCACGACGACTTTTCATGAACGTAACGTTAGTTTTCCAAAGTCGGCTCGCCAGTTAGCGATGGTAATTTAATTTTGTTTAATCTTAATCTCAAATTGGTATTCTTTGATCCTGAAATCTCTCTCGCTACTATCTTTCGTGAACTTATCGTCAAATTTTCGATAGTATATCCACCATTTTGTGATGCTCATTGAAATTATATACGATTTTAACCTCAAATTTGAATTCCTTGCCCACAAAAAAAAAGTAGTACTATTTTTCGTAGATGCAGGGTCAGGCTATCTAAAACAGGTCCGCCATTTTTTATGGCTGTTTAGTTTTTTATGATTTTCGGGTTAAATTAAATTTTCTTAACTCCTAAAACACCCACACTACTACTTTTTTGAAACGTAACGTCAGTTTTTTAAAGTAGTCCTCCTACAAATTTCAATTCCTTGACCTAAAATTTGGATTTCTTCACCTCGAACACATGGAACAAGTTCTTCCAAATCTAAATTTTATGTTTTCAAAAAATATCTATCACACCTATACCTCGTTATACAGCATCTGAGGGTCTTTGGGTAATCGCTCATTATTTGCTGTTAGACCGGGCGTATTTGTGTTTTCCGAAAATATTTCTAACAAATCAAATTAAATAGAATATTCTAAAAATTTGGACAGGTCAAATCGACACATGTAATGTATTGAAACAAATAACTGCTACACACCATACTCATGTGTAAGTAGTAGTATAGTGTTATTGAATAGTTTTTCTCATTTCTTCTTTTTGCGTATGAATCACGCTTGTTATACAATATATTACAAGTATCTGTGTACAATTATTTTTTGTGCAAAGCCGAAACTAAAACAAATTCTGCAAACCGTACATCGAAATGTAGCAGCAATCTCATTGATGTCGTCATCATCATCGCCGGTGATTGTGACGTAGGAAAGGATGCTTTTGTTTTTTATTTTTGTTGTTTTTTTTATGATTTTTACTTTCATAATTTTCATTGTTTCACATTTGAATGAGTGTCTAGAAAATTCAATATTTTTGACATCGCCTTGTAGATTTTGTGTAGATTTTATATATGCTAGAAGTATTGGGCTGGCGTAGGACTGTTTAAGACACCCCCGCTGATGATGACTTGTAATACTAATTTGGCTTTATTATGGAAATGCCTTCTTTTTGTGGATTTGCTAATTTTTTTTTTTTTTTTCAAACATTTGTTGTTCGAATAAATGTAGCGAGAACGATGAAATAATCCATTGTTAGCAAATTTTTATCTTTTTTTTGTAGTTGATACTTTGAAATTGTGTTGTGATTGAAATTGACCTCGATAAGTGTTTGGCTGAAAATGCTGCATTATTGATGGCTTCTTTCTTCTACTATACGAATATATACGCATATTATATTACATAGAATTATTAATAGATTTTTAGTTGTTATCAATGTACAATCGTTGGAGTGCTGTTGATGTTGTTGATGTTCCTTTTGATATGAAGATGCTTTCAATTAAGCATCGCAAATGGATATGTCATATTTTCGATTAACAAAATATCTATTCATAGAAAAATTCAGATAAAGGAATGTAGACGAAGAAGATGAAAAAAAAAGAAGTGAATTGTGTGTTTCCGCCCGGGATCGAACCGGGGGCCTTCCGCGTGTTAGGCGGATGTGATAACCACTACACCACGGAAACGGTTGTCTAACGGTTGCACATTCTCAAACCTGACAATATCTTGCTTGCCGTATTGCTACCTCAGTCCACTCCACTTCTTACACCCTTTCGAATTTATTATAGTTTTAATATTACGAAATCTATTTGCTCATCCCAAAAAGCAGCAAAGTTATGATTATTATAGCTGTGAATTGATTACTCAAATATTTCAAATACGCAGAAAAGCGAAATCAATTCCATCCAACTGAACCATGACCACGCAGTAGCAGCAATGTCAATGTCATAGTCATACGTATTGTATAGCGCCTGTACTCCGTAGGTACGACCACGCTCAAGCCGAACTACGACTTTTTGTCTCTTTGACAACACAAACTGGACAAATCTTCTCCTTAGCCTCCACGCGAGTAAATACATGCCTTTGGGTTACTTCTTTTGCAATTTTCATTGAGAAATTCTGTTTATTTTTAACCAACTACGTTATGAACACCCATACACAGGCATATATATGTATATAGTTACGCTTACGAGTATAAGTATGTATGTATATGTACCAACTACAATAGTTAGATGATGGCAGTCCAATAGTTTTGCAATAACATTGTACGCAATAACGTCTGTGGCGTCTATTTAGTGGCGTCCGAATTTCTCATTCAAGGCTGTCTTCGTCTGTTGTTTCCACGGTAAATGAAAGCTGGTAATCAATTCTAAATGAATTTTATTAATTTATTATTTACGGGAAGTTGAGTAATATCGGAACACCACAATAATTTTCTTTTTAGTTCGAAACTTTAGCTGTTATTGGGAAGGAGGGATTGGATTAATTGAGGGACTGATACTCGGGCACTGCTCGGGCACTGCTAACACAAGAAGTTAGAACCAACAAGGGGATCAACGGATCAATGCACATGTGCGAAAATATACCTCCACTCTTCAAGGCCAAATGCGATTTCTACAGCAACGAAAGCTCTCACCGTATAAAAGTCTCGATTGCCTTTGGTTGACTTACATCTGGCTATCGTTTAGATTTTCATTGGCTTTTGTGCTTAATATCGAGGCATTGATACCAGAGCTTCGCATATTCTATTATACAACAGCGGTAGAACTAAGAATGGTATGGAGCGTTCAACTCTTGTTATTCTGATGGACGTAATATGGCTGCATTAGTCTTCTCTTTGGCAACGAGGTACGTAAATGTTGCTGCCCCAAGCAATAACATGGGTAAACTTTCAGCACTTCATGTCCGCTGCTGCTCAAGTAAGTAGAGGACTTAATGGCAATACAAGAACCTTGAGTCTTCAATGAATGAATATTAGAGCGTATGGGTCGCTTAGAAAGGATTAAATCATACAAGATAGGAACTCTAGTAGACATAGAACGTGCCTTATAGTCCCTGTTCACCGTCATAATAAGTAGTAAGTTCTGCTATCAAGATCTGGTGTATTCTACAATGACTTATGACGGGGAAAGAATTTATAAAGCAATCAAACTAAAAATTCGTACATAGGATTATTTGCACCAACGAATGGATAAGTCGGGAAGTTGTTGAATGTACGTTTTCACACTTTACGCCAGAAAATGTGAGGCTATCAAGCTGAAACATTGTACATGAACTAAGTCTAATCACAGAATAGAATATTGGAAAATGAGTATCATCGGATGAAAACTACGCCCAGCTCCCATATAAAAAATGTGTTACTGAATGCGCATTTTCACAATTTGTTCACGCGACAAAATAAAAACATCAATCTGGATCTCAGTATATGAATTTAATCTAATCACAGAATCAATATACGTTGTAAATTGGCTAAATTCGAATAATACCCACGCCTACCTCCTATACAAAAACATGATTCTGAATACATATTGAGACTTGATATGAGACATTAATTTGACTACGGAATAGACACATTCAAAAATGAGTTGAATCGTATAAAAACCACGCCTGCCTCCCATAGTAACTTATGCTTTGTCATATTTTTTTCATATATTACGCACAAAAATATATAGTTATCAAGATGAAACTCGTTTCATAGGATTACATTGGCTCATAAATTTTGTTCATAAAAAAGTATGTTCTCGACCCGCGATTATTTTCATCAAGGTGCGAATAAGAATGTTTGAAAGTGAACGATATCGAATTGGCGCGTCAGACAATTCCAACTTCCCCTATTATGCTCATGTTACTAGTGACGATGTTCGCGTAGATGATGTTTGACTGGTTTACCACACCAAAATGTTGTCTGTTATTTATTATATTTACTTTCTTTTACTTTTGTCATGTCATAACTTTTGTTTTTATTTATTTATTAAAATTAATTTAAAATATTTTTTTTTTTTCGATTTTACTAAATTGCTTCTAAATATGATTAAGAGATTGCGAATCTTAAGAATCCCTCCCTAATGACTGTCTCTGCTGAATAATAACTGATTTTTGAAAATGAACACGAAAGAAGAATGTTAAATGAAATGTGATACATTTGTTTCGCTCGATTCTTTTGAATATGAACGCCCACTTGTACGGTTAAATCACGCACCGAATGTGTCGCTTTCAACTTGCTCAACTTTCTTTGCTATATTCTATGTCAATTTCTTTAGCTCCACCAGCAAGTAAGTATTTTTGGCACCAATATTAAAAAAATATCGTTCATTTTCAATAAAAGCCATAATCAATGGCGATCAAATTTCCCTCCATACAATGATGTAGGTACCTCAATACACATGTATACTCGTAATATATATAGTTATAAAGGGTTATCCATTTCGCGGTTTCAAAAGTATAGGGCTAGAATTCGACATCTGTCAAACTGAGTTGTTAAAACAATTTCTTTCTTTTTCAGTTCAAAGTCTGACATTTGCGAAAATGGATCGCTTAACTATCGCACAACGCATTAAAATTGTAAAAACCTACTACAAAAATGGTGATTCTGCCACAGCCACATATCGTGCTTGAAGAGGAGATTATGGTTTACATAATCGTCCAACTACGCAAGCAATTGGCAAAATTGTGAAGAAATATGAGGAGACTGGATCGGTTACAGATATTATAAGGCCTGTGCATCATCGTTTCGCTCGTACCACCGAAAATATCGCTGCTGTAAGTGAAAGTGTTGCCGAAGACCCGAATGTGTCGATTCCTCGTCGTTCTCAGGAATTAGGACTGTTTTACGGCACATTATGGCGTATTTTGCATTTGGATCTACACCTACACCTACAAAATTGTCGTATTTGGGGTTCTGAGAATCCTCAAGTAATTGAAGAGAGGCCACTACATCCACAAAAAGTCACTGCTTGGTGCGCTCTTTGGTCCGGAGGTGTGATTGGACCTTACTTCTTCGAAAACGACGATGGAACGACTGTCACCGTCAATTCGGAGCGTTATGGTCATATGATAACCGACTTTTTTTTGCCTGCTATTGAAGAATACGACTTAGAGAATATGTGGTTTCAACAAGACGGTGCCACATGCCACACAACTCGAGCGAATATGGCTTTATTGCAAGAGAAATTTTCTGGCCGCGTAATTTCTCGTCGTGGCGATATCAAGTGGCCACCAAGATCATGCGATTTGACACCGCTTGACTTTTTTTTGTGGGGCTACGTGAAAGACCGTGTTTATGCAGATAAACCTTTAACTCTTGAGCACCTAAAAACCAACATTCGTCACGTTATGGCTGAGATACCGCCCAATATGTATCAAAAAGTGGTCGAAAATTACCTCAAAAGAATCGATGCTTGCAACAATTCGCGTGGTGGTCATTTAAATGATGTAGTATTTCACACATAATGTCAACGTTCAAACTTTATAATAAAAAAGAAATATCATGATAAAAAATATTTTATATGTGTTTTATTTACATTTACTTTTGAAACCGCAAAATGGATAACCCTTTACATACATTCATATTGTATATAGTACATATGTACATATGATTGTGTGCATTTGTCGATATGGAAACATAAAAGAAATAATATTGAAATAACCATCAGAAAGGGTAAAATACTTACACCAAATCCACAAATCACTCCTAAATTGAACAACGACCTTTTGACATTTAACTAACTAGTGTCAGAAACTTCGATAGTCTCAAATGAATTTCCTCTCAGCAGAGTCTCATCATTAGAAATGCATATGTATGAGTATGCTGGATCGTAAATTATATATTTTTTTATTTATTGGACATCATTAAAAGATAATATTTTTGATGTCGCAATAAAAATTCATAAGAAATAAAAGAACAACAAAGCATCAACTCGTTAAATTTTTTGGAGGGGGGGAGAGAAAAGCAAATGATATGCTATTAGCTTAGCTTATTGATCTAGAAAATTGGAAATACATAAATGTCATGCCAAGTAAAATGAGGCAGATTTCACTTATCAAACACTGTTGTGAATGACGACAAACAACAGTCACAATAAGAAGAAACAACAACAAGAAAAGCCCAAAATGGTGACTATACAAATAAAACACTTTCATTTGAAATCGAATGGTATCTATTAGTTAGTTGTTGATAAGCCAACTGTCAGCCGGTTTACGCTCCACATACCAAAAGTCTATGTTGAATCTATTTTTAAATACAGGTGTGCATAATTTTTAGATAGACCGGTATTGGCTAGTGCATGCTTTGACTATTTTTATATTGATAAAATAACTTATTGAATTATATCTGATTTATTTTTGCAAAAATTTACCTCTCCACCATCACTTGCAATTGTTTCCGTGGTGTAGTGGTTATCACATCCGCCTAACACGCGGAAGGCCCCCGGTTCGATCCCGGGCGGAAACATATATACACATTTTTTTTTGTTAACGTATTATTCACCCTTTTTAGAATTGTTTTCATGTATTCATACAAATATACGTAGCATGTACACTGTGTGTGTGTGGGTGGGTGTGAATTATAATGCTTAATATAGCTATTAAATCAATATTTCAAATTTCTTTTCAGCAATTCTGATTTCTTTCAATCGTGCACACTCAACCAAATATTCAAGCTTCAAAGTTATTTATGCGATTGAATCGATTATTTAAATTTCTGAAATTAAATTCCGCATAATCGCATCATCAGTGAGAAATCATCAAGCAATGCATCAATTACATGCATACGAATATATGGAATTTTATGTACTCGTACATACAAAAAATATGCTCTAAGAACTGACTTTTCCTCCCTTGCCTTAACATTAGCATCAACATGATGGAAAATTTTTATAGAGTGACGATAATATTTCATTAAAAGAAATAAATCTGCATCTGAACTGAACAATCTGTAGACGAAAGGGTGCATTTTATCGTTATAGAATTTTAAATTGAAATAAGAGGTGTTTGATTTCAATTTTAAGCCAAATTTTTCATTTAGTAATAGAGATCATTGAATGTGTCGCACACTCCAGCACCATTTTTGAAATGGATTGCATTCCAATTTATTTGAGTAATCTTTGACGATCAATCTATGATAAGGATCACTGTATGTGACGCACTCTCCAATAACATTTTTAAAGTGGATGGGTTTCCCATTAATTGTAGCACCATTCCGCTAACAAAGAAGGCTTACTAGACTTGTATTTAAAAAAAAATTGTTACAAGTTGCTTGACCATTCATTCTATATACTAGGTTTACCTACCTCCGCCTCATTCATCCTTTCCCGTTCTCACATCTCATAACAGCGTAAGCAAAGCATTAGCACCCGCAGAGATATATTTTATAACAGAAGCGCTGGATGAAATACTTTAAACTTAAGAGTAGAGCTAGACCAGCAAGCACCTGGTGTAAAAAAACAAAGAGTTCCGGCGTCTGGAGCTATTAATAACATCGGTCTGCAGATCACGTGAAGAGTAGTTCATGCAAATATGTTAGAAACTACTTTGGCCTAAATTACTAGAATAATAATGAAGCCCTGTCTCTACAAATCTGACGATTGTAGTTTTCTAGAGAAAAATTATTTAGAAAATATTTGAACCTATTAGAACAACTATTGAAATAAACAAAAACAAAATATACAAAAAATTTAAACAAATAAATAACAAAATAATTATCTGAACTATAAACCTGATTTCTTATTTGCGTTGCACGAACTTTTCAAACAACACAGTATAACTCCCCAGCATCTTCAATTGCGTGTCAACTGTCAATCAGAGAGCTTTTGTGTAACACCCTTTTGATTTTGATTTTTTTGGTTGATGAAAGAATCATGTTATCGTAAAATATAAACACAAAAGAGCGAATTATTTACCTTTTTATGTAATCACATCATATGCATGAATAAAGAAATATTTGAAATTGGATATTTCCATATACACTCAAATGTTTATTAATATTTTTATGATAATTTTTACACATCTGCCTGCACAAAAATATCAATGTCAAGCTTTTAAACATCAATGATGGCATTGAAAAGGGTTTTTTTTCAATATATGCTTCTATTATAAAGTAATTGTAGATAGTATGTACTTTAATGACTTGACAGTACTTTGTACATTTAATTTTAATTTAAATTAGATTTATGAATACAAACATACACACTCTCATACATGTAGTATATGAATGAACACAATATCATAAAAAAAATTACAAGTAAATCATTGACGCAACTAACAAAACACTTCATCAAGCTACAATTTATTGCATCATATAAAAAAATACTTAATACATTAATATTTCAAATAAGACACGATCTCTATCTCACTCTATCTCGCTCTCTCTCTCTCCCTATCTTTAATTTTTTATGAACATACTTAATTTGCAGATTAAAAAATTCTCAATTTATTCGCACAATGAAAATAATTGTTACTTTACACGGACCAACGCAACTGCAATGCATACCATTGTAACTATTCATCAGAAAGAAGCAAATGAATTCAGAGCACGTCTTAAGTCCAACTTTGGTTTATGTGCGCAAAATGTTTCCATGCATGGTGGGCATGCTGGTGTGATTATTTTATGTAGTCGATGAACAAATATACTATATACATATGTATATCGTTGCAAATGGGTGAGAGAGAAAGATAATTTTTTTTTAATAGTAACCCTGAGCAAAGTCAAATGAAACATTACATATTCAGCTAAGTCTACTATAAATGAAGAGTAAAATGAAAATGAAACTGAAAAATTTCAATATAAGATAGCAATAGCAGTTAATATGTAGTTGTTACGAGTGTGTTGATATTTAAATGTTACTTCTTCTGATTCATTCTATTTGTGGAACATAAATATGTAATTTTCCATTATCATGGTGTATGAGGGACAAAACAATGAATGAAACGATGCTCTACTTATAGTCAATTGACTGATAATGTCACGTACAATAGAAAATTTATTACCCTGCCATTCTTAAGTAATTCAGTGTCAGTAAAAAAACGAGACATGTATAGAAACAATTTCTTTTTCTTCTCTTTCTTAATACGGAAATTTTAAATACCTAAAATTAGAATCAATTTCTCTTTACCATTATACACCACGCAATCTTACGAGATTCATTGTTATTTTTCTGATGTGCTCAACAATTTTTTTTAACAAATGGATGTATGGATTAATTGTAGGTATAATATATCGCATAATCGGAAATAACCCATTATTTTATTTTCAAGTACCTCTATTTAGAATTATGATTAATTGAATGATGGTTTCTCTCAAGGTGCGAGAAAAATATTCACCACAAATGTTGTCATGAAACAAATCAACATGTTGCAAATGACATGAATTACTCTTGGGTTTATTTTAATTCACTTTGAAAATACATAAACTTATAAATATTTCATATTTATGAAAATAAAAAAATTTTAATGAAAAAATTGTTTTTATTTTTATTTTTATTCTTTTTTTTTAATATTCCCTCAATTTTGAATATTTTTTACTTACGTTAGCATGCATATATATTTAGTGACTGTTACTGACAATTCACGATCATATGTAAATTTATATCATGAATGTGAAATGTAAATATAATTTATGAACTTAAAATGTTAATACATTTTGACATTCTCACTATTGTTAAATTATGAGGATTGATGAACTATGTATATTTGTGAAAGTTGAATCAACTTTATAGAAATGTAATGCCTGCCTACTTTTGATCATTCCTCTCAATACAAGGTCAAGAAGGAAGCTTATTAGCATTAATAATTCCATCACTTTCCACATCCATACTCTTACTGGTATATAAATACATATTGCCTTATGCAAATGAGGATATTCAACATGAATATTCTTTTACGAGTATTATCTGCACAGTATACAAACATACTCATAGCACATTTGAAGTAATAGTAGTAGTATGAAGTGTCAAACGTGATAGTATGCATATGCACAATGAGTTTAGCTAAATGAAAATATGCTTTATTATAATATGCATGATAAGCATATAAGGCCACTTAAGTGGAAAAATATATAAGCATTGAACTTGTGTGCCAATGTGAAAAAATGAAACAAAAAAAAAATTCGCCCAAGCTGTAAAAATAAGCATATTTTTTAAAACTATGCGGGAAGGATTCAAATGGCCATATAAACTTTATTAGAGCTATTCATTGATGATGCTCAAATATATGCGAATATTCAACACATATGCACATACTTGTATGTACATATGTATGTCTCTTGGCGACAAAGAACATAACCACAATGTTGTAAGCCAATTTGCAATGAATTGTGCACTAAAGCACAGAGTTCTTCAATGGCACGACAAGTTGAGATTTTATTTCTAATTCATATGAGATGTATGTATTTTGTAAATTCATTAAATATTTGTAAAGCATACAAAGTCATGCACGAGCTTCATATGTACATATGTTATGAACGCGCACGCACGAATAATATTTAATGACATTTGCAAAAAGGGTGGTTTATGTGAGTACTATACTACAAAACTACACGTGTAAAGGGCAATGTACAATAATTTTAGATTAACTACATTCTATAAATACTTTTTTGGAGGAAGAATCGAATTAGAGGGTTTTTAAAAGAATAGCCAGACCCAAATGATTACTTCTGCTACACGCCCTGCGAGGGGTTGTTAATCAGACTTAAAAAAGGAGCTGTTACCTTGTGCGGAAGGTTCTTGAACTAGTGCACCTCTAGGAATTATCAGCGCTGTTACGTGGTGCAACTGCGAGAGAAATTACATAATAGCAAACAAATCGAAAAGAAAAATGTAAACAATGTGGAATAGTGAATGAATAAAATCCCAATTATAGAAACTTAACATAACTTAGCACAATTAAACAATCATTTAATCTGTTTTACGTGTATCTGTGCATTTGATTACTCTAAATACAACGTAGAATAGAATTGTGATGATTTTTGATTTCTAAATTAAGTTAACATAAGTTGCCATAATCAGACCTGAGACCATTATGAAAAAGAAGAACCATTGAACCATTACTCATTTTACTCCCAACCAAACGGAAGAGAAGTTGAAATAAATGATTCTTATTAATAAATACAATGAATTGAATTCTTATTATTTTCTTCGATTACGAATTCCTCGTGGGTAAGGGACTTATTGTCACTGCTCATAATTTGTTAGAATATGAAATGGCGTCATAACTAAACATATGCCTGTCTTTAGGTTATATGTATGATATTATTCAAATTATTTATTATGTATTGCCTTTTAAATTCAAAAAGGTCTACTTTTCGCTACATATACATTTATTATTGTGAAAATAGAACTTTCTGATTCGTTTATTGCAATTACTATACAATAACTATACTATCAATCCTGAAGCAAGTTAGTAAAACTAATTTCGAATATAAACAATAGTATCCTTTCTCCAATGTCAATACATGCCGCCCTATGGTAATATAAATCAGTTTATTTAGTTCTATCGTATGCGGTTTAATCCCATCGTATAATAATATTGCACCAGCAACTTTATTCTGTAGAAGTTTCTAATTAAAATGTTTTTGTTGCCCCTTGAAAAACAAAAACAACAAATAATAATAACAATAATACTCGTAATAAGTATAACATTTAACAAAATAAATAAGTAAAAGTTTACATACAATATATGTAGGTACCCGCTCATATACGAGTATAGTAAGTACTTAAGTTGAGTAACTGAAATTTGTTAATTGCAAAATACAATAATAAATGCAACAGATCTGTAGCAATGCAAATACGATGGTAAGAGCAAGTCAATCAGTTTTATAGTTTTAGAATATATTGTAGCTGTTACTCGTATGTATCATTGACTGACATCAGTTTAATCGTATTTATGTAAAGTCAGCCCAATCAGTTGGTTGATGCCAGTAAAAGTTTGAATATACTTTACATATACATAGGTACCAGTATATTGAGATAGGGGTGGCCGACCCAAAAACGTTGCAATGACAAACGATGGGTATGAGGAGTTGTTCTGTGAGCGAAGTCAAGTTTGAAACTTTTTCAATAGTATCAGATTGTATAGTATAAAGTTGATGTTCGGAAGTTCTTTAAAGTCAATTATATGTGTACATATGCATATGCAATAATGATAGCAGCAGAAACAAAAAAGGTTATTGCACTGCGCTGGAATTGATTATATTCGTATTAAAAGTACACTCTACATATAATCCAAATGAGAGTGTGTTCTCATATAAATATTATATTATATTTTCGTTGGAATTATGATATATGACTTTATAAAATCACCTAATTGTATAGTATACTATGATGTCTATTATGGTGATGAATTTAATAGGAAAACAAAATTTATTGCTTCAAACGGTGATCACATGTCGGCATTTGCAATGAAAGAGCGTTGAAAAGAGCTTCACAGCAAAGCTCATAAAAAATTATGTACGAAGTGATATATCTTTCAGAGTAAATTGATTACTTGCATACTTATTGATCAATCAAAAATATCCCTGAAATGTAAAAATGCATTTAAACCTTTTTCAGAAGCCAAACCCCCCATTTCCCTAGGTTGTGATGAACAGAAAATGAAAATTGATGGATTCTTATCGTGCTTTTGTTCGAATCGAAACATTTTGTTTATTGAAAAAATCGGAAAAAATTAGGCCTATCTCTCATACAAACGCATGCGAAAATATACAGCTATCAAGCTAAGCTGGGTACATACGATTATATTTACAAATGATATCCTCTTTTTTAAAATGGAAGTAATCAAATGAAAACCACACCTACTTCCCACACTCTTTGGCATGCTCTCTGCACAAAAATACAAAGGGATGGAACCGAATCTCACTATATAAATTATATTCAATAATAATGTGTGTTATCGTCAGTATTATCGAGAGTTAAGAGTTTTGTATTCCTTTTCTAATAAATTTAAATAACCATTATTGTACATCACTAAGAGAGTATATGAGCCGGTGCCGTAGCTCAGTGGTTAGTGTGTCCGCCTTCTGATCTGTAGATCTTGGTTCAATCCCCGGCTGATGCGTAACAAATTTAAAATCGATAAGATTTTTCTTTCGAACGGTACCCACCTGTCGGCAAGCAATTGGCAATTCTTCCGACAGTAACAACTTGCCATGAAAAAGCTTCTTAAAGAACTCTTTGACAAAGCTCAGAAAAAGTGATGTCACAAGTGTTCTGAACCGTTCGGAACCGGCTAAAATAAGTAGGTCCCTTCTAATACTGTCCAAATTTAAGACGCACAAGAGTAATGGAAGAGAAGCTCGGCCAATGAGCCCTTTGGGGCTTTAAGTGCAACATATTTAATTTTTTTAAGAGAGTATATGCAGATGTAAATAGCTTATACTGGAATTCTGCATAATTTATATCAACTTTATTAATGCAGCACTCGTATGCAATTAAATAATGACAAATGACTCACTTATAAACATTTTGACAATTTATCAACATTTCAATTTGTACATAAATTATAAATAAAACAGTTTAATGCATTTACACGATGTCAAAACTGATCAATAGGATATCATACACATAATAAATATAACTATAACCAACTCATATGTGCATGCATACATTTTCAAATCGCACTTGAGAGATAGAGAACACTTATGTATGTAACATAAGTTGATGTAGAGCAATCATTTTCATCTTCATTTATCACATTTCCTCATATTTGTACTCATGTCTGATTTTACATGCTCATATAGAGTACATCGTTTCAATTAGACTTTGATCATTCCTAATAGATACAGATTGCTTCGTCATATATTGCTATTGGCTTACGACTGCATATGCTTTCAAAGAAGATGATATTTAATGAATACCTACATATGTAATATAGGCGTACATTGCATTTAATTAAATTGAATTCATTCTCGGTTTGCTTCGATTGCATTTTTTCAATAGCACTAATGAATATATTATTGCCATAATTCGAGTGCATCGTTAGGCATCTATAATAAATACAGTCTGATCATGCGCAGCTGCATAAGTGCTAATATGAATGCATACGAATACGGAGCATATTTGTAGAATAAAAAAGAAAATTGTCTTCACAACAAATCGATTTCAATCAAATATATTAGAAGAAAAATACAAAATAAGTTTTAATCTCTTATAATAGTTAGACAATTCTTATTTTTTATTGATTACTGTCTCCTATTTACCCACGCACATGAATTGGAAAAAATATTTTTAAAATAAAATTCATATTCAAGATCATTGTCAAGTTTCTTAACGCTCATAAAATAAGCATTTGGCTAATTAAATTTGCCGAAAACCATTTCGTTGAAGCAGATTCTTTCATTTGCCCGAAGTTTCAATGCAATATTACGACTCTGACTCACATGCATAAAATAATGATTTTATTGTGTCTTCATGGAATCTGTAAACAAATAAAGTACATATTAATGTGTGGGCGAAAAGTAATATAATTCAATCGATTTTCACACAGAATCGTATGGGTGTATATGTTCAAATGAGAATATAGTGTATATATGTATGAGTAATTTTTGTTAATGGCTTAATTTAGTACAAAAGTTATTGATGACACGAAATTTATAATTTTGTATGCGATTAGTGCTTTTGCTGCTAATGTAATTATTTTCAACACTAAATTCAAACAAGTGCTTACGAGCGCATCTCAATATGCATTTTTTTATGAACATATGTATATATACATATGTATATATACATAAATCATAATATCTATATTTACATTTGTTGGCACATACCAAATATATTTATAATACTTGAATTATTTATATGACAATTGCTCATTCATAGGCTTCTTAATATTTATGTGCATATTTGTGTGTAAATTACTGCATATACATTTGTAGATATTACTTTAAAATATTGTAATCACGCCATTGATGACAAATTACAGACATACCATTCAAATGAACAATTTATTATCATTTTGTACATTGCTTTATTTCACATTAATTATGTTTTTTATTAATTTTTTAATTTCTACTGTAATCGTTGTTGTTGTTATTGCTACTACATTATTTAATTAATTATTCACATATCATCAACTCGCAATTTATCATACTTCTTTCATTTCATTTCCATATTTTCAATTTTGTTAGAACAACTTGAGCTTTTTATTTATGTAGGTAAACGTACTTCCTTTGGAAATGATATTTCCTTCCGTTTTTTTTTTTTGTGGAATGATAGGAGGTCCATTTTTGATAGTTCGTGATAATCATAGTTCATAGGTGTGTATATTTAAAAAGCTCAAATGTTGCAATGTTATATGTTTTCCTTAGCAAAGACCGTATACACATATGAATCCAATATTTAAAGTAGGTCATCATGAGACAAAAGATTGTTGTTGATTGGGTTTTTCCCCACATAACGCAATCAAGCTCTTGGGACTTGGGAAGAAACTTGGAACGTGCACTTTCGCCTATTAATCAATACACATACTCAAAACGGAGGTAAATCGGATAAAGACTACACCTGTTTGCCATACAAACTTGTGCTTCCACATGTATTTTTCCACATTTTGCGCACGAAAAAAGAGTTATCCAGTTGAAACTCGGTGCACATTGAATTTTGGAATAAATTATCTCAGTGGAATATGAGCTTAATCTTATTCTTTGGAGTCGAAAGTAGTGGATGAATGCTTTAATAACATCCAATCCCTAGGTACAATGAATAAGGTTGTACTCTGTTGGGTCCCAAGCCATTCTGGGATTGAGGGAAACGAAATTGCCTACGATCTGTCCAGGGCCGGTTCCGCAGCAAACCTTACAGGCCCAAAGCCATACTGTGGTATCAACTGGGCGGAGGCTAAGAGGAGGGTGAATAAATGGGCGGCATAGTCTCAGAGTAACCCACTGAGAAGGGATACAAAAACTTGCCAAGCCAAAACATTGATTAGGCCAAACACCTACAATAGGGAACTGCGCAATTTGTGCAGAACAAATATCAGAAAAATAGTAGGTTTCTTCTCAGGACATTACTATCTGATATTTCACCTCACTAAAATCCACATTCTTGACGATACGGAATGTCGGCTCTGTCTTGAAGAGGATGAAACTACAGAATACATATATATATATATATATATATATATATATATATATATATATATATATATATATATATATATATATATATATATATATATATATATATGTGTGGCACTTAAAGCCCCAAAGGGCTCATTGGCCGAGCTTCTCTTCCATTACTGTTGTGCGTCTTAAATTTGGACAGTATTAGAAGGGACCTACTTATTTTAGCCGGTTCCGAACGGCAGAACACTTGTGACATCACTTTTTCTGAGCTTTGTCACAGAGTTCTTTAAGAAGCTTTTTCATGGCAAGTTGTTACTGTCGGAAGAATTGCCAATTGCTTGCCGACAGGTGGGTACCATTCGAAAAAAAAATCTTATCGATATTAAATTTGTTACGCATCAGCCGGGGATTGAACCACGACCTACAGATCAGAAGGCGAACACACTAACCACTGAGCTACGGCACCCATTACATACAGAATACATACTGTGCGATTTTATTGTATTGGCAAAATCAAGAATGCAAATTTTCCACCGTGATCGACTAGGTCCCGAGGAAACAAAAACGGCTCCTGTTGTGGACATACTAAAATTCATCCACAAAGCGGAAATGATACTGGAAGAACATGGATTCCAGCTGATTCCATTCCTTAGACAGGTAGGAAGGGATGTAATGCTATGGCATAGTAGTAACATTGGTGCTAGACCTATAGGGTATAGTAGATTGGATGGTTGTTATCGCACGGATGACAATTTTATAAATGTAGCGGGACATAAAAGATCTTTTAGGTCGCAGTGTCGGTCTTTGGGCAACCTACGGACAATAAATTATTATTTTTATGGACTTAATCGGATGCAAACCATGTCTACGTCTCATACAAAAGTATGCCCTTGACAATACTTTGAGCAGGAACATTTAAAACTATAAGACTCTTTGAAAATAGGCACTACCCGAGTAATGAATAATGAGCAAAACAAGTATACCAAAGCATTCATTACATTTGCCATTTCTATAGTTGCATGCATTTTATAAAAAAAATAATGAAAACAAACTTCCAAATGCACTCTTACACATATACATACTCCCATACATAGGTAAAGTTTATAAAATGCAATGGAAAAGAATGAAATAGGTACAAAGAATAGGAAATGAATGAACATTCATAATGGATAAAGAATCATTTCCAGCAAATATATAATCGTATGTAATGACATCATCACTTTGATTACGTATATACTTACTTATACTATAGCTTCTACCTACGTAAAAGTATTGTTGCAAAGCTATGTAAACATATGCACACATACACCTATATACATCCATACAAATATATGAGAATGAATGTGGCTGGTTATGTATATACTCTATAGCTGAATTTCTATTGAAACACATTCAGGTATTCAAATGCAAGTGTGAGCTGCATTTTCTTACTCAGACAAACTTTTGCTCCAGCTTCTGCATATACATGTATAGGACACCCCATGCCTAGTATAGAATGCAAGGAAATTCCATGTGATACATAATCCCCTGAGTGGTTCATTCTCAAGTGATTCATCTTATTACGTGGATATACAGGATTACTTACGTAGCCACATAGCTAAGTATGTACAAGTACATTCATATATAATATATATAAACAAGCAAAGAAGAAACTGTATAAAGTTTTAAATTTCATCGTTGTCCTCACTTTTTAAGAATATACATACATAGGTACTACATATAATATACAAGGGTTATCTTTATATATCATTTGAGAAAACACCATTAAACCTTTTATTGATAATGACAGCAACGGGCTTTTTCAATAGCCTTGAAGAGACGCAGATAACATCAAGCAAAGCTAAAGAAAAACATGTTAATGACCTTCGATTTTTTTCAAAATACATATTTTCATACTTTCATGTTGCTATCTACCATACATTGTTGTTGTTGTTAACATTACTATTATTGTTGTTGATGCAAATGCAAATACAAATGGTAGGCATCTTGATGGGTATGAATTAAATAAATATTTTCATTTTTACAATTACCACAAATATTTGTGACGACAGCTGCACCTGAAGGCAACTTCAGCATGAACGTAATGAAGAAGATGACGTTGACAAAAAAAATTGCACAAAATCTGTTGTTGAAAGTAATGAATATGGAATAATCAGTAATGTTACATACTCGTGCTATATAACGGCAAGGCACTGAAAGAGAGCGAAAACAAAATAAACAAACAATCAAAATGAAGTAAATATCGTTTTCTTCCAATTTTAAAGTTGTTTTTTATTCACTCGTTATTTGCGGCTGGTGTACTTCACATTTCACATTTCATGCACATTGATTCACAATTTCTTTAAGCCAATTTGTATTTATACAAGTATATATTGTTTATACCGAAATGACGGCAAATATTTATGCTTACATATGTAGGTAAATGCATGAATGCTTACTAATGATGATGACCCCAGTATTCTTGTACACCGGTATCACGAATTAGTAAGAATTATTTACCTAAGAATTCCACGATTAATTTTATTAAAATTTTTAATATTTATTTCAAAAATTCCTAATTATTTTAATTAAAAGCTATTAGAATTTTGATTAATCATATATTTTGATTAAGTACAATTTGACAAAAACCTAAGTTTTTGTTAATGAATTTATTAATTATATTAATTATTTTATATTTATGTATTTTTAAAAATTTATTTGTTAATATTCTATTATTCGGGTATAAAACTGGTCTCAAAATATTGCTTTTGATAATTCACTCTATTCGGGATCACCAAGAGTTTATAAAATTGGCCTTCCTAATGCCTACGTAACAATTTGAGCGCAAAAAAAAAACCTCAAAATGAATCTGTATTATTTTGGCACGAGAACATCATCATGATAAACAGCATACACCATTAATGGTCTTGTTGTTGTTAGTGGTGTTGCTGTTGTTGATGATGACATCGGCAGCAGGTTGCTAAACTACATAGTAATAATAAATGACAGCAAGCTGTATCTTTATGCTACACAAAAAAATTATCACCAAGCAGTTATTAGATAAATGTCCTATGCTCAGTGACTATATATCTGTGACTTTAAGCATATTTCAAATGCTTTAAATACAGCAAATGTAGCAACAAGAACAACAATCTTAATAAATTTACTTAACCATATTTGACTAGTTTTGGTATAAATCATTTTATTTGGCTTTCTTTATTCAACGAAAAGGGTTCAGTGCTGTTAGGTTTAATTGAGACTTTCGATTACTTAAGAAAAATTGTGATTACACGTGTTGAGAAATTTTTATGCATTTTTTTTATATTTGCTGTCGCAGGAGATGCTTCGTTGCATATACAAAAATTACGAGTAATCGCACACAAGCCACCTCATATACAGAATAAATATAATGGCCGATCAATTTGGTTTACAACATCTTTTGATGCCTTGATAACCTTTCATTTCGATCAGATGTAATCGCCTGAACGAATCTCCGGAGATATAGAAAAGTATGTATGTACTAGTATTCTGCCACCTCGCTTCTTCGCAAGATAACTTGAGCAAATATTGAGCTGATCCAAGAGTTAGGAGGGGATTAATAATGGGTACGATCGGACAACTGCCACACCCACACGGAGCATTTAAAGTAATTAACCTTGGAATTATCAAACATTTTTATCTTGCTGTAATACGTAACGTGCGCGTTATGCCTACTTTTTATAGTAGCTCCAATACGAAATGCCTGAATTTTTCTTAAATTTAGCCGCTATAACTTCGTCAGTTTTTTGCAGCAAGAGAGGGTATAAATCGGTCGACTGTAAGGTCATTTTTGTGTTCCCCTTTACTCAGAACCCATACAACATTCAATTCTATTCAAATCAATTATATTTTCAATTAGGTTTTTTTCAACTCTAGTTAAAACTGTAATATGGCATATTCCATCGCATATATAGAATAAAATTGGTGGAAGATCAACTTGGTTTACAACATCATTTTGCAATAATTTCCTATTTTTATATTCTATTTTACTCAGACACTAATTTGGTTTTTTTGATATCATTTTTGCCAACTCTTATCAAAACTTACTCGAAAATTGTATTCTATAAATATCATCTTCCTTTTAAACTCTTTAATTTTTCTTTAACAAATCTGTGTATCCAAAGAAATCACTTAAAATCAATAGAAATCAATTAAACCTCAAAATGGCTAAAATTTCCCCTAAGTCTATTGATGCTCTCAATACAATTATAGAATTCTGGTAAGCAATAAATGTGGCATATGATTGCGCATTCGCATTGTATTGACACGAGTACTCACCCCAATCCATATTTCTATTAGATACCATCGTAAATTTGTTCCAATTCGGTCATGCAAAATGTTTGAGCACACGTTGATATCTAAATATTTACGAATAGATGTAAATACTCATGTAATACCAGAATGTAGGTTTTTGCAGTTCACTTTCACATTCATTTAATTCACTCAATCATCATCTCAAGCAATTCTATTAAATTTCTATGTTTTTTACCGTTCTCCTTCTCACTTCCGATGCTTCGTGACTTCTTTTTATGTTAAAATCTATTGAATTTCTTTTGAGCAATGCACATGGCCACAAACATTGAGGAAGTAGCTTTGCACTAGCCTCCGCATTCGAAAATGATGTGACACGTGACCAAGTTTGATATTTTTGTTTCTTTTACATAATAGTATATGCATACATTCCAATCTAAGTACTATTTGCATTAAGCTTCAACTCTTTGACATTTAGTATGATTTTTAATTTTTTTTTTCTTTTATGACCGATGACTGAACGATGCTTTTGTGGTAACAAATGATGGCACTACAAATTATGTACATACTTGCATGTCACAGAAGACTCTTCAAAAGTATATACCTACTATACTATAGACTTCAGTTATACATAAGCATACTTTGATGTACATATGTATAAGCTTGTATTTTACAAAGCCGCTTTACTGTTGGTCGAATTTTTATATTTTATTTATATACATACTGAGATTTGTAAAAATTATATTATACTTAAGATGCATTAGAAATGATTGATTTTTATATTCACATAATATTGGCCCGCAGCATATTTTTGATGCTACAAGTACGAGTATATTCAATCAAAGCTCACACATATGCATATCAACTCGAACCTCTCCCATATTTTCTTTTCAATTCATACTCTATATGTATATCAATTCAACTTGAACATTGTTGAAAGATTGAATAAGTCATTGAAAGGAATAAATGGCACAGATTTCAATCGGAATAAAAAGAAGATTGTCTCACAATAATAAGTAAGCAAATGGAATTTTTATCAGAATGTCGTAGTCTCAATTTAAAATAGCACATACAAAAATCGCACAATTAACCTAAATTTTGAATTTAATCATACTGTCAAATGGTCAAATATTCGAAGTTAATTTTTCGAACATGTGTGCTCACACCTTGTCAATTGTACAGCGACCGTGTAATAACATCTAAAAAGTCTCCTTTGGAATATTTGTATGCAATATCTGCCCATTTTGTTTGTTGACTAGGAAAGAAAAGAAAGCGAGATCCGGTTTTCTGCTTAAATTCTTGTACGAGTCGCAAAATTTTTATTTGCTGGGATGTATGTATGTGTTTGTATGTATATGATACATGTCACTGTCTCACTCAATTTAAGGACTTGAAATTTAATCATTTGATAAATGTTTTCAGAACAAGTTTAATTGTAAAAGCAAAGCCAACAGCATGTGATGCTCGCGGCTAACGACGACAACGAGAAGAAGAATGCAGGAGCTTAACTTTGTTTTTGATAAATTTTTGAAAGTTTTTGAAAATGTTAATCAAACACAGCTGTCACAGCACAACAGGGCATATGTAAATGCCAACAAATATGAAGAACGGGGGTCACTTAACCCATCGAAACTGGCACTGATGTAAATCTCTTCATACAAGATGCAAGAAGAATTTTGTTAATCTACTCTAAATACCAGTTGAAATTGATAAATTTATTAAAATATTGTTAATTGCCAACAAACATGGCCAACTTGTTATAAATACTGTCCAATATTCGAATACAATTGTAATTCATGTCTTGCTCTTTTCATCAACAATTTTTCTTTATTTCAAACTAATATTGTACTATTGCACATCTGCCTGTACCCTCTCAATGTGTGAATGTGCGAATACCATTCATTACTCCATTATTCAGCACCCCTTTTATATTTTATTTATTTTACCAACATCAACTGAACTTTAAGGGTAATTCCTCAAGCCCAACAGTGGTTGTATATACATTCATCATAAAAAAAAATTTTCTTTATATTCACTTATTTAGGTACAAATGTGTTTGAATAAGTGTTAAAGTGTGGGTGTGACAAATGTAAAAGTGCGTTTATCAGAATTTGGTGTAAATCTAACACAGTTGACTTTGATGTTTTACAAAGAAACGAACAACAACAATAATAAATCATTAAACAAATATTGACATTTTAAAGGGAAAGACAGCCATGATGATTAAAATCAGCAGCACAACAAAAATAGTTTTATAAAATAGAAATTCATATAATCGTATTTTCATATAGAATTTTTTACTATGCTTATGATTTCACCGATTTCATCCACAATTAATAAAGAATTTCTTTCTAACGTTTAATTTGAAATAACAATGCAATCGTAGTTTGCATTTGGCATTTGCTTAATTTTTTTTTTTTTAGCGTTTGAAGTCTACCCTTGATTTTACCACATACGAGTTCGTAAATTCAGAAAAAAAAAATGTTTTTTTAGCACTATTTTTAAATATTCTTTTTTAGCCGATAGCTTTTCTGGAATTTTTCAGTTTGTCCTCTGAAATATTTTACACAACAACAAAAAATTTTAAATGAACGTCTACACGAAAGATGGCTTTAATTAGAGTATTTTGGAGAACTTCTGCTATTACACTAGTCCTTTGTGATTCTGACATATTTTTTTTTTTTGCTGCATAATATTTTTTGAAATAATTTTTTTATAATAAAAAATTTTTAGTTTATTAAAATTTGCTCTACTGTAAGTATATTACATACTTATGTGCTCATATTTTATTCAATCATATAGGTACACATACGTAATTATACTAAATAAATATATATGGCAACCCCCCAATCATGTTATTCCCTTGCTTTCAACTATGAACGAGTACATACGGGTTCCTATATTATTCACCTACTCACCAGTCATTTAAATTGAAAAAGTGAAAAACTTATTTTTTTTTTTTGTTATAAGATAAGTTGCTACAAAATTTCCAAATGGCATAGGTATGAAGATTAAACCAGAACAAAAATAAGAAGAAAACCGAGAAGAAAAAAGTTACATTTTGTGATAACAAAAGACCTTGTTTGTACAGACGAAAATATAAAATTACTTTTATGCAGGCAACTGAAAAACACAATGACGCCACCAACCTGTACTACAGTGAAACGAGTGAATACTTACGTGGCAAACGCGACATTTGCTATGTATGGGGAATATTGCAACAACAACCACTCACTAAGTATGTTTAAAATACATAAGTATTTGAAAAATTAATTAAAGGAAAATACAATTTTCACGTAGCATATGATATTTATAATGACAGGTAAGATTATACTCGTAGACATTAAATTCAAAGTAGGTACCTACTAACTTTAGAATGTTGTATGAGTAGCACCACTGAGTGCATTCACAAATGCATCGAAAAGGTGTAGGTAGGTGTATGTCACTCAATAATATGATTATTTGGAAAGTATATACTAAAAATTACGATGTCGGCAGTGAAAATAGCAAAAATGTTTAGAAATAAAGTTTATATTCTTCCGACTCAAAACCAGTATTTAGCCAATAATTAATATGTGTTTCCGTGGTGTAGTGGTTATCACATCCGCCTAACACGCGGAAGGCCCCCGGTTCGATCCCGGGCGGAAACATAACAATTTTTTTTTTCATTCCTATTTTATTTTAAAATATAAACCAGATATTTTTTTTGTAAATAAATTAGCAATTTTATGAATTGCTTGAAAATCCAACATAAATACAATATGTATGTCACCAATAATTTCATTCATATAAAGCGTTGAATAAAAGTTGAATGAACTGTACTATTTAAGTATGCATCCATGTGCATATGGATATAATTGCGTAGATGCATATGTATAAGCACAAATGCTTATATCTGATCCCTCGGCTTCTCAATAATACCTCTCTACAGGAGGCTACCTATTCACATTACACCTCGACTGCAAACCTATAAATATACTAAGTATTTATTCATTAAACATAATTCTGACATTTTTCTTTACGCTCTAGCTCTCACAAATTGCAGCCATTATAAAAACATATTTACCCATTCACGCTTGTATAACATTTACATACCCTTTTCATCTGTTGATATATTCAAGCTCATACATACATTTAAGTATGTAATCAGTTTGTTTATTTACAATAACAATAATAACCATCATTGTTGCGAATTTGTCGCAATTAGTGTGGATCCTATGTTGATGCAGTTGTACTTCCTGTACAACTATGTATGCATATATGTTGAAGGATGTAATGATTTAATTACGACTACTATATTTAATGAGTAGAACATAAGCACATAATAGGTGTACAAATAAATTCTGTCAAGTTTTTCATGAATTTCAATCTTTATTAAAAACATACTTTTTACAAAGCGTAATAATCGAAATATTCTCCATTACTATCTGTGGTATTTCGCCATTTATCGAGTATATGATGGATCCCCACATAAGTAAGATGGATCAACTAGTTATAGAAACTTGGTGGTTTTGAAGCAAAATAGTCGTAGTCGAAAGGACCAACATCACTTTTCGACTTGCTTGACCAGAAATTGTCTTTCTCCCTTCACACCATTACTTAATTTGATCATTTGTTGTTGATAAATCATCCTCATCCTCAAGGCAAAAATTGTCACGAAATTTTGCAATCATCTTTCAAACTTTTCTGTCGAATTTTTTAATTATACAGCTTCAGAAGTACTTGTTTTCATTTGAAAAAGAATAATATACAATGGCGTTAATGTTGCTTATCGACATCCATATAAACAACAAACTTCGTCCATCTAGTTTC
The DNA here is from genome assembly GCA_963854835.1 of Megamerina dolium. Lineage (NCBI taxonomy): Eukaryota > Metazoa > Arthropoda > Insecta > Diptera > Megamerinidae > Megamerina > Megamerina dolium. The sequence goes on along the minus strand of OY978529.1, from coordinate 69,801,451 downwards.
AGAAAATAAAAAAATGTGTTTTCATTCTTATTTTTGCTACAAAAAATTTAGTCACCCCTTTCTAGAAGAATCTCAAAAAATTGGACTTTCAAATAAATAGAGAAATATTGTAGAGAAAACAATTTGAATAATATTTTATTTTAGATCTTTCCTGATATTCGGTCCCAGTTCGGAAAAAGTCATGAAATGTCTTCGATCATTGAATAAAAAAAGACCTCATAATTCAGTTCTATGCTGAAATATTTTTCATCTGCTACTCTTTAGTATTACTTTTGTTATTATAAAATTAAATAGTCCATAAGTAAAAATCGTCATACTGGCAACGCTATTCTACCAGTATTTCTCCTCCAAATTAATAGAAATTCTTCTGATAACACAAACAGCTGATTGCTACTGTCACTTTTCTGACAGTAGCAGCCATTTTTTGTTTTGTTGGACAAAAAAATACAAAACAACGGCAAAATGAAAATTGCACAAATCGAATATTAAGAAAATCAAGGCGAAATCAAATTACAATTTATATAAATTTTCTCGAGACGAACAAATTAAAATTTTATTATAATTAAAATCACAAACAAAATGGCTACAACGCAACGTTCATTTGCACAAAAACTATCAAGGTAAACGGTTCATTTGGTAAAATTTTAATGGGGAGGGTGCGGTCTTGAATGAAAAATTGCATATTCAAAGAGAGAAATCAATAAACAATTAAAATTATATTTTCTCCTTCGAATTTTTTAGGCAACATGCATCAGATGTACGTAAAAATGTTATTAATTGTCACATGCAAACAAAAACAACCGATAGCAGTTCTATGTGTTCGTCCACAGTAAGTAGTCTCGAGAATTGTGTTTTCATTTTTTCTCCCACTCCCCTCGCTTTGTTATTTATTGATTTTCTCAATGCACTGATGCACTGATATTTTCAACATTTATAGTTGTCACTTACGGAACCTGTGGAGCCACCTGATTATGAGGATTTCTTAGCACAACACATGAATATACTGAATCGTGATCCACTAAAGCATATTTTAGATTTTCCACCAGCTGATGTTTCGGTAAAGACAATTCAGCGCAAAATACGTACCACTGCTCATGTTGTACCCAAAGAAAATATGTAAGTTAGTAGTATTTGTACATTGATATGGTATAATTTTTATTTTCCCGTGCCGCATTTTAGTGCTGAATTACCTCAGCATGTACAGGAATGTGTCACCTGCTACACACGCCCCTGGAAAGTTGTCGAGTATGCCCAGCGTCACTATTCAAGCTCTTGTTGCGCCCGAGAACGTATCGATCGTGGCACAATTAGTCCATCGGCATATCAGCAGGAATTTGAAATCGATAAGGACTTTGCCTCTTTCGATGAGACACTCACAGATAAAAGTGATAGTTGCACGCCGAGCTCACGACAATCAATTGCAAGCCTATCATCGGTTAGTTCGTGCACAGACACGCTAACACCACGCGGTTCTTGGGCAAGCTTTGATTTGCGTCGTTCCGTAAATGACCCACTTATACCAAATCTGCTCGACGATTTGCCACCCGAGCAGATTGACCAGACAAATGAAAATCGACGTCAAGATGATCGGCAGGAAGCACTTTTCGCTTTATATCCGGAAGTTGATGCCGATGACATAATCGAACGCCGTCTGCCAGCCGAAATTCCAATGGAACACATTGGTCATCGTATTTTTGTAAAATGTCTGCAATTACGTTTGGAATTGGAGGTTGAACCAATATTTGCCTCGATGGCAATATACGATGCGAAAGAGCGCAAGAAACTTTCGGAAAATTTCTATTTCGATATGAATTCGGACACGCTGAAACGTATGCTAAACACACATGTGCGTTGTTCCGACGCGAGTACACAAAGTCGAGCGGGTATATTTGAAATTACCTACCCAAGCAATGATCTATTTTTGGTAATTCGTTTGGAAAAAGTGCTGCAAGGTGATATCAAAGATTCTGTCGAACCGTATTTGAAAGACGACAAGGATAAATGTCGTGAGAAGGCAAAATCGAATGCTTCCGACTATTGTGAACGTCTCGGAAAGTATCGTATGCCTTTTGCATGGACTGGCATCTATTTAACGAATATTTTCAACGGTGAAAGCTTTGATGGCAAGGATAATAATATTTCTGGTGGTGGTGGTGGTGGTGAAAAGGAGACTGGATCACTTAGCTCGGCAGCTAGTTCCAATAGCTTGGGTATGCAAATGATGAAGTTTTTATAATTTTTACTCCTCAACTATTCAACTTTATCTTTCTATGTAGATCGTAAATCATCGACTAGCAGTTTTGATCAACTACGCCGCAAAGCGAATGATATGAGCGGTACCTTAACAAGACGTGGTTCATTGGAGCGTAAGGAAAAACGTCGTTCATGGTCACCAATTGATTTTGCAAATGTCATTGAATCATTTCGTCCAATTACGATTACTGTTTCAAGTTTTTTCAAGCAAGTATGTACATGCATTGCTTTTTTCTTCTCATAGTTTCGTCATAAATACTCGATTGTTTTTTTTATTTTATAGGAAAGTGATAAAATGAAGGATGAAGATCTCTATAAATTTCTGCCTGAACTTAAACGTCCCGGTGCTGTTATGAAAAAATATAAATGTATACCAGGTTCCATAAAATTGGAAATATCGCCATGTTCAGAGGATGTTAAAAATGCACTAACTCCGGAATTGGCAAAAGTTGAACCATATCCAGGTAACAAGAAGCCTTATTAATCCATAATACAAAAGTATACATGATACAATTTAAATTACAGATGATAAAACACGTCCTATTAAGGAAATCTTGGAGTTTCCATCGAAACCGATTAATAATCCACATTATACGTATCGCAACCTGCTGTTCGTTTCACCAAAAGAATTAAATTTCTCAGCACGTGCCGGTTCAGCACGTAATATTGCGGTACGCGTACAGTTGATGGCTGGCGAAACCCAAGCAGATGCTGTATGTGCCACCTTTGGTAAATCATCATGTGCAGAATATTCTTGCGAAGGTTATACAGCCGTTAATTATCACAATAAATGTCCGACATTTTACGACGAGGTCAAACTTGCTCTGCCTGCGAATATAAAACAGAATCATCATCTTTTGTTCACACTATACCACGTGTCGTGCCAAAAGAAACCACAAGAAATGCAACCATCTGTTGAAACACCTGTTGGCTATACATGGTTGCCATTGCTGGAAGATGGCAAGTTAAATGTGGGCGAATTTAATCTACCAGTTATGGTTGAAACACCACCCGAAAATTATTCGTTTATACCACCAAATGTGCATTTACCCGGTACCAAATGGTTGGATAATCATCGTCCAGTATTTACAATCACAGTGGACGCGGTGACATCTGTTCACACGTTGGATGCAAATTTAGATAGGTGTGTGTGTGTGTTTTTTTATTTGTGGCTGACTTTAGAGGACTTTACTTAATTTCCTTTCTCCTCTCAAAGATTCTTTCTAACATGCGAATATTTGGATTCACGTAAAATACCACCACGCATCGGTGAAGGTAATATGGAGAATGAAATGAAGAAATGTCTATTGGAAATTGCCAATGCCGAACGAGAACCATTAGTTAAAAATTTACATTTAGTGCTGGATAAACTTATTGAACTGCTAGTGACCACCTATAAAATTGGCGGTCAGACATTGTCGTTGGGCTCTACAGTCTTCGAAGTTTTATGCTTGGTATCTGCACATTTATCGGTATGTCTGTGATGAGATGCACATTTAAAATGAATTAAATATAATTTTGTATATTTTAGAAACCATCAGACGATCTTATAATCGATCAATATGGTCGTCAGAGCATATTTTCCACATATGTACAATTTCAAAGCAAAATTCCACATCCTTTCTGTGGTAAACGTCGCATTACGTACAGTCGCAGTAATGCCGAAGAAATGCTCTCATTGAATGCGGATACTTATAGCATTTATGATAATGTCTCCACAGGACGTAGTTTAGATCGTAAAGGTTTTGCGTTTTCTTGCTTTTTTTCATGTGAAATGTATTGAAATGATATTGTTGCTCTCTCTCTCTCTCTCTCTATCTTCACAGAGCTCACCATGGAGATGTCACCCACATTCGGTGGTCGTGATGGTCAAGTGCGTTTACTGCACGAGGAGCTGGCATTGCATTGGGTTGTGGCAAGTGGCAAGGCAGCCGAATTGGCCATGAGCAATTCATGGTTTCTTTTTGAGCTGATCGTAAAGTCGATGATTGAACATTTAGATTATACGCGAACGTTGAATGCGCCGCGTAAGCAACGTTTCCCCCATCAATTCACTGACGACATTTCAACGCTGGTGCATTTAGTAACAACCAAAGTGGTTGGATATCATAGCAATGAACCGAACCTAGCACAATCGCTCAATGCCAGTCTGAGCTTCTTCGTATTCGATCTGTTCAGCACAATGGATCGTGGTTTCGTATTCAGTTTGATAAAGACCTACTACAAGGTGCTGATATCGAAGAATGCTTCTATACCGGATTTGATGAATTATAAAATCGATTTTCTACGCATCGTCTGTAGTCATGAACATTTTGTTGCATTGAATTTACCATTCGGTACACCATACATGACTGTTGCAGCACCATGTAGTCCAACGCCGAGCAGTACCTCGAACAGCAGTCAAACGTCTTATGTGAGAAATTTCTTTTTGTATATCATAATTTATTTTATATGACGATTGAATTTCTTATTCCTTTTAGGGTTCCATAGAACGTGCTCTGCATGCTGATTTGAATGCTGAATTTCGACAGCAACATTTTCTTGTCGGTTTGGTACTTAGTGATTTGGCCACTGTTTTAGAAGTGCCGTGAGTAGTGTGCATAGTGTGCGGCACCGTATATGTATATATGAATAAATCTATTCGCTTTTCAGTAATCCGCCATTACACTCAAAAGCCATACGCTGTATTCGCAATTTGATGACCTCACACGATCTTGATCCGCGTTACAGTGAGATTGATGCGCGGGCCCGTGTTGCTTCACTCTATCTGCCGTTGCTGAGCATAGTTATGGACTCGATACCGCAACTGCATCAATATCTAACCGATACACATGATCGTCTGCAAAGTATCGGCCTGCTCGAAGACTATCAGGGACCACATCAGACTGTAGCAACAACCACCATCAGTCCAGAGGTGGCCTATGCCATTTCCGGCAGTCACACCTACTCATACATGGCGGATCAAGCTAAGAATAAATCACCATTAAGCAGCGACAATACTCGTCACTTGCTCGCCTGCTTCTTGTGGGTGTTGAAAAATCTCGAACGCACCATTCTCTATCGCTGGCTGTTGGGTCTCAGTCCACATCGTGTACATCAGATGTTGCAAGTGTTGAACACGTGTATACCATGCTTCGAGTATAAGGGACAGAAACGCTTGCCGGTGCTCAAACGAAATACGCAGAGTTTCCGTAAAACCACCGATCTGAAGGAGAAGCTTGAGGAGTGTATACGTGGTACGAATTCGGCACGTTACGATTTGATAAATCGTCGCAAGGATCGCAATTCAACGGAGAAATTCCGTTGGCGCAAAGATCAAATGCCGTATCGTTCACAATTCAATGAGACCATCACCAAGGCCGATACCGAGCTGGAAATGAATCATTACATTGAGGGTTCTCTGGCAACCGAAATAGCTTTAGTCACTTTGGATGCATTGGAGATTATCGTACAGGTGGCAACTAATTCAGAAATACATCATAGTCTGTTGGGCACCGTATTGAAGGTGCTGTTGCATGCTCTATCACGCAATCAGAGTACGTTGGCGTTGCAGAATCTCTTTGCCTCGCAACGTTCATTGATTTTTAAATTTCCCAATCTGTTGTTCGATGAGGAGACGGATATTTGTGCTGATTTGTGTCTGCTACTGCTGAAACATTGTGGCTCCCAACTGCCCGGAATTCGTTCGCAGGCTGCAGCGTCTTTGTACTTGCTGATGCGACAAAATTTCGAAATTGGCAATGTAAGTGCAGTGTAAGTGCTTAGACTAGCAATTGAATAATTCCCCAATTTGATTTCATTTTAGAATTTCGCACGTGTCAAAATGCAAGTTACCATGTCGCTGAGCTCACTGGTCGGCACAAGTTCCGCCTTCAGCGAACAATCATTACGGCGAGCTCTGAAAACAATACTCGTCTACGCTGAATCGGATGTCGATTTGCAGGAGACATCATTTCCCGAGCAGGTGCAAGATCTGCTCTTCAATTTGCACATGATACTTTCGGATACGGTTAAAATGAAGGAGTATCAAGAAGATCCCGAAATGTTGCTGGATCTAATGCATCGCATTGCCAAGGGCTATCAAAATAATCCCGATTTACGACTCACCTGGCTGGAGAATATGGCAAAGAAACATCGCGAGCGTGCAAATCACACCGAAGCGGCCATGTGCTATGTACATTCTGCCGCCTTGGTCGCTGAATACTTGAGCATGCTTGAATCGCAATCTCATCTGCCAGTGGGTGCGGTTAGCTTCCAACGTGTTACACCCAATTCACTTATGGAATCGGCCGTGTCCGACGATGTACTCAGTCCCGGCGAGGATGGCATTTGTCTTGGCAATCATTTCACTGAGAGTGGTCTGAAGGCTCTGCTGGAGGAGGCTGCCAATTCATTCCAGATTGCTGGAATGTACGAAGCCATGAATGAAGTATATAAAATTCTAATACCGACATGTGAGGCGAATCGTGACTTCCAAAAATTGGGAAAAATCCATGGTAAACTGCAGGAGGCTTTCAATCGCATTGCTCAGTTGCAGGGCAAACGAGTATTCGGCACATATTTTCGTGTTGGTTTCTATGGTGCGAAATTCGGTGATTTGGATCAGCAGGAATTTATTTACAAGGAGCCAACTTTAACGAAATTACCGGAAATATTTAGTCGTTTACAAGTAGGCTCTCGCTATTTGCTGTGACAACAATTAATATCACCCCAATTTGCTTCAATTTCATTTTAGAACTTCTATGCAGATCGTTTTGGGCCGGATTCGGTGCACATTATTAAAGATTCCAATTCGGTGGATGTAAACACATTGGATGCTGACAAGGCTTACATACAAATAACATATGTTGAGCCATATTTTGAGACCTATGAAATGCGTCATCGTGAAACATATTTCGAAAGAAATTTCAATATCAGTTTGTGTTACCCTTTTTTTATGTAATTTGTAGGCATAATCGCGTAACTCATTCTCATTTCTCTTCATTTAGAACGTTTCATCTTTGCTACACCGTTTACGAAATCGGGCAAAGCCCATGGCGATCTGCATGAACAATGCAAACGTAAAACCATACTGACGACAGCAAATCATTTTCCCTATGTGAAGACACGCATACAAGTGATTAGTCGTCAGCAAATCATACTGGAGCCCATCGAAGTGGCCATTGAGGATATACAAAAGAAGACTATCGAATTGGCAGCGGCAACAAATCAAGAGCCAGCCGATCCGAAAATTCTACAAATGGTCTTGCAAGGTTGCATTGGCACCACCGTAAATCAGGGGCCCATGGAGATGGCCAGCGTTTTTCTATCGAATCTCTCCGATGGCGTTACAATACCGACAAAACATCAAAATAAGCTGCGTCTATGCTTTCGCGAATTCTCCAAGCGTTGTGCGGACGCGCTGAAAAAGAATCGCAACCTCATCTTATCCGATCAAAAGGACTATCAACGTGAATTGGAGCGCAATAATGAACGTTTTGTTGAACGTTTAACGCCATTGATAACAATGACTGCGCAACAGGCGCAAGGTGTTGTAAAGTGAGTACAGATTGCATCATTTTATCGATTTTCAACTGTTGCTAATATTTTTCTATTTTATATTCCTGCAGGGCAAATGCGTATAGCAACAAGAGCACAGCATTAAAGTGGTAATTTGCAATATTGATTCATTGTTGTTGGTGTTGTTGTTGTTATCATCAATACAACACAAATCGGAAACAACAGCTAATTGCTATGTATTATTTTATTTACATGTCTGCTCAAAAATGGATTTATTCTCATTACTCTCTATCGATTTATCTATTTATTTCATTTATATTCAATTCACCAGTGTCTCTGATTATTTTAAGTAATCGATTTGTTTGTGTTTCAGCTTTTCAGAAGTGTAGTAGGAATTGTTTTTACATAACCTCATCTGAAGAAACAGATTTTATACCAAATTATATTAGTATTATATAATAGGACATATTCAATATTATTTTTTTATAGATATATAATATTTCAAAAGTATTCCATTTTAAAAAACTTCATGAGCTTAAATACCCTGCATGACATATCAAATCGAAACTCGACTTGGTATAATTTATATTTTATTCCTTTACTCTGGCATCTCTACATTGGTTCTTATTGTATATCCGGAATGAGTGAGCGAGATGTCCATAGAGTGAACAATACGGAAAAATATGTGAGTTAGAAGTGATGCATAGTGAGTACATTCATATATGAGTTTCAGAAATTTTATTTAGAGCTATTCGATAAAAAAAACAGTCATTTTTAAGTATCCAGCTGTCTTGCAGGGTATATTTACACACACGCAAAAACATACACCCATTCAAATTATGATTAGAAATTGTCACGCACGTATTTGCAGCATTAAAATAATACAATGCATTCATTTTCTTAGTACTTAATAATTTCTATGTTCATATATGCATGCAGATTGTTTCCAAGACTACGTCATATTATTCATTTCGGCTTAAGAAGTTCACCACCCTAAGAAATTGGATTGTCGACTTGAAACAAAAGGCACTGTATATGTACAGTGTTGAAAATTCCTATAAACTCGAAATTGTTTTAATTAATTTTTTTAAGCTTATAAAAGTATGCCGTATGCCGTAGATGCGTTCCGTACACGTTCCCAAGCGCACATTATTTTGGCTATAAATCAAAAAAATGTCGATAATTAAATAAGACCATTAATGCGAAATGCGGTATAAAGATCGATCTTTATCGAGGTATTGGTGTAATTTTTTTATTTAAATTTAGTATCAACTTTTTGAGAGATTTTTTTATGGGATATTTGTCAAATAAGTCGATACTATTTTCAAGTTGGAACTTAATTTTGGCTATGAAAACACGCCAATGTTTCCAGAAAATTTTTTATTTTTCTTCAAAAACTTTGAAAATTGGTTGATAAATTCGCCGATAATAACATGAGTACAAATTAAAAACGTGGATACCGTAAGTTAGGTTAGGTTATGTGGCTGCCATCTCTCTGAGAGAACACACTTAGGCCAGAAAGGCGTGTTAAATTTGAACAGAATTAGCAGGGACCTACTTATTTTAGCCGGTTCCAAATGGCAGAACCCTTGTGACATCATTTTAACTTAGTTTTTTCACAGAGCTCTTTTAAGAAGCATTTGTGGCAAATTGTTACTGCCGTAAACATTTCCAATTCTTTCCGGCAGGTGGGTACCGTTCGAAAGAAAAATCATTTCGATATAAAATTTGGTTATACTTCAGCCGTTTTTGTTTATAAGCTTTAAAAAAAAATTATTTCCAATATGTCGCGAATTATAGAAATTTACACCACTGTACGTTCATACGCACCATTAAAATGTACCAAAAAAAAAACGAAATTCCCCCAAAAAAACCAAAATAAGTAATATTCTATTTTAAAAAATTAATGAATATAAAATTAATTTAGATTTTTTGTACTTTTTTATTATCTACATAAATAAAATAAAACTCGAAAAAACTGTATGCTATAGGCAAACGAAAATAGCTTTGTTTCATTTTTTCCTTCATTTCGATTTATTTATTTGTTTTCATACATTACTCATACATATTCAATTTTTAATTTTTTTTTAAGATTGTTCCTTTTTATAGCAATGTAAATCGAATATTAGTTAAATGTAGTGGTAGAAAGGTTCAAAAATCAATAACTTAAACATAATTACATACATTAGAATCTAGCAACAATCGAATTAAGATCTACTGTTTCTCTCACCCCAAAGTTCACATCAATATATTTACATTATCTATTATCATCATCTAATATTTATGGTTTGAATACTTTCGATTATTGAAAATTAAATGCATAGCCTTTTAGACCTTCGAAAAAATTCTCAACATTAACAGCATCTTGCAGAAGATGTTGTTGCAATTGTTTTCCGTTGCTGGTAATAGAAGCGTCTGTGGTATTTGTCAATTTGCCTGTATCATTATTTGTTAGACGATGCCATTCTGTTAAATCTGTATGAATATTTGTTAGATTCTCTTCTTCTCTTATATGTTTTGGCATTACATGTGAATTGTGTAATTTTTGTAGAAAATTCACTATACCAGATGAAAAAGAAAATCAAATTAGTATCATTTCTATCAGTACCGCATACAAATATTCATCACGTACAATGTATTTCATTAAATTGTAATAATTCAGCATTCTCAGACCACCATTTACAGATTAGAGCCAAATAATGTTTGGTCGTTTCTTCGGCATCACGAAAAAGACATGTCAAATAATTATCACAAAATATGATGTGTAACAACTGTACTGACATTTTTGAGATTTCTTGTGCATGTGATGTTTCTAAAAAAAAAAAAATATATATATATATATATATATATATATATAAGACCATAGAATATTTATACGGTTGGGTTTTGGGATACTGGACATACGTAGTTACACTGCTAAATAGTCAAAATAGCATTACACACATAAAGCCAAATCAAAATTAATATAAAGTATTACGAAAAAATTCAAAGAAAGTCGTCTAAACATAAATTCCGCTTCTTTAAGAACAATAATCGATATTTAAATAAATTATGTAACATATGTTGTACCCCAATCTCGATCTAAGAGTACCTTCAGGCATACCTTGTAATTTATCGGTGCGTAGCCACTGACACAAGAATTGAAAAAGCAACGTAACCAGACTCAAGCATAATTTAATATAACATTCACATGTTATATTGCAATCTTGTGAAATTTTTACAGAAGAACAGGTCACCGTTGTACTTGAAGCGCTATTGGTACTACTTGCCTGTTGTGGCGCACCATTTTCGCATTTTAGATTATTATAATTGTCTACTTTAACATCACCATTATGATGAATTTTATCATCAACATCCATAACATTATCAGCATTATCGTCATCGTCATCATCATCATCGTCGTCGTCGTCGTAACAAGGCAGCAATCTACGTATAAATGGCGCTGGATTTGTAAAGCAATCGAAAACAAAACGCACATGGTTCAAACATATCACAGCCAGCAATTGAAAATGTTTACTATTCAATGTAGTGTTAAGTGGAAAGGCAATCTCTAGCAGACCAGCATAAACCTAAGAGCGTATATATTCAAATAATGTCAACAATAAAAGTAATGCATACCTGGTAATATGAATATGCAATATATATCTTTTTTTTAATATTTCCTCGATAGTATAGTGGTTAGTATCAGTAGCTCACCTGAAGTAAACAGGAGTCCTTGGAGAAGCGATACAATGATCGCACACGATCTGTAACAAATGTTTCGGCAGCACTGTTGATGCAAAGCAATGATAAAGCATGTGGTAAATGCGTGCAATGCAGTATACAAAATGATAATTCACGAAAAATCCATGGACTCGGACGTATGAAGACTAATTGTTTCAATAAGCTGACCAACAATTCCACACCACCGTCATTGATAGCGGCTACCGCCAAAAATAGGCTGTGCAATAGAGCTGCGAATGCTTCGATCAAACCGAAATGCTCACAAACCTCACGTGAAAATCCCAATTTGCAAATGGCATCAATAGCAATTTGTAATATTAAATATTCGCCATGTTGATGCTTAAGTAATGCCGCTGAGGCGTATGGTAATTGTCGACACACAACGCTGAGAGCAGCAACATAGCGTCGTAAACTGAGCGCACGTTCGTCATCATACAATTCACTGGGCTGATGGAGAGAAATACGTGTCCGATCGCTGGCATAATGACACAGATCATAATCATGATACGGATGTATACGACAATTCTTTGGAAATTCTAAACTATGCACATAAGTCCAGAATTCTGGAAATACTTTACAAACGGAAGTTATACACCGTTGCGTGTACACAACAATTTGATCGTCTGCGAAGCGGTCTTGTTGATGACCAACTAATTGTATTTGTGCCATTATTGTTTGTATATTCTCCAATTCCAGTTGAAAAAGCGAACGTTGCCTTTTCGATGAACCGCGTTCGTGTGAATGCTCATAGATTAGCTCACAGTTGATATTGGGGGCGGAGAAATCACAATCACTAATGCCTCTGGGTGTTTCATTTAAATTTAGGCTACGCATGCGCATCAAACCCCTCAATTTTCTCTTCTTCTTGCATTGGTTATTTTCTACATTATCCAATGTGTCAATAAACACTACCGACTCATTGCGCATACTCATTTCAAAACGTTTAGTTTCGTCAGCACGACGCATTTTAAGCACTGAACACTCCACCGATTTCAGTTGCAGTTCAGTCTCCTTTGCTTCGACCTTTTTCGAGAGTTCAGCAATTCGCGATTTACATTCTGTTTTCGCCGCCTCAGTACTGAAGATTTTTTCCATTTTTAAGCTCTGTACTTGTTGCTTCATGTGTCGCAATTCGTCACGTAACAGGCTAGCCTATAGTACGGTAAATAATTGGTAATTGTTAAAATGCCAAACTTGATAACGATCGCAAATTACCTCCCCGTCTTTACTCTCGATTTTACTCTTGGAATCGCCTAAATCTTTAGCAAGTTTCGTGTTTTCCTTTTTCAGTGCATCCACACGTTCCATTAAAAACTTAATTTGACGCTCCGATGCTAACTGACGTCTAGCTGCACTTTGTGATAGCCCGTTTGAATTTTGTGATAAATCAGGTGGATCCCTATTCGGAGCTATCCTTTTGCTCACATCATTCGTTGATAGGGGTCGAACGGGTTTTTTAAAGGTAATCTCACCATTCAGCAAATCCGTTTGTGGTGTTAAGTTTTTAAATTGTTTCTCTTCAGCCGCTGCCACTGCTACCATTGCGAAGTCATCATCGTCATCGTTTTCAAACATTTGAGAAAGTGTTTCAGGGTCAGGAATTATTGAACGGTATTGTGGTGGTGATGGTGCTAATGGTGGTGGTGGTAGCGGCCGTTGCGTGCTAGTCGATGCATGCAAATGTGGCGCAAATTCACTAAATGTTATTTCACTTTCGGTTATATTCGCATTCGCCGCTGCTCTAATAGCCTCGGCTACCTGAGTTTCAGCCACTTGTGTAGCCAATAGTATAACATCATCGTCATCGTCTTCCCAGAGGTTATTATTGTTGGGACTGAAAGGTATTGGACTTTTTGCTTTTTGGGCAGATGATGATTTTAAATTTTCAGCATTGCGCGTCTCATTGCTACGTTCTTTATTAATGGTGATGTTTAATTTGGGCTTTTTTGTCGTTCGACCAAATTCCTTGAAAGGCTGAAACCGTTTCGCCATCGCATCAACAAAACTTTAGTTTATCATTTGCTGTTTATATCTTTTCTGTTTATAATTTGCTCACATATATATTCCATTTATCATTCACATTTTCTGTTTATTAAAATATGTAATTTCTGAAAAATGCGATGGAACCAAAAAAAAATAAATAAATCCAAGTATTTTACCGCGAACTGTCAGAATTGTATTGTGCACAATTCGCACAGTGATATGAACTCGTAAATGACGAAACAAAATAAAAATGGTGTACTGTAATCGATAATACTGAGTTTAGTACATATTTAGTACCTTTTGTTTTTTGTTCCATTGTGATATTTGATCTCATCCAGCAAAGATACTATATTCAAATCGTACTCTATAAAAACTTCCTGTGTGCATTGTATATTTTCGCCATCGTGGAAAAATTGGCTCGCATTTTTCACTGTGAGAGTTAATTTTTTGGATTTGCTAAAACACACTTTATATCCGTTCTCATAAACTTAAGTGATTTGACACTAATTAAAAAAGTGAAAGAGTAATGCAGACAATCCTATTCCGCTATTTTTCATTACTTCAAGGAGATTTAAAAGTGAATAAAAATTTATCGATATATACAAAAAAATTGTATTCGATAATACCCATCGCTAATCAGCACGTGCACCATAAATGTTCTATATTGCCGATTGATTCTTCTTTGGAGGATTTGTGATATTTCGTGTAGCCTATTGTAAGGATAAGTTGTGAAAAATGCCTATTGAAAATGGACGGCCTAATTTATACATGGATGAGCATAAAGTGAAACAGGATCCACATGATTATGGATTAGCAGACGATCCGTTTGATATGACAACATTCAAGAAGAAATTTCAAATTGTTGTTGTTCGGTAAATACGAGAAACAAAATATACATTGCTTGAGCAAATGTAAATAATTAATTTCATTTTCATTTACATCACCAGCTATGAAGGCTACGAACTTGAATTCGATATGATAGGCGTTCATCCTGCCATTGCAAATGCATTTCGTCGCATAATGCTCAGTGAGGTGCCAAGTATGGCCATAGAGAAGGTGTATATTTACAATAACACTTCCATAATACAAGACGAAGTGCTGGCACATCGATTGGGACTTATACCGATTAAAGCTGATCCTCGCCTCTTTGAATACCGCAGTGATGAAAGTAGTGAACAAGGCACCGAACACGATACCTTGGATTTTGAACTAAAAGTGAAATGTACACGTCGTAAGGATGTTAAAGAGTCATCCAATTTTGATACGATCTATAAAAATCATAAAGTATATTCTGGCCAAATAAAATGGCTACCACGTGGCAAACAAGCCCAATTGTATACAGACACTGATGTCGGCTGCATCCACGATGACATACTAATTAGCCAAATGCGTCCCGGACATGAACTTGAATTGAAGCTAGTTGCCGTAAAGGGTGTTGGAAAGGATCATGCTAAATTCTCACCAGTTGCTACAGCATTTTATCGACTATTACCAGAGATAAAATTAAATCGTACTGTGTCTGGCAAAGAAGCATTTTTACTTCAAAAATGCTTTTCGCCTGGAGTAATTGGAATTGATGAAAATGATTGTGCCTATGTTAAGGATGCACGTTACGACACATGTAGCCGTAATGTTTATCGTTATCCCCAATTGGCTGATGCTGTAACAATGGCTCGAGTGCGTGATCATTTCATTTTCAGTGTAGAATCAGTTGGTGCTTTAAAACCAGAAGTTATTTTCATTGAAGCCGTTAAAGTGCTGAAGAAAAAGTGTCGCAAATTCTTAGATGAAATTGAAGCAGCTTAGCGAAAAAAAATTTATATTTAGTTTTAAGAATGAATAACAAATAAAATAATTTACTAAAATCGAATATTACTATTTTAACAGTGTAAGTGGGTGCCGTAGCTCAGTAGTGTTCGGTGAAAAAGGGTAACAATTTAAATGTGACAAAGTACAAAGAAAGTTTGAAAGAAAGAAAGCAGCAGCAATAAGCATACCAGTTCACTCATAGGCTAGATAGACGATCGTGTTAATTTGCAAATTGAATATTTACCTTTACATTATTATAATAAATGAATAAGGTGACCCTTGGAACTAATATGACGTCAGAATCTGTCAAATTGAGAGCCGATTAGCAGTAAAAAATGGGCGGAACCTTAGTATTCTGTCGTCCGTGATATAAATGCACTTTGATTTCGTGCATTTATGCCAGAGATTATGCGCATTTGAATGGGGATAATTTGCAATAATGCTGGTAATGCAAGTTAAGGCTGCCGTATGTCTATGCTACTAATACCATCTTCTAATTTAATCATTTTGAGCATCAACACGCCTGTGTAAAGTGGTGTTACCACATCATTAACTGCTGTACTACAAATGTTGAATTAGAGAAGTTAGTGCGCGAAATAATCGAAATTTAGAAGAAAGCTAATTGAATTGAAATGCTTGACGAGAATGAAAACCTGTCCCGAAAAGGCTCAGAAACTATTAAATAATCGCCGATGAGGTAATGAAGGAGGTGTTTGTGTAACTCCTTCTGTAATTGTATCACCTAAATGTCAAAACCTAAAACAGGGGCAATATTCGTACTTGTGATAACAATAGTGCTTGCTTTGTTTATTTTTGGAAAAATCTATATTACTCATATTGAAGAAAGTGCATTTTCTATTTGCACAGGGGAAAACCTAAATAAAACTTTGCAAAAAATGTTCAAAAACAATAATGGTAAGTAATAGATGCGCAATATAAATTTACATACAAACAAATGACACGTATTTAAATATTCTTTTGCTTGCATATAATAACATATATGTGTGTGAATAATGGAAATCTTAACACGTTCACAGAAAAGCAAAATCTATCCAACTTCCCAACAGCGCCTCCAGCATATGATGATCAACCGCATCGATTCGTATGTACATTTTAGAGTGATGTGAAATTTTCCAAAAAATACTAAATTTATTACTTTGAATACTTCAAGCGTGAACCACCTCCATCATATGAGGAGAGTCAGCAAATGAATACAGTTCCGTCTGCACCACAAGCACAAGCCAATCATTTGCCTTACCAGCAGCCGCAGCTGCCGCAACACCATCACAACCAATCTCAATTTTATGGTATGCAAGGAGTTGTACCAACACAACAACCTGTGTATGGTTATCCCAATCCATATCAGATGCACATGATGCAGCATCAACAGTATTATCAAACAGCCGTTATGCCATCTTCTAGTTACCCAGCTAATGTGACTATGGTAACAAGCAATGCAGATCCGAATCCTCAAGTACTAACATTGGCAAAAGGGGCTAAAATTCGTACGGACGTTGCAGGTGCCGTAAACATTCCTCCACCTCCTCCAGGTTGTGCTGCTACACCAGCACAATTAGCCGCTATGCAAGGACAACCGGTGTTGGTAAAAAAGAAGAAAAATTCATTTTTCTAAACGAATATACCACTTGCATTCAGAATTTCAATGTAATGGAGATAATGTTGCTGCATCTTAGCATTTACTGTTGCGTGGCATAGCTAACACTAATTTATAACTATGTACATCTACTATAATCACTATTCGAACGTGTTACAATAGTTAAAAGAGAAATGATGTTAATAAAATGAATTTTCTTCTTGTTATTGCATATATTTGAGAATTTAATTGTATACATATTGCCTGTATACATATTCTACATATATATTCGTATGATACACTCGCTTCGCTGTTGTTAAGTTTCTACGTACGTATTTCGATAATTTCAATTTTAACATAAATTATGGACCTTTTCGATTTATTCAAAAATGTTCTCAAAATATGTACTATCGAATGTCTGGACACGGACCAAACCGTCCTCTCCGCCTGATGCATAACTCTTACCATCCGGATGGAAGGCTAAACTGTTAATTGGACCGAAATGGCCTTTTAAACGTGCAAACTCCTCCTCGTAGATTAAATGAAAGAAACGCGAGTCGAATTTGCCAGCCTTTGTCGATGTCGTAGTTACCTCCATAGCATCTTGACCACCACCCAACACAACATGATCCAGGATGGGACTGAGAGACGCTGAATTGACGGGTCGTTCAGTTTTGTAGGTCTTCAGGCACATCAACGTTTCAGAGTCGAATAGTTTAGCAGAGGTATCTTTTGAGGCAGTCACAAACATTGTACCATCCTTATGCATTTGCATATCATTGATACCAGCTGTGTGATCATTTACCGAATAAATTTCTTTACCCTTGCGAATATCCCAAATAGAAATTTGACCATTATCATGTCCTGCAACACCAAAGCGAAGACATATAATATCTAATATAAATGTTTACACGCATTCAAATACCTGTAATTATTGTCTCATCGAGTGGTCCCCATAACATGGAAGTGATTTTCGATTGCAACATTGGAATACGTAATATGGGATTTTGTTCGGCTATACTTGAATCAGCGGTACGTACATCGATAATAAACAATTCAGAATTTTGACCCATTGCTTTATCCGTGGAATAAGCAGCTTGATTGCCGGAATAGCTAAAATTGCATGTACGCACTGAAGACTTGGCCGCAATAGAGGCAATTACAGTACCATATTCAACGTCCCAAAGCTTTGTTGTCATATCACCAGCACCCGATATTAATTTTGATGTTGTCCAATCAACATCCAAACACCAGACGGCACCCTGATGGCCATCATAGGTACCCAAACGTTCACCATTCAGTGAATACCAGACGTTCGGTTTCTGATCTTTGGAACATGAAAAGAGCAAATCTCCTTCACGATTGTATTTAATTTGCGTTATGGAACGCTCATGCCCTTGCAGCATTAAAGGTCTCTGAAAAGAAAGGTAAGTATATGTTACTTAAATCAATTGGTATTCCCGCACAAGTTTCATATAGAATTCTAGGTTATAATTGAATACATCATATATTTCACAATTTGCAATACCCAACTAAAATTTCTACGTATTCTTTATAATTTAGCATCATTTTCTACTTTTGTAAATTACTATTTGTATAAAAAAGCATACCATTTTGTGTAATTTTAACGATTCTGATTAAAAACAAATTTCACGATTCTCATATGCAATGCTTGAAACTGTCAAAGAGGAGCGTTCGTGTACAGGCACAGTGCTGGCAACATTAATATCGTAAAGACTTGAACCAGGGTTACCAGAAGTGAAAATTATTATAGTTATAATTCGTATATTTTTTTAATGTTTGTCAAAGCCTTGACAAATCACATATTTTCTATAATTTAACAATTATGCCGTGCTGATATCAATATTCTGAATATTGCCAAACAATATTCAATTGTTTGGCGATTCAATCGCCAAACAATTTCACCATTTTTCTTGCTATTACAAGTAGCACATATTAAAGGAATTTCTAATTCGAAAAAATTATATAGTTAATTGAGAAATAATTTAATAGGTATTTTATTTTTACACATTCAGTATAGTTGCAATTGAATTAAATGCAACTATGTACATATACAGTAGTAGCCATAATATTAAAACAACACGAACGCATTTAATTGCCATATGCATATAAATGCATGTACTCCATCTTTGTATCCCATCATCGTTTAACTGAACCAGCCCTTCTTGTTCATCTGGTTCCATTTAGCAATGTTCACTAGAATCGAACTGGTACATTGATCCTTATCCCGATTTTGTCCATAATAATCAACAAATTCACCATCTGGATTAACTAAATACATAATAATCGTGTGGTCAACCTGGAAAAAATTCAATAATATCGAATTTAATATTTGTGGCTTACATGCAGAGGATTAACATGTTTACAATGTAATCGTTGTCAACATCACGTGGACCAGCACTAAAATATACACGGAATGCCTTACAAACGTTACGTATTTGTTCGACGGTACCAGTTAGGCCCAATAATTTGGGTGAGAATTCCTTAACATACTTTCCCACAACCTCCTTGCTATCGCGTTCTGGATCGACAGTAATAAATATTGGTTGAATTTGTGGATTTTGTGGCGATTTCTCTGAAAAATATAATTTGAGATATTGTGCGTATTATCTTATGAACTCGCATACGACTTACCAATTTCATCAACAACAGCAGCCATTTTTTCCAACTCATCCGGACAAATGTCGGGACAATGTGTAAACCCAAAGTAGATAAGCAACCATTTACCAAGAAAATCCTCTGATTTACGTTTATTACCTTCGGAATCGATTAGATCCCATCGACCGCCAATTGCTGCCTTACCCAATTGACGTTTTCGTTCACGCATAATTGCTTCCTCTTTCTCGTTCTTTACGTACAGCATAAAACCCAATCCGATTGCACCTGCGGTCCCAATGAATGCTAAACTCCTCCATGAGATTGGCCCCTTTCCTTTAACAGGATCACTTGCGGCAAAACGTTTTGGAATATATTGTAAAGGTGTTGACGTACGATTTACAGACAATGTATTGCGTTGCGCATATGTGGTGAATAAACGTTGTATATTACGCGACATTTTTATTTTTAATCTTAAATATATGTTCTAGAAATTAATTCACTCACTACTCTCGCCAGGATTTATATAAATTCTGCAATGAGTTTTGGTTGAATGTGCCGCAAAACCAGCTGATACAATTGACGTCTTATTTTGTCTTTGGTTTGTATTTTTTCAAGTAAATTCGTAGTTGCTGGCGCCATCTTGTGTATAATAGATTGTATTTTAACCTATTAATACCTACTAAAACATTATTTTTACATAAAAATTTAAGTAAACCGACTCTTTTCTTTTGCTTTTTATTGAATATACTTTATTTGATGTTATTTTTTTCTTATGCGTATTATTGTATTGTATACATATTATAACTAACATAAATGTTATTGTTTTTGTTGTATTCTTTCATATACTATACATACTGCGTTCTGATTTCATTCTTTTAATCGTTATGAAATATGTTCCATAACCCCATTATACTGATTTGTTAAGTAAATAAATTTTGAATATTTATAAAATTTTTATATTTATGTTTATCCTATTTTCATGATTTATTTCTTCAATAAAACTTATTCCTTTTAGTTATATGATTTATGTTACTTATATTGTTGTTGTGAGTATTGTGTGTTTGAATAAATTTCTGTGCATTCAAGACTAACTATGGTTATAATTAATTTTTAAATCTCCATGAAATATGCTATCAAAAATTGTATGTTTTGTGAGTATACAGATTTCCTATTATCTCATTCATTGCTTTATTTGAAACTTCTGCATGTGCTTGCTATTTGATTGCTATTTGTATCAAAACAATATGTAGAAATAGATATGAAGAAATTAAATGCAAATTTAAAAAATAATGTTTTAAAAATTATAGCTATATTATATTAGTTTATAAAAAAAATTAGAGATACTATGGTATATACATTTTTTCGAAATGTGAGCTTACAAAAATAGGCCGCCAGCGGCTATTTTGAAATTTGATTCTGTTGTTGCTGTTGTGATATCGATATGAAAGCTGCATTATTAGGCCCGCTATGCAAACAGCTTCAAAATGCCATAAAGAAATATGTTTCAAAAATTCAAAAATATATGCAGTTTACTTACCAGTGTAAAGTAGCAATCGAAATATAAAAAAATCTCCTTACAGTCGGCTGGGGCCGACCAAACTATACCCTGCATATGTAGATTTGTATATAAAAAGTTTACTCGAATATCCAACTTTTCTTTTATTTCCACTTTTCGAGAAACAATTTTTGCATATACTACTAATTTACACCCGAAATATGGTTGACTTTGACGAAGTAATAGGATTTTAAGATAATTCCGAGGCTTAGTATGGGAGCTATATAAAAAGTGTGCGTGGCTTACCACTTTCTAGTAAATCCAATTAATTTTTCAATGTTAATCCACACCTTAAATTTGGTGTCCTAGGTTGAATAGTTTCTAAGTTATGGTGGTTAACATTTTTGTTTAATTTCCTCAACTTTGTATGGGAGCCCCAATAAGAAGTGGGCGTGGTACGCTGATTTTTCGCCAGATTATTTCCGACTACGATATTAATTTAAGTGTCAATTATGGTTATTGTAGACATAAGATTGCCTAAGTTACAGCTGTTTCAATTTAAAATTTGTATGGGGGCTACGATAAACAGTGGGCGTGGTGCGCCCATTTTCTGTGAGCCTAGTTGCTCGTACAATACTAATCCATACCCTAAGTCTCGTTGTCCTAGGCTAAATGGTTTGTAAGCTATGGAGCTTAAAATTTTAGTTTAATTCACTCGACTTTGTATGGGAGACCCATGAAGGAGTGGGCGTGGCACACTGATTTTCTGCCAGATTTTTGCCGACTACGATATTAATTTAAGTGTCAATTATGGTTATTCTAGACAGAAGATTGCCGAAGTTACAGCTGTTTC
The DNA here is from genome assembly GCA_963854835.1 of Megamerina dolium. Lineage (NCBI taxonomy): Eukaryota > Metazoa > Arthropoda > Insecta > Diptera > Megamerinidae > Megamerina > Megamerina dolium. Next base: position 69,779,623 of record OY978529.1, on the reverse strand, counting down.
AATTTAAAATTTGTATGGGGGCTACGATAAACACTGGGCGTAGTGCACCCATTTTCTGTGAGCCTAGTTGCTCGTACAATACTAATCCACACCTTAAATCTCGTTATTCTACGCTGAATAGTTTGCAAGTTATAACCGGTAACATTTTTTTTTAATTTCCGCAACTTTGTATGGGAGACCCAAAAAGGAGTGGGCGTGGCACATTGATTTTCTGCCATATTATTTCAGACTGCCGTGTTAATCTAAGTGTTAATTATGGTTATTCGAGACAGAAGATTGTAGAAGTTACAGCAGTTTCAATTTAAAAGAAGTACAGACACTTTGTATGGGAGCTACGCTAGAAAGTAGGCGTGGCTCACCCACTTTTGGCGAGGTTATATAGTAGTATAATATAACTCTATGTGCAAAATATTGTTGTCCCAAGTGGTATATTATGTGAGTTATAGCAAGTTAAAGATTTTGAAAATTTCGAGGTTAGTCGCTTTGAATGCTTGGTGTGGGCGTGGTTATTGACCGATCATGCCCAATATCAATCCCCTCCGTACCCTTGGATCATAGATTACTTATGCCAAATTTCATCGAAATAGCTCAATATTTACTCAAGTTATCGTGCGAACCAGCCAGGTGACAGACAGACGGACGGACGGACGGACGGACGGACGGACGGACGGACGGACGGACATCGTTAAATCGAAAATTTAATCGACGCTGATCACGAATATATATCCATGTCTATATCTCCGGAGATTCCTTCAAGTGGACACAAACATCTGACCGAAATGAATATACCATGCATATTGCATTATGCAGGGTATAAAAAAGGTATTGTTTTTCACTAAACCAAAATAAAACAAAAGAACAAATACGATAACGGTATCACGTCATTATTTTAAAGTTTAATATTAAGAAATATTATTAATTTCATTTTTGAACGAAATCGATCGAGCTGTGGGATAGTGCTTTACGTTTTTCGTTTGGTCCAAACGTTGCTGCAAAATCGACATTTTCAAATCTTAAATATCGAATTCAAAGTTTTTTGAAAATGTAAATGGCTGAAAATTAAGAAATAAAATTAATGTGAGAAATGCGTAATAAAGCTGAGAAATCGAACGATTTGCGAAACGTGAAAAATTCAATTGGTAAAAAAATTATTCATTTTCAATTTTTGAATATTCATTTAAAATTTGTTTTGATTCGAAATATTGATGATGCACGACAACTATGCATATATTTGTGTAAATTTTATCAATATTAGCCAAAAATATTGTTACGAGAAATGTGTACTGACGAATGAAATATTTTTGAATAACTATTTTTCAACAATTGAAAATTAAAACGCATTTGACAAATCAATTACGATCCAAAGTGGAATACAAAACATCACTATATTACCTCTGAGTATTATTATTTTCAAATATTCGTTTCTTTGTAATTCCCATGTGTTATTAAATAAAATGTGTCATCTCTTCTATTTGAATTGCCAACTACATTCAGTTATGTATGGCATTGAAAGTTAATGGAACTTGACTGCTCCTAGCGTAATTAAAAAATAATAAACAATTTGTTTTCTTTTTCTTTTATTTTAAATCTTATAAATATGTTTTTATGTTTTATGTATTTCTTTTTTGTTTGTTTTTTTTTTTTACCTTATTTTAGAATATGTATATATGCATGTATATATAGATTTTGTTTTTATTTTACAATAAAAAGTAATAATTAAATATAGTATATAGCATAGATGATGAAGATGAATGGGTTTTGCGTTTTTAATACACAAGAAATATTTATAACAGGCTGTTTTTTTTTCTCAAATTTATATGAACAAAAAGAAACCAAAAATCAACAATATATAGAAAATAAAGCAAGCAATCTGAAGAAATAAATTATGAATAAATTATATAATTTCATATTATTTAATGGAAATTAGTCATATCCATAATTGTTTCTCGTAATTTTCTCAATCAATCAATTTATTGTTAATGTTATTAATAATTATTTTCATTTGTTAATATCTACTTAGTATATGGTGTAATTGCATTTATGCACTTTTTCTTTGTTTCAATAGGTATACTATCTCATTATCATTATTAATATTATTATGTATTTATTTATTAAAAAAACACATGGGTTCATGTTTAATATTGCATTAGAGAATTTTTCATTTATATTGTATGTCTATATGTGTGTATGCATGGATGTATACCTATATATATTTATTTAATACGAACGACAATTTCGCCATATCGACATTATTCTTCGTTAGAGAATTATTTAAAAAAAATCAATTTTTTTTTCATTGCATAAAATATGTATTACATGGTTTTTATGTTTCATATTTCATATTTCTGCGTTATTATCTACTATTATCATTATTTTGTTTTATTTTTTAGTACAAGTGCATATCGGTTGGGTCGTAGATTTACGACATTTTCCAATTGGAGTACTTATAATATTAATGTTTTTATTAAAATTTCACTCGAATAACTAAAAGTCGACGAATCTGTTATATGTCATTTCCATCTAGTGCTACAAACCAGCCAATTATTTCTATCATATATATTGGAGTAGAAAAAAAGTAATCTCCTACTCCAAAATTTATGTGTACGAATGATAAATGTGAAAATGTTTTCAAGTTTCAATCTATGGCCATCGATATTAGCTTTAACAAATCTATTTCAATGATAATAATTCTATAATTTTTTAAACAAATTATTGTATGACTTCTTTTTGCAGTTTAATCACTATTAGTTGAATTATTACTTACTTTAAAAATCATAGAAAATCCTCATTAAATAAATAAATACAAGAATCATACAAATCGGATAGCGTATTTGAACTTTCTTTTTTATTTAAAATGAATAAATAATGAAAAAAGAAATTTAATATTAAACAATCGAAATTTGAGCAGAAAAAACTGAAATACGAAAAATATTCGAAATTATTGAAAAACCAGTCGTTACCACGATTAATCGAAACCACCTAAATCCGTTGCCATTTTTTCTTGGTTTTCGACACAAAAAGTAAATAGAGCACACTTGCGTGCGACTCTCGAAAATTCTCACGCTCTTCAAAATCACTGTTTATACCATGTGAGAATTTTTTCGTTTGAAGTCACATTAGGCCAGGTGGGAATGAACTGAACGAGAATTTTAACGTGCTCTTTCTGAGGAAAACAAAAAACTTACCGGGTGTCAGTAATTTTCGTTTGTCATTTTGATTGAAAATACACAAATGTGATATAAGTATCGAATCATCCGGCATGACATAAATTCTGAAAATAAAGTTGCACATTGCAAATTGGTCCATAAATTGTCAGCATCACACAGATTTTCTAATAACAAAAAACATTAGTTGAGATCATTCTAATGAAAACAAGAGTTTTCTCAAATATGTATATTCTTGATCAGCGCGTCCTTGATCAATCGATTTAGCGTCCGTCCATCCGTTCATCAGTCAACTGGGTGGTTGACGAAATTTGGCATAAGTAACCTATGGTCCAAAATATGGACTGGATTAATAATGAGCATGATCGGTCAACTACCACGCCCTCACGGATGAATCAAATAGAGGGTACGTTCGAGCTACGCAATAAGTGACGCAATATTGCAGCCTAGAACAACAATATTAGCCATGTGAGCAAGCCATGCTCACTATTTAAAGTAGCTCCCATTGATAGTCGTGGAGTTTGTAAGAAATTTAAACTACCTAACTTACGTAGTCTTGCGCCTGTGACATGTAGATTAAAATTCTACAGTCTTTTTTTTTAAATTCCATAGCCACACAATATTTAATCTGGCTATATACCCAAAGAAACTACCACTATTTTACATATTCAACTCTAATATTTTTGCCCACAGAAATAAGTAGTTACATGTTAGCTTAAATGTTGCCGATGAACATGACGATCAATCGGTCTGGGGAGTCCAATTTATAAGATCATTTTTTCACTTGTACAATTATTTAAAAAATTACTCATTTAAAACATTGCCTTAATTATTTTCATTTATTTTTTCGCTAAACTGAAAATGTTGTTTTTAAGTAACATTGACATTTTTCTAGGATGAAAAGTTGCATTTATGCCACCAACAGGGCTCTTCCGGGCCATAGTGCATCGAGAGAAAAGACGAATAATTACTTCAAATTTTAAAAAATAAAACAAAATAGAAAGAGGAACGAAATATAATATATATAACATATCCATAAAGTTATCATATAATTTGTTTATCTGTTTATTTTTATTTATATTTATATATATATATATACATGTATATGTATATATATGTATCGTATGTATATGAAAATGTTCAAATTAAAACATAAATTGATTATTATTATGGTTTTCACTATCGAGTGTACATATGCATGTGTATATGCATTTTTGTATATAAGTAAGAATACTCTACATACCTTAATTAAAATGAAAGTGAATAGAATAATAGAAGATATATGTATGAATTAAATTTAAAATAAATAAATTCAAATAATAATAATATAGATAAAAGAAAAGAAAAACTATTTAAAAAATATCAAGCAGTATTTATTTATTTATAATTTTTATATATATTCATTTTTTTTTGTTTTTATTAAATATATAATTGAGTTTAATCATATTGGGTTTTTGAGTGTTGGCGCTTTATATTATATTTTGAGTTTCTTTTCTTTTGTTTTTTTTTTTTGTTTTTTGTTAAATTATTATCTTTTTATTATTATTTTGTTTTTTGTTTTTTTTTTTTCTCACACATAATCAGCTACGCTTATAGTTATTAAGCAAACGACTACAATTCATTAAATAAGTAGATGTTTATTTAAAATTATTTTGGAGTTTTTCTTGTTGTTGTTGTGTGTTTTCTTGTATTTAATCCTTATTATCATTTGCTTAATTGTTAATCTTGTTTTTTATATCTTTAATTGTTCACTTTCTGCTTCTTCTTCTTCTTCATCATCATCATGATTTTCTTTATGTTTTGTTTTCGCTTTTTATGTAATGCATTATTTATAAATTATCACTATTATCTATTGCCAGATGTCTGTGCAAGAGAAACAGTTTTATAGTTGTATTTTGTTTTTTCTTTTCTCTTCTTCTCTCTAATACAAGCCCAATATCGATTCTGTGTAAATTGTCAATTGTATAGAAAAAAAATAATATACTATGAAGGGAGGAAGGACACATTAAAAATCATAAAATAATATAACAATTAATTATTTATAATACTTTGCATGAGTAAAGTGTGAACATCTTGTTGTTTTATACTCTAACATGCCGACATATCATATAGAATCTAATTAAATTAAATTATAGCATTACAAAATTGGTGTTAAACGCGCTCATAGAAACAAGGCTGGCGAGAATTAAAGTAGAAGAAACATTTTATTAATAACTATGCTTTGTAAAAGCCTAGAGTTTCATACGTAATGCATTTATTCGAGATTGTTCTTATTTTTTTGCTTGCAAACAAAACTAGAGTTTCAAATTCAAATTCGTAATGCCATAATTTAATAGATGTATGTGAATGCTACATATTCGTTACTGCTATATATCTCATCATCTTTTGTTTAGTTAATTTCTTCTTTATTATTATTATTATTATTTTTATCTTTGCCTTGCTCCATTTAATAATTTTTCATTACAATCCCTTTTGTGTGTGTGTGTGTGTGTGTATTTATATTTTTCTTTTCTTGAGCATATACATACTTGCAATATAGCGTCTTTGTATATACTATGTATAAGTATGTAAATACAGTGATGGAAATTCCTATAAACCCACGCAGTACTCTAATTCATTCTATTAAGTTTAAGCAAGTTTTTTTAATAAATTGTATCAAATATTTAAAAAAATTAGTTCTACTTAGAAATTAGAAAAATTTTAAGGCCTTTACAACTCATAACATAGTTCTAGTACCACTAGGTATCGATGTGGATCTGTGTGTAATTCCCTTTTGAAGGTCGGCCAGTGTAATTTCAATTTCAATATCCGAGAAAAGTGCAATTTTATGTATATGAACCCACAGACTCATTGATAAAATCGACAGATCTCAGACACTAATTTATTACTTCTGCGAATCTATGTGATTTTTATGAAAAAGTTTGCTTTTCTAGCGAAAAAGAAAGAGCTTTTTCTCAATGAAATCGCCTAATGACTGAAATATCTCGTCAGCAGGAATAGAAAAATTCCGCATGAAAATAGAGATGTGGTAGTTCAGAAATATAAACACCAAGCACAACACCTATCCCTCCAAAAATAAAAAGGGGTTGCTCAATGCAGTATCACAATGGACCTTTCTGGCCTAAATGTGTCCTTTCAGAGAAAGGGCAACCACAATAACCTAAAGCAGCAAATTAAGTTGCAAAAGCAAAAATTCACTGAAAACCATCAGTCGTAACCGACACAAATACCTGATTTAGTTTAGCTGAGTCAGACAATAATGTGCAGACGTCAAAACTGAAGAAAACTGTTTCGTACAAAAAATTTTGCACGAAATAAATACTGATATTTCAAGAAAAAAGTGTAAAAACACAATACGAAGAGCAGTAAAAAAATGCAACACTTAAATTTGACCAAAACATTACGACTTTTAAATGGACCAGACAGATTTCAGTGTTCTCGGAACGAAAAATAGTTAAGGAACTAAGTTTAGAGAAAGTCCGAGTACTGAGCAACAGAGTTATCATATTTCAAAGCTGCTATTCCGGCTGCTGATAAGTTCAGCATCGATTAAATTGTATCCGAAATGAGCTTAGTCATTTATTTACTGCATCTAGCAGCTAGATTAATCGCCCGGGCAACGAAGTAATGTGGAGCGGTCATAACACCTCAATATACACTTCCAAATTACCGAATAGAAGTCCTAAGCTCTAATCGTGAAGTAAAGGGTTGAGGATAATTCCATTCCCTACCGCGATCCCTAAGGTCTATTGCACACAGCTTGTCACATTTTAATCACGGTTAATCCCTTGGGCTTTCCCTTTCCTCTGCGCTTACCAACTTATTCGGTTATAAAAGGAGGTCTATGCATTTCATGTTCAGAGAATCCTTTAATTGTCGGCCTGCCCCATTTGTACGGGTACCCAAATTAGAGTCGAAAATTTCCTTTTTGCAAATGAGAAGTTCAAAGCTTTGCCATACCAAAACTTTGATTGAAAGAGATTTTAGTGCTGTCTGGTTGTTTAAGAGAATGCATGTACAATTGTTGGTACTGCGAGTGACACTTCTTAGGCGTATCCTTATGATTAGAATTTTGACGAATATTTTTAGTTCTTGTTCAACAACTTCAACAGTCTCAAGTTTAATAGAATTAATTTAAAAACATCGTGACTGAATAGGAATTTCTGCCACTGTACATATGCATGTAAGTACAGAGTTATCCATTTTGTGGTTCCGAAAGTGAGCGTAAATAAAACACACTTCTGTTTAGAATTTCGATCAAATTTTTTTTTCAATATAATGTTTGGACCTTGCCATTAATTGTGAAATCGCGAAATTCTAAACAGAAGTGTGTTTTATTGACGATTACTTTCGGAGCTACAAAATGGATAACCCTGTATGCACTTATCATAAAATAATATTTATATATATAATAATTAATTATCAAGATTAATTTTTATTTATTATATCATTTATATGTATAAAATAAATTTTAGGCATTAATGATACTATGTGTGTGTGTGTGTGTGAGTGTGTCATCAATTATATTGCATGTACCTATATACTTATGAATTTATTAATATTTAGCATTTTATTTGTCCTTATTTTATAATGAATTTCAATATTTGATTTAATTGTTGTCTTCTTTATTCAAATCATGTCATATACATAATATACACAATGATTGAATATAGAGCATATATATTCCAATAAAAAGGGAGCAGGAAGAGCGATAAGGGGGGCAAAAAAATAAAAATAAAAAAAAGAGAAAATTATCATAATAATAATAAGTCTTATTTTATAAAATTTATATCAGTTTTTCTGTACGAACTTTTTTTTTTTTTGTTCTCAATTTTATTATCTTTTTAATAACTTTATTTATTAGCAGCAGCGTGTTTTTCTTTTATTCATATTTATATAAAAAATATATAATAATAATTTGTATATATGTGCGATTATGAAAAAATAAGGAACAATATATTCAAAAGGAGGCAAAATCATTTGAACATTAGGATTGCTGTTGGATTGATCGTTTAATGAAAGAGTTCGATTGAACAAAACGCGATTACATCGATTTTTCATTCATATATTCGTATCTCTGATAAGTTCAACTTTTGCAAAGTCATTATGAATAGAATGATATACATTTGAATGGTCCAAATATCGATTAAACGACGTTTTAATTAATCGCTCTAATTTATTAAACGATTGATCGTACATTCCGTATTTCAATAGTTTCGAATTGATGTACATCAATTCCATGATGGCACATGGCACCAATAGAATTAGCTTCCAAATCAATTTGCAACATTTTCGGAACCAGCAAACTAATGCCAATAACAAAAGGAATATGCAAAATTCGCGTGCGCTCTCCTTTTTGCCCTCCACCGCTGTAATGCTTCCATTCACTTCACTTAAACTAATCATTATCGTGGAAAACATTCAGAAGAGAGATCTACAATGGTAGAGCTTGAAAATTGTAACGCGTTCATTTGCATTGGCATTAGTTGAAGAGATTTGATTGAAAAATTGCAATTATTTGAATTTTGAATATATCATTCTCTGTATTTTCATTGCACATACATTTAAACATTTAATTTGGGATGTTGTGTGTGTGAGTTAAATTTATTAATTTTTATTTTTATTATTATATGCATATGATTATATTTTTAATATTATTTATGCTGTTAATTGTATATTTATAGAAATGCTTATTCCTTCTTCATACACACACGATTCTACTCGCATCATAATCATTAAATTATTAAATTTTTATATTTCTATATGTATGTATGTATGTATGTATGTTGAGTGCGTGCTTGTGTGTGTGTGTGTATATATGAATTATTTTTTTTTAATATAATTTTAGTAAACTTGCTACTTGCTACCGCGCGCATTCGCCATGGCAATCGGCGAGAAAAAAACCTCAACGCCAGCGTACATCTTCAATACAACACCACCACAGCACAGCACAGCACTGCCACCACTAACACTATCTCTACTACATTTGTTGTAATTTAGACAAAGACCTTTGCTAAACCATCTGCACCAGCGCTGGCAATATATGGTTTTGTGGCATGGAAAGCCACATCGAATATACTTTCGTCGAACTTCTTGCGATGCGCCGTTATCTCTTGCACACACGTCTTATTATCCAAATTCCAAAGGCGTATCGAACAATCATGTGAACCCGACAACAGATAAAGACCATGCGCATCGACAGCCAGTGAAGTGACCGGCTCCAAGTGGGCTACCATCGAATGCATCAGCGTCCCCGACACGTTGTCCCAGAAACGTATGTGACGATCTTCGTGTGCTGTAATTGTGATCGGCAGCGTTGGATGCGACACCACTTTATTGATTAATTTCCCCGTATTGCCGGACATCTCTTGTGCCGCCTCTAGCTTGATAATCTGTTTGCCCGTTTCCGTATCATAGATGATACAGTGTGCGCTATTGTATGCGACAACAATGTGATCGACTTCGTTGCGTACAAAATCGACCGATGACGGTACACCTTCCTCCTCGGAGGCGGTATATGTACGCAAGAGGGGCTCATTGGTGTATGGCGACCATAGTTTGACCGTACCATCGGCCGAGCAAGATACAATATTACTGTGCATGGTTGTTAGACCCCAAACAGCATCGGTGTGTCCCTCCAGTGTGCCCGAATGCACACTCGGATCGTAGCAATCGTACGGATCGATGTTAGGCGAAGGCAGTTGCCAGCATTCGATATTACCATCAAGACCACCCGAATAGCAGGTGTCACCGGTCGTAGACATGCCTAAGCAGAGTACGGGGCCGGTATGCGCACGGAACGTATACAACGGCTCAACATCGAGACTAGCAGATTTTTTGGCTTGCACCGTCTTCTGTAGATTCCACAGTTTCAGCGTACGATCCTCGGATGCCGTAATTAAGACCGGCTCTTCTGGGTGGAAAATCAATGAGCGCACACTATCGAAATGTGAGCGTAATGTGTATTTGGCATTCCAAGTTTTGCGGTAGCCAGCACCACCGGCACTGCTGCCAGTACCATCTTTTGCATTCGTATCGTATGAGCCTTCGGCCTCGTTATTCACTGTTAATTGCGCCAATTCGCCGAGACCTAATGATGCGTCGACCTCTTCATCGCTGCCACCAACAACAGCAACTGCATTCACTGCAGTGATCAGATTACGACGTGCTGCAGCCGAGGCAGCTGTGTTAGCAGTATTATTGGTTTGTTCCGAATTAGATGTTGAGTATCCTTAAGGATTAGGGAAACGGTTTTTTTTTTTGGGGGGATTTCGAATGTTTTGTTTATTTCGTACATTTTGATGTGGGAAAATGTTAGGGGTGCGTGATTTGTGGGGAGAAAAGAAAATTTGAAAATCGTTCATTAGTTTACAAAAATATCAGAAAAAGAGTTTTCAATAAATAGTACATACAAATTTTAAACTACAAATATTAAATACTAGTACCAAATTATATTTTCAACACAACTGAAGGGTTAAAAGTCTAAAGGAAAAACTGCAATACAATCAAATTATGAAACCTAGTAAAAAGCACTTAATCTCCCTTTAGACTTTCGCCACTTCAAATTAATTATTAAAATACTAATGTTAGTACAATAAATAATAACGTAAAATACTGCAACGGTGCAAATAATCGGGTTGTTTGGTTTATACAATTTAAAGCCGATTATTCGGTTTCTCTTTCGAATTCGATTCGATTCGAAAATGAAACCACTCACATTTTATCAAAAAAATTTCTGACGAATTCGTTATTCCTATAACGATCGAATTCTACAACAATGCTGAATAAATTAAATTCCAACATCTTAGAAATATGGAAATATGTAGGTTGCTCAATAAATTTTCGCGGCCAGATTTCGACCATACCTCGCTATACCTTCGCTTTTGGCATTTTGCTACGACTGGCTGTTATATTTGCAATCATATCGAAAAACGTTTGTAATAATGTCGAATTGCCGTTTTTATATGGAAATCAATTTGTTCGACAATATTTCATATTTTTATTTGATATTGTCGAAAAACACACAACAAATATTTCGACGTTAATTCGTTCGGCATCAATGCACAGTATTTTCTGTGGGTATATTTTTTTCAAACTTAATTTAAAAAATACTTTCGACATTAATTCATATAGTCGCTAGGTGTCGAATCTTCTGCAGGCAATCACAGCAATGAATTTATTTTGTTGTTATTTTCAATACAAAATGAAAATTATCTAAAGTGAAAAGTAAAGTAAAATCGCCTAGCAGACAGTCATGAAATGAGTGCACAGAACGGATCCCATTGAATCTATATGGGTTGTATCAAAATAGCAAGGCCCATCAAAGTAGAAAACAAAGTGGTAACATTCTATGGATTTTGAGTCGTTGAATCACCCTCAGATCTCTTTCTCTCTACGTTAGAAAGAAGCCTGGGGTAGATAGATGCCCCAGGATTCTAACTCGAGGTCGGATTTTGCGAAATCACTCTCAAAAAACTTCAAAAATAGCCTAAAAACGAGATATTTTAAGTTTAGAAAAAAGTCTGAGGGTGATGACAAAAATCCTACCACGAATTCAGATTTAGGAACCCAAAATCTATAGATTGTGACTACTGTGCTCCATCGGACATCCTTTGATTCTTTATACGCCTTTTCGTTTTACGGGCACCTTTTTCAGAACCCATTTGAGGCCAAAAAATTACAAAAATTTGACTCGTGGTATGAACTTTTACGATTTCAAGTACACAGCAAATGTTGATCGGTTGGCTTCTTGGTATTTTGGTATTGAAGCGTCATCAATATGTGACCTTAAAATAACAGGACGTAATTCTATCAAATGTATGACGTACAAGAAAATTTCGACGTTCGCAGGATATATTGGCAATGTATCCCATATAACTTGAATAAAGTTAAAAAAATGGTTCGCGTAATTTGGTACCAAGAAATATTGAATATATTGCCTAAGGTGCGTCACCTTCGTCACTATAGTCGACTATATCTTGTCGTGAGATCCCTATAATTTGACTGAAGCTAAGTAATATGTACGCGGAATTCGGTGCCAAGAAATATTGAATATATTTAGCTGTGGTTCGCCAACTTCGTCATAGATAGTGTACTGACATTTGGTTTGGTGAAACAAATACGTTTTCAAATGGAAAAAATCGAAATAATTTACCATCAGAACTGTACGGATTTGACTAGGCGTGACACTTAATGACGTGAGAAATATTTAACACCTTTTTAAAAAGCGAGCACCTCCATCCTAAAGGAGAATGCCATAAACATTAAACAATTTTTATAAACTTCCTCCATCCTCGAACAATATCGAGCAACCTTCGTATTTATTTAACTTTTAATATTTTGCAATGTAAGATTTTACAACATTCATAAAAGCATCAACAACAAAAAATATATATGAACAATAAAAATAAATAAAAACGAACAGATAATGAGAAAGAGAGATAGAGAAAGCGAGTGTGAGGCAAAAAGTAGTAAAATATAAGAAATACTATACAACTTCTATTGTATATAATACATAATAAGCACCTTCGGTAATTAGATTTATATCATTCAGAAGCTGCTCCCCAACCTCGGCATCAAGATCTTTAGAAAAAACAAGCGAAAATATATGAAAAAAAAAATTGGAAAAATGCAAAAACAAGTTGTAAAAAAGACACAATCAAAATTGAGTAAAATCACAATAAATTAACTCCTCTATTGAGCTAATAATGATTGCAATTGATTTTAATTGGAAATTCAATTTCAGTTAGAATTGAATAGAATGGATAATAATAACAATAATAGTGTGTGTTTGAGTGTAAGTGATTGAGCGCACGAACGAGGACATTTTTGTTGACCATGGTTTATTAATTGTAGGAAGAAAGGAAGGGGAGACTAAGTAAATAACAAATAATTTTTGAAAATTGTCAAATTGAAAAATTTTGGTATACATTTTGCTCAATTAATATATTAGACGAAATTGCTTTTTAAAAGTAATTTTGAAGATTTTCTATCGAAATGAAAACAAATTGAATTTAAATTATGAATATCATCAAAAGAAAAAAAAATGAGAAATAAACAATTTTAAAATTTGCATAAAAAACCCAAATGTGGAATGGCTATACATTTGGCATTTTTATTGGATGTATTGAGGTTTTTGCATAAACAAAATATACACATTTATATAAGCCATATAATTAAAATGATAAATCATAAGGATTTGAGTTGAAAGAAACAAATTTTAATATGCCAATATACATAGGAGGTTGCATTGCAATAATATCTCGATTTACGTTGTATAGTTTAATATACGATTTTGGCCATTATTATAGACAAAATCAAATTTTTTCCATTTTTCAATTTACTATGCCATTTCTAGGAAATTATTCAAAACGTAAATCAATATATTACTGAGTGAGAGATAGAGAGAGAGAGAGACAAAGACAGATGGACAATAGGCGAAAGGCAGTTGATAAGCGTATTGTTTTTAAATTAAGTCAAATGTGTATGATTGAAAAGAAGCATAAATTATTAAATTTGAGAAAATTATTAGTATTGGAAGATTTATGAATAAAAAATGTTCATTACATATACCCAAGTACTTGTTAAAATTCCATAAATATCGTGTCTTGATTGTATTACCTTCACTAATCATTTCCTTGCCACTTTTGCTACGTTTTGCTGTTTTCACATCAGCATCACTATCATTGTCGCCTGCAACCATTTCTAAATCATCAGATATTTCATCATCATCGGACATTTCAGTCGGTCCGAGAAATTCAAAATTAGCCATAACTGCAGCTTCTGTATCCAAAATGAGTGCATCACTCTGTTGTGATTTTTTAGCTGGTATACGGCGTCCTATGAAAATAGAAAATTTTCAATTGTTATTAATTCAAAAACATATAAAATATTTGGTTCTAATGAATTCAATAGGGAGATAAAATAATAATGGTGTGTAAACTTGCAGCGATTTTGCCTTTATTTTGTATGGCAACATCCTTAAGAGGAACAGATAAAGGGTATGTTTGTTAAAAATATGGAAGATCAAAAACTAATGAGGGTCGAAGTTACATTTTAGCCTCTTAGAAGTGATTCTTGGGCAGCTAAAGGTTTATTCGTTTATTTTGTATGACATATTCGAGAAAAGTAAAGAAAATTATTAAAGGTCAGTCATATAGAAAGAACAAGTAACAAAGAAAGCGAAAAAACATAAATTTTGTAAGGAAGTCCTTCGAGAGATCGGAGATGAGATATGGAATAATTATTTATCTTCCGGAAAAATGTTGAGAAGAGCGAATTAATACGGGTCAGCGGCACATTTGACCCCTCTATGGGCGATTCCAGGGAGTGATGAAAGCGAATTTTATAAAATCATCAATTTGATCAGCTAGCTATTGTAACGGTTGGAAATTGGGGTTAGGTATTTTTGGGGAATATGTCAGAAGAGAAAAATTAATAAGTCTAAAAGCGAGATTTTATGATTAAATAATAAGAAAAGTGATGAAAACCCATTTCCTTTAAATTGTAGAGCTCGTCGTGAGCGAGCCTAAAGTAGAATGCTGAACCACATACCCAATATGGTTACCTTTGGTGAAATATTCAAGAAGCTATAATGATGCGCTATGGGCGTGGCGGTAGACTGATGACGAGTCCGCTAAGATAGCCACATCATGACAAATTTCATGGAAATATAAAATTTTTGATTGAGTTGATTTTCACCCAGAATTGTATGTCCCGAGCGGTGTACAAAAGTACTTATTTAATTTAGGTTTTCAGAAACGAATTAGCTCGATTAGATGGAAAAAAAACTACATTTTATGAAAGGTAAGCTATTTCTCTCGTTATTTCGCCTACCATCCCAAGTGCTTTCAGAAAAAATTTTATACTCAAAAAAAGAGGTATTATATTCTCAAATTTTGCACAAGTCTAATCTACGCACTAGCATATGTAAGTAATTACACTTGAGTTATATTTATCCAATTATATATGTTCATACCTTCTGAGTCTGATGGTCGTTTATTAGTCTCATTGCCATTTATATTGGGATTTACATTCTCCTCTTGTTCGGAATTGTTATTCAATCCAAGTATGGAGCGTACACGATTCGAGCGTACATCGATAATATTGTCTGTGTAACCAATTTCAGCCAAATATTGTCGTAACATTTGTCTACCTTGCCGCCAAGTTGTATTCGATACGGAACTGTAGGGCACTTCCGAATCGGGCGCGACTTCACCACCCAAACCAGTATCATCTGTTGGTGGTTTCAATTCGTTTAGCTGTGGTGGATCTGTGCCATGTTTTAATCGATAGAATTTAGCACGTTCTTGTCGCAGTGCGTATTCTAACATTTTAATGCGTCGTGTTAAATCCGATTTTAGACTCTCGAGACATTTTCGTTCACCCAACAGCATTGCTATACGGGCCTATTGGATGGGATGAATAAAAAAGGAAATTGTATTTTTAATAGTTGTATATAATTGCAAAACATATTTGTTCATTTATGCATAATTTATTTTCATCACTTATAGTTCTAACTCGAATTTTAGTATGCATGAAATGCATATGAGAATTGATGTTATTTATTCATATTAATTGTAATGGAATTCGAGCGCAATGAATGCATTCATAACAATAGCAATAATATCATCATATCATCTACGAGTATAATAACAAGAAATATTAACAAATTAGTATTCATTGAAGCCCATTGCATTGCAACCTAGTTATTTATTCATACGCATATGCAGTTATGTGCCCTTGATTATGAAAGTGCTCGAAGTTTTCAATTTGTGCCTTTGGGCAATTTATTCTAGAAAATTATTGATTTTCCATATCACAGATTGTTTCGGAAAATTGTAATGTAATCAATTCCAATAGGGAATATTTCACACTTTTAGTTTAGAATTAGTCTTAGACTAAGTACGCCTAATGTGCGTGAACATCAAAGCTATGGTCATCATCTATGAACTCAGAAATAAAAAAAAAATAAAAAATAAAAATAATGCGTGCTTTTGAATAAAAAAAAAAATTCTCCAAATACTTTTCTACTTTTTTTTTAACGAACGATGACGATGAGTCAGATGATTAACTCTATAATTAAGCATATTGTATTTCGACTTGAATACAACAATATATTTTAAAATGTATGTAATAAATATGAGAAAAGAAAAGAAAACAAAACAAACAACACAAACATGTTTTTCGTGAAGGTCATCATCGTCATCATCAGTCCCTTTACGGTCTCATAGTGGTATTAATAATGATGCCGGTCACTCATTAATGCATTTATAATAAATACAACACGAAACATTCTCTCATTTATTTACACATCCAAAACTCACGCACAAGTATTCATATTACAATTTAAAAATTTCATGCGAGAGAAAGCCAAATAAATTATTAGAGTGTTAAATCCGCATAAATAAAGCACATCAATCTTATTAACTTTCTTAATTTGTTGAAAAGCAACAAAAAATAAAAAAGTAATTATTTAATTCGGATTTTAGCACCCTTTATTATGTACATCTGCATGTGTAAATTTTTGTAAAAGAACAGAAAAAGGAAGGTAAATATATTAGTTTTGCTCTGTTTCTGTTGTGAGTGTTCTCCTGAAATTATTTAATCGATATTTTCTGAAAATTTATACATGTCAAACTTTTAGCTGCCTCACTGTGCCACATATTTTCAGCATCCTCAACAAAGTTGCAAGCAGCGAGACATGATTTAACAGTAACAAAAATTAAATACTATGATACAAAATGATACGAAAAAAAAATGATATTTAATCCGCTATAAACTGGACTTCACCCATACCTCGTTATACGGCCTAAGTATGTACTGTAAAAGTTTACCGTATAACGCATCAAATATATTCGACATTTATAAGAACATTCTTTCATTAAACAATTTCGAAAGGCATAACCTTTGCGAGACATGACTTGTTCAGAGAGTTTAGTCAGAAAGTACTAGTACTAGCACTAGTCAACAGTTCCTTCAATTATGTATATATAAAACCCATAAACTCTATAGGGCCTCTATAAGGAGTGGAGATAGCCGATAAGTATATTTGGGGGAAATGCATCATGGCCAATTATACAATCAACTGTTCTAAGTGCAATTTCTGGGCAGTTATGGAGTTTTTTTTTTGTCGATTTTTAGGTACTTTTAAGTTCAATTTGGAGGAGAGTCCCACAAAAGTATTGAAATAGTGGATAAGTTTGTTTCGAAAACACGTTGACAGACGTCATACAGAGAGCATCTGATCGAATTTTACAAAAAAACGTCAGTTTCGTAAACCTTCCTTCTAAGGAGTGACCTTCCTTCTAAGGAGTGACTATAGGGTGTAAGTTTGTGAATAAAAAATATTGAGAAAAAAATAACGTGGATCGATCATAAATTTCAACGCACAAAGGATGATTCCTGGGTAATTATAGGGTTATTTGTCGATTTTCAGGTACTTTGAAATTAATTTTGTTGGGGATTCTTCCTAAGGGGTTGATATAGGGCGTATATTCAGAAAAAGTGTTGAGAAAAACAATTAATGAGGACCGGTCTTATATAATAAGAGCTGTGTCATGAATTTTATGAAAAACGTAGAAGTGTATTGGGGAAAAAATTTTAAGGAGAAAAAATTAATGGAGGTCAATCATATATTTTATATTTGTTTCAACTTAATTTTTTAGAGGTTAGGAACGGAATGTGACCTGACCAAGTAAAATTAACGACGGATTGAAATTCAACGACCTTCAATACTTTTAGAACTATATATCACGTCTGGTAAACGTGTCATAGGTCAGTGGTTAGTGCGTTGGCCGGCAAAAATTTGCAATTTTTCCGGAAGTAACAATTTGCCAAAATAAGTTAAAGTGATGTCACAACCGAATAATAAAAATCCCTCTACAAAATGTTCAGTGGAAATAAATTGCAACATTATGTGTTAGCTCAATTCAGAATTCGTTAAATTTAAATAATAACGTCATATCAATAAATAAAAATCAATAAAATCGAAGGTAGTTAATCCACTTTCTGTTTAATGGTATGCTCACATCATCGTATTTTCTCTGAAGCATTGATTATTTTTTTTTTTTTTTTTGCGATTGTTTATCGTCTTCATCTTTCACACAATACACACACACTTGAGAGTATACGTTTATGTACGAATGTATAAATGCAAATAATACTCGAAATACTTGAAACAGTTTCTTCCTGTTTTATTATAGTAAGGTCGAAATCGAATCAAGTCCATCATTGAAGTATGTGTAGCCCACGTACCTATTCGTGCTCATTGTTTGCACTCCTTTTGATACAGTGAATAGCTAATAGGGAGAATTGTGTGGTGCCATCATGTTATTCGCTCTCTTAGAAGTGATTCCGCTTGCATGTATTGGTCACACATGTGGGTGTACTACCGTTTTACTTTGATTTTTTTTATTCTTTTCCTTTATGATATTATGTTATTGCTTGCCATTGCGGCACAATTTTATTAGTATTCATTTTTTTCTTCTTCTTCTTCTTTTCTAAAGTTTACAAGTCCGTAACAATTCTTCACTCTCAAAAGCATAAACTTTTCGTTGTTGTTGTTGTTGTTATTGTTTTGCTTCACTTCCACCTACATGAAACGTACATGTGTGTCGCAGGTTTCATTAATGTATTTGTTGTTGTTGTTGTTGTTATTCTTCAAATGAAACCCCCCAAAAAAAAATATACGCAACACAACGCAAATCCATTGCTAAATCATTGCGCAGCGTTGTTTTTATAATATCATATGCCACACCACCAAGTAAGTGTGAATATTATTACAAAAGTGAAGCAATAAAGAAATGAACAAAAACAATACCTCCATATAATACCAACAACAAATCTGTACAATAATGAAAAAGTTTCTCAACTTGATAGCATCAGTCCAAAACAATCAACACTGCAGTGAGTAACGTAAAAACAACAACAACAACAAAACAAATTAGGATTTATATTAACCGTTGCACGGCATGTGGTTAAGGTGTTATACCTGCTTACAATGCCGTCATCGCATTTAATATGTTTAACCCTATGATGACGCGTATGATTGTTATGAGCGCAATTTGATGTGTTAAATAATCACATATAAACAAATGTTTGTTTGGGAAAAAAATAAATCCAAGGTTTTCTTTTTTTTTTTGCTGAGTGGCAATAGTGACATATTTACACTAAAGAGCATCAAAATTTCAAACGGCCCTAAACGTGCCGAATATAGTGGGTAAGTATGCTCGGAGGAAATATTAATATAGGCAATATAGACAGGCGGCAGCCTAATTCCGGATTACCGGCGCACTTAATCCGAATAAAATATTAACCTGACAGACGGCGGTATTGCGGATTAACTAAACGGCTGATTGCTGTTTCATTAGGTCTGCTCACTTACATTACTATCACTATCAATTTCTGTCATCTGTCACTCTCGATATGAGAAAATCTACAAGAATTACGTGAACTGAAAACTATCAGAAACTTGTAAATTGACATTCACAGTTCTTAATTGACAGCTGGATTTATTTGTTCGCCAACGCTTTTCATGTTGAAAACTGTTAACAATTGTTGAAAGTTTTTTGTTAGCGAACACACCTAATTTTTTGTAAAATGGATCGAGAAAAATTCACAATAGACAATTTTCAGCGGTGTTGCCAGCGCAAATTGACCTAATCCTCTTTTAGTTTGAGAATTAACTCATAGAGTTTATTCGGATTAGCTGCAGTTAATGCCCGAGTTAATTCGAATTAACTCGGTAATCCGGAATTAGGCTGCCGTCTGTCTAGGCTATAAACATTTCATGGCTCTAGGGACGATGCCTAAGGAACTATTTTCGATTTGTAGGTGTTTTTTTTTTCATTTCATATGGGAGTCCCCTTAAGGGGTGGAGATAGGAGGTAAAAATGTTTGAGGGAAATGTGTAGAAGGAAAAAATAATGGGATCTAGTAAAACATTTCACCGCTTTAGAGGTAATAACTGTTCAGTTATGGTGTGATTTGTTGATTTTTAGATGTTTTTCGAACATTTTGTTTGGGCAGACCCCCTAAGGGTGAATGTGCGGGGGTGAGTATGCTCGGAGGAAAAATGAATGGACATCAGTCCTACATTTCATTGCTCTAGAAGGACATTTTATTCAGTTATGGTCTTATTTGTCAATTTTTCGAGTTTTTTTTTTCGACCATTTTGGATGAGGTGTCCTCTAAGGGTGAAGGTTGGGAAAATGTGGCATTTATTACTAATTTGTAATTATTTTTTTTTTTTATTATTTGCTACAAAAGTGTCTAGAGGAGTATGTTCTATGTATTGTACTATGTGTGAGAATATTCAAGTGAATAACAAATGATGTATGAATTGCGAGAAAATATGAATTGAAGAAAATATGTATGTATGTATAACTTGCAACATTACGTAATGCAATTGCGTGTGAAATACGTCATAAATGAGTGACATTATTCTATTCATATGATATGCTATCAAACTTTTTTACATAAGTACTTTATAACTCGTATAAAGTTATAGTAACAACGCAAATTGGATTACCTAATTCTTAAGTAAACGAAATTTCGATAAAATTAATATAATTGCTGTCATTTTTATAAAACTTATATTTATTTAGCTATTGAGTATGTATTATTGTCAAGAATGATGAAGAAGATAAAATAAAAATTTTATTTGTCTATTACATATTATATTTTGCTATAGATTATTTAATATTTTTTGCTATTAAATATTTTTTGTTGTTTTTGTAGCTTAAAATATGTCACACTTCTTTCTTTTCCAAGAGGTTTTCTTTAAATTATGATGTGCTTTCGCAAATCATTGAGACAACGAAAAGTTTAATTTTGTCGTACTGTTTTATAAATGAATTCTACAATCGTCCATGTCGTACAATAAACGAATAAACGAAAATTGAATCAACGTTAACTAATTTAAGAAAAATTACCATGAGAACCATTAACAAATAAATGCACATTCGTTAGAATACTTAGTGATATGTAGAGCGACAGTGATAGCAAAAATACACAATGGAGTGTTGCACTGCATCAACAGAAGCGTAGTAATAACAGAATCAGACATATTTTCGCAATGACATAAAAGTGCAATGTAATATATCTTTAATACTCAAACGAGCTCACACAGACATTAAGTAAAAGTATAAGTATGTCGTCACTGAAAAGACTACGGCGAAATTGTCATTGTGAAAAAAGTGATGCAGTGAAATGCACACCGACAGATTTTTGTTTGTTTGAAGCTGTGATAAGCAGACAATACAAATTTTGGTTTAACAAGAAAGGCGATAATCATAAATATTTGGAGGAAATTTTTCCTTTTTTTCAACTTTATACTTCTAATTGGAGCATAGGGCCTCCACAAGTCTTCTCTATCGCACATGATTCTGGGCTGTTATTCTAACGCCATCCCATGTGATGTTGAAAACAGCTAGTTCCCGCAGGGTTGACCTTCTCCAAGTGTTTTTTTGCCATCCGCGGCTTCTGCTCCCTTGCGGGTTCCATTCAAGCGACATTCTCGTGATGTTTTCTGGCGTATTTCTTAACGTGTGGCCAATCCAGCGCCACTTCCTACGCTTAATCAGGTTCAGTACAGGCTTCTCGTTCGTTAGACGCTATAGTGACTCGTTGAAAATAGTGCTAAGCCAGAATATTCTACATATGATACTCAAACACTTGTTGACGAAATCTTGAAGTCTGTGCGTGATGGAGTTCGAGATCAGCCATGTTTCGCTTCCGTACAGTAGAGCCGATTTCACGCATGCGGAGAATATTCGCAATTTCGCGCATCTGGAGATTTAGGAATTTGCTTTGCTCAACCTGCAATTAGCATCCGCTTCAACTCCTTCGTCTGTTGATATTGTGCAACCGAGGTAGCAGAAGCTTTCGATGAAATCAACCACACAACCGTCAATCATTATATGGTTTGTATTGGAGTGATTGATTCTCATGGCTTTGGTCTTTGCAATGTTTATCTCTAGTTCGACGGTGCGTGCCAGCGCGACCAAGTTGTTCGCTTTCGCTTGCATATCGGAGAATTCGCGCGAGAGGAGACAAATGTCTTCGGCAAAGTCCAAGTCCTCAAGTTTGGAGGAAATATTGGAGCAAAAATGGGAGTCGGTCGAACGTTTCACCGCTTTAAGGGCGATGCCTGGGCATTTATAGGCTCATTTGTGAACTTTCAAGTGTTTTAAGTGCATTTTACAGGGGAGCCAGCCTAAGATATAAAGATAGGCGGTTAGGATGTTCAAAATGTTGAGTATCAAAAATGAGCAGAGGTTCGATCATATGTTAAACCTCCTCTCTAGACTCCCTGAGGACGGTAGGAGCAAAATGGTTTTGAAAAATATCTATTTCGAATGGGATCCACTCTAAGAAGTTGAGATTGTGGGCAAGTATGTTCACAAAAAATGTCGAAGAAATTGCCAGTCATCATTTCACCGTTCTAGGACTCTTGCCTGGGTAACGATACAACTGGCAATTTCTATTTTTTTCATCTTGTATTAAAGGTAAGGAGTTAGTATGTTTCGGAAAAATGTTGGGCTGCAAAAATGAATGGGGTGGGTGGTAAGTTTTAGCCACTCTATTGTAACCCTGAGAACGATAGGAGCAAAACTGTCAAAAAAAAACATAAATTTTGTACGGGATCCCCTTTAAAGAAATGAGATAAGGTGTAAATGTATTCATAAAAAATTAAGAGGGGTCGGCCATATATTTTACCCATTTAGGGGAATTCCGGGACAATTTTGGGGTCGATTTTGTCGATTTTCATGTGGTTTTTGAGTTCATTTTCTAGAGTAGCCACCCTAAGGAGTAAACGTAGGGACAAGTAAGTTTAGAAAAAAGGTTGAGTAGCAAAAATTAATGGAAATTACTCATATATTTAAGACCCTCAAGAGAGAGGGAGAGAGCTATAGAATTGAAACTGCCAAAAATATAAATTGTTTTAAGGAAACTACCCCTAAGGAGCAGAGTTAGGGGATACGTTTTACAAAAACGCTGAGCAGAAGAAATTAATGTAAGTCGGTTATACGTTTTAGCGCTCTAGGGCTGATGCTGAATATTTTAATGAATACTACAATATTCGTCCTTTCTTAAAGTTAGGAATGAAATGGGAAAATGTCATTTCTTCTGCGGTAACAAAAAAAAAAAATATGTTTGGAGTAAGTGTTAATATCGTTAATTTTAATGTCATTGGCATGTTATATACTTTGTTGTTGTTGTTGATATTAATAGTAGGCTGTTTGATGAGCTTCTTTCGCATGATTGTTAACAATTTCATTAATAGGCACAAGTCTAACGAGTGCATCATAGAAATGGATACAACGAAAAAACAAACAACAACAAAAATATTTACTTTATTTTTTTACAAAGTTAGTCATTTATTAGCGTCAATTTGAATGAAAAATAGATTTTTCGATTAATAATAATTCTAAAACTTGTTAAATTCTTAGTAGAAACCTCTCCTCAAAGCCTCAAATATCCAACCGAATATACTAGGAAATACTTTCAATTTAATTGTAATTGCATTTTTATTAGAATTTGTAATTATAAGCCTTTTACAACAATATTGTGGATTATTTGGGTAATTTCCTAACACAATTTCCGTCTTGCCCTTCACATTTTTACCTTTTCTAATGTTACCTTGTGGAAAAGTGGCTTCAAGTGAAAATAAATAAATACACACAAATTTCTATGACTCACTCCTTATGCAAATTTCCATTACGTACATATATTCTCCATTTCTTTTTTTGTATAGCTACATATAGCTCTTTTATCTTTGGCTGTCAAACAAACAGCTGGTTAATGCTATTCACAAAATCAAATTGTCATTTCTTCATTTCATCGCTCCGTTATTCGTCCTTCTACGTATCAGCTACCTGCGTAATAACCACAAATTAAAAGAGCATGTTATTCTATGGGTGTGGTGGTATGGTGGGTTCGTGTATATACACACTCGGAAATACTATAAATTTTCAGGTATAATGTGCATGTTCAGCATATTCAAGTACAAATGCATGATACGAGAATGAAGAGAAGAATATACAAAGCACCAATAAAAAACAACAGCAAAAAAAAAAAAAAACAAAAAACAAATGCCCTCCCTTGTTATTTTAGACGTTAATTCTCCTATGAATATCCATTAGAGAAGAACGCAATGCATGTATTATAGCGTACATAAGAGACATACGTAAGTTTCACAATCGCAATGGGTGGCGCTGTGTGTTACAACGATGATAAACGTTCATCATCGGTATTTATGCTATTATTCTTTGTTTTCATTTAAAAAGCACCTTAGGTTGGGCTTCTATGCTTTTATATAAAATGACATTATCAGCAATTTTGACATTTCCACGTAACAATGTGTACAAAGGCTATGCCCAATAGACTAAAATACGTCCAATACTTCCAGAGATCCTAGATACTGCATTTCAAATTAAATATTTTTTTAATAGATCAAATATTTTTGAGAGCCGTAGTAACAGCAGTAAATTCTTTGGTATCCTAGTTCAGTAATTATGTGCATTGGGCCTTCTGCCCACAAGTCGCCAATGCAATTTCTAGGCTCGACCAACTTTATCTATCGGTTGTCAAATTTGCTGCACCTATAGAGCTCAGATAAAGTGGTGCCACAAGAGTTTTAGTGTCTAGAACCACATAGGTCCATGTAGATCCGTCCATTTTAGGGTCTTCTAAATTTAATATGCAATACATTGAAAAAGAAGCTCGGTTGGTGTAAAACTTGGTATAAACGCCTATCTTTAAATAGCTCTCTTAGGTCAGTAATATCTTATTGAGATACTACGCGGTCTCTGCTTCCAATTTCTTATTTTTTTAACCAATTTGAACTCAATATGCAGCGTCTATTCGTTTGTCATCCCATTTACTGATTATTTTTTTTTGGGGAAATATTTCCACCCGACGCGGGTTTGGCAACTATCCAATGAATCCAATGATCAATTTCGAATGTTCTTGGGACGCATCCGTTTTTTTTTTGTTTATTGAGTGTTCAATGAGGGAATAAAATTCACGCGAATCCTTATGTAATGCATCCGTTTTTTTTTTGTTTATTGAGTGTTCAATGAGGGAATAAAATTCACGCGAATCCTTATGTAATGCCACTTATGGTCAGTTCCTTCGGTGTCATTATAGCCAATTAGGCACACTAAGTACAATTTGCATAATTTGTGATAAAAAATAAGCTTCTTCACAAGCAACACTAAAGAAAATGCTATCCTGTCAATACAATACTGTTGCTTTTCCTTGTGTCGACTTATCACTGTGCTCATAGATTGTACATACTCATTAATAAATAACTCGTTTCTGTTAAAACCACACCAAAATACACACGAGACATGTCATTCAACTGTGACAAGGACGCCTTAACAGCGCCAATGTATATATCGCTTGGACTGTCGCTTGTCCATAGTATGGAACAGCAACAGCAGTAGCAGCAACAGCAACAGCATCAAATCACAAGACATCAATTTGAAAAGTCATATAGGCGAAAATGCACAAATTTTATATAGATAAAAAAAAATAGAAAATGTATGAAAAAAAAAATTCAGACACGCACCCAATGGATGGTCTCATGCAACTTTAAACATGTTGAGTACATGATTTTTCCACAAAATTGGAAAACACAGAAACCGGTTCGATATATGCTGTTGGTGGGGTATATATATAGTACAGTACCTAATAGTATATGCATTAGGGTGGTTCGAAAAAAAATTTTTTTTTGGTCGATCGGATTGAAATGTTGCACAAAAGTTGCAATATTGGTTCTCGTGATTAGAGAAAATGATATCATGACGTAATTTTTCTCGTTATTAGCATCCCAATAGCGAAAGAAATAATTTTTCCAACCACCCCAATGTATGTATTAAATGCAGCTACATGGAGACAAGTTACAAACACCTCAGCAATATTCCGCAAGCATTGAATATTGTGTTTATATACAGGCGAAAGCAATATACAGGCAACACAACAAGGTGAAGACCAAGAACAAGTGTATCGCATTCGCGTAATTCGTGCGAGTACACGTATGTACATACTTGTACGCTTACTGCGTCTCACATGTCAAATGGATTTTTGTCATCTTGCCCTTGTTGTTGTTGTTGGTATTGATGCTTTGATTGCTTGCGATTGTCACTACTGTGCTAATATATCTTGTTGTATAGTTTCCTTTTGCGTAGGTACTTGCTGCCTGCTTGATTTCCAGTGTAATGATGACTTTTAGAGCGTGGCAAACATCAACAAAAAACATGATCAAATGAAATTGCAAACTTATTCATTCATCTAACATATGATGCTTGTAGAAAATTGTGATTTTTCGTCTTAGATATTTGACGATTTTTATTTCTAATATGGATTACAAATTTTTAGTTTTATTTTTGATATATTTTTTAGTTA
This sequence comes from Megamerina dolium, assembly GCA_963854835.1. Classification (NCBI taxonomy): domain Eukaryota; kingdom Metazoa; phylum Arthropoda; class Insecta; order Diptera; family Megamerinidae; genus Megamerina; species Megamerina dolium. Next base: position 69,753,047 of record OY978529.1, on the reverse strand, counting down.
TAAAAAGATTTATTTCTTAACAAAAACTGAACATTTGATCCACAAAATGGAATATTTACTAATGAAATTGCCCATTACTGTGGTTAAAATGATCAATTTTGGAAGTAATTCCTTCCGCATGGAGGTTCAAGGTCAAAATTCAATTTCTATAAGGCATTCAGGAAAGAAATTCATCAACTCTTAAGCGATCGGTGAGGTAAACTACGTTAAAGCTTCATTAGGTTAGGTTAGGTTAGGTTAAAGTGGCTGCCCTCTCATAAGGAGGGCACACTTAGGCCAGACAAAGGCCCATTGTGGTACCACACGAATGTTCCTACTCTACTACGTCGAACCAACCAGAACTTTTGACGAAATTTAGTAGGTTGCTAATATCAACCACTAATAGGGGGCTAAGTCATTCAACTAGTAATATCCCAGGATTTTTTTGCGTCTTTTGCACAAAGCAGGGCAGGTGCCCAGCAGACGTGAGACGGTCTAGAGTTCCTCCTCATCTCTGAAGCTTCTGCAGTAGTCATGCATGAGATGGCCTAAGCCCATTCTCGCTGCGTGAGGTTCTATGAGGCAGTGGCCGGTAACCACTTCAACATAGGTCGAGATATCTTTTCTGTTAATGTCAGTGAGTTTACGCGAGCGTTTGTTACTGAGTGTGGGCCACAGCACTTTCGTCCATCTTTTTGGAAGGCGTTAGAGCTTCATTAGTTTCGGAATTTTTGGTTCCACAGTAACACAACTATTTTGGTCAATCCGGCTTACTTCCAAATTTCTATGAAAACTTTCAATACAAACTAATTTCACGAAAAAGAATGGTGATAAAAATGCAACTTTATAGATGCGATGCTACTTTTCATCTTTCCTGTGCGATATCAAAATGTCTCTTTCAAATAATTTTGCATTTTTTTGCAGATAATAAGAGATGAAAAAAAAAATTTTTTTCAACAAACTGAAAGTGCGTTTATAATAGCTTTCTGTACACTTTCTACTACAATTTGATTTCGTCCATATTTTCAAACAGCGCTCGATAGAAAAGAAGCCTTTGACAGGGTATAGCACCAAGGCCTATTATTCAAAGCAACAGAGATGTTACAGAGACCCTGTAAATTATATTATTATTTTACACGTGCATACTTATTTACATTTAAATATAGTACGTACATCCAAGCTAGTACATACATAAATGTGATGGCAGGAAATTATGATGGCTCTGTTTGACAAGTAGTATGGAACCATTTTTAGAAAATATAAAATTCAAATTAATATTGTAGATATTTGTAAAACCAATTTGTGACAATTTGTTTCGCACTATTCCCTAAATATTTTCGCTTTACTTTCCTTATTCGTGTCGTGCGATTTGTCACGTCGCATTCGAATCTTACGTATGCTATGAAATACTTATACCCAGTGGGTAATGAATGCATTGCCAATCAACTGAAGAATTCTTTAATGAAAAGCTTATAATACAATATAAAGCTTATACTCTTAAAAAATCATAATATTTTATTATCTAATTTACCCCACATATACCAATATTCATATATTTTATATTTATTCGCATACGAATTTGTAATCTGCTCTGCAAATACGATAGCAACAACAAATGTGCAAATTTACAACATTTTTATTAATGTCACTTTATGTAAATTAAAAACACAAAACAAAAAAAGATGCTGTTGCTGCTACTGCTGCTACGACCTAATTAACTGATTTAATTAGGAAGCACAACAACAAATCAAAAGCATTCCAAATTCCATATTATAGTGGATTAGTTAGAAGGTATATGCCATCACTGTCTGCAGTAATAAATAGATAATGAATTCATCAATTAGCTAAGTAGGTGGAAAAATTAATAATGAATCTATTTATACTTACATAAATTATTAGAAGAAATGTAGAATATTTTTTTTTAATCTCCAAATATTAGTGAAAATTTATTTTAAATTCAATAGTTTTTTATAGAAAAAATATTTTATTGTAAGAATGACAAAACTCTAAAAGGTCACATAATTTGAAAAAAAATCGATAATCAATTGAAAATTGATTTTTTTTTTAAATATAAAATTAATTACAAATGTAAATTATAAAATGATGTAAAATTGGCTTTAACATCGAAAGATTTGAAAACAATTCAATGAAATCAATTGAAAATTAAAATCAAACAGCAATCATTGAAGTTGAAAATGCATTTGAAGTTGATTTGTTATCAACCACTTACTCAACTATCATAGATTTGAAAACAATTCGATAATCAATTGGGGTTTTTTACGTTTTGAAAAGTTCTTCGATATCTTTTATTGACCTCAAATGTAAATGTGCAGGTTTACTTTAACGTCAAATGTTCGACCTTGAGAAAAATTAACATATAAATGCCAAGATAAATTTTAACTTATCACATTTTTTTTTCTTTACAATTTAACAATTTAATTTGATATTAAATTGAGAAAGAGAAATTTGTTCAATATTTGATATCTGTCAAATAGAAATTAATACTGTCATAGTGTGAAAAACTTCAAAAGTATGCGATACAACAAAATAAATGTACATATCATTCATGGCAAGTGCTATTTTTAATTAAAAAATCGATTTTTTAAGAGATGTTTCACTTTGGAAACAAATAGGCAATGTATTTATGAATACAAAGTATACGAAAGAAGTAAAAGAACATAAAAACAAAACCAACCAACTTTAATACAAGTACCTATGTATGTATATACCACTATATATTAAGGTGCCTCAAAAAAAAAAAATTGCCAGCCTGTAAAAATATTTAATAGAAAACCATTAAATATTGAATGGTCTATAAAAAACAAATTTAGATAAAAAAATTTTCCAATTAAAAGAAGAATCTGCGTACAATGTAAAAAAAAAACATGGTTTTCAAACGACTGGCTTTCAAATGAGACAAAATATTTTGCTGCATATCATAAAATAAAGGCAATCTTCATATGTTCGCTGGTGAAAAGAGCAATTATTTCTATTTGCATGCACGTAAGACACCGTAATGTACATTTGAATGTATCTACAAACAAAAGAAAACACTATGTACAATTTTATACCAACACTTTGAGGTGCTTTATGAGCATTCGATAGAGAATGTATGTAGTATTAAGGTATGTATTTATTGTATATATCGATTTTTTGTTCGTTTTTGTTATTACCATGACATTTTAAAATTTAATGTGATGGCATAACAGTAAAAGTGTTTAAAATATCCACATTTCATTCGTCAAACCGCAACCACAATCAACCATAATACATTTGTATCATATACGTATAATAGGTTCGCGTCGCTTCTCGTACAAAGGAAATAATTTCGAAGTATTCACTCCTTAATTGATTAACATTTTTTATTTTGCACCCCGCAAAAATCAACAAAATGCTCCTTTTCTCTCATAACTTTGACATTTGATGGACGATTTGAAGCTCTTTGATACCGTTGATCTCTCGTTGAGCACTACATTTGTTTCTCAGTCGCCATTGCTCTCCGAGTTCAGATTCAGAGTTGTACCCTTATAACTTCCACTTTTTTTAATTCGTAGAATTGATTCTCTTAAATGTTTTGTTTTATGATTAATATTTCAGTCGTAATATCTTTACAAATTTTCTCTTTATATGTGTTTTTGCTTTCCTCTGGGTGTGAATTACAATTTAAAACACCAATATAAAAAATACAAATAATATTTAACAGCACGTATTACAAATATTTATGAAATAAAACTTAACAATTTATAAACCATAACAACAATAATATAATAATAATAGTAATAATAAATTTTTACAACATAAATGTATTTAATTGCAACAGCAGCAACAGTGCATGACCAATTCCATTTTTAATTATGTACTAAGAGTTTTTGGTTTTATTTGTATTGTTTTTTGCAATAAATTTTATTGCCAACATTATACATATGTTGATATTTACACTCACACGCATTTACATTTATCCATATGTTTCACATGTATATAATTTATATTATTTCTTTAAGAGAAAAGCCATTAAATATATTCCATATTTAATAATATTTATGTTCCATCATCACAATATCACAAATAATAAAATTATTCATGTGTAAATATATCATATAGAATTTTATGATGTGGAAAATTCAATAGAAATTAATACAAAAATACAATATGTCCATTCGAGTACGTAATAGTTTTTACAAATGATTACAAATTTTACTATTTTTAGAGAGAAATATCACATACAGTACGCGAACGCAAAATTTGCAAAAACTTGCATGTTTTACATACAACTGATGATTGTTTACATTTTCATGAAGAAGAAGAAGAAGAAAAATGAAAAATTAAATATTTAAGAAAGCTAAATGAGAAGCGTTCACTTGGAAATTTTCATATTAATTTTATTAATTACTGAAGAAACTTGACAAAAAGTATATTTAATTGCATCTTGCATATTTATTTTGTTAATATTCCGTTTTCCATTTACAAATAAAAATTTTCTTATTTACTTTTCTTGCTGGCAATTATTTGTCCATTAGAAACTAGCATCTTCTCATCAAAATCAACTGTCACTTTACCCTCTCACTTACTCCTCTTTTGATGAATTTTTGTGTATACGATCAGCAAAACGTGATAATTTGTAATAATTATCAATAATTATCAGGTACGCGAATGCAACTATTATTTCTACAAGTAAAAATTCATAACATAATAAAAACAACTGTTCTTACTGACAAGTGACAGAACTGAAGGAGTTTCGAAATTACTAGTAAATCTTACAAATTTTCCGTTTGCGTACTTTTTTACTTTTTTTAACATGTTTATAGAGGATTTTTCTTCATGCTCTTGAATTGTGTTGATAGAGAAATTTTACTAGTAAAGTACGTGAACGCAGCTAATGTAGTCACTTTCTAAATCTTTTATTTGTATGTATGTGCATTGAGAGGTCATATAAAAAAAATTAGCGAAACATGAAATTTTGTTTTTTCTATGACGTCCATCAAAATTATGAGATTAACAGTCCCCAAAAATCTAATTCATATTAGAGAGTTTATTGAAAATCCATGCAAAGTATTAGAATATGCAGTAGAGTATTTTTTCCATATAGTTGAGAAGATATACATCCCCACAATATCCACTTATGCCCTTATAAATAGGCATGAGAAAAAGGGTAAATAATATAAATTCAATTTCATTTCTGCACTTCATAACTATAATGTTCGCAAAAACTTTGGGTTCGTAGAAACTTTTGTTTTTTTTTGTATTCAAATTATATTTTATTTCAAGTAAAAAATACTTTATTAGTAGTGCTACCACCTATAATAGAACACCTTCGCGGTCAATAATAATTACAATGTAACAATTGTTTGACAGATGCAAATACAAATTGTATATAAAAGCAAAAAAAAGAAAAAAATACGATAGAGTTAGTTATTATAGAGGTGGAAGTATTTCTAGGCTCAATCGCCAATAGTTGTCCTATGTATTTATCAAGCAAAAAATTATTATGTCCACCCCCCAGCTAGCAAGTAAGATAAATTGTTAAAACTATGCATGTCATTCAATGTAGTTAGGATGTAAAGCAAATAAAAAAATAAATAAAAATAAAAGTTGCATTGAATGCCATTTGATGTCATATATCGTCACTATAAATGCATATTGACTATACAATTCCCAAAAAGTAACTACGTACATTTCTTTACATCTGCTTGATGCATTGAAAATATGATAAATATGTACTTCATTTACATTTGCTATATTGTTGCACATAGTATACTCTCACTCACTCACCTGTAATTCTGCTCTATCCACATCCCACTGTGAACGTTCCAACTCAAATCTGGACCATTCATGTTGGATAAAATGTAGAATGCCCGGAATTGTGTACTGTGGGGTGGCTTGTTGATTATTTTGTCCACCGGGTCCACCGTTGCTTCCATCATCAGCGCCATTGCTGCCGACATTAACACCACCACCGCCTACACCGGTAGAATTGCTGGCACCAATACCACCGCCTAACCCGCCAACACCACCACAAACACCGACAAGACTACTGTTGACAATGACACCAGTACCAGTGCCACTACTAATACCACCTATACCACCGCCACCGCCAACAACACTACCAGTACTTGCGCCTACTGGCTTGTTGTTGATACCAGTGGTGGCTCCTGAATTAGTGCCCATTTGTTATGTTTGTGTTATTATGTTTCGTTTTTTCTTCTTCTGCTTCAATACTGTTTGTGCTGACGTTATTATTGCGAATGTCACCGATTTGCTGTCTCAATTGTTGAATTTTTATCAAAATTTTTGAATGTTTTCTCTTTTCTCGATTGCTTTAACTTAAATATTATTTTACACGATCGTCGTTTTCGCCTCGATTCAATTCTCGTCTCTGGCTGTTGTATATGTTGTTTATTATCGACAAATTTCGTAGGAGCCTTTAATTATTGCTTTACGGTTGCAGCAGTTCTTATCGTAGGTGTTGTATTGTTGTGTTGAATCCTTTTGCGGTATCCTTATTGTTGTCGGGTCGTTTTTACATTTAGTTGAATTTATAATTATTTTCAAATGTTTTCTTTTTGATAGAGTACATAATCAAAAATGACGTATTCTTTTCATTTACCACTTTGTGCACATATCTAGTGCATATATATTCTGTATATCACAAAATAAATTTCATTAAAATTTATCACTTAAATTTATGGTAGGAGCATAGAAAGGGAATATAACTGCTTATCATCATAAATGAATGTATCAAGTTTATATTTAAACTTTCTAAATATATACCAATAATTCTATGCAGAGTACAAAGGTACTCCAAAATTAGCTCACTTTCTGCCCTGCCACCACATGTATGAATGTGTGTAATTAATGGAAAAAACTAATTCAAATTAGAAGTAATTTTAGACCAGCGGGATTTCTCACATGATTCCACTCAATGGTATAATACCAAGATTTATAATTGATCAAATGCACACAATCATCTATAGGGAGGAAAAAACAACATTTATTCACCCAAGAGCCCAATTAATCACATTTAACTAGGCAGTCGAGCACACTACGAGTATTGATAATATCCCAAAGGTCTGCACTTCTACTGGTCGCTACACAACTTTCATAATGTGAACATCCACACACAAACACATAAAACTTGCATTTTTCATAAATGTATGCATGTATATTGTACTTCTTGTGTTCTTCGCCCTTTTATTTCCATATTTCTATTCGAAAGAAATATACATTCTGTGTATTCTAAAAAACTATACACATTTGGAAAATTACTATTTAATTTTAGTTATTCTTTTCAATTTTAATTATAAATTGCGAAAATTTCATTTGATAATTGATTATGTCGTTGAAGAAAAATTCCACACAAAAGAAAAATCGACTCGAAATTTTTTCGTACAAAAGAAAAGTGTAAATGAAGATGGGTGAAAAACGAAATATGCATTATCAGAACGAGAGAAAAGAATAAAAAGAAGTGCCGCACTATTTAACGAAGAAAAACAAGAAGTGTCTATGTATAAATGGGCGAATGCAATTTGCATATTTGCCCATATGCGTAAATGCAAATAAGAGCAGAATTTCGAAAAGAAAATTACAATATATACAAATTTTCAATTAATTTCTATAGAAGGAAAAATCGTATATCCAAACAGAAAAAATCAACACCGCTCACGTCGTAAATAGGCAACTCTGTTGCTATATCAACGAATGATTTTACTATATCATTTTGACATATATTACTGCCATCTCCCTCTAGTCCAATGTGTGCGTAATTGAAAATTTTGTGAATGAGCAAATTTAACGAACAATTTATTGCCAACATCGCTGAAAATGTCCACTGTCATGAAAAACATTGATAGTGTTGCCATTTGCATGTGTAAAAAGCATTTTGGGGTGCATAATGGTAAATTCGTATGTGAAGTTATCTTTTCTTTGATAGAAATCAATTTCGACTCGTTATTTTCGTCTATTTTATGGGCACTTCTATATTCAGCACTTATTCGGTAAATGAACCTGCATATTGTCGGAAGGTAAACAACAATCGTATTCTGGAATACGAAATTTTAAATGTTATGATTCTTAGTCATTTCAATTGTATTAAGAGGCGTTACACGATTTTTCACGTTATTTGTACATTAATTTGTATATCATTTTCGTGAAACGTTTTTTTTTATCACCGTCGTTCTTTCATTTCATGATTAATTTTCAGTAATTTCTTTCCATTGTCGAAGCAAAACAACAAAATTTTGAAACGAAATTGCTTGCGTATAGATGTGTAATATGTACCAATAGAAAAAATTCCGACCGTTTTTTCTTTTTCTCCTTTCCTTTTTTATTCTATTAAGACATTCGTCGTCGACTGTCGTCTTCGTTTCACAAAAATTTGCTTGTTTTTTCTTCGCAGTTTCTCTTTAGAGGATATTTACTATTATGAAAAAATTATATTACACTTGTATTTTATATTTGATTTACACTTTCTTATTGTTTATTGGTTTAATCAAGTTGATTAAATAGACTCCTTTTTCAGTACATTACCGAGAGCAGAAAAATTACACTTTCTATTCTCGTGTATCACCAAAAACTTGCGTTGTTCGTTCGTTAACTGCTGCACTGAAGAAAGGTAAGAAACAACTTCTGATCCAGAGTTGCCATCTCCCTATTTGAATATAATCATATTTAGCATCCTGTTGTCATATGTTTGTTTCTCATATTATTGCATCAGCATATATAATAAATTTTTTTCTCAAACAGAAAAATGCAAAATACTGAAATTAATTGGTAAACTATTCACTTTGAATGCAGAAACATAATACTATTTACGATTCATTGTCGGTATTGGCAACATGGCTGGTATTGATAAAGTTAATGTGTGCGTTTGTTTTTGGTTCGTTAAAAGATGGCGTAAATTAACGAAGAATTACCAGAGTTGCATGTAAAAATGATTACCATTTTTTGATTTTACGCAAAGAAAGCGTCAGCTATGTACACATATATATTCACGATTATTGACCGTTTTATATTTTTAATGTTTTTCTGTTTTTACTCTCTCATCAATATTTCAATTGATGCTATATTTCACGATCAGATTTTTGCTGCAATATGCAGCTATGGCTTTGCAAAAGCAACGCCACTCTATTTAAAGTGATGTAGGTTCGTTTCGCCCTGTAGCCCTTCATTGCGGCCAAATCTCATGTAAATATTTTAGCTGTTAGTTTATTCAGAAAAGAAAATAAATATACATATTAACAAATTGGCTTCTCATTGGAGACAAATAGGAGTATTGATATTTCAAAAAATATCGTTTTTCGATATATCGAAATTGAACAATTATCGTATCGATAATATCGTTTAAAAAAAATCGATATATTGTACGAAAAACATTGAAGATTCACAGCAATATTCAATGAAAGCTAAAAGAAGAGGAAAATCTTACTTTTCCAAATAATTTCGTTTATTGTTTTTAAAGATTTTGATTTTGTGATTTGTAATCACAAAAGCAGGAAAACTAAGTATTTAAGTTTTGGTAGAAATCTTTCTTATTTTTAAATTTTCTCTATGAATGTTGAGTATAATTGCCAAATGGAAAAAAGAAAAAATATATATTTAAGTAATGTCGAAGACATTCGAGTTGTATGTCAAAATTGTATTTAATTGCCAAGAGTGATAGTATTTTATCATCCTTATTTAATTAAATTAAAAAACAAACAAAAACAGAAATGCACTAGTTCGAGGTAGAGCTGAAGTAGGATCGTACATTTTCTGTCTATACTCCACATTAAGATCCAGAACCCACGAAAGTGTATTAAAACATAGAAAATACGGTTAATCCTAAGCTTTTGTTAAAAACAAAAACGACCTATTCAAAAAACTCAAATGAAAACTATCCTCACCATTTTACAGATTATATATTTTTTTTTATAAAGATCAGTTGCCTTAAGCATGAAAAATGTTCATATAAATTTGTTTACAAAAAAAATGTTTACATTTCATTAACTAGGCGGTGACTAGAAATTTGATTTCCGGTCACTTTCTGTAATGCAGGTTGATATAAGTTATGTATCATCTTCTTCTTTTTTTTTTGTATTATTTATTGAACTTAGGTAACAAACTTAGTTGTATCTTCTTCAGTGGTTATTACTTTTTGTACAGGAAAATGCTTTGTTTTATTAGGAAAAAGTTTAAATTAAAGATATTACATTTAGCCATTTCAGAGAGTTAGCTTCTTTTTACAGCAAATTGATAAACTTAATACTATTAGTTTTATGTTACGAGAAATTAGAATGTTTTTAAAATCATACGTTTTTCAATTAAAAAATACGTATGTAAATCGGTTAAATTAGATTTAGGACAATTACTATGTTTACAAGAACTCTTCACACCAATCATTTAGACAATTATAACAATCAGAGGCTTGTTTTGAACTGGCATTGCACACATCCTTCATCCAATCCTTAAAAAGTTCTTCATCCTTTTTCAATATTAGATATTGTCCAAGAACAGTGTAGGCCTGAAATAAAGTTTGAAAAGAAATTTTACATAAATTTTTATGGACCAAAAATAATCTAAACTACATATAGGCAATCTTTAATGAGTTTTGAGAAATTTTAAAAATAATGTGATAAGCCATTGGAATGATCAGCATATGTAAATATAACTATTAGAACAAAATTTTGAAACTGTCTTGAAATAAGCAGTTTTTTTTATGAAATCATAAAACTGAAAATTAGCGGTTGGCAACACTAATAAATGTTTGGCGCGGCCTTGACAACACCAACGCACTTTATACTAGCCCGAGTATGAGCATCCTCTTTTTCCAATTTCGCAATCACACAATCAGTCAATGACTCACAATTAATTAATTAAACAATTTACACCACATACTTTATCAAATCCTGCCTCAATTAGACGTCCGCCAAGTGTCTCACCAATGCCGGCTAATTCCGTCACCGATTTCTCACCCATAGGTTCAGCAACGAAATTACGATACTTTTGCGACGTTCCAGACATTTTCTTTGTATAATTTAACTCCTTTAAATGATGTGATTCCAAAATTAATTATATTCAACTTTTTTGTGGAATAATGCAAGATAAACAAAAAATGTATTAAACGAACTGGAAATTACGCGAAATATGATGCTAAGAATGACGCATTTGCAAGTGTTGCAGAAAAATGTACGATTATAAATGTTTGGACTTTGGGAATGGTTACTTTTTAATATGAACGAATATTTTATATACAAAACCCACTACTTACTAAAATATTTTATACAAATGAAGTGCCATTGAAAAATGATCAGATTTGATCAGAGCAAATAAACATTTTTTTATTAGTAAATTAAACCATTTTGAGTACATGTGAAAGTTAGTGAATTAATTTTTCGATGGTCACTAATATCAAAGGGTTGCTCTTCTGTGTTATTTGAATAATAATTTATATATCCGGGCCATGAGCTTTTGAAAGCTTTAATTTCAGTTGAAATTTTAATAATGGCATCATTTCTATATGTATCTATTAGGGAGGAACAATAACTACCGAATATGATCAAGTAGTCATATTTGGTAGTAATGAACAGCGTTGCCAGACATTAGAAAATTATACATTTGTTTAAACTCTAGCTCTAATTAAATATTTTTATAAGTAAACATACAATATACGCTAAATTCTACAAAGAATATTGCTTAAATCATGTAAATGACTTCATTCTGAAGTTACAAGAGCAATTCTTTAACTTTACATGAAAGGAAAAGTGAACAAGAATTTGTGAATTTATCGTAGATAAGGCAGCATTACTACTAAAAAAAAAAAGAATTACATATTTTTAGGTTTTTGTGTAGACACTTAGCAATTTTCATAGTACTTCAATTATTTATTACAGCACTAATACGATCGGTGCACATGTTACCTAACCTACTTATTTCACAGCTGGGATTCTTTTAGCTATCAGAATAATCTGACCAACCAACCAACCACCTACAAGTAAACTCTATGTAACATAATTCTAGCGACACTACAATTTAAATGTTAACATGATAAATTTTATTGGATTTTATGTTTCTGTTTTAATTAAATAGATTATAAAATTGTTTGTATAGACACCTTTAGCTTTTAATTAAATGCATTAATGAATGCTACATGTATGTTGAAAATAAAATATTTTAAAACATTTTAACAGCTTTGATTGACATTTCAATTGATTTTATTTACATAACGGCATATATATGTAAGTACATTCAGCAATTTTGTTTTATTTGTTTCAAGGATTTTATTGCTTAAAGGATGTTGTGTGTGTACTACATATCGAAAATTTGCATATTTTTCTAACGATAAATTAAAGCTGTATATAAATTTTATGTGCATACAATTTGATTTCAGTTCCAAAGTGGTGCAACGCATTGCATGTTGGCATTAGTATTGGATTGATTTTTAAAATATAATTGAGATAATCGCGTCATAAAATAATACGAGTTTATAATAAAACAATAATATTCTTTTAAATAAAATTATTATGTATTTGGGCTCAAACATATTGCTCTTAGTATGTTTCATAGCAGGTAAGTGAGTATGGTGCTAAATATTGGAAAAAGTAACGAATATTTGATTTAATTCTGTATTAAAATTCATATTATCAGTATGGGTAATCTGTTAAAAAACCAATTTAAATTTAGAAAGACATTAATTTCGACTATAATTACACTCCACACGAGCTTTTTCCAACTTATCTACGCTCCATATATTCAGCATCGAATTTGTTACTGCTTCCTCCCTGAGATTGGGTCGCAACACCCTACCTGTGTGTGCAATGTGAAGAGTAAGAATTCTGTTTCAATTATTCAAAATTCTTTAAATTCCCCTTACTGATTATTATCATCTGTTTTATTTATTACTATGTAACATATGTATTGTGAATGCATACTTTTAAAAGGCCGCTTTTATTGCTGAGTTTTTCGTACATTAAACGAGTTATATAATTACGTACCTTTAAAGGAAGATGATTTCCAAAAACAAAAAGATAAGGTGGGAAAACAACCCGCAACACTTATATGTCAACAATAAAACAAATATGTACATATTTATGTTTTTATTGTTAGCGAAAATTGATAAAACTTGTTAAATTTTGAACAAAAACACAAAAAAATTTACAATATATTTATACACTCTCATTTATATGTATGTACTACATGCATGTACAGTGTGCACTCGCTAAAGGCATTTTGAGATTGATTTTATTTCACTTGAAACTATATTAGAAATGATTGATATTGTCGATGATATGTGAGTAAAAGGCAGATCGTTTTGGTTCGTGAGTCGATTGATTAGCGAAGTACTCTCTTAAAATATTTCCATGACTATGTAGATAAATTCACAATGTATTTTCGATATAATGAATTACTATTTTTCGATATATGATGCGAATTTTTCCATACCTTGTGATCGCGGCTGCACTAAAAATTGATGTAGTAAACATGCGTGAAAACTTTGGGGAAATACTCATGATAATGAGACTTGATCCAATCTGAATGAATATTCTTGGCATATCAATTAAGTGTATACTGTAGACAATTTCATTGCTTACAACTTCCTTTCAAGACAGACGGTTTTCTTTTTGTTTTTTTTTTCTTAATTTATATCAACAAAGGTACTTTTCATAATATTTTATGAGAGTACTTAATCTTAGTTAGTATCTCATATTGAACAGTGAGTGCATCGTGCCGTGAGCCATCTACGATAAATTACTTAATATGCTAAATTCATTAACTTGCATTTGTAATATATTTTATCCTTGTCACAATGAGATTAGCAGTGGAATATTAATAATTAATTGGATTATTGCTGGCATAGCAGCCGTTTTAAATATTATACGGCCAGTTTTAGTATTTTGTAATCGAAAACTTATAACTCACATAAGTAGAACATTATTAATAAAATAAAAATTATAATTCTTATAGTTGGTGTACGCACTCAAATCGAACTTAATGATGAGGATTACAATGTAACCTGGATTTATATGCCCGATGGTGATGGTAATGCAGAAGTTGCATATTTGATTGAACCACCACCAGAAAGTAATCGTAGAGGTGTACCACAATTGATACAATTTGAATTTTATGATAAGTAAGTAAGAGCGAGTTTGAATCCTTAATGAGTTTTTTTTTTTAAATATAAATGCGTTTTTTGTCTACCCTGAAGTGAAAATCTTAAAAATCAACCAACTTTTACTAATTTTTGGTTTACTGATACAAATGATTTGAAATTTGAGAGACGACGAACTAAACGAGACACTTGGGAAGAAATGGCTGAAAAATTCAATGCCACTTTGGATACGAAAATTTTGGTGCACGGTTGGAAATCGAGTACACAAAGTAATTCCATACAAACTATACGCGGTGCTTATGCAGAACGTGGACAGTTGAATATATTTGGTGAGTCAATACTTGAAAATGATTTCACGAATATGTAGAACGAGTAGTAATGAGATTGCGTTATATTGCAATCGTTTTTGTGCTCACTAGACGCCATCATGTCAAAAAAGACATTTTTATTGGGGAAAATTTAAAGGAAGGTAATTTCTTCTCTTTTCAGCAATAAATTGGCGTGATCAGGCTGATAATATTTACTATTTACAACCGGCACGTTATACCATACAAGTGGGTCGAGCTGTTGCAAAACTCATTGATCTATTAGTTGAGGAAAAAGATGCCGATCCAAAACGTATACATCTAATTGGTCATAGTTTAGGTGCTCATATAATGGGTTATGCTGGTTCCTATACAAAATATCGAGTTGGTCGTATAACAGGTGACACAGACTTTTCAATATGTAAGCAATTCCATTTGTTTGTTTTGAATTTATAGGTTTAGATCCAGCACGTCCAGCATTCGAGGATTGTATTGGTCCGGAAAATCACTTGGATGCAACTGATGCTGAATTTGTTGATATCATACATAGTTGTGCTGGCTTCTTAGGGTTTCGCAATCCAATTGGCTTTGTCGATTTCTATCCAAACGGTGGTGGTCCACCACAACCAGGGTGTACCGAACTACCACAAATTTTTAGTAAGAAAATATAGTTGATATGCGTATGCATTAAAAAAAAAATATATATATATAATATCAATACGAGTGCAATTTTCTTTTCAGCTGGTTGCAGTCATGGACGCTCTTATGAGTATTATGCCGAGTCGGTGCTTAGCCAAAAGGGTTTCTATGCAACTCCTTGCAGTTCACTAAATGAACTTATTGAACGTAAGTGCAGCGGTCCAAAAATTAAAATGGGCGATCCAGTGCCAATGAATGCACGTGGTATATATTATGTAAAAACTGCCAATAGATCAAGTTTCGCTTTGGGAATGGAAGCATAAATATAAAATAACTAAGACTTTGTATAAAATAAAATTTATTTTGTGAATGCATTTTTAAATTCGTAGAGTGTATAGTTACAAGGGAAACATGTTTTAAAAAACAAATATTCGAGTTGAATTTTAGTCATTGGCAAGCTTATATTTATAACTTACTTAAATATAATTGTATAAATTAAAGAAAAAAAGAAATAATAAAATTACATACACTATGTACAAAATGGATTTTAAGGTATCACATCAGATCTTCGATGAATTGTATAATTATTAGTACTGTGCCCATTAGTAATAATAATATCCTCCTCTCTGGGTTCAATTTCATAATGTAGATAACCGTCGACATCGTTAAGTTCCTTCGATGTGAATTTTGCCAAGAGTGCACCGCGTCCAGAATATGGTGGTATATATTTAAATGTGGACGCTGCAGTACCACCTGCCGGAATTTCAGCAATCTGAGCAGGTGCAATCAAAGTTTAAATTATGAAATTAAAATATACAAAATAGGTTTATATTGTTACCTTAAAACGTAATGCTTTCTCAATACCGGGCCCCTCTATATAAAACATACCCTTATGCAAGGGTATTGGCAATGGATTTGTTAGCCTCACTATTACATCCACAGGTTGTTGTGATACAATTTTACCTTGAAATGTAAATTTAATATCCGGTTTGCGTACTCGAAAATCATCTTGAGCATAATATTCATATTCGGTATCTTTAACTTTAGCCGCACATGATATATTGAAGGCAGCCTGTATGAAGAAGTTGATAGTTTGTAGTCTTTATTAAAGTATGGATTTCAAGTAAGTATTTTTAGATTGTCGAAGGTTTCGAAAGACCTGAACAAAGACTCCGAGGCACCTTGAACAAGTTTCTCTTCCACCATTTCTTTTCTTTTTAATTTTATACAGCCTTCGAAAGTCTTATTCTAAACTAAACTGCTTAAAAATGTAAAAATTCGATTATACAGTTGAGGTTATAATAATTTTTCGAACATTTACGTTTCTTTTCGAAGTAAAACTCATGAAAGAGATTTAAGTGGTTGTATTGTACTCCAATTAAGAAGGTATCAGATTCGGAATGATGAATTAGTGGGAAACATGTGCGGAGATGACTGGCAAAGCTCAATATTTTATTTAAAAAAACTTTACTTTAAATAGAAAAATGCCGAAAAAAGTGACACCGTCATATTGGACTTACTCAAAATTACTATTGTTATTATGCATAATATTTGTACAAACCTGTGATGATAGTTTACCAAAGTATTCCTCAAATTGTACTTCCATACGCACAAATTCCGTCGTATCTGGTTTCAATTCCACCTCGAAGCCGATCGATTTAACCTCTTCATTATTAATGCCCGTATATAGGACAGTGTCACAATTAAGCTGCCCAATTGCAGTATGTGCAATTTCGGTTGATTTATTCGTTATGCGCACCATTACCGTGAAGGATTCACCGATCTTGATGTCATCTTTCAGACTCATATCGAATTCAACTTCATTGAAGCTATCATTGAGGTAATAGCGACTGAAAGAATGTTGTGCTTGTTTCAATGCCTTCAACATAATGCTACGCTCCTCTTCAGTTTTTTCCGCATATTTATATGTATCCGTTATGTCTTCACGATCCCATTTCAATATGGCTTTTGTACTAATCAAATGACCAATGGCTAGAGTATCTTTGCGCAACAACTTGATTGGCTGATATGGTCCATTGTAGCGCCAATAGACTTTATCAGCATTCACTTCGGAGAAAACGAAGCCGCCATCGAATGGTCGTAGAATTTCACCATTTTTAACTGCCTTCACTGAAGCCGGTCCCACTCGATATATGCTATCCGATTGTTCTTGTGGCGTCGCGTCCACAACTTGCCAGCCATCGTAAGTGCCATGTGGTCCCACACCCAAATCGGGACGCGTCATCCACACCTCATTCCAAACATGATAATTCCAAATGGAATCCGATGTTTCGGCATCCAATTTCTTATTGTTATGATCGATGAAGACGTCAACGGTGAGCGAACCTTGTGTATCATGTGCGGCCGAATAGCAGGTAACAATACGTGAGGGTATGCCGAGAGTGCGTGCAACTGTCGTTAGGACACCGGAGAAATTCCAACATTGAGCAAATTTGACCGGTTTCTCTGTCTTATAAAATTCTTGAAGAATTTCCGTCGATCCAATCCATTTGGTCGGTGCAGTACCACCGGAAAAATCTTCACTCCAATTACCAAGCAGCACCCCATCATCATCTACTGAGTTAACAGCGGCGGAGAGAGCACGTGTAACGCGTACCGGGTCACCACGATACGCTGCCGGTATTCGACCGACTGTGCCCAAAAGCCGAATGGAACATTCCAAGACGTAGCGTTCGAATTGACCCAATTTCCACACGGACGGACGCATTCGATTATAAGAGCCTCGCCATATCAACGTTGTGTCATGCATTACATACTCTTTACGCATATCACGATCCTCCATGTAGACTTGATCATTGCGACACCATGGATTGAAGAGTACATACATTGGTATGGGTATGGTGTAAGATTTTGATCCATCGGTCATTAGCTTTGTGTCAATATCCATTCTCCATTCGGTGACGGGACATGTAACTGTGGGTTTTATCAGCACCGTCATAGTATCGGCTTCATGCATTTCAATGCCAGCACCCCATTCGTATATATCACCAAGATAGTCAATGCCATCACGTGGTACAATTGCAATTAGAGTACCATGTCCGGGACTTGGTTTCTTCTCATCGGCCACGGTAAAAATGAAACTTATGGCGTCCGTAGTTGGATTGAAGGCACGATTGAAATGTATACGCAAACGGAAGGGTTCCCCACGACGTATAATTAGCACTTCTTTGGCTGCATAGAAATGATCGGTATGATGATCATCGTGATTTTCATTCAGACATAAATCGACATGACGAACGCCAAGAATGGTGTCATCTTCGGTATTATCTGTAATATAAAAATTTATAATATGAGCACCTTTTGAAACATTTGCCATATTTATATGTAAATCAATATATTTCATTCGACTTGAATTCAATTCAATATAAGCTTTTAACCAATCTCCCACAGCTGTTTTTTTATATTTGTAATTATTAACAACACAGCCTACAATTGAAACTTAAAAAACATCATTTGCATTATTGCAGTTTAATTGAATATGTCTGAATAGATCTATCCAAATTATTTTTCTGAATAAAAAAGTAAGATGACGATGAAATCAGAAACTCCTTTTTTTTTCAAAATGATAGAAACCCAATAAAAAAGTTATATCGTAAATTACTGAAATTTGAAATTCTTTTTGTTTGTAGCAACGAAGAACTTAATTCTCAAACGATAATTGAATCGAGTGGCGGCATTTTTCTGTGCATCGAAACAAATGTAAAGTAGGTATTATGAAGATTTAGACCGGTCTAATGTATATCATATAGAATTTAATTGAACATGTACATTTCAGAAAATATTTTTACTTGCATAGCGATGATGATCTAATAACTAAAAGTACTTATACTCGTATGTAGTTGCGCGATTTGATTTTAAGATTTTCATTTTGTTTATTCAGATTATTGAATTTATGTGTAGATGTTCATACATTCTAATTTTTGCATATATATTTGAATATGTACTTATATTGCATATTAATCCTATGTAAATATCTTGTCAAATTGTTAATGGCACCTTCAATAATGCCATGGATTATCACCGGCATTGTGAATCCGTTTTGCGTACATCGTTTTTATAGCTTTATTCAAATAATGTTTATTTTTATCACATATCATACAAGTCCATGTGACAACAATGTATCCATGTTTATTATGGAAATTATATTGTACAAAGTATTGTAAATTATTTCATACAGATATGACTGAATATATAGACGAAAAATTGGGCGCTGTAGAATAATCCATTTCAAAAAGAAACAACATATTTAATTTTTTCAATTATTTTAGATGGTTTAAATAACATTAGGGTATTCGACTGACAAATGAGCTACTTAACATATGTACGAGTATGTGTCAGAATATGCTTCTTAGAAAAACATATGTATATTTATTTACGTAGGTGTACAATTGTAAATATAGCTGATATTTGTATTCACTACATAGAAAGTTAACATTAAATTGGCTCTGTGCTTTCCTTTTGTTTTTTTTTATTTTGTTGAGTTGTCATCAACATTTATAGGCACTCATTGTTAAAAACACAAACATATAGAAGTAGTAATAAATCTTAAAATCATAAATTGGGCAAATCTTTAATCGGACACATTAACTTGAAATACTTATGGATTTGCTACTTTTGTTGCATACATACAGTAGGCTCCCATATAATAAGATTAATATGTAATGCGATGTATGAAATTGTGATAATGAAGTGAAAATATTGTCGAAGTTCAATGATGTTAGAGTAGCTTCAATTACTAAATACAATGGCTAGTAGTATAATTTATTATCAAATTGTTTGAAATAAGTATTTCTCAAACAATAATGTGTCAAAAAGCCGATACCAAATTTAAAATGTTCTTAATTTTGATTATACATATCTGAGGGTCATTATGTTTAATTTTTTTTATAACTTTTGTGTATTTGAATATATTAATAAAATCTTATATGGGAACTTTTGGTACCAATAAAGTCCTCGCACTTTTTAAAACCTAATATATGCTATACGAGAGTAGACTGTATATACTTTTTTTCATTTCAAATTCATCATTTTATTATTTATATGATCGCATTAGCCATTTGGCATCATTAATAGCAAAACAAAATATCTTTTTTTGTTTAGCATTTAGCATTTAAGATAATGTTTCTCATTACATTTTCTTATAAAAAAATGGAAAATGATTTATTTAAGGAACGAGTCATCTGGATTTTCTTGAGAATACTTATGAATTTTCTACACAAATCACTGAAATCATATTAAAATACTTTGGGTTTGTTTAACAATAATCAAATAATCAGCAAATAAATGCATTTACTATAGATTTAAAATTAAGATAATTTTCCAATTTAATTGAAATTGCTTTAAACCACCGCATACAACTCTGGAGATTGAAATAACATTTTTGTTATTTTATGAATAATTTGTAAAAAAAAAAATAGAAGAAATATAATTAAAAATGAACATTTAAAATAAACATGCAATATTGAAAAATTAAAAGAAAATATTTATTAGCCACATATTTTTAGCGTTCCAATTATAATTAAATTCTTAGCTTGTGATGATATGATATGGAAATTATAGTTGACTTTTCTCAAAAAATATGGTTCTGTAATTGTGGAGAAGCAGCAACCTTCAATTTTACGAAATGATATTATCGCAGCAGTGCAATCATTTGTGATTAAATTTTGCGAATTTATTTTTAAACCTTAAATGCTAAATAAACGTAGGCAGTTTTGTTATGTTCTCGTAATACAAACCATCAGTTGTCAATTAAAATTGCGAATTATCGAATGGGTGGGGTGAATTTTAAACTAAAATTGCATTCCGATAATTTGCTGTAATTTTGCTGCCGTTTGAACGTAGTATCATAACAGGGCAGAAATTTTGGTAACTTCGAAAATCTTTGTTTAGGTAGTTTGAGCCGGATGACATTAAAGGCTGACAAAATTTGTCCTTAACATTTTACAAATACAAATATATGAATAAATAAACGTAAATATGAATGTTTGCCGAAGCACAGCATCCAATTTTCGCAAATAAAGAAAGTTTATAGAAAATTGTTCCAGTGCAAAAAAAAATAAAATATTTATTTAAGTGAAACTTTCAATGAATAGAACAGGAACCACAATATAATTTTTGATATTCAAAGTTTTTTAATTTTCTATTAAATTCTGGATAGCTTAAAACTTTTGGAAATTCCACTAACAAGATGGAGTTTTTGATCACTTTCAATTTTCACCCAATTACTTAAAGGTTTTCATATAAAATTCATAAAATAGATTTAAGCGATTATTTCTTTTTGCTATAGATTTATTAATAACAAAATTAGATATAAAAAAAACGCGTAATTTTTTGTTATACAAGCTTAACGTGTTAACATGTAGAACTGGTCGCATATTTGAATAGAATAGAATACTCTAAGAGGCAGAGGGTAATCAGAAGTATGAAGTCATACATGTTGTTGGTATACAAATAATTTTGAGATTAATTACTTTCTGTGAACGGCTGGAGTGTACGATATGGATTGATAGGTTTCGGCGGTGTTAACCAACGTTGTGCCCAATGTGGTAGATAGTTTGAATACCAGGACATTATTCTGAATATTTCTTCTTTTTCTATTTATGTATATCTTCTTGGTTTTTTATTTCTTTAGAACGTATTTTAATTTTAAGTAGTCTTTATTAGTTATTATAATTTTTTTTTTCATTAAAAATCAGATCACACTTTAAAAATAAAATATTTAAATTTGTTTTTGTTTATATCAATATCACTTTTTATGCATATAAAACTATTTGTATACGGAACTGCGTATTCTAATTATTTGTTCAATTAATTTTCAACATTTTTTCCATATACTATTTCTTCCTATTGTAATTGCAAATTATGGTATGATGATCGTGTTAGCACAAGTGATCACGGCAATAGACTGAACAAATGCAGCAATAAATTGATCAATCGCACATAAGCTGTAAAGCACGAGAGTAGCCAAATATAAGCATTATAATGATGTTGATGATGATGATGATGATGCTTTATAACTACCAACGCGTTGGAGTATTTTTTGCGAGAGAACTAGCAAGAGAATAAGTTTTGTTAGTGGGCTGGTTATTTGGTTGGTCAATTAGTTAGTGTTTCTATCGCTGGCGAGGCATCTGGTTATACTCGAATGTTTTGCATGTACATATCAAAATACTAAGTAGTATATACGTACAATTCTTGGGGATATACGTTTGCGTTTAAAGATAAGCTTTGTACGAATTCGATCAGTCTCGACCGTACTATTACGTCACTGGTATGACATTTAAATCACAAACTTTCAAATCGCCGCAAACCACTTATGTTATCAGCATGCGAACTCTTGTGATGTAGTAGGTCTCCCTCCACCACGACTACATACTATTGAATACTGAGTCATCAAACAATGTCAGTCACGGATTTTAATTGAGAGTAAAAGTTCTTAGTTTTTTTATTAAATACATTATTAATTTTCTTCTAAGATTTTTATTATTAGTGGCGCTTAGAGTGAATCGTATTACATATATAAATATATGTATACGTGAATAAATATGTAAATAAATGGGTGACTTCATTCATTCAATGTTTGAAGAGTAGAATACTCACATATAGTACGTACGAGCACCGATATGATGTATGATTAATCATTAAGGGCCAATATACATGTCGTATGTACAATACATTGGAATTACCGAAAAACATATTCGAAATGAATGATTTATTTATTTTTAGCAGATGTAGAAATTAATCATTAAAATTTGTAGTTAAACAAAAAAAAAAAAATAATTGAGACCATTCCAATTTGTAGGGGAAATGCATGTAAGTTAGGCTTGCATGTATGTAAATCACAGGTTAATTGCTGATTTAATGAATGTTGTGTTTCATCATTTTAAATTTGATAATGTGCTTTGATGTGCTTTAATAGCACACATTGCCTCTAAGCAATTTTGAAAAAGATTCTATTTCCTATATATATAATATTAAAACTCTGGAAATAAGTTTCCTTAAATTTTTTGGTTAATTTTCAATTTTGTGAATTAATGATATTGCTTCAAAGTCTCATATTCACACATTGCAATATCTCAGTTTATACGGGTGACGGATTCGATGACACTACAAACTTGTAAATTAGGTCGCACGCCGGAAAAAAATTATTAAACCTTTTTTACGTATTTTACAGAATTTTAATGCAAATGGGTGTTAAAAAAACTTCCGAGAGTGAAAATATATATTTGGAGGCATTGTTCAGTTACCACTAGAATTACATAGCCATCCCAAAAATATAAAATTAAGATCTTCGACGCACCAGAGCAGTTATACTCTAAATGGATTTTTGCAGTTCACCTCATATTTCTTTCTAACCTCAAAAACTGAGCAAAAACACCGAATCTATAATTTTTGGCTTCAGAAAAAAAGATAAAGTTAAAAATATAACTCTTAGCCAACCTTACAAGAATCAGTCGATAACTTTATAGCCTTAATGGAGAAAAATTGCATTTTTATATTATAGAAAACAATGCTCAAATAATTTGAACATCCCCTACGTTTTATTAGCCATTAAATTATTAAAAAAATATTTAATTATAATTATTAAAAAATTATAATATTCTATAAGTTCAAAACATTCCTTTATTATTTTAAATGCATTCCCTTATGTTTAGTGTCGTGATTAACAGCAGGCGTTGCTTGTTGAGTAATTATTCGGTTATCTAAAATCAATTTTTAACGCTTGCCTGTAAATTTATGTAAATGTGTTTAGATGAATATATATTTAAAAATTAACCACACAGCATTGTCAATTCAAATATTCAAAACCTTTGACTAACATTTTCAGTAGAAAATAAAATGACTACCCATTGATTGTATAGGTAATTGTCAACACATTGTCACATCATATGTTTCGATAGCAAATAATAATTATGGTGTATCATTTATGTATTACTAAATGATTTAAATGACTTACAATATTTTTTTTCGTTGTAGAATTATTTAAAAAAAAAATTAAGTACACGACAAATTCTTTGAAAAATATTATCATAATTTGTGCAAACAAAATTTGTTTATTTGTTTAATTATTTACTTGTGTTAGATGTAAACAAACTCACAGCAAAGTAGAAATATTTCTCACATTTTCTTGTTTAAATTATAGAATATTGTTATTATTTTATAAAAATGTTGCGAATGGCATAATTTGCCACACAACACCATATTGACTAAAATATTTATGTGTCGATGAGAAGAATTTCGCATAAATCGTGTTTAATTATATGGATAATTGAATTCGTACAGTAGCTATAAATGAATTGTATATGTAAGCATATGATTATATAATTAATCAATTGAATTGAATTGAAATCAATTGGGTATAAATTATTAGAAAATGGAAATCGCGTTCATTGGAAACTGTTTTACTTATAAACATTATTTTACTCTGTTTAAATCGACATTTTGAAATTATAATGTTTTGGTAAAACAACAAAGATAATATGAACGGTTTTTGTTCTAATGTAGAATTTTGAAATACTAGTAGGTATCACGTTTCAGCCGCAGCTCCTTTATATGTACATATTGACCTAAATTTTACACGTCATATAACTTATGCCACTTTTCAGTTATCAAAGCACAAGAAATGTTAAATTTGAATAACAATAACTATGATTAATTGAACATGTTAAAGTTCGTGATTGATTTCATTGAATAGGTCATTAATTTATAGAAGTGTGAATTTATTAATTGGATTTGGTTTATTGTATATTTAAATAACAAGACAAATTTATGTTTTAGAATAAAATAAAAATTCTATTAAAGATCTTATGTATTCTGTATTCTACTTTCCATAGAAATTTATTATCTGCTTTAAATGTATATTATTTTGAACTAGATTCCGCTTAAAAAAAAATTATTGTAAAAAGTTCTTGAAAACAATTTTCAACTTACCCTTAAGAGCGGCGTTTTTGTTAAAGTTCATCATATATACTGATCCTCTGCGTCGTTGCTCTTTAGGACTCCAGTAGCCATACGGACAATGTTCAGTACAACATTGACCACTACAGCAACATCTTTTCAGTTTATTACCCATTTCAATTCAACGATAATGCATTAACTATTTCTTATTATTATATTTTTCCTTTTTCAATTCACGGATTTATTTGCATAATTTTCAAATTGAAAATTCTTCAATTTGTCTGTATTTGTGAAATAAATTATAAACGTGATAAAATGATAATAACGTTCAATAGGTAAACATATGTAGGTAGATAAATGCAAATAACAACAACAACACCAATGACGAGAGTGTTGAAAAAAATGCCGTCGAACTGGTTTTAATGCGATTGAAGCTTCGTATGAAATTTTAAATAATAATCAATGTTAGAACAAAAC
Source organism: Megamerina dolium (assembly GCA_963854835.1). Classification (NCBI taxonomy): domain Eukaryota; kingdom Metazoa; phylum Arthropoda; class Insecta; order Diptera; family Megamerinidae; genus Megamerina; species Megamerina dolium. The sequence continues at coordinate 69,727,649 of OY978529.1, read as the reverse complement.
GAAGATATCCAAAAAGTTATATTTAAAAATATAATTTAGTGTTAACTTTCCTAAGGTAGGTGATAACACTATTTTTGAACGACTGACAATATCAATCAATTTAAATGTACTGTGATCCATTTAAATTTTGTTTAATTACCAAATGTATGAAGCCTTTGTCAAGTTTTCAGTCGTAGTTAAAATAAATATAAATATGTACACAATGTGACACACCCAAATACTTACACTTTTCAATGATAAATATTCGAATAAGCGTAAAAAGTACCAAATTGAACGTAAATCATATTGTTATACACGCACATAGTTTCATAAAATTTAGTGAATAATACGACCATCGTATATAGACTATATAAGAAACATTTGTTTCAATAAGAAAGTATATGAAAAACAAATAAAAAATAATAGGTTATTATCAAATATGAATGTAAATAAAATGTGTTTTTTCTTTCACACCTAACATGACACTATGATCTCATTTAAATTCCAACTGCTCCAATTTATGATTTAATTTGTTATAGAGAATTTTTTTTTATGTATTACACTGTATTGATGGCACATGTATTTACGCGCGAAATACGATCGTCTTCTGATTTTACATTTAAGTTACAGAATGAAATCAATTGAAAAAATCAGTAGACAGTGGAGCAAATATACATAAATATGAGCACATACATAGTTATATTGTATTGTAAATATATGCATACATGTATCAAGTTGTCCATGACGCGCCATAAAGATAAATTGAAAAGCGTTATAGCAATAGCTTCAACAAATTTGGACAAATCAAGTCCACAAGAATATATTGCATTTCATATGTTGAAATGTGGAATAAAATAATTTTTATTTTCAGCTTTTTCTGGATTACAATAATCAAGAACCTTGCTATGCAATTTTGAAATAATTGTCAAATTAATTTCAATCGAAAGCGAAATTTGGTTTTATATATTACTGCGTTTGTATAAATAATGATCTGATGCAGTAAGATTCTTTCTTTGGAATGAAAACTATATATTTGATATAACTAACAGAAAACTCTACTATTTGTAAAATAGTGCTTTTTTCCTCTTTGCTATTATGTTTATGTTGGATATTTACAAACATGTCCAACAGTTTCACAATGAAAATTTCGCATCAAATAAATCTTATTACTTTATAATCAATATAAAACTTTATTTTTAAAAAATATGAAAAATATATGTATGTAATTTTTTATTTAGAGAAAAATAAAATGTTATATACTACAAATTTGTATCGCATTTCTCATACAAAAGTGGAATTTGTACAAAATATTTAAAAGAATTCTACTAGGAATGAACTTCAATAAAATAAAATACAATAATATGAATAATGAATGTTTGATTTCAAATATATTATATGTATTTATTATATACAACTTGCATCTGATACAAGATGATGTATGATTGGTGCAATATGAAATACATTTTTGTAGGTATATGCAAATTTACTAACTAAAATAAAAATCCCTCATATATTTTTCATTTTTCTATTCAATATGTAAGAAGAAACCACATACATATGTATGTCAAATTCTTCAATAATTGTTGTTGTTGTTATTTCTGAGGTGTTTACACGTTCAAGGGTTGTAATGCAACGTTGCTCGTCGTACTATTCAAAGACGTCGTTGCAGTATTATCATCCTTACTTCCAGTTTGTGATAAATGTTTAACAATATCTACCCAATCCCAGCCACGTGCACGATCACCTTTATGATCAGTACGCTCCCATTGACGACGTTTTTGCGCTTTTGTCAACTGTTCCCTTTTCGGTTCTTTCTTTTTGGCTGCATCGGCACTATCAGATATTTTTATTGCACTCACACCAACCGAATCTAAATCGATGGACTGAACATTCGCATTCTCCGGTTGTTCGGCTGTCAATTCTTCGAGACGATCTTTTAAACATTCGAATAGAGTATAAGTCATGCCACAGCCAAGCCATTGTTGAGCCTCTTCCAAAAGAACTGATTTAATTTTATCTTTAACAACAGGTATTCTAAAGCATAGAAATTAAAGTAAATTAGATTGTGCACAGTTGAAAAAAACAAGTAAATTCTTCATTACATATTTCTGTTATAGAATGCATCCATATTAATTGTTGGCAATTCATTCGGGTAATTTTCAATCCATTTGATCTCGACTAGAAACGATTTATAATTATCCTCATCGCCATACTAACAAGACAAAAGAAACATTAATATTTTGCACTCAGAAGTAAAACGAAAGAGTTCATTTGTACCTTGTATTGAAATGTTGTCGCATCGAGCTCCTTGAATGCATCATCGCCTTCATAGATCGATTGTAATGCTTCACGCTCTTCTGCCTGCAGCTCTAAGTATTCAGACATGATGTTAGGAGTATTTTTAAGTTAATTTTAAATTAAAATGATTTCTGCACAAATTAAACAAAAATAAGAAAAAACAAATTTAAATTGCTTTCATGCTTTGAAAATTAAAAAGCAAACAGCTGATCAACAATGTGTTCCACTGATTCAGGGTTGCTGTCACATCGAAACTAAAAGGTAGTCAAGAATATTCTTTGGTTCCTGTTCTCTTTTTATGTTTTTAATATCACCTTTAAGGCCCTGCTACACAATCAATATTTCGCATGATATTTTACAGTATTGTATTATTTATTGAACATGCAATCTTGATGGATCTCTAAATATTATATTTTGAATTCCATCAATATGGATCACAGTCCAATTACAATAAATATTGATCGTGTGACAGGTCTTTCAATATAGAAAGGTGCTAGTTTTTAATCCTGCCGTTTTGCCGTTTGCATACGCTATTGGAGATATTAACTTTTAGTTTCTTAACGTACTGCAAATTATAACAAATCAATTTATTACTAGTTTTTACTGGAATAGTGCTCTCGTACTTGAAAGATTTGCAACGATAGCAAACCGAGAGCGTAAAAACTTAATAAAAAAAAGAAGTAGCTGCCAATTTCTATTAGTAATAATTTGCAGCATATAAAAATACATGTATCAAAATCAATTGGTTATAAGTATACTTGATAATTTTTAATGCTTACCGTTCACGTAATTTTTCCCAAAAGTTTTCTGTTCGTGAGAATATATTACTCAATTTTGATTTTACTCTCTTATTGTAAGATTTTAGTGAACAAACCTAATATGCTGAGAAATATTTTTTTGTGTACAGTAAGAGATGAATAAAAGTACAAAGATTTTCCACGGGAAAATAGGTGCTCAGTGTGAGAAATCTATTTTTTCATATTACTTACTGAGGTTGTAATCGAATCAACGCGTATTTATTGCAAATGGTAGCATATTTCGTAAATATCTACATTCATTAGTTTTGTGCGCTCTACCATCATCAAACCAAAGCAATGAAACAGATGAGAAAATACCATCAACAATTGTGACGGCTTAGTAAACTAAGAAAAAAAGACAACTTTACAATACTGCTGATGAACTACCACCACCTTCTAATTCCACCATGTTTGTACATGTGTTAGGAAAGAGGAGTCAAAATAAACAATGAGAAACATAAGTGTTGCACATTTTTATTATTTACTTGAAAATATTTAAATGTTCTCATGGAAACACAAATACATATAAATGAGTTTAATGAATTATGTAAATATTTTCCTATTAAATTAAAATTCTAATCTAATAAATTTAATTTGACCTTTATTTGTCTATTTAAATGTGGTATTATAATATTTAAAAAAAATTTCATTGGATATTGGCAACACTGTTCGCACTGTTACAAAAGCACGTTTTTCTACTGCTTCGAGGGAAGTGTATGCGATTTGAATTAAGGCACATTTTAAAAATTTGTCTATTTTAAGATAAGTATTAAAGTTCATCTTAGTAGTAATTAATTGTAAATATGGAAAATACAAATAAGGAACACGAACCTTTACCAGCTGTTGTCAGTTCGAGTGAAACATCGACCGAAGACAGCGTGGTACATGTGAGCGACAAAAGTGAAACAGGTAAACCGATACCAAATTTTTTATATCATTCAATCAATAACAAGTAATTATGTATTTCATTTAGTTAAAGCTGGAGAAGACTCAGTGGCAATGGATCTATCGGGACAAGATATAGCAAAACCTGTATGTAGCAATGTGGAAACCGCCTTGGATTCTAATGATAATAAAACAGCAGCACTTAATGATTCGTCAGATGAGCATTTAAGTCCAGAAGTGATAATGGACACGGATATTGTAAATTCTAATGATCCAGTAGAAATTATTGTATCGGAAATTCCTAATACGTCTTCTGAACAAGAATCTAATTTGACAGAAGATGTAGTTAATTCCAATACCACAATAGGATCACAGCCGGAGGAGAAATCAGAAGCTACAGCACAAGAGGGAAATTTGTCAGGAATATGCCATCCTATAGCCATAGAATTAAATACTAATACTATTGAAATAATGAATATCGCTAATGAATTCAAGGAAACAGAACACACAGCAGTCTCCTCGCCAGAAATTCAAACTAATGAAGCTCTAGCTATGGATGTCGAACATACAGAAGGCATTGTTATACAATCAAACATATTGCTAACATCAAGCTGTACACATGAAGAAAATCCGACTACTACAAAAGCGACAATTTCGGCTAATCGATCAAGTCTCAGTTTATTGGCACAATATGAGTCTGAAAGTGACGGTACCCACACCGATACAGATAGTGAATCCATTGTAGAAGTACCAATTGCCTCAAATGCCAACTATCGTAATCAAGTAATCGAAATAAATTCCGATAGCGACGATGAGTCCACTACAGATTCTGATTCTTCTGATGCTCCCGATGTAGAATATTTGGATAAAATACGTAACCAAATTGATAAAACTATTGAAGTCAGTCACAGTGATGATGATGATGATGATGATGATGATGATGATGGTGATGGTAAGAAGACAAGTGAAAAGAAAAAACGTACACCACCAAAAGTGAAGGGTGAAATGTTACTTGATGATTTACCACCCATACAAGATCTACACATAACCGTACCAGAAGAAGAGTGCATTGAATTGGGTAAGATACATTCAATTGTCGACCAGTTGGTGTTGGTCGGTACTTTGCCCAATTCGATTTTGCTGAATTTGGATACGGTACTCTTTTTGGATAAGGGTAAACGAGTACTGGGCGAAGTATTTGATGTTCTGGGACAAGTCGCAGACCCACTATATTGTATACGCTTCAATTCGAACGAACAAATTCTCGAAAAGGAAATCAAAGTAGGCGATATTGTATATGTGGCACCCAAAACGGAATATACACAATATGTCATATTGTCGAGTTTGATGCAGATGCGCGGTTCGGATGCCTCATGGGAGAATGATGTTGAACCACCACCACGATTTCTTGACTACTCGGATGACGAAGAAGAGCGTGAAGCACGTGCATCGCTGCGTAATAAGGATCGTCCGCGTGATTATGATGAGCGGTCGAAACGTACGCGTACAAATTCAGAATCGTCCATTGATTCTACGATGTCATCATCTACAATGGCATCAACATCAGCCTCAACATCATCATATCGTCCACCGCATCGTCGTGGTCGAGGTCGCGGTTCGAGACGTGGTCGTGGCGGTGGTGGATATCAATCGCACAATAACGATTACACAAATTCTTCTTCCCAGTATCCTCAATATCATCCCAATTATAATCGTGGTAGTTGGCATTCAAATTATTATCAACCATTTCGTCCGGGCATGCCAATGAACTATGGTATACCTCCCCCACCACCACCACAACAAGTACCTCATCCCGCTATGTTTACTCAGCCACCTCCAATGCATCACCCATCACAATATAATGCCCACCCAGTGATGCCGCCATCAACTGTTACATTACCACCTCCAACTGCAGCACCTGTGTATGCTCCAGCATATGCAATGAATCAACCACCACCAGTCGTTCGCATTCCCATTTACCCACCACCCTTTGCTACAACTTCAACAGCAGCAGATGCGCCACCACCGCCAGGCACTCAATAAAAGAATGAATTTCATTTCATCAAATTGATTTTAAACTTTATTTCGTTTAAAAAATATTTCCTTTGCATTGCGTGTAAAAGGTATATTTAAAAACATTATCTTAAAAATTATTGTAAATAGGTACATAAAGTGGTTACTTTTATATGTGTGTGTTATTTTTCATTTACTACTGGGTTGAGGCGGAAAAAGAAATCCATTATTTTCTATTATAACAATGTCACTTTCCCAACGATTGATTTAAATTTGCTTCATGAGTCATTTAGCGTAAAAATAATGGATTTATTTTTCCCCAATCTGATATCATATTCAGAATGTATTAACATGCTATTAGAAATATATATAAAAAAAACCAATAACAATAAAAAAACAAACGGAATTTCATTAGCCACTTAGTTTCATAGATGGGTGGGATTATGTTTGTGTAAATAAATAAAATATTTCAATTTGTTCGACATTTTCACGAAATCCATTGAATTATAAATCATTACTGTCTGGCTCTGCTTGTAGTATGATTTGGTCTATTATTATGTCATTTGAAGTATATATACGATTTGATATTGTAAATTGCGAGATTCAACCATCTTAGAGTTCTTCTTACTTTCATTATAAATAAATTTTAATTAATTTCTTTTACTTAAATTGTTAAAAATTTGCACTTTCTCAGATATTCTCTTGAAATGAGCACTCTTACGATCTAATTGTGTTTGGACAAAAGCAATTATTTTCGTTAAGTAATTATGTCTTATTATGGTTTATTTATGCTTGTTTTTGTTAAACTTAACGAAACAAGCCAAAATTAATACTTATTATTTATTTAAAAATTGTTGCAAAGCTTCTTTTTTTTTTAGCAGGCACAATATTTACAAGAATAATGCATATTTGCGCAAGCTTTATTTCTATAAAATCGGAAAAAATCTTTAAGCATATTTACAATAATATCTATAGATGTGCGTGTCTATAGGTGTATTGCTTTAAAGCTCTAAAAAGCCACTTAGCACTTGCTTTATGCCATAAACGAATCTTTTATCGAATTCAAATTTGATCGAATTCTACAACTGTACTGTATATAATGTTCATCGCATATGAAAGAACTAATATTCTAAAATATGTATTGCATTTAGTAATTGCTTTTTCATGTAATTCAATATCAAAATAATTAATAAACACATTCTATAACTGGTAATGATCCAAAATTCACTTTCGAACGAATTCGATTTACCTATCGGCTCGGCAATCCTCAACAAAACTCTGTCTTTCAATTGGTGAAATGTAGATCGACTGTATTTTGACTATAACTACGCTTTAACCTGGATAAATAGTGAAATTCAGTATATTTTAGCGTCACTGTACTCATATATATTTTACATTTGTTGTTTTGTTGCTTGTGACTTGGCACCGCGCGAGCAGCGAAAAAATACTGATTATTCATTCTTATAATTTTCTACAATTCTACAACGTTCCTTCAGCAATACAATAACAACAGTGATATTATCTTGTGAGTCACCTTGTTTAGCCATTTCGATTAGTTGCTTTGGAATGTCTTCGATGGACTGATTAATATCGCACAGTGCATTGTAAATGCACTCAATTATGGACGATTCCGTCACATGATCCCATAGACCATCTGTGCCGAGCACTAGAAAATCGTGACTATCCGTCAAGGGAACATCAACGAAATCAGGTTCAGCTATTACAGCTCGAACACTGTAGTCACCAATCGAACGTGATACGTTTAGGATGCCATTAACTCGCCAGTGTCCCTGAACGAACATAACCGCACCTCCCGCTTCGGCCGATTCGATACGTTTGCGTTCATCCATGGAATCGGGTTTGTGCGATTTAACCAATTGTAAACTGGCCGCAGGACTAACAAGTAATGCTTTAGAATCGCCCACCCAAGCAACATAGAGGTGTGTGGATGACGGCGCCGTCGTCGATGTTCGGTGTTGCAATAAAGCACAAACTGCGGTAGTCCCACTAGAAATGTGTTTTTGTGTAAACATTTCGTCAGCCTGCAAAAAGGCAGCCTCAAAAGCGTCACGATAGTCATTAATGGTATTTGTAACATCGTCAAAGTCATCTGTTTTCATCACCCTCAATCGTTCTGCCAGCAGATTTGGTAACTGTGTGGACGTATAGCTGGCTGCCAAAGAGCCAGAGTGTCCATCAAAAACTCCATAGAAACTATATGGACGCTTCAATTGATACAAATCACTAAATCGTTCGAGACAGATGTAACGATCTTCCATTTTGCGCGGTTTATTTTTGGCGCTGCCAAATGTATATGACGGCTGGTGGGCGGGATCAGAATTTAATGTTGTGCTACAATTACACTTTTCACCACTACAGAGGCTCTTCTCTTCTACGTAATTCTTGAGGTTTGCCAATTCGGCATTATCGGCAAGCCGTGTTAGCAATTTCTCCAAATTGTTCACGACAAATTTTTGCAATTTCACCAAATCGTATTGAATTTCGAACCCCGCCATCGAAGTACTGTTTGTAGTAGCGCATGCAAAATCACATTCCTTTGCATTGTGACACTCTTGCTCGACGTCTGTAACGACCGCACGCAAGAGTGGAAGTTGAAAATTTCGTGGGCAACGTTTCACCTGTAATTGCTGCCATACTGCCACGATGATCTCAGCATGTAATTCTTCGATTGTTACGGGATATGTCTCATTGTTATTGCGCGTCATACAATTTCTCATTTCGGCGCCTCCAGCACCTGTAACACTAACAACATTAACATCCTTTTGTTCACGCAAGAATTCTTGAAATTCACGTAAACGCGCACATTCAAACTCTTGCGTTTCACTAGACATTACGTTTATTTATTTTTTTATTATGATGATTTACATGCGACTTTTGTGTTCTATGTTCTTTTTAATGCCACTTTTCATTTATGTTTTGCGTCTACTTTTTTATTTGCATTCAATGCCGCCGTCGACTGACTGTCAAGGCCGTGTTCACTTTTATAGCTTCAATGAAATGTCATTATTGTGGTCCATATTACACCTTCAATTTAACTTGTTGATAATTCTGTTTTGTGAAACGCACACAAGAAAGACTTGGAATCATGAAATGAGTCTTAAATAAAAATTTGATTTGGCGTAAAATGAGTTTCAACGTACTAATTACTTGTGAACACAAACATTTATATAATGTCTGCCCGTCTCTTTCTTTAAACGGATAAACGTGAGTTCATGCGTTGCTGTAATTGTATGTAGAAAGAGAAAGAAATCACTTGATCTTGTTATTTTAAATTTATAGATGCATATTAATAGATTTATATCTTAGTCACTTTCAACCTAACAACTTCTAACAAATCTTAATCGACCCAGTAAATATTTTTTAATAAGAATTGATTACAAACTTAGACAAATTTTTATCTAAGACTCATTTCACAATTACAAGTCACATATATTAAACGGTTTCCCAAAATTATCTCGTCGTCATTAAAAATTTATTAGAAAACGTAACTGAAATTTTCGTTAGAACTATTTGGAAAATAACCAGTTATTATACCAGTAGCTATATATCTATCTGGTAAAACAAACTCCTCGTTTTAATATAAAATATGTTTCAACATGAAACATTGCCTAAGTTATAGATAAAATAAAAATCCACCTTAAATTATGTATTGGCTTTTTGATAGATTTGAATTATTTAAATGATCTTAATTTTGACTGAAACTCGGGGCCAAGGATTTTACAATTGTATTTTCGCAGGACCAAGAAAATCAAGTACATAGTGTAGCCAAATTTTAGTATCTGCTATTCTGACATACTCGTAAAAATTTGACAAAAAATACAACGAATTTTATCAAGTAAGTCAGCTGTTTTTGGAAATTTTGATTCTAAGCTCTTTTAATTGTTAAAATCCGTTTTAAAAAATCGGTAGTTAGTATAGAAAATTACGACGCAACATGTTAGTGCAAAACAAATTGGCCCGTAGTGATAATCAAAATTAGAATAATCTTTAAATTAGAATCGGCGTTTTGACAAATTTTTGTAAGGAAAATGTGTCAAATAAGTTGATTCTAACTTGAAGATAATATTAATTTTGACTATAACTACGGGCCATTACATTTGTGATAATAATTACCACAAATGTAATGATAATAATTACCACAAATGTAATGGCCACAAAAAAAAAAAAAAAAAAAAACGAATAATAAATATTGTATTGTGTATTGTGTGTTTTTCTTATGCAGTGTGCACAAGTTCAAAAATCCTAAAGTAATGTTTTTTATTGCCGTGAATATCTTTTGATTGTATTCATTTTCTGCTTCACCAATTTAAATGGATTGCTGGTTACAAGAGACTGTGTAATTAGTGTGATTGCTATAGCGAATATTAATTGAAATTAATTGATGGAATTAAAATCAAAAAAAATTTTTGCTGTAGCGATATTAAAGACTTTGAGAAAAAACTATACGTAATATTTAAATTTTAACATTTTTGAATTTTTTGGCATTTTAGCGATCAAAAATGTAGGAATTCGGATGCTAAAATTATTTATTGCTTTTCAATTGCAGTTTGCAAAAATATTCTTGTTACCTTGTTACAGTTAAAATTATGATTAATCTTAAATTTACATAAGTATTCTGGTTACCTTAGTTACAGTCAAATTTGTAATCTTAAATTTACTATTGACTAGATTCACAAATTTCCCATAAAAAAAAACCTACGAAAAAGCTCCATACTACGTTTAAGTTAGATATTAATTTTGCCTGTAGCTACGAGTCAATGTTTCTATAAAAAAAATGAGATTTATAAAAACTATAAATAATTGGCATGCCATGAAATCATGAAACATAAAACAAATATGAATGCCATTCGAAAGACTGCGCTCTGAAAATATAATCACGTGTGTATGTGTTCTCACCTTAAATAGGTTTGTGTCATAATTTAGAAAGAGAAAAATAATTTTCGTTAGAATTTAAATTGACAAAGTAATGAATTTGAAATTCCAAATATGTGCTAAGTAGCTAAAAAAGCCGAAGCTCAGTGGTTAGTGTGTTCGCCTTCTGATCTGTAGGTCGTGGTTCAATCTCCGGCTGATGCATAACAAATTTAATATCGAAAAGATTTTTCTTTCGAAGGGTACCCACCTGTCGGCAAGCAATTGGCAATTCTTCCGACAGTAACAACTTGCCATGAAAAAGCTTCTAAAAGAACTCTGTGACGAAGCTCTCAGAAAAAGTGATGTCACAAGTGTTCTGCCGTTCGGAACCGGCTAAAATAAGTAGGTCCATTCTAATACTGTCCAAAATTTAAGACGCACAACAGTAATGGAAGAGAAGCTTGGCCAATGAGCCCTTTGGGGCTTTAAGTGCCACATATTTATTTTTTTAGCTAAAAAATAATTGTACCGTTATTATAAGTAAAAAGAAGAAGAAAAACTGAAAGAGAAATTGCACAATTTGTATTTTCCTACCACAATGCGATCACTTAAAGTTTTTTATGGATAATGAAAAACACATTTTATTGCTGTTTTAATAAAATTCTTTTATTTAAAATTTATCAATTTGTTTTCATAAATAAATCACTGTATCATACATATATGCATCCTATACACAAATGTATATAAGCAATGTGCTAATTGAACTACGAAAGGCGATAAAGCTACTACGCATAATAATTGTATGTATAGGCTATTGTATGAGTGTAGTAGAAATAATAATTATATAGAAAATAATAATTAAAAAAGGGCACTCTTCTCTAATCTTATTGGAAGCTCTTTTTTTATAGATAAATTAAAACTACAATGACTACTACTTATATGTAGATAGTTAAATAACAACACAAATATATTTAATAAGTAAATAATTCAGAATAACAAATTTATTTAGTAAATAGTGTTATAACAAATACAGGTATGTAAGCGTGAAATTATGAATATGTAAATATGGTGTTAATGAGATATGTGACTGTGTAGAAACTTGTGTTTGCCTAAATGTGTAAATAAGTATTACTTAAATATAATGTGCATTTTACTATATATATATATGCTATATAATATGTAAGTTCATATTTCAATATATTTATATGTACTATGTACTATTTGTATTTGTATGTACTATTTTGTATTGCATTATTTAAAATTTTAATTAGCATTAAGTTAAAATTGCTGCATTTTTATCATCTGTCAAATAATAAGTATACATATACATGGCGAAAGTATTGTAGCTAATATTAACATTTATACTAATTATATGTATGTGAGTATGTATTTATAATTTCGTTGCAAAAAATGGAATGGAATTTGTTTGATTCGAGAATTTTAATTGAATATAAAACTAACTGGCCGCTTTTAGTATACTAAGCATAAAAAGTTTTGCCAATAATATATAATATTTACATATATGCATGCGTCTATGTGTATTGATAATTTATTTCTTATTATTACAATTAAAATTCCTTAACTTGACATATTTTGGTAATTAACACAGAAGAAAAGCATAGAAAAACAAAAATAAAATTTATTAAAATAACGGAATATCATTTGGAATTAGTTCATTTCATTCTGATTGTAATACTTACTTACTTACTTACTTACTGATTGTAATAAATGGTATTATTATAAGTATGTATATGCGTATAGAAATATTTATGGAGTTTCTATTTAATGTAAGTAGTTTCTGTATATTATTGTAAATTTCCATATGTATGTAGGTTTGTATGTATATAGTTGGATAGTTGGATTAACATTTTAAAAACTATATATATATATATATATATATATATATATATATATATATATATATATATAAATATATATATATATAAATATATATATATATATATATATATATATATATATATATATATATATATATATATATATATATATGTGTATTGTATTCATGTGTGCTATCTCTAAGGGATCTGTTGCTTACTTGTATATATATTTATACATGCATGCATGTATGTAGTGAAAAGTAATTTTTAGAATTACAAATTTAATAATGAATTTTTGACAGTGGCCGTTTGATGTGTTATAGGCAACTTTAATGTTGATGTATAAAGACTACTCTAATACACAAGTATGCATCTCTATGGCTACACGTTAATAAAATATATATTGCTGTATTGTGATTAAGACATTATAATAGAAGAAAATATATTCAACACTATATTTCGTTTTGTTGTTTTGTATACAACAAGTACAGCACATTTTAGAATTGTTAGCATTTTTACTTACTTATTGCATAATTGTATTTGATATACGTACATATTAATCTAAAATTTTATATAATTAAAAATCAATTTTTAAACAACATATTTTGAATTATATACAATGGAGCTTGATGCTTGAATAGCTTCATTTCACATAATTTAACATTGATTTACTTTCAAACTAATTGCTTTTAAATTAATTACACTGCAATAAGAGTATTAAAAACTAATGCATACACATATTACAATGGCTAAGTACTAAGGCAGAAAATTTGCTTACATTTGGAAGAAATACATATGTATTATTCGATATATAATTCACATAAAAATGTAATCAAACTAAATTTAGCTAATATCATGTATGAGTACTACAATATCGGGTAACTAAAGAATATATTTGTGAGATAAAGTGCCAAAATCAAATGAGAATATTTTTGATAGAAATTCTTGTCAAAAATAAAACAAAAAACTTCTTTCTACTTGCTTTGACTTCATATATGTTGCTTTTCATGTATTTATAATATGTCACATAAAAGAACAACAATTTCAAAATGTCAAAATATATTCACCAAGGTTGATTTTGATCCTTTTTTTGCTTTAGTATTGTCTGAATATCAAATCACAACTAACAAAACAAAATGTTAAACAAATAACCACAACTAAAACTAGTAAAACAGAAATGTGTATAAAGAACAACTGTTTTAGTACCACCACCTTGTTTAATATGCGTTGATATTATTTATTATATTCGAAAATGTTATCGACTTTACTCGACACTAATAATGAGTCGGAATTTTATAAAATCTTCAAGTAATGTATTATATAGACCAAAAATTTCTTTGAAATATCGAAATCGATACCGACATTGGATGGTTGGATGAGTCCCAGAATTCTTGCACGTAGTAAATTTTGAAAATTTTGGAACGGTCCCCTTATTTTCGGAAGGGAGAATGATTGCCGGCGAAGGTTGTGAATTCGAAAAATGAATTTTGCATAGAATGCTAACGTGATAAACGCATTTACTACCAAATTTCCAGTGAGTCACGTTGATTTGCTCGCGCTTTGTTTTTCGTGCTCTACAAAATATGAAACAAAAACGCCTGCAAATGAAAGTGACTCATCGCGTCGTGTTTTGCATAAATCAGCAATTAAAAATATCATTAAATTTTTTTTTTATATTAGTGTTCCAATTATCATTATCGATCACTGCATCACCCATCCCTAAAATATCAATAACTATACAAAAAATCATTCTCCGATATAATATCGATTTTAGAGGTTCGAAATAGAATAAAAATTAAAATAAACATAAATTAATGTAAAACAAAAAATATTCGCATATTCTTATATTCAAAAATGAATATCTAACTTTTTGTTCATGTGTGACAATTGGTCCATCAATATTTTTTTGTATATTTCTCATTTCCATCACTTACGTTCTAAGCTTTCCAATCTAGGCGATATTCATCAACCATCAGTAAATGTCGCTTTGTATTCCAACCTTAAAATGAAACAGAATGGATTAATTTTCCTTAGATATTTTACATGTTAATAAATCGTACCTTCTTGTTGTGCTAAATTTGCAAATTCTTGCCATTTTGCCAATACTTCCCAATATTGTTCTTTAATTTGATTGCGATCTTGTAAATAGGACACCGCAAAGAAATATGCTTTAAGCACATCATGCGGTCGTGTATCGAAATGCAGATAAACACCTAAATATTTTTTACTCTCTGCAATAATGAAATGTTCATGTGGATCGAATGAGGATATTAAATTGTCAATAATATGACTACTGCGATACTCATCGATGAGATTTTTAATTGAAAGACCTAAACGTATATTCAACGATACAGAAACAGTTTGTCCAATAGTGACACGTTCTAATTTGTTGACCTTGTGTGTGTTGTATTAAATATGAAAAATCAAATTATTTTTTGGAAAAAATTGTATATGCATATTTATTATCACTGATAATACAAACCTGTTGCGGTGTAAGCATACGACCAGAACGAAAGAATTCCTCCAATGTTATTAGAAAACGTGATTCATTAAAAGTGCGCAGGCAGACAGATTTTACAGCTTTTAAATTCGCATATAGATGTATTAAAATGACTACAACAAAAATGCTGTAAAGTACACTGTAACGAATACCATAAATTATGTGATTAGAACAACATGAGCATGGTCGAAATGAGTGTAAACTTACGCTTCGCTCTTGATTATTGTTAATAAATATAAACCAATAAAGGAAGCCACTAAGTTAACGCAGGTCTCTTGAGAACTATCCTTTGCGGCGACATCAGCTAAATTGCCGCGTATTGCATGATGTTGAGTTAGAGCCGCTCGTGTAGCACCGCCTGTAAGTGAATTATGTTCCAATTGATTAAAATGCCTATCTTCGAAATGAGTAACACTTACCCGCAACGCCTACAATTGCCTTCAACACTGTCGAACCGCATAGGATTTGTGTACTGAAATGAGGATATTTGGGAAGCACATAAATTTCTATACCCATTGCCACGTCGTTAATAAAATCGGCACGCAAACGCCATTTTTTTGAATCGACATCCAATTGCGAACCCTTCCACCATGAGAAGAGTATACGTCCCAGATGACCGCTACCCTCTTTCATTATCCATGTTACAGTCGCTGAATACGCATTCACTGTCTCGCTACCCACTCCAATGCCTTTTAAGATGGCGTGCGTGCAAAGTGTACCACATATGGTGCTACAAAATGCTTGTACAGTATCCCATATTTGATAGGCGGCATAGTCATCGCTAACACTATCCGGATAGCCTTTGGGAAGAAAGACCTTTTGTAAAAGTCGTAGCACAAAAAATTTCTGTTGAATAACTAGCTTGTCCGCACGCAATGGTACTCTCACTATACTTCTTTGATCTGTGTATTGGACGAAACAGAAAGAATCGAAAATGGAATGGAATGAGGTCCTGACCACTCGATATAAACATACCTGCTGGAGTTACATAGAGAACCTCCTCTCCCTTACTGCCATACTGTTCGCGAAAATGTACTTTCATTATAAGGAATTGATGCGGGCTTCTGTTTTGTACCTCTTGCAGTTAAGAGTTAGCTCACAACCAGATTAATTTTTATACTTTTCTGTGTGTAAACATTCATATGCACACATTTATTTTTTATGACAAGAATGTTACTTCACGAGTCGGTGGTAGAGCAAAGCGATAAAAATTTCCGTCTCCACCGACTGCACACAGCAATATATTCTTTAAATATGTATAAATATGATAAAACTCAATTCCCTGCAGTAAACCAGCTTAGCCAATATTACGACCACTCTGTTTGTATTTGCTTTAATATTCCCCACCCTCTTGGACTCGTTTGCGTTTTGTTGTACCTATTTTCACTTTTGTTTGTTATTCTACTAATTGCACCACCACTTCGTTCGTTTGCTTACTTATGTATGTTTTTTCTACCCTTTCTTGTTTTCAATTTTAATATACTTAGTTCTTACTTATCAGACACAATAATTTAATGTTTTAATTGACTCAAACTTTTTTGTTATTACACCTAATATATTTGTATGTAAATATATGTTCTATAAAATCGAATAATATATTTTCTTTTTTAGAATTAAAAGTATGTATTTTGTAAAAACTTTTGGAAAAATATTTTCACGCTGCAGCTAATTTGCTTTCTTTTCGTCTATCGTCTGTCGCAGGTAAGCAAGTTGTTGTTTTGACACTTTTGATAACGAAATGACAATGAGAGCGGGAGTAAATGTTTTTGACGTTCCATATAGGGTGTTGCAGAGTTTTTAATATTTTGCATGTAGGGTGTTTCATATAATACAATTTTGTGATAAAATGGATCGGTCTCATATTTACTTATGCGATAACAAAATTTAGATTAAATAAATGTTCTTAAAGGTTAACTTAAGAGATTGTTTAAAACAATCAAGTAATAAATAACATTTCTAAACTAAAATTTACTTCAGTAGTTTAACTAATTTCTTAACGATAACGATTTTAGGTCTCTTATTTGTTGAATCTTAAAGGTTAACTTAAGAGATTGTTTAAAACAATCAAGTAATAAATAACATTTCTAAACTAAAATTTACTTCAGTAGTTTAACTAATTTCTTAACGATAACGATTTTAGGTCTCTTATTTGTTGAAATTCCAAACGGCTAAATATTTTAACTACTTTTTGGAAAATCAATGCCTTTGATGCCCTCAAAAATGCTGCAGTTTAAATTGAGTAAAAATTTAAACTATTCTTATAAAATATTGATGGGAAATTTCTGTATTGTTAAATTTTATATGAAAAGTTATGCTACAATAAAATCTATCAAATCGAATTGTGAATAGAAAATATATTTTAGGTGCAATATGAAAAGCACAAATGATGACAAAACATGGTTAAAGTGATTTTTGCGGAAATAAGGCATTGCAGCCAAGAGATTAAAAAATGAAAAGCAAAGATTGTACCAGAATAGATGCATATATATAAGTATATGATGTACGCACATACATACATTTACCCATCCACAGATGCAATAAATGGTATTGCTTACAAGAGCATAATACTGTATCAAGATGAATAAAATTGCATAGGGTGCAACAACAAAGGACTTTATAAAAGGAATCAAATACACTTTCAACACATATTCGCACTCATTGGTCTTTATATAAAATTGCTGACAAAGCAAACACAATGACAGAACCATAAAAAAAAAATAAGGAAGAAGACCAACCAAGTCATATTAAGAGCCACACGGTATCCTTTTATTATTTTTTTTTGCTGTTATTGTTGTCGTTGGAAGAAAGTGGATTTTACAATTAGTTTATGGTCATGGTTAAAAAGGTATAGAATGAGAGAATAGCCTATAAATGTCTGTCGTACCTACATGCATACATACAATGTATATATATATATATATATATATATATATATATATATATATATATATATATATATATATATATATTATATATATATATATATATATATATATATATATATATATATATATATATATATATTATATATATATATATATATATATATATATATATATATATATATTTATATATATATATATATATATATATATATATATATATATTTACCTTCATGCTATGCTACATATAAGTTTGTATGAACATATGTAAGTACACAGATACAATGTGCGAAATTGCATAGAAGTACAATTGCAACAACAACAACAATAGACGACAATAGCCATACAATTGAATTTATCTTGCTTGTTACCCACATGCGGAAATTGCAAATGTGAATAAGCCAATCTGTATATGTATGAGTGAATATTAAAAATATGTGCTACATGAATGCAATGCAACAAGTTGCGTTTTACCATGCAGTCCAAGCGAGAGTAATTTGCTTCTTGTAGTTAGTTATAGAGTGAATTATAAACACCTAAACGCTTAAATGCCTTGTACAAACGCTTAAATTTCAGCGTCTTGTAAATATAAACGTTTAGATGAATACCATTACTATCTTTCCCCAATTTAATCTTTTTCCAATTCAGCGATAATGACGACTATGTTCCTAAACAGAGTTGATAACATTTTTTATGGTATATATGGATATTTCAAATAGAAAGAAATATTGTACGCCCTATGTCTGGGACATTGTTGTAGCTTTGACACTGCTAGCTAATTACTAGTGCTGAATAAACCACGGGCAATAGTTAATATATATTTGAAAAGAAACTAGTCATAGTACTATTTTAAAGTAATGCTGTAATGCTAAGGTATTTTTCTTTGTAATTATTGAACGAACTTATACAAAGATGTGACTTCACACAACTAATCTGGAAAATGTAATCTAGCCGGACCTAGTTCAACGATTGCTTGAATGTTGAAGGTTCATTCCAATTTGTTATTTTTTGCTACTTGTTGCTCTTTGTTAATTTATTCGAATAAAAATTTAATGAAACATCATTATTTTGTGGTTTTTGTTGTGAAACAGTGAAATAAAGAATGAAATGAATGAAATTAAGTCGAAGAGAAAATCAGACGTATTCCAGTAAAACTAATGAAACGAGCAAAGCTTGATCAGTTCTATTGCATGCAGTACAGAGTAGTTTTTATTGAATTTCCTATGAGTACACACATTTTTTTGTTAATTCCTCTTCTTGTTACTTGGTTATTGAATTTATTGCAATTGCCTTGGAAACATTGTTTTTTTATGTGTATGCCATGGAATAATTGAAAGTTGAAGATTGAGATGACATTTAGTTCAATTGTATGCGAACCACAGATATTATGATCATTGTGGTTCTTTGCTTAATAAATATATATTATATATTAAGACACCTCATGAATTATAAAACATTTGAAAATTCAAATTTTTCAATAGCAACACTTTCTATAATTAATAATAAAAATAAAATCCTTTTGGTCATTGGCGTTAATATTGTGTAAATAAATTCCTGAGTAAATTGTGTTAGGTGTCGATGAATCTGAAAATTCCATTTAAAGTAAGCATAGCATGTCACTTTGAATAATTTGCCATTTTACAAATTATTTATAAATATATTAAAATTTTAAAACATTTGAAACCGATTTTTTATGCATTTTTATATTCTCTTATTAAGACGACATCAACATTAGAGTAATTAGTTACAATATGTGGAAAGATTTAATACAACGATGATATACGATTAAATCGTATGTACATGTTCTTCAACTTGTCTTTGCTTTATTATAATGGGAAAGTGTCCTCATTAATTTCTGTATAAATCAGCAATGGTATAAATGTATATACATATGTACAGGTATGTTAATGATAATGACAGTTATATGTAGTGATAGAAAATGTAGTTAAAATGTAGATGGAAATCAAATGACACATTAATAATTTAGTAGATGCAATGTGTATAAGTATATCCAATTAAGTAATATGTATATATTCTATGAAGGTGTGTAGATAATAATATGTATATAAAAATTTTAGAAATGTGAGCATATATTACACGTTTGAAAAAAAATACTTTTTGTTATGAGCTTAAAATTTTGCTGAAGAAAAAAATAACATAAAAACCATTTTTTTCGTAACGTCTATGGTAAATTTTACGAGAATTTTTTCGCAGAATGTATTAACCCTCTATCTGTCACTTTCACTAGTCCTTTGGTCATTAGTGTTAATGTTGTGTAAATAAATTCGTAAGTAAATTTTGTTAGGTGTCGATGAATCTGAAAATTCCATCTAAAGTAAGCATAGCATGTCACTTTGAATAATTTGCCATTTTACAAATTATTTATAAATATTCTACGGATATGCATTTGACATTTTATGATTTGCTATTTAAATGAATTTCCTTCGACATTTCGTTACTCAGTTAAATTGTCGTATCGTTAATACAACTACTACTACTACTTCTACTATTAGGTAAAAGAAATAAATTGAATGTATACATCCTGTGACATTAACGGATGTTGCAACGGAAAGGGTCAGTGTTGCATTGCGGTGATAAAATTGTTTGCAGGAAGAAAAATGAAAGGAGGCATCGAAAAATGGCTGCTATGTTTAAAAGTGGTGCATTTAAAATGAAAGATAAAAAACCACTACATACCTAAATGTTCCACATAAAACAACCTACTCATGTGTTGAATAAAAGCTTTAGAAAATGTGGGAAGCATGGGGTGCGTTAAAATTGTAAGGTTTCATTTATTATCTATTACATACTTTTGATGTGAATGAGCCTTGGCTATGATGGTTGGAAAATTATTGTTTACATTAATGCATACATGATGCATTCAACTTTGCGATAGAATGAATATGTAAACATGTAAGCATATGCATATCTGAATTAATGTGAATAAGATGTAGAATGAAATGAAATGAAGGATTGCTTCATTTTTTATGTAATTTTTTTACGTTTTGAGGTATATGAGGTACTAAAAAATGCGTTGTTATAGCTGCAAAAATAATTTTTGAATATAAAACAATTTTTTTCAGTTTACAATTAGCTGTCACAGTTGATGGTAGAGTGAGCTAAAGTGTTGGTAATATTAAAATATATAAAATTAGAATTTTCAAAAATGAATATGAAAAATAACAAAATTTCATTTAATGAACATAATCATAATGATGATACAATTAAAAAGGGCTTGAAGAATCATTACTCTTATCACAATCGTTCTACAACAACTGTACTAGTTCATCGTTTATCGATATATTTGCCTCATGTGTTATCACCATTTAAGAATACAAAGAAGGTAAGACATTTATAGAGAAATTATATATTATCCATGTGGTATGAGTTATTATATCGTTTTGTATGAATTATTCGATACTCATACGCCGCACATATACGTTGTTTCAACTTTGGAAATTATGGTAACTCGTTTTTTGGAAGGTTAACCTCCTATAAATGCGTTGAAAATTTGTAAATACGATTATTTTCACCAACGATTGGATGAGTGCGTAAATGGGCATGCCTACCTCTCATACAAAAGTTTGTTGATGAATGAGTATTTCGTTAAAAATCACGTCTACTTCCGATACAAAAATATGTTGTTGAACGTATACTTACACACTTTACACAAGAAAATATAAAGTTTTCGAATTAGAACTTAGCATATAAAGTAAGTCTGATCACAGAATGAATATATTTGAAATTGAAGGTAAGCTGATGAAAATCACTTATGTCTCCCATACAAAAGTATGTCGTTGAATCCATGTTTTTACACTCTATTTGCAAAAATAAAAAATTAAAGAGTTGAAACTTGATCAATACGATTATATTTATTAACTAATAGACATAATCGAAAATGTGCTGAATTGAATGAAGATTACGCCTACCTCCCATACAAAAGTATGCTGTTGATTGAGTGTTTGCACACTTTTTCCTCGAAAATATAAAGCTATTGAACTGAAACATGGTATTTGAAATTAATCTGACCACAGTATGGATATATTAGAAGTTGAGCGTAATCGGTTGAAGAGCAAGTATACCTCCCATACAAAAGTATGTCTTTGAATCCAAGTTTTCACACTTTATTCGCAAAAATATAAAGTTATCAAGTTGACAGTTGTTAAAAACAATTACATTTATTAACTAATAGACATATTTGAAAATAGACTAAATTGGATAAAAGTTACTCCCACCTCCTATACAAAATTTGGGTTCTGTATGTATGTTTTTACATTTTGCGTGCAAAAATATAAAGCTACCAAGCTGAAACTCTCTAAATTGGATTATATTTGTTAACTAATAGACTCATTTATACATGGGCTCAATCAGATAAAAACTACACCCACCTCCTCCCAAATGGACGAATTTAAAAATCAGTGAAATTGAATGAAAATATTCCCTACCTCTCATATAAAGGTATAAAGTTTTAGAACTGAATTATTGTATGAACATTTGAATATTTCAAATAAAATACATTATTTTAAAGTCATGCAAGTAATTTGCCTTTTTTAATCAGTTTAATGTGAATTGGCTCTATATTAAATAAATAAATATTTTATCGATAATTTTTTTTTTCCATAGCTAAAGCTTTCTTGTTTTTCTTTTCATTACAAGTATAAGATTCTTACTGCCATAGAACTCGTTTCATTTAAAAGTTTATTTTATTAAGATAATTAAGAATCACCTACCTACAGCACCAATGCATCTGTAATAATTGTTAAACATGAAATTTGTTTTGCTTGAAATTAATTTGAAATTACGCTCATATTTAAGTCTGATTTAAATGATTTATATAGCTTTAAAAATAATTTATTAAACGACTGTATATAAATAAGTACTCATAATTCACAGCTTCCATACAATTTAGTAGAATATTAATGAATGAAAGTCTCCAAAAACTGCAAAGGAGTATGATGTGCGTGCATACAGAAATAGCAGCAGAAAAAAAATCCCCTAGAAGGAGAAATTTGAAATTGTTGCAGAAAAGCTGTTCGTACAAAAGGAAATGTCTGCTATTTTGTATAACATCTGTTTTTGTATGGTGGAGATATTCATGCTATTCTACATTTTAATTTTGTACTAAACAGATTTTAGTACTAAAACAGCTGATTCCCTCCCTTTCTGTAAAACAGAAAAAGAGCGCGGATGCATACATCCTTCTCCGTACTACAATCACCACCACCACCGCCACCATTTCGACTGCTATTGCTGGCTGTCTGCACTGCATTCATTCCGAAACGCGCTTGAAACGAGAATGCTACAAATGTTTGTTATCATGCAAAAGGATTCAGTAAAACATTTGCTGTTAAAGCGTTAACATTTGTCGAAAAAGGAAAAGAAAAAACAGAGCAACAAATTCTTTTTAATTTAATGAACTGATAACTAGCACGCGCGTGAGTGTTTTGGTGGATTTTGATTTTAAAGGTTCAAAAAAATGTAAGGATTTAGTATTGATCAGAAGAAAATATGCCAAAATAAATACGATAAAAATGTAGTGGTGGAAAGCGTCTTGATATAAAGTGCAAAAATGAATGAAAAAAAAAGCAAACTGATCCACAGGAAATTGTTTTAAATCCATCGACGATTTGTTTATTTTCATTGTTTATTCAGAATATAGGAGTTCCCCCGAAAAGGAAGGACAGACCAACAAAAAATAAAGCAAACAATAGCATCAACATATTAATAACACAGTAATAATAACAACAATAGCAACAACAACAACAATAATAACGGAAATTGAAATTATTGAAAATATTCTAGTTGAACGTAAACAGTGCGAGCAAATGCCAATAGCTCAAATATAGTAGACCACCACACAAATGAGCTATTGGTTGATGATGATGATGTGTACATTGTATGTATGTGTGACTGTGTAGAGTGTGTATGTTTGTGTGTTTTATTGTTATTTTTAGTAATTGAGACTATTGTAATTTCGCTTTTGGTAATTTTGTTTTTATTTTTCCAATTTGAAAAGATTTGTTTTGTGCGATTACATTTGAAATGTTAGATGTGTATATGTACGTTAGTGTGGTTTTAATCTATGGATATTCAAATTCCTTTAAGTACAACTATATATTTCTTTCTTGAGTATTTCAAGGGAAATAGTGAGATTGACATAGGATTCCAAATTGCCCGATTTTCTGTCTTTAAAAAATGTATGTGGTTCCCGAAAAATCTTCATTTACAGAAAGTAATACATATTCATTACCATTCATTCGGTGAACCTTTGGTGCACTAAAGTAACAAAAAATGTGAGGTCCGACGTAAGCAAATTTTAAAGTCGATGTTTAAGTACAGCTCTAATGTACATGTATCAGTTTGAATGTATTTTATTTAGAGAGTTTATTACAGTTACAGTATGAAATGAATTCATTTTTTTCTTCAATTGTTTGCTATTTATTTTATTTTAATTGATTTATCAATGAAGAGTCACTTTGCTCGTTACTCCTATGCACGAAAATGTTTTATGAGATTTTATAATTAATTTATAATTTATTATTTAATTATAATTTATTTTATATTATGTGTAATTGGATAATTTTGATTTTAAGAATAAGTAATATACATACTTGGGTACGTCTTTTAGTATGGAAAAATTTCTCATTACAAATTCTGTCAATAAAACCTGGATAAATATTGTAGAATTTATTAATATAGGATAGGTACTTCTAAGCAATTTCTAAAATAAATTTCTATATTTTTATAAAATAATAAACATCGCCTTTTTAGTAGGTAGGGTTAGGTGGAATGTGAATTCCGAAATAAAGTCACAGAGAAAAACATTAATAATAATTTATTATACATTTACTTCTCTAGAGGCGATTTTGATCATGTTTTAATGATTATTTCAATATTTATTTAATGACGAATTCAAATAATGCAACCACAAATTCTTATAAAAATATTTATCACGACAGACCTTTTTTCGTGTAGCTACGATATTTATAATTTTTTATACATAAAAATGCATTTAGTCCAAAAACATATTTTTTATAACTAACATGCGTATATTGTTTTTCCCAAGCCTTCTATTTTGGGTATATGCTGCAACTAGGTCGTCCTCAATTGGCTTGAACTGACATACCCGAGACTAACCAAGAGATGGCACTACAAATAAAAAAAAAAATAAATATGTGGCACTTAAAGCCCCAAAGGGCTCATTGGCCGAGCTTCTCTTCCATTACTGTTGTGCGTCTTAAATTTTGGACGATATTAGAAGGGACCTACTTACTTTAGCCGGTTCCGAACGGCAGAACACTTGTGACATCACTTGTTCGGAGCTTTGTCACAGAGTTCTTTAAGAAGCTTTTTCATGGCAAGTTGTTACTGTCGGAAGAATTGCCAAATGCTTGCCGACAGGTGGGTGCCGTTCGAAAGAAAAGTCTTATCGATATTAAATTTGTTATGCATCAGCCGGGGATTGAACCACGACCTACAGATCAGAAGGCGAACACACTAACCACTGAGCTACGGCACTACAAATACCATACCCATATTATTTTTGAATAGTACCGACCTTCAGACAATACCTGTCAAAATTTCATGACATTCGTACCATTAGTTGTCTATTTACAGTCGTGTAAGTGACGCTACTTTTGTAATTTTACAAAAAAAAAAATGGTTTGCTGATTTCAAACGTAGTCGTACAGACACAAATGAAGCTGAAAGATGAGGTCGTCCAAATGGGGCTGTTACAGTAGAAAATATTAAACAAAAACAATGAAAATCATGACGGAAAATCGAGCATACACACCATCATTCATAAACATTTGTCTATGGAACAGCTCTTTTCCAAATGGATATCGCAGAACCAAAAACTTATTATCGATGAATCAAAGTGCTGTTTATAACTGTTTACATGTAATAGTCGCGATTTGTTGCGTCGATATGTGACAATGGATGAAACGTGGTTGTATTTTGGCTGTTTGCAGAAAAATGTATGAAAAAAATGCTCCAGGGAAAAAGGTTTAGTTCAAATGAGTGAATCAAATGCGTATTTTGAGGCAAAAGATAAATCGTTCTACAAACAGTGCATCGAGCAGTTAGAAAATGGCTTTATTTGTTTTCCAGTGCGCCATATTGTTTTCATTCCTTCGCTTTGACTTGTGCTTTGTTCTATTATCGGCTTAGCTATTGAAGAGTTACGACCTGTAATATATCCGCCGCCTGGCTAAAGACTGAAAATCGTTGAGTACACCAAATTGATATATTCAGTACTTACTAATACCGATGGTTATGAGAGAACCAACAGTAAATTATAATTTCTACATAACAACAAAACAAATTCAAAATTATATTATCGAAATTTCATGCATCAGGCTCATAGTTGGCATATCTAGAAGATTTTTATTCTTTAATTTAAATGAATTTGATCAATTTATGGCGAAAGAAGAAATCTGTTACCTCTTATTCGAAGATTAAAAAACACATGAACAGATTCTACAAATTTGTAGCAGTAAACAGAGAATGTTATTAAATCAATATTTTCTATATTGTAAATCGCCATCTTTGTAGATAGCCCAAATCATTTTTTTTTTTTAGATTCGCAATGGACATTATGAATGATCTGATAATATGCGATTAGATATTAAATAAAAATTCAATAGCATAAAAATAAATAGCTTTATATATATATATATATTTATTATCACACATATGGGAATTTCGTTTAAGAATTGCCTATAACATGCAAGACCTCTACAATACAGCAATCGCTTTTTTGAAGAAGATGTAACATAATATATATATATATATATATATATATATATATATATATATATATATATATATATATATATATATAGACATAACATAGTACATGGTTGTACATTTCATACTTATCAGATTTAAAGAACATTATTTATATGAAAAAGATCCAATGCTTTGAATGATTTAATGTGTGTGTGTGTCTATTGTACATAGAACCATCAAATGAATCTTTTCTTATATATGTATATATTGTACATATATTATTGACGTAGGTAGAAGATATTTCTAATAAAACTAACCTAACCTAATACTTCTATATATGACTTTAAATCATATTATATTATCTTCTTCTATGTGGTAATTTATTAGGTCATCATTTTGAGCAGTTGAGAAGAATTTCTGTGTTTATTAAAGGATTAATATTTTATTATACTATATCTCAGTCAACTAAACAAAAACCCATACGCATACATATATAGTATATTTAAAATGTGGCGGATTGTCAAAACTTTGAATGACTTAATCCGCTAAAGTGGAAAAAAACACAAAAAAAAAAAAAAAATGAACCAAAAGCAGTAACAAAAATAATAACGCTGAATAGCATACACACTGTACATATATTTGTACAGAATCTAAGAAGAAATGGAAATTAACTGCGTGTGCATATAAATATGTATGTACTATACTTATATGTGAGAACACTTAATTCAAGGGCAATCATACAAAAAAAAAACCAAAAAACAAAATGAACGGGGGAAAAGTGGTATACATACATTTATAGAGGCAAAACACAAGCGCATGCAAACATTATCATTTGGGAATAGGATGTAGCACTTATGCATATGTAGATATTTACATGCGAATAAGGTACACACATCCACAGATTCACGCATATTCAGTTTTCTCTACTTTCATACATTTTTGCTTGCTTTTGTCTTTGAGATGCGAATGCATGTATGTACGTATGTATGTGCGCTTGTAATCTCTAGTGAGTCAGTGATACTCGTTTCACCATACACTACGACCCTCGAAGTAGTTGTAGCAGCAGTAACAATCGACACTAGTAGCAGTAAAGAAGGCAGATAGATAAATTACACCACCAAAACCGCATAATAACTCAAATCCCTAAGTGATGTTGTTGCAAGAGCTACATACGTATGAACATATCGTATTTATGGATGAATAGTATATATAGTAGTCAGTATGTGTCAGATGCTCTGTACGCTAACCAGTCACCGAATGTATGTAGGTGTATATATAGCAATTGTCTGTGGTCCTTGCTTTAGTACACATACACATAGTTACAATTGTGCCAGTGTTGGTTGCCATTGTGAATAAAAAGTTGGTGGAATTACATTTTCAATGTAAAAACAATAAATAAATTTAAACTAGTATAATATTGCATTACTTTGTATATAGGAGCAAGTTCAAAGTCAATCATAATGAATGGTAATTCTCAAAATGTTGTTAATTTTTTGATATTTTTGATGTATTTTATATAATATAGGCCTCTGCTGAAATCTTCCTAATGTTTAATTGGCTTAATGACATATTTTGTCTGCACTATTAGATCTTCGAAAAACAAAATGCTCAATCCCATCTGTCATACTTCAAGCTTTGTGCTTCCGCAGTTGTACATCTTAATCGTTAAAAGGCGCTTCAGTAGTCGATGCAGTCTCTCTCTCTCTTTCTTCCTCGACTTCGTAGTTAGAGCATGTTCTTGCATTCATTCGGTCAGGTTCTTGAAAATATCGAATTATTTATTTATTTTTACGATTAGCTCGAATACCGTCTACTTTTTGAGCACAAATACTTGATTGCAAAGGATAAGAATGTGTATCATGTCTATGATATACTATACATAATTTATAAATTAATCTACAAATACGAATTTAACACCAGATTCATTTAGTCGTATCATGTATGTATATGCTCGTACATATGTATGTAAATATATACCTATTTATATAGGTGTGTGTATATGTTTTGGTGCTATAAGTGAAATTAAAGAGAAATATGAAAAAATATTGCATATTTGCGACGTCAAGTATGCTATACAAGTCGGCCTCATACAGATTAGTTACAGTACGTACTCATGCTATATATAGGTACATGTGTGTGTATATAATCGTATACTAGTATATTTTTGCTGTCTATTTATATTACTACGTGCATATGTTGTTTGCTATTAATTTATTGCACAGTTGTCGTATTTGTTTCCGTTTACTTGCGCTTACTTGTTGTAATTTTCTTTTTGCTATCTATATGTACATACATATTTTAGCTGCCCACTTGCCTGTCTGTTTGTCTGACTGAATCTTGGCCGTTGTATTCATTCATTAGAACTTTTTCCATAGAATTTATTGCAATTAGCGCCCTTTTGATTGTGTATGTTGTTTGCATGCAAGTTTTATTGTCAATGTCATAATGTCAAGCTGTCAACATGTCGCTTACGAGTATGTACGTACATAGTTAAACTATACATATATAAATATATATTTATGTACATTTATATATATTCACATATGAAAGTATAATATAAACGGTGAAAATTGAAAGCAAGCAAAATGAAAAGAATGTACGGCATGATATTAGAACTGCCAGCGGGTGAAAGTGCAATGAAAATACTTTCATTATATGTATTGTAAGGTATATTTGTACTATGTACGTAATGAAGTTGATACATACTTGTGTTATATACAAAATATCTACTCGTATTTACTTGTACTATGTAGAACGTTGTAAATCATGCTTTAAATACATAAAGTGATACGTATGGTAGCAGCAGCAGCAGCAGCAGCAGCAGCAGCGATAAAAGCGTTCTTTTCTTGTTCCTTTCGCATGACTTATAAAGATTTATTATGTTTCTTGTGCAGCACAATATTCTACGAATCTTAAATTTAAGTAAAAGTTATAAGTAGAAGTAGGAGTTTTTATGCAATGTCTGGTTTGGCAAATCCCAAAGAAGTAAGTAGTTTATATTATTACTTCTTTTGTATGTGTATATAGCGACATTTCTTTTCATCACAATTCTGAGAAAGCATTAAAATCTCATTATGGATAGGTTTATTTCTATTCCAGTTCAAATTATATTTTTAGAAAAGCTTTATTCATTGAAGTAAATTAATATTAAATTTTACTTAGCTGAGGTTTCAAATCTGAAAATATTTAAATTTTTAATTTAATTGAAAATCTATAAAATTTCTTCTGTCAAAAATATTAGCAACATGTGAGATATTATGAATATACTATGTATTAGTTTGATAGCTTTTGCATTTGCGGTTGCAAAGTGTGAGAAATTGAAAAATTACCCGAAAATCGACAAATAACCTCATAACAGCCTAGAAATCGCTCCTACAGAGGGAAATTGTATGATTAACCTTCATTTACTCTGCTCTTCGACATTTCCTCCTCACATATTTATTTTCTAATTTCACCCTTAAGAGAACTACCCTACAAAACGACCGAACAAATATCAGCAAATCGAAAATTGCTGCCCAGAAATCATCATCATAGAGTGACGAAATTTATGACTGACCCTTATTAACTTTCGCTCCTCTGAACATATTGCCCCCTTATGTCCACTTCTTAAGGGGATCCCTACACATAGCTTCCCATAAATCACCCCTAGAGTAATGAATGTATGAACCACCCGCGTAGATTTAACCAACTCCAATTCTTAGAGAAGCCCCTTTTATAGTGGCTGTTAAAATTTCTCGTTTTTTCTTGGGAGAAATGGCTGAAATTATCTAGAATTTATATTGGCCAGGTAGTGAAAACGTTGTTCCATACAATTTAAAACTTCCGATAATGTATTTACTATACATCAAATGAAAATGAAATACTTTAACATTTTTCTGGTGTCAAGCAATTTTTGGGAAACTTCATCTTGCACTTTATCGAAAGCTGCGTATATGTTGAGGAGATTGTTGCTGATTATTTAAAATATTTTGTGAATTTTTTTTTATTTTAGCAAAAGTCTGCAGAAATTTTTTCGTTTAAAAATAGTAATTTAGTTATAATTGTGTTTGTTTTAATATCGTTTTCCTTTTTATGGAATCCAAAATGCATTCCATAGTTATAATGATTTTTCCTAGAAAATTAATGAAATTATAAAATTATGACAACTCTTTTTACTTTACTCAGGGTGCACGTAGAGGGTGATGTTATTTGATCGGTTGCTTTCTTATTTTGGTAAATTTTCTTTGATGATCATGCATGCATTCTTTGGTTTTGTTCCCTGATTTGGACATTTTCGTGCTCAAACTAAATATACTTGGTTTTTGTAATTATGTTGTGCTACCACCTCTAAAAAATATACCTCGACATTCATTAATATACATATCATTAATATATCATTTTTTATTATGAGAAAAAACAATGCAAAAAAATAAAAATAATAATAAAATGTAAAGAAAATGCTCTTAAATATGATAAATGGTATTTTGACATTTATTTCAATGACTATAGTACACAGTGTGTATTATATACCCAAAATATATATAATATGTATATTTATTACGGCAAAGGGTGGTTGTGTGGCGGTATATTAATGGTGTTGATATATACTTCTTACCGTGTGGCGCAAGCATATTTCATGTGTCATGTTGAATGTCAACATTACTTTTTTTTTGAGGTTAATTAAAAATTACGAGTTGGAACGTACCTAACAACGAATGAGGAGTGTGTCTCCGATTGTATGATTATTGGCTTAAATATTTAAAGATTGAAAAAAATTGTGAAAACCATTAAAGTCTTAAAATATGTTAACTCATAAACAATTCGGGCAAGTGTTTTTTTTTCTCTTCAAATTTCATATCAGTTGCGCAGATAATTTTTTTGGAGTATTCTAGAAGCTGAAAATACAAAAATAAAGTACTTATATATTCGTTTATTTATGTACATAACATGTGTAAATATAGTATAATATTTGTATTGTATTTCAAGTACCCTCAGACATATAATTCAACGCAGATTTTTATCCCGCCTCTCTCTCGCTCTCTCTCTCATTGTGTATTCTCATAAAAATTTTCCAAATATATATTTTATTGTGAAATTAGTTCTTTTATTATTATTCTTTTGCTCCGTCTCATGCATTTAAGCATTTTATTTTACTACATATTTCATTGCGTAAGTACTTGTTCAACAAATTGCCATCTTCACTGACAATGTGACGATTTCGTGTCTAAATATATGCTTAACAGGCTTATTACAGTGTGGCACTTGTAATAAACGTATGTACATATATTTGTGCATACTTTCATACACAAGTGCCATACATATGTATGCGTCTGCTTTGCAAGTGTATGGTTATATTTACACACTTCTATGTTTACGGATTATCGCGAACTACTGAAATAAGCAAACGGAGAGAGAGTTAGTATAAAAAGAGTGTATACAAATATATGACGGTATATGACTATGTGAAAAATATGCAATTTTCACACTTCCGTTTCCGTTCCATTTCGCATGCCTTGTGCGCCTATTTGTATGAATCTTTGCCGAAGAAAATATAAAATTGACATTATTTTTATGGTTGAGCAAATGTACTACATATACACTTGTATGGTAATACCAACTTGACATATGTATATTTAAATATATGATTCATATGTATGTAATAGAGTAGTTGAATGTATGTAAATTGTCTTGAACATATATAGATTTATGTAGGTCCAACATACAAGGTGCGACAAATATGTATTAAGACTCGAACCATATTTCAGCAACCAAGCGCGCCATCTGTATGTTTTGAAGCTTCAACCTTCCTCTACTAACTGTTAAAATTTCATGGCATTTGGTTGACATTTAATGTTTATTGATATTCATTTTACAAAACACGTGTTCGTTTGATGTTGATATTTTAACATGAAACTTAACATGAAATTTAACACACAGCACTCATTGTTCGTCAATTTTTGGCTCGGAATCAGGTCTGTGTGTTGAATCACCCGCCGTATTCATCTGATTTGGCACCGTGCAACTTCTTTTTGTTCCCAAAACTGAAATTGAAGTTGAAAGGATGCTTTTTTGATGACATTCAGACCATACAACGGGCTTCAACGAGGACACTGGAGGCAATTCCGGAAAATGAGCTGGAACACGAGTTTGAATCACTATTAAATCGATGTAACAAGTGTATTGAATCAGGAGAAGAATATTTCGAATAAATATACCGAAAAATTAGCAGATATCGTGTTTTAATTGTGTTTTCTAGAGGCAGTCTTAATACATATTTGTCGTACCTTGTATATATGTACTTTAACTCATCTAAACAATGTGATACTGATATTTTGGAATGAATTCTCTCGAAAATAATGATTCTTTGAAGCATTTTTAATATTTCTAATATTTTAAACTAAATGGCTAATCGACTCAAATTACACTCGTACATTTTCAATGAATTCTAAATATATTTTGCACTTTCAAAGTTTATTAATGTATCATATTTCAATTTAAAAATCTATGCACTTTGAAATTATGCTTGGCTCTTTTGTGCTTTGTATGTTCTTTTGCTAATTTTTGAATTTATTTCAATGTTCACTTTGTGTTCATTAAAAGGGTATAATATGGACGAAAGCACGTACATAGTCGTTCCTTTTGGTTACAATGAATCTTAATGAAGGCTCATTGTGCTTTCTTATGCGTTTTAATAAAAAAAAAGAAAAAAATATGAAAGCTTTGCGAATTTTGTGTGTCGAATTTCTATTTACAAAAGCAGGTCATTATAGATATTTAGGTCACACTAATGATTATAAAGTCATTTAAGAAATATATATATTTTTTGCAATAATATGAAAAATGACTTTAGCTTTAGCAATGAGAACTTTTGCGTTTATATTTGATTTTTCAATTGGCAGATGCTTTCTTTATAAACGCTAGACAAATATTTTGTCTATGCTTTAAAGAGTGTTCTTAAATGAAGGAAGGCCACTCCAAACGCACACAGTATACTCTTAAATTTTTTCATAATTTCCTTTTTGCATTCAAATACAATTTAATTTACTTTTCGCTTTTTATATTTTCCTTTGTTACTGAAATTAACTTTTTCCGCATACAATTAGCTAAGCATTATTCCATTACCACAGTCGTTTGCTTCTCAGTATTGTGTATGAATAAATGTAAACAAGGGAATAACAAACAACATCATGCCTTTTTCATATATTGTAATATTTTCTATATGGAAATAATATAGGTTTTTCCTTGTAAATATATATTTAGATTATCATGGGTTTGTATGTGTGTGTGTGTGTGTTTGTTGTGTTTACCTGCTGTTTATAATTTCAAATGTAATTTGCGTAAAAAACCATAACGTTTTGTCTTCTGTTTATGACTGTTATATTGTATTTATATGTATATATATAAGGTACAAACAAACATAATTCATTTGAAGTTTTATTTATCATTGTGTATATTAGGGTGAGTCACTGTATTATGTATGGGAGGATAATTTTTTGTGTTTTCTTTATTCGAGAAAATAAATTTCAGTGTTTCTGATTAAGAAAATTGATTCAGAAAAATTTACAGTTACTAAAAAAAATTGTGTACTAAATAAGCACTTCACTCATTTGATATATGTACAAGCACTACTAAATATTTTCCAAACACTTTCCATTTCCCATTGGGTAATTGTAGAGGTATATTCTTACATATTTATATAAACGTATTTGTTTTAATTATATTTCTCTTACACATAGTTGCAATTTTACCGTAACATGGTGTTAATTTATTCTGTTCCCTATTTGTTCATCATCATTTATATTTTGGTTGGTTTTTTGCTTGTAAAGATTGCGTGCGTTTTTTGTTGCCTAAATCATATGTGAATGAATGAGAATGTGTTGAAATAAAAATTAATATTTTTCAAAAGTTATAAGGGTGCGAGTGTGAGTGTGAATGAAAAATATCAGAATATATAATAGAAAGATATAATGAATTCATGCATTGTATGGACATTAAAAGGTGTACGAAAATTAAGAGAAATATACAGAAATATGATATGTAAATTAAATTTGGGATTGAAAATTGTACGGTCTGTGTGGAAACTTTCTGTGAAAAAATTGTTGTAGACATTTTGAGAATTAGAATATAAACTTTTGCGACGTAAATATAATTCATAAAAAAAAAAAAATAAAAAAGCAAAGCAGAACTATCAGCAAAATTATTTAGTTTCAAGAAATGAATAATTAACATCCTGCAAAGAGAGGATACAATCTATAAAGAGAATTATGAAAAAAAAATTATTAAGTCATAAATAGGTTAAACTTGCAAACTATTTTAATTTTGACCAGAGGTTTAAAAATATATTTCTCGGTCTGTTTTCGCCAAAAATAGTGGACTTAATCCAAGTTTTTGCCATGAAACTGTGTAGGAAAGGCATTTCTGAGCATATGCCAATAATTAAAAATGTCGATAAGTAATCGGACTATGGAAAAACGGCCATAATTTGAATATCAATCTAATAAAAATTATATTTTTGTATATATCTACTATGGTTGGGAAAAATCTGTTAATTCTTATAGACTAAATCACTGGCTAAATTTTTAGACGTTTTGGCTCATCCGAAAAATATAAAATTTGGATTATTTCAAGAATTTCTATCACAAGGTAGCAAAAAGAAATTCCTAATATGAACCCAATTACTTTTTAACCTTAACAGCCACTATAAAAGCATACAATTTCTAGGGGAGCTCACCTAAGAAGTGAAGATATATTGAAGAGGAAAAACTAATTAGAGTCGTACATTGTTGGGTAACTAATATTTATTTTAGTCAATGGAGGGTGGTCATACATTCCACCTCCCTAGAGTCGATTCCTGTTCAATTATAGGATTATTTCTCGGTTTTCGGATGATTTTTCAATCTTTTCCAATTTCAATTGAATTCCGCAGGATGAAAAATTAAGGATATCAGTCATATATTTCATTGTTCTGGGGCATACCTCCAGTTCTTGGGGCAGGCTCCCTCACAATGTGCATGGCTGTGTAAAAACGGGAAAAGTAGACTGGTCGAAATTTGAAATTTTTATGCTTTCTTGGAAAGAAATATTTGAACTGATCCAAATTTTGTGTTTTCCGCTGAGTCAGATTGCTAAAGTTTAGCTCCATGCCATATTTTCAAAAGTATATTTTTAACCAGCAATGCATGATCTGTTACAATATGTTATATATTATATTCACATTGGTATTTTCCCAACAAAGGCACCTATATATAAAATACATGTTTTTGTATTAGAGTCATATAAAATAAATAAAATTAAAAGCAAATACAAATAAAAGTTATAAAGGAAAAACTTGTAAAGGAATGAAGGATAGATAAACAGGATAAAATAAATAAAATATAAAAAAGACCATATACATACATACTTAGATGTACAATAAATGTTGAGAGGGTAAAAATAAAAATAAACATGAATGAATTTTACGATACATCGGCCAAAGGAATAAAAAATGAAATAAACTAAGTGATGACAAGGAAGACAAAAAAGAAAAAGGATATTCGTATAATCGCAAAAAATGAATGCAATAAAATAAACATTATTAGATGTGTTTTATTATTGTTGTTGTTGTTGTTCTCCCTCCTTAACAACCCAAACTTATGTTGAAGTGTAAATGATGTGTACAAATAATACTAAAGCTTTCATAAAAGCAAAAGAGAAATTTCAAATTAAAAATGGTTTAGTTTTGTCGAAACCGTTTATGAACATAAATTATAATTTTATTAAAAGAATAACAATTTTTTAGTTTATTACCCTAAAATTATATGGAGGAAATATGCAATTCATTGATAGTTTTTTAAATGTAGCCATCTCTTATTATAGTCATATAATTATTTACTATTGGTTTAGGATAGATTTAAAGAGTGCATACAATTTACCGATCAAAATGGTGTCCAATAGTTTTGCTTTCTTGTATTTTATTTTGTATCCACTGTGGAGTCCTATAATTCTCATTTCACAATTTCCATAATTACCATCCACATAAGAATTTAAAAGGCATAATTTCAATGATAATAATGAATTTACGATTTTCCTGGAATATTTTATTATTTTTCTTTTTTCTTTAACGTTTTTTGGTATTTCATTCGTATCTTCTGATTGTTTAATTGCCTAGAGTAAATCATATCAAATATGAAGACAAATCTTTTATGTAATTTGTATTGTGAACACCTTTTTTTTATACTTTTGCTGCATACATATGTATCTATCTATTCTCTCATGAGTATCATTTTAACGAGTTTTATTAATAAAATAAATAATAAAATAAAAATTGCCATATAATAGCGCCTACACAGGTACATGTGTATACGAGTGAAAAAAAGCTATTGCCGTATGTGTGTGGGTGATTTAGTGTGAATATAAAATTTATTTTTGTGGTGAAAATAATATACGATGATGGCGATAACGACGCATAGTGGCACCTTCTCGTATAAAATATAGAGAAAAATATTTACTAAAAGCGATGCAATTTTTATAAAATACAATTATTTGATGAAATTATGTTTCCACGCCCACCTTTCATGTGAATAAACTTTGTTTTTGTTTTTTTTTTTTTATAAAACCATAAATATATTGTATATGAAGTGGTGGCCAAATTCCTTATTTAAATATGTAAATCACAAGAAGAAATCTCTTTGCCACGCCCACTTTGAATTTTATAAGTTTTAATAATTAATCCATTTTTGTTTGTATTAATACAATGAATAAATAAGAAGTGGAGCACAAATTCTATATTCATATTCACTAAAAGAAAAATCACATTGCCACACCCACTTTAAAATTGAATAAATTATAATTTTTAAAAGAAATCTTGGATTTTACTTAGTCAAGGCATTCTCTTACGACTGTAATTAGGGTTTTTTACGCAGATTATAACATTAATTTATATAATTTTCACCTCACAGAGAACTTTTACTTATTCATATATGTGCGATTGTAGTATTAAACAGAAATCATATGAATAGGTAGTTAAAATCTCTGTCAACATCGTTAACAATATATAAACACTACGGTGTGGTACGTTAGTTATGCTGCGAAGAAAATAAAGACAAAAAAAAAAACAAAAGAAATATGAAGAAAAATATTTAATATATATTACAAAAAAAAAAAAAAACAAAAAATAAAAGACAAACGTAGAGATGTAGTGAAAGTGGAAAAAAAACAAATTCACTTGGTGACTCGCGCCTGTGTACCTTGTGTGTGAAAATAACATTTCCGATCCTAAAAGTATACCACGTTGCCGTTATTGAAGGCTTTCATTTCCGTTGTGTTGATGCTACTGCAGTAGAGCGCGTTTACATTACAATTTCATATTGGCTTGTGCGTCTACCAAAGTCAACATTGCCTTCTCACGTATAAAAGTGGAAATATGTATGTCCTTAACGACGTGAATGTATGAGTTTCAATATGTGGGTCTTCGACATTCGGGCTGTGATATTATTGTAGATAGAGCAGTGTCGGTAATGGTGCTGCTGATACTGGTGACGGTTAAGTGTTGGCGTTCTCGATTGCTGCATTTAATTGCAACGACGACAACGACGAATTATGATTTATTTTGTGTCTCTGCTGACACTGCTGCTACTTCTGTCGAACGAATATTTTATGAAGCTGTAGAATAATATCACCGCCATCGCCATCATCATCATCATCATCATCATAATCATCATAATTAGTGTTATTGCGGGAATTGTGTAAGTGAATGCTGAGGCAACAATGTTATAAATTATGTGCAAACAATTGCAATAAGCATAATAATAATAATAATAATAATAATAATAATAATAATAATAGTAAATATAAATATAAATAAAAAAATATAATTTCAACATCAGGCTGACAAATAACCAATTATATTACCACTGGCAGCAAATAACACTTACTATAGTACTAGTACTAACATAAATATTGCATAGTACATAGCTACTCTCCACGTGTGTGGTACTCGTATTGTCGTCGTCAACACAGCATCATTGTCATCATCATCATGTTGACGACACATCATTTGCATCATTTGCATCATCATCGTGGCAGTGCACAAGTTGAATTGGATAAAATAACAAATTTAAATACGGTATGTGTTTACTTGATGGTTTTTATTTTTATGTTGAATTTAATGATAAGCATTGCATATAAAATTCATATAAGAATATTAGTGGGCGTGCGTATACATGAAGGCGAAGAATGGTTAAGTGTTGAATTTGTTTATGGCTTATAGGGAATATTTTTTTATCATCTTATTTTAAATCATTTGTGCTGTTTAAATGGATCCAGGAATAATTGTATCTTAATCGACCATAGACTTTTATAACGAATATTTTTAATTTGAATGTTGAAGTTGCATTACTTTAAAGAAGAATGATTGAGAGAGAGAGAGATATACAGAAAGTTTAAAATACGACTGCCCTGTGCACCATCTCGTGATTTTTCATGTAAATAAATATTTGGTCCTAGTGACTATGGATAATTTTGATGAAACTCTTTCTTAATCTCGTCTCAGAGACCTTGTAGAAGCTTTTATGCACAAGTTTAAAGTGTAAAAGAACCAATTTTCCTTTTCAAAACGAAATGGAGAATTTAATTTCGATACTAACTAAGCTTAGATAGTCTACACTATGACAGATCTAATTTCCATACAATACATTTGCTCGATAATTTAATGTTTTCGCGAACCAAGTGAGACAATATACATAAAGAGGCACACGAGAGGAATGGCAGGCGGCCATGATTTTCAACCAATTATACCCATTTTTTGACACCAATCATACATTTATTAGTAGAAACTTGCATATTGAGTTTCAGCTTGATAATTGTATATTTTCCTGCGTAAAGTATGAAAAGAGGCATTTGAAAACAAACTTTTGTATGGTAGGTAGACGTAATTTTCATCCGATTACGTCCATTTTCAAATTCGCAAATACATAAGTAAATATAATTGGATATGGGAGGTTCAGCTTGCTAACTATATACTTTTGTGGAAAAAGTGAGAAAACATGCATTTAAATACAAACTTTAGGCTAACTTGAGAAGTAGGCGTAATTTTCATCCGATTACGTTTATTTTTCAGCTCGCCGATACATAAGTAAATTAAATCATATACGTCGAGTTTTAGCTTGATTACTATATATTTCGTACACAAAATGTTAGAACATGC
Organism: Megamerina dolium; assembly: GCA_963854835.1. Lineage (NCBI taxonomy): Eukaryota > Metazoa > Arthropoda > Insecta > Diptera > Megamerinidae > Megamerina > Megamerina dolium. The sequence continues at coordinate 69,687,687 of OY978529.1, read as the reverse complement.
ATTTAAAAATAATCTTTTGTATGGGAGGTAAGCGTAATTTTCATCCAATTACGTTTATTTTTCAGCTCGATGATACAAAACTAAATTTAATCATATACACTGAGTTTCAGCTTGATAACTTTATATTTTCGTGCGCAAAATATGAAAAAATGCATTTAAATACAACTCTTCCCATCCAATTATGCCCATTTCCTAATATATGATAAGTATAAGCAGACAGACAGATAGACAGTGAGACATGACGAAATCTTTTCGTATGCTGAATTCCATGAATAATATTTACATTTTCCATGCCTGTAACCGTTTCATTCATGTGACTTTTTCACTTTTTGAGTGCAGGGTGTAAAAATTCTTTAGATTAGCTAAACCGCGTAGAGTTTTTACCATGTATGACCAGCATTCTAACCTGGAATACAAACTGTCTGGTTGCTGCAAAAAAGTTGTCCTCAGATTGATAAACGCACAGATTGAAAGTAATACTCAGAAAAAAGTTGAGATAAATTACTACATTCTCAGTGTCCCTGTCTCTGTAGTAAAATGCTAAAATATGCACGACAATGAAATTTTGAGTACAGAGCTAAATAAAAATAGCTAAATGCATAAATTGTTTTGAATAAATAGTCTTATTCATGGATTCGCTACGACCTAAGAATAAATCCTAATATCCTCAATTAAATCTAAATTCGTTTATCTGCTAGACATGTTTCGACGACGATGACTTCAAAAATCCAGTAAACCTTAAGAAGGATGACTAATGGGCTTTAAAGTGCTCCTGAAGAAATAAATAATATTGGTGCCATTTTCATAATGAATATGAATTTCTAAAAATTTATGCGTATATGTCAAATACATTCGACGAAACATGATATTATAGACAAATACCAAATGTTAACAAAAATAGACATGTTATATGGACAAAGTTTTGACATGTCCCATATGTTGTGGTATTATTGTTATCCCATATCATATGTAGGTGGCTATATATGTGTAATGATTTTATGTACAACGAGGCAACCTAAAAAAACTCCATATTATTGTACATAAAGGCATGTATATATTTTTCCAGTATTGAGGAAAAAAAAATATATATATAAAGAAATAAAATTCAATATGTAAAAGATAAGGGAAAAAAAAATAAATAAATAAAAATTACTTAAAATAAATTCAAAAGAAAAAAAAGCGTAACCCCTGGGAACCACTTGAAATGGTTAAATAAATTTTTATGAAATTTCAGCAAAAATCAACGAAAAAGACGAAGCATAAGAAATAGGCAAAATCAAATTGTAAAAACATAAAAACTTTGAATATGCTGATAAAGATTTCAATACTTATACATATATGTATGTGTACTTTACATATATTCATTTCAAAGAGCAAAGAAATGCACAAAAAAAAGAAACCCAAGTGTGGCGGGATATTATCTCATGGCAAACACATACACATTTGTACTATATATCTATTGATATTGATAGTACACGTATGAATAGAAACACATTCAAAAGTCATAGAAAATATCATTAAAATTGTATACGATATACTTGCTTTAATATACCTGATATTCATACGTAAGTAAAAGTATTAAACCATGGCGAAGGTGTTCGTTACCTTTGATATGTGGTTTAGAGAATTTTCAATTTTAGTGAATTTTTCAAGAATTTATACCTCTGCATTAGTGCGTTAGTGTGTGTGTGCATATTTAAGTACTAATATGCATATCTATGTATGTAGATTATAAGTCTATTGGTTAAGTATATGTGTACTTTTATTTGATATATGTCTGTATGTGGTTTTTTGAGAAAATTGATAAATTATTCTTCAAAGGAAATTTTTATGCAAATTCCAAATTCTTCTTTTTTTTTGTTGAAATTGTTTTATTTTATTCTCCATTTTCAACTATTCACGTGGAAGTAAATCTTACGAATAGTTATTCAATTTTGGAGAAAAATGGAGAATGATGCCAATGAGTTTAAAAGATATTTCACTGACTGAATTCTATTCTTCATAAGTAGTATTCACAGTGTATAGAATCCAGTTAGATTCTCTATCAATCACTTTTATATGTGCACATGCCCTATCATATCACCTTTAAACAAAAGAAAATATTATTCGTTTTTGTCTTTATTAAAAATTAATAAAAATCGATACACACATTTTTTTTTGCCATTTTTAATTTTTTCAAATCTTGGTTTGTCTCCAAAACTAAGCAGTTACATCCAAATGTGTGGAAATAATTATTAAATCATATATAAGTTGGGTCGTTTGTACCTTCTTGTTTCACTTTCTATATACTGTCCTATTCTGTATAAATGTACGTACGCCTTCTAATAATTAAACCTCAGCAAGCATTGATCCAGCAATATTAAAATTGATTGTGGTATGTGTCTGAATTCGAACTCAACTCATTATTATGGTGTGCCACTAAGCTTATAAGACTCTTCAATATAATCCTCTACATAATTTCGTATACAAAATAGAACGCATGAAAGCCATTGTAATGGTATTTATGGTCATCATTACGGTATTTTGTTGTTTGTTTTAAAGTTTTAATTCTAAATCAATATACCGCGAAATTGACACAACATGTACGTACATATACAGTATAATCAAACCGCAATTTAACAAATATCTTTGATTTGCGTTTTAAGGATATTGGATATTATAAAAAGTATTAATATAAATAGAAATGATTATTTTTTGTTCATAAGTATTTTATGCAACATTTTCACTTCAATATTTTTATTTAGCTACATATAATACATACGCCTTCGTATATGTAACAAACATGAAAGTCAACTCGAATGTAATGTTCAAATTCTGTCATTAGAACAATACAAGTTCAAGGACAATTTTTTGTAGAGTAGAAAAAGTTCAATAAGATTATAAATGAAACTTCTTCACTGCCATTTGTACTGTGTTCTCGCTTTCGCACTCTCAATGATCTCACTGCACTCTCTTAAAAATTACTGTGAGACAGTTATGTTTAGTTTGCATGTACCTCCATACAAATTTTATCCAAAAGCAACTATTTGACATCCCTGTTTAGTACTCGAATCTACATGCTTCTAATTTAATTAATAATTGAGAGCCTATTTTGATATCATTTTTGTAATATAATTAAAAAAAGTATAATTAAAATTGACTGATATCCCATAAAATTCTGCACTGTTGATAGTCCTACAAAAAATGCCTTTAGCATTGATGGTGTTTCAATTAATGAAATCTTTCTAATTGCACTTTCTACATACTCTTAAATGGATTATAAACTTTCATTCGAGACAAACACATACTACATCCTTGCACACACATATTCTCATCAAATCACACGTTTGTATACAATTCATTGTTCTTATTGCATGTTGAAATTTTACAAACAATCTGAAACACATACTGAATAACAATACTCATACATTGCTAGTCGCACTTAAATACAAGGGTTTTTCTTGCACTTTTTCACTTTGAATTTCAATGTCTCCTTCTATTCATGCGTTCATTTAGTTGCGCATTTATTTCATACGTTTCATAAATTTCTATATTTATGTGAAATTAATGAAATGTTCGTATATGAATAGTACGAGTATGTGATGACAATTGCAAGAATACATACATATAGTATATATTCTTGAAAAGTTCTTCCAAAAGAAATAAAAAGAAAAGCACAAATAACGAACAAAAGTTGTTTCTCCATTCACTTGGAACTTCCCTTTTCTTCTTTTGTAAAGATTTGTTAGAGTACCCAGTAGCAATTTTTTTTTTTGATTTGATAATTCGATGCATAATTTAGTACCTCTCTGCATTCGAAATTAAATTAATTTTATTTTGTTTAATAACAGTGACTTTGGTTTTAATTTCCATTTATTTTGATAAATTTACAAGTAATTTGTAGATTAGATTATAAAGTAATGTCAATTCAATAATCTGAATAAATTCAATGACTTCAATTGTCATTTCCGATATTATGCCATTGTGAATTGCTTGCTATGACAAAGTCTCTATGTGAATCTGATAACATTTTGTAAACAATCGAATCCATATTATTTTAGCTACAGGGTGTTTAACAGTTGAATGCTTTCAATGTGTAGTCATATGTGTATAGTGTATGTGCAAGTTTTTGTGCACAAATTTGAAAGTATTCTTTTGTTCAGAGTTTAATTCCTTTTTGATGTTCGAAAAAATGAAATGGAACTTTTTTGTATAATAATAATGTAGGGTGATAATTGTAATTTTACAAATTAAGAATTTAAATTCGCAATTTTAATCTTGAGCATTTGTAATTGTTGTTTTGTGGTAATTTAATTACAACTTGAAAACAAATTAAATAAATTGATTTGTACGAAAACAAGCATTTGTATATGAAACAAAAGATGAGCATGTTTATCACGATCTTTAATAGTATGAACAGAAATGCTAGAATTTTCGAACTTAAATGTAATAGTCCATTCGTTCACAAAGCAGAGAGATATCAATTAACTTACAATGAATATAAGGTTTTATTTGTTTTTTGACTAAGGTCAGTTCGCTTTAAAATTCGCTTTTAATTTTGCTTGTAATTTTTTGCATATTAATTTTTAAAAATGTTTCTAAATTTCTAATTTATATTTTCATTAAAATAATGCTTCAAAATATATACATTTTAATATCGTATTCCATCTAATTCCATTTACAAAGGAAAACTTTTGTTTTCTTCATTCTGCCTTTCTCAATAAAACCATCAAATATATGTAAGTAGGTATTCTAAAGTTTTACAAGTTCAATTTGCTTGTTTGCTGTTTTTCTATTATTTACTTGTAGGCAGGTATGTAGGTACATACTCGTACATTATTATAATAAATTAAGTTTTGGAAGAAAAAGAAAAACTAACTAATTACGTACAATATAAGCCTATACGCGTCATAAATTCTTACAAAGAAATTTTGTTTCCAAGGAGATCCTTAAAGTCAAAAGTATTATTTGTAATAAAATCGGATATGAAATGATGTTAAAAAGGTATTATAGAAAAATATTATCTACATAGATACATAAAGGTACTTAGTGAAACTTGAAGAAATTAAAAAAAACGCATAGAAGTTAAAAAAGTGAATGTTTAAGCATATAATTTTTTGTTTTTTTCTTATATTCATATTACTACAAGTCACTTCAATTTGCTATATTATTTTTTTACACACTTTCAATTCATTCCCTTTTAAAGTGAAACGTCAAAGATGTCTGCCAATAAATCTACATTATAAAATTGTGAAACGAGAAATTTGTCGGATGAAGTGAAATAGAAATTGAAGGAGGTAATATATACAAATGTGTGTGTGTGTGTGCGTTTTATCGATGCGGTTATCTCTTTCATATTTCATAGAATTTTGCCTGTCCGGATATGGACTAGATGAGAATGGAAAATGGTAAATGATAAGATAGAACAAAACAAAACAAAACTAGAAAAAGGTATTTGTTGTTGCACGCACACATACGCATAAAAAATATGTGAGTAGATCAAAATGTTTTGAACTACTCGCCATTAAAGAGCATATATTTGACATATTTTTCGTTCAACATAATTTACCTTTAGCTTTATACACTTTAATATGAGTATACGCTTCTTATGGTATGTCAGCTTTTGAATAATGAACTACAATAAAATAAAAATTTATAAAATAAAAAAAAGAAATTTTTTTAAATTTCATCAACACAACATATCTGCCGAATATATTGAAGAATAAAGTATAATTTTTTGAAAGTTTTGCCTAATTCACTGTTAGGTAGTGTACTTCTGGGATTATATTCTAACGAATGCACATCAATATATTTGTTGTGACAATATATTGTCTTATGTACTCGTATATACAATATATGTATTAAGAAGTAAATAAGTAAATCAATGAATACATATAAGTAGTCACATGTGTTGTCATAGTGGTAGTAGTTATACATTGATGTTGTTGCTTGATTGTCAAGTGGAAGTTTCATTTTTGAAATGCCATCTTTCGATAGCCATCACATATTTTAAGCGTTGAAGGACAACTTACATCTTAATGCATATACACGTAAGCGAATAAAGGGTACTTTTTAAAGTATTGTAATCTCAAATTCATATAAAACCCACAAGAATTGTTGTATTTTTTGGTTCCATTTGGTAAATAATTTTACACAATATGCCATTTAAAATGATTTCGAGCAAACAACTTGCATTGAAACTTGTTTCAAGATCTAATGTTAAATCACTCAGTAATAATCGTTATCAATGATCTGTATTACCACTGAGACACCCTATATTAATACAAATGTATGTATATTTTACATCTAAAGTGATAAAAGTATTGGTTTTCCATCGATGAACGCTTTAATGTGCATTGATATTGATACCACATTTTATTTATATTGAAATTGAGAGTTAGTTTTCCTTACAGTAGCAACATATGGACAAGCATACATACATATTTATTTGTTTGCATATAGATAAGGATGATATCAATATACACGAGTGTATGCTGGACCATGTCATTGTACTGTTACCCATTCCTACAGAGTGTGTGTGTTCTACATCTTTGTTGTCTTATATCAAAAGTTGTATAATAAGTTTATTCAAGGCTTTAAGATTTTCCAACTTTAAAATATACAAAAATTTTACGTACATATATAAAATACAATGCGAGTACTATTTTATTGTAATTTTATTTACAACTTCCACAAACTTTATTCTTTTATTGTGAATTGTTATTTATTTATAGTAGATGTATAAATCTTGGTTTTATTATTTCTTTATTTTCTACAATAGTTTATCGAAATATTCATTTATCAGAACATTTCAAAATTATTTTAAATGAAGGAACTTCATCTTCTTATTCTGTTCTTATCATTAAAGCTTATACATAGTTGATCTCATGAATTGAAATTCGATTTCGATTTCAATCAAATGTGAAATTTCATGCTACATTTATGAATATCGATTGTGGCATTGACTAAATGTGCAAAGATTTCATGTAATTTCAAATGAAATTTATATTCAATAGTTTTTGAATTAAATTAGTTCAATGAAATGTTATTGATGATGATTACAGTTGCGCAATTACTTGTTGTGGAAAAGTTGAAAAGCTGTGTACCAAAATTGTACCAATTGTGAAAAGCAAAAAAAAAAAAAAAAATTATAATAAAGAAGTTCCTCAAGTTGATTGAAATTATTTGTATTTTACTGTAAATTTATACCCTACACTCAAAGAGTGTACAATATGTCCAACATATGGCGAAGTGTATATCTTATTGAATCGATTGAGCTTGTTTGTTCGTACCATAACTGACGTACTTTTCGACCGATCAAGCTGAAAATTTGGTACATCAAATTTTCATCAATAATAATATTAATTGGATGAAAAGTATGCCTACCTCCCATACAAAAGTGTAATTTAGAGCTTAAAATTGCATATAAATAACAATGAATCAGACTAAAACTTTCATATATATGGTATATTTTTACTGCGGAATAAAAACATTTAAAAATGGGCGTGATCGTATAAAAATTTACACCTACCTCCCATACAAAAGTATGTTTCCATAGGCATCTTTTCAGACTTTGCGCACGAAAATACAAAGCTATGGTGTTAAGACTTGTTACCTATGATTATATTAGCTAATTAATTTATTAGTTTGAGAGTGGGTGCAATCGACTGGAAATCAAGCCTACCTCCCATACAAAAGTATGTTTCCGTACATATATTTTCATACTCTGCGCACAATACAAAGCTACGCAGCTGAGAACTTCACATATATGATCATATTTGCTAGTGAATACATTAGTTTCAAAATTTGTGAAATCGTCAGCCAGCCGCTCCTACCTCTCGTACAAACGTTTGTGTGCTATTAGCATTTTAAGATAAAAATATCATTTAGAAAAATATTTTGTACAAAATTTCAGAACAAAGTTTAAAATAATTGTAGAAAAAAAAATTCCGATACTCTTTGTTGACGATTTTTTAATAAAACTGCACAAGGGAGTTATAAATCAACGATTTTAGTAAAAATGTGGCATATGTATATGATTTTCACTAAACTGTAGATTTTATTGTTCTTTTTTTTCCTCCAACGCTACACAGAAAAATTTCTATACGATAAAAATATTCTAACTAATATGCTTAAAATCAATTATACTGCTGTTTCCAAATTGAATTTTAATTGTATGCAATTCTTTTCTATTTTACCTGCATACGTACGCTTAGATTGTGACATTCCAAAGTTGATCGTTTTCTTCCTCATAAGCTCTTTCATATAAATTGTTAGCAGTCAAAAACTAATTATAATTTCTATTTCTATTTGATATTGTTCATTGTTATTGCGGTTGTTCATTATTTGTTTATTTCAGTTTCCATTGCTTTAGAAATTCGTATTTGTACTCCAAAACATATTCATTTGTTTTCGACTTAAAAATTCTACACCACAACGAGACTTGATCAAATGCCTACCCACCACGCTTCAGTGCTTTATGTTGTTTCTTTCGCATTCGCTATTGCTGGTGTTTACATACGAATGGTATTGACATGTACATGTGTGTGTGTGTGTTGGTAGGTGTATATGCAAGTCATTTGAGTAAATATGTGTTTTCACTGGGATTTTCAAATGCTTTAAATTTGTTTCATGCACTATTTGTGCTGCTGTTTTGTTACTGCACTTCTGCGCTGATATTGCATTACATTGCCGCCATCTCATCGAAACTAACCAGATAGGAGAGCAATGTGTTATACTCGTATGACATTTGTACAGAGACATATATTCCGTGCGGATGTTGCATACAGCTTGGCTTTCCAACCATCATAATCATTTTAACAACATTTTATGTACACGCGATGCATTGTATGTAAAAACTTCCTTCATGTCAGCACATCAATTAATATTTCCTATGGGTGCTATGTCGCCTTCTTGTACAACATGATCCTGTTTGAGTTGTTGTGTATATTTTAAAGTATTTTGCCACATGCTGCCATAAAGTGTTGTCGTCAACGTTGTTGTTGTTGTATTTCTGCATTCGCCTGTATGAAATTCTTTGTTGGTTTTGCTTGTTAGCTATATGTATGCACATACATATGTACAGTGCAACTTGTACGTGTAAATACTTTTAACCATTCGTACACATCGGTGCATCGGTGTATAGGTGGAATTGTACAAAGCAATATGTCCATATACGATATATAATGTGAGAGGAATATTTTGATAACATTTTCGAAAAATTGCCTTTTTTTCCTAGGAAATTCAATTGCCCTAGTTATGGCTCTTTTAAATGCAGGTAGGCTAACATGTGTTCTATATAAAATGTAGGAAATAGTGTTGCTTTTTTGTGTTTTGTGAAATATCTGCTGGTTGCTGATGATCGAAATAATAATATTTATCATAATAATGCAAATTCTTGAGGACCACGAGGCGTATGTGCATAATTTATATGGCTTTTTGTTCAATTCAATTTTCATGGCAGTTTGAAATGGAAAACTTTTACTTGAGGCAAAATTTTCAAGTATATATAATAACGTTTGACTGAATTTAACATGAAGTTAAAAATTTTGTATGAAAAATAAGCACATTATAGATTAAGTTTATTCGAATTCCGCAAATTTTGAGATCAATCACAAATAATACACATTTGAGAATATCAGAGGTATGGTCTTTCAATTTCATATTTTATTTTGAGCATTAAACTTTTATACCAAATAAAATTATGAAACCAAATTACCATTAGGCAGTGTTAATTATATTTCCTGTTAATAATTATTTAGGGTTTTGAATAATAACGTGTTTTTTTTTTGCACCGAAATGCACCTCTCTCAAATATGTTAATTCATTTCCTTATCAAGTGAATGAAAATATTATAAAAGTGTTTCATTTCATATAAAGCTTCATTAAGCTAAAGGTAATGGAATGTTATTTTGAAAAAATAAAACAAAAAACTTCCTCTTTCATCTCTGCCAACAATACAGACACTTTCAATATTCACACACATACGAGCGCGTACAAGTAAAATACTGTTTTAATTACTGAAAGTAATTACTTTAAGTGGTAAAGCTATTTAAAGCTGCAAATCATGCTTATACTATATTATATATACATGCACACATATGTATATGTAAGTATATTTATGTGCAATACTTTCATATACGAAGGGTTGAAGACCTCCATGGTGGGAGATTGGGGGGTTAACATAAAACGCAATTTCGATGCAGAATAGTAAATAAGAAATATAAAAAAATATCAGAAATTAGAAATTTGAATTAGAAATTCTTAAGGTCATATCAATAAACCAATGTTCATTTATGCGCTCAAATGCAACTACAACATGAAACTATGATATAACTATTTAAAATTGTTTGACAAATAAAATTTTGTTTTCCAAATTCCAAATATAAGAAAAATTCATTTGGAATTTACATTTTAAGAAAATGTTCGAAATAGAAAGAAAAAGGAATAGAAAGGAAAAATTGTTTAATTAAACACATATTTTGATTATTAAAAAACTTAATTTATACACAAATTTATAAATTCATAATTTTTGTAAAAACTAACAAAAACATGGGCAGTTTTTTCCTTAAGCAAATTAAATAACTTGTTGCTGAAATAAAGATAGACTTCAGCAACGATTGTCTTAGTATTTCCCACATATGAGCATTTGTTAATAATGTCTAATATTGATTAAATTTTAATTTTTCATGACTTTATTAAAATCTCCTCTAGATACACCGCTGTTCTTTATGCATTGTAGCGTGTGTTTATATATGTTTATGTGTTTATGTTTATATGTTTGTGTGGGTGTGTGTGTGGGTGTGTGTGTGGGTGTTTATATGGGTGTTATATTGTTACTTTGACGGTCAACTCAAATTAAGTAAAGTAAAAACCACAAATTGGCCCTTTAAACCACAAAAATATATACAAACACACGATACAGCCATACAATATTTATGTACACCCAAGCAAACAAACCCATCAAAAGAATCAACGTTGATAATATTGTATATTGCATGCATGTGAAATTAAGTATATATATGTGAGTGTATGCTTGTACATATATTTAGGAATATGTATATATAAATATAAAGAAGAAAATTATGTATAAAGTCATTAGAAATTCAAGAATATATATGGAGTAGTCATATACATACCATATGTATGTATAAATACTTGCATGAGTTAATGTAAAAAGTCAATCTAAAAAAAGGGGTTAAATACAATTAGATATACCTATCATGTATTTAATAATAAAACGAAAAACGTTTTATTTAATTTTGCAATATATATTGTGTAATAGCCCGCAGTCATGTTGTATTAATACGTTATTACTACTACATATAGTGGCGGCACGTGTTGATTGCGATTGCATAGATTGCATGTGTGACTAATGGTAATAATTATATACATATATTTATTTATATTGTATAATTTATATGAGTTAATTAATTTTGAGTAATAAGTATACTCGTACATATAAATGTACTTCTCCCATAACACGCATTCATACAGAGAGTATATTAATCGATAAGATCATAACCATGAAAATGTCATATTCAATATAATTTACAATAGTTTGGTAAGCAAGTAAATTAATAATAAGGATTTGTTTATAAAACTGAATTGATCTGATTCTTACTATACTTTATAACGAGTTATTCAACGAGTTAGTCCTATTTTTCGATAAGGATTATAGCTATATTAAATATTATTTTTGACAGCTGCCATTGTCAATCATATTCAGTAAGCTTTGACATTTTATAAAATGGAACGATACATATTGCAACAACGTTTTGAAATCATTAAAATTTCTGATCAATATCAGTTTTCTGTTCGCTAAACTTGTCGTGCTCGGGATAAGGCTCATTTCTGGTGAAATGTCTATGTCAACAAGCAAAATTGCAGAATATGGAGTAAATTCAATCCAGAAATCATTAATCAAAGTTCATTGCATCCAGAAAAATCAACTATTTGGTGTGCTTTTCATGCTGATGGTATCATTGGCCCTTATTCCTTCCAAAATCAGCAAGGAAAACATGTAAACAATCAATATCAACGAGTCTTGGTTCCAGAAAGATGATGATGCGCTACCATCGATTTGTTAAAAACAAAATTTAATGCAAAAAAATCTCAAGTATTCGACCAGTAAATTGGCCATCTAGATCACATCATTGGATTATTTCTAGTGGGGGTATGTGACGTCACTTGTTTATGCTAACAAACCGGCAACAATTGAGCATTTAAAAACATCGTATTATCAGTGAAATTCGACTTATGCGAAAAAAAGGTTATATTCCGTCATTAATGCCGTAAAATAAGCTCTCAAATAAAGTAATATTTTCATATTTACTTTTGGTGAGGACACTCTTATTGGATAACCCGTTATAAATGAATATTATTATAATCATTTGATTATCCTACACCTATATGGTTTTTATCTTTCAATCGTTTGCGTTTACTATTAGCTTAATTATTACTTTATTCTTGTCTACTGTAATTGATGGTAAAAAAGTTAAATGAAAAAACGATTAAATTTTTTTTGTATAATGAACATCTACTTTAGAAAATTGATGAAATATTATCTATAGACATGCACTTGGTTTGACGTGACGTTTAAATAATATTATCTTTAAATTCTTCTTCTTTAAATTCCTTGTGTGAGAAAGGACATCAAGAAGTCATGATCTTCCTGGTTTTAGATTATATATATATATTTTTTTGTAAACTTACAAGTGTTATTTGATATCATCTAAAGCGGAACACTCTATGACGAACTTTTTCAACCGTTTACGAATATTCTACACTTATTTTAAGTTTGCCACTATAATTGCTAGAAAAGAACTCACACTATTTGCAAGGATATTTGATGAAATAAACTGCTATTTTTATGTATTTTACTCTAATCTCTCTAAGCTCAAGGTGAACGTAAATCATCAAAAAATAATGAATGACATTTAACCATGAGTGTAGAATATGTTCTATACGATTTAACACTATGGCTGTAGTATCATATAGCACATACTTAAAAATATTTCGTTGAATAAGTGTACGGCATTTATTCATATTTAACCCGCACATGCTTAATAATGCGTAAATATTTTTCCTACATGTATGACGGCATTTTTTTCACATCTCTGTGACATTTGTTAAATGACGACTTGCATCAGAGAGAGAGAGAGAGAGTGAGAGAGAGAGAGAGATATTGATAGTGATTGTGGCATAATTTTTTTGCAACCTTCATATTGAAAAACTAGATTTTATTTCTTGTTTCTTGGAATATTTGTTGGAAAAGTATTGGCAACACTGTTTCTATATTCAACTTTGTAAGAATGTTGAATTACTTGTCGATGAGTATGGTGAAAACAAGAAATGCTTAAAATTCTTAAAAACATGATTGAATTGTTTAAATAAGTTGAAGCCACCTCTTTTACTGCATAGTATTTAAAACTATTTACCCTGAAATGTCAACAGATTTTGTGGTATTCACACTTTAGTTATCTCATTCTACAAGCACACATTTCACATTGGCATTTTAAATATGTTCTAATAGTCGCACGCTAACAGTTTTATCATTGCTATACAAATGTCTATATTATAGGTGCTTAACTGATTTTAATGATGATGATGATGATGATACGATGCGAATTAGGGCGTATTGAAATGATGTTCTTCTTCACCGTGCAGTGTATATTTTAAATGTAAATAATAAATTTTAATAATTACTTTAAATTTCATTTATCTCTTTTGCAGCTCATTGTTGAAATTAATAGTCATGTGGCTTTGTTTCGTGATATGCTAATACATGTTGGCCAATCCAAGGATTCGGCGGAATTGCGTGAAAAAATACGAAAATTACGTAGAACATGTGTGGAGACATGCAAGCATACAGTACAAATTCTAATGCCACAAGTGAAGAGGTAAGTAAGTATTATACAATTGATACATATACAAGAGTATGTTAAGTAATTCGAAATAAGTGTTGGGAATTATCGTCACTGTGACGAATCAGTATGAAAACATACATTTCAAAACCATTTTTGACACACACCCACACACTTGCAATGGATATGCAAATTATGTTTTTTTTTTCACATGACAGTTGAATGTCCTTTTTCATGTTATCACTTTAAGAATAGATTGCTCTTGTCTCTACTATGTATCGTACATATTTTGGTGCTGCTGCTGATGACTGATACTTGATGTTGGATTATTGTATTGGTAGTTGTTTGGTTATGTATGGATATGCAAAAGAGGACATATATGTACGAATATATTTGTATCCTTTACATTTTATATATTTTACATACACACACACACATTTGTTGGTTTTTTTTTCGCCACAAATTTTTACTACAAAAAGGAAGCTAAATGATAACAAGAACAAGAATAAAAATATTTAAATTTATGCTTTTCCCTTACATATACACAAAGTAGATAGTGTGAGGTTTTATATTTATGAAGGATAAAAAGTTAAGCTTCTAGAGAATATAAGAACATTGTGTTGTTGTGTGTTTTTTTTTTAATTTTCGCACTAACATATGTAGAAAACATCTTTTTTTTTTTTTCTTAAACTGAATTTATAAAGTTTTTTTTCATAGCCAATAACCCAAAAAACTAAAAATTCATTTATCTAAATTGTTTATCCCATATGGTTTTTAGTGCTTATTGTTATTCGATCAGAATTTTATGAGAAAAAAAACCTTTTTTGAATAACACTCAAAATAAACCCTTTGTAATTGTAGAATATGAAATATGAAGATAGCAAAATTAAGGTCAGATTTTTACAAATTATTTTGTAGTGTTCACCAGATAGTCACGGATAATAAATTATGTTCTCTTGAATCGAAAAAATTGTTAATTTAAAGAGCTTACAATCGATTTCGTTAGAATGCAAATATTTTGAGGCTAAGTTTATGGATTTTAAAAGATTTTTCTAAAAAATATTTACTTACTTACTTACTTATGTGGCCATAACAACCGAATATCGATTTAGGCCGAAAATAACATGCTTCGCCAGCCATCTCTGTTCTTCGCTAGCTGGCGCCAGTTAGAAATTCCAAGCGCCATTAGGTTCTCCAGTACTTGGTCTTTCCACCGGAGGTTTGGTCTTCCTCTTTTGCGTCGTCCTCCAGCGGGTTCCGAATATAACACCTTCTTAGCTGGAGCGTGTTCTTCCATTCGCTCGACATGACCTAGCCAGCGCAGCCGTTGGATTTTGATGCGCTTTACTATGTCAATATCGGCATACAGCTCGTACAGCTCATGGTTGTACCTTATTCGGTACTCGCCACCAACGCAAATAGGTCCAAAGATCTTGCATAGGACTTTTCTCTCGAAAACTCCAAGTATTCGCTCATCCGAGGTGGAAAATGTCCAGGCTTCAGCGCCATATGTTAGGACAGGCATGATGAGAGACTTGTAGAGTGTAGTTTTCGTTCTTCGAGAGAGGGCTCGACTTCTCAATTGCTTACTCAGCCCAAAGTAACACCTGTTAGCAAGAGTTATCCTACGCATGATCTCCAAGCTGACGTCATTACTGCTGTTAATGCTGGTTCCAAGATAGACAAAGTCCCTTACTACTTCAAAAGCGTAGTTGTCAACAGTGACATATTTACTTATTGCAATCAAATTGAGATCATACATACATAGGATATTTTTGTACTCCAATTATAATTTTGTGGTTAATGTTTATAATTTTAAAAGATTTGTTTTGAGAAAATTTATTTAAAAGATTTGAAAATTTTTTGAAGCAAGAAAATTTCTTGACAGTTATTGATATTTTAAAGTATTTTCTTTTAAATCAATCCGATAAAGAATTATCAATAGCTGCTCAGGAATAGTCCCTAGAGCAGATAAATGTAGGACTGAAGCCTATTAATTTTTTCTCCTCCACATTTCCTCTGAACACGTTTACCTTTTATTTCCACTTTTAAGGGGGGCTGTCATATGAATTGACCGAAAAAACATAACTGAAAATTGAAAACTAACCACATTAGTGACAGAAATCGCTCCTAGAGCTGTAAAATGTATGCGAAACCCATTTTTTAAAGAATCTGTGGGTTAAACTCCACTCCACCAAAAATATATCAATATTCACAACAAAAATATCTGAATTTTTAGATTTTCTCTGAGCCATATTTAAAAAATTTCTTTTCGTACAAATCGACCCGCTCTAACATACAAGTATGCATTAGAAAAATAAATGTATAATATAAACAATATCGAAAAAAGATTTGTTTAGCCACGTAAGCAATATGACTAAAATGTTAATAGACAAACAGCAAACCAAGAATAACGCTGACCGAAAACAATAACAACAATAAACAGAAAGAGTGCAAAATACTATAAATCAAATTCGCAAATAAAGTCGACAGTAAACAACAACAAAACTGAAGAGATTGCAATAATACATAGTAACAAAAGGCGTAAATATTGTTTTTTTTTAATCGCATTAGAGAAAGAGAATAAAAATGAAATTAAATAAAACATAAATATAAAATTCCATGGAAATAGAAAAACAGAAATACGAATAAAAATGTGAAAATAATGTGCGGAAAAATAGAACTTGTCAGTGTGATAAATAAAATGAATAAATCAATTGTTTACAAGAATAACAGAATACACATGGAAGATCTAATGGACATCAATATGAATTATGACAGCTGAGAATGTAGTTTAACAAAAATGCTACATTATGAGTTCAAGTTACATAAAAATTATTTTATATGATAAACACTTAATTAGGAGTTTATTCTTATGCCAATGTTGCTTTTTTTCCAACGTAGGTCAATGTTTCTTCAATAGTCTGCCACTTAAATTGTCCACTGACGACATTGCCAATTTATTTCAACGGAAGTATCTACACAGGTATTTTTACGATTAGAACTTGACTTTAATGTGATGTGTATATCAAAGAGCCTTCATGTACCATATAATATTATCTAGTTGCTATTACCAAATTACATTAAAATGCTTCATTCTAATTCACACAACATTCATCTAATACGTAAAAATATATTAGCAGGTATTTTTGCGTGTTGCCATAGAAAATTTTAGCTCCTATTTATTTTAATCAACGTACATATGAGCATTTACTCTGCCCACCCATATGCTCCAATGCTTCCTTGTGTTTATAGATTTGCAGATATTCTCGCATGTACAAATACAAATTTATCTAGTCATCCATTATGGAATCGCCGGTAAAGTTTGTACACAAGAACAATAAAAATAAAAATAAAAGTAAATGCGAAAAAGTAATAAAAACAAAAAAAAAAACCACCAATGTATTTGTACTTAGAAGTAAGAAAATAAATACCTTCATAAAGAAAAAGTTCAATAAAATAAGTAAAATAATAATAATATCGCAATAAAGCACAATAAAGCTCAAGAACATGGACTTACCTGAGTACCTGTGAGACCACACGAGTATATGTTGTAAATAAATGGTATATAGGCTTCTGTACACACAGGCACAGCAATACATGTATATATGTTTATAAGTATACTAGAGTGGGTTAGATAAGAATAGTTTGAAATGTTTATCTGCTAATTGAGTGGTGATTTACTGTGAGTGCATCTAGTCACTATTAAATGAACTTACTCCAAGTGGAATTCTTCTCAGTTAATTATTTTAGCTTAAATAAAACCACATCCATATATAGTCAAAATTACATACATAATGGGAAAAATACAAAAAGTCTTTTAAATTTTAATCTTTAAGATTATAAAATTGAATATTTAATCTCTGCCAACCTGAGTGGAATTTGAAATTTTTGCTATTTTTATAGATCTTTTAGGTTAGAGAGCAACTTGAGTGTGATGGCGGACATCTAACCACGGACTCAGATTCAACAATTTCAAATCCATAGACTGTGACTGCTCTCATCCGTCGTACAACTAATTTTTCATTTTTTGCCGTGTACACCTAATTCAAATGTGAAAAAAAGTACATTCATTGTCATTGCAAATTGAACATTTTGTCAGTCAACTAGCTACATTTGATAATACGTAAACCGTATCGGAATATTCTCAGCGTAGTTATATAGGTGTTCTTTTCTTTTATGCTCGATTCACTGAAAGAAAGTTAATTTACTTTTATTTCCTCTATAAGTATTCTTTGCGTTTGTGTCATGGTAGTATGTGTTGAATTAAGTTGATCATATTACATATGTGCGACAGAGATCATCCTTCATTGTGTATATACTGTATATTGTGCATGTGTACATATATTTTGTTGCCATTGTCATTTCATTCATTGAGCTTTTTCATCATTCATTAAGCTGATTTTATTTTTATACATACATACATACATGGATTTACTAGTCCACAGATACATTCAGGTGTATATGTTGCTATGCTAGTTCATTTTTATTTCTACTGATGCCATTGCTATGGCTTTCCATTACGTGTTATATGTGACCATAGTGTCAGGTTCTTTTATAATGTCAAGTTTTGGACAGTTCACGCAAACAGATGTTCATTGCTTTTGTTACATTTTGATGTCTAAAATGCTTAATATCTAATATACTACTAGGTAAATGAAAGCATTTGTGACACTGATATGGTGGTTATGCATGTGCATGTTGTGTCGCTGTGTCTCCTTATCGCCTTATATATTTATTTTTCAATATTCAGCCACTCTACATGTTTGATAATCTTTTTTTTAAGGGTATATATTGTATGAAATCATATTGTCACACTTAAAGGCATTTTCGTGTTTATGGGTACATGTTTTTTTATTTACATATATACGTGATTGTTCGTAGTTCGGTTTGACCACCTAAACAAAATTTCTCTAGTGGTGCCCACATTGAGAGATCTTCTGAAGTGGATCTGTGCTAAGGCACTATAGAAATTATGGCATATGGAATCTATGGAATTTTTACATTCCTAACTGAAATCACTATATTGATTCGAATGCGATTTTCTCAAATGCATTTGGAACATTTTAAAAATGCCAAAAAATGATTATCGATTTACTCGCCCTATAAAGAAGTGGAAAAAAAAATAAAAAATTATCGCAAAAATCATGGAATGAAATGAATTCGTGGTAAAGACCCACAAGGGTCACGCTATATAATATTACTAACGTACAATGTAATAAATATAATGCCAATGGCTAAAACTTTCCATTTGAAAATTTCGATTTTCTCTTTCTTTTCTTTCTGCCAACAAATAAGTTTTAAAATTTGGAATAATATTGTAGAAACATAGCATTTTTGGTGTCTTTTATGTATGACCTTGAAATTATTTATTGAAGATAGTATCGCTTTGAAATACTATACTTTCATATTCTTATCGTAATCATATCGACGCCATTGTTTTAATAAGTCAATTACTTAAATTTTACCAACTTTATTGCTATAATTGCCATTTATATCGCAACCATATTTAATATCTTCACAATCATCAATTATGAATAGCGATTTTAAGTACCCATGCATACTTAAATGCATTGTGCGTATAAAATAAATTTCGATTTTATAATTTTAAAATAATAAAATCCAATTTTAAAGCTGATAAAATGAATCACCATACAAATGCATATTGCTACTCTTACTCCTACACAATGTAATTAGTAGTACGAGTGCCTACAATGGTATATTTTGCCACTTGTACTTGTGGTCGGTTTTTGTTCTTTGTATAGCTGTTGCTATTGTTACTAATAAAATAAAATTAGAAATTTTTCCTTGGTTTTGTTGTTGTTGTTGCATTGGACCAATGTCGAGTTTGAGATTTAAAGATTCCTCACAGCGTTTTGGGGTTTAATTTTTGGTACATTACATTTTATTCATTACTCGTTCGTTTTGCTTAACGGAGAGGTTAATAGCAAATAGAATGTCGAATGTCGAGAGCAATTATTTATGAGGAAATTTATAGAAAAAATGAAATATTGTACATTCATACCGAGCTAGACCTAGATAAGCTCCGTGAAGAATCCATTTTAACATCACTAACAAACATTGAACGATTAGAGGGTTAAACATAAACTTTCGTTTCAAAATTCAAGTTAACAGGACACAGCTAACTTTATCTTACTTTTCTCGCTTAAGATGAGGAATTAATTTTATAATCGCAAACAAAATCGATTAGAGGGTGAAACATTAACTTAGTGACCTCTTGTCGATCTGAAAGTAAGAGACATAAAAGGAAAGAGTGTGTGTGAGAGAGTGAGAGGGAGAGAAAGATATTTAAAACATTAATCAACAAGTATAAGCAAAATTTGCAACAATAACAGTTACTATTTGTTTAATTAAGTCTCCGGATTGAGTCTCAATGTAAAGTTGTTGCTTTAACCCTTTCGTGCACTTGTCCAATATATTGGACAATAATATTGTTTACCTCTAAACATCTATGCATTATGAAAGTGATCAATTTGAATGTTTGAGTGCATTCTCAGGCTGTCTATCAATGCACTGAAGTGCCCAGTTTATGGCAGCAGTCGTTTCATGATATATTTTTTCGGTTTTTTCGTATTTTTGTTCGGTATTCGGTGGTCTGGTGGTGTTTTCGCAAGGTAACGTGTCTAACTGCCTCAACCAGGTGGGGCTAGCGCAATCCTTGTTGAACTCATCGCAAGTCAACTCACTGGCTGTCATGTAGTTTGATCTGAGCGCTATGTGATGATACCTTTATTTGTTAATGAGGGGTAGTCATATAGCTTGCTCTGCTTACTCTGTGATGGCGCTTTCATTATTATTAATGGGGGCCCTCCATGTGGCGACCACCGGGCAACGTCTTCCTGGCACCCGCTGGGAGGCGGCTGAAGTGAGTGGCGAAAATCTCGGTTAGAGGTTGTGCGTTGGGTTTGGGACCCGCCACATAAAAAAACCCCCCCAATGAAAAAAACAAATATGCCTCGGATAAGGACTACCGAGCTTTTGTTGATGACCCCCGCAAACGAAAAAAGGACCACGATTTACGGATATGCACCTGGAATGTCCGATCCCTTTATAGGGAGGGTGCCTCTATCCAGCTGGTTGATGTCCTCGAAAAATACAGAGCTGACATCACCGCTCTCCAGGAAATGCGATGGACAGGACAGGGCTGCTCCAAAAGAGCGTCCTGTGACATCTACTACAGTTGCCATGCTGAAAGGCACGAATTAGGATGTGGATTTTTGGTCAGCAAGAGACTACGACATCTTGTCTCACAGTTCACGCCTGTGAACGAACGGCTGGCCACAATCCGCATCAAGGCAAAATTTTTCAACATCAGCCTTATATGTGCCCACGCTCCGACGGATGAGAAGGACAATGTGACCAAGGAGAGCTTCTTTCAGCGCCTCGAAGAAGCTTATGACCGCTGCCCCCGCCACGATATCAAAATCGTGGTTGGCGACTTCAATGCCAGGGTGGGCAAGGAAGGTACCTTTGGCCCAACTGTCGGAAAATTCAGCCTCCACCAGAACACCTCCGATAACGGAATGAGGCTGATCGACTTCGCCGCAGCACGAAACATGGTAATTGGTGGTACCAGATTCCAGCATCTCGACATCCACAAAGCGACATGGCTGTATCCAGATCATCGTACAAGAAACCAAATTGATCATGTGGTGATTGACGGAAGGTATGCTTCCAGTGTGATGGACGTGAAATCGATCCGTGGTGCCAACATCGACTCGGATCACTACCTTGTTGCAGCTAAGGTGCGCACACGCTTATGTGTCGCAAATAACAAGAGAAGTCCCGCACAGAGAAAGCTCGACGTCAGTAAGCTGCAATCACCAGAGACAGCAGATGCATTTTCCACTCGACTATCGGATCTGCTTATGCAGAACACTGCCCCACTTGATGATACATGCGCACAGTGGACACATATATCCCACTCCATGACTACTGCTGCTGAGGAGGTAATCGGTTACTACCGGCCTCTGAGGAATGAGTGGTATGATCAGGAGTGTCGCGACGCTACCGCAGAGAAAGACGCCGCCTACAGAAGAACCCTGCGTGCAGGCGCAACGCGAGCTGTTAAGGAGCGGTATAGAGAGAAAAGGAGTGCAGAGAGACGTCTTTTCAGGCGCAAGAAGAGGGAGTTGGAAAGACGTGAGTGTGAGGAGATAGAGATGTGTACCGACAAGAATGAGACTCGAAAATTCTTCGAAAAGATCAAGCGCCTAATTGGAGGTTTAAATCCCGGAGCCTCTTCTTGTCGTGATGGAAATGGGAATCTGGTTACGGATGTCCAGAGTGTACTGAGCCTATGGAGGGAACACTTCTCCACGTTACTGAATGGCGATGCTACGAACAATTCCGCCAGTGGAGGAGATTGCCCGATAATCCCAATTACAGATGATGGTGTTGATATTCCACCACCCGACTATGACGAGGTTAAAACGGCCGTTTTAAGGCTGAAGAACAACAAAGCTGCAGGTGCTGATGGCCTGCCTGCCGAGTTGTTTAAGACCGGAGGCGATGAGCTGCTCACCCGCATGCACCAGCTCATAAGCAGAATATGGTCGGATGAAAGCATGCCTGATGATTGGAGGCTCAGTGTTCTCTGTCCTGTACATAAAAAAGGAGACCCCACAATTTGCGCCAACTACCGTGGAATAAGTCTCGTGAGCATCGCATACAAAGTTCTATCGAGCGTACTGTGTGAAAGGTTGAAGCCTATGCTCAGCAACCTGATTGGACCTTATCAGTGTGGCTTCAGACCTGGTAAATCTACCATCGACCAGATTTTCACACTGCGCCAAATCCTGGAGAAGACCCAAGAAAAACAGATCGACACACACCACCTATTTGTTGATTATAAAACCGCTTTCGACAGTCCGGTAAGGGATTACCTCTAAGCAACAATGTCTGAGTTCGGTATTCCTGCAAAGCTCATTCGACTTTGTAGAATGACACTGCATAACTCCCGTTGTGCAGTGAAAATTGGGAAGGACCTCTCCGCACCGTTTAATACCGAACGGGGTTTCAGACAAGGTGATTCGCTATCGTGCGACTTCTTCAATCTTATTATGGAGAAAATAATACGAGCTGCTGATCTACGACATAATGGCACTATCTTCAACAAAAGTGTCATGCTGTTAGCGTATGCCGACGATATTGACATAATCGGCATGAACACGCGAGCAGTCAGTGCAGCATTCTCAGAGTTGGAAAGAGAGTCGCGTCGGATGGGTCTCACGGTGAACGAGGGCAAGACGAAGTATCTAGTGTCAACAAACAAAGAGTCCCGGCGTCTTGGACAGCACGTCACTGTTGACAACTACGCTTTTGAAGTAGTAAGGGACTTTGTCTATCTTGGAACCAGCATTAACAGCAGTAATGACGTCAGCTTGGAGATCATGCGTAGGATAACTCTTGCTAACAGGTGTTACTTTGGGCTGAGTAAGCAATTGAGAAGTCGAGCCCTCTCTCGAAGAACGAAAACTACACTCTACAAGTCTCTCATCATGCCTGTCCTAACATGTGGCGCTGAAGCCTGGACAATTTCCACCTCGGATCAGCGAATACTTGGAGTTTTCGAGAGAAAAGTCCTACGCAAGATCTTTGGACCTATTTGCGCTGGTGGCGAGTACCGAATAAGGTACAACCATGTGCTGTACGAGCTGTATGCCGATATTGACATAGTAAAGCGCATCAAAATCCGGCGGCTGCGCTGGCTAGGTCATGTCGAGCGAATGGAAGAACACGCTCCAGCTAAGAAGGTGTTATATTCGGAACCCGCTGGAGGACGACGCAAAAGAGGAAGACCAAACCTCCGGTGGAAAGACCAAGTACTGGAGAACCTGACGGCGCTTGGAATTTCTAACTGGCGCCAGCTAGCGAAGAACAGAGATGGCTGGCGAAGCATGTTATTTTCGGCCTAAATCGATATTCGGTTGTTATGGCCACATAAGTAAGTAAGTAAGTATTCGATATAATTTATTTGGTATATATCTTTACTGTTTGCCAATAGATTTCCTGCAGATTTATATAGCTCAGGAGATCAATACTGACTATCCCTTATACCTTATTTTCTTGGTATTTTTTCAAAATAATTAATTGTAAAGTAGTGTTATTAATTGTTGAAGTAATATGGAGCTTCTAATTACTTAATATAGAGATTTACTTAAAAGTAATTACTTAACTAGATATTTTTTTCAAGCTTTAATGTCTTACTCTCTTTGTAGCACAATGAAAAACAATTACTAATTTTATGAACTTCTCCATGTACATGATAATTTTACATATGCAGTTTGTTTTTTCCTTTTTTTGTATACTTACTACTGTCTCGTATTTAAGCACATTAGCACATTTAAAATTTTAGCACGTTTCTTCGATTTAACAATAAGACTTTTATGAGCCTTTTTACTCGCATTTAATAAGTTTCACTTGTTTTGTTGTTTACGATTTTTTCTTTTTGGTTTTTGTTTTCATCGGGTATGGCATTCCTTTAAAGAGAGCAGACAACAGTAACTGTAAGATTTATCTTAGGGCAGTCAATGTTAATAGAATTTTACAAAATGCATACGTAGTCGTACATATATACATATTATATATAAAGACAATTGCCAAAAACAACAGACACTGTCGAATCTACTGAATACAGAATATATTTAATATTCAACTGTTGTTATGGATCATCAATTACAGTATAACATTTTCCCATGCAACATTCACATGTACACACACAAACACTCGAATATCTGAGTGTATATAAGATCTGTTCCAAAAATATATAGCATATTTGGAATATAATGTTTTTGTGCATTGAAAATTCTTCGAAAATTATTTTACAATAAATTTAAAACAAAATTTACAACTTCATGTGTTGCAGGTCGATTTTTAAGTTAGAGTCGAAATTTAAGAAAAAAGTTCAGAAAAACATATTTTCTGAAAATTTGAACATATTTAATGTACATCAATAGAAGGACCTATGGAAGGACGAATACTGAATACGAGTAGATTAGAAATGCCTACCCGTAAATATGTATGTGGATTTGTGTGACAGCGCATCAATCGAATAATGTGAAATTAGTTTCGAAACGGTCTTGATTTAAAGTTCCTGATTACAAAATAGAGGACATTTAATTTAAATTCAACGATTATTTATTTATTTAATATGGTCAAGTTTCATTTGGAACCAAAGAAATATATTTCGTTCAAATCAAGACTACTCCGAAGATACTTAAAGTCACTTGGAGACATTCGGAGCTCGGCTAGTAGCCACACATACATATATAAATAACTCTATACATATAACGTACAATATATATATATATATATATATATATATATATATATAGATATATATATATATATATATATATATATATATATATATATATATATATATATATATATGCATTCACGAGTTTAACATAAATTCTTATAGCTTACATTATCCATATACAATACATAACAATGAAGTACGTACCTATTATTATGTATTTGCTTATTTCTATATTCCTTAAAACCAAAGCAAAATACAAACATTACATTATGATGGCATGTTGAAGGTGGTGTTGAGGACGTTTAACTTTGTATAAAGACTTCCGAAAAGTATTTATGTTTATGAAATTGTTTAATGGCAATAACACGTTTAACACTTCATATTTGCCACATTTAACACATATTCCACACTAATATGTATTCACAGCAAGACACAATGACACTCACACCACTCAACAATGACGTTAACAACGATATTACTGATACTCCTTGTATCATAGAGTTTCTATCTGTATAAGCTATATATATCTATATATATATATATATAAATATATATAACAAAGATCCTTGT
The DNA here is from genome assembly GCA_963854835.1 of Megamerina dolium. NCBI lineage: Eukaryota > Metazoa > Arthropoda > Insecta > Diptera > Megamerinidae > Megamerina > Megamerina dolium. Next base: position 69,661,989 of record OY978529.1, on the reverse strand, counting down.
GGGAATATAAGAATTGAATTGGATAGCAAATTTTTTTCGTTCCAATTAATTATATTAAATTCATTTGATATCAAATTGGGAAATCGAACTTTTTGTCAAATATTTAAAAAAATGTTTTATATCGAGAATTCATAAAACAATACCTTAAACAATTTTTTGCAATTTGTCAATCATTTAAGAATTTCTTTTGATATCAAATCGAGAAATTTAATTTTTTTAAAGTATTGGAAAATGTGTTTTATAGGTAGAACTCATCAAGCAGTATAAAATAAATATATTTGCTAGCGATTTACAAATTATTTGACAATTTAAATATTAAATTTATTTTCCAAACACTAAAAAAAAGTGTCATCAAGTAATAACATAATAAATTTTTTCTGCAATTTGGCAATTATTTGAGAATTTCACTGAGAAATTAAGATTTTTTTAAATATTATAAAATGTAAATCATTAAACATTACATTTTCTACTGGGTAATAACTCATTGTATAAGAATAGGGCATGTATAATAAAATATTTTATAAATGTTAATGTATAGTACATACATAGTACAAAAAATTGGAGATAATCCACGACTAACGACAAGTGGAAAAAACTGAAATGATATGCGTACTTATGGCTGCTTTCTTTTTTTTTATGCATTGCAAACGTTCTGGATTATCCCTTATGTGTTTTCTTATTCATTCAGAATATTTCAAATATATTATTTTTATTCTTGGTTAGAACTGAAGTGGAATAAAAAGTACTTTTGAAATAGAACATATGCTTTATTTTAATTTTTTTTTTCATTACCTTGATTAACTTGAATTGGCGGGGTGCTATAATTTTGGCATATTTCTCAGTAATAAATAAAGATCAAATTTTATTAGAGACATTTGTTATTTGTGTGGGAATTACACCATTAGAATCAAGGTATTTCACACAACCACTACAAAAGTCCGTTAAATATTAATATTTTACAATATTTTTCTGATTTAAATGTATTTTTCCTAAGCAATTAGCTTTTAGACAGTTAAAATTTATTCTTTCTATACAGTTTTTGTTTCGTTTTTATATTGTTTATTTATTTACTCGACTTATGCAGGATAAACTGAATGCTATTATATTCGTTCTATTCTCTATCCAGGAATGAATAAATAAACACACTCTGTGTATAATGGTTTTAAATAAGGTCAAAAAAATGGCAATTATAATGAAGTGCAAATGACAGCTATTACATTTTCTATACCAATAACTTCCATTCGCAGAGTTATTCATTTATGAGGCATATTCACTATGAAAATGCCAATGATATTAATGTTGCTAATGTTTTATATTCTCTTTTTTATTCCAATTTGATTTTAAAATAACACGTTGTACTTCAAATATGGATCGTGGGAGGAATTCGATGTGCATCACAGGGGACTGCATAATGACTTCCTATTGCCGTTTAAAGAATAATAGGATTTTACTATTTAATATATCAAAGTTTTTACTTTACTGTCGTTCATAGGCTTTTAATTAAAACTATTGCTATTTATAATATGTTTGGAAAATCACCTTTCGATAGATAATATAATTTGCAAGCAGCTAAGGAGTGTGTCACAGAAAACTTTTGCATCACAAAACAAAAATATTTATCATCTTAAGGACTGGTTTAATTATGGAAAAAGAAATTGTAAATTTCAAATTTGATCAAAATGATGATTTAAAAAATCAACGAAATAGATATTTGTATAAATATTTTGAATAAAGTCTGCCATTGTCTGGTTATCATAATTATTTGAGGATAGAGCTGTACGATCCAACAACGTATTCGAATTCTTGAATGTTACACTAAAAATTTAAGTAATTTTGAGAAGAAATAGAATTTCGATTTCGGAGAATACTGTGAAGAATATCGTGGATATATTTAATCAAATTGATTTGGTTCATAACTTTATACTGTATGGATGCCATCGGACTTCGCGCTCGACTGTAATAGTTGCTGCTGTAAGTGAGAGTAAACGTGAAACTTCATAAACTTTTATTCGTCACCAGGCACAATAATTCTATGCATCGAATTTTGCGTATCGACTTGTATCCCTATTAAGTTCACTTCGAATGCTTGAATGAAGGTGATAGTTTTTGTCGAAAAAATCATTTTCAGCAACGAAGCTCATTTCCATGGGTACGTAAACAAGCAAAATTTCTAAATTTCGAGCTCCGAAAAATCGCAGAAAAGAACAATATTGATTTTAGGATAAACAACCGTAGCATCCATACCGAATGAAATATTTGATAATGTTATCACAAATATTGAATCACAAATTATTCGCTGAAATTGAAGCATAAAATAGGAAAAAACACTTTTCAAACTTAATTTGAGCTGCAAACTATAATCAGGTAACTATATTATTCCTATGAAAAAAGTTATTGACAACAATTTCTATGAAGCACCCCTAATACTGCTAAGATATTTAAACGTTACTTAATTAAATATTTAGTTTCGTTCAACATATTAATATTTGCCTCCTATGGTTTTATCATTGTCTGTCTGTATATTCATGCTGTGCATATACAATATACAGAAAAAAAAGAAAAATTAGCTACAATATGCTCTAATATTATTTAAGTACATTTGAGGAGACCAATTTTAAATGAATATTTTATGTGAATTTTTCCCACCAATACGAGTACATACACAACATAATCGAAACGAAAAATTTTCTAACAAAATTGTGAAAAAATCTCCTTACAGTCGGCTGGGGCCGACCAAACTATACCCTGCATATGTAGATTTATATATAAAAAGTTTACTCGAATATCCAACTTTTCTTTTATTTCCACTTTTCGAGAAACAATTTTTGCATATACTACTAATTTACACCCGAAATATGGTTGACTTTGACGAAGTAAAAGGATTTTAAGATAATTCCGAGGCTTAGTATGGGAGCTATATAAAAAGTGGGCGTGGCTTACAACTTTCTAGTAAATCCAATTAATTTTTCAATGTTAATCCACACCTTAAATTTGGTGTCCTACGTTGAATAGTTTCTAAGTTATGATGGTTAACATTTTTGTTTAATTGTGGTACGCTGATTTTTCGAAAGATTATTTCCGACTACGATATTAATTTAAGTGTCAATTATGGTTATTGTAGACATAAGATTGCCTAAGTTACAGCTGTTTCAATTTAAAATTTGTATGGGGGCTACGATAAACACTGGGCGTGGTGCGCCCATTTTCTGTGAGCCTAGTTGCTCGTACAATACTAATCCATACCCTAAGTCTCGTTGTCCTAGACTAAATGGTTTGTAAGCTATGGAGCTTAAAATTTTAGTTTAATTCACTCGACTTTGTATGGGAGACCCATGAAGGAGTGGGCGTGGCACACTGATTTTCTGCCAGATTTTTGCCGACTACGATATTAATTTAAGTGTCAATTATGGTTATTCTAGACAGAAGATTGCCGAAGTTACAGCTGTTTCAATTTAAAATTTGTATGAGGGCTACGTTAAACACTGGGTGTGGTGCGCCCATTTTCTGTGAGCCTAGTTGCTCGTACAATACTAATCCACACCTTAAATCTCGTTATTCTACGCTGAATAGTTTGCAAGTTATAACCGGTAACATTTTTTTTAGTTTCCGCAACTTTGTATGGGAGACCCAAAAAGGAGTGCGCGTGGCACATTGATTTTCTGCCATATTATTTCTGACTTCCGTGTTAATCTAAGTGTCAATTATGGTTATTCTAGACAGAAGATTGTAGAAGTTACAGCAGTTTCAATTTAAAAGAAGTACAGACACTTTGTATGGGAGCTACGCTAGAAAGTAGGCGTGGCTCACCCACTTTTGGCGAGGTTATATAGTAGTATAATATAACTCTATGTGCAAAATATTGTTGTCCCAAGTGGTATATTATGTGAGTTATAGCAAGTTAAAGATTTTGAAAATTTCGAGGTTAGTCGCTTTGAATGCTTGGTGTGGGCGTGGTTATTGACCGATCATGCCCAATATCAATCCCCTCCGTACCCTTGGATCATAGATTACTTATGCCAAATTTCATCGAAATAGCTCAATATTTACTCAAGTTATCGTGCGAACCAGACAGGTGACAGACAGACAGACGGACGGACGGACGGACGGACATCGTTAAATCGAAAATTTAATCGACGCTGATCACGAATATATATCCATGTCTATATCTCCGGAGATTCCTTCAATGAATATACCATGCATATTGCATTATGCAGGGTATAAAAAGTAAAAAAAAAAAAAAAAGCAACTAACACCTATAACTATGCAATACTACGAACATGAAGCATTAATTGTCTATTGAAATGCGCATAGTTTTAGTGATGCTAATTAAGTTGCTATAGCAAAAGTCTAGATGGTGGATAGTGAATGAATTTAAAATGAACGTTAAATACGAGTATCTTTACGTATGTTTGTATATTAATAATTATATTTTGCTCATGATTCCTTTCCTCACATTCTTACTCGAGCGCTCTAACTACAGCTGTTACTTTTCTGTTTCCTTTAATTACAAAATATTTCTTACGCACGAATTTATACTTAATATACATAGTATATTTGTTGTGCCAAAATTTTGATAGCATCAATGTCCAATGCCAATGTCAATGCATATTTCCCTATGCCATTCATTGTTAAATGTCAAAATGTCATTGCCATTACTGTAATACGTACCAACTACTTACATACCATGTACTCTCGTATACTAGTTTAGAAACGTTTTAATTAAGCGAAACTGTTCGTGCTTTTTATTTGGTAAATTATAAATAAGAACATTCTACATTAATATTGTATATGTACTCAAGATGACGAAGGCGAGAGGTGAATGAGAAAAATATCAAAATAAAATACAATTTAAGGATGCTAAAGTAGAGTTATGTAGCAGGTTTGAAAAGAAGAAAAAAAAAAGTGAACGTGTAAAGGAACATAATGAGTAAAAACCCCACATATTTTTGTTTTTTTTCCCTTACACAAAAACACCCAAGTACTAATGAATTCAATCCCTGCACCGTCGAATATCACCTTAAATATTATCAAGCACATTTCGATATTAGCAACGAATTATTCAGTGTTTTTTTTGGATTTGTTAAAAAGAATAATTTACTGGAAAAGTTCTATAAATAAGAACTTGTAAGAGTAATTACGATAATAAGTGAATAATGAGAGCTATTTTATTTATTTATAAACGGCCTTTTCATCAATAGGTTTCAAATGTGTTAAGCTTAGCTCAAATAAACGAAAAGTAAGCGCTACAATTCAATTTTTAATATTTTTGCTTGTGTAAAAAAGTTCCCAATTTAATTTTCAGTGTAACTGTACGACAATTTTATTTATTTATCAACAATGCTTTCGTCAGCAGAATTTATATGAAATAAGTTTATGTCAAGTAAACCAAAGTAAATACAGCCGATGAATTTAAAAGCGAATCGAAAGGCATAATTTCTAAGGGAAAAGTTATAAAATTTAATTGATTCACAAAATTGTGAATATTTCCCAGTATTTCAGATTTATTATAAAATATAATATATGACTATAAGGAAAAAAGTTAGTTCTCTTAAATTGAATTGTTGCGAAATTGTTTCATAAATTCCGGCATCAACATGAGCTCTGAAACTTAGCATCTCTAGTGTGCAAGTATGTATGAATTGTACTATATTAAACGCGTGCAGTAGCTAAATTAAATGCCCTTGGCACATAATTGACCATTTTGCCAGTGCCACCTGTTGGGATTGTGGTACAAGTATGGCAAAAAAGTTTTTGTTTTGTTGTTTTATTCTGTTCCATATTTAGTGTGCTTCTTGTGTAATTTTCTGCCACCATCTACAACAAAGGCATATTATACTAAATGGGCTGAATAAGCAATTTTGCTGTTGCTACTGTTGCTGTGCTTTTCTTTGAATGTACTAGGACGTACATACGTACATACAAACATATCGACATACTTGAACAAGATTAATTTGCAATTTATTTGCTTTAATGGCAAAGCAACGACACTTAAGAAAATAAATGACGACGGCTTGTGTTGGTAATTTTTTGGATAATTTCATTTTTTGTTTGTTTTCTTTACAATTCTTTTCTTTTTATATACTCGTACCTATTTCCTGATATTCATAATATTCCAATTCATTCATTCTGATGTAGTAATTTTGTATTGGTGATGGTTTTTAAAAGAAGGATTTTGTAAGAAGCTGTAATAATAATTATACATAATAAAGTGTGCAGTCAATTGATTTAAATTTGTAATTTTTTTAGCTCATTTTTTTTTTGGTTTGCTTGTATATTTTATTTGATTTTTTTTTACTTTAAGCCATTGATGTTTTCATATGATTTTGTGAGATTACTAATTATAATTGTGGGCAGTCGTTAAATATATCTTTCTGTAATAGGTTGTTATAGATTAATTTGACTTTTTTCCCCAGAACATCGTATGCATATATACGCGAATCTAATTCCATGGAATTTCGAGGATGCTCGGTGCATGTTCCTCTTCAAATTTGTTTTAATAAACCATGACAACTTGAGGTTCCTGTGTAGATGTCTTAATTATCGACATTTAAGGCATTTAAAAGTGGACAAATCAACTTTTTTGAGGTTGAGGTTTAAAAGAAACATTTTCTGCCCTATTTTTTTTTTTTCAATTCTTTCGATAATTTCGGTACAATTCATTATACCACGACACACCATATCTTGTATATATTTTTTCTCCATATATTTCTATCTGTCGTCGTTATCCAAGATTTGTTATGATTCTTTCTAATTCATTTTTTCTACTTAATGCGATTAGAGCAGCGCTCTAAGGTCATTAAATAAGTATCTGATTTTCATGTGTGTAGTACCTCCGGATATAAAATATAATATTTATGTTTGGCTACAAAATGTAATTATATGAGCATTGTAATTAACGGAAACACATTGAGTTGAAAGTTATATTACTTTTGATAAGTTCTATGTACATATTCATATCTTCCCACGTTAATGAGTTTAAAAAGAAATTTTATTTCTCATTATTGTTCATGAGTTTCACAATGAAATTATCTATTTGCGTATGTAGGAAGGAAGTTGGCAGAAATGAGAAAAAAGAGAATAAAAAATAAGAAATAATGAATAACGAAGTATAAAATTTAATTAAATGTTAAATTCTTATTCAAATGAACACCGTCAAAAGGCAACGTATCTATGAATGAATCAAATGCAATAATTTCAGTATTATAACATCACATATATGTGCTTATGATTTTTAGAGTATACATGTGCATTTTATTTTATGTGAAATACACTCATACATACCTACAGGCTTATGTGAAGCTAAGTACTTTTGGTGCTACCACTTTTCCTACTTTTTTATTTATTTTTCCTACTAATATAAATTTTATTATTTTTGTTTTTAATTTGCTGCTGATTTTCATATCAACAATGATATATATCTACATACATAAGTAAAGGGTTATCAATTTTGCGGTTTCAAAAGTAAATGTAAATAAAACACATATAAAAAATTTTTTATCATGATATTTCTTTTTTATTATAAAGTTTGAACGTTGACATTATGTGTGAAATACTACATCATTTAAATTACCACCACGCGAATTGTTGCAAGCATCGATTCTTTTGAGGTAATTTTCGACCACTTTTTGACACATATTGGGCGGTATCTCAGCCATAACGTGACGAATGTTGGTTTTTAGGTGCTCAAGAGTTAAAGGTGTATCTGCATAAAAACGGTCTTTCGCGTAGCCCCACAAAAAAAAAGTCAAGCGGTGTCAAATCGCATGATCTTGGTGGCCACTTGATATCGCCATGACGAGAAATTACGCGGCCAGAAAATTTCTCTTGCAATAAAGCCATATTCGCTCGAGTTGTGTGGCATGTGGCACCGTCTTGTTGAAACCACATATTCTCTAAGTCGTATTCTTCAATAGCAGGCAAAAAAAAGTCGGTTATCATATGACCATAACGCTCCGAATTGACGGTGACAGTCGTTCCATCGTCGTTTTCGAAGAAGTAAGGTCCAATCACACCTCCGGACCAAAGAGCGCACCAAGCAGTGACTTTTTGTGGATGTAGTGGCCTCTCTTCAATTACTTGAGGATTCTCAGAACCCCAAATACGACAATTTTGTTTGTTAACATACCCACCGAGTGAGAAATGTGCTTCGTCGCTGAAGAAAATTTTGTTCGAAAAATCGCCGTCCACCGCCTGTTATTCAAGCACCCATTCGACGTATCTACGACGTTGTGAATGGTCAGCTGGCTTCAGTTGTTGTGTAAGCTGGATTTTATATGGATATAGGTGTAGATCCAAATGCAAAATACGCCATAATGTGCCGTAAGACAGTCCTAATTCCTGAGAACGACGAGGAATCGACACATTCGGGTCTTCGGCAACACTTTCACTTACAGCAGCGATATTTTCGGTGGTACGAGCGAAACGATGATGCACAGGCCTTACAATATCTGTAACCGATCCGGTCTCTTCATATTTCTTCACAATTTTGACAATTGCTTGCGTAGTTGGACGATTATGTAAACCATAATCTCCTCTTAAAGCACGATATGTGGCTGTGGCAGAATCACCATTTTTGTAGTAGGTTTTTACAATTTTAATGCGTTGTGCGATAGTTAAGCGATCCATTTTCGCAAATGTCAGACTTTGAACTGAAAAATAAAGAAATTGTTTTAACAACTCAGTTTGACAGATGTCGAATTCTAGCCCTATACTTTTAAAACCGCGAAATGGATAACCCTTTATTGCCGAAATCTTCATGTACTTACTGTGTGTTCTGTGTATTAAAAATATTGTGTTCTGTGTATTAAGTAAACAATTATTCCTTTAATTTGAAGTCGTAATTTGACTCGATGTATGAAAAAATGGTTTTCCAGACATCAAATTCTGTCATTCTGCAACAAATCCATCCTTCATCAATTCATATAAATTGCTTTAATTTCAGTTATACCTTGAAAAAGAATATCTGCTATTATGTTGTCGAGTTATACATTTTTTTAAGCCAATTTTACTATTTCCACCATCTTTCGAGCAAGAACCTATCGATTTGATAGTGATAGGTATAAAAATGAGGACAATTCAACAAGCTAACTAACATTACTAACTACATTTCTAATCGGTTTAGCGATTTATACGCAATGGGCTATACCACTAACATTTCAAACATATGACCAACTATGATCAATTTTTCACCAGCAACATTTTTTCGAAACATACTTGTCTCTTATATCTATCTTTTAGGGAGCATCCCTATAAAATTAACATTTTTTTTATAAGATTCAAATGATTATACGTCAAAATCGTTTTTTCAGTTTACAAGAAAATAAGTAAAATTGTAATCTAGAGTTTTTCGCCTTGAAAATCGTTTAAAATAGGCATGGCAAAGTGTCCAAGACAGTAGGCCATCCTGTCAATTTCATTTGTAAAAGTCACCAAAGATTTGATCGCTGTCACCAAAATGGATGATTACTCGATTATTGAACTTCTTGCATAAAAAAAAAAAAATAATAAAAATGAAAATCACTGTAATTTTCATTTTAGAAGTAAAGTAGATCAACAATGCTTGAAAAATCGTTTATCTTTTATATAGTGTATTGGTCTATTTAATGTTGTCCACAAGTCATATGGCAAATTGACACTGTGCGCTGCAACACAGTTCTGATGACGCTCGATAAATGACATGACTTTGGCTACATACATATGTCTATATGTACATTTTGTTTTACTGAGTTGATGTTGTGTATTTGTTTTTCTTATACACACGTAATTGTTGTTGTTGTTTCTGTATTTTTAGTATGTTTATTATAATACGTATGACGCAATGGCATTACCCTTCGTCAAGAATATTTTCAACTTTCACTGTTTTTTGCACAAAAATATAATCATATAAAAAAATAAGGTGAAGTTCAAGCTCATAACTTTATTATTAAAAAGTTTTTACTTGCAAAAACTTTGATATTTTTTTTTCTTTTTTTGTTACCGCCAACATTGTTTGTTATTGATACTCAGCCGTTCGCCATACTGCGGCTGTTGGTTACATTGAGTTACTACTTGTTAAAAAAAAAATATATATATGTAAATATGTGTTATACTAGAATGTGTTTAATACAAGAAATCAACATACAAGTAATAAAAAAGAAGAAAAGCTCAGCATAAATTGCCAAGTTCAATTTTTGGTGTCGTTTGTGTTTTTGAGTGTGGTTTTTTAATGCCTGTTATCCTTGTTTTTTTGATAAATTTTATTTTTTTTCTGACTTTTTGCATTGGTAGTGTTGTACGAGTATTTAGAGGATAATAATAACATATTCGTTGTTTATACTAGAAACAAAGTCATTTCAAAAATTAGCTCCAACTTTGTTGAATTTTTAGGTGCAGTTTTGACAATTTTAAGAATGGTTCTCTTTCTACATACAATATTTATTATTCGAAGGAACTTTAAATTTGTCAATACGAAACATTGAGACTCATCATTCTATTCAATTAGGAAACTGATTGAAGTTTGCATCTTTTTCATACACTTGGCTAAAATAAAATTATCTACCGATAAAATCCAAATTGTTGGCCTTTAGCACATTTTGTACGCATTTTATTTTATATGGCCTTAAAAACATAACGCATACAATACATCACTGATTTAATGGCGATAAAATGAATCGAATTAATACATCCAAACACTTTTGTAAAATTTATTGATATAATGAACATTTTAGTGTGTACGGTTATAGACGACCATGGATAAAAGTGTTGAATAGAAAAATCATTTTTGTCGAAATCCTTGAAATTGTCGTATTAATCTTATATTATTGCCATACTAAACGATTTACACGATTTCATCGATTGTGATATTAACAAAACACTCTTGAACTAATACACTTTAAGTACAGTATGCACACAGAATTTCATGTATGGGCTATTCTCAGAAAAGTGAACAAAAACTGGAAAAGAAGGAAATATTGAAAATGCCAAAACAAATGTTTAACCTTTAATGATAACGGTAAATGAGTAAGACCAACTCTTATTAATTTTTACTCATCAACGTTTTTCCTAAACATATTTACCTTCTATCTTCAACCCTTAGAAGGGCTGTTCTGTAAAAGTGGACTTCTTATAAAATACACTCCCATCGCTCTGAGGGCACCCAAAGAGAGGTTAAATGTATGACGCACTTCTATTCATTTGTGCTATCAGCATTTTAAAAAGTTTATTTTCTACCTAACTTTACTCCTGAAGCTCCCATACGAAATCACCCTTTGAATGAGCAAATGTTCCGCCATTATACAGGCCTCCAATAATTTATTCTCCCAAATATTTCCTCCAAACATATTTACTTCGTATCTCCACCAGTTAAGGGGATGCTAATACAAAATGCTCAAAATCACGATATATTCAACAAATAAGCCCCTAATTAATTCTTTTTGCCCAACTTTTCATCCAAATATACTTACCCCTTATCTTTAATCCTTTGGAAGAATCCTGTCTGAAATTAATGTTTTTATAAAATTGAAAGAATACAAGTTTGTGCAGCAGCCCCAGAGGGGATTCACAAATATTCATTTAAATCTATAGTAGTTATCAGCTAAGAACCAATCACAATTTGTAGCACTTTAGTGCTTCCATTCATACAAATAACGCCTTCGTAGCCCTGCGAACTCCCATTTAAGTAGCTTTCGCTTAACGCCACAAATATACCAATATGCCACCATCACGTAGATGAACTCAATTGCATTACTGCATTGCACTTATACTTTTGCAATCAAATATAACATTCAAATATAACATATTAAAAATACATCAAATTGAGAAATCTCAACAATAGCAGCGTCAGCAGTTCAAGCAGCCATATGCAATATAATGTTATATTTATGTACTAGAATGTAAATAAAAATTAACTGCAATTTATCGATGTTATTACAATAACAATCAACAATAATAATATTGCAATAGCACTCGAGTAAGTGCAGTCTGAATTGTTGTGAAATGGAGCAAACGAAGGTGGATGAGTGAATTTGGTTGCTTTGCTTTCACTCTATGCATCTATTATATTTAAAATGTTTGGAAACGTACATACTTACTTATACCCAAAGGAAATGTTAACAGAAATGTAAATTTATTTCATTTTTTAATACAATATTTGAGCTTTTTATTTGCAAACACAAGCGAGTTGTTAGATTTAGGTTAACATGACATACTGATTTGAGGTAATGATTTGTAATGTGTCTGTCTAGAATAAGTTCTATTACAAGTTATTTCACATTATAAAATATACTCTGGCATGGTTAGTGGTTGTTAAATTCAAACTATAGGGTTGTTAGATTTAAAACTTGTTTCCAATGAATTTAAATTTCACATTTCGTCACATACGTGTAAATAATGAAATAATAAAGGAACATGAGGAACCTATGTTCAAATTTTATGAAGAACATTTTTGTAGATTATTGTAACTCAAAAACTTGAGAAATTCCTTAGAGGTCACTTATTTGAGACCACTTCGAAGAAAATTACGGTTTCTTTTTTAAAGTTGTTCATTTCATATTAAATATAATACTAAAAGATATTAATAAATATATTAATGTCTTATATTCTTTCTAATTACATGTAAATGCCAACAGTACTGTTGCTGATGGCGTTCTAACCGACAATCCGCATCTGGTGCTACTTTTCTACTTGGTGCAATTATTCTTACGTGAATTAGTGAAAAGTTATCGATTAATACAAGTGATACCAATGGATATGAGCAGCTATTATGGTAAGTTTATTAAGCTTAAGCTTAAACCCCCTTCAAATGCATGAAGGGGGTCAAGTGACCACAGTACACATCACTTAGTGGCACTTTGTTTCTTCTTTCTCTTCTTCATCGGCGGGGGCTCATCGTCCTGAAAAGAGAAATGAAGAGAAATGAAAGAGTGATTGATTAGATGATGTTTGATTCTAAATAGTGCTTCAGATTCAACTTACGTTGTTTCGGTGGAAATTTTGATGAGTCTCAATTCCCCGGATGAGGCACTCGCCAATGTAGAGGATGTTCACGCCAGCGTTGACGTCCCGATTCCAACAAGTACGGCAATTTGGGCAAAATTGGTACCTGTGTGGAGATCGGGACGTGATGTTCTCGGCGTGGCATTTCCCACACAATTTGGTGGTCCTGAACTCGTTTACAAGCATTATATCAGCACCGCGGCTCTTCAGCGCAGAGATCAGTTTCGGCTTTGGAGTTCGAATGTAGCCTCGCATCGGCGAATTCGCAGCGATGCTCGTTGATCCAATGCAAACCAACGCATTGGAGGCTATCTTCTTCAAATCCGTACCTATGATCTCTGTCGCTATGCGGTGTGCTGCCTTCTCGGTGCATATAAACTTCTGCAGCTTTAGGCGCGTGACTCGTCTCTGCGAAAATATCTCTTGTTTTGCGGCAAATATACTCAGCTGATATCGTGTGTAACTGCGAAAATCAGCTGAGTATGGTGACAGCTGCCGCAACTTCTGTTCTTCTTCAGAGATATTTTCGCTAGTCTTGGTCTGTGTCCAGCGTTGCAGTTTGACCTTCCTTGAATGGTACCCTGCCTCGTGTTGGTACCTGCTATTCGAGATCTTCAGCGGCAAGCCATTCCGCGTTCCCCCCACAATGAGACGGAGGCCGGGATCGAGACCGATTTTGATGTCGTAATCGGTATTTCGGATTTTGCTCAAATCCGCAGCATAATCATTTGCTTTCTTATGGCACTTGACCCGCGATGTTGTGGCTGCTGCTGCCTGCAGGGTCTTAGCCATGCAAAATGATATGCTGACGCCGTCCGTCATCATTGAATAACCGAACTTTTTCGATGTGGTCTCAGGGAACTCGAAATACTTGCGCCATTCAGCGTCTCGGTTAGGCTCAAACGCTTTCTGGCTACCCTTAAACAGACCACGACTACATAATGTGGCCCACAGTTGAGTCGAGTCGTACCGAACGTGATGCGCCCCGAATTTTTTGATCGGTACCAGCGCAAAGTTTTTGATGTTGTTCTCCTCGTTGTAGCGCTGCAGCTTGTAAAAAAAGCGCATGTACTGCCAATAGTCGTTGATCTTTTTGATGTTCTTGAACTTTTGCCCATCCCAGTCCAAATGTGTTCGCATCTGGGAGAGCAAAGTTTCATCAGGCTGTTTGCAACTATTGTCCACAAACAGGTAGTCTAGCGTGTCGTATATGCTCGCTGGTGTTGATCCATCAACACGCCTAAGGAATCTACGGATTCTGCTGTACGCGTGCATCCATATGTTGTTGTGGAAAATTGTCTTGTACGTGTTCGCAGCATCGACAAACAAGTTTGACCTGTATGCGCTGTTGTATAGAGGTAGATCATTCCTCAACAGGCCATACTCGCTGTCCAACACGTACTTTCCCAGATGCTTCTGGCAGAGACAGTAGAAGAAGTCGAGGAAGTTTGGCGCCGCAAAATTATCCTGTTGCCATCTTTTCATCAAGCTGAAGTGGATATAGCGTGACGTTTCCACTATCAGCGATGAAATTTCTCTGACATCTTCTACTATCTTCGCGTACAGCACATCATTCTTACAACAATGACGGAATCCGGACTTGACGGTTACCGTCTCTGTAGGCGGTTGATCTTCTTTCTGCTTCCTCTTCGGCATTGAAGAGTGAGAAAGGCACTCAATCTACGACACTACTACTCCTGTTTAATATGAAAACGCTACAGAAAACAACTAACAAAAATGCTGCTATATGCACTATAATAATGTATGTAAACGAGAAATGGGAAATGCAACGCGATTGCTGACGTGCAGGAATGATGTTGTTCCTAAAACAAAATTTAAAAATAGCAAGAATAATTTAGTACAATGGCACAATACTTTGACATGTGCAACTATCAAAATTGACAATAAAATATATTCATTTATTACGTCGCGTTGGAAATGGATCTTATGGATGGAAATGGAGTCTCAAATATGAATCACAGAAAATTTATGAATTCATGAGCCTTTTGGACTCTTTTGCAAATTGGCTAATTTGGTATCAAACATTTGTGTAGTCGAACTTTTATGTAAATTGAAAATCTTCAAAATATCCGCATGTATCAAAATTGCGATTTAAGAATGGATGTGAAAACATTTAAATAAATCATTAAAAGAATAAAACCACATATCATTTGGTTTTTTCTTTTCAAATAATATATTCCCATTTTAATCATAACAATACATAATCTCAGTTTTGTTAATTTTACTCAGCAATAAAATTTTTAATACCGGTTTATTTAAATACGAAGAACAATTCATAAATGAAATTCTTTTTTCTAAATAAATAAATTATCTTTAACACCAAGAATCACGGTTATTTGGCCCTAAAAAAAAAAGTATGTTTTTCCTACGTTTTCATAAAAGGCTTTATATTATTCCCCATTTTCCCATATTTCAAAAGTGCAACAATGAGCGTGGGGATATCATGATGTTATTCTACAAAATAACTGCCAACATAAAAAACAACAAATTTTATCAAAATCTGTACATTACATTCACTTAAATGTGATTCAATAACGCAATAAAATTACCATTTCACATTAAACAAATATTTGACTACAAAATAATGTATTGTATAAATTATACAATATTTGCAATTAGAATTACTATTACAATAATTGTGGTACAAGAACGAAGATTGCATTAAACCTAACTAAAGAAATTCTTGTAGATTGCAATTAATTTCCCACAATGTTCTATTTGTTTATTTACGAGCACGATTCAATTAAAATAAAATGCTGTAATTTTTCAAAATTTATTACATTGTTTAACGAAAAAGCAAAAAGAAAAAACGCATTATAATAAATCAAAAGATTTTATATGCAAATATTGGCTTTTAAAATTTATAGTTTGGAACTTGAAACAGTAGTAAAGAGTGATCCAATAGGAGGTACTTTTTCCAATAGGGATTCTCAGACATCTCACGCACAAGAACTGTCATGTTCATATGACACTTGTGTTCATTATTTATTGACATTTCACCATGAATAGATTTACGCCAGAACAACGTTGGCAAATTGTGGAAATTTATTTCCAAAATCAACCACACAATACGCCAAACCATCGATTTATTGAAAGAAAGTTTTAATGAGAACATTATATCAAGAAATGGTTCTGTAAATTGGCCTCCAAGATCTTGTGATCTAACGCCGTCGGATTACTTTTTATGAGGGTATGTAAAATCAAACGCATTTTATGTCGGTTTATGTCGATAAACCACAATTGATTCCTGCATAAGAGGAGAGCATGAAAATATCGGCGAGATGCTTAAAAATTGTATCCATAGAGTGGATCATATAAGAGCCAATTGCGGACAAGATTTAACAGAAATAATTTTCAAACATTAAATGTCATAACACGAACTTACGTCTCAAATACAATTTTTTATTATTAAATTAATTTTAATGCATTTTATTTCGAAAAGCACAATCAATTGCGGATTAACGAAACGGCTGATTGCTGTTTTATTAGGTCTGCTCACTTACATTACTATCACTATCAATTTCTGTCATCTGTCACTCTCGATATGAGAAAATCTACAAGAATCTATGTGAACTGAAAACTATCAGAAACTTGTAAATTGACATTCACACTTCGTAATTGACAGCTGGATTTATTTTTTCGCCATGCTTTTCATGTCGAAAACTGTTAACAATTGTTGAAAGTTTTTTGTTGCGAACACACCAATTGTTTTGTAAGATGGATCGAGAAAAATTCAAAATAGAAATTTTTCAGCAGTGTTGTCATCGCAAATTGCCCTAATACTCTTTTATTTTGAGAATTCTCTCATAGAGTTAATGCGGATTAGCTGCAATTAATGCTCGAATTAATCCGAATTAACTCGGTAATCCGGAATTAGGCTGCCGTCTGTCTAAGCTATTAGGCATTCTTGCAAATTACACTCCAAATAAGTCGATTTTTAATGACTTGCTCGAACATGCAATTAACTAAAAAGCATATAGTAATAACTCAATACAAGGAAAGCACAAGTCACGTTTTCGGACAAAGTTCTTCGAAACCACAAGTGACAACTATTTAGTTTTTCATCTGCATGGAATTTCAATTTCAAAATCTCTTAAAATCTCTTGGCTTAATTGAAGTAATCAAAAACAATGGCGATGCCACAAATTATTGGAAAACATTTGCAATCAATAACAAAATCAATTGCACATGCATGAAATAAAAAATGTGTGTTATTCAAGTTTAATATTTTTTCTTATAAAAATGTAGGGCGTTGATTTAATTGTTTCCAGTAACACTTTAAAATATTCTTAAATTTCATTCTTTAATCAACTTTTACATATATGTAATTACTATTCGTCCTTTCAAAATATCAAAAGCAAAATGCATTTAATATGTTACCAATTTTTCTAAAATATTGAATTTGAAAGTGTATGCCACTTTACGCATATTAAACGTGGAAAATGCAAACCCTTAAATATATTGATTTAAAAGAAAAATGATTTAATAGGAACATAATATGAACATTTACTAAAAACCACAACTAAATTACTGACCTTGTTATTTGTTGTTTGATGTGAAGCCAATTTAGCCACCAAGTGTACGTACGTGTGTCTGTCTGTTGCAAAAAAGTGTCGAGCTGCAATAAGTAAGTAATAATT
Organism: Megamerina dolium; assembly: GCA_963854835.1. Lineage (NCBI taxonomy): Eukaryota > Metazoa > Arthropoda > Insecta > Diptera > Megamerinidae > Megamerina > Megamerina dolium. Next base: position 69,644,356 of record OY978529.1, on the reverse strand, counting down.
TATTAATAGTAAGATTTTTGTATAAACATATACATTTTAAAGTGAATATATACTAAAAAGCACAAAAATTACATAAAATATCCTACCTTGTTATTTGTTGTTGGACGCGAAGCCAATTTAGCCACCAAGTGTACGTACGTGTGTCTGTCTGTTGCAAAAATGTGTCGAGCTGCAATAAGTAACTTCGTTACTGCTTCGAATAAGAATCGACATAAAAATGTCAATACCACGATTGTTGTTAATCAATTATACTACAAAGAAAAAATTTTACAAATGTGCATATTAATTAATAGTATTATTACTTATTATTATATTAATAGTAAGATTACTTATTATATTAAAGTAATATTAATATTAATACTATTATTGTATAGACATATTCAAACACTCTATATACTAAAAAGCAGCAAAAAACCCACAAAATAACCCACCCATTTCTAAAAACAAAATAAACTACAAGCAGGTGTACTAAAAATTGTTAAAAGTTAAATTACCTTTGTATTGGCGATGGCTGGAATGGACATCAAATTTCCGTAATAAATTACACTACAAAGAAAAAATTTTACAAAAAAGTGAATATTAATAGTAATATTACTTATTATTATATTAATAGTAAGATTACTTATTATAATAATATTAATAATTTTATTGTATAGACATATTCAAACACTTTAAAGTGTGTATATACTAAAAAGCAGCAAAACTACTCAAAATAGCCTACCTTGTTAATTGTTGTTGGATGCGAAGTCGAACTTGGGAGCAATTAATGTCTGTGAACGTGTATGTGTCAAAATCCCTTGCAAAAATGTGTTGTGCTAAAAACAAAATGAACTATATATTATATAAGTAAGTATACTAAAAGTTAAATAAATTAAATTACCTTTGTATTGGCGATTGCTGGAAATTAATTGTTGTACTTAACATGGTGTAAGTCAGAAACTTACGAGTGGAGATCAAAACGTCATCAATTTTCGTAATCTATTACACTACAAAGAAAAAATTTTACAAAAAAGTGAAAGTAGTATTATTATTATATTAATAGTAAGATTTTTGTATAAACATATACATTTTAAAGTGAATATATACTAAAAAGCATAAAAATTACATAAAATAACCTACCTTGTTATTTGTTGTTGGACGCGAAGCCGTTTTTGGAGCAATTAGTGCTAGAGAATGTGTGTGTCAAAATCATGCAAAAATGTGTCGAGTTACTGGTAATCAATTATGCTACGAAGAGAAAATTTGAGATAAAAATTTTAATAGTAATAGCAATATAATTATTAATATATGAATTAATTAATAGAATTTAATAATATGATTGTATAAACATAAACATTTCAAAGTGAACGCTTTAAAAAAAGTTAAATAAATATCAATTTGATCGTCAACAATCATCACTGTGTGCAATTTGTGCAACATGTACATAAAATAGCTGCAAGAATGTTATTCGGTTTTCTAATATTGTAATTCTCTTTACACTCAAAACATGTAAATAGCTTATCTAAATAGAATGCGAAAGAGTGAGAGTAAAATATACGTAATGTGATCTGTTTTGTTATTGAAGTCAGTTACGAGAAGACTATTCTCTTTACTTTCATTTGGAAATTCTCTTAATACTGAAAAGAAATATATTTCTGCAGCTCTCTAATGTACATACACATCATCGTCTGTAGCTTCGGTTGCGGCTGCCATAAAGCCGAAGCTACGAACATGTGCGTAGGTTGTGTATGCATCGCTTATGTATGTACCTACGTAGATATGATACAGAACAGTTATGAACATATGAACCGTTATGTTTGATTTTGTTTTGTTGAATAAAAAAAAACGGTTTTTTGCGATTTTAGATTTAATTCACTTTAAATATTGAAATTGCATTTTAACACATAAAACAAATAACACAAATAACACAATGAAGTCTTTATAGAGATATATGTATGTATATGTACATTTACTGGAAAGCGTCAAAAACACACAAAATTTAATGTAATTGAAATGCCCGAAATTCAATACAGAAAGAATTTTTGAAATACGATACTTTCGTAGAAAAAGAAATATATGTAATTATGAGCAAAATCGACAATCGGCACTCAGAAACTTCTGGATAAAATCATTCTTCTAAATTTGGTTCGTAATTACCCTTAGGTAATAAATTAAACTACGAAAACTGTACAAAATTACTTACCTCGTTATATGTCTTTTAATGCTTTTAAATTTGGTATTATTACTACCAAAGATCACTAATATAATGCAGCAATTCAATGTTGCGCACAATGCACTACACACTTTCACTTATTCACTTCTTACTCTTTCTGCAGTCATTTCACAACTGACTATGGCAAATGTATGGTAGCAGAAATTTGAAATCAAGCGTCGTTTGTTGTTTTTTTTTTGTAACAACAGTAGCCTTTGGTTTTGATGTTTTAATCTTTGTTCAGTGCTGCCACTGAGACAATTTTTTTTTTATTAAGTTGCTACTGTAGAATTAGATTTGAAAGATTTTCATAAATATAAACATATAAACATAACCAAATGGACTTTATATAAAATTTGCATTTCTTTTAAATAAAAATTCACTAATTTGTATGGAAGATACCATTCTTGAGTGCAGCATTTTCTGAATCTGAATTATTCAACAAAATAGTGCTAAGTGACAAAATTTGAAGTCAATCGGTTTATAAATAAACACAGTGTCTACATGAATTTGTATAGAAGTAGCCATTATTTGTCCATGTAGATTCATAAGACTCTGTAATTGCATTGGCTTAAGAAAATAATACTCCACATACAATTTTTAGGCATTCGGTTGATAAATACACATAAAGTCGCCATACAAAATTTGCATTTATTTGAACAAATCGAGAAATTTGTATGGAAGATATCGTTATTTATCAGTGCAACATTTTCAAATATTGTGAATTTTATTTGTCCTGTAAAATAGTACCCCACATAAAATCTGAAATAATTACGTTCACAAATAAACATATTCATATTCATACATGTAGTTCCCTTACAAAATTTCAAGTATTTTGTAACAAACTAACAAATTTGTATGGAATATGCCGTCAATTTCCAATGATTAAATTTTTTGAATCTTATTTATTCAAAAAAACTATATTCACACAAAATTTGAAATAAATCCGTTCACAAAATTTCAAGTTTTTTTGTAACAAATCGAAAAATTTGCATGAAAGACACCGTTGTTTTTCAACGAATCTTTAGAAAACCTTGTGAATCTTATTTATTAAATAAAATATTATTACATATAAAATTTGGGGTTATTTTCTATACAAATAAACCTAGTCCGCATACAAAATTAGAAAAACTCTTAACAAATTTAGGTTTTACTTTTCTCTATGCTATAGTGCAAAAAATAAATAATGAAATTTGATATTTTGTCATAAATAACAACATAGATAATGGTTTAAACTATGTCATTGATATTCAATCTGGTTTATATTATATTATTCTCCTTTATTCGTACATGTGAATACTGTCTGTTTAAAGGACAACCACAAAGCATCTCTTATCACAATGCACATGTTACAAGTGTATTTGATATTATTGTTTTCCTTATTACAATATTGTTGTTATATATGTTTCTTTTTTTATTGCTCTTATTGTTCCGTTTTATTATTTTTATATATATCAATGTACAAACTATTTAGGTACATGGAAGCATAACATGTAAAACATTTTGTAACATGCTTTAAGCTATTTACAAAAGTACTAGAATAGAAGAATAAAAGCATCTGTACATATGTTTATGCATCTATATCATATGTATAACATATAAACATGGTGCATTTTTATTTTCATTGATGCTATCATAATGTAGTACTGCTCTTTTGCAATTACTTGTAGAACGAGTGCGCTTTATGTGAGTGGCTCACCTTTTGTTGAATGAGAATGATTATTTCTTGCAATATTTGAGCAAAAAAACCTTCGTTGCATTGCAGCAAGTGAGATGAAACAACTACAGCAGCAGCATTTTTATACTTTTCTTGGTGTTCGCTGTCGTATGAGTAACTTTTATTTTCATAGTATATTTTACTATAAATATATTTGACTGCTGTGTATTATGTGTCGTAGTTTGTATGTTATTGTTATTATTTTTCCTATTATTATTATTATTTAGTATAAACCAATTAACTTACATTTGATTTGTTTAAAATTGCAACGTGTCATTAAATATATTGAAATGAAATGAAGGTTATATGTGCAAATACAAAATTGCTTAATAAATTCCAAGATTTCTAGGACACTACCATTTGAGTGACCTAGCCCAACTATCCCAGATCGATATTGTCAATCTCCTAAAATTCATTCAACGTTCCGTTTGGTTCAGCGAGTAGCTAGGTGAAGGAAAAATCCGTGCGACGGTATCACAACGGGCCTAATTCTGGGCTATGTGCGCTCTCTCTCATCAGAGAGGGCGGCCGCTCTAACCTAACCTAACCTAATAAATTCCAAACACAATAGCGCTATCGTATAAGAAAAAAGGAAATAAAAATATCTTCTTATGAAAACTTAAAAACGAACGATCAAATAAGATGAAAATTTCACAAAATCTATATTTTACAATCAAAACTTATAATGATAATAATAACAAAAACTCAATAACAACCATTATAATTCGATCAATAACCTCTAGCTACCTAAAAATCTCCGTAGAGAGGTCAACTATGTAATTGTGTGTAATCCCCTTCAGTTTTTTTCATCAATATTTCCTCTGAACATACTTACATTCTATCTCCACCTCTTAAGGGGACTCCGATACTCCCAAATTACCCAAAAATACCTGAAATTTGGCTATAGCTGCCAACCTAACTACATCTTTTAAGGGGACTCCCATATGAAATTACCGAAAAACAGTTGAAAGTCGGCAATAACTGCTCGGAAATCACCACTAAAGATATGACAAACTTTAAAAAATTTGTTTCTTCACAACACCTTTTCTAAACATGCTTACCTCATACCTTCTCCTTCTACGGGTGTGTCCTTACAAGACTGATATTTTCAAAAAACTTCAAAAAATTTGTTTCTTCACAACACTTTTTTCTACCTCCTCCTTCTACGGGTGTTTCCTTACAAGATTGATATTTTCAAAAAACTTCAAAAAATGTATTTCTTCACAACACTTTTTCTAAACATGCTTACCTCATACCTCCTCCTTCTACGGGTGTTTCCTTACAAGACTGATATTTTTAAAGTGGATGATAACACTAGAAAAGCAGGCGGGTCTCAATCATTAGATTTTATGTTTTTCGTTGAGCTAAGCTAAAATGTAGCAGTAGCAGTAGCTCAAAAGATTAGTGCTAGATTAGATTTGATTCGCCTAAGCCTCTAATTGTGTTTTATTAATCTGCATAAAGTTGATGTTGATCTTATAGTAATGTCCAACACTGCAAGTACAGCATCTTTCAGTGAGAGGTGTCATATTAAATTTAAAAAAAAAGCAATAATTTTTGAAAAGAGCTGATAATTTTATTTTAATCCAAAATCCAAATTCTGAGGTTAGTAATGAAACATAATTATGGCAAGTGTCCGTCGCGACTCTTCTTGCATATGACTATTCTTTTGATGAACTATTTCATCACATTGTCGTATAATGCAGCTGCATCTCACGAATAACGGCTCTAATATTTTATATGAGTGCTTCAATATATGCTGGAGCATTGGCGTCGACTTTAGATTTAGCGTAGCCACAAAGAAAAAAATCAAATGGTGTTAAGTTGTACGACTTCGGCGATCACTCAAAGTCTCCATTTCGTGAAACGCGTCCAGGAAATTTTTCACGCAATAGAGCCATTATTTTACCAACATCGACCACGTCCATCGTCCAATGACTCCGCCACTCCAAAAATCGCACCAAACTATCACTCGTTGTGAATGGAGGGGTTGTTTGACCGTTTCTGTTGGGTTTGCGACAGTTCTGCTTATTCACATACACAGACAGATGAAAATGAGGTTCATCACCCAGAATAATTTTAATGATTTCAATGCGTTGTGCGAGCGTGTATCGAGTCATATCTGAAAATCTATAATTCTCATTGGTCAAACGTCAACGAATGGCAGTTGTATGTTGAGGCCTGAAAAAATAATGGAAGTTTAAAATTGCATGTCTTATTGAAATATCCTGTATTTGCATACAATATATGTAATCAAATAAAATACAATGTTTTTGTAAATGCTTTTGTTGATAAAGTAAATGATATACATATATTTTTATTATTATGTTATAACAACATATGGTTGTTGTTGTTGTGGTAGTGCAAATTTTCTGCCATCAGATACCATCAAGTACCATCGCCTTCCCCAGGCACTGCATTGTTGCGACGACCACTGTATAACGAATGAGTTGATGCTCTTGTTACTGCAATTGTTGCTTACTACAAGTTCTATTTATTGCAATTGCTGGTGTTCTTTTTGCTCTTATTGTTGTTGATGCAAAATGTCAATGGCATTTTGAAAATGTCAATGCCATTGTACTGGAATGCTGCACATTGCACATTGCACATAGATTATTGTATACGTCCATGTATATGTACAGTTCATTGCTTAACTGAAAAAAAAGTCGAGATAAGATGGAAAAAAAGGAAGTCGCTTACAATGCTTGCATGCTAAATGAATGAAAGCTAAATGTCAAGTTTGTTTTGTAATTTTTTATAAATGTATTTTAGTTACAATTCAAATGTAAACAAAGTAATTATTCATTATGATCGATACTTTTGGCGCGAGTTCGAATAAGCTTAACTTAAGCTTAAGCTTAAACCCCCTTCAAATGCATGAAGGGGGTCAAGTGACCACAGTACACATCGCATCTGGGAGAGCAAAGTTTCATCAGGCTGTTTGCAACTATTGTCCACAAACAGGTAGTCTAGCGTGTCGTATATGCTCGCTGGTGTTGATCCATCAACACGCCTAAGGAATCTACGGATTCTGCTGTACGCGTGCATCCATATGTTGTTGTGGAAAATTGTATTGTACGTGTTCGCAGCATCGACAAACAAGTTTGACCTGTATGCGCTGTTGTATAGAGGTAGATCATTCCTCAACAGGCCATACTCGCTGTCCAACACGTACTTTCCCAGATGCTTCTGGCAGAGACAGTAGAAGAAGTCGAGGAAGTTTGGCGCCGCAAAATTATCCTGTTGCCATCTTTTCATCAAGCTGAAGTGGATATAGCGTGACGTTTCCACTATCAGCGATGAAATTTCTCTGACATCTTCTACTATCTTCGCGTACAGCACATCATTCTTACAACAATGACGGAATCCGGACTTGACGGTTACCGTCTCTGTAGGCGGTTGATCTTCTTTCTGCTTCCTCTTCGGCATTGAAGAGTGAGAAAGGCACTCAATCTACGACACTACTACTCCTGTTTAATATGAAAACGCTACAGAAAACAACTAACAAAAATGCTGCTATATGCACTATAATAATGTATGTAAACGAGAAATGGGAAATGCAACGCGATTGCTGACGTGCAGGAATGATGTTGTTCCTAAAACAAAATTTAAAAATAGCAAGAATAATTTAGTACAATGGCACAATACTTTGACATGTGCAACTATCAAAATTGACAATAAAATATATTCATTTATTACGTCGCGTTGGAAATGGATCTTATGGATGGAAATGGAGTCTCAAATATGAATCACAGAAAATTTATGAATTCATGAGCCTTTTGGACTCTTTTGCAAATTGGCTAATTTGGTATCAAACATTTGTGTAGTCGAACTTTTATGTAAATTGAAAATCTTCAAAATATCCGCATGTATCAAAATTGCGATTTAAGAATGGATGTGAAAACATTTAAATAAATCATTAAAAGAATAAAACCACATATCATTTGGTTTTTTCTTTTCAAATAATATATTCCCATTTTAATCATAACAATACATAATCTCAGTTTTGTTAATTTTACTCAGCAATAAAATTTTTAATACCGGTTTATTTAAATACGAAGAACAATTCATAAATGAAATTCTTTTTTCTAAATAAATAAATTATCTTTAACACCAAGAATCACGGTTATTTGGCCCTAAAAAAAAAAGTATGTTTTTCCTACGTTTTCATAAAAGGCTTTATATTATTCCCCATTTTCCCATATTTCAAAAGTGCAACAATGAGCGTGGGGATATCATGATGTTATTCTACAAAATAACTGCCAACATAAAAAACAACAAATTTTATCAAAATCTGTACATTACATTCACTTAAATGTGATTCAATAACGCAATAAAATTACCATTTCACATTAAACAAATATTTGACTACAAAATAATGTATTGTATAAATTATACAATATTTGCAATTAGAATTACTATTACAATAATTGTGGTACAAGAACGAAGATTGCATTAAACCTAACTAAAGAAATTCTTGTAGATTGCAATTAATTTCCCACAATGTTCTATTTGTTTATTTACGAGCACGATTCAATTAAAATAAAATGCTGTAATTTTTCAAAATTTATTACATTGTTTAACGAAAAAGCAAAAAGAAAAAACGCATTATAATAAATCAAAAGATTTTATATGCAAATATTGGCTTTTAAAATTTATAGTTTGGAACTTGAAACAGTAGTAAAGAGTGATCCAATAGGAGGTACTTTTTCCAATAGGGATTCTCAGACATCTCACGCACAAGAACTGTCATGTTCATATGACACTTGTGTTCATTATTTATTGACATTTCACCATGAATAGATTTACGCCAGAACAACGTTGGCAAATTGTGGAAATTTATTTCCAAAATCAACCACACAATACGCCAAACCATCGATTTATTGAAAGAAAGTTTTAATGAGAACATTATATCAAGAAATGGTTCTGTAAATTGGCCTCCAAGATCTTGTGATCTAACGCCGTCGGATTACTTTTTATGAGGGTATGTAAAATCAAACGCATTTTATGTCGGTTTATGTCGATAAACCACAATTGATTCCTGCATAAGAGGAGAGCATGAAAATATCGGCGAGATGCTTAAAAATTGTATCCATAGAGTGGATCATATAAGAGCCAATTGCGGACAAGATTTAACAGAAATAATTTTCAAACATTAAATGTCATAACACGAACTTACGTCTCAAATACAATTTTTTATTATTAAATTAATTTTAATGCATTTTATTTCGAAAAGCACAATCAATTGCGGATTAACGAAACGGCTGATTGCTGTTTTATTAGGTCTGCTCACTTACATTACTATCACTATCAATTTCTGTCATCTGTCACTCTCGATATGAGAAAATCTACAAGAATCTATGTGAACTGAAAACTATCAGAAACTTGTAAATTGACATTCACACTTCGTAATTGACAGCTGGATTTATTTTTTCGCCATGCTTTTCATGTCGAAAACTGTTAACAATTGTTGAAAGTTTTTTGTTGCGAACACACCAATTGTTTTGTAAGATGGATCGAGAAAAATTCAAAATAGAAATTTTTCAGCAGTGTTGTCATCGCAAATTGCCCTAATACTCTTTTATTTTGAGAATTCTCTCATAGAGTTAATGCGGATTAGCTGCAATTAATGCTCGAATTAATCCGAATTAACTCGGTAATCCGGAATTAGGCTGCCGTCTGTCTAAGCTATTAGGCATTCTTGCAAATTACACTCCAAATAAGTCGATTTTTAATGACTTGCTCGAACATGCAATTAACTAAAAAGCATATAGTAATAACTCAATACAAGGAAAGCACAAGTCACGTTTTCGGACAAAGTTCTTCGAAACCACAAGTGACAACTATTTAGTTTTTCATCTGCATGGAATTTCAATTTCAAAATCTCTTAAAATCTCTTGGCTTAATTGAAGTAATCAAAAACAATGGCGATGCCACAAATTATTGGAAAACATTTGCAATCAATAACAAAATCAATTGCACATGCATGAAATAAAAAATGTGTGTTATTCAAGTTTAATATTTTTTCTTATAAAAATGTAGGGCGTTGATTTAATTGTTTCCAGTAACACTTTAAAATATTCTTAAATTTCATTCTTTAATCAACTTTTACATATATGTAATTACTATTCGTCCTTTCAAAATATCAAAAGCAAAATGCATTTAATATGTTACCAATTTTTCTAAAATATTGAATTTGAAAGTGTATGCCACTTTACGCATATTAAACGTGGAAAATGCAAACCCTTAAATATATTGATTTAAAAGAAAAATGATTTAATAGGAACATAATATGAACATTTACTAAAAACCACAACTAAATTACTGACCTTGTTATTTGTTGTTTGATGTGAAGCCAATTTAGCCACCAAGTGTACGTACGTGTGTCTGTCTGTTGCAAAAAAGTGTCGAGCTGCAATAAGTAAGTAATAATTTATTAATAGTAAGATTTTTGTATAAACATATACATTTTAAAGTGAATATATACTAAAAAGCACAAAAATTACATAAAATATCCTACCTTGTTATTTGTTGTTGGACGCGAAGCCAATTTAGCCACCAAGTGTACGTACGTGTGTCTGTCTGTTGCAAAAAAGTGTCGAGCTGCAATAAGTAAGTAATAATTTATTAACAGTAAGATTTTTGTATAAACATATACATTTTAAAGTGAATATATACTAAAAAGCACAAAAATTACATAAAATATCCTACCTTGTTATTTGTTGTTGGACGCGAAGCCGTTTTTGGAACAATTAGTGCTAGAGAATGTGTGTGTCAAAATCATGCAAAAATGTGTCGAGTTACTGGTAATCAATTATGCTACGAAGAGAAAATTTGAGATAAAAATTTTAATAGTAATAGCAATATAATTATTAATATGTGAATTAATTAATAGAATTTAATAATATTTTGTAAGAAATACACATATTTTGTTCTTTCAATGCAATCAATTGCAAATTCTTTTGGCAAGTAATATTCGATATGGAAAAGGTTTTGAACAAACACGGCGATGATGCTCAGAAAAAATGAATGAAGCAACAATTTTCCCCTTCAGAATCGGTTAATAACATATTTATAAGTTGACTTTCTGTCTTCAAATATTATCCTCCATAATCCAAGCACTTTTGTGCTGTACAATACATTCTAACATGCAAAACAATACAGTAAAAAAGCTTAGCTGAGATTCCTTCAATCTGTTAGTGTTCGAAATATGTTTGTACTTCTGTATGGAATGTTCCAAGTCAAATAGTCCATAATCCATTCATTATATTATAAATTTACTTAAATTTCAAGATTCTGCAATGTAACATATAGTTCATTTTATTTTCTGCAAATGATGTTATGTGCAGTTTTCTGTATTTTTTCTATTTAAGTAAATAAAAATGCGAATAATTGCAATTTTAGGAATGTAAGTGATTACAGTATTTTTTAATGATTTTTCTTACGAAAAATATAATAAATAATAATAGGATAAGCAATAGGCATGCTCGGGGGAATATTTGAGAGCAAAACTGAAAGGCGGTGTGTCATATAGTTTACCCCTTCGTGAGGCCGTATAAAATTGAATTTGTTATCAATATCGACCCGACCGCATCAGGGTTGCTTCTAATGGAGATGAAATATTCATTTTATCTCTCCAATATTCCTTCCAAACGCAGTTGGTTCAATTCTCTACACCTCTGAATGGGCTCACCTACAAAATAAATCGAAGACACCTAAATATAAATAATCTATTAATTTTTTCTTTCTAACATTTCCTCCAAACAGTCTCAGTTCTTATCTTTTAGGGCAATTTTCACAGTACCAAGTTAACTCATAGTTTTCAGTAGCAAAACTGATAGTTAACTCTATTCTATGGGTTAACTTGCCACTGTGAAAATGTCCCTAAGTCCTAGAGAGTCTGAAGTACAAAACACATGAAAATCGAAAAATCCCACAGCTGCCATAAATCGACGCTATTAACTTTTCCTTAAGGTAACCAGTAACCATCTCCATTAATTCAGAGAGCTGCCATACAAAATGAAAGTAAAAATCAAAAAGCCACCTGTAGGCTATTTTATCCTTCCTATATTTTTTTGTATTATTCTCAAATTGTATATAAATGTTCAATTTACAATTAATTTAGTATCTACTCTGCATTTTCAATTGCATAAAACTATACCGATACAGACATCCATGTGTGTATACATTCGTTTGGCCCATTTTATTGTTGTTATTGTTTGTATTATTTTCTTCTACATGTAGGTAGTATAATAGAATTTTTGATCCACACACACACACACCTTTGGGCTCTATTTTTCATTTGCACTTCTTATTAAGTCAACTGACAACCAACCCAGACCAATAGCAAGAGCATCAAATACAATATTTTATATGCAATTCCATAGGGTGCAATATAAGTATGTTTGTATAATACAATGTGTGTGATCGTTTTTACAATTGAAAGAAAAAATTCAATTTACTTTTCAATGTTTGTATAAAATAATAACCATGCAATCTTAACTTCAATAATTCAATGAAATTCTATTCTATTCATATAATCCATAGTTAGTAAGTACTATTTTGGTACAGATTGTTTATTTCATTTTTGTTGTTGTTGTTATTCTTTATAGAAAAACGTACGGGCCCTTCAAATCTGGGAAATGTTATAAGTCAAATATTACTTTGCAAACCATTAACACCGGACTTCAAACAGGAGGAATTGTGCAGCATTACAAAAGACTCACAGGAAATTGCTGGATTGCTATCGGAAATGCAAGAATATATGCCACAACATGAAATCAATCTAGGTGAGCATCATATAGAATTTCATTTTCCCTTATGTTGGGTGCTGCCTTTTATTAGACAACTCTCTGAGTTATATTTCAAATGTTGCATCAGAACAATAGAGCAAAGAATTAAGAATCTGGAAAAATATTTATTGTAAAAATAGTGTTATAGTTTATTCCTATTCTATGAATAGATACTCCAGCGATTCTGCATTTTTAACCGGGTAGAAATCAGAGAAGAATTATGTATCGTAGGGATGCCAGTCGTAGATACGTTAGTCTCCGCTTTTTTGTTAAAAAAATGGTGCCTAAAGGGTTAGTGAGAGGTAAATATTGCCAATTCCTGGTTAAAGTTAAAAATAGAAGAAAGATAATTGGAAAATAATTCCATAGCTTCCCAGGAGTCATCTCTAGGGGGTTAAATGAGGTTATGCATTAATAGTATTTTAATTTTATTTTATTTATGCTTCCATAAACTAAGTACGTAACGAATAGTAGTCACAATGCAACGATAATTACTTATAAATGTATAAATTATTAAACGAGTTTCTAAATATATCGCGGCGTCGTCGTAAACATGAGTATTTGTACTCAAATCGTATGATACAGTTGTCAATCGTGCAGGACAGCTAACATTTGACTACATAATTGGCGATATTAATTTTTACTCCTCAATATTTCTTCTAAATATACTGCTTCTCTGACTCCATCGCGTAACAGGACCACCATACAAAGTGACCCAAAAACAATTGAAAGCCTACAATAATTGTACAGAAATCGTCTCTAGAATGGTGTAATATCTGACTGATTCCCATTAATTTTTTCTTCTTAACATTTCTTTACTTACCGCTTACCACATAGCTCCACTTCTTAGGTGGATTCCCCAAAAAATTTGATGATTTTATAAAAAATCGAGAAATTAAATTGGCGAGCACCGATCTGAAAGAGTGGAGATAGCAAGTATGTATGATTCGGAAAAATGTTGGTGAGCAAAATTTAATAGGACAATGTGATAGCCAATTTTTTAAAAACTTCAAATTTGTTTGAAGAAACCTTCGAACCAAAGGGCTACCAGACACACACACAATCGTGTGTGATTAGAAAATTTAAGCAAAATTATATTTTTAAATCCAGCATCGGTGTCAGGTAATCAATTTTCCATTCTTTCCATTTTTTTGCAGAATAGTAGTTCTTATTTCATTCTATTAGTCTAAATCATGCTTGAATCGACAAGAGTAATAATTAATCTATCCCATAAAGTTTAAGTATATTTGTAAATTCTGCAAACTATTCGTTTACTAGTAAGTGAATTGTACTATAAAAATATATAATAGAATATTAAAAAAACTTTCTTATCGACTGCAACACATTTTGGAGCTGCAATATTAATTTTGAAGTAAAAAAGAACAATTTTGTTTGATATTATGAACCAAAAGCAAACATTTTCAGCACTATCGCTAATATACTTTATATTGTGGGTACTTATTTATAATGTCATTTAAATATATATACTTAATATTTGAATTTAACAAAAAATCATAAAATATACTAGTCATCGTCCGGAAAAAATAAGTTTGATAAAACTTTTCATATAATATATATGTATTGATGTAGTAATGTGACATTCGTAAACCATTGAGCCAAATTTAATGAGTTGCGACTACTATATTTTATGACACCTATAACATTTTTACGTGCTCATTCTATCCATTCTGACAAAGTTTATAAAGTTGTAAAAATTATTGACAATAATTTTCTAAGGTTAAAAGTACTCATATGTACATTATAAATTGATGTGTTCAAATAGCTAATATTTTGATTTGTTTGAGATGCTTTGCTGTTAGATTGTTGCTACTGCATATTTTACGATTGAAATTTTATTGCGCTACTTGTAATCGTACGTATGTACCTACTTTATGTACAATAGATCACGAGCAAGTATTACTTTTGATACTCAATCCTTTACAATACCAAGCATGCATTGTGTTTTTGTAGCACAGCATTTTTTAAGTTCAAGTTCATTTGGATATAAAATAAAGGCGTTTCACTGAATTGCAAGAATCTGGCAGTAATAAGGTTTTTCGTGGCTCCTGTTTTGCTTCTTTTTGACGTTTATTTGACATTTGTTAATGTAATCGCTCCAGATGAATCAAAATGTGTCGCCTCAAGCGAAAAATTGCTAAAAGCATTAATTGTGTTAAAGGTCCCCCTAAAGGTTGAAAAAAAAAACAGAGTAAACGGAGTAAATTTTTGGGGCAATGGCAGTCGGACATAAATTGCATTGCTCTGTGGGCGATATAGGATATAGGTATTATATTTAAGTTGATTTTGTTTGGGAGCCAGCCCAAGGCGTACACACAGGGAGTAAGTGTGTTCAGAAAAATTGCTGGGCAATAAAAATAAATTGGGCTAGTTCATAGGTTTTACCCTCTTTATTGGAACTCTAGGAGCGGTGTAAACGAAATTAATAGAAAATCGTTAATCTTGTAGAGGAGCCCCTCTAATGGATGGAAATAGAGGGAAACTGCGTTCAGAGAAAAAATAATGGAAGATCGGCACATAAATTTTAACCCTCTAAGGGTGATTCCGGGGATTTTAGTGAATGTTTCAAGTTTTTTTTTCCAATTGATCGTTAATTCAGGAAGTTCATCACATCATATACCATAGGATGCAATCATTTTGGGCATTAGCATGATCAGCCACCATCTTTTTGATATGAATATTTCAACGTTCATTAGCTGTTGGGCCATTAAGCCCCATATAATTAGATAAAACCCCCAAAAAGTTCATGTTATTTGGCGTAAAAAAAAAAATGTGATCGAAATACACTAAGAGTTCGTAAGAAACCATGCTTTTATGGTATACGGACTTTTTGAATTATGACCGCTTACTGCACAGATATATAATGAACGAATGTCGAAAATAATTGATTCATTATAAGCCCAAATATTGCGAAACGTACTTAGGTCGTACAGCGAGGTATGTGTGTATTATACAAACAGTAACCATGAACATCGATTTCAAAGAAAAAAATTGTCCATTTACGAAATTTGTTCTTCTAATTCGCGAAATATATACGAAATAAATTGAAATTTATATAGCTTTGTGGAAAGAACAATGCTGTGTATTTCTATAAAAATATTGGTACGTTTGTGGCCAGCATTCAAATCTGGAACGCCTTACATAGAAAATCGGCGCGCTAGTACAAGGATATATAATACATTATAGTTAATTATTTGTACTACACACTTTACAAATACAACTGTTGTTAGCTGTAAAATACGAACGACGATCTTTTTGTTGTAAATTTTCTTCTTCTTCTTAATCTTTTAAATCAAGTTTTATGGCGTGCCATAATGACGATAACGACCACAACATCGGATATGGCGACAGTAAGAACGACAAAAATTCATAGATTCGCATGCAACATGCAACATGTTTATATACAATACACGAGTACCGACTATATAATTCAGCTAAACCAGAGCTAAACGAAGAAAAAAAAATTGAAATTTAACTTTGCAATAAATTCTGTGTTTATTACACATTTTTCATGTTCCTTCATAAGGAAAAATTCGAAATTTAGTATGACTAATATTTGAAATATGTTTAATGTACGGACAACTGGCACAAAATAACAAACACATACTTGTTATATGGGTTATGCTTCGCCTTCAATTGCTGACAACTGTGGAACGAGTGGCAGATACTATAATTTTAATATAAAAGTGTTTTTTTTAGAGTGAAGCAGTTTCCGATAGGGATAAAACTGTATAGCAGTACGCATCAACGCAACCGTCAATGGCGATCGCAATTGCGTGGTATGATAGTGGAAGAGATGTGGTTTCAGTAAAACGGCGCTACATGCCACACATCGAACATAAAAATCGAACTATTGAAGGAAACATTTGGCGACAACGCAATCTCTGGCAATGTGCCTGTGAACTATCCAGCAATATCTTACGATTTAACGCCTCTGGACTCTGTCAAAGGGATAGTTTATGCTTATAAACCAGGCACTTTGGATGAATTGCAAGCTAACATTGAGGGAACTATTGCCGAGATTATGCCCTAATTGCTTGAAAAAGTAACCGAAAATTGGGTTTTCAGATTATGCCATGTTCGATCCAGCCGCGGCGGCTCTATACCCGAAATCATATTCAAACACTAATTGCATAAAATTATCATTCCAATAAAGCCAATTTTAAGTTTAGAATATTACATTTTGTTTTTTTTTTCCAAATTTGAAAGTGTTTCACTCTAAAAAAAATACCCTTTACATTGCTAGGCATTTATTATTTTTTTACAACGTTGTTTCGCATGAACTTCTTTTATCGTTCAACCTGCACAAGATCACATTTCGTAACTAGAACACTCGGGCGTAATAATCGTTTGAAATATAGCGCAATGGGTTATTAATTTTCAAATGTAAAATACTTATTCCTCCACCTCTAATTCCACAATGATTAAAAATAAATAAGGAAGAATGAAAACTAATAAAAATATGTACAAGAACTCAATTCAATTTTCAATAGAAATCAACTGTCGCAAGTACGTTGGATATTTCCTTGGATTTCATACAAAAAATACGAAAATTGTCAACTTTGATGAAAAGTTTACGCATTACGGTCTTGTTTAGGTTGGACTTCTACGAAAATAACCTGTAATTGCAATGAAAAATTAAGTTAAATAGTGCATATGTAGGAATGTGAGAGAAAAAATAATAATTATAAAGGAAAATGAAAATGAACCCCTTCAAATATGCATATGTATACGTTGATAACGTAACATAACACAATGACATATGAATAAATATATGTATGCAAATTACTAGAATAAAACTTTTTTTTTAAATAGTAAAAACAACGTAAGTAGTACTTACGTAGTCATACATACATAAATAATAGAGTAGCTGTTTCATACGTTGATAAGCATTTTAATGTTTTCTTTATTACACACTCTGCAACCATATACTTTGTACGTATAGTCCGCAGTGTATGTATGACTGAAAACCCATATGCATATAACGATAGCTTCTTAAAGGCTTCTTTGAGCTTAAAATAACTATATTTTTTCGCACGCGACTGATTTACTCTACGTTAGGTAAGCTTAAGCTTAAACCCCCTTCAAATGCATGAAGGGGGTCAAGTGACCACAGTACACATCACTTAGTGGCACTTTGTTTCTTCTTTCTCTTCTTCATCGGCGGGGGCTCATCGTCCTGAAAAGAGAAATAAATGAAAAAGTGATTGATTAGATGATGTTTGATTCTAAATAGTGCTTCAGATTCAACTTACGTTGTTACGGTGGAAGTTTGGATGAGTCTCAATTCCCCGGATGAGGCACTCGCCTATGTATAGAATATTCACGCCAGCGTTGACGTCCCGATTCCAACAAGTACGGCAATTTGGGCAAAATTGGTACCTGTGTGGAGATCGGGACGTGATGTTCTCGGCGTGGCATTTCCCACACAATTTGGTGGTCCTGAACTCGTTTACAAGCATTATATCAGCACCGCGGCTCTTCAGCGCAGAGATCAGTTTCGGCTTTGGAGTTCGAATGTAGCCTCGCATCGGCGAATTCGCAGCGATGCTCGTTGATCCAATGCAAACCAACGCATTGGAGGCTATCTTCTTCAAATCCGTACCTATGATCTCTGTCGCTATGCGGTGTGCTGCCTTCTCGGTGCATATAAACTTCTGCAGCTTTAGGCGCGTGACTCGTCTCTGCGAAAATATCTCTTGTTTTGCGGCAAATATACTCAGCTGATATCGTGTGTAACTGCGAAAATCAGCTGAGTATGGTGACAGCTGCCGCAACTTCTGTTCTTCTTCAGAGATATTTTCGCTAGTCTTGGTCTGTGTCCAGCGTTGCAGTTTGACCTTCCTTGAATGGTACCCTGCCTCGTGTTGGTACCTGCTATTCGAGATCTTCAGCGGCAAGCCATTCCGCGTTCCCCCCACAATGAGACGGAGGCCGGGATCGAGACCGATTTTGATGTCGTAATCGGTATTTCGGATTTTGCTCAAATCCCCAGCATAATCATTTGCTTTCTTATGGCACTTGACCCGCGATGTTGTGGCTGCTGCTGCCTGCAGGGTCTTAGCCATGCAAAATGATATGCTGACGCCGTCCGTCATCATTGAATAACCGAACTTTTTCGATGTGGTCTCAGGGAACTCGAAATACTTGCGCCATTCAGCGTCTCGGTTAGGCTCAAACGCTTTCTGGCTACCCTTAAACAGACCACGACTACATAATGTGGCCCACAGTTGAGTCGAGTCGTACCGAACGTGATGCGCCCCGAATTTTTTGATCGGTACCAGCGCAAAGTTTTTGATGTTGTTCTCCTCGTTGTAGCGCTGCAGCTTGTAAAAAAAGCGCATGTACTGCCAATAGTCGTTGATCTTTTTGATGTTCTTGAACTTTTGCCCATCCCAGTCCAAATGTGTTCGCATCTGGGAGAGCAAAGTTTCATCAGGCTGTTTGCAACTATTGTCCACAAACAGGTAGTCTAGCGTGTCGTATATGCTCGCTGGTGTTGATCCATCAACACGCCTAAGGAATCTACGGATTCTGCTGTACGCGTGCATCCATATGTTGTTGTGGAAAATTGTCTTGTACGTGTTCGCAGCATCGACAAACAAGTTTGACCTGTATGCGCTGTTGTATAGAGGTAGATCATTCCTCAACAGGCCATACTCGCTGTCCAACACGTACTTTCCCAGATGCTTCTGGCAGAGACAGTAGAAGAAGTCGAGGAAGTTTGGCGCCGCAAAATTATCCTGTTGCCATCTTTTCATCAAGCTGAAGTGGATATAGCGTGACGTTTCCACTATCAGCGATGAAATTTCTCTGACATCTTCTACTATCTTCGCGTACAGCACATCATTCTTACAACAATGACGGAATCCGGACTTGACGGTTACCGTCTCTGTAGGCGGTTGATCTTCTTTCTGCTTCCTCTTCGGCATTGAAGAGTGAGAAAGGCACTCAATCTACGACACTACTACTCCTGTTTAATATGAAAACGCTACAGAAAACAACTAACAAAAATGCTGCTATATGCACTATAATAATGTATGTAAACGAGAAATGGGAAATGCAACGCGATTGCTGACGTGCAGGAATGATGTTGTTCCTAAAACAAAATTTAAAAATAGCAAGAATAATTTAGTACAATGGCACAATACTTTGACATGTGCAACTATCAAAATTGACAATAAAATATATTCATTTATTACGTCGCGTTGGAAATGGATCTTATGGATGGAAATGGAGTCTCAAATATGAATCACAGAAAATTTATGAATTCATGAGCCTTTTGGACTCTTTTGCAAATTGGCTAATTTGGTATCAAA
The DNA here is from genome assembly GCA_963854835.1 of Megamerina dolium. Taxonomy (NCBI): domain Eukaryota; kingdom Metazoa; phylum Arthropoda; class Insecta; order Diptera; family Megamerinidae; genus Megamerina; species Megamerina dolium. Next base: position 69,624,319 of record OY978529.1, on the reverse strand, counting down.
CATTTGTGTAGTCGAACTTTTATGTAAATTGAAAATCTTCAAAATATCCGCATGTATCAAAATTGCGATTTAAGAATGGATGTGAAAACATTTAAATAAATCATTAAAAGAATAAAACCACATATCATTTGGTTTTTTCTTTTCAAATAATATATTCCCATTTTAATCATAACAATACATAATCTCAGTTTTGTTAATTTTACTCAGCAATAAAATTTTTAATACCGGTTTATTTAAATACGAAGAACAATTCATAAATGAAATTCTTTTTTCTAAATAAATAAATTATCTTTAACACCAAGAATCACGGTTATTTGGCCCTAAAAAAAAAAGTATGTTTTTCCTACGTTTTCATAAAAGGCTTTATATTATTCCCCATTTTCCCATATTTCAAAAGTGCAACAATGAGCGTGGGGATATCATGATGTTATTCTACAAAATAACTGCCAACATAAAAAACAACAAATTTTATCAAAATCTGTACATTACATTCACTTAAATGTGATTCAATAACGCAATAAAATTACCATTTCACATTAAACAAATATTTGACTACAAAATAATGTATTGTATAAATTATACAATATTTGCAATTAGAATTACTATTACAATAATTGTGGTACAAGAACGAAGATTGCATTAAACCTAACTAAAGAAATTCTTGTAGATTGCAATTAATTTCCCACAATGTTCTATTTGTTTATTTACGAGCACGATTCAATTAAAATAAAATGCTGTAATTTTTCAAAATTTATTACATTGTTTAACGAAAAAGCAAAAAGAAAAAACGCATTATAATAAATCAAAAGATTTTATATGCAAATATTGGCTTTTAAAATTTATAGTTTGGAACTTGAAACAGTAGTAAAGAGTGATCCAATAGGAGGTACTTTTTCCAATAGGGATTCTCAGACATCTCACGCACAAGAACTGTCATGTTCATATGACACTTGTGTTCATTATTTATTGACATTTCACCATGAATAGATTTACGCCAGAACAACGTTGGCAAATTGTGGAAATTTATTTCCAAAATCAACCACACAATACGCCAAACCATCGATTTATTGAAAGAAAGTTTTAATGAGAACATTATATCAAGAAATGGTTCTGTAAATTGGCCTCCAAGATCTTGTGATCTAACGCCGTCGGATTACTTTTTATGAGGGTATGTAAAATCAAACGCATTTTATGTCGGTTTATGTCGATAAACCACAATTGATTCCTGCATAAGAGGAGAGCATGAAAATATCGGCGAGATGCTTAAAAATTGTATCCATAGAGTGGATCATATAAGAGCCAATTGCGGACAAGATTTAACAGAAATAATTTTCAAACATTAAATGTCATAACACGAACTTACGTCTCAAATACAATTTTTTATTATTAAATTAATTTTAATGCATTTTATTTCGAAAAGCACAATCAATTGCGGATTAACGAAACGGCTGATTGCTGTTTTATTAGGTCTGCTCACTTACATTACTATCACTATCAATTTCTGTCATCTGTCACTCTCGATATGAGAAAATCTACAAGAATCTATGTGAACTGAAAACTATCAGAAACTTGTAAATTGACATTCACACTTCGTAATTGACAGCTGGATTTATTTTTTCGCCATGCTTTTCATGTCGAAAACTGTTAACAATTGTTGAAAGTTTTTTGTTGCGAACACACCAATTGTTTTGTAAGATGGATCGAGAAAAATTCAAAATAGAAATTTTTCAGCAGTGTTGTCATCGCAAATTGCCCTAATACTCTTTTATTTTGAGAATTCTCTCATAGAGTTAATGCGGATTAGCTGCAATTAATGCTCGAATTAATCCGAATTAACTCGGTAATCCGGAATTAGGCTGCCGTCTGTCTAAGCTATTAGGCATTCTTGCAAATTACACTCCAAATAAGTCGATTTTTAATGACTTGCTCGAACATGCAATTAACTAAAAAGCATATAGTAATAACTCAATACAAGGAAAGCACAAGTCACGTTTTCGGACAAAGTTCTTCGAAACCACAAGTGACAACTATTTAGTTTTTCATCTGCATGGAATTTCAATTTCAAAATCTCTTAAAATCTCTTGGCTTAATTGAAGTAATCAAAAACAATGGCGATGCCACAAATTATTGGAAAACATTTGCAATCAATAACAAAATCAATTGCACATGCATGAAATAAAAAATGTGTGTTATTCAAGTTTAATATTTTTTCTTATAAAAATGTAGGGCGTTGATTTAATTGTTTCCAGTAACACTTTAAAATATTCTTAAATTTCATTCTTTAATCAACTTTTACATATATGTAATTACTATTCGTCCTTTCAAAATATCAAAAGCAAAATGCATTTAATATGTTACCAATTTTTCTAAAATATTGAATTTGAAAGTGTATGCCACTTTACGCATATTAAACGTGGAAAATGCAAACCCTTAAATATATTGATTTAAAAGAAAAATGATTTAATAGGAACATAATATGAACATTTACTAAAAACCACAACTAAATTACTGACCTTGTTATTTGTTGTTTGATGTGAAGCCAATTTAGCCACCAAGTGTACGTACGTGTGTCTGTCTGTTGCAAAAAAGTGTCGAGCTGCAATAAGTAAGTAATAATTTATTAATAGTAAGATTTTTGTATAAACATATACATTTTAAAGTGAATATATACTAAAAAGCACAAAAATTACATAAAATATCCTACCTTGTTATTTGTTGTTGGACGCGAAGCCAATTTAGCCACCAAGTGTACGTACGTGTGTCTGTCTGTTGCAAAAATGTGTCGAGCTGCAATAAGTAACTTCGTTACTGCTTCGAATAAGAATCGACATAAAAATGTCAATACCACGATTGTTGTTAATCAATTATACTACAAAGAAAAAATTTTACAAATGTGCATATTAATTAATAGTATTATTACTTATTATTATATTAATAGTAAGATTACTTATTATATTAAAGTAATATTAATATTAATACTATTATTGTATAGACATATTCAAACACTCTATATACTAAAAAGCAGCAAAAAACCCACAAAATAACCCACCCATTTCTAAAAACAAAATAAACTACAAGCAGGTGTACTAAAAATTGTTAAAAGTTAAATTACCTTTGTATTGGCGATGGCTGGAATGGACATCAAATTTCCGTAATAAATTACACTACAAAGAAAAAATTTTACAAAAAAGTGAATATTAATAGTAATATTACTTATTATTATATTAATAGTAAGATTACTTATTATAATAATATTAATAATTTTATTGTATAGACATATTCAAACACTTTAAAGTGTGTATATACTAAAAAGCAGCAAAACTACTCAAAATAGCCTACCTTGTTAATTGTTGTTGGATGCGAAGTCGAACTTGGGAGCAATTAATGTCTGTGAACGTGTATGTGTCAAAATCCCTTGCAAAAATGTGTTGTGCTAAAAACAAAATGAACTATATATTATATAAGTAAGTATACTAAAAGTTAAATAAATTAAATTACCTTTGTATTGGCGATTGCTGGAAATTAATTGTTGTACTTAACATGGTGTAAGTCAGAAACTTACGAGTGGAGATCAAAACGTCATCAATTTTCGTAATCTATTACACTACAAAGAAAAAATTTTACAAAAAAGTGAAAGTAGTATTATTATTATATTAATAGTAAGATTTTTGTATAAACATATACATTTTAAAGTGAATATATACTAAAAAGCATAAAAATTACATAAAATAACCTACCTTGTTATTTGTTGTTGGACGCGAAGCCGTTTTTGGAGCAATTAGTGCTAGAGAATGTGTGTGTCAAAATCATGCAAAAATGTGTCGAGTTACTGGTAATCAATTATGCTACGAAGAGAAAATTTGAGATAAAAATTTTAATAGTAATAGCAATATAATTATTAATATATGAATTAATTAATAGAATTTAATAATATGATTGTATAAACATAAACATTTCAAAGTGAACGCTTTAAAAAAAGTTAAATAAATATCAATTTGATCGTCAACAATCATCACTGTGTGCAATTTGTGCAACATGTACATAAAATAGCTGCAAGAATGTTATTCGGTTTTCTAATATTGTAATTCTCTTTACACTCAAAACATGTAAATAGCTTATCTAAATAGAATGCGAAAGAGTGAGAGTAAAATATACGTAATGTGATCTGTTTTGTTATTGAAGTCAGTTACGAGAAGACTATTCTCTTTACTTTCATTTGGAAATTCTCTTAATACTGAAAAGAAATATATTTCTGCAGCTCTCTAATGTACATACACATCATCGTCTGTAGCTTCGGTTGCGGCTGCCATAAAGCCGAAGCTACGAACATGTGCGTAGGTTGTGTATGCATCCCTTCTGTATGTACCTACGTAGATATGATACAGAACAGTTATGAACATATGAACCGTTATGTTTGATTTTCCTTTGTTTAATACAATAAAGACTTTCAGCTTCAAATTCTTATTTCACTTTAGACATTAAAATTGAATTTTTCATAAATAACACAATGAAGTCTTTATAGAGATATGTTACTTGAAAGCATCAAAACCACACAAATTTTAATTTAATTGAAATGTTTGAAAAATAATCATTGAAATTGGATACTCTCGTAGAAAAAAAAAATATAATTATGAATTTGTATTTAAATTAATTAACAATAGACACACATAAAATTCTGGATGAAAAGCATTCTTGTAAATTTGGTAGGTAACATATTAAATTACGAAAACTGTACAAAATCACCTAGTGTTATATGTTGATGGTCGCGAATATTTCAAATCAAATTTGCAAACAATTAATGTATTTTCTTTTAAATATGGTATTATCAATACCAATCACAGATCAATAAATTCAGCAATTCAATATTGCGCACAATAATTAATGTTAATATTTTATTATCCATTCAATGTTGCGCACAATGTACTACATACTCTCACTACGTAATTTGTTATCCTTTCTGCACTCATTTCACAACTGACTATGGCAAATGTTTGGTAACAGCAATTTGAAATGAAGCGTCGCTTGCTTTTTTTTACAACATAGTATATACATATGTATGTACCTACGCTTCTATATGTACCTACTTAGATACGATACAGAACAGTTATGAACACATGGGCCGTTATTTTTGATTTTCTTTGTTATTTCACTTTAAATATTGAAATTTAATTTTTCATGAATAACACAATAAAGTCTATAGAGATTTACAGGAAAGCATCAAAAAACCACAAATCTTAATTTAATTGAAATGTTTGAAATTCAATACAAAAAGAATCATTGAAATCGGATGCTTTCATAGAAAAATAAATATAATTATATCACTTGTATTTAAATTAATTAACAATCGACACTCAGAAAATTCTGGATGAAAAGCATCCGAAATTTGGTACATCAATTCCAAATACCCTTAGGTAATACATTAAACTATGGAAACTGTACAAAATTACTTACCTTGTATGTTCCTTATTAAAACTTTTCTTTTAAATTTGGTATACCAATATCTATATCACAATAACAAATCAAGGAAATGTTCAGCAATTCAATGCACTATAAAATTACACTATGTCAATTAATGTTTTAGTATCTTTGAATGTTTTATCATCCATTCTATTTTGCGCACAATGCGCTACACAATTTCACTTTATCAGTTATTATTCTCTCTGCACTTATTTCACAACTGACTATGGGAAACGTATGGTAGCAGAAATTTGAAATCAAGCGTCGTTTGATTTTTTTTTAGCAACATAGTATCTTTGGTACTGATTTTTTTATCTTAGTTCAATGTTGCCACTAAGGAACATTTTTTTCTATTAAGTTGCTATTGTAGAACTAGAAATGAAAGATTTTCTTTTTAGCATAAACATATAAACATAAACGAATGAACATTCAATTAATACAATATCCCAATTATTATTATTAATTGTTAACACAAGATATATTTTTACATGCAAAAAAGCTTTCGTTAATATTCGCATATAATGATGACCTTAGCTTTCGTGTCGAATGCACTCTAGCATCCATCCAACCGTAGATATTTCAAATAAATTGGAAATTGTTGCTATAATAAAATATTAGTCAGCATCTATACGCGAGGAATACTTTTATATTAAAATGTAAAAGATTTTCTTGCTTTTAGATTTTATTGTAGTATCATCATATTTGCTAACCATTCATATTCTCATTTTTTCATTTTTTTTTATTGCTATTTGTTAGCTGCAATATAATGCATGTAAGTGTCACTGCTTGGTGCTCTGTATCAAGGATACATGTGTAATTCTCACATAGTGTAAAATAAAAAAAAAAAAATAAAAAACAAATTGACACAGAAATGTATAGTTTTTTGTTTTAGTGTAGCATTATTTCATCACCAGTTTCATTCATTAATATTAATATTGTGTTATACATACAAATTTTAAAAGTAGGGAAGAAAGATGAGGGTTCTTTGTAGCTATTGCAAATTATTGGGAGAGAAACTCGTCCAAAATTCAAGGTCAACTAATTATTTAATTGACCGTCATTAAGATCCAACAGCCATCAAGTCTTGAAGCATATATAAGCAATAATGTTCGATTATTGATTTAACATGCCTGTCCTCTAGCTGTCATTAAATATATATACCTTACAATATTAACAACCATGCAATGGATAATTCAAATGGAATTATTTTTATTGTTACATTTGTTGTTACTTTATGAAATAATGTTGATGATTTTTTGTTTCACTTGAAAACAAATGAATTAAAAAATGCTTGTAATTTTTCTTCTACTTACAGAACGTAATTCAGCACTTGATACCAATCATGGGCCATGGCCATTAAAACGACGACGCAGCTCGATATATAAGAATATGGGATTACTTTGTTGTGTTTCACGACCTAATTATCTTTGAAATGAATCAAAACATCGGTATAATTAAGTAGCAAGATGTTTTCTAAGTACATACATATATGTAGATATTTAAAATTTGTTTATTTATTTAAATAAAAAAAAAACGATTAAATTAGCAATAACTTGCTACTTGTTAAGTAAAGTCAAATTAATATTGTATGAGCAAAATATCAATTATACAATTATAAGCAGTTTTAATTTAACTTAAGCTCTATATAGCATCTAAATTAAGCTAAGCATTTAAGCAATATTATTATTTGAAAACATAGACACACACACAAACCTATATTTAGATTTCATTGAATTGTTGTTATATTAAAAACGATTATTGATTGATGTTTAGGAGATGAATCAAAACTTTTATAAATATAAAAAGCGAGGTTAGTTTCAATAGGTTACTTTTTTTTCTCTCATAAGACATCAAAGTTTAAAAAACATTATTATTTTTTAGATGCATTATGGTGTATCAAATTGCTCAGAAAAAAACCATAATACATTTTGAAGAGTGTATAAAATAGCTGAAATTAGACGTTTTGAAATTATTAAACAAATGTCCATAATTATGGGTACTTATTTTTTCGTTATCAGGCAGTATAAACACTCTTATTCGATTTTATTTGTTTTATCAATTTTGCTATTTGTATCAACCTCTTTCTAATATGCACACATTCTGTTGGTGCTATTGCACTTTTATGTGCTACTACTACTACTACCATTTTAAGGTTAATTAAAAAATGTCAAACATGTCAATTTATATTTGATGACGATGCACGGTACACGTAATACAAAAAATACAAGTAAGTACAGTAAAAAAGTGTCGTTAATATTCGCATATAATGATGACCTTTGCTTTCGTGTCGAATGCACTCTAGCATCCATCCAACCGTAGATATTTCAAATAAATTGGAAATTGTTGCTATAATAAAATATTAGTCAGCATCTATACGCGAGGAATACTTTTATATTAAAATGTAAAAGATTTTCTTGCTTTTAGATTTTATTGTAGTATCATCATATTTGCTAACCATTCATATTCTCATTTTTTCATTTTTTTTTATTGCTATTTGTTAGCTGCAATATAATGCATGTAAGTGTCACTGCTTGGTGCTCTGTATCAAGGATACATGTTTAATTCTCACATAGTGTAAAATAAAAAAAAATAAAAAAAAAAAAACAAATTGACACAGAAATGTATAGTTTTTTGTTTTAGTGTAGCATTATTTCATCACCAGTTTCACCATTAATATTAATATTGTTATACATACGAATTTTAAAAGTAGGGAAGAAAGATGAGGGTTCTTTGTAGCAATTAAAAAGGAATTAAGTGGACCATAAATCTCAACCAACAAATTATATTGCATACATGTACAATAGATACATTCGACTTTTTGGTATTCGATTTTTATTTTCTGTAAACTGAAAGTTTTTCTGAATTTTTGTTTGTTCGTTTTTTTTTTTAAGAAGCAAGTTATATACTTCTAATGCACTTTACACTATGGTTACGCTTTCTTACAACTTCACAACATTACATTTTGAATAATCGAAAATAATTCTGAAAAATCACAAATTTGTATATAACATTTGTTCGGCTTTATTACAAACGAAAACAAAACAAACAGGAATTGAAGAATTGAATGTCAAACACAGAAACTGATATTTTAATACAAAACTATTGCGAAAATATTCAAATAACTTATGAACGTAACATTTTTGCAGCTTTTTGATTATTAACAACATTTCTAGTCGACAGGGAAATAATTGAAATTTATACCGTTATTTGCACACAAATTAGGATAACGTTTACTTGGCACCGAACGCCATGCCGAACAATTATTTGCTGCATGTTTTGCATTCGAAACTTCATATACGGCTTCATTAACAATATTGGACATATCATAATTACAAGCGTAATAATGACAATGCCTATAGGTAGAAAGAAAATTTATAAACAATCAAATAATAAAATCCAATACAATAATAGACTATATGGTCCATGTGATTGCAATTCTGCAGAGAAGCACTCTGATAAGTATACAATATATACGATATATTTCAGTTGGTGTAATGTTTTTCCTATATATGAGTATTACCTCATTTTAGTTGTATCACATTTCGTACAATACGCCAATGCACAACCGACACGTGATACCTGATCATTCATCATTTGAGTAAAATGGCCCCAATGTCCGCTGTTTTCAAATATACAAAAGAGAGATTCATATCATTGGTATATATGTATGTATGTATATGTAATTTTAGTAGGTATTCATTTGATCCCACTAGAAAAAGGAAATCTCTTCTCAAATCTTAGTTTCCTTTCGCTTCTTAATGCTTCTGCTTTAAAAGAGGGTAAAAAGAAGAGTAATCAAATATCAACGGGTCAAATCTCTGGCTTTCGCTCTCTCTCTCTCTCTCTCTCTCTTAGTGTCAAAATGGACAAAGTGTATAAATTGTGTGTGAAGATATTTCTACTGGAATCGATGATGAACTTTACTACACTCACGATGTATATTTGCTGGCCATTCCTGGGCCACTTGCGCACAAGTTCTTCTCATCAAAAAAACCTTTCATTGCAAAATCGATAGTGTCTTTCGCAGTTAGTCGTGGTTTATCTCTGGCATTATAACCTAAATTTTGTCCAACATAATTAAATCGATCTACATTGCGACATTTATCGTGTTTTATGGCACATCGACCACAATTTACGGCTGCAACATATGCAAGTTCATCATCCCAAACTAATTCACGCATCCGTGATGCCTTCGGAAATAGACCAGAGATTGCTGTCTGGCCGCCACTTGCTATCAGATCACGATAATAATTATGTTTGAATAGTATATAGCTTTTCAGATATTCTGTCATTGGATAGTGTCCAATTAATGTGCCATTCATTTCCTGCAGGATGATGAAATCGATGAAATTTTTCTCTCCTAGAATATCTTCCTTCAATTATTTGTATGATCGTACTTACAATTTGTGTTGGATCACAAACAATATGCTCTATACTGTCGCTAAAAAATTGACACACCTGCTTATGTCGACCGGGTCCACAAAATTGGTAACCGCGTGTAATTGGAGTAATTAATATAATTAATGCAATGCAATGCACTCTTGTTATCGTGCTTAAAAGACACATTATACATTCGAATATATTGCAATTACTGGACCACTATTTAAAACGATTTGAATTCAAAAGTTACGAAATTTTCTATACAAATCTTGTCATATTTTTTTTTATATCTTTTGGTTTTTTAATCAAAATATCATTGCATTTATTTTTTGTATTTACTTTTATCCAAAGTGTATGTTGATTCAAAGTATTTATAAAAAAATATTATAATAATTATGATCAGAAACTACAGATTAGGATTCATTTCGGTCTGTAGGACATTCGACATCATTATCATTTTTTTATTGTGGAACTCTAAAATGCTCTATACTATGTATGTATTTCATTTCCGTTCATAAATTCTTCTAAATTTAATTTTTTGTTAAATTAACAGTAGATTTTGAAAATCATATACATTTTTCGCGAATGTAAATAAAAAGAGTTGTATTTATGAAGAGTAAATACTAGCAGAAAGCAAGGTCATACTTAAATATGCTTAATGAAAAAATATATTTTAAAATCATACACAATCACCTTTTACAAAACACTACACACACACACACACAAAAAGGAGAAATGTCATTTGGGTGCAAAATGAAAAAAAAACACAAATTTTTCTTTTTCGCAAAATAAAGCTGGTTGAAAATCAGAAAAACAAAAAAGAAATAAATATATTACAGATTTATATAAATAGTATAGGTACACATTAAAACATATTTACCTAATTCACAATATGAAGAGGACCAAAAGTAGTGATTTATATTTTTGTTTTCCGTCATTTTTCAGCTACCTAGTTGTTTTTTTTTTTGCACCGTTCGTTTTTTTTTACCACCATTTAAAAGTATATGCGAGTACTCGTAGTTATATGTGTAAATTAATACGTGTAAGAAAAAGTATAATTAATTATTCATAAAGGTACTTACATACAATTATGTTTTTTAGAGTGGTCTTTAGCTCTTCAAAAATTATCGAATGACTTAATATCAAAAGTACACCCTACATTTGTTTCGTTTGTTTGACAGCATCAAACAACGACAAAGAATTGAAACTAAGATGTGCCTCGTTAAACTCAAATGTTGCAGATGCAAGAGTGGTTTCATTTTTTTCAGTATTCCGTTTCCTTGTCACTCTGTCCGTTTATTTATAGTCGATTGTCGTCGAATTAAAAGAGTTTCGACAGTACCCTCTTTTCTTCCTCCGCTCAGTTTAGTTATTCGCGGTTGTCTTCGTCGATATAACCGAGTCAGTAAATAAGTACAAATAACTTGTGTAGAACTTTGGCCTCAAAAACTTCAAATAATATCATGTTTCAGGTGAATAGTGTTCAGGCAAGTAGAGAAAGAGAAATGTTCTGCCTATAGAAGCTCTGTATGTAATATCTCATTCGATCTGGTAATACCGACGTACGTACATTGGAGTTTTGGAGATACTGTAATACAATACATTTAAAGAATCAAATGTACATTCTTTGCTCAAATTGGCATTGAAATTGCCTTCTTCTTTGATACTTTGAGGCGCTATAAGACTTGTACACATGGATGACATCAACCAGCAGGACAGGGGCAACTACCCTAAACCAAAATTGGACATTGCAGGTGAACATTCATAAAGCATAGTCTTTCTTTCAAAACAAAAAACAAACATACTACTGGTTATGTAATCATTAAGGCCAAGAAGCAACATATTCAATTCAATATTTTTTTCATGAAATTTTAACACTAATTCTGATGCATTCAAAAAGCAATAAAATAAAAGAATAAAAATATAAGCAATGCATTCTGACGACTAAATCATATACTTACCATTCTCCACAGAGCTAATGATCACTCTAAAGTATATTATATAGTATATATAGAAAAACAAGAGTCAACAAGTCAAAATTAGCTTAGTAAAGGTCAATTTGAATACAAAAAGTAAGAAGAAGAAAAACAACAACAACAAACAGTAAAAAAGTTATATCTTCAATCCGCTTAAATATACTGTTCGTTTAGGTAATGGAAAGATAGTGAAAGCAAAAGTGGGAACAAAAGGAAGTAGTCATAATATACCAAGTAAATATATATAAGCTATATTATATAACAAATATATACATATATTTATATTTATATACAATACACTTTAACGAATATTCCATGTCAATTGTTATATTGTTAAAAAAGAGAAGAAAAATAGAGAAAAAAAATTTTAATAAACTTAATTTAATTTTAAATAGACTTAAGCTGTCATCCACTATTTATAATATGAGTAATCCAATGCATAAATAGCAGTTGAAATTTCTATAAATTCAATATGATTTTTCTGAATAAATAAAATGAAAAATCCATCTAAAAATTTACAATAAAAAGAAACGATCAATTTAGCAGACAGTAGTCATATTTTATGCTGATAGCTTAACAAACACCACTTGGTACAATGTGCATCACTTGACTGTGTGCACGAGGAAATTATCTTCTATTATTTTCTCCGACCCAACTGTGGATAATAAAAGTGCATCAGTATGAACAATTAATTCATATAATGTACGAACCACCTTTTTATACCCTGCATAATGCAATATGCATGGTATATTCATTTCGGTCAGATGTTTGTGTCCACTTGAAGGAATCTCCGGAGATATAGACATAGATATATATTCGTGATCAGCGTCGATTAAATTTTCGATTTAACGATGTCCGTCCGTCCGTCCGTCCGTCCGTCCGTCCGTCCGTGAAGGAATCTCCGGAGATATAGACATAGATATATATTCGTGATCAGCGTCGATTAAATTTTCGATTTAACGATGTCCGTCCGTCCGTCTGTCTGTCACCTGGCTGGTTCGCACGATAACTTGAGTAAATATTGAGCTATTTCGGTGAAATTTGGCATAAGTAATCTATGATCCAAGGGTACGGAGGGGATTGATATTGGGCATGATCGGTCAATAACCACGCCCACACCAAGCATTCAAAGCGACTAACCTCGAAATTTTCAAAATCTTTAACTTGCTATAACTCACATAATATACCACTTGGGACAACAATATTTGGGACATAGACTTATATTATACTACTATATAATCTCGCGAAAAGTGGTTGAGCCACGCCTACTTTTTAGCGTAGCTCTCATACAAAGTGTCTGTACTTCTTTTAAATTGAAACAGCTGTAACTTCGGCAATCTTGTGTCTAGAATAACTATAATTGACACTTAAATTAATATCGTATTCGGAAATAATCTGGCAGAAAATCAGTGTGCCAGGCCTACTCCTTCATGGGTCTCCCATACAAAGTCGAGGGAATTAAACTAAAATTTTAAGCTCCATAGCTTACAAACCATTTAGCCTAGGACAACGAGATTTAAGGTATGGATTAGTATTGTACGAGCAATTAAACTCACAGGAAATGGGCGTACCACGCCCACTGTTTATCGTAGCCCATATACAAATTTTAAATTGAAACAGCTGTAACTTCGGCAATCTTCTGTCTAGAATAATCATAATGGACACTTAAATTAATATCGTAGTCGGAAATAATCTGGCAGAAAATCAGTGTGCCACGCCCACTCCTTCATGGGTCTCCCATACAAAGTCAAGGGAATTAAACTAAAACTTTTAAGCGCCATAACTTATAAACCATTTAGCGTAAAAGAACGAGATTTAAGGTATTGATTAGTATTGTAGGAGCAACTAGACTCACAGGAAATGGACGCGCCACTCCCACTGTTGATAGTAGCCGCCATACAAAATGACCGAATTTCTTTTAAATTGAAACAGCTGTAACTTCTGCATCCTTCTGTCTAGAACAATCATAATTAACACTTAGGTTAATATGGTAGTCGGAAATAATCTGGCAAAAAATCAGCGTACCACGCCCACTTCTTATTGGGGCTCCCATACAAAGTTGAGGAAATTAAACAAAAATGTTAACCACCATAACTTAGAAACTATTTAACGTAGGACGCCAAATTTAAGGTGTGGATTAACATTGAAAAATTAATTGGATTTACTAGAAAGTGGTAAGCCACGCCCACTTTTTATATAGCTCCCATACTAAGCCTCGGAATTATCTTAAAATCCTTTTACTTCGTCAAAGTCAACCATATTTCGGGTGTAAATTAGTAGTATATGCAAAAATTGTTTCTCGAAAAGTGGAAATAAAAGAAAAGTTGGATATTCGAGTAAACTTTTTATATATAAATCTAAATATGCAGGGTATAGTTTGGTCGGCCCCAGCCGACTGTAAGGAGATTTTTTTTATTCAATTCGATTAAAATTGCTCATAATTTTTTCTAAATGTATTTGATGAAAACTATTTTATGAATAATATTACAATAATTGCAAATCAATTAGCACACTTTTATAGTTAACATTATTATCTTATTTAATAATAATAGTAATAAGAATAAGTATAATTATATCTATAAGAATGATTAAAAAAATACATTTATAGAGAAATAAGTGCATACACCAATTAATGATTAAAAACTAATAAATTCAAATGAAAATAAATAATGTTTTAAAATCATTTTATTCAAAAATATCGCTCGATCGAATTGAATTTTAATTTTAATTCCGAAGTTTCATAAGAATTTTATATCGAAGGTTTGTTTTATGAGTTGGCAACTCCAATTTCTGGCGATAGCCATTTTAATAGATGACATCTGATTGATATTCACTTTGATAAGTAATTTCACCATTAATAGATTTAGAACAGGAATAATTCTTGCAAATTGTCTTACAAATTTTTTTTCGGGAATTGTAATTCAGTTAAATTGTTTAATTGAAGCATATAATTTGTTAATTATAAAACAGATATTACATTATAGAATACAAAATGTTAGTAATTGAAAACAAACAACAAAACAAAAGATTTTCTTATTTCTTCTGAAGATCATATATTTTACCATTGTTTTGACAAAGAGCAGTAAAATCAGTGCTCTTTTCAGTGTCCCAATTAATACATTCGGAGCCAGGTTCTTTGTCAGTTTGTAAATAAACGCGAACCCCTGCCATATTGGTCATATCGTAGTTGCATGTCAAATAATAGCAATGCCTATTACTAGATTTGAAAAATTAAAATGTTTTATATATTAATGTAAGAAGGCGTAAATTCCTATAGACATAAAACGAATTATTTGCAGCTACTCAAAGGTGGCAACCTACTCGATCGAATTGTCAGTATTGTGACAAGATTTCACTCTCACTACTGACAATTCAACAGGAAGGCAGCAGCATTATCTCTGAGAAATATTGAGGTGGATTGATCGAAAGGGGAACACTGCCCCATACATAAGAATACAACAACTTTGAAAAATCGTCTGCAAACTCAATACAATAAAATTGTGAATTTACTCTTACCCTTTACAATCTCTGCAATAGGCCAAACTGCAACCAACTCGTGACACTTGGTCATTAACAATTACAGTGAAGTGACCGCTATTTTGATGACTACAACGAATATCGTACTAAAAGCAAGTATCTACTCCCATGTTCATTTGTTGCCATACTTACGTATCTGCATTGTATTCTTTAGCCATTGCTTTACCATCTGTTACCAACATTTTTTCAGCAAACATATTCATCAGTGAGGTCCTAACCACATCCTCGATGGTTATCATATTTGAACCAGATTGAAGGGCTAAATTTTGTCCAGAGTACGGAAAGCGACGTGTATTATGGCATTTGTCGTGTTCATGACAACATTGTCCAGCATGTACTTGTGCAATGTACTCCAATTCTTTGTCCCAGATAAGTTCACGCATACATGCCGCAGCTGGTAGAGTATCGCCACCTGTTGTTTCCTCGCCACCAGCAGTGGCATTGCGTATCATATTATGACCCATCACTAATAATCTGCGTATTTTATTTGTCATTGGTACATGGTCCATGTATTCGCCGTCAGGTTTCTAAGTGGCGCACTATTAAAACCGATTTAGTTTTAAATGCATTTTACTCACAAGAATATCAGGATTACACATAAAATGTTCACCACCTTTTCCACAGAGTTCTTCCATATCACTCGATGCACAATAATTATATGCATGGCATAGGCATGATATCAGACACAATGTTAAATACGTCAAGTAACAAAATTTCAATAAAAGTTCCGAATGCATTTTTTCCATATGCACTCGAATTGATTTAAATTAATAAAATTAATTTTTTTTATTAATACTCTCTATGTCAAAAATTGAAAGAACAACTAGATTGAAATTTTAATAAATGATACAGAGACCACTACTTCGCATAACAAGTCAACTTACTGGTCATCATATTGAGGGTCTTTGTGAATTTCCCGCTTAGTAGCTATACATCCAATACTGCTTCCGTCAACTACTACCATTTGGTAATAGACTGCCGATGGAATGAATAATTAATTTCGTAGTGCTCTTTGCATAGAAAAATCATCACCGAAGCAAGTCTGGGGACTTTGCACTATTAACTTCAATGGTTAAAAAGTGGTTTACTAAATTTCGTTATGGGATCATCACTCCAGATATCGTCGATAAAATCTATGGAATGATTTGGATATGAAAAAGCTATCCTCAAAATGGTCGCAACCGACAACAAACGTAACCACTTGACAACATGAAGAGTCAATCACAATGCGGTTGACTTTTTGCGCCGTTTTGTATTTGTAGACGAAGCATTAATCCATCACAACACATCAGAAACGAAGCGAAGAAACAATGATGGCAGTTAGCTTTTTCGATTGAAAGCTTCGGCGCCAAATGTAAGGACCGACTTATGAGTGTGGTCTTTGTTTCACGAGAGCGGAGTCGATTTCTCACTTTTTTACTTAGCCCAAAATAGCACCAGTTAGCAAGAGTGATCCTTCTCAATATCTATTGGCTGACATCATTACTGAGATGGTAAAGAAAGAGAAAGTCCTGCACTATTTCAAAAGCGTAGGGGTAGAGGTAATCCCTTACCAGACTGTCGAAAGCGGCTTTAAATTCAACAAATAGGTGGTGTGTGTCGATCTGTTGCCCTTGGGTCTTCTCCAAGATTCGGCGCTATGTGGAAAATCTGGTCGGTGGCAGATTTACCAGATCTGAGGCCACACTGATAAGGTCAGATTGTTCAATCTTTCACACAGAACGCTAGAGAGAACATTGTATGCTATGCAAATTGTGGGGTCTTTTTGAGAAATAAAACGCTTTATTGCGCTTTTTCTCAAAAGGGCATGAATTGTTGTCGTAGAACATTCTATAAATGTTGAGATAGTAGTGAAAAATACGTTCGTTTTATGTTACACCACCGTGAATCAATCTCAGCTTCTCACATTTACGACTGAAAGTATTACATAGTCCTACAATAAGAAAGAGTAGAATCCCCTATGGACCCGAGTAGTCACAATGAATGCTCTCAGGCTTCTGAGCAAACCTTTTATATTAAATTTAATATTTTTCTATAATTACTTTGAATCAACCTACACTTTGGATTATAAAAAAAATATTTAAAAAATGCAATGCATTCAATGATATTTGTATTAAATTTCATCACTTTTGAATTGAAATCATTTGAGATAGTGCTCCGATAATTATAACAAAGTCGAATATAAAATGTTTTCCTTAAGCAAGATAACAGGGGCACATTGCAGCGATATCAAACTATTGCTATTAATTATTTTAATTATTCCACTTACACGCGGCTACCGATTTTGTGGACCCGGTCGACATAAGCAGTTGTGTGAATTTTTTAGCGACAGTATAGAGCATATTGTTTGTGATCCAGCACAAATTGTAAGTACGTTCATACAAATAATTGAAGGAAGAAATTCTCGGGGAGAAAAATTTCATCGGTTTCATCATCCTGCAGGAAATGAATGGCACATTAATAGGATACTATCCAATGACAGAATATCTAAAACGTCATATACTATTCAAACATAATTATTATCGTGATATAATAGCAGGTGGCGAGCAGAAAGCAATCTCTGGTCTATTTCCGAAGGCGTCACGTATGCGTGAATTAGTTTGGGATGATGAACTTGCATATGTTGCAGCCGTAAATTGCGGTCGATGTGCCATAAAACACGATAAATGTCGTAATGTAGATCGATTTAATTATGTTGGACAAAATTTAGGTTATAATGCCAGAGATAAACCACGAATAACTGCAAAAGAGACTATCGATTTTTCAATGGATGGTTTTTTTGATGAGAAGGATTTATGCGCAAGTGGCCCAGGAATGGCCAGCAAATATACATCGTGAGTGTAGTAATGTTCATAATCGATACTACTAGAAATGTGTTATCTTTTATGCTTATACTGTATAGAAGTGTTTGTGCACCTCAATCGAACGGAAACAAAGATTTGAGAAGAGTTTTTCTTTTTCTAGTGGGATAAAATTAATACCTCCTAAAATTACATATCATTACATCATTACATACATATAAACGATGATATGAATCTCTCTTTTGTATTTTTGAAAACAGCGGACATTGGGGCCATTTTACTCAAATGATGAATGATCAGGTATCACGTGTCGGTTGTGCATTGGCGTATTGTACGAAATGTGATACAACTAAAATGAGGTAATACCCGTATATATAAAGGAAAAAAATTAAATATCGTCGATATGACTGGAATAGCGCATTTACTCGTAATTACACCAACTAAAATATATCGTATATATTGTACGATATACTGACTGATACGAGTGCTTCTCTGCAGAATTGCAATTGCATCGACCGATTATTGTATTGGATTTTATTATTTGATTGTTTATAAATTTTCTTTCTACCTATAGGCATTGCCATTATTTCGCTTGTAATTATGATATGTCCAATATCGTTAATGAAGCCGTATATGAAGTTACTGATGGACCAGACGCAGCAAATAATTGTTCGGCATGGCGTTCGGTGCCAAGTAAACGTTATCCAAATTTGTGTGAGAATAACGGTTTAAATTTCAATCTATTCGTTTCCAACTAGAAATCTTATTAATGATGCTCAGAGAAGAAGAGAGTATAAAAAACTGCTAAAAATGTTACGTTCATAAGTTATTTGAACATCTTTACAATAATTTTGTATTAAAATGTCAGTTTATTTGTTTGATATTCAATTCTTGAATTTCGTTTTGTTCCTGTTTTGTTGTTCTCTTTTGTAATAAAAAGCCGAATGAAAAATATATAAAAATTGCGATTTTTACAAATTGCTTATTCGACAACACAGTGAGGGGCAAAACTGCAACAATTGTCCCGTTAATATTCTGAACAGACTGAACTAAAACATTTTTATTCTTCGCCTTGAACCACGTAGGGTCCAAGTTTAAAATACCCCAATAAATTGATTATGTTTTTAACATAACATGGGTCTGCCTCTTCTGCGTCGTCCACCAACGGGCTCCGAATATAACACCTTCTAAGCCCGAGCGTGTTCTTCCATTCGATTGATATGACCTAGCCTGCGCAGCGCTGAATTTAACGCGCTTTGCTATGTCGGTACCGGCATACAGCTTATGCAGCTTATGGTTGTAACTTATTCGATGGTCGCCACCAACGCAAATAGGTCTAAATATCTTGCGTAGGACTTTTCTCTCAAGTATTCTCTCATCTGAGGTGGAAATTGTCCAAGCTTCAGCGCCGTATGTAAGGACAGACATGACGAGAGACTTGTAGAGAGTGGTTTTCGTTGCTCGAGAGAGGATCCAACTGCTCAATTGCTTACTTAGCCCAAAGTATCCGTCGCAATATCTCCAGGCTGACGTCATTACTAGTATCTTGGCTGGTTCCAAGATAGATAAAGTCCATCACTACTTCAAAAGCGTAGAGGTTTTCCAATTTTTCTATTCCTCCCCGAATTTATTTTATCAATGGCCACTTTATTCGACTCTATTCTGTTACCGCCCAGCCACCAGGTTTTTGGAAACCGAAAATAGTCGCAGGAGGCTATATCTGGAGAAAATGCTGGGTTGGTTGGGTAACAGTTCGTAACCTAATTCATACAAGTTTGCCATCCGACTACTACCGACATGTCCGCTGGTACGTTGTTTTTAAAATCAATGTTGAATCCATTCAACAACTGTGGTTAATATTCTCCGCTGATAGGTCATACACTTTTCAAGGTAAACGATGTGAATTACACTGCACATATCCCAAAATAAACAGTCGCCGTGATGTTGTTGACCAGCAGACCCACCTTTGCCTTTTTCGTGCACGTTCACTCGAAGCAGACCACTGTCAACTATTTTCTAATCTCCCTGGTATGTTGTGATGGATTCATGTTTCATCCACGATTACGAAATGAGGAAAAAACACAACCGAATTGCGTTTGAACATCATATTTGTGCACCACAACATCGCCAAGCACTTTTTTGAAGTTGTCAAATGACGACCACTTTTGGGCGATCCGAACGTTCGTCTTTCATTGCTTCATAACTTGTTTCAATTTTATTAAAGGTGCTTAATAAAGGAAATTCTTCAAGTATCCAATATGATTGCCCACAGATATGATATACAGGCCCTGGGTCAATATTGGCACTTTGTCAACTCGACTTCGACTTCACCATAGTGACACTTACATCACTATATAAAGATTTTGGGTGACTTTTGCGATGTTCGTCCTCCACAGAAAAATATCCGGTATGGAATCTTCGAAGCACTTGTGAGACGGTCACATGGGACTGTGCATTCTCTCCATATGCTATTTAGCGCTCATTAAATATTTTCACAGGCTTAGGGTTATGCCGAATTGCGTAAGGAATCCTTAATCCAAAATCCTCAATCGAAATCTTTTGATACCACGGCGGTGAACTTTGCATCAACTCTTTGTCATTAAGTTTGTGTTTACTTGTTTCCATTTTGATTGCTTTTAACAGCAAGCAATGAAAATGGAAATGGAAATCATATGAAATATGACATGGAAAAGCAGATGGCATTTTTAGATTTGGCAAACAATTTTTCCGCGTTGTGAACTAAGGCCCAACTAAGTTGCATACGATTTTCTTCCATCAGTTAAATCAAAAGGCGGTTGTTTGAAACTCACGATCTTAGGCCTATATGAAATTAATAAAAACGGTTTAAAATTAGTGTTTAGTTGCTAAAATGTAAAAAACAATCACAAAATACTAACATTAAGCAATTTTCTCACACGACGCTACAGCAACGAAAGCAACATCTTGTTCAACAGAAAATTCGATCCTCAACGAAAATTTTCGACAGGGTTGCACAGATCACAATATGAATTTTGACATTCGCTGGTTATCGAAAATCGAAAAACAACTGCAACTCATAATAAGTGCCTAAACCAACAAGTTTGTCCTAACACATCACTTTCGTATCAATTTTCATATAATAAAAATGTTTCCCTGTGTTTTATTGTCTGAAATTTGTGCAACATTCTCTTAAAATGTGGTAAGTGATATCGATTACACCAGCACTAATGTTCGAATGAGTTAACTGTCAGACAACGCCTTAGTCCGAAAAGCCTGTCTCTTAGGAGCCAACCATACAATTGTATTAAATCATCTTTCAGGCTTGAATGTCTAAAGCCACAACGCCTAAAAAACGTGGTATGTAGCTGTTTCAACAATCTTGGATGCAAGGCTCTAATCGAGCTGTATGCACACAAATAACCAAATAGACAGTTGGAAACGAGAATGTGGTAACAAAATTGTGAGTCACCCACCACTTAAACAAACCAATCAATGAGCAATGGAAGCATACATTTTCTAAATCATTATCTCAGCTAATACAGCAGCATTTAAAACAATTGTATTATTTTTATTTTTTCCAAATAAAATTATATTTTTAATTTATAAAATTGTAATATAAAAAACAAAAAGACAGAAAACAAATTGGAAAAATCAAAAAAATATACATATATGATATTATAGATTAAAGGTTGAACTTAAAATTAGGACAAATTCAATTCTTTTTCATCATTCGATATGCTTTTATGTTTATATTTTTGCTCGAATTGTCTACCGTCTTATTTACTACGTATATTTGCAATCGTAAACTAATTTTAATAGTAATAATAATAATAATATTCAGTAATAAGTATAAATGATTTTCACAGAAAATCCCCAGAAAAATGAGAAATATATGTGAGCGTTCCTCGATTATACATCATAAATTGATTCTTTGTTTTTTTTTTTTATCGTTATGGAATTTTGAACAAAATTTGTTAAATAATTATAAGAGAAATAATAAAAAAAAATTCAATACATTTTAAGTACGGCACAGCATTTTGAATTGAGCATTATTTTTTGTTGTATTGTATTGTTTTGCTTGTTGTGCTAATTTAAAGTGTTTGTATGTAGTATATATGGGTTTGTGTGCGTGTGTCTGTGTGTGTGTGTGCAGGTGTATGAATACATAATTATGATCAAATAATTAACAAATTTAAAAATACTAGGTATTAAGAGATTAATATGGAACTATGTATATTAACTATCAAATATGATCTATATGATCTCAAATCAAATAGTATCAAATTAGATGTAGTGTAAATAAATTTGAATACATTTTCTTCTACTCTTCTTTGTAATAGCAAAATATGTTAATTCTTGAAATTTGGATTCTCATTTTATACAAAATTATTTTCACATTCTCCTCACATACACACACACATATTTCATTCGTACTCTCTCACTCTCTCGCTCTCTGTATCTTTCTGTTGCTTTCACGATCAACACAATCACATTATCAATTAGCACGTGTACTACATGTAGTTACGAGTAGTTTTCAAAAAAAAAAAAAAAAAAAAATAGAATAGTCTTTCGATTTGTTTTTGTTACGCTTCTATTGCAATCTCTATGTATGTATGTGCGCATTTTATTTGGCATTTAGGCAACGAATGATTGCAATGCACTCTGTTCCATTCCATCACTTACATGCACAACACTTGCAACAACAATTTGAACATAATTTATGTATTTATACTTATGTATTTGTCTTTTTCCAAAAATTAATTTTTAGCGCTTCGTTTTCTTTTCATTTTACATCATATATTTGCGCAAAATTAAATTATATTTTTCGTATATATATATATATATGTATATATTCATTATTAAATATTTATATTAATATTACATTATTATCGTCTAAATGTATATTTATGTATAACTAATTACTACAAGTAAAAGTCTATAAGTAACACACAATTTGATGATAGCGATAAGGACAAGCGAATTGGATTATTTCTATGCATACAAGTACGAATTGTACATGGTAGATTGGTATTATATGAAATCAAACAAATTATAAACAAACGTTGAAGTTACAAATTGAGGCCAGAACAAAGAATCATATTAATATGCATATGATTTCACTCCCATTCATATTACATCTATTAATTCTATTTTCATTAAATTGCTATTAAGTTGTATGCAAATTTTGAATGACGCAATATCACCTTATAATACAAAAAAATGTCAAATGAAAATTACAATTAAACCCAAAACTAAATACATTCACAAAATAATGAAAAAATGCCTTAAATATAACATTAAAAAAAAAAATTATTCTTATTGTTGTTCTTTGAAAATTATCGCTTTCTTCTTTGCTGCTTTGAGGAACTGCATATTAGCTCAATGCAACATGATGATGATGACTTCTTTGATGATGGCAATGACAATGACAATGTTGTTGTGGTTGTTGTTGATGATGATGATGATGATGATGATGTCGTTGTTGATTATGTTGATTATTAAATCATGTATGAGCACTCGCTGATAGCTGCTCCAGACGCGCACATAATTCTTGCGCCAAACGCAATTGTGTTGCAGCAGTGGCACATGATGCAGGTGCAGTGGTGGCGGTGGTAGATGGATGATTTAAATGCGCAGCAATTTCTGGATAGCTGGGACAAACACCTTGCCAACGAGCTTTACCACAGGCATGTGACTGTAAAAAACAAAACAAAAAACAAAAGAAAAGCAATGAAATGTAATGCATATACAACGATTACTTCGAAAACTATGTTAAAAGAGTAAAAGAGTGGTGAGTGATGAAAAAATTTATGCAGCTTTTACTCTATTTCAATAACAACTTTTCACCAAATTACTTGTAGCTTTATTATGGTCATTTAATTTTATCCGCATAGCTTTTAATCACGTACGTTCAATATCATACGATTGTAATTACGATATTTGTATACGGAAAGCTTTCGAGCATCATACGACAAATATTTACATACATCTATGTTCCAATTGCATAGTGCACTGTTAAGATTAATTAAATGTTACTGAGTTTAAAAGAAATGTCCGAGAGAACAGACTTGTTGCATCCTATGAATTCAGATATTCATCAACCTTGGGCTATTTTCTAACTTCAAAAAAAAAAAAAAACATTTAAAAATGGAAGAAATGTGCTGTTTTTTGATACTAGAAAGAATCCTGAGAGTGATGGCGGGAATTGGCCGACAGATTCGCATTCATGGACCCAAAATCGGACATTCTAATTTTTTATTCTGTGGGGCTATCACAGATCAGAGTATTCACATTTTACCCATAGGCTCTATCCTCAGAGTGTCAAAAGAAGTGATGTTTTCTGAGTTTAGAAAGAAAGGTTAGAGTGTGAGCGGAAATTCGCATACCACAGCCTAAAATCCATTGAATCTTACTCCTCTTTTCTGCCGAACATCCTGAGTGCTTAATTTGTGGAGTTGTCAGAGCAAAAGGGGACCACATTCTATGCATTGAAAGTGATCAAAAATTCTATAATTTGAATCATTGAATGGATATTCAATCTATGTAAGACTGATGCAAGGTTGTAAATTTTAGATCGCTGATTTTCGCTAGCGCTTTCAGCTTTCTTTATTAACTCAGAAAACTTGCGACGTTTCTTCTTTGAAAAAAAAAACTATGATTTGAGGTGTCCAATGGAAATTTAATCTAAACAGGACTGATGCTATAACTTTCCAGCAATTTTAGCTGTACGTTGGACAGTGTGCTAATTAATAAGCCACACCTGTATGTAAAAAGTGTACAGTTTATGTACAAATATTTTATGTAATTTCATAAAAAGTTGTTCATATTTCCATGATACTATATTTCTCTCACTCTTTCACTTTATGTGAAATACTTACCATTGTAAAATCACGTTTCCATTGAACACCACATTGTCCATCACACAATGGGCATGGTCGCTCTAAACTATAACCACCACATTCACTGCAATCCAATGAGACATGATCATCTGCCCATGAGACACCGCATGTAAAACAGGAGCCAATCTGTTGGCGTAATTCCTCAATGGTTAGAACATTATCAACAGATATCTCAAGAGGACTACCCACGAGATCGGATAATGATGATGACATGCTTATACTGCTGCGACTATAAATAGAGAGGAGGAGGAAAAAAATTAATTTAAATTCCAAATTCAAAGTAATTGTACGTATTTTATGAATGAATTATTTTCCTTATCAGCAAGAAAAAAAAATGGAAGCACATACACGCGACTAGTTGCTGCAAATGTTCTACGTTGTGACAGTTTGAGTTTGGCTCTTGTTTAAGCATATGTACATTCAATTAATGAAGGAAATTGTATAAATTATGCAAAAATCATGTCATGATAAGATTTCAATAATTAAAATCGTACAATAACGACGACGACGACGACATTAGTTTAATCATCTATTCGTCGCCACAATTAATTGATTAGCGCAAAATTGCGCATAAAAATTACAACTGATAACTCATATGAACTGCTTTTTGCCTCCTCCACATATTTTCGTATATACTACGATTGGGTGCACATGGTGTGAGATGGAAAGTCAAAAAAAATAAGGAAATTAATGAACAACATTATTAAATGGATGCTTATTGGTGTAAATCAAAACAACAAGAAAGATGTACTACTACCTACTTAATTGCAATACTAAAGAAAAATTGCTGGAATGTACTATGTAGCGCTACACTCTGTACATATTGACAGGCAGGCTTATAAGAAACTGCCAGGCAGATTGGCGATAGCAGTCAAGCAAGCACGCCATATTCACATGTTATGAGCAAATTAGCGAGCATGAGTTGATGAAATATTTTCATTATTATTATGTCTATTTGTTGTTGTTGTTGTTGGTGTCTACATGTAATAAATATACACGCGCCATCTGACATATACTATGACACATACATACATACATAAAGACAATAATAGACTTGTGAACATGACTATCGAACGATGATTTGAATGTTATTGATAATGAAAAATGAAAATAATTCAATGATTCATATACATACAAGTATGTAGTAGAGTCAGAGAACAAGACAGTACGAACGAGTGAGTGTAAGCTCAAGAGAAAGAGCTAGCAAAAATATGTGTCAAGTTGAACAGTTGAGGTGACAAGTAAATCAACTATTAAAGCTGTGTTACATCGACTCACAATAATTACTAGGAATTTATTTGTTATTTATTTATTTTGTTCATTAATAGATACCTCCTATTACATATGAATATATCAATATGAATTTAATAAACATTTAGATTGTGACGTATGTAATATATAATAAATGAAATATTTAGGTCTATGCCAAATTGGTCATCATATAACAACTAGTTTACAACAAGTATGTGGTAGTATAAGTTATGTGGTTACGTATTATTTTATCAATAGTATTATTATTATTATTGTTGTTGTTGTTGTTGTTGATGGTATCATATTAAATTAACAAGTAGAAATACTTGTTGAAATTAGTATTGGATTGATTGCTTGTAATCTATTGTATATGTAAATCTCAAGTACTAGGTACTTATTATTGGCCTTATTTTTTCTAACCATAGCTGACCACATTACTAATACAGAAACATAATTCTTATACGGATACATTTAAAGCAAATGCGTTTAAGTATTCAATATAAAAATTGGTATCAGGGACACTAATATGACATTTATTGTGATTGATTATTTGCGAGAGAAGCATAATTTTGCAATTTTTTTTTTATGCTTTATGATAATAAAATTCTTATTTGTAGCCTTCTATGAAAATGAACAATTTTATATTTTTTGCTCTCTTATATTTTACAATTATCATCTAATAACTAGGGTGTTACTAGAGTGTAATAAATTGGCACACATACATATGTACACCAGTAATATGTATATATGCACAATGTATATAACAAAGACATTAATATGTCGTCGCATATTTGGCGTCAAATGATTATGTCGCGACAAATTGTCACTGGAGAAAGCCATAGCTTGTTGCTTAGCCATAAATCGTTTAAACGAAACGCAAAAAGAAAAATTGCGAATAAATTATTGTAGCATGACATATAAAAAAAAAAATACATGTATATAGCATGACATGACAAGTAATCATTAAACTATTGACTAGATTGTTGCAAAAAAAAAAAAATAATAATAATAATAATAATAATGCTTTCTTGTAAAATAATAAAAACAATGTTCTTTGTAGTCTCTCTAATGTATGTACATAAATTAAAATTACTATCAGCGTACATATATATTTGTGTGTATGCATATATTGTACATTAAAATGCGTTAAATTGTGGAGGAATTGTTGGGAAGAAAAAATTCATGTAGGTCGGTCATACATTTCATCGCTCTAGGGGCGATTCCTTGGCAGCTATGGGATTATTTGTCGATTTTCAACTGTTTTGAAACTCCAAAAATCGTCCCCAGAAATCGCTTCCAGAACAGAGAAATGTATGACTGACTGACTAACCATTAATTTGTGCTTCTCAACACTTTCCCTAAACATTCTCACCCCCAATATTCGTCCCTTAAGGTGACACCCATACAAAATGACCGAAAAACACTTGAAAAATCGAAAATAACTGTTCAGCAATTGGCTCTATTACAAAATTAGTGATTGTGTTTAATTTAATTAAAAAATATTGGCATTTTTTCTATGAAGAAATTCTTTAAATTATCAAATGTTCATGTTTTTCGTTGAGCCCGTTGAGCGAAATACGACCCGTTTTAATGTAGAAATATGTATTGTATATGCATGAATGTACAATCAATAATTTACCCCAATGGACTGCAAATATCAGCAAATTGTGGACCATGTACACTGGCTAAAGACATTGTTGCTGCTGCTGCTGGTGTTGTTGTTGCTGTTGCTACTGGTTGCGTTGGCACTGAAATGGCAAGAGAAGAATGTTGAGAGAAATTTAAAAAGAATTGTTTTATCGAAATTAAATTAAATTTAAAAAAGATAAATTATTGTAATAGAATTCGCATTATAGAAATATGTTTTTTCCATTTACTTATTGTCTTCAATGGAATACAAGAATATATGATTTTATGTACTTGTCATTTAAGGACAGTGACAGCTACATCTATAAGAAAAAAAAAGGGTGTGTGGAATGTTGCCTTAGAGCATTATAATGATAATTAAGTACATCATACAATATTCGAACATAAATGCAAGTGTGTTGCCGATGATGGTCTGTGATGATGACGACGACGACGACGACGATTCGCACCCAATATTCTTTTTGTTGTTTTGTTTCCAACATCGGAAAACTGCTGCAGGGCAACAAAAGTATATGTACACGTGCAGTATTTTATAACTGCAAAACAGAATTGTCATTACATTTTTGTGCTATTTTTAAATAGCAGCACAAATGCCATTATTTGTTTGCGTTTTATTTTTTGTGCTGTATTGCACATTTCTAGTTTATGCAAATGCAATAAAAATATGCACATTAGTGCTGGGAGTAGCAAATATGTAAATGCATCAACATTTTTGTGTGACATAACTGCAAAGTGTTTGTGTCTATGTCTTGCCTACATAATATGTAGTTATTCATATGAGTCACACAAGTCATATCGTACTATAGATAATTTAATTACAATAATTACATGTAGCATGTAGCATACTCGTACGTATATAATTAATAAGTGTGCTGTCCATAAATGTCAACAATTATTGTGTGCAAGATAGCCACACATTTTTTAATCATACAGTTGGTGCATAGGTGTTAGGGAAGTTGAAAAGTGCGATTACATTTAGAATTACATGTAATGTAAATTTAAAGGTAACGCACTATACATGCGTACCACGGACCGAATTGAGTACTTGATCATAGCAATAATTTAGAAATAAAGTGTAATAGCAAATACTTAATTATTACTTATCTGATTAGAAGCCACATAATCATAGCAATTGCTTAGAAATTAAAAGTGATGGCAAATACTTCATTATTACTCATTTAGACCGAATTGAGTAACCCATTTGCTATCAAAGTCGTAGAAAATGATGAGTACCTAGTCTCTAATCATAGCAATTACTCATCTGATTAGGGGGCAATAATAGAGTATAAGAATTATGAGTAATCTGTAATCATAGCAATTGCTTAGAAATTAAAAATGATAGCAAATGCTTCATTATTACTCATTTACAATTGAGAGTATAAATATTAAGCAATTGCTTCAAAGTATTCAAAAAAAAAAAAACTCTGATGACTGGTTCCACTATATCGTAACAATGGTTTAAAGATGTTAAGCCAAAAAGAATTGTTTAGTTCATATTTATCGTGACTCAGTATTTATTTGTTATTACTAAAGTTTTTAAAAATGGATAAATTAGTAAATATAAAAACAACAACAAAAATAAATAAACATTATGACGCCCATAGATAATATTCAAAGTAAAATTCCAACTTAAAAATAGTGTCATCGTCTTTTTTGACGGATTGTTGTATGGGTAATTTGTTATTTTTTTTTTTTTTTAACTTGAAGCTTAATTTTAATTATGAATAGGCATGAATAGGTTCTTTGAATCCACGTAAATTCAAATGTTGTAATATTTTCAAGATTTATTTATTAGCAATCTTCTAAACAAACAAAAAAAAAAATTACCAAAAATACCTATAAACAAAAACAAATGATTTACGTATGTTGCCCAAGTCCAAGTACGCGTACTTTTCCTATGAATACATTAAGATTTTTTTGGTGAGAAAAAAAAAAAGCACACACACCTTCTAAACAAGAAAATGTGTACTATAAAGTAAACAAACATGATCATCAATGATTTGTGAACTTTTTTTTCACTTTGCTTTGTTTTGTTTTGACTGCTTGCTAACAAATTTCTATAGACTTTAATCAGACTTAAGAATATGCATAACAAAATGTTTACATTTTATGGAAATTTTGTCATTGCCAGTCTGTGATTTCTGTTTTTTGGGGGAATTACTTTGAATTTTGTGATTATAAGTGCGCGCGTAATTTTTCCATAAAATAAACGCAAATATTTATTTCTTTGCAATCAAACTATAACAATATGGTTATCTATATACTTTAGCAAATTAACGAAAAATTTTATGCGAAATCAGCAATGAGAGCAAATTGCACGGCTTAAGTGAATGATTCAGAGAAAACGAGTTTCTCTTCTTTTCGGTCTTCTATTTTTTTTTTTTTTTTGGTGGTCATTTATTTCGTTTTATTGTTATAAAAAAAAATCAGGTTTCACACAAAGATGCTTCATTATAAATATGTATGTACCTACATATTTGTATTTATATATCTGCATATATGTACATAATCAGCTGTTAATTGTATATAATTACGATTATATTAAATGTCTCGTACTAGTATTAGTGACAGATACGCTGAACTTTTTATCTGCAGTTAGCCTTTCGACGAAACGCGAAACAGAAGAAAAAGCAAAACGAAAATGTTCAATAGAAAAAATAAAAACGAACAAGAAATAAAAGTTCAATAAATAAAGACAAAATTTTAATTATTTATAAGGGTTTTGGGGGTCAACATGTTTCAAATGCGACGTTTCAACCACAAAAAAAAAAAAACAAATTGAGAAAAGGCGAATAAAATTGTTTTAATTGAAAATAAAACCGCAATATCAAGCAGAGCAACAACAGCAAAGAACTTGAATTGATGAGGAAGATGTTAAATATTTGATAGGAAGACAAAAAAAAAAAAAAAAAAAAACAATAGTAGCAGAAGAAGAAGCTGAATAAAGTCTAATATTTTTATTAACAGTCTTTTCAATTTATGCTATAATTCAGTTCAAATAATGCGAAAAATATACAATTCGAATAAAAAGTGAAAATTTGATGGCACAACTCTAACGCATGATACTAATAAAAAAAAAAAATATTATGCAAAAATTCGTCTGCTAAACACGTTTTCGAATTTGTCAAGAAATATGAAAAATAATTGTCGTTTTTTTTTTATACTAAAATTAATGCCAAACTAACAACTTCGAACGAAAATGTATGCAGTTTGCAGAAGAAAAAAGTCCTAAGATTGATAAAAGTTAAAAGTTATGAAAAATTTAGTCGATTTGCTGACAAACTAATAATTTCAGTCAAAAATATATACTATTTGTTTTTAAAGCAGCGTAATAGTGACAGCAGCCAACTAATGTCAGAAGAAAAAAATCATAATATTCAAATATATAATCAAAAGCAGCTATGTGTGTAATTGGCAATTAGTTAGTTGCCGAGCCCAACATATAGAGTTTAAAATATATGATAACTAAGACACTAAAAATGAATTTCTTATGAAAATTAATCGCATTTTACATCGAATCGACTTAATGAAAAATATAAAGACTTGCTTATTCCAGATCAGATTGTCCAAGAAATGATTGGTCTATTTTTAATTCTATACCTGCAACTCTTGAAATGCAAAACAAGTTCGAAGAATGATTTTTTTCTTTGTTTAAATAGGTGCAAGCCAATTCGTTTGTTCGATGAATATTCTTGCAATAAATATAACTTCTATATTTTCATATATTTTCACTTATACTTATAACTATTTCGACAAATTGCAAAAGCGCATTTGTAAAAGATTTATATTCAACAAAATTGCCATTACAAATATCATCATCATGATAGAAAAATAAATATCATAGTTGAAAAAGGGGCATAATTTACATTAAAAAACGGTAAATTATAATTATGATGACTCAAGGTTATTATTGTTTTCATTTAGATTCGAGTTTGCAGTATATACATTTACATGGCCTAGTGTAAAATGTCAATAGGCGAAATATTTTTAAAATTTGTATTGCTAATACTTTTTTATTTTATTTTTAATAATGCAAAATAAAGCAAATATTTCCAATGGATATTAAACCAATTTTTTGTGCATATGAGTTTGCAAAATAATTCCAATCAATCGGGGACAATTTCTTTACAATATACTTTTCAAAACTATTTTCAAAATAATATTGTTTAAAGCTATAGCTATTTAGTGTTGCATATTGATTTATATTTGCATAATAAATGCAAATCTGTACATTTTGTCATGCATTCCACTAGAATTGATGAGCGGTACTATTGCAAATTTTTATCATCATCATTATTACTATCATGATAATTATTAATGCAATGACGTCAATGTGCAAAACAATAATACATTTCCACAAGATAGTTAAAAGTACGAAAAGTGTGCACTATATGTGTGGTATTATGTACATAAAGGTATGTACATATTTACAATATTCCATATTATAATTATTATTTTTTTGCTTTGCTAGTATTGGTATTGTTATTTGTACTTTTAAAATTTGGTGTTAGTTCAGTGTATCTGATCATATTGTATTCGTACATACATATATATAGTATTTGCTTTATTAAAACAATTGACGTTGTCATCGTAGTCATTGTAGTCGTCGTTGTCAATACTACAGATGTAGTAATTATTGACTTTGTATTTTAAATGAAACATATGTATGTACACAATTGTACTGCAAATAAACAACAAGTCACCAAAGTTTATACTATTAATAAATATATCAAATGATGGTTATAGAATCTATTATTATTTCGACTACGAAAATATATATAAACATTTCAATTCATCATAATATTGTATAAAAAAAAAAAATATTGTATTTATATTTAGTTGAGAAAATGTATATTTTATATTCATTAAAGAGTGTTGTATTAGAAAATAAACAAATAAATAAAAACATAAGCAATTAAAATATAATTAAATAAATATGAATAAATGCACAAGAAATGTTGACAAAATCTAGTGCAAAATGTATATAGACATATGTATATATACATGCATGTATACATGATTCAAGTCTCCAAATAAAGAACAAAGAAATAGACTCAAAAGTAATGCATTGCATATATACGATTTTTATTGTCTATAGTTACGTACACCTTGGCACACAAAACACCAATCAAAGACACCAAACAACAACAAAGTGACAAGTGTGAAAAATGTGTATTAACCACACAATATTTTTAAAAAAAGGTAGCAGAAAATTCAATGGCAATACAAATTGACCTCGAAAAGAATAAGAATAAAATATACTCTAGTTGTTGCATTATTACAATTACACAGGGTGGTTCAAACAGGTTACGCCGTATATTGATATATGCGTGAATTTTAAATATACAACTTTGAACATTGTGACACTACTGAAGGGCCTTCTTTAAATTTTAGAGTCCGTTACACAAATTATGAAATTCCTTTGGCTTGATAAATGTAAATAAAAGTAAATGTCAACTAACTACTAATGTTCGAATAATCGAAAATAAAGCTACACTTGCATTTCTGATGTCTCCAATTGAGCAAAATGGGTTAATAATAAATTTTCCATTAATATGTGATTATTTTCGCTTTTTTGTATTTTCATTTTAATTTATTATACAATACCATACTAATTTAGAAATGTATTCATAAATCACAGTAGTATATTTCTTGATTATTTCTCCATATAAAATAAACTTCAAAGCAAAAAAAAAAAAAAATAATAATAATAAATGACAAATTTGCAAAAAAAGTTTCGCTTCAGTAATCATGTAGGTACCTACTATATGTGCTTGTTATAGTTGTGTAGGTAGCATCAAGTAAATTATGAAATATATGTACATATACGCGACTATATGCATATAATAAATAATTTATTATATTTTTGTTTTTGTTAATATTGCCATCATTTAGAATCATTGCAGTAATCAACAACTGAAATGCATGCATGCATGCATGCAACCACTAGTCGCATGTGTGTGTGGATGTGTGTGTGTGTGTTTGTGTTGCGTGTGTTCAATAACCACGACTATATAGTATATAAATATTGGTACAAAGAAATATTTTTGCAGCAAGATAGTGCGCACACGAAAATCATGAATTAACAGAGGTGGCTGCAATAGAAAGGAAGTATTGAAACATGCTTTTGTACAATATTAAAAAACAAACAAAAAAAGAGTTCAATGCAAATTACCCACTAGTAAAACATTTCATAGACGCCATATTTTGTATTTAGTTATAATATTGGTATATGTATATTATAATATTTCATATTCAATATGTGTCTATGCACACACACTCACACCACAAATAAAGCGAATTTAGGTCATTCATGTGAATATAAATGCAATTTTTTCAATCCATTTCATCATCATCGCCACTATAATCATCATTGAAAACTTTTTCTTATAATTCATTTAAAAGGTATTCGTTTCATAATCTCTTTAACCTTTGCTTTTATTTTCACTTTTACTTAATGAAACGTAATTAATTTAATAAATTAACGTCGCATACGTTTGCGATATGCAAGAGTATATTTTATAGAAATCAATGTAAATGTACGGCAATATTTTGTAATAGTGATGAGCAAAAATTATAACTTCGCAAGAGTACCAAAAGCATTCACTATTTTAAGCGTTTTCATAGGCGAAATTATGAAGGAAAACTCAGTGATTAAATGCGATTTATATTTTCTCGAGCATAAATGTTCGTGAGCTCAATTTGTCGTGGCTCACGAGTGTTTTCTTCATGTTTTTGATGCATTAGTAATAATTTGCTTTTCAGAGTAGGAAAAAATTTTTTATTATACAGGAAAGCATAGTGAATTATTTTTGCTCATACATGGGCGCCAGTGAACTGAGTTTTTTTGCGACTCACGTCGTATATTTTCTTCATGTTTTTGATGCGTTTTCTAAAAAGACCTCACTCTACCTAATATAAGATTGGCTTTGGCGAACAATAGTGTCAAATAAAATAAATTTATAAAATAAAATTATAAAAAAATTATTCATCACTTAAAATTGCATGTGAGTAAAACATGCCTCGTAAAAAAATTAAATTATTCGTACGCCATAGTGAATGTTTACGAATTTCATCGTCATGCTCATGTGCCAAAATCACTCATATGCCCAACTATGAATTTAATTTAATCATGATTAAATATTATTGCAGCAATAGTAATGGTCTTAATTTAAGTGAATTATTTCATAAAAAAAAACCGAATTTTTATAGCTAGGAATAATATAAAAATGCATATATGTATAGATGCAATGAATGGCTAATTTATTTATACCATATATAGTAGATCGCCAATGCTTTGTTAATAAAATATTATTATTATTATTATTATTATTATTATTATTATTATTATTATTATTATTATTATTATTTCAATTTCATTTATTTAATCAATTGTTTTGTTGTGCGCAGGTTGGACAGATATATATGGAAATATCAATAATACAGCATACTTATGCAAATAAGCTGGTGTGTGTGTGTGTATACGAATGTAATATTGAAAATGTCGTTTTTATTATTGCTGCTCATGCTGTGACATTTATTGCAATTGAAAATGCATATAAAATAACCTTTAATAATATATGCTATATATGGTAGAGTATTGAATGAATACATGCATTTATACGAGTAGTCTATAAATACATACTATTATAATGTAAGAAAAAAAAAAAACAAAAGTAGTGTAAATAAATGAATAAAATGAATAAAAGTGAATAGAAAAAATTGTATTTAAAATGTAAAATAAATTGTATGTACTAGTTGCCCGTGTATACAAATAGAAATTTATAGAATTACTAATCCATTTCGTACTTCAAGATAATTTTGCGCACAAGAAGATGCATCAAAATTATGCTTAGCTCATGATAAATCAAATATTAGGTTCAAATTTCTATCAAAATTTATTTTGTGGTTATTTCGAATCTATGAATTCTATAAATAATAATAAAAATTAATAATAAATTTAAAAATTGCATAATTTACTTAGCATTAACTATAATTTTCGAGAAATCCTTCCACTGGTCATGCTTGAATACAACAAATTCTCAATTTGTTATGGCAAAAACTTTGGTCGCATGTCATCAAATGGGTTAATAACAAAACAAACGACAATTTGTTGTAAAAAAAACAATAACACATCATATGCCACACCATATCTCTATAATTATAAAAGTGGCGCTCTGCTTTCTTTGAAAATTAATAAATATTTATTAATAGCATTTATGATAGAAAGAAAGAATTGCACTAAATTGCACATGCCATGCACTCAGACGTGCTAAAAGAGCAGGAAAACGATATAAGAAATTAAAAAAAAAAAAACGGCATAAATGCATTTTCAAGATTTTTCAAATGAATATCAACAACAACAACTACAAAAACAAACAAATTACTGCTTTTAACCACAATTATCTGCTTTGAGTCACTTCATACCACTCAACTTGCCTCTTTCAATAGTTATGATACAGTGTCAATGTACATATTTACTATAAAAATTATATCAATATTCCAATGAATGAGTACGCAAAGAATTTATAAGAAGACGATATTAATATTCTAAATTTTTATAGTTGCTATTACTGATTTTATATTGAAAATTTATCAATAACATGGGTTTTTTTTATATTATACCTACTCGTAGTAATAACATCTGTACGTACACTATAGTAGTATAACCCACCTATAATGATTAAATCATGTTTTATATGAGATTTGATTTTCAATGTTGTTGTTGTTCTATATTTTTTGTCTAATCATGATTCATAATCAATTTTCAATAGAATTTCTATAATGAAAATTTTAATTTTATACACAAGCAAGCGAGTACAAATGTACGCAACACATTACATGTGAACAAGTTTTACATGCTATAAATAATTATAGCAAATACTTGTGACTGTATATGAATATATTGTACATATGTCTGGTTTTTACGCGTTTTTTTCTACTTTTTTGCTTATAAAACCAAAGTCAATATTGTAAAACAATTGGTTATCGTTATTAATATTATTAGTATTACACCATCCTACAAAAGTTTGTACACATGAGAAAACATTGAAAATAAACTATCAATATCAATTGTTCACGTTTTTTTTAAACGCAAACTTGTGTTTTATTCATATTTTTGTTATATGATAGTTTATTTTTGTAATCAATACATTTTCTCATTTTAAATTAATAAAACAGAATTTTACAATTACAAAAGGTAAACAAATTGAGTTAGTTAAATGAGCAGCTTTCAGAATATATCGGATTTTCTAATGGTTGCACAATCAAAATTGGTTAAACAGTGTTACAATTACATATTACTAATTACGAATCTCTGTAAATTGTAAAAAATATGGATAATTATAATTATTTGCAAAGCAAATTGTTTGTATATAATCACGCTAGTGGATAATGGAGCGGAGATAGATAGGCAACAACATCCAAAAAAAAAACCTTGAAAAATATTCAAACACATACAAATGTATTTAGAAATAGTGCATTGACTTGCGGATATGGTACGAGCAGTTCGACAAATAAACCATAAAATCACCAGCCTACTTGAAATATATATTTTTGTTTCATATTTAAGTCCACAATTTTATGGGAAGCGAATCCATTTAAACATAAAAATACTTAAGCAATTTTAATTGCATTCAAATGTAGGCGACTTTTTGGGGTGCTTTGATCAAGGATATTTATTATATGTAGATACAATTTAGCATTAATTTCAAATAAATCAAAGTTTAATTTAGAGCGTTCAATAACAGTTAAATGCGGAAAATGAAAAAATGAATAGAGCAAAAAAAAATTTTTTTTAATTACTGCCATTGGATAAATAATGATGACCAAATAAAGATCAAATAAAATGATTTAATACAGGCATGCTCGGAATTGAATAATGTCGAAAGCTAATGCGTACTCTATTATATTACTGAAACAGTGTCTATTGTAAAGGCCTGTAGTTGATTTAATGCAATTCTTTCGATATTTTCCAAATATATATTTGTCGAATAGTCTTTTTTTATGATTTAGAAATACGGTGTACTAGCAAAAAAAAATTTTAATGACAATTTCCTGGTCTAAACTGGTAACTGCAGTTTTAAACAACTGACAATTATTGTTATAATGCTTTGTTTTGACATTATTTCAATTTTTTTTATCGTTATTATCGCTTAAATATTCTAAAACTATGATGCGATTATTTGACATCATTTTGGAAAATCATTTGAATCAAATTATTAATCAATATAATTTTATTACATATTTTAGATCATGTCAAATAATCTCAACTCACTTAAATATGAGTAGAATATGAGTACTTACAATTTTTTGTATATTTATTTAATCCACGATTTGGTTATGCACCACCGTTGTAATTAGAGTTTTACTTTTTTCTTATTTGGCAATTGTAATGATTTTGCTCAAAATCAATTCAAACAAATTGCAATTTATATCACAAAAACTTGAAATGTTTATTAACTGATGGATTTTTCTGTTATTCTTTTTTTAAATGCTTGTAAATTGTCTCTTGAAGTATCGCAATTCATACACATAAGTTTTGATGAATATTCTTTTATTTATTTTGGTAGAATATAGAACGTCAACACTTTGAACAAATTTGTTAAACGTTATATTTTTATGTTTTATTCTGAACAGTTGAGAAAACTTTTTCAGATATTTCCGATTGACTTGTTTAGTTTGCTTGTTTTTCTTCCGTCGATGTGACAGACACGACTCAACTCAAAAGACTGAAATGTTTTGGTTCGAGTGCACGACTTTTATGTATGCGACAACAATGGCTGGCTGGATGGCTGGCTGGCTCTTCTTCAATGTAGTGGTGGTGGTTGTTTGACTGATATGGGAAACAACCGCAATTACAAAAACAACAATGTAAGCAACACACTGACGACGATAATAATATTTTGTGTGCTTATAAATATATGTGTGTGTGTATGTATGAAAATATATAAGTACAGCTACATATATGTATGTGCAAATATACACAGAGATAAATAAATACATATGGGCATGTGTCAGTGAGAGTGAGTACTTATGTAGGTGCTGCCGACAGTCAAGTAATCGAGTATTGAGCAGATATTGCAAGACAAGGCAAAATAAAAATGAAATTGTTTTTATTTTGCTTTCGGTTTATAGATATTTTTGCATTTAGGTTCATGTATATACCTGCAACTACCTCTATATACCAGTACAAATATTACATAGGCACTTAAATCTCAGAAATTTTGTATATGTATTTGTATCATGTTCATGTAGAATATAATAAAATGAGAGAAAGAGAGCGAGAGAGAGTGAGTGAATTAAAACATTAACATACAATTTTTAATATCTAGGCAGTATTATATACATATATTAATCACGATCATATGTGTGATGAGAGCAAGAGACAGCAAGAAAATGAGAGTTCAAAAAAATCATATAAATAATATTGTATACATATAAATATGTTTGTATGAATGAGGATCATTGTTTTTGTTTGTATTTATGATTTGTTTTTATTTTATTGTTGTATTTTTTTTAAATCATGCCACACAATGCACGCGTCGCAACATGGTTCAGATCTTGATGAAAAATGTGAATTATTATAAATTATTTAGTAATATTATATACATATAATACATGGTATTAGAATTATTTGATTAATACACTAATATTTTTTTATATCAAATCATTTTTCAACTAAAATGGTTTCAGAAGCACATAACTACCAAGGAATCGCATGTAGATGGGCCAAATATATTTCAAACTTATTACAATAATGTCGAAATTTCAATTTCTTATATTTTTTGTTCGAAATTATGTATTTTTTTTTACAATAATGTCCAAAAAGTGCAAAATATATGTTCGAAATAATTGGGAATCGACGATAGCCAAAAGAGCAAATGAAGGAAAATTATTGCTGAAGCTCTTGAGGCATTTACTTTGACATTACATACTGCAAACATTTTTCTACATTAATTCATTCGATCTTATTTCATGTAGTAGACGATAGTCAAATCATCAATCGAAGAAAAATTATTGCTGAAAATAGTAGGAAGTGACAATTTTGTAGCATATTCTGAAAGAGACAAGATATCTGTAATTTTCGACAGGAAAATAATACTAAAAAACTAAAACATATTCTATTCCAGCATATTAGGTAAACCACAATCACGTGATGTCTGTAAAACAGTAGTAAGTCGGTATGTGGTACCCTGTATATGGTATTAGTGTAATAATTTAATACCTTCTACACTATCGATAACATGCTGTGGAGAGGCGGTTGCATTTGATTTCATTTTTGTTGTTGTTGTTGTTGCTACTGGTTTTTTTTTGTTGTTGTTTATATATCTAACTTTTTTGTTTTATCCCTAACAAGAATAAGCAACTCAACACACTCCAGTAGTATTAATAAATAATAATCATGTTATATTTATCATTCATGCTTACGTTTTAGATTTCTTATATATAATATTAGTATATATACATATATATGTATGTATATACACAAAAGTCGTCAGCGAGTAGTATTATTCTTTGGAATATGTTTATTCTTTTTTGTTTCTTCTTTTTGTTATTTTATGATTCCAATCACGCTTATCTACAGGCATAGATAGACTCGTATATGTATGAGTGTAAGTACGAAATGTATTATATTTCTAAGCAAACCCAAAATACACGTAATGATTTTTGAGGTTTTTCTAGTTTATTTTAAGATTTAAAAGTATAATATTAGAATGAGTGTGGTTTTTCTATTTGTTTTTTTTTTATTCTTTTTTCGTTTTGGTATTGCTTGTTTTGATAATATAAACAATTTATAAACGGTATTTCACATCACGTTATTATTTAATTCCCATTTATAATTTTCATATACTTTTATTCATATAATTTATGACAGGAAGGTAATTTAATTATTCTTTTTTTTTCTTTTATTTAAAGCAAAAGCATGTACTAGTATGTACATGTATATAGTATAGATAATAGATTAAAATTATTTATTAATATGCAGCATGCAGAAGCAGCATTTTTTGTTGATTAACAAAAGCTGTTAATGAATTAACTAACATACATATATTCTGATGACCTGCGATCCTATGTCTTTGTCTTATTGTTATACATATGTACGAGTATGTACTTGAAAACAAATTAGTAAATGCTAAACGAAAATAAAAAAAAAAATTAGTCAAACATTTAATAAAATATAAAATTTAAAAAAACCAAAAACAAAAAATTGTATTTTGAAAAACATACAAATTTAACACTCATGCCATAAATTATATAAACACACACACACACACACACATGATCTACTAGAGTGAGAGACATGTTTCCCTTGTTGCTACCCTAAAAAAATTTGTGTACTTTTGTTTATTTACTATATAATAAAGTACATATAGTATATATGAATATTTTGATGTTAATTTGCATCTATTTAATTTGTTTTTTTTTAATTTACTTCTATCATGCTTTTGCACATTTTGATTACTATAGGGGACGGTGTGGTAATTGCTATGCATAGTATAAAATTGCTTTACCAGGTACCAGACAAAGATGACAATACACAAAAGTGAGCCGTTATTACTACATTCTCCCATAATAAAATACCATTGGTAAATTGTATGTATGCTATGTGTGACTATTACAAAAAATGCAATTTAATTAAATATTACAAAAAAATATTATAAAACAATTATATTCACACTAAGCACAAATTTATATAAAATGTTAATGGCGTTTCTATTTATTTTTTCTTATTTTTCTTGCTCTCTATGTATTTTTCGGTAATTTAAATTTAATAAAATAAAAAAAATAATAATAATAACATAGGGTAAACTCCCTCAAAAAGCTGTATATTTTATAAATTAAATTAAAATTAAAATTTGTGATCATTCAATTTCAGTTGAATTCATAAAAGTTGATGCGTATATGATGTTTTGTTTATGCAAAAAGAAAGAGACCAGAGAAATTAACAAAAAAAAAAAAAAAAAAAAAAAGGCAACAACAACAACAAATATTTAATGATTATATGTAGGTACCCATGTCGTTTTACGTTAATTTATAATTAAAATGCGTCATTGCATTAATAAACAAGAGAAGGAGGCAACCGCGCAGCAACAATACACATTAGCTACGCCATCAAAATGCGAGTATAGATTAATAATTTTTTCTCTATAGGTTTTTTCCCATCTACATATGTACATACATATATATTTTTTTAATAAATCAAAAATTAGCAAATAATTTTTATTCATCGAAAATAGAAGCAGCATTTCTTCCGCGTAAATATATAATTTATCAAAATATTATATAAGGCAATAACTCTAAAATAATTATATAATATTAAAAAAAAATTTACATCAAAATGAGTACATATTGCATATGAATATTTATATTTTACAAAAAAATTCCACTCTTGATAATTCCTACACACTTACGTACATGTGTATAATATTGTATTTCAATTTGTTCTTTATTTTAATTTTTATTATTTTTTTTTTAATAAGCAGTTATCTATTTCACAGAAATGTGCTTACAATAAGTAAACCAGAGCAGTTGTAACGAGAATAGTACGCATCTACATTAAGATGGTTCAAATTTGTCTAGCATTCACAGCAAAAATCATAAAGAAGAAGATAAATCGTGCAAACATACTTATTCCCTATCTACACTCTTTAAAGGTGTTCCCATACAAAATTAACGTGAAAATACCTAAAAAATTGCCCCTAAAGCGATAAAATTTATTACTGACCCCTATGCATTTTTCCTCTTCTACTTACCACATATATTCAAGAGGGCTCCCATACAAAAATAATACGAAAACACTTAAAATTTATCAAATAGCCGAATATCTGACCCGAAAATCGCTCCTAGAGCAGTGAAATGTATGACAGATCCCTATTCATTTTTACTCCCTAAATTTCGGAAAAGAATATCTACT
Organism: Megamerina dolium; assembly: GCA_963854835.1. NCBI lineage: Eukaryota > Metazoa > Arthropoda > Insecta > Diptera > Megamerinidae > Megamerina > Megamerina dolium. The sequence continues at coordinate 69,581,475 of OY978529.1, read as the reverse complement.
CTCTATCGCCAACTCTTGAGGTTCCCGTACAAAATGAACCCAGAAACACCTAAAAATCGACAAATAACTGCATAACGACTCATTAAAGGCCGCTAGAACGGTGAAGTGTATGACCGACCCCCATTATTTTTTCCTCCCAAATATACTCCGAATATACTTACTCTCTAAATCCACTTCTTAGGACTGCTCCCTTATAAAATATACTTAATAATAGCTGATCACTCTATAATTGCATAACAATAGACGCTAGAGTGATAAATGTATGACCTATACTCATTAATTTTTTTTGGCCAACATTTACTTCAAACATTCTTTCCTCCTATCCCTTAACAGGGAAATCTCTACAACTTCAATTCTGAATTTTTTTTTTTTATTTTCTCTTAGAATGATCAAAATTATGTTTTCGCTGAGCCATATTGTTAATATTTTACGCCAGCAAATTGTATCCACCTTAATATATGTACTTGTATATTCTCGCATATACCTTACATATAGTTAGTATATATGCATGTATATGAGTATATATAAAGTACTCGCTACTATTACTTGCATTACTTTTTGTATGCACCAACATTATTTTAATGGTGCATAGGTGCTATTGCAAGCTGCAGCCACTAATTCATTCGATTCAATCGATTTGCCGGTGTACTCAATTTGTCTATTTTTATTCAAATTTCTATTTTTGAACGATTGCTTGTTTGAATAAAATTAAATTCAAACTAAATAATTTTGTCTGTTTGTATTTTTAACCTTTTTACTAACCCAATTGCGTATTTTTTTTTTTTTTTTTCATTTCTATCAATAGGGAAATTTTTAATACTATACTAAAATTTAGGTACTACACTAAAGACCTGCACGAGTCCACTACTTTTTATGATATCGCTCGATTTCTTTAATTACGCGTATAATTATAAGCAACTCATTTATAAACAACTAATCGGTGAATCTTATGATTACTACTAATTTTAGAGCTTTTCTCTTAGAATCAAAAATTAATTCAAATTAAAAAATTCAGTTTTATATAAAAAATTCATGGCATAGGTCATATGGTTTTTCTTTCAAAATTGAATATGAGTTTACGAGTAACTAGTGCAAAAGTTCATGGTTAAATTCATTCATTAACATTGGTTTTTATTTCAATTCGTTTGTGCTTTAGCGAAAATATACTTTTATAATTATTTGCTTTTGAAAATATTTTGTGAAAATATCATATTAATCCAATGAATAGTTGTTTCAGAGTTATTCTTAAATAATTGAGAGATTATAAACTACGTGAATTGTAAAAACAATGTGTTAGTTTCTCTTCCCTTGCACACAGATCTGAGTTTGTTGAAGCACAAATTTTCATAAGGAAAAACAGGCAAACAATACCAACAATTCTGGTGATGCAAGGTCATTACAGTTCATATTCACCCACATAGTACTCGACAATAATTAACTGATTACATTTTTACTTACTCGTGCAGGTTTTTACTAGGTACTGATAAAATATTCTTATTTATTTTTCTATTTCTTATCATTTTCTTAATACATTTTTTTTTTTGCCTTACTTAACATGAAGAGATTATTTTATTACCTTCATCAGTGCTTTACAACAGAATTTGCTTGAAAAATTGAAGATTTCATCATATTTCAAATGAAAGGAAATTTTATCTGTTCATTTTAAGATTAACGGTAATTACAAATTTCACGTAAAGTGAAAAAGTATTTCGGTGAGCAAATATGCCTCAAATCTAATTAACTTCTAATACAGGGAAAAAATAATTCCGTATAACCTTCAAATAGAAAATCGTCAGAATATTTTCTAACAGAAAGATATGCAATGATTAAAATAAATAATCAACATACAAAGTTTGAAAACATACTTTTCTATGGAAGGTAGGTGGGATTTTCGTCTAATTACGTCCAATTTCAAATTCATCGAACCAGTGGTAAATTGCGTTTTCATAAAGATTGTTCAGACGGACAAACGGATAGACAATGCTAAATCGATTAAGAAGATTCTGATGAATAATACTAATACTAATAATAATAATACTTCTCCACAACACATGGTCTTTTCCACAAAGAAAGCATAAACTCTATACTCTCTGAGTGCAGGTTATGTACTATAAACAATTTCATTGGTTAAAAATGCAAAAAGCGGAAATTATAAAATAAAGTGGGAGTCTTTTGTCTTTTTAAAAAAAATAACCTTTTTTTTGCAAAAATTGAAGGCAAACAAGCCAAGTGTTTCTCAAAGCAACAACAACAACAACAAGAATATAAACATTAAACCCATAATGACATTAATCACAAAAAATGACAATAATAAATAAAAGCAAGTACATACTTTTAAAGATTTTAAATACAATATTTGCATACTTGAACTTTTTCTAAATTAGTACCGCCAATATATATGATACATATGTACATTAGGTTGGGTCGCAATACATGCGAAAAAAAAGGTTTAAATATTCACCAATTGAGTTAGAATTTCGATTTGCAATTTTAATGTTACTCTTTAAATTTTGGGAATTTTTCAAGGCTTTTTTCTGAACAGAAAAAAATGAAGTTAGGGAGTACTAATATGGATTTAAGACTTCAATAGCCAAATGCGAAAAAGGTAGTGTTCACCAAGACCTGCATATATAATACAAAAAACGCTCACGAGCTATGATAAAAATCAATGTTTTGATAAATACACGCTTCTGCTATGTTGGCAGCTCCAAAAGTATTTTTTTAAGGTACCACGATTCTATCAAAGCAAGAAGACCCGCGCAATTCTACACACTTGCCTCAAGCCATATTTATACTCGTGACTGTAGTATACAACAAGAACTCATTAAAATATTGTAGCAAAAAGCAATATTTACGACGATCACAAAAAAAGCACAAATTGTTAAGAGCATTTAATACAAATTTACACTTACGATGGTTGACATACATAAATTAAGCAGGCTCAAGTGTTTTAAATCAAGTACACTAATTGCCATTTAAGCTTAATGCAATTGGGTAAGTGTGTGTTGGCTAGTTTGCTTGCTGGCTGGCTGGCTGGCTAGGGCTAGTTCAAACATACAAAAGATTATCATGATTATGAAATGAAATCATCATAAAGAAATACAAGTATTTAAAAAGCAATTACTTATTATAGATTTGTATGTATTTCTTTTATGTAATTTTTTTAATTGCCTTTTATGAGTGTACATTTAACTCGTAAGTCAGTACATAATATGTTTTTTTTTTTGTAAAAACTTAGTTAGATAAATAAATAAATATTTACTTTTTGCTAAGAAATTTATTTGTTTAACATTAATAAATTAATGAATTCTTTTCATTTACTTCGAAATACATATTCGATTTGATTTAATTCTTTGTTAAGAAATAACATTTTTTTAATGACAAGCTCAATAATGGCCTCAACAAGTATTTTAAATAATAATTTTCTGCCCGTGAGAAAAATTAATACTACGTCGTTATAAAATTTAGATGATACATTAAATATATATCAGTTGAATAGACAACTAATAATAGTCATTTTATGCTTCATTTAAGCGTATCATTTAAAATGACGATTGTCGTTTTTTACAATATTTTCTTTTATTTTCGATATATTAAAAAACAATAAATAAACGATATGAATTTAGTAGAAAAAAAGAAAGAAAGAAATTTTAAACGAAAACAAGTAAAAAATTTGTACTTTGTTGTACTTAAATAAAATAAGCAAATTTTTCTTTCTATCTACATATAGTAAAATATATCGTACAATATTTCACATTGTTTATTATGCAATTATATATGTCTACTTGCTTACTACTACTACTTATTTAAAAGTGTATTTCTTTTCGACATGTAATATATAAGACATACAATATGCATAGATAGAAGAAATTTTCCAAAGCAATTTAATATACACCAAATGAGATTGATATACCTCCCAAGTTTATTTTTGTTTCATTCTAGGCTTCTTCAAAATAATAATAAAGAAAGACAAATAACAGGTAAAACTATATATATTGTTCATACAATCATACATACATACATACATACATACATACATACATACATACATAGACACATAGTGCACAATTTAATAGTAATGCTATTTAAATAGTATATAAATTGCAAAATGTTTCAATTTAAAATTTTCCATTACGAAAATTTTCCATTACGAAAATTTTCCATTACGAAAATTTTCCATAACAAACATTTCCGAAGACATCGTACTTTAACCTTCATTCGATTGTAGAATTATTTTTCTAACAAAAAAGTTGGCATAGTAAAAAGATTAAGACAACTTTTTTTATACAGCCATATGTGCTAAACGTTTAATCACATACAAATGAGTATGTAAAAAAGGTTTATTTACGATTTACTCAGCGAGTCAAAAACTAAGATCGATTTGTGAAGAAATTTACATTTATATTTAAATTTCAAAATTGACGCTAACAACGGATGAATGCTAAGCAGGACTTCTGCACTGTAAAGCTCACTGTGAAAACTGTTAATCCGCATTTAACTACAAGTTCGCTGTCATTTTAACCACCACGAGCTGTTAATGTTGAATCAACCACGGTATTACTGTTTAATCAACAGCTTTCACGAATGGAACTGTTAGATTAACCCCCATTTCTGTAAAAATAACAGTTCTCTTTTTCTCGGTGTACAAAATATGGTCATTTCTTAGATTAAGCCGACATTCGAGTGGATAATATATAATGAAAAACAAAAACAAATTTGTTATTTTTTAGTACTAGATGAGTACTATATTTAAGACAAAAACTTGACATGGTTCGATGCTTAATTTGAAGATATCAGCCAATATAAAGTGAAAACGGACGCGACAAGAAATTGAAATTGTTTTTTGAGATGCGGGTGAATTGGCCAAATATCTTTCTTTTTTTAAATGGTTAAATTAATTAGAAAAGAATTTGATTACATCGTAACATGTGCTTATCTTAAGGCATAGCCGTCTTTAGTTTCTCTTAAATGGCAAAAAAATGTAATATTTTGATCATACTATATCAACAATGACTTATATTTCTCTGACCATTACCAGTCCGCTTCATTAAATGAAATATTCCTGATCAGATACGGATTCTCATACTCACCATCCTTCTGACTTTTTCTAAGAAATGCCCATATACGACGACATTCTATTAGTTGGGACCGACCTTCGGTAAATTAACAGTTTTCAAACACCTCAGAATAGTTGTTGTTGTTGTAACAGAAAAGGAATTCGAAATCACGAATATGTATATATGTCATTTGTTTAGTTGTTGTTCGCTACGACCAGCTCCAGGAAGACGGCAGCCTCTTTGGTGTGCGTCCACAGTGCAGAAGGGGTCAAACTGGTAGGCCTTCTGGGGCAGACGAAAAGATGACGGGTGTCATGTGGCTTTGTTGGCACCGCGTTCATCAGTATGGAATGGTATCAGCCAGTCGGTGAATGTAGCAATTCAGATAGGTGCTCCACCCAGACCTTAGCTGCGCCAAAGTGGCTCGAGCGGATCTAGGAAGCTGTTGTTCGCAGTCTGTAGTTGGCGGTGGGCAACCACCCAGCACGATGTTATGAGTATGACCCTCGATGGCCGCCTCCGCCGTAAGCCGCAGGTAACTCGCATGCCCATCAAACGAGTGTAAGCCACCACGGATGCCACGCAGGAGAGGGAGGCGGAGGAAGCTTCGACAGATAAAAATTTAAGAGGATGGGAGACTGCATACTTCCCTCAGGATAGTGTAATGGAGAGCTTATGACGCTGCAATTCTATGCAAATATATTTGCGGCGAACAATTTTTCGATAGGAAGTTATCGTAAATAGCCAAACCTGGTTTATACAATCGACACCCATCGTTTCGGCCATTGCTGAAATGAGCACACTATTTATGAATTAGTTTAATTAATGGTGAAGAATCGTCATATTATTTGTCAGTCTTTGTAATGGGAACTCCAGCCAAAATAGCTTCTAAAATTGGACTAATTGACATTTGTTTGTGTTTAAAACATTTTGAACTGTTTGATAAAAGCTTATAGCTATCAAATCTTACATGGTATTTGCAATTGTGATGCCACATTTTTGATTTCTATCTCTGTTTGGTTAAGAGAAAACATATTTTTTTAAAACATTGTCAGGCAAGAGGGAAAAAATATAAGAATAAGACTATGCGAAAAAGTACAAGACAGTCCATAGTAGACTGCATTCGGTTACCTTTCGCATTGCCTCTCCCTGTGAACTCATATAACACAACTATAGGCTTGCTTACGATGAACTTTTTGCATCGATTATTCAATCATTTAAACCCAATTATAAGAGCATGCTATTAATTTTTGTTATGGTTATTTTTTACTTGCGTTTTTTGTTTTTATTATTCATAATATTTCTTTCAGCAAGTAATACGAGTAACAACAACTTTCAAATTATACAAGAGTGAAATTTTAAACGACTCGTCAACTGTCTGATAGCTGATAGTGTATGTCTGTATATTTCTTCTAGAAAAAGAAGAATAAGAATACAATTTATAAGCAAAGAGTAAAAGAAATGAAAAACACCTGCAAAAAATAATCAATGGAAATTTCCATGCTTTTTAATGATTAAACATTAGGTGTAGGTAACCATAAATAGTGTTGTTCATTTTAACTCTTTTTCAGTGCAAGCGCAAATAAGTTTCACGATTTAGAATGGCATACAAATGTTTAACACTCTTCAGTCAACTTTTGCCATAGTTTAAGGACACAGCTCTTTCACAATCATTCTCATTGCGAATTTGAAATATTGGAAAAATTTGCTGATTTTTAGTTTTTCTGAAAAAAAAGTGCTAAATACACCGAAAGCCCATATACTAAATATTTGCGTTACGGCATCTACTATGCAAAATATATGCATTCTCCTTTGTATTAAAATTTATATCAAAATATTTATTTAAAAAATTATTAGTCAAATTGAAAACAAAGTTGTAGGTGAGAACAATTTAACGCCTTGAGCAAAACCACATGATTGACATTTTGTAAGAAAAAAAAAAAAAGGAGGTAATGTGTATGTAAATAAACAACTTATTGACAAGCAAATACACTAAGCGCCATCTACTGATGCGTTATATGTATCTGAAGTAGAAATATATGTAGTACATAATTGATAACAAAAAGAACAGACAACAATATTTTTATTATACCCACCTACTCGCAATATTAATGTTGGCCTAAATTTTGTATGAAATGCTGTGGTCATTTCAATATTATTCTGTACATTTTGTGTACTTTGTGGTAGAGTAAATATTTTGATGATATATTTTAATTAGCATTATAAGTGATAATACAACATTAAAATGAGGGAACAAAGTAATTGTAAAAAGGCATTAAGTACATTAAATCAAATGACTCAACAAATTATTGTGTGATATTTTACATTTTTTTTCTTTCTTTGACATTATAATCCAAATGTATAGACCTGATTTGCATAAAATGCTCATTCGTTTGTACCAGGTGGCAATAGAATTGAAAAAAGTTAGCACTTTCGTGCAAATAAAAAAATTTTAAACAATTTTTCCATCATTAACCAGCATATAATATAAGAGATATTGAAAAAATTCCATTTATTCAAAATTTTCAATAATCCAAAATACAGCTAGAGAGAGAAAGATGGGGAGTGCGCAAAATTTCAATATCACTCATTACATACAATTTTATTTTTAATTTTCGACTATGCAGCTATATAACAAAATGCCAATATCAGCAATCATTTATATACATATTTATATATTGAAAAATCAGCAAATAATAATTTCCCACGTGTCAATGTGACCTGCCTATTTGCAGATATCGAACTACACATACACCAAGTGCAAAGTAAAGTAGTCACACGCGTGTATTTAAAATATGCATTTTTTTTTTTAATTGAACAAATTTAAGCTTAATAATACCGCACTTAGGTATACCCTACACTATGACAGAAAGATGGAAAATACTTTCGAAAACTCATACTTGTGTACTGGCGATAGCCATGGTTACCATCCTATAACGCACGTTTTAAAAAATATTCTCCCGTTGTTAAAATAATAGTATATGCCGAGTTTCAGTTTGATAAATTTCTATTTTCGTGATCAAAGTTTGAAAACATAACAAAATTTTGTGTGGGAGATATCATACTTTCGACACTTCGAAATCGTTATAAGCGAAAGAGAGGCATGGAGGAAAGATTCAATCACCTTCAAGCAAGGCTCACAAGTCTGGTACACGGACAGGTCGAAGCTGGAAGATCGTGGTACCGGGGCGGGAATTTATGGCCCCAAATTCTGACGATCAATCCCAATGGGTTTTTACCCAACAATTTTACAAGCGAAAGTTCATGCCATTGAAATATGAGTGCGGTAGTGTTTTCGAAAAAAGATGTAAGGAACCCACATATATATATTATCAAATAGCCAAGCGGCTTTAAAAGCTCTTCAATTTTTCACAATCAAATAAATTAGTATATGAATGTCTCAGCCATGCCGATGTCTTCTTAGACATCGAAAGCTCGGAACACATTCTCTGTGAATGTCAAGCTCTTGGCAGATAAAGACTAAACCACTTTGGTGATAGTACAGTGCCTTCATATAAATTGTGGAATAATGAACCCAACAAAGTGCTGAAATTTATTAAAGGCCTGAAAATTTAGGGTTACCCAAAGACTGCACAATAGATCAAGTATGGTATAATAATAGGAGGTAGGAGTGGTTTTAAGCCGATATCGTCCATTTTTAAAATCGTACATTCATTCGCAAATTAAATCATAGGTCTGTAAACATACATTCGAAAATTTTTGTATGTGAGGTGGATGTAGTTTTCATCCCTTTACGCCCATACATTAATAAATATCATCGTAGGTGTCAAGTTTTAGCTTCATAATTTGATGTTATCGTGTTCAAAGTGTAAACATATTTTTGTATAAAAGGAAGGCGTGGTTTTCATTCTAGCATACCCATTCTCGGACTCCCCGATATATTACTAAATATAATTTTATGCGCAGAGCTTCAAACTAATAGGTTTATATACGAATAAAGCGCGAGAACATATTTTTGTATGGAAGGTAGACGAGGTTATAATCAGATTTGGCAAATAATAAAAATACGTATCGATACGTGTCACATTTTCTAATAAGTGTCACAAACTAAAACACAAATTATTCAAAATATTCTTAAATTTTAGAGTGTAGGGTATCGCGAATTATTCCCAATTCATGCAATTGTTTATTGTACAATACTTTGATGTACAATATATTTAAATCGTATTACTATTATAAGTTTTTTTTTTTCTTCTCTCCCATTTCGATTTTATAGCGAAATCAGAGATTCTTTTTTATATGTACCTACCTATGGATGTAGTGAAATTTTGTATTGAGACAGCGTATATTTTTAACGCAACATTTCATATTCTATAAATATAAATGTACGTACTTATTTATTTCAAAAGAAAAACATACTTTTCACGTGATTATGTCTGTATGTATGTACAATATATATATGCAGTATGTAGCGCCCACTGTCTTCCTTCGTTTCGTACATTTGTTGATCATATGTTAAGGTGGCGTTCATTTGTTTTAAATAGCCAATATCATAGAATGCCAAAAATTTATATATTTTGTTTATATCTTCTTTTTTTATTTGTTTTTATTTTTTTTTTACATTTCTTTGTACTATTGCTCTGTTATATATCAGTTTAGTTGGATTCTTGTGGTTTTAAACATAATCTCTATATATTTTTACTGCTTAAATCTTAGAAAAATTTGATTTATGCATATGGCAAAAGAGGTGTTGAAATATGTGACATTTTGCCTATTACCCTGTATGATGGGTTCTTCCGATATTAACATAATCTTTTCTATATTTTTATAGCTAAAATCCTTAATAAATTTGCTTTATGCATACGAAAAAGAGGCGCTAAAATATGTAGTGGCATTTAGAATGCCTAAACTATGATAAACTAAATATGATAATTATGAGCTAATAGAATAAATAGTAAAAGTAAAATTTAACCTGCCAATTTAAACTTGTCACTATATTTTGTACTAATCAGGGGAAATTATTCATTAATTCTAGCATGAAAGATATTCAAATAAAACCCAAATGAACTAATTTTGATGCGACGTTATATTTTTAAATCCCCCATTTACTGAATAGTAAAATTACTTAAAATTTAGAGGTATTCGATTAAGAATAATCGGCTTTCCCATACAAATAATATTTATAATATAATACTCATAATAATACTCAATTAATAAATTTATTTTAAATGACAATAAATATGGAATAAGTAATACAAACAAGTATTATTATTATTAGTACAATTATTTCAAAACCTATGTGCAAATAAAATGCAATTGTAACATAATAAATGTTAGCCACACAAATTTGCGGTCTCATAAAAATTAATACATTATAAATCATCACAAGTGGTATTCAGCTTTTCATCTTCATATTCATATGAGATGAGCATTATGTATTTTTTTTTTCAAAGTACGCCCTCCGTCATTACTAAATAACCTGTGAGGTATATATATGATATATATATAGTAGATTTTGTATTTGTTGGCTAGCTAGTTGAAATTGTAAAATTATACAAACATTCATGGGAATTAAGTACTTCTGAAAATCTATGTCTCTTTGCGTCACAAATTTAAAAGGAAAAAAAAATTGCCTCATACATGTGAGAATAAAAGCCTCATAAATATATTTTAAATACATATTGTACACTTGCACATTGCCAGATAGCATTGTTTATTGCTTTACAAAAGCTTAAAATAGACAGTTTTATTTAAATGTGTGTGCTATATTGGGCTAAACGGATGTCTAAATATATGACCATACGCATCAAATTGTCATCATCATCATCATCATCATTGTTGTTGTTGCAAGTTCTGATTGACTTTCTATAATAAAAGTCTTTCATGATATACATACGATATTTAGAGATACCTACGTGGAAGCTCATTTAAAATATTCAATCAGATGTAGTGGAATTAAATTAAAATATATTTCACATTGTAAGAGTTTATTCTCATGAATGATGAATAGTTGAAAAAGCTGAGCATTCAACCTTATATTCAATAAAAAATAAGAAAATCATTTCGGAAATCATTGCTATTGCCCAACGTTAAGGGCCTTTTAGAATAACTATCATATTTAGAAGGTGTTGAATGAGAGAGATAGTTTACGGAAGCAAAAAATTCAAAATCTGCCTTAATTCGACGGTGACAGAAATTTCTATAGACTGATGACGAATTCTCGCATTGTATAGTCGCGGAATTTTCTTTGTTGATTTCATAATTCAATGATTTATTTCACTTTTCTGCTTCGTAACGGCCTCCTGATAGCAATTGTCTGAAAAAACTGATTAAGCTCTTCAAAGCTGTTTTTGCTCCTATAAAAGTGACTTCCTCGAAATTTCTATGTTGATGGCATAATTCAATGATTTATTTCACTTTTCTGCTTCGTAACGGCCTCCTGATAGCAATTGTCTGAAAGAACTGATTAACCTCTTCAAAGCTGATTTCGCTCCTATAAAAGTGACTTATAGAGGCTACAGAATATAAGCCACGATCTCCATTATATTACAGAATAAAAGTAACTCTCTCAATTTGGTGTATTTTTAGAATTACTTCACCGTGCTTACACAAAAAAAAACAACATCATCAATATTAGTTTTAGCATTATTTTGCTAAGCGAAGCACAAAAAATAAAAAATGAGTCAAATAAATTATTTTAAGAATTCATTTGTACTGAATTTTTTACCTAAAGCCCATTAAACATTATTATAACGATTGCTTCAAACTGTCATGAGGACACATGATGGAAACCTCAATCAAAGCAAACACTTGTATTACAATCTACCGGAAGTGTTTATTGTGGCAACTTGGGTGGCGAAAGAAATGTTATGGAGGACAAAAAGATATGAAGAAGCTTCTAAAAGAGATATGTGATAAAATTGGAAGAAGAAAATATTGTCCAAGGTTCCAAGGTCGGAGCTGCTGGAAGCAAAATGAGTTTCATAATTAAAAGCGAACGAATTTTCAAAAATATTGTGATGGACAATATTTTCAAGCACACTCCTTATACTTATTCGAGCTCTACAGTGTACGCTTGAGATCATGAGTGTAAAAATAGCATCAAATTATTGTGATCGTTTAATTAAATTTAAATTTTTGCACAAGTTTTGCTAAAAATGATGACGACAACAACATTGAAAAAGAAATGAAGAAATGTATGAGAGACATACACACACAGCACATCATTGTTGGAGGCACTGTGACGCCTCAGCAAATATGTATATGCAAACACATAGTATAACATTTTATCAGAGTGAAGCAATATTGCTTGCACACAGCAATTTAAAGAGAACAAATCAGCGCAACTTGATATAATTGATTTTGATTAAAATTTATTATTAAACAGTCGCATATCGTAAAACATACAATATGTAAGTTTGTATGAATAAGTGAAAATATAATAAAAAGAGTGCGCAACAAAGAATAGATCTAAAAGCTAATATACCTTACATATACTACTATTTACAACTTGTGATGAACACTCAGTAGGTACATATTGTAGGATAGTTATATTTACTTCGGTAAATATGCTACGTATTCATCAAACGATATGACGTGATTCCATCTATATTTGTATGTAAATAGCTTCATTCTACTCACTTCTCGACGTCATATTTCATTTATATGGTGTTTAAATATATTGACATATGTACAATATAAGGTACAAAAAAGGTTGAAAGCTTTTTATAAATTTCAACATTTATTGTTGATATTTTAATTAAAAGTTAACAATATATGCTCATGTATATCTCATGTCTATACATTCATACTCGTATAGACAATATGATGGGCTCGTTTTATTAAATAAATCATTAAAAATTGTCGTACTTAAATTACTATATAATTCATAGCAGCGACACAAGTCAATTTGGGGATAGTCATTTTATGTTGTTCTCAAAAGAATCCCTTGCGAGTATGTTACACAGTAGAGATGCTAAACGGCCGAACACATAAATTTTATTTCGGGCTCTAGATTAGACAATCATTTCCAGACAAACCATATCACGTCATAGATTATAGCAGAAAATAAAGTTTACATTTAGCTGTGATATTTCAAAATTTCAAAATTTGCCTACAGTGGTTTATTGGTTATTAGGTAGTCATGATATCACACTTTTAATTATTTTATTATTATTAATGCAATTAAATAAATTAAATTTTTAAAAAGCGTTGATTCACAATATTAATGAGCTTTTCTTGATTGTATCGTTTATTCTATTTTGTTAGTATGCGTTCACTTTACTTTATTAATTATAATTATAAAACTTTTTTTTTTTAATAAAACTTTTTTCATTTGACAACTTTGCGTGCTACAGAGCAACACTTGAAGACCCTAGCTGAGAAACTAAAGGTTCCACTTACGGATTAAAGGTGACCGATTAAGCACTTAGTGTCCGCTTGCGCTTTTCTGGTTGGACCTAGTTAATATTTCGCTTCTTTAGTAACACTTGAAGCGCCTAGTTGATGTGCATAATTGTGGGATTAAGGATTTGAGGTGACCCGTCAAGCATTTACAGTGTCTGCTTGCACTTTAGAACGGACATACTTCGTGTAAATACTTTTTATTGGTTGCACTTTTAGTATTTTCCTTCATTAGGCGATATAGGATGAATCGATAGGAATTTAAAAAAAATTCTTATTAATCTTTTATTTAGATTAATCGAAATACAGATGATTACCATTTGGGTTTTCTTTGATTGTAAAATATTGTTTGAAAATAAACATTTCCGAATTCTTATATTTGTAACTTTGAACGTTGTATTAACCCTTGTAAAGTCGATTTTGGCACCTCTTCTCTGTAACGTCGGGTCACTTGTGTCCGTCTCACAAAAAAGTACGTAAAAGTGTTCAAAAAAATTTGTTAAACTTCACGAAACTTTACTGAGGATTCTATTTTAAGGATCAATAGCTATATTATCGATTTTTTAATTTTCATTAAACAATATAACTATTTAAACAAACAAAAACGTGGAAAATGTCACTTTCGGTAGGGCACAAGTGACCCGACGTTACACGTTAAGGGTTAATAATATAGACATATTTTCAATATTAGTCCGAATAATTTTCTCTTAATTTGTAATTTTGGTGAAAAATCTCACTTTTCGAAAAAAAACATTTGTTTTATGAAGAATTAAGATGATGTTTTTGGTAGCAGCTCTGTGCAATTACTAGACTAATTAAAAGTTTTGATTGAACAAACATTTTCAATTTTTCAATGAATGAAAAAACTCTTATTTGTTTCTGTTAACTTTCCACGAACTGTAAAATTTTATTATTGAGAAAATAACTGACATGTTCATAACAAGCATTATCTTGTTTTATCTGCATACAATACAATGATTAGAAATTTCTCATGAATTTCTCAATCATCTACGTATCTAATTAAGCTCCCACACATCTCAGACATAGGCACGTGTTATAAACAAAAGAAAAACAAAAAAAAAAAACATGTTAATTTAATCCAAATATTACGATTAATGTTAATTAATCTACTACGAATTCAATTATTCAATCTGATAATATGTAGTGAGATACACATTTAACTAAATTGAACTGAAAATTACCCTACTGCGTTCGTTTCCATGTATGTACATAAGTTCGTTTCAACAATTCAATTGAATAGTGGTGGTAGTACTCAGATAAATGTTGATCGCTTGAGTTGAAACGTCATTTCTGAAGGTTAAAATAATTTATGTGTAGAGCAAAATGCTGAATTTTGCTATATAAAATATGCCAACATGCCAACATTTCACCTTCTATTCGATGTAGGAACGAGTAGATATTAAAATGCTGTACTTCATTTAATCACTACACAATTGACATATTCGATTGGTACTAGTATTCGAGTAGTGTAAGGACCCAAATGAAAGGAGATAAGAAGTAAAATTCTCAAGTATAAATATAATCTACGGTTTTTATTCCATTCGGTAATAAAAGAGACATCGTGCATTTGAAACGATCCGTTGAAACACATTTCGTATATTTCTTTATCGAACACGCCAAAAGAGGCATACTCGTGTAGCACTCTAGTACCAATAGATTTCTTGCGCGTGAGCTATTTATTGACACTTGGTGACAAATGGTAAATATTTAATAAGAAACAAGCCAAAGTTTTCTTACAAAAAAAAAATTGTTTTATTGCCACTTTGTGCTTAAATGACACGCTCTGCAAATAAGTAAAACGTAAATACGAATACGCCAGCTTAAAAAAAATTTCATATTACATATTTTAGAATCATTATATTTGCATATGGATTTTTTAATACAATACAATATGCATATGCGTATTTGCATTCATATAAAATGCATATTCAAAAAGACGTAAATGTTTCATAGGGTTTCATCATTTCAAAAACTTGAAGAAATTTAAACGTACATACTCGTATGTAAATAAAATGTTTAAATTGAAAATACTTTTCAACTTCCGTACGTGTACGCGTGTGTTTTTTTTTTTTTGTGTATGTAAAACCTTAGTAAATATGATGGTTCAAATCAGTTTGAATCAGTTCAAAGTGGTTCATATAAAACCACAAATATGTAACATTGACACCAGAGAATTGTAAACGTATGTGATAAAAATTAAAATATATAATTGAATATTTTAGATATCAGTATGTAAAAATATACATTATACAACCAATTTCTATTTTTAGCATTCAATTTCATATGAGTGCTTTGATTTTAGGTGCATCTCTATTTTGGTTGAGGTTTCTTTTAGAATGCCATTTGTAATGCGCAGTGTACTCAGTAGTAGAATTTATATAAATTGTGATAAAAATTGATTAAATGAGTATGTTGATTATTATCGTTTATTAGTTACATATGAACACTAAAAATGGAAACTTGACCGAATGATCCGATCTAGTAATGTTGTTCATGCTAAATTCAAACAGCCCTACTACGGATCTACTCGTACTAATACGAGTCGACTCTGAACGGCAACACCTTTTACCCGTGACATTATATTTTCTGATCTTTGGCGCAGAGATCTTTCTGAAGCATGGGCTGTTTAGTGCCGGAAATAACCGACAATTACTTTCAGACACTTGATGCCACCATTTCAACAAACAAATTGGTGTCTTTCGACTTCAGTACCTATATAATTACAACGCTGACTTGATATAGAGCGAATACCGAAAAACCGCCGATTCCTGTCAAGGTATTCTATTCGGTTAGTGATGCCTCACGCGTAAGAAAAGAGAGACAACACTGTTAGTAGAAGAATCTACCACCATATAGCAAGAGAGAATGTTGGATCGCTGAATGGGAATCTACAACAAAAAAATAGGATGAACGACGGACCAGGGCAGTCCCATTTAACGGATTTTACATCGCTGAATTCGATTCTCAGTTTTCGCTCCAACATCGAAAAACATTGCTTTCGTCCATGTTTGCAGGTTTTTTTATGTTAGAAAGAAACCTAAGGTTGATGGGGAAAACCTAATAACGGATTCATATTCTTCCTCTACTTATCAGAATAGCATTTTTTCTTCTTGATACATATGTATGAATATAATTAATTATATTTATAAAACTTGTGTAATTTAAATAACGTACACAAATTGTTTCATAAGGCATGAAATTAATTAGAAATTTAATTTCTTATTCAACATTTAATTTGTTTACCAGAGAAAAACAAAATGTAATTTCCATGTATAGTTACGAGGGGAT
The DNA here is from genome assembly GCA_963854835.1 of Megamerina dolium. Taxonomy (NCBI): domain Eukaryota; kingdom Metazoa; phylum Arthropoda; class Insecta; order Diptera; family Megamerinidae; genus Megamerina; species Megamerina dolium. The sequence continues at coordinate 69,564,745 of OY978529.1, read as the reverse complement.
AAAAATTAATTGTATCTATGTACTAGGAACAGCTTAAAAAAAAACCAGAAAAGGTGTTAGATGATTCTGTTCAGTAGTGCGGTGGAACTTTTAATGATTGATTGGGTTCATGAACCGGTTATTGAAAATGTTTAAGAATCACTGGTTTGGTTCAATCAGCAATTAGGAAAATGTTAATCAATTTGGAAAACAAGCTTTCGATTTTCATAGTGTTCGTCAAGTATAATTTCAGTTTCCATATAATTTAGAGTGCATTATGTGTAGTTGAAGTTGAAAAAACAGGTTTCTAAAGTGAATTTTCTGAAATGAAAAAAAATTTTTACACCTAAAGTTTCTCAGTTGAACCAAATCAAATTTTTGTAAATATTAAAAAAATATTTTATATGGCAAAGTAGATTTCAAAGATATGCAAAGGCGTTTGTCAGTTGATCCAAGCCATTAAAATTGTGGATAATTTGATTGAACCCAAGTTTGCAGCCCTGCTAACTGTAGAGATTAACTTTTGCCTTATTCAAAAAATAATCGGCCATCTAATTATAGCGTTACATTTATATTTATATTTAAATTTATATCAAATGCAATATACAGATTTAAATTATTTCTAGTATATCAAATTAAAATAGTGGAGAAACGTTTTTTTTTTTTTTGTTAATCAAATAGGTGTAGGTACAAACAAATTACTTAAATGAATGTTGTAAACATATTAATTTTTAATTTATTTTAATAACATGATATCAAATTTAGTTATACTCAGTTAGCTATAGGTATATGTAATAACAATAATAGGTTACATAAAACTAATTCTAATGTTTTTAATTGCATTTAAGGCAATTTTCATTTGTACAAGATTATGAAGAGTAATTCATAATGAGAAAATTATTTTGCATTGTACAGAACAATTAATTATTTTTTCACATACATATGTACTTATTTTATGTCTACAATAACAATATTGGTGAGAATTGAAATGACACGAAGTGCCAATGGAAACCTTAGATGAATCTATTAATTGTATTCAATTAAAATTATATAAATTGAATATGTAGTAGAGTACACTTATTACAAACAAATAAGGGCAATACATAGCTTATTTGACACGGCTGATGGCCAATGAACGGATGATAACTTACAAAAATACGAACAAAACAATACCCAAACAAAACAAACTTCACACGAGTACATTGTCAATGCTAAGATGATGATAATGAAGCATTTAAATTGAATACTCATATCACTCCTCCTTCACCGCGCCTCTTTTTTGTTTTTTTTTTTTTTTTTTGTTCGTATGTACAATAAATATGTGAACAGTCATTGTATTCCACATTGATGATATATACACTATATGTATATTAGAGTAGGCCAATAAAAAAAATGTTTGAAGTGTCAACCTCTTAATTGAAAGCTGTCATGTTGACAGCCAAAATGTGATAATTATGAATTTTCACAAAAAATATGTATCAAAGAGCACTGCATTTGCTCATGATATTTCGCAAATGATAAAATAATATTATGAGATAATATTTATTTGCTTATAATTTGTACTATATCTTTAACCCGCTGTCAAATGAATGTTGATGAATTTATTAAAATACTTCAAAAACAAAAGTTTCAAGAAATTTTAGCACCAGTTAGGGCAGTACAACACAACGGTACTGGTTGCACTAGCCTAGGCTTTTTAAATGACCAATTCCCGGTACTTTTTTGACAGAATGTATACCTAAGTTTTGCAAATTAAAAGTTAGAATTGTGACAAAAACCGAACTTAGCTACTTATGGAATGATGAAAAAAAAGTTTAATAGTAACAAGTTCCCAAAAATGTTTTTCAATTAAGGTGTGGACATTTTAAATGTATTCCCTTTTTTTTCTTGTAAACAGAGAGACCCTGCGTGATGTACATACATTACTTATATACAGCTAGCGTGTGATTTATGTATTGACATTATGTAATTTTAATCAAAGGGTAAGTGAACTTTTCCAAGAGCGCAGACTTGCCAACATATCAGCGTACAAACATGCATGATACGAGTATATCTGAACGTAGTAAAAAAAAAAGATAAAAAAGATAACAAGGTCAATTTTTATTATTTCCAAAATGATTAATATGTTTGTTGATGTTATTTTGGAGAAATAAAAATTTCTCAGTCATTTAGTTGTATGACGTTGTTTTGAGCCTTTTATTCGCTACTGTAAACTACCCATCTCTAAGAATTACAAACTGGTAAAAATAATCATAAATTCATAGTAAAAACCAAAAATAATAACAAACACGAGCTTGTTTCAGGTTTAACGTAAATCCGTAACCAAGTCGCATAAGTAAGTGAAAGAAATAAATTTGATACGTCTGTAGATGAATCTCTCGATTTTCTCTCACAAGAGATCACATACGATTATTGAGTATGATTAAGTAAAGCTGCGAAAAAAGGGAAAACGAAAGAGGAAAATATAGTTATTTAACGGTGCTTATTATAATTTTTATATTTTCATTTTCTGAATTTATATGATGGATTTTTTTTTCTCTTTTTCATGCTTTAGTTGATTTTTACGCATTTTTTATGCATATGCTTTATTTATTATTTCGCTTTTATACATTTATTTGGATTGTTTTTCTATCTTTGCTCCTTTTTGTATTTTGCCCTTCCTCATCTTCTTCTTTGTTACAGACGATCAAAGTTAATATTGAGTTCATTGCATTTTTATTGAATGGATTCTACTGAATAATGTCGCCATTATTTATTTTATTGCTATTGTTTTTTTTTTATTATTTTAATTTTTTTTTTTGTAAATTTCTTTATTGTTTTATTTTCTATATACTACATTTTTGCAATAATGATGGTGTGAATTTTAATTGCAGATTAGTACGCACTTTAAACACACATAACACACACCCAATACACAGACATGTAAAAAACATACAATGCTTTATAGTAAAATAAAAGTATAAGGCAGCACTGCCAATCCCTGGATTAGTCGTTCTTGAGCCCACAATTTTCACGATTAATTGAAAAGAATCATTTACGTGAAATGATCCCTAATTATGTTTGTAAATTGATAGCAAAAGATGTGCAGCTTTTTTGGAAATTGGGAAACTTCAGTCGATTAAAACAAAAAAATTTTTTTTTAAATCGCAAAAAAAGAAACTATTGATCGTGTTCAAAGTATATTTGCACGTGAAACTATCGCCCGTAGTCATAATCATAGTTCAGATCATCTTATTTGACATATTTCTCTCAAAAATCCGATTCTAAATTTAAGATGATGTTAATTTTGACTATAACTACAGACCAAAGAGTATAAATCCAATTAAGTAAACCTCAGCTTTTTACCAATAATTATTGCTATCCACCCAAAACAAGAAATGACCTAACAGTCCAGCCTGGCCCACCGATTTACATATATCCTACACATGTGGGGCGTAAATTTTTTATAGAATTTTATAAAATTATGTTTCAAAATGAATACCAAAATCCCCAAAATCGGTTTTGAATATTTCAAAAATTCCGGGATCGGTAAGAGGTCCATAAAATTGCATCCCTAGCATGTAGTATTAATACGAAAAAAAAAAATCACAAAATAAATAAAATAAATTGTTCGTATTCGTTCATATTCATGTCAAGCAAATATAAGCACACATACATACACATATTTTGCAAAACAAACCAAACTACAAACAACAATAACAACAACAACAGCAGCAATGAATACAATGAAACAATTAAAAAAGAACGAAAAAAAAATTTTTTTGTTAACAGGGACAACAAAATGGGTCAAATGTTTATGTACTCTCCTCCAATGTGTGTATTATGAATTGAACGACGTTTGATTTAAAGTTCATTTCACTTAAATACATGTATACATACATAAAACACAAAAATGGAAGGTGATAAGGCGAAACGAATGAAGCGAGAGCATACATATGTAGCCACACACAAAAGAGCTCTATATATGTTGGAATATATATTCATCATATATGATTTGTTTTTGGGTATTGTAAAACGCCGACACTGTCCATATTGTGTGTTGTGCTATTATTTTTATATATGCTTGAATGTGTTGGTGAAAATATACATCTAAACATAAAATATAAATTCAGATAATTTTTAACGATTTGTTTTTTCTTTTAAGTTTATGGCTTTTAGAAAGTTATCGAACGCGTTAACAACAACAACAATAGTAATAGTAGATGTTGTAATAATAAATCTGTTTGCACAAAGAAAATTTGTACAAAATTTTTGCAGAATATAACTGTCCTCTTAATGATTTATTTTTTACGGGCAAGTTACAGATATTAACTGCATTTTTGAAGACATAAAACACTACACTAAAATTATTTCTTTCAAATGTTGGAGGATGAAGCGTTCCAATACTCGATAATTGTTTCGAGTGATATTTGACAAATGACCCATAAATCATACCAAATCGTTGTTTTATCTGGATGTAATGCCCAGTTCTTGAACCACTTGAGGTTATTTTTCAATTCCAAATACAGAAGTTTTGCTTAAGTCCGTAGTCACTAAGCCAGAAAGAGACCCCATTTTTCATTGTTCTTCTAAGCACATGAAACACATTTTTTGTAGAACAAAATAATTGATAGACGCTAACTATACGGCAAACTCTTTCCATGATGAAATATCAAACAATACTGAACCAGCGTAAAATCTGTCATTAAATGCCTAGTGAAAATAATACCTTTAAAACACCCTTTACTTCAAATAATTAGAAAAAAAACATTTCATATTGTTTTGATATTCAGAAACAAATTCCCTGTTTCAAAAAAAAAAAAAAACTTCAAATTGTTTTGTTTATATAATTTTGTTTTCGTGTATTATGGGCAAAATGCAAAAATCAATGTTTTTGCGTAAATTTTGCACATTGTTCTGGACGATGTTTTCCCCAATTGGTAACAACAAACAATGCTAAAGCCAAATTGGGTAAATGCGATGGATTCAACAGCAATTCAAGTTCCAAATAAAGTCTACGATTGAACAAAAATAAGTTTCTCAACTCAAAAGTGATTGATATATTTGTCTAACAAAATTTAAATATTATTATTCTTCTCAAATTATAGTATTTCGCATAATTTTTAACTTTAAGACTTCGACTGATCCCGACCGGGGAAAATAAAATTAATGGATTTGACAAACAATATTAAAAATTCCTTATCATCTGATAATAACAATAACCTTTCCATTAAAACGCTTATACACATATTTATATTAGATTTTTATATTTATACTTTTCACTATTATTCATTATGTCCACAAGGTGCATATGAACTTTTCTTAAAGAAAACAAATATTTTTTAAAAGTCCTTATCAGAAAAATACAAAGAAAAAAAAAAGAAAAGAATTGCCAGAATATTCAAGTTAATCTCTATTGTTATACATTAAACTCAACTAGAAGCAACACATTGTTTAAATATAAATTAAAAATATTAGTCATATATTAATATGAAATTATAAGAAAATAAAAAATAAATTAAATGAAACATTATATGATTGCAATAATAATAAACGAAAAAAAAAACAAAAAGATATCACTTAGTAAACATATCAAGCCATGCCCAAGAAGGAATCATATTTCAAAGCTAGGCAGGTATAAATAGAACATCAACAAAATCAACAACCGCAAGATAAGTTGCAGTTGCGGCAATACTAGCCGACAGAACAAATGACATTTAATCATTATGCATTGACATTAAATTAACGACAACCTCGCCAATAGTAATAATATGCTGCCCTGATTTGCTTCAAAGTGTATGTAGGTGCATGCTACTATTTTGCATATATCAAATGCACATTTTCATACAACATGCTGCTATTTATTCATACATATCTGTAAAGCAACGGTCAATGAAATCTCTCATCTCATAATCTGTTATCGTAACTGATGCCGACAGCGCTGTGTCAAACCTGATTTATTACCACATGTATTGTCTGCTATATTACAATTCTCGAAGAATTTATTTTATAATTAATTTAATTTTAATTTTCTCGCAAATTCTTTACTATTCTTTCTGCCAATAGTTTAATATTAACACCTTCAACACATACTATACAAGTAGATACATATATTCGTCAACTCGCAGTAAAGTGGCATTTGCTAAACTTGATGCTGTTGCAGTTATACAAGTATACTGTTAATGTCACCCACCCTGTGTATATTGCGATTGCGAATTTTTCATGTGTCCACTCCATTCGTTTAATATGTCGTTTTTCTTTTATTATTATTATGATTATTTATTTGTTTATTATTAATTTGTATGTATGTATATGAATATTCACACAAACAACAGTGCACATCACTTGAATAAGTGCACTACAAATATTTAGTGGCACATTCTCTTTAGTTTAATATCAACTATTTCAAGATAATAAATTTAAATTAGTTTTATTGCTACACTTAAATCTACCATTCAGAATTAGTCCTTTAGAAAAAAATTTAGCATCAACACAGCAGCAATTTTCAGAAATTAATCATCCTCCAAAAAACGTTTATAATTTTTATATTACAAAACTATATTTTTTATATTATTTAATTGTCATTTACCATCAATCATTGCTCAAACATATAACGAATGTCTCACTAAATTTTAATTTAATTGAAACCCGTTGCAACTTACGAGTAAGTTAAAATTATGTGCTACTGAGAATAAAAATTCGACTTAAATTTAAAAAATTTTATTACATTCAAATCGGATTTGGATACCATGATATCTGGTGTCATGGTGCATCATGACACCAGATAGATAATATTTTTGTGCTGGCAAATAGGCGTGGTTGTTATCAAATAGTGCTCGTTCTCAAAAAACACTCGCAATATGATAAAAATAGGCTTCATTCCTAGCTTATTCATAATTTTAGCTGTAGCTTTAAAAGTAGGCGTGGTTTTTATACGATTCAGCCTATTCTTGGATATACTTGTTAATTTTTAAATGCATTAGTCCGTAAAGTGAAAAAACGCATACACGGAAGCATAAGTTTGTATGGGCAGTGGGTGTGAATTTCATCGGATTTTCGAGTTTCGAATTTTAGTTTGATAGCTTTATATATTCATGCGTAAAGTGTAAAAAAACAAATTCAATAACATACTCTTGTATGGGAGGTAGGCGTGACTTTCAATCGATTCCGTCCATTTTCTAGTATGTCTATTCACTGAACATCCTATACCACATTGTAGTTCGTAAAACGGCGAACTTGAGTTGGTCGAAGCACATATTTTCGTTTGGAAAAGAGGATAAGCAATGAGTACAAAATGACTTTACGCCGCATCATACAGTACGATGCGATGCTTACATGAGTACATTTTTACTTACTCGCACAGAACACTGGTCTGTACATGCTCTGCAGCACCACATTGAATAATGCACTCATCAATATGACGAAAATTTAGCTTTAGATGTACTGTATACACTTCAAGTGAACTTATTCGAATGTAAAATACTGTACACAATATTCGCGTTCATTGACAGTTACATTGCGATGTGTATGTATTGATTCAACAGCGGTGTTCGAGTATGTATGCGTGTGCATAGTATATTGTTGTTTTACTTGGCCATAGTCAGTTTAAACTGGAATTTTGTGGAGCAAAGAAGAAACTCACTATGTACTACACTTCTTCAGATAGATATCTGAACGCAATATCTATAGGTTTCATGACATTTATATACATATACATACATGCATACATACATATGTGTATATGTGACATTTTTAGTATATACAAACTTACTTACTCTCCTTCGTTGCAGTCTCTGCGGTTATATTGATTGTTTTCCCATACAAATTGTTACAAAATTAACACACCACATGTGTGTGCATATGAATATACTATTTACAATTCATATAAATCTCACATGTATTTGTGTTAGTCTTTATGTCGTTTCTTTTCTGCATTTTTGGATAATATTTTAATGTCAACTTTTTTGTTTTGTTTTTCTCTTAAAGGAAACAAAGACAAAGCGAAAAAGTAAGATGTTTTTATATACAACCTTTTTCGTACATATAATCATCACCATCAATGTCATTAAATTGAATCATATAATTTATGTTCAATCAAATCAATATTGTTCATTCGATTTATTACATATTGAAGATATGCGATATATGTACAGGGTGATTTTTTAAGAGCCTTCGGATTTGATTTAAAATAAATATTAAAAAAAATTAGAGAAACGTATGAAACCCTTATTTGAGTCGATAGAACGATCTATATAATTCAATGCGCCTCAAATGGTTCATACGCTGGGTTCAATTTTGGCATACTCTCTCCAACATATCCGCCGGTATCTCACGAATAAATTCTTCAATACTGGCTTCCAGTGCGCTAACCGTTGCGGGCTTGTCGCTATAGACATGATCCTTAACATAGCCCCACAAATAGTCTAAAGGCGTTAAATCGCACGATCTAGGTGGCCAATTGATCGGCCCCAAACGTGAAATAAACTGTTCACCGAATTCGCCTCTCAATTGGGCCATTGTTTCGCGTGCTGTGTGACATGTGGCACCGTCTTGTTGAAACCACATGACAGCCAAGTCCAGCCCTTCCATTTTGGGCAAAAAAAAAACAGTTTGTAATCATCGCACGGTAGCGCTTGCCATTCACAGTAACGTTCTTGCCTTCGTTGTCTTTGAAAAAGTACCACTGACCCATAATCCACACCAAATAGTGCATTTTTCGGGATGCATTGGCAGTTCTTGCAATGCTTCTGGCTGCTCTTCACACCAAATACGGCAATTTTGATTATTCCCGTATCCATTCAACCAGAAATGAGCTTCCTCGCTGAACACAATTTTCCTATAAATGTACTTTCTTAACCGAGCATAAATTTTGATAATAAAATTCAATAAACTGCAAGCATTGTTCATTTACAAGTCGATGCATGGTTAAATTATTGACCAAACTGAACATGTCTGACAGTAACATGGTACACGAAAATAGTTGAGCTGCCAAAAAGAGTGTTGCCAAAAAGAAAGTTACTAAAAAATCACCCTGTATATCGTATATTTGTAAGTGCAATAAACATTGATATGATAATTGTACACATTCATAATCTTGCATCATAAATGTTGTTATTGAATTGATTTCGAGACGGAAATTGTAATATGTAGGTAAGTATCTGTGTATTGGCAAAAAACAAAAAACTAAATTGCAAGTGAAATTTGTTCATCTCATGAATTTCGATCAATACTTTCTATTTTAGGCATATATATTCATACATCTTTAGTACCTTGAAGATGAAATGAACAGAAGGAAATTTCTTTGACCATACAAGTTGCATTCTTTTGACTTGAAACTTGGGTGTTATACCAAAATAGAATTCAAATGAATAGTAAATGTCCAAAAATTAAGCAGACACAAATGTTATTTTTTTTTTAACTGCGTTGACACTACATAATTATTACTACTAATGTGATTACTTGAGCGATCGATTTGAAAATCAAGCATTTGGAATTGGCAAATATTCACAGGTAGCTCTATCTATTTAACACACATAGCAATGCTATGAGAAAAGCTCGGGAAAAGTTCTTTAGAGCCTCTGGTGCCAGTTATCTACTTAATACAAATATATGTAGTATTAAATGTTTTGACAGTTGGCAACAAAATAATGAATTTACCATTTATACTATTTTATGTACATTTTAGAGCAATAACACAATCAAATACACATTCATTTGAGGATGTATCGCAAATTGGGATAAATCTCAAAATGACGTCAGAACGAAAAAGAGAAAGCTGAGAAGCAAAACTTTTTCCAACAACATTCATATATACTTTGTATGTATGTAGCTACCTATGTACATACACACAAATATATATAAACTGTTGAAGCAAGTGAAACTCACACGCCCCCTTTAAGAAGTGCAAAAAGTTGTGAAATAATAAATAACAAATATGTTTACGTAAAATTTCATATTGATTATGTATGTATGTATATTGCCGTAAAATAAAAGCAAAACAACTTGTGGCGCGTGTAATAAACACACTTTATTTGTTTTTGGGCCAATACACATCAGCTTCATTGTGGTTAGGGAGAGTTACAAAAAAATAGAGGGTGCTAGCAATGACGATAAATGTCAACTACTCGTACATGTGGGTGTTCAAAACATTTAACGCGCATATTCCGCAATGTAAATACGTCATTTTAATGTCAAAAGAAGGAAAAAACTGTCAGACAAGGTGAGAGCGAGACAAATTATGACGTTCAACAAGGTGGTTTGACACCACTGCAGTAGTAAACAGAGTGAAATTCCAAGAATACACTACACTAAGATGAAAATTATCTGCAAGTTATTTACATATTCATTATAAAATTCGTTCATCTAAAGACGACACCATTTCCATCAGTGCCATTTTTAAACCTCAAGCTTCAAGCTCCAGTTCAGCATTGTACTTGGTGCAGAATTTTTAAATAGACAACTTAGCTACCGTAGAACATATTCACAGTAAAATACATATACAAGCCAACATTATTTTGAACAAAACAACTTTTAATCAAATTAATTCATTAATCTTTAAGGAGAACTTTAATAGAAAATGTGTATAAAAAGAAACTTATAAATAAATTAACACCGCGTCTTTTTAAACTGATGCTGTTGGGAGCACTTGCAGATACCCGCTGGTACAATGATTTTTATCTCTCAGTGAGTAAAGTTGGTTATACCCTCCCAATTCGTTTACAGAAAGAGGATGTTTCAATGTCGTCATAGTATTTGCCAGTACCTACCTATTACGAGTATTAATGTGAGTTTTACCGGGGGCATCATTTAATATTTTAACCTTTACCGTTACGATATTTAAACACACAGACACACACACACACACTTGCATAATTGAAATATATATTTATCTGTGTACATTATGAATATTCCGCATGAGTTTTAAATAGATTTGAGGTTACATACCTATTATAACTAATATGTATTTAAAACAAAACGCTGTCGTAGTTGTTCAAAAGAAAAAAAGAAGAGGAATGGTGAATACAGTATTAAATAACAAACTGTGCTTTTATGTATTAACATTACAATAGTGGATAGATATGGGCTATTGTTAGAAACGCCCCTTTATATGCATGCAGTGTAAATTTAGTTGTTATTTAATAACTATGGGGACTAACAAAAGTTCGCTTAGTTGGCTATAAAAAAAATTGATCAAAATAATTTTAATTTCATAACTTCAATCCTCATAATTTTTCATTTTTTCAATGTAATTTTCAATAATTTCTATACATTTTTGAAGCCGGCAAATTCACTTCCGAAAAAAGTCCTTCAAAATCGGATTTTTAAAAGTTTCGGCAACTTTGAACTTAACTGCTCCAATTTTCTTGTCATTATTATCGTATGTAGACCCTTTCTCTCAAAAAACTTTTTGAAAACCACCAGAAATCATATATTCGGGAAAGATGGTGTTGGACGAGTTTCTTCAATCTCTGCGAGCACAATGAAGTTGTTCGCTTTTTCAGTGGTGTGAGCTGACCCGTTATAGTGATGGAGAAAGTATCGACACAGTTACTATTTTTTCCCGGTCTCTCTACAAATTTTCGAAAACTTGTGGTAAACAGATTTCAGTATACCATTTAGTAGTTACCGCCTGACTAGTCTTCAGAGGAATAACAGCTGCAACGTTTCCTCTGGTGAAGTAAACCGATGGATGGTTAGATTAACACCTTATGGACTCCATACCATCGAATGTAGCTTTGTTTCTGGGTCGTACTTTTAGAACCAAGCTTCATCACCTGTTACAATTTTATTGAAAGTACCCTCCAGTTTCAAAGAAAGTAATGAATTTTAGAAAATAATTCGCGATCGAGTTATGACATTCAAGCTCTGGGTCAATCTTGCATCTTCATCAACTTTCATCATCAGAGAAAGCTTTTGGGCGACCTTCACTAGAGTTTTCTCCTCCACAGAAAAATGTCTGGTCTGGAATCCGCGAAATTACTTCGAGATGGTCTCATGGAATGGTGGATTATCACCTAATGTGCCACTCTTTAAATATTTCCATAGGCTTAAGATAACGTCAAAATCCGTAAAGAATACACAAACCGAATTTCTTGCTGTAATGGCGGTAGAATTTGCACCGATTCTTTATCATCAAGTTTTTGTCATTAAATTTTTTTCAAGTTTTATGATCCTTTCAATGTGAGCTTTTAAGCTAAGGGGCGGAAATTTATTCTATCGACACACGACCGACACGGTCTATAGATCAATCTTTGAAAATTCCAGGTATTGATTTTCTTGATTTTTTTTCAAAAATTCAGATTCCTGAGAACAATTACTTCTTTTTGAATCATATTTTAAAATATTGAAATATGATCGTTGGCATATAAAGATTTAGAGCTTTGCAGTTTTGGCAACATTCATATTGATTGCAATGAATTTTTTGAAGCTTTAATAGAAAGCAAAAATAAACTATAATTTAAAATCATTTTTTGCTAAAATCGCACAAAAATCTTAGCGAGATATCGATTTCTATGTTATGAGCAATGCGTAAAGTCATGGAGCACTTGTTCTAAATATTTTACAATTGTCACTAATAACTATTTTGACATAGAAGTGACTTATTTTTTAATTAAAACAAAATCACTGCTGCTGTTTAATGTTGTATGAGCTAGTTGATTTTATAGTCTCTTTTCTTAGTTATCCGGTTTGATCATGTTTGTCTCGGTATTTGTCTGCTTTTATTGTTAGTCGTCGCACTGCTGTTATGCAAATAACTATACAATACCTACTACAATAATAATAAATAACTAAATGCTAATAATAATAACTATATACACGCATACATGTATAAAATCCCACAAATGTCACATTTTTCTTTAGTTTTCATTATGTGTTGACAATGATTATGATCATATTACTGCATTCATAACAAATAATTCTAGCCATTTTGTTGTTAATTATAGATTATTATTATTATTTTCTTTGTTGTAGCTGTTATTTTTATTTCATCAAATATATCAATATTTAGAACAATACCTTTCATCCATATACGATACTTTTACGAATATATAAATTAAGAAAAATGTTCGCAATTTGAGAATTGTTAAATATTGTACATATGTAAATATTTGGTCCATAATATACAAACATCCAGATTCACTATTTAAAAGAGTATTCATAATAAAAACTAGGACAATTTATTTTTAGTTAAGTCAAGGAATCACTTTAATGGACGAACAACCAATGCTGATTGTAAGGAACGTTGGTAAATAGTAGCATCATATACCTAGTCAAGTCATAAATATTGGTACACAACTAAACGCATTCATTAAGAATGCAATATTGGGCGCATCCTTTTCATCTTGGCTGCGATTTGACAGTGAAGATGTGGAATGGGGCGACATCGAAAATCGTATGGTTGTAGTTGGCCTACTAAAATGCAACATGGGAAAAGGCGATATCTTTCGGCCGTTGCGACCGCTTGGAATCACTCGCAAATTTTGTGTATCGTGCTGTGATGTTGTTTGAGGATACTGGTGAAGTACGAGATCTTCAAAGATCCGGCCGTTCGCGCATTGTGAGAACTCCGAAAGCGATCAAAGTCGTAAAAAACGAATCGACCGAAAAACGCTGCGAAAACAGAAAATCTCTGCTCCAGCTCACAAGGGAAAAACGACTCAACTTTGTCTAAAAAACATTATTTCAGACTTCATATCAACGGATGATCGGCCAGCTGGTAATCCAGACCTCAACCCGTTGGATTACAAATTATAGTCCGTATTAGAGGACATGGATTGCTCTACTCAACACCCTAATATTGACTCGTTGAAGCGAGCCCTTGTCCGTGCAGTGGACAATTTCCCCATGCATGAAGTGCGTCTCGCGATCGATAAGTGGCCAGATCGTCTCAAGTCGTACTGGACAGCAAATAGAAGTCATTTCGAATAAGTTGTTCTAAGATTTGTAGCCATTGAATAACCCAATCAAAAGAAAAACCAAGTTTTGAAAAATATTAATTCGTTTTCCTTTGGCGTCAATTTTTCTGTGTACCAATATTTATGACTTGACTAGCTCTATATGGTAGCACTACTGAAAACCAAATTCAATTACATTGAAAGTACTTTGAAGCAATAAATTCATCAAGTCAGGCTCAGTGGAGAGAAAAAATGTATTTTGGCATATTTGGTCGATCCCCTGATTACAAAAATTTTTAATTCGAAATATATGTGGATGGAGCATTAAAATGGACAACTTTTACTTTTCTTTCTTTGCAAAAATTTCATTAAAATTAATATTTTATTACTTGGAAATATGCTTTAAAAAATAAACAGTAGGTGATAATAGCTTCAAAGGACTCATCTTCAAATTAAGTTTTAAGAGTACTGGTGATTAATATTGATTGCCATTTTTTGTATGTGAAATTCGAATAAATTCCGTTATTATTTCAATTCTTTTTATTAATAATTGCTTGTCATTCAAAAAATCTGCTATGCATTTCTAAGCACCACAATCGAAAGATTTTCTTTTACAAAGAACTACTGCAGATGGCTTTCTTTCTAACGGTAGATTTTTACTCTTCGAAACAAAAAATTTATTCATCAATAGGCAATTTTTAAGAAGCCATCAAAACCCGTCATAACCCATCAAAACATCTCCTAAAGGTGAATAATGTATGTATGACAATTGACGGTGACGTTGATAGCATTCATATGCATTTTAGTATACCGGATACTACTTTCCTTATTTAGCTTGTTAAAATCTCATAAAAATGCACTTTCATCGTTTCATAAAATATTCTTCAGTCTGTATACGTGTATGCGACTGTATATTTTCTATTGCATAAATAAAATTTTCACAAATTACTTTCAACACTTTATATTCAATGATGCATACAAAATACTATCTACATTATATGGAAAAAATAAATTGCCAAGATATAACTACAAACAATTTTGTGCCGAAAATGACATCAACCATGGAAATGGTTTGTGCTGATCAGTTCATAAAATATTGTACCAAAAATTTAATGGCTTCAGAACGATTTTTATCAAGATTATAATACAATTGAAGGGACCAATTCGTGCCAAGAGGCTATGCTTTCCACTTGCTCTAAGTGTCTGCTGCAAATGATAAATACTGATCGAGTATTTCATTACCTTCGTTCAACTACTAAGAATGATTCTCAAGTAGATATTAGTAGGCAATCTCAATTTTAGGATGTCATTTACTTTATCAAAATAAATAATTGCTTTTGAAAACTCATTTCTTTCCATCCATATTGCATAAGAAATCATTCAAAAATGATTATTCAATTGAATCTAAAATTTAATCAAATTCAATGCATTTGAATGCACGAGCATGAATAAAATGAAAAGAACAAATTTTGTAAATTAGTCAGTATCGCGTGAGTGCCTGTAATTGTGTATATATAACAATATTCAGAAAAATCATACATTGTCCGATAAGATTTGCTTAAGTATGACACATGCTGTGTAAAATATATTATTGTTGTGTTGTAATCCCCATTACTTTATTTGATGCTTGGCAAATTACCTTTTATTATCATCATTATTGTTGTTGTAATCTCATTTATTATTGCCAATTATCATTTATATTGCTTGAAAATTGATGATGTTTTCATCCAAATACTCTCATGATGATGACGATGATGATGATGATGATACCCATTCCATTATTGTCACGCGATTTAATATTTGTCTATTTATTTATTTTATTACCTTTTTTTTCCATTATTTCATATTAGTTTAGTTTGTAATGTTCGTGTCATACGATAACATCATGTGACTTTTGCCCACGAAAAACAGATGCTTGGATTCTATATTAATTTAACCAGCCGTGGCAGCAGCAGCAGCAGCAGCAGTATTAGCAGCCAATACTAACAGCATCATCACCATCATCACTGCCGCCGCTGCAACCATTAACAAACAACAATAGCGCCAGAGTAATAATTTGTTTAAATATTATCTCTTGCTTTTCGTCCGAGTAAGTATCATATGTTATTCCTTATCACACGTTCATATTTTGGCTTTTATGATTCGCGCGTTCGTTTTCTTAATTGAAATTCAACAACAAGTAAGTAGGTGCTTGCCAACAAGAAATTACCTATCTAAATATGATTTTAATGTATCAACAACATGAATAAGAATGTAAACAGAGAAAAAACAAAAACAATTAAATATAAACAAATTACAATCATATTAATGATAAATAAATTTTTCCATTTCCCAGACATATAGCTGGTTACTATTTGATTTGGTAATTTTATTTTGTTTACTTTTCTAATTTTTATTCGATTTAATTTGATTTAAATTGTGGGTACGCTTTGCTATTTGTGATTGTTACTATGTCAATATGAAGTGGTGATGATTGATTTGTGTTATGACTCATTAGAATATTAGAAGAAGCGACAACTACGAATTAGCACAAAAGTATAAGGGAGATTAAATAACATGAGTTTGGTTCAATATTTGCACTAAGTATAAACCATAAATTATATTCCAAGATATGCAACATTAAACCCATATAATATTATTTAGCAAGTCGAAAATTTTTCAATTATGATTTTTGGTAGTCATCAATATATGGTGAAATGTGAGCTTGACCACCAATAATTTTTCTTCCAGAATATTCGTCATAAACGTACCTTAAAAAACTCACGTGCTAAATGAACGTACGAAATTCGAATTTTCAAAAAAAGAGTTAACTTGTTTTTAGTTATTTTACTATACTTTTGTATGAGAGCGCCTTTCCGGAGTGAAGATGGGAAACCTTTGGACGGAATACTTATTGGGGGTCGATCATACTTTTCGCGACTTTAGAGGGGATATTTCGGCATTTTAAAATCATTTCGTAAGACAACTGCCTTAAGAAGTGAAGATGATGAGGAGAAAGTAATGTTGCGTAGAAAAAATTAATGTCATTTAATCATATATTTTACAACTAGAGTGGAACTTTTTTAAAAAAATAAACCTCAATTTTTAAGGCAATAAAATATAAAGGCGCTCCTATTTCTTGCTTTATTATTTTTTAAATAATTAAAATCAATCAAACAGAGTTACAGAGTCACTTGAAACTCTAAATTTTAAACTTTTTACCATTTTATTTTCACAAATATTAGAAATAGAGAAAAGTATAATAATAATAAGTAAGAACTATTAGAGCAGTGCCGGCCACAACATGCATATTGTATAGTTTTTGTGTAAGTACGATGTTATGCTTTCGTTTCTCAGTTGCTGTTGAACTTTTTAAGAAGCAAAACGGTTGCGCATGGTTAAAAAAAACAGTGAACACCATTTCACAGTTCACAGTTCACAGTTTTTATATAGTCACTGTTTAAACACGCACTCCATTTGGCACACACACACGTTTATGCAAATGTTTTAGTATTCGTGTGGCCCGCACTGTTTTAGAGCATGAAATAGGCTAGGGTGCATTTTCTAAACGACTCGTAGAAAATGAGTTTTGCGCTGGACGAAAGCGAAAATCTGCGACAAAAATCCAACGAAATGATGATGATTCTATACATGACACCCTACTTTTGTTGTGACGGTGGACTACACACGGTGGACGTGTTCAGAGTTCCACCATCACTTTCTATCCTACGGAAGCTATGTTTTCTGTGAACAATAAACATGTTTTTTCATTCATACGCACTACAAATTTATCAATCATCCTGGCATTTGGGAAAATACGAAATAATTGTCAGTAAGAGAGATGACCGAAATAAAATTGCCAATACATAATATGAGTGCACACTACTCATGCAAGATATCTGACTGGTGGTAAATCAATAAATAAACTTTTAGTGAAATTCCATTTTATATGTCAATGTCCGATTTTTTTTTTATTACCAATAACAATGCATATGTATAACAACAACAACAACCAAAACAGCACAGCTGAGATGAAATCAAAACAAAAACTGTTGGTTACATTAAATAAGAAGTGAAATTGAATTGAAATGTAGCAAAATGAATGAATAATGTGATCGTAGTTTATGAAGCTACGAGCATCAACAAATATGGCAATATATAGGCGAATAAATCATATTATATACGTAGTGCATATTTTAAATATTTCTACATTTGGAAATAACATGGGGGCCCCTAGACAGGTGTTGGAATATTTTAATATTAATATTTTAATAGGAAATGTCGACTCAAGGAAGACATACATACGTAAAATCATGATAATATTGCATTGTCTATTTTTATTTATTATTATTTTTTTTTTTTGCAATAATTTAAAGACGTATTTCATAATACCAGTCTTCTAGATTAATCTATTTACTATATAATTATTCATTATTCCTTATCAATATTTATTAACACAGACACACACACAAAATCAGCAAGTATGATTTTATGTCTAGTGGAAATATTACAAAAATTTACATCACCTTTTATTGTCATGTGCATACAACACATAGTTGCTATGTTGTATTTATTACTTAATGACATTGAACTTGAAACAGTTACATATGTATGAATATTGTATTAGACCACGTGTCAAGAGTTCAAAACATTTTACCACTGATAATAATAGAAAGCGTATATTTTTGTTTAGGAAATCCTAAAAATAGTAGTTTTAATTTTACATCGCGTGATCGTGCGATAACCACAAAGGGTACATATTGTTGTTTTGTGTACATTCATCAAGTACATGTTTATCAGCTATACAATATTCATACAAGTATGCATGTGAAAGAGACAGAAAATATAGTGAAATAATTTTTAAAATTTATTTACATATAAATTGTTTCTATTTGTATTTTTATATTCCATATTTAGTTTTATTTTTACAATCATTGGAAATTCGTAATTCGAATTAATTCAAGACAATCAGACATCCACCTTTGAAGAGGGCTTAAGGGCTTTCTTAAATAAGTGATGACGTATTCATGTTCAAAATAATGGTCAAAATAATAAATTAATTTGGACATAAAAACATCGGAAAATTATTTTCAACTTTTCTTAACCTCATTACAACATCATTATACAGGCCATTCAATAAGTCCGTAGGAACGAGTATAGTCCGATACAACGAATATAGCGATTTTCCAACTTTTCGCTACCACTTTTATAGTAGGATTTCTCATTCTCGTCAAAGTAGACCTCAGTTTCAGCGATTACTACATCATCGGACTTAAATTTCTTTCCAGAAAGCATTCTCTTGAGATCAGAAAACAGCAAAAAGTCGCTGGATTCTAAATCTGGAGAATACGGTGGATGCGGAAGCAATTTGAAGCCCAATTCATTCAATTTTGCCATCATTTTCATCGATTTGTGACACGGTGAAACAACACGCGGCACCAACTTTGCACAAAGCTTTCGCATACCCAAATGTTTGTGTAAAATGGTAAAAACACTACCATCTGATATCATTACATTGTCAGCTAGCTTGTGCACCTTCAGTTTACGATTTTTCATAAGCAATTTGTGCCTCAATTGTGTAAGCCTCAATTGGGCGTCCTTCTGCGTTCTGGATCGTTTGTGTTGGTACGACCACGTTTAAATTCAGCAATCCATTTTTCTACCATTTGTCACGATTGAGCAGAGTCCGGATAATGTTTATCAAGCCATTATTTGGTTGCCACTGTACTTTTTCATCAAAAAGCAAGCTTTATTAAAAGACGAAATTCACTTTCATTTATTTTTTTCTCAACAACAAAAAGTGCTTCACTCATAATTGTCAGATTATTGTCAATTTTATACAAGTGTCGTTTGAAGATTAGAACTCAATGAAAATCATATGGAAAAAATTCTAATAACGCCATCTATGTGTCATCCTACACACTTATTGAATGGCACGTTATTTTGGCCTAAATGTGTCACAGGAGCGAGAAAATTCTTATTTTTACTTTTAACAATATTACAAGTTTTTGCAATAATGTCGAAACAAATATGTCAGAATTTACATATTTTCAATAATGTTGGAAATTGTAATTTCGACATTATCACAAAAATTTATGCATAATTTATAATTTCGATATTAAACATTTGTTCGTCATTATTACAAGTTTTTTGAAATACAATTTAGAATCGTATGTTGTTGAATTTTTTTTAATATGTGATGATATAAATCTACAATGCAATTTGAAAACAATTAATTTTAGTACTTTTTAAAACAAAATGGCTATTATACAAATTGGAAATAAAGTGTTTCGCGATTTTTCTTTGTAATACATTCAAATTAGTTTATTCATTTAGTTATATAAAACAATTATATCACCACATACTGTCTACATAGTTGCGCAGTAGTTGCGCGCTTGTATAATTTCTATAATTTCTTAATGAAAACTCACAACAGCAAAAAAAAAAAAAAAAAATCACCTCATCGGAAGAGCGTATAATTTTTAATTTCATTATTTATGAAGGAATGCCGTAGATACAACACGAGCCTTTTATGAATATGAATATATACATATGAACTTTGTATGTATGTACTCGTACCTATTTCAGACTAGACGAACGATATAGGCAATAAATATAATTTCCGTTCAAGTTTTGTTTATTTTTTTTTTTTTTGTAAAATAAAAACAATAGACTGCATAATTTTTTATACACGTGTTTTTGTCACTTCATCTCTGTTCAAAATTAAATATACAGAATAAAAACACGTGATATAATTACAGCATTCGACTTATAGTACTTCAAATAGTAGGTACGAGTATACATTCATTTCAAAATATCTACAATGGGAGAATAATAATGTTCTCAGTGTCGCCATTGTTAAAACGTATTAAAGATATTGAGATTATGAGATCATACAAACATGAATGTTTTTGAATGGATTTTCTTTTCTTTTTGTTTTACTTTTTTTATTTACTACAAAAACATATTTTCTCATTGCAATTTTTACGAATGGAATTTTACTACATGACGCTGTTAAAAAAATGACAAGTGTATGGCATAATAATAAGTTCAAGTGTACTTCCAACTAAGGAAAGAGAATACCACCTATACCTATAGGTCATTCTTGCATATTAGAATTGTCAAAATTTGTACTTATTTTATTGTTTTTTTTTTTTGTTAAGACGTGATTTTTATTGCATGCACTTTTCTGGAAATACTTTGATAAAAATTAACATTTGTATAAAAAAACACTCGAATCAGTCTTCTAGGTAGGTATTGTAACTTTTTCTTAATATTTAAAAATATTGAAAAAATATTTTACAACATTTTACAGTTTGATGTTTAACGTATAGGAGTGAAATTTTAGCATATTTTTTCTTGTAGTCGTTTCATAAAAGCTTTCAGCGCATAGAAAGAATCAATTTCTGAAAAATATATACATTTTTGGATAGATCTATTGTAAATGCGTCTGTTATATAAATATATGAAATTATAATTTCAACTACTACTTATAGGTTGAAAGGGTGAAATAACAAAAATAAATAATAATCATAAATTTCTGGCAAAAAAATAAAATAAAACGAAAAGGAAAAACGCATCAAAACAATGAGACAATAATAAACAAAATATTTTGTACTCATTATTATTTAGTTATTATTTATTATTTACGTTTAAATAACATTAAATAACAATAACAACGAATATGAAAGGAATATAATGAGCGCTTGCATGAGTTTGATTCACGGTAAAATACTCTCATACTTACAGCATAGTTACTCTATATTGGAAAGTAAAAAAAAGGAACAAAATTGACAAAATTGACCTCATATACGCTCATTTATGAAGTAAAATGAATTACTCACGAGTATGAAATGTTCGTGATTTTACTACTTCACTCACGATCACGGTGCTACAATTTGCCACTGCATATGAATCAATGTTTTTATTCGTACATGAACAAAATTACTTCGAGCTCATGAAAAATGATTTCGAACCGAAGTCATTAACTTTAAAAAAAAACACACAAATGAGAATGGACAAATTTTAAATTTCCTATGATTTTTCATCCCTAATTAATGAACATTTTCGTAATGCTGCTAATTAGGTATTTAAACAAAAAAAAAATCATAAGAAATTAAATAATATACCATCTTTTAGACCTTTCCCCTACAATAAATATATGTATAAAAAAAAAGAGAATATGAATAAAAATAAATTATGAAAATATTTGCTGCTATATTAAAATTAATTCTTTTTATATAAATAATACAAAAAGCCGGCTGTGCGAGGGCAATGTTTTCTGAATGGAAAATTGAGGAGAGCAATCTAAAAACAAATGACCATACTGTTTGTAAACAACAATATTTGCACCAGCGTATTAGTGACGTATACATCGTACGTATTCCATGATGATATGAATACGAGCTGCGGAAATCATTTTAAAAATATAAATAAATATACGTATACAAGTACTAGAAAAAACAAAAAGAAAGCAAAAACTAAATCATTAATGTAAATTATGTTTACATAATTTTTATATTTATAGTTTTCTTACTACAACCAAAAATAAAAACAATGACAACAAAAAACTGTTGTCATCATATATTTGAATCGAATAATCAGATCTACTACATAGTTAGGATGTGCCAAATATCGTATTTAGCTATTTTTTGCTTATTTTCCAATGAGACTTCAATATAAAATTAACAATGTGAATCAAGAATATTTATATGCTACTCATATGAATATTTAGAGAAATTTCTGAGTATTATAATTGATTTATTGAAATGAAATTTCATTATTCGTAAAAAAAATCAAATAAATTCATCTCTAGACTCTATACTTATGTACATATGTACAATATTTTTACGCAAATTATTTTCATTTTTTATGAGTAATTTTTATTAAGAAATACTCTAGAAAATCATTTTAATTGCCAACACAAATATAGGTCATCATATTAGAAGCACCATAACATGCTCAGCAAATAAAATATACACATAACGAATACATTCTTATATTGATGTACATGAAAATATCTAAATTAGGCCATCATATAAAAATTCTACATATTTCATATGTACCTTATAAATTCAATTGTGGCTCAATGAGCTTAAAATCATTTTTTTATATTTTTGATATAAGTGATGCATTTATGTTTAAAATAGCAAAATCTATTAATCGAAAATATATTCAAATAGAGGTTAAAATATCGTAGTAGGAATTGATATAGTATACGCTGCCTTATGATAATGCTCACATAAAAAGTATACGTCGGAAAGAGATGATTGCCTAAATTTGACCAATTTTAAAATTTTTTTAAGCAGGCATACAACATTTCTTCTATATGAATTTCCATTGAATCTATGAACTTGTTTTTCTGTTGGTGAATTATGTCTTTTGAACCTAATTCCATGAAATTTCAAAGATGTTCGGGATTGGTAGTATGTTCGTCTTACTGCCTGCGGTACTTCTAGACTCCCGAAGAGCCTTCAATACGGTCCTTCCTCTTAAATTCTAGACAGTATTAGAAATGACCTACTTATATTGTATTACCCAGTTCTGAACGACAGAACGCTAGTGATTTAACTTTTCCTAAGCTCAGGAGGTCAACGCATTAACCACTGAGCTGCAGCACCCACTTATCGGCTTATTCGAAACGAATAAATACCTTGAAGGTCTACCAAATGAATTTTTTTCTAGGGGATGGGTGATGCCAAAATTTGGTGCTAGAGCAAAATATGTAGAGCTTCAAAAAATCAAATAAAATATCAAGTGATGTATTATAAAAAATTGTTCAGGAATGGTGAAACGTTAGGTCCATATTGAGAAAATATATTGCTTTTAGTCATAAAAGCGATTTAACCATTGTACTCCGTATTACCTCCACTATCTAATAATCACACTCTGACAACACAACTTTTATTGCCCCAAATTTGTCGCATAAAATTATTACTGTTTCTCAATTTATTATTTTATCAGGAATTAGTGAAGGCAAATCCATCCAAAAAACGATCACGATCAATTTTGTTCACCCTAAATTTGTCACACAGAAATAATGAGCGCAACATGGTAATTTTCGAAAACTCAAAGGTATTTCGACAAGAGTTCGCTCGGAATTAAGAACAAATCTGTATATACGAGGTTACGAAGCACCGCGATCGAATTTTTCCATCATTTCTTTGCACCAATCGACACGAGCCTTTTTTTAAGCGATTGCAAACCATTATGCGGGATCCAACGAGAAAGAGTCTATGTGTTAGGTGTTCATGCAATACCGAATGCACGGCGGTTGAACTAATGCCAAGGATGCCTCTATCTCACGGTATGTCACATGACGATCTTTCATTATCAGTTCACGCACAGCATCGAGATAATTCACTTTGATAATCGTAAAAAATCATAGCTCGAAAATGTTCACGAGTTAAATCTAATTTCTGACCGAGATGAATTCTTCAAGTCACTGCAAATAACGCAAATAGCGCTTTTGCATCACAGAGCTCTGAGTATGTTTATGCTAAAAAATGTCAAACTTTCCAATGGAAATGTCAGATTTGACGAAAACGTACTAGATCATACTTTTTTTTACGTATTTACTTACATGCTATAAATGAGTCATTTCTTAAAAAAAGTTTAATCCTCACAGAACCAAGAAAAACCCGAAATTAATACTAAACACATTTGCATAATACCACCTGCAATTTGCTGATAAAAAGGAAAACCTGCAAATCACACATTGATGAAGTAAGCAAAGGAAATCACGTTAATTCTCATTATTATTCATTATATCCATTAACAACTCAGCATGTATCGACTATACTGGAAATCGATTATACGCAAATATAATAACAAATTAATTACGACACACGCCATCAGAGCAATGTCAATATGCATTGATATGTGATCCTCATGAACATGGTATGCGTACATTGTGCAATAGCAGCATCAAGTGCCACAGCAATCAGAAATCAAGGTCATCAGCCCACCTTACCTTCTCAGAACAGCCTCTAATGAAAATGAAATCAAACAAGACCAGCTCCCTATATCTCAATTTAAGCAATCAATTTTTCTATTGACGAGTGATGATGATATTATGACATTAAAGCATTTTATTATGTAGATGCATAATATGCAAACCATACAAATAACATATTGAAATATTATTACAAAGAAACAAATTTCGAAAAATGCGAGTATTTCATAAAATGTTATCTTAATTTATTATTATTATTATTATTATTATTATTACGAATATTAAATATTTCACAGCAGCTTTCATGTAGAAATGTGCTAAATTACACAATAAATTTCTATTTCAAATGCAATTAAATGTAATCAAAAGCAAAGTCTGGCATGCATAAAGACAATGCACAAGCGTATGTTGTCAAGCACAAAGCACAAAGCACAAAGTCACCACCATTCTGTTATCAGTAATTAGGAAAATAATCAGAGTAATTAGCTTCATTTGAAACTAATACTTAGATATACATACAAATATAAATATGAGCAAGTTAAGTGAAATTTTTAATTCATAATTTTCAATAAATACATATTTTATACCATTGAACTCTACTCGAGCATGACAAACGATCGTCAATGGAATTTCAATTTAAAACAAGTATTTATTTCTTTCTACATATATACGTATGTCTATAAAAATTATTACTAGAAATTACTATAAAAAAATTATGTGTGATATAAAATAATCTTTGTAATCGTAATAAAATCAACTAAAATTGAATAGTCATGTTCAGAGTTCTTTTAGAGTTCACCGTGTTTCCATTTCTTATCACTTTACGTACAAATATTATCGATTATTGGGTTATTAATTTTTATAAATACTATATTTTTCTATTTAATTATATCTACAGACTGTAATAAATTAAAATACTATAGAATATATTGCGTCTGGGACTCTCCCAAAGCAATGTCAAATGTTGATTTAAAATAAAACTTTGAATAAATGGGTTGTTGTACGTATGTGTATAGATATTGCAGTATAAAAGACGACAATAGAAAATGTTCAAGCACCACTGTCATGAGAAATGAGAAACATCATAGAAGAGAGCGAATGTAAAACAAACATGGCATACTTTTAGGCAGTAAATATTATACAAATGAATATATGAGAGTTTTTGTTTGCATTCAAAATTATTATTCATAAATATTATTAAAAAATACTTTTTTAATTACATTGTCATTACGGAAAGCTAATTATATTCTACCCCTCTCGGTCTCTGCTAAGAAATTATAATTGTTTGCGGTCTCATTGTTTTTTGCTTTACCAATAAATTACCACAATTAAAAATAAGTTCAATATTTAATTATGTATTATCATTTTTGTAATAATTTAAAATGGACGCTTTTTATTTATGAAAGATTCCAAAGCAATGCCCTCAGCATGACATACGACTTATCATCATCATTAGATCACCTTTTTCACTTTGTATAGAAAAAAATCTAGAGAAGGCAAAAAATAAAAATAAAGAAAACGCAAAATAGCACAATTTGAAACTATAAGCGTGTTGCGTTTTGCTGCACTAACGAAAAATGGGGCTCGCGAAAGGTGTCAATTGCATACATGTGTCTTTTGCACAAAGCCAAAAATACAAAAAAAAAACACACAAATCTATGAGCGCATTTGTAGATATTTATGTACATACCTATGCACATCGCGTTGCAATATGTAATGTACTATATTCATTAATTCACAAGCAAATATTGCTTATATGCATTTTTCTTTTTTTCTTCAGTATTTTTTCAACTTTTGCATTGCATATGATAAAAGGGGAGGTCAGGCGTGCAACTAGTGTGTGTTTAGCGTGTGTAAGTTATGCAAAAATTCATATACGTAAATATATGCTTTCATACATATGTATTGAATAAATAAAAATACAAAAATATTGCATAGCGGCAGTGTCGACATTGCGCACAATTGACTTTGATTACATGAAATTGTATGACAACAAGGGAACAAAAATCAACAAATATTAACAAATTTTGTGCATGAAAATAATTAAGACATTACAAGTAAATAGCTTTAAACTTACATTTAAAATTAAATCCATTTAGTGCAACATTAGCTCCCATAGTACTAAATATTGGTAATGGTGGTAATGGTGGCGCCACCAATGTTGTTGCTGCTGCTGTTGCTGCTACTGATGCTGTTGTTGAATTATTTAAAATATTTGTCACATTCGGAGATATATTGCAGAAATCCGGATCATCTGCATCAAATAATATATTATCCTCCCATTCTGTGACAATATTATTATTCGGAATCGGACGATTCTTCATCTATAAAATTAAAGAGAGAATTAGACAAACGTTCTTTTTTTTTTTTTTTGGCGGTCTAATAAACGATTATATGATGATAATATTACGCGGCAAGGCAGGAGAGTTGATACAAAAATGGGGTTGCACGATTGATGAGTTATTATGACAGAACAAGCTAAAGCTGTCAAACACTCCCGGATATAATTGAATATCTTTATTTTATTTTTATTTTTGAATAAAAAAACGGTAATTCTAAAAAAGTTATACTATCAAATTGGTGATTGGCTCAATATGAACAATTAATCTTTGAAAATGTAAAGAATCAAAATTTTATATCAAGGTTTTTATTTTCACAAATCTTTTGAGACTTACTTGAATAATAATATTTACCCTAAAAGAAATATAAAACCTTTTTCAAAATGAAATTTTGAACAACAATATAATATGTGATTATTAACACAATACAATCGCTAAGAATAAATACTAAACTGTCGTTGGCAAAATAAAAATATATTCTCCCATCCCCCTTTTAAATAAATAATTCAAAAATTTGTAGTCATAGAAAAATAGTTGTGCTAGCAGGGTGGTTTCCGCAACATGAGCACTAGTAATCACAATACTTGCTGTATTGTGGCGCATTGCCAAAAATTACAATGAGCTATAGTCGGGGAAATACACCATAATGTATAAGTATGCATATTCGTTACTTTAACATGGCATTACAAAACAGCTGTACTTCCTCCAGTTTGTCCAGAACATATCAATATTGATAATAAAATATTAACAAATGAAATTAGCATCAGTTGAATGAATTTATAAAAGTTATGTGTATTACATTGGAAAAAAAATCAATAAATATAAAGTGACCTTTTAATTAATTAACTCGTACATTAATAAATTATTCGTGTTTTGCATGCGTATTTGCACTCACGCAATAAAATAAACAACTCTCTCAAAGGAGAAGATTTAAATAAATAATTGATTTAGTTAGTGAAATCATATCGCATCACGATGTACCGGATAATATTTTGCAGATTATCGATTAGCAAAAACTTATCATTCAAACGTATTGTTAAAATTGTTAGAAATTCAATACACAAATTTAATTTGTTGTAAAAATGTGTCAACCGACTTAATGTAATTCGATTCATTTTAACAAATTGAATCTTCATTTTAACTAATTGAATCTTCATTTTAGATATTTTCAAGTCAGAAGTTTCCAAATTCCATACTAATACAATTTCGAACAATTTACGATTTACAGATCATTGAAATATGGCAACTGAGTTAGAAGTTACGATGGGAATGTCGAAGGCGCCACTCGGAAAATTGCAATTATAGATTCCGAAGTGGCCACAAAATTGTCCTGAATAAATCGAAAAATTGTTCGTAATCAATAAAGTAAGGCAACCAATTTGCACTCTCTTTTTTCTTCATTTGTGACGCCAGTCCGTGCGTAATTAATGATCGCAATGTTATTCTCTATTTGAAAGTAAGTAATAGGAAATTATCCCCATATGATATTTATTAGTCTCGCAAGATTTGATACAAGACTTTTTCCGTCCGTTTCTTTGCAAAACGCAGCTGAGTATAGCACGAGCAACAACAACTAATAAAAGTGATTAACAATTGAATTTTGCCATTGTCTGATACACGATGTACGAATAAATAACAATGTCTATTATTCGGTTTTGAGCTTAAATCGAAATTGCACTAATGCTTTGTTCAGACAGACAGCGAAATTGCTCAATTTTGATAGGCAATTTCAACTTCAATTTCAATCCATTCACATAAATATTCTCAATTTGAATTGACAACTGATTGTTTACATTGTGAGAAAGTATAAATTGGAAATAATTTTCATGTTCATAAACATTTATGACAATTTTACCAATATTATGCAACATATAGAATTTCAATAAATATTGTAGAACACGCAAAATTCAATAACAAAGGATTGCGCTGCTACGACTACAACAGTTCATGATACTAATGATGGCTGCTGCTTCTTCACAAATGCAGACACGTATTGGTTGGGAAAAGGCAACTATATCGGTCTAGTCACATCGCCACATAATTTTAAATAATAATAAATTTCTACAATTTAATTATTATAGAAACATTCAAAATACTTCAGCAAAAGGCGATGCATCTGCACCGCCATCTCCTCTAAAATATGGCTATTTCTTCTTGCATCATGTTGTTACTCCATACGTATGTCCACAAAAATACATATATTTCCATGTATTTCTTTCTATATTGTTCAAATTCATATTTAATTAAATTGTTTCTTTATCCTGATTCTTCTTTTTGACAAATTATTCACAATACAAAGAAATTGTTGTCATATTCCAGGGTTGTAGTACGATTTTTAAAGCGGTTTTTTTATGCAGAAATTGAGAATTTCAACTCAATTAGTCAGAAGATTCCGAATAGCCGCCTCAGAAGGTCGCCCAAACTGACCATAAAATGAATGAATGAATGAACTGAGCATGAATTTTGATAATAAAATTCAATAATCTGCAAACGTTATTCGTTTGTAAGTCGATTCATGGTTAAATTAAAGACCAAACTGAACATGTTTGACAGTAACATGATGATATGATGATGGGGTTGATAACGTGTAAACTCACGAATAAAAATTCGCGATTGTTTTGTTCTTTTTCAATTTAAAATTAACACTTTATTTATAGTATTATAAACACTTGAGAAGAGAAAATTTGGGAAAAAAAAGAACGTTTCGTGCAATGTCGTTGTATATACGAGAGAAAAAAAACTCAACCACATTGGAAATGAAGAAGAATGCCCGTGAGCAAAAAGTTGAGTTCCCAACTCTCTTCATACAAACCATGTAAAAACGATGTGGACAGTGCACGTCACGTGTTCTGACGTAGACACATATATTGATTTCAAATAGAACTAGTTCTAATTACTCAATTGATAATCCCTTTTCAAAACATAATGAAATGATTTTGTTACAAAATTCTTCCTACAGTCTCCACCTCTTCCATCTCTGGCGTTTAATTAAAAATATATCGACAAGTAATAATCTCTGAGCAGTAGAAATGAAATGAAAATAATTGGTAGAACTGAGCTTAAGGAACAGGATAAGTATACTTAGCCCTACTGTTATTTGTGCTATGTCTGGCGTTTTGTTGTGTGATATCGCAGCTAGCTAATTACAAATTTGACATGCGACCTTCTTATCATCGAATGCCCTATTGACATAGCGCCTTTTTTAACTTGTTGTTCTTGTTCGTGCTTGCTTTTCTTACTTCCGCATTTCATAATCTCTCTCTCTATTATTCTACGTCACTTATTGTTGTTATTATAAATATAAAATTAAAATCAATAAATTTTGTTTTTGAACTTCATAGTTGTAATGTTCTCTTCATCCCGTCTCTCCATCAATCCTATACCATACATGTTTCAAGCTCTCGTGTTTTCAAAAGCTCTCTCTCTTTCTTTCGCTTTCACTCTCCAAGTATAAATATAAATATTTGTTCTTGGTTTTGCTGCGAGTTTTCCTCTCAAAGTTGGTGGGTGTTTGGTGAAATTTCTTATACACTGGGTATTGGTTAATATTACTTACATTGTGTGTGGGTGGCATCACTGCTATCACCATGCCTGTACGAGTACCAAGTACACATTGCGCGCGCTACATTTAGTAGGTAGAAGAAGAAGAAAAAAAGAGCAAGTAATGTCTTACTTTGCATTGGGTTAGGTTTTATGACATTTTAGGCAATTGCATTGCTTAAACTGGGTCAATAGAAACAATGTTTCTTATGTAATCACATTTGTTGTTGTTGTTGTTATTGTACAAATGCGCCGCCATCATTTCAAGGCTTTCTCATTTAGATGTGAGTCAAGATGAAAATCAATAATTGCAACAATGAATCATTCATATAGTGGATATATGTGCATATGTATGCAAATGAAGGCCTCCGTAAGTACATATAATACTATACTCATGTGGAGGAACATATAATATATACGTATCGTAACAAGTGGATATGAAACATATGGCAATGTATTGTATCAAGGAAATATGTTCTTTAGCAATATAAGCTCCAAAGGAAATACATAAATATCTGCACATACAAATACATAGATAATTTCAAGCCTCTTCAATAGAGACATCCTTGATAGAAATTCTTTTAAAATGTTTTGAAAATATATTGAAATTAACAAAATTTAAGGTAAAAAATATTATCCCATGATTTCATCCTAACAATTCTACCCAAATGCTTGTACTCCTCGTCTGTAAACTGTCTGTATTATAAAACCAATTCAATGTTCTTATTTTTTTATATGACCTTTGATTAAATGAAACATGTATCGAGACTTCTATATCATATATCATTTTAGCATGAGAGCCATTTGATTTATTATGTATTGAAAAGGTTTTCAACAGAAAAATTATGCTGACAGATATGGAAAGAAAATAAAGAAGTCTCAAATAATGATTGTAAAAATAAACATACATATACGAAAAAGGAGACGATGCACAGAAATTTGAGCGCCTACAATGTTCGGACAAAAAGTTAGTGGAATGAGCGATTTAACTTTCATATTATTTTAAATTTTTCTGAAATTAAATTGAATTAAGTTCAACTTGCAGTTTTGGACAAATTTTGAACCTCAACGATTGCATACTTTTAGGGTGAGACGAAAAGTTTAATAACTAGTAACTTTTGTAGAACAAATTTATTTCAATAACACAATAATAAAAAAAATTTTTTTTTTTTATTATTCTTAAGTGATGCATTATTTTTAAATCGACGCCTACTTCAAATAGTTTTAGCAGTATAATCTCTTTTTTTTTTTTTATTTAATTTTGTCTGTGAAACGAATCACTGTGCGATGCTTGCAAATTATTATTGTATAAGCACACATGTACGAATATATTGTATATACATATTTGCTATGTTACGAATAATGCTTAGATAACTATAAAGTGGCATATGGGATTAAATTTGAAAATATTATTTCTACCTGATTGCTGTTCTACATTCCCACCTAACATCCTCTTCATCGGCATTAATATTGAAAATAACCATCGGAAGAGATTTTTTAAGCTCAACTTAATTTTTTCACAATATTAGGGTCCGGTTTTTTAACACCAAGTGAATCAAATAGCTGTCATACACTTCTTGAATTTGCTAAACGATGATAGCAATACAAACAGCTAACAAATATTCTACAAGAATAAGGAAATAATGAAATGTTTCTAAATATCTAAAGAAAAAAATAGCGTTGGTATATAAAATACATTATACACTCTTCTCACACACACGCATGTAGCAAACCTTAACAGCCGAATAAGCACAATGAAGTCAACAACTTGAATTCAGAGTAGAAAGGCTTCTTATGGAGAATCTAAGAGCGAAAAGAGTAATACGATGAGGATAAATATAGAAAATAATAATGGTGCAACCATCACAAGAAAGAAACAAAACAACACAGCCGTAGCACAGTTGTTGTTTTTCTAACTTCGTACCATAAAGAACAAATAACAAAGCAACAAATAGAACCTTGCTCGTTTTGGAGCATCATAGATAGTACATGTTGATTGAAATGTACAAAATAACAGCAAAACTGTTATTGCATTATGCTGATAACTCAATCTTACTTTGTACCCATGAAAATTCTTCACTACAATTCAATAAAATCAAACAACTTCTGAAGAAAACTGTAGTAAAAATAATAAATAGAAGAAGAAGAACAAGTTTGGCACAGGTCCAGTAAACAAAGCATAACACCAAAGCAAATATCTACATGTATGTGCATATGGAAACTGGAGACTGAGCGGAGACTGAGTACATGCGCGTTGTGTTAAGGCTATTGGCAAGGGAAAAGGCAATCAACATATGAAGGAAGTTGATCAAGCAAGCACTGGTGAAGGGTAGCGCAGGAGGATAAACATCATATGCGCACACAAACACACGTATAAAAAACTACACTACAGCATCACGTAGGCCAGTATAGAAAATTTGCACCAGCAGCAATCGAAATGACAAAATAATAGAAATGAATTTAATGATGATGAGGATGACTTGGATGAAAAATTTTAAATGGCAATACTTGCTTTAAGTTCTAGATATCTACAAACATTTATAGTGAAAAAAACTCACCTTAAAATCAATCTGTATATGACAATATTCGAATATATTTCCAACAAATGTTTGTTTTGTTTTACTCCAATTGAATTTTCAATTAGAATTTGAACCAAGACAAAAATTTAAATTGTACTTAAATAATAAGCAGCAGCAGTAATGATTTTGTGGTCGTCCTCGTTTTGGTGTTGTTGTTGTTTTTGTTTGTTTTTGGAAATAACCACAAGATAATAAAATACAACCAAAAGTTAACAACAATAAATATGCAATAGAATAAAGTCCGTCGTCCGTCGTTCAATAGGGCAGAGCGACGCAGCGACGAATTAACCAGCAGCAAGCAACAATAGTGTCAAACGTCTGTTGTACACAGTTATTCACCAGACCACTCCGTACAAACAATTTTCTTTTTCAAAACAAAACCTAATAAATTCCACATGTTTTATTACAAGTTTTCTTTGCAAATAACATAAAGTCACATAAATTAAAGGCTACTTTTTTATCCACTGATTTTTCGTTATTCTTTTCTTTTTTATATGTGTTGCCTTTCCTTAGTTTTAATGCGAAAAATTAACACACACAAAAAATACCATCACAAAATTACCAGCCCAACAACAGGCGACAACGACCACGACCAAAAAATAACAAAGTCAACGGCGGATCCAAGAGAGAACAACAGAATGAGCAAATCAATGAGTAGAAAAATACTTTGCATCGCAGGGCTGCTAATTTCGGTCGTAATAAATCATGCAACAGTTGTAAAAAATACCACCCTATAATAATGTTCTTCCAATAGGGTGAATCAAATGAGAGACAAACGTTTAACAAATGATTTACAAGTCAAAAAATGAATGTCAAAATAACATAAATAGTTTGTCATTATGCAGT
Organism: Megamerina dolium; assembly: GCA_963854835.1. Lineage (NCBI taxonomy): Eukaryota > Metazoa > Arthropoda > Insecta > Diptera > Megamerinidae > Megamerina > Megamerina dolium. Next base: position 69,530,655 of record OY978529.1, on the reverse strand, counting down.
GTCTAACTTGATGTGCAATATACCACCTCAAACTAATATTCATTGCAAATGGAATAGTGAAACGATAAAAAATTATTGAAAGAAAGGATTTCATTGAATGACATGGGTCTTGCACAGATTTAGTTAACAAATTTCTTTTTTTTGTATTATTTTTCTTTAATAGATTTATGTACAATGTGTATGTTTCAACATATTTTTTAACAACCCTTCTAGCTTCAATAATTTTATTGCAATTATATATTTCTATACAAAACACCCTGTTGTACATTTCACAATCACAAAATTGTCTTGCTGTCAATAAATTACTGTCAAAATTTTAATAAAAAACAGCAAACGTCAAAATAAACTAAAGTAGGGAATGAAAAGTAGAGTTATGACCATTTCAGACGAAAACATTGAAATCTTTTAAGTGTAATCAAAAATATAATTAAATATCTGCGTTTTGAATGAATGTATAACATATTTAGTTAAAGCAACAAAAAAGGAAGAGTGGAAGATTTGCATTAAAGCAACTCGAGAGTACTTAAATCGGAAATTCCTTGCAATTTAAGTAAAGGAATTTTGCTTTCTAACGAATAAAAAATGGAGAGTGGCGATGGAAAAATGGATAATTTGTGGTAATGACAAGATTTAATAAATTCGATTCTTTTGTATGCAGAGACTAGTAAGATTTTAAATAACACAAATTTTTAATTAAACTAAAATTGATTTGGTGCAACTATCAAGCAATTTGTGCCCATTTTGAATATGTCATCAGTAATATCATTTAATAGTAGTTAGTCTTATCTAATGTCTATCGAAAGCATTCCTACACTATTATCAATTTTGGGTACCGTCACATATATATGTGTACATATTTAATTGCCTACAATGTCTTGGCCTTCTACCTATGTATATTATCATGTATTCAATATAAATATATATTGTTATCTGTGTAGATTTGTTTCATTGAATGATTCATTTATGAAATAGTTCTATTCATAAGCAGCTCATTATCTCCAACAAATGTCTATATATATATGCACAATATAAAAATAGACGTTTTTAAAGAAATAATGAATTATCACTTTCAGGCTTATTGAATTGGAATCAGCACTGTTGGATGACTGCAATGTAAATGATATCTATGCAATATGCCAAGGTAAAGCGATACCAGAAGCTCTTCGACCCGATGTGTGGCAAGTGTGCTTGGATGTACGACACAAGAGCGATCAGATGTCATTGTTCAATGAAATCTATGATTTACCATTTCAAAACAAATTACGTGAAGACTGCCAAGCGATCGTGGACCGCATCGGTAACGATGATGAGGATAAAGTCTCCGTGTTATCGGATTTGGAATCGATATTGACATTTTATTGTAAAAATCGCAACTTGCAATACGAGAGTGAAAATGGTTGGATCGAATTGTTATTGCCGCTACTGGCACTAAAACTGAATCGTTCCGATACATATAATCTATTTGAGGCAATACGTGACACCTATATACCGAAAGGCTGTAAACCGAAGGGTAATGTTTTTCATGTGTTTCGTTTACTCATACTCTATCATGATCCTGAATTGTGTACCATGTTGGATACGAAGAAAATTTCGCCAGACCTCTACTCAATGCAATGGTTTCAATGTTTGTTTGCATCTTCCTGTGGCCTCTCGGTTATACTTTCAATGTGGGATTTATATTTTCAAAATGCCGATCCATTTATGGTATTCTTTTTGGGTCTACTCATACTTATCAATGGACGTGACCAGATACTCGTTCTAAAAGATGCACCCAAGGAGGATATCCTTAAGTTCTTATCAAATATGCCATGTGCTCTGGAAACTGATGATGTTGTTGATTTTTGTTTGCTCGCTCAATATTATGCATCCAAGACACCCAGCTCGTTTAAGACAGACTTTTTGAAGGCCCTCTATGGCACCGACAATGAAAAGTGGCAACGTCAAGAGCCATGCACGGTATCACAGGTAAAGTAAATTGATTTATTAGTTACCTGAATACAATGAAATTACTTTTTTCGTTCATAGGCTCTGTGTCTGCCCGTGTCTGTGTATGAGCTTGTCGAGAATTCGTCGATTGAATTGAGTTCGCCAGATGCTGTACGCTTTTTCCTTGTAGATTGTCGCCCGGCTGAACAGTATAATGCAGGTCATTTATCGACTGCCTTTCACTTGGACTGCAATCTAATGCTACAAGAGCCGGTTGCGTTTGCAACAGCAGTACAGGGCTTACTCAATGCTCAACGGCAGGCGATAGAAGCAAAATCCCATGCAGGTGGTGAACATTTATGCTTCATGGGTAGTGGCCGAACGGAGGAGGATCAGTATACACATATGGTTGTTGCTTCGTTTCTACAAAAGAATACACAATATGTTTCACTTCTTACCGGTGGCTATATGTCGATACATGATTACTTTGGTGATCATATGGCCGACTGTCTGGAAGATCACGATGTGCGTAAATGTATTGTGTGTGCAACGAATAGCTGCGACGTTCAAAATGGCGGTGCTGCCAACGTTACAGAGCAAGTAAGTGTTGAATATGCACTTTGAATATGCAATGCAATTAAATTACACTTATGCTTTTCAGCCGAAACGTGATCCACAAAAGACCTCATCCGATTTGTTTAGTAAATTTTCGGCAGTGATGAAAATAAAATCGGCTGAAATGAAGGGGAAACTTATGGATATTATTGCCAATCCATCAAATGGTAATGTCGCCGGCGTCAATTCGCTCGCCAACGGTCAACAGGCAGTGCCAGATCGTCATGTATCGGCCGCCGAGCGTAATGGCAAACGTTATCGTAATGTGGCACCGGTCTTTAGTATTAATGATGAACATGAGGAACAATACGATGATCCGGAAACAAAAGATTCGCCAGCAAATGCTGCCACAAAATTACCAGGTGATGCCAAGGAAATTGTCACCTTGAATCACTACTTACGCTCACCCGATATTATAAACGCATTCAAATGCCAAGAAGTTCATATGAATGGCTATATGTATGATAGTCATTTGATCATTACACCGAGCCATTTAGTTGTTCTGCGTGAGTTGGGCAAGGGGCAGGCGCAAATAATTGTACGACGACCGTTGGCGAGTATTGTGAAAATTACGGCGAAGAAACGACATCGTGATCTAATTACATTCAAATATGGCTTTCCCGATGGCGATGGTCTCCTCATCACGGATATGGACCGTTTTCTGATACCAAATGCCAGCGAAGCAACTGCGATCGTATCGAAACATATTGTTCAAACGCTGGATGGTTCGAAATTGACGTAATAATATTGTATGCGCTTAAGATGATATTTTCTATTTATTCCTACGAATCGTATTGTTATTATTAGTAATGATGTGGCAAAATTTATGAAGTGTTTCTTTTATTTTTCATTCTCTGTAACGCTCCCTTTGTTTTTCTTATTCCTTTTTTTTTTACTTCTGATATTGACGTATAATAAATAAGTATAATTCTAAAAAAAACGTACATATGTGCAAAAATTGAATTTTTTGAATGAAAGTACGCTTCTAATAAAAATCAATAAAACTTATTATTTATCTTTTTATATTCGATACGTCCAGTGATTTACCAATGTTTAAAAATTTCTAAGAGAGCTAAAAAAGTAAAAAGCTTAAAAACTAGAAAAAGATTAAATGATCTTTTTTATTATAATATTTGAAGTAACAAACGCATTGGTTGAAATAAAGTCTTGTGTAATTTATAAAAATACTAAACAGAAATATATAAGATATAATCTTTTTAGAAGAAAATTTGTTTCCAAATAACAATATGAAAAATTGATTCCAATTAAATTTGATTTAGTGAATTTTACATTTTCCTCGCCTTTGTCTCTTTTTATTTCATAATAAACGTTTTATTTGATTCAAAATAATATACAGTTCTTATCAACTGGGAGTATATACAATACAATAATCATTATTTGAACTAAATAAAATAATTTATAAACAAGTACTTGAATAAGAAATACTAAAAAAATGTAACTAGTTAAAAATGTAGTGATGATTAAATATATATGCATACTTATTTATAAATTGCGCATTTTTTCTGTTTTTATTAATTTGTGGAAATTAATGTGGATTGTGAAAGAAATCAATGGTCGAGACCGAGTTAATGATACCTTCAATGAGAGAACATTGTATTTATATGAGTAAATCTCTATATTATTTTCGCAGCCTCGTTATGCATCCGCTCTCTATACGGCACTTTGCTCTTACCTTGCCTTTTGATTCCTGTATTATCATTATTCATTCTTGTTCAGTGCCCAACACTTCGATGTGGCTTTTACTTGAACATTTTCATTGAATAACATTTTTACTGCGAGTAATTGGTGTTTTACTGGTTTTTTAAATAGCTCTTTGAAACACTCTGTTTTTGTCAAAAAAAAAAAAAGCTCCGAACGTTAGTCATATACAGCATGCTCCTTCTATTTAGTCCTCGAAGGTTGATTTTCGGAGGAAAATCAGAACGCCATTATTAGCTTCCTTCCATCACTGTTGTGCTTGTTGAATTTTTGGCCAATCTGAGAAAGGACCGGTTCCGAACGGCAGAACTCTTGCGACATCACTTTTTCTGAGCTTTGTCACAGAGTTCTTTTAGAAGCGTTTCCATGGCAAATTGTTACTGCCGAAAGAATTGCCAATTGCTTGCCGACAGGTGGGTACCGTTCGAAAGCAAAATCTTTTCGATATCAAATTTGTTATGCTTCAGCCCGAGATTGAACCCACGACCTAAAGATCAGAAGGCCAACACACTAACCACTGAGCTACGGCAAGCAATTTGCATGCATTGTATGGAAAATGCAATGACAAAACTAGGACAATTTTCAAACTGTTTTCAATAATGTCCTCAGCCTTTTACACATAATTAGATTGTTCACGAGGTCTCCTAAACATTTGTGTCATAATATCAAGCTGAAGAAGGAGAAAATACTTCAGTGTCTTATTTCAAATCAGAGGCGCAAATTTATGGGTTTTTGAAGTACCTTGGCCATAACAGCCAATCCTGTGGTTGATTGATTGATAGATTTCAAACATGCGAATTTTGGACTTTAATTCTACGCTAATTATGCCTTAGCACATTGTTTATTATTATTGATTATTTTTCAAGTAATCTATGGATACAACTTTTTCATTTTATCGACAATTGCGGAAAGAGAGAATACTACGAATAATAATAAAAATAATAAATATATTAATTATTTCATAGAAATGTTCAGGAAATGTTTACTCATAGACAAATGTCACTTTTGCTGGTGTAGTTTAACATGAATGAACATAGTACCTAGATACAATGGTTTACTGAATTACATAATCTACCCTTAATAATTATTTTATCTTCGTTAATTTAAACACAAAAAGCTTTCGCACACATACACACACACACACATAGAAAAGAGCTTGATGCATCAATTGTATTTTTTTTTCCATGGCAAAAACTGAATGAAATGCAAAACTAGTACGTATCTTTATTTTATATATACGATTTTGTACCAATGCAGACATATGTTACATGTAGATAGTGTGCAATAGCTAAGGCGCATGTCCTTTTCTCAAAGCTAGCAATACAAAGTTGTTAGCAGTATACATACTCGTACATAGTATAACTCAATCTACGCAATCATCAAACAAATAAGCAAATCCGACCATCCAAGTACCTACATGTAATATAATGGGCAAACAGTAGTAGACACTACAAATGTGAATTGCTTCAAAAATTCCAGGAATAGTCATTGAAATAAAACTGTTCTTTTGGTTTTTGACAAGAATATATTCATATTCTTTGAGTTTGGGAAACAATGGTCCCAAGCTATTGAGTTTAGTACATAGAACACTATGAAGCTAGTATATGAGATATTGGTTTTTGACAATAACAAGTTAACGTTGATGACTGGGAGCAGAAAGTAGTCATCAGCTACCAAGTCCATAATATGTAAGAGTTCGTATTGGACATGAACTTAATGCGGACGTTACGTAAAAAATTAGACAAAGTGTCCATGTACATTCCACAGTGGAGTGGATTGTAAGAGAGTGACATTAATAAATGTCAAATTTTGCATACAAAAGATAGCAATACTAAACAGTTAGGCTGTCATATTACCGAATTTTATTGAGCAACACAACACAATATACGTATGTAACTAGTACATATGTATATTAATACATACATTAGTATGTACGCATTTTACATACTCATATGTATAAGACGCGATATGAATATAATTTTTATCAATGACGTACATACGAACGAACATCGAGCACGAACTTCAGCAGCGCAACAACAGCAATGAATTACATTACGAAGTAACAAACTACCGACGTCTATAGGATGGTAGGTATAGAATGAAAATGTTCCGGCCCGGCCCGGCCCGGTTGCTACCGATGTACTTTATTGCAATGCAAGCACACAAATACTTATACAACAAACAAATGAAGGTATATACATATGTATACACATTTAGTAGTTGTATGTAGGAAATGAGGACGACAATTCAATAATAAAAACTGTTGCGCCACGTATAATGTCATCAGTTCATTCAGAACATTGGAGCTGTTAGGACGACAACGACATCGACGCCGATGATAACGACGACAAGAAATTAAAAAGGAATAACGGCAAAAGGAAATTGAAAAACCAAAACTAAAATTTTCAAAAATTCACAATTTAATTAAAAATGCAAAATTATTGTGACATTCACTGACTGACACTGATATTATAAAGAACGCAACAGTGTTGTATTGGAATGTGTAAAAATTGGAGACTATTAAAACAGTGAAAATTGTACATTTGTAAAAACTCTAAATAAACAATATATTGAAAAAAAAAGTGTATCAAACAACAAAAATGCAATTCAAACAATCCCATCAGTTTAGGCAACAACGTTTGCACTTTCAAAATTTCACCGCCATATTGTTGCCAACAATGCTGCTGTTGCTATTGGTATTGACATCAATGCTGGCAACTGTTGCATCGGTGCCAACATCGGTTTTGGCTCAAAATTCTGAATTGAAAGCAGCTATTGGTGCAGCCAAAACAAATATGTTGCAAAATACTAATAATAATGGTAATAAACAACAGCAGTACAACAACAACAACAGCAACAGCAATAGCCAGCAGCGTACTAACAATTACATGAATAATATGATGAATAATATGCAACAGCAGCAGCAGCAGCAACAGCAGCAGCAGGAGCAACAACAGCTACAGCTACAGCAGCTGCACCAGAATCAACGCATGAACCTTAACAACAACAACAATGGCAACAATAACAATGGCATGCCAAAAGGTAAGTTTCCAATTAAACATGAAATCAATTAATATCGTTCACTGCGTTTAATATTGTGTATTCAATGTGTGGGCAATTTTGTAGGTGTGTCTATTAAAGAGTTGAATTATTACAATGGTCGAAATTCGTATACATTCTGACAGACATATTTTAATTTATCTTTTAAGTTTTTAGAAAATCTTTTTTTTAATTATTCTGTACTCTGTATTTTATAGCAAACAAAAATTTTTTGATTCAATGTTTTCAGAATATAAAAAGTTAAAATTTCTTTCAAAACATAGAAGTCAAGTTGAAGTTCCTATAAGTACAAGAATAACTATTGGCAAAAACTCGAAATTTGAAAATTCATATCATCTAATATTAGCTCTTGAAACGATTTAATTAGAAACCCATTCAACCATTTGTCAAAATACAATTTCTTGATAATGAATTATTTTGACCTATGATAATTTTATTGAAACTGAAAGCACTTTAAAATTATTGAATTCACATCCATGTAAATCAATTATGTGAAGCAATTTGCAAAGTTCAAATTTTAATTTTCCAAAAAATATCTGTTTTCATCTTTTTACATTCGATTGCAAAATGCAGTTCTCGCTTCATAGCTTCTGTGGCCATGTCATCATACCGGCATCTAGAAATGTTGGGTGTCCTAACAGCACTATGGTCATTCTGAACATAAGATATGAATCATTTCAGGCATTTTTTTAAGAAAACATCAAGAAATTTCTGATTTGCACGTTCCTAATTTTTAGTTTTAACATCCACTTTATAAAAGGGTAAGCTCCCTAAGAAGTGAAGGTACAAGGTAAGTGCGTATAGAAAAAATGTTGAAGAAGAAAAATTAATATTATTTATTATATATATATTTTGCGGCTCTTCATGCTATTCCTTAACAGCAATTGCCAATTTTCGATTGTTTGTCTTATCATTTTGTATGGGAGTCCTTTTGAGTGGTGAATATCCGATGTGGTGCATTTAAAAGAATTGTTGAAAAAAAAAAAATTAACGAGTGCGGGTCATACTGTTTACCCCTCTAAGGGTGATTTCTGGTCAATTATTTCTGATAATTTATGTGATTATTTGTAGATTTTCAGTTATTTAATTTTTTTTTTTTTTGTAATTTTGTATGGAAGTATCTTTAACGGATGGAGATAAGAGGTAAGTATACTCGGAGGAAATGTTAAAGAGGAAAATAAATGGGTATCGGTCAAAAGCTGCCTAGAAACTGTCGGTTTTTGTTTATTTGATAAAGATGTGCACTGAAACATTTCGGTTTTGAAGAGAACCCTTCGTTACTTAGAATAATTTCGAAAAATTTAAATGAATCGAATTCTATGTAGATTAATTTTTCGTTGTCTACTTTTGACTAATGAAGTAGTCATATATATCAAATAATATCTAGTTCCTGCATAATTTCAGGTCGGGTCAGTCCCATTTGCAAAACGATCGAAAAAGTCTAAATTTCTAGTACAGTGTTTAAATATGCCTTCGAATATTAATGACACGTTTGATACTCATCGCAACGTTTAGAATAATACAATAGATCATTTTTCCCAAATGGGACAATACCAAAGTTATGAGAGACGGAAAATACATTTTGACTAATGTATCCGAAAATTGTTGAGATGCTCTAAGAGGTTAGCTTTCAATTACAAACTGAGCATATCTATTCATTCTACTATACATTCACATCGACACAGATGAAGAATATTGTAAATATACCTGCTATACGCTTTTACGCTGGTTTTGAGACAAATCCCTTGAAAATTGTTTAAATGTGCCTGCATACATATGTAGGAGTATATTGTTGCTAGTGCTGTTGTTGATTTTCGTACTGTAAGTACGAGTATTTAGCTCTTTTGAAATTTATTGCCACTAAAATTGTTATGCTTTCTGTGCACTGTGTTGATTATAATGATGATGATAATGATGTTTTGTTATTGCTTACGGCAGACACAAACATACACATAAACTACATATATCTCGGTAAAGTACACATAAATATATGTATGTAATTACAATACTATGTATTGTAATATATATGTGTGCGTGTGTGTGTATAAAGTAGCTACAGAGTGTGTATGTACTTTACATTTTTGAAAAGGTCAAAAGTTCGCTGTTGTTGCAAATACCTGCATATGTAGTAAATATATATATGTGTATACAAACGTGTATAGGCAACAGTGTCTATAATTTTTATGTGGGTTCGCAGGTGTATTTACATACATACATAATGTCACATATGCTACGCTATGTTTGTATATACATACCACACAGAGTGTGAGAGGATGTTTCACTTAAAATTAGTTCAGCATGTTCATTAGCAAAACAACAACAATAAACAAAATTAACTAAGACTTCACGTACACGATCAAGCATTAAAAATACACACTACTATGACTACTATGTACAACGACACCTTAAAATTTGAACATTTTAATTTCTCATTTATGCTCTGTGGGTGTTTTTATGTGTATGCCAAGCTCAAATCACTTAACAACGAAAAGTGAAACAACATTAAGAATACAATATAAAGCATTACTACATGCTTAAATTATATACATACTGCTGCTGCTGCTGCTGCTGCTATTAATTAATGAATTGACAAAAAATAGAATATTCATACTATTCATAGCTAATAGATTTCAGGCTATTAATTTTCAATTCAGATAATAAAATAAAATTTAACTGAAACTAAGATATTTCAGTATTTACTATATATCTATATAAATATATATTTCTTTAGATTTAATTGCTTGAGCGAATATTTTTCAAAGTATTAGTTGCTTCAAATGCATACACCACGCGGCGTATGAGTAACTTTTAATTAATAAATTTTTTTTAAGAAAGTATTATGCTATAAGCACCAGCAATTCTGCTGTATTTCTTTTGTTTTCATAAATACAAGAATCGATTGCAACGGTTGAATGAATTGAATAACACATGTTATTCATTCAAAAGCTTTATGATAAAAAAAGGCACGAGTTGACAATATTTGAAAATAATTCATTTTTTACTGTATTGCGAAGATTTATAATCTAATATTTCATCTACTTTCTTAATTGTAGCTTACTTTTTTTTTTTTTTTTTTTGACTGACATTTTCCTTTTGGTTGTGGAATTAAATTTTTTATACAAATGCAACATCTATTGAGCGCAAAGTAAAATTTAAGACAAATTTGCAAACTTTGATACACCAATATAAATTAAAATGTTTACATTAAAGGAAAATGGAAGATATCCTCAAGTTATTACACAGGCACAGAAAAAAGGGTTTATTTAATATATATCGATTACATCGCTTTTCATAGCTAACCTAAAAAAAAAGAAATAATCGTTAAAATATCCAGAATCGTGTCTAATGAGTTGGAATTGGAGGCCCATTCATTTATTTTTCCTCTTGCAATATTTTTCCCGAACACAGCTACCTCTATCTTTATCCCTTAGGAAAGCTCCCCAACAAAACTTTTGTTTGTTCTCCTCGTTTTCAGTGTATGCATAGAGGGGTAAAAGGTATGGTATGATTTTTGCTTCTCAACATTATTTTTAACTTAATTACTCCCTACCTTTAATACTTAGGGAGGATCCCCTAATAAAAATTAACTTGAAAGCACTTGAAAATCAACAAATAATTTCATAATTAACCAGAAATTGCCGTCATTAATTCTTTCACCCCAACAGTTACCCCTTCTAACCATTAAAGGGGCTGTCCAACAAAATTGATGTTTTTATAGAATTGGCAATCGAGTATTTTATTTTTTGAATCAAATTTATACTTTTATGATTTTTAATTTTTTTGACGATCGCAAACAAAATAACAAATTAGGGAATCAAAATGAGTGAAATTGGAAGAAAATGTGAAAAAACAGATTTTTTCGTTTCTCTAACAGAGTTGACTCATGGAAATTAAAAATATTAAGTTGTAAATTGGCTCTCTGTTTCTTTGAAATGTGTGCAAAGATGTTTGTAAATATTTATCCAATCACATTCCTACATCCGAGCATAGTATCCAATGGAAATAATAAAAATGTCACTTTGTTAAATCTGCTACATTTGAATTTTAATGAAGAAATTTAAGTAAAAATAGTTCATAAATAATTTCTAATTACTAATTTAATCCATCTATTTATATTCACATAAATTGGTCAATTTGCGATATTTTAATAGCCATCTAAGAAAACATATACGATTATATGGGTCAATTTGTTAATGCGCAGCAAAAGCGATTATGGTTTATGATGGCACTAACTGCATATTTAGTAATGGAATTGAATGAAATTGAAATGAGTTGTTACCATGGTTGTTGGATGGTGTTACCATCATTACACTTCTTCTTTGCTTTCTTTGCTTTCTTCACTAAATAATCCTCTAAATGTAAGGGTACAAATGATTGTAGTAATGTGCATATTGTTCATTCTCTACAAAAATGACATAACTCAAAATTAAGATTCTTACTAATTTTCAATACCACCTAAGAAGAGATCAAACTAATATCTCTAATTTTGTGACATCAACTTAGTAATAAATATTTGACTTAGTATGCCCAATAGGAAATATTTTGGTATGCAATAATGACACTAGTGAAAATGACATTCGATCAATGACTCAAACAATATGAAAATATCGGTGAATAGCATAAAAAACTGCAAAAGTAAATACTTATTAAACTACTTAAGCATATTAACCTTACTTAAGTATATTAATATTACTTTTGTCATGTTGGAATAAATGACAACATAGTGATTTTTGACTTATGTTATTATTACAGGAAATGAGTGGCATATACATGTATAGTTATATGTAGTATATTTATTATGTTTCTTATAACTTATTGACAATATTTTAGATATTCACATGTGCGTATTATCTTACAAATGAGATTATACATACATATGTCCTCCTATATGGTAATGTATGTGTGTGTTATTATTTAATAATCATTCCAATCATAAAAAAAGTTGATAAACGATATTGATTAATTTTCATACGATTAATATGTTCAATAAAGGCTCAAGTTAAAACGAGAAAATATGTATGTATATTAATATGAAAATGAGAAAATCAACACACGGATAGTTAGATAAGCCAATACGTTTATTTGCACTTGTAAAAGTTAATAATGACAATAATTTTGTTCGAGTGTGAGTACGCGTGTATTTGTTTGCGGTTCGTATGTATATATATTTTATTAATATTATTGTAATTATTCCCTTTGCTTTCCCCCATCATCCAATTTTTTTGCTAAATATTTTTATTAATATCTATGCATATGATTGCGTGCAGGTACAAATTGAATTGGCCTGTGTATTTAAAAAAAAAATATTTATTATATTTTACAATATTATACACAAATATATTATACATAATATATATGTATTTACATTCACATACGTACGTTCATATAATCAAATATAAAGTACATGTGTATGAAAGTTAATTATCTCATATTTAGCAGAATGTGGCTTCTACTTGTATTCTGAAGATAATTTTATCGGCAGGTTTTCATAATGTACAATATAGATTATAACAATTATCGATATATACAAAGTACTTATATTTCTGTACAATAAAGTATCTATTGATATGAATACATGTTCAGTAGGAAGTATTCCGATCAATAAAATACGAACGAAAATATGAATTTATGCCAAACACAAGTTTGACTAATATAGTATAGCGAATCATAATTGAATTATTCATACAAATGTCCATGAGTTTGTACAGGTCAGGCTTTTATTTTCACTTAGATCTAATGAATGTCTGACAATTAGACAATTTTCCATATAATAGCCTTAGAAATTTCTCTAACTTATAAATATACTTAGGAGTGATCCTTCGAAAATATACAATATTAAGTTTATTTTGTTAATATATTTTCTCATTGGATTCGAAAATTAATGAAATGAATATCCACATTTTCTTTAAAGGGTTAGATGTGTTTTTTTTTTTTTTTTTATGTGACATATTGAGACAAGTTTGAAATACGAATCCATTTAGAATCTATATTATGAGGACTTTTTAAGTTTAAAATGTGTTTTTATTTGATCAAAGCTATAATTTTTATAATACTAATTGCAGGGTTTTAAAGAGAAAATTGAAATTTCAAATGCATACATACACACATACACATACAATGCATATATATAAACATTTATGCATACCTACTTAAATACTTTCTTCTGCTTCATCAGTTACCGCATGCAGCAGCAAACAGCATGACTCGGATAACTTATATCCGAGTCGCCCACGCGCAACCACACGTATACACAATTCTTGCTATCGACGAGAGCGTAGGTACATACATACATTTTTGTAAATATTTTGGGTTTTCTCTCTTTTCTACTTTACACTATACTCAGTATACTCAAATTCTCCTACAACATTTATTCGCATTCATAAGATGGTACGTACATACGTACGTACTTACATCCGTATCGTGATGTTTTTCTTCAACTCTCCCTAAGCCTGATGAGCATATAATTTCCTTCGATGGTCTTCACCGAAACGGTTTTTTTATTATATTTATATATATATATATAATTTTTTTAGATTGTTTAAATTTTATTCACATTGTTGTCATCATTTTATTCCTGTGGCTATTGTTACTCCACCACCACCACCACCATCATTATCATCATCGTCATCGTCATCTTTAATTTTGTTCTCGAATATTGTGCGGGCATGAATAAAATTGCGTAGGTGTTGTCTTCACTATAATATGAACGACAACAGCAGCAGCAAAAGCACCACCACTACAACGCGTTAATATGAAATTAAAATACATAGAAGTATAGTATAAGAGAAAGTAACTATGTCTGTATATAGAGCGCGCTAGTGTTGCAATACCAAATCTGATTTGGCGAACATAGTTGTTGTATGCAAGAGTTGTGTGTGTTAAGGACGACAAGATGCGTTGGTGTTGTTATACAATCTGTTTTGTTATCCTGCGATATATATACATATATAGTTTTTTTGTTTGTTTTATTTTTGTTTATATTACCATTAGTATTAGTGTTAGTGTTAGTTATTGGATATATTCATCGTTCTTTTGTTGTCCTTTTTTTTATTGGTTTTAGCACTAGGTACTCTATTCTATCGAACAAAACACAACAATACATTTCTTCCTTATTGCTATTCTTGTAACACACTTCATTGCACCATGGACTATTTTACACATTTTTGTGTAAAAAATTTGAATAGGCTTATCTCTGCAAAAAATATAAAATTTGAATCATTTCATGAATTTTTTCTCAAGGAATCATGAAAAAATTCTTGATTTGCCTTTAGATAGATGCCTGTATGACAAGCTTCCATTAATTTTACGTTGTCAATATTTTCCGCCAATATACTTACCCTATATCTTTACTTTTTAGTGGGACTCCAACACAAGATGTCCGAGTGCAAGAAAGTGAGATAAATTGTATTACGTACCTCCATTAATTTTTCTTTTCCAACATTTCCACCAAACAGCCTTAACCCTAAACTCCATCTCTTAAGGGAACTCCCATACAAAATAACCTTAAACACCTGAAAATCGATAATGGCTGCCGTCCAGGAATCGCCTTAAATGCGTAGAAATGTATAATCAATCCCCATTCATTTTTCCTCCTCAACATTTCCTCTGAGCATATTTGCTCTCATGCAAAATAAATATAAAAACCTGTGAGAATCTGAGAATCGACAATAGCTGCCCATGAATCGCCCTTAGAGTGGTAAAATCTATGAACAACCAACATTAGTTTTTTTCATATCCCATATTTTTCGCTATCCCATATATATTGATTTAACACCATGTCAAGAATAGGTAAAAAGATATTAATATAGAGATTCTAATGGAACATTAAATTGAAATTTTATTACAAATTTTTAGATTTTTTATTTTTTTCTTATTTTTATAATTAATTTTTGAACATTTTAAGGGACCTACTCATTTATTATTTCTTTAAAAACAACCATAAAAGTCGCTTCTTGAAGTGCCCTCCTAACATACTCATACTTAGCTCAGAAAGAGTCGTGTCAAAAGATTTCTGCTCTATGTCTAATCATCTAGTATTGGCAAATCTGCTGTATTCGTGTCCAAACTAACATGCACAATATTATTGAAGTTTATACTTTATTGAAAATTATACGAGTTTCCAAATGTTTTCGTAATATTTTCATTATTCCATTAAAATGGTAAATATTGTCGGGAAAATTTTGTATGATTTTGACAACTTAGAAAATTGCATTTTTTCCCAAGTGTCATTGAAATTACCCATAGTATTTGTATCGTATTTGTATTTTTCTCTTCTGCTTATTTTTGCTCTTCTAGTTTCTCAACCTGCTTATATTTTAATGTCTATTTTTAGCACACAGTTGATGGTTATCGGTAGTATGTGTGTGTGTTTGTGTGAGTGTGTTTGTATGTGTTTATATATGTGCATTTTGAATTTTTTCTATTGTATTGTACTTGTTTATTTGTATGCTCTTGCTTGTTTGTTAGCGTTGGTGAAGGAGTTTCTCCGATATTTCATTCATTTCTTATTTCGATGGCAAAATGGAAGTTTTTCTTGGTAATTTTGTTGTTCCTGTTGTTGTTGTTGTTCTTGCTTGTAATATTCTTCAAATATATGTATGTATGTAGGCACGTACAGTATGTACAATAAGTGTTATGTACATAAATATATCGCTATATACTCTTAGTAGCATGTGTAGGTAGTATTGTGCATTAGCAAACTTGTAGGTTCATGTGATTGCATAACAACAATTTTTTTTTTAAATTTATTTATTGTATGATCATTTTTTTTGGTTTTACACATTTTTACCTAAAATTCAGCATGCCCTACTTTTTGAAGTCGTGTATTCTATACTCACTCTCATATACACATTTGCAGCCATATGAATGTTGCTATATACATGTGTATAAATTCTTGTATACATGAGTACGATTGTGAATTGTTTGCAACATATACCATACTTGAATATGTATCCCATCGATGGCATTTGTGCGTGGGTGTTTAGAAGACAATAAAAGCTATACTACATTATATGTACTTATGTAGATTTTTTTGTACATTTTTGTTGTTGTTTAGTGTAGAATTTTCTAGAGAAAAATTTAAAAGGATTAATTCTAGCTAATCTAAAATTGTTAGACTCTAATTCTTACTTATAAAAACATTGCTTAATTTTCTGTATTACTTAGGTCATTAAAATTAATTTATAATTAAAAACTATTGAATTGAATTGAATTGAATTTTTATGGCAAAAATGTTAAATTCGATAATGAAAACTATGGTTTTATTTAAGATCAGTAAAAAGTATAGATATATAATACAATGGAGTGGAATTGTTCCTACTATGACTCACTTCATCACACTCACTCATTTAAAATACATTTTTGTATAGTCGGTACAAAATAAAGCAAACTCATATAACATCATGACGTATAAGTAATTTTTGATCAACAGTTATTATTGTCGGTTTATATGAAAATTGGTTTTACTTGTGTTTCGAATGATTAAATGTGATTTGTTTATCTTGTACATATACGTATTTACGCATAAGCTGGTATGATGAACGAATAGACACATTTGTATGTGTCACATAGACTTTGAGCATGTCTTAGAAGTAAATGGGTATTTTCTACTACATATATGCTATGTGGGAGTCAAATATTTCATACATTCAAATACGATATATTTCATAGACATATATTAAACAAATGCTACCAGCATAGGATTCGAGTCGAAAGAAAAGCGTTCAAAAACTTGCCTAGAGACATAAAGACAGTATGCATGTATGTATTCATAAATGTACCAGCTTTGAATATCAATGATAGAAATTTTTGCATATACACATACGTTGCCTATTTGCATGAAGAAGAATGGCTAAATATTTTATAATAAAAGTCAACAATGACATATGTTTAATATTTTACATACTTTTGTATATTAATAAATGGTTGAAAAGTGAACAAAAATTTCAAATCAAAATAAATAAAAACCAACAAAAAAAAATGCTAAACAATAATACTAAATAAATATATACAAACCCACTATATGTGCCTGAAGAAATAAAATCGGTTAACAAAAATTCCAAAAAAAAAAGAAATTTTTTCATTTTTCAGTTAATTTTCAAAGTAAATTCAGTTCAATGTTTACTTACACTTAGAAATGAGTACATATAATAAACACAAAACTGAGTAAATAGAAATAAAATTCAAATAAATATAATATTTGCAATAAAAACAACATATACAATAGATGAGAGAATGTCAAGTCGAATTTACTATCGAATTTCAGTTCAATAGCTTTACATTTTAAAACATGGCTTTGTATGGGACGTAGGCTTGATTTTCATCAGACCATTACCATTTTTGATGTCATCGGTGTGCTGATAAAAATGATCTTATGCTCCAAATTTCGGATTTATAACTTTATATTTTGTATGGCAGATAGTCGTTGTGTTCATCCGATTTCGTTCATTCACGAACTCATTCACTTCCTGATGAAAATCAACTTATGGGCTAAGTTTCAAATTAATATCATCATGTTTATTTGCAAAATGTCTGAAAATATATGTTTGGAACAAGGATTTTGTATGGGAGTTAGACGTTGTGTTCATCTGGTGCAAAAAAATACACTTGTGTGAGATATTATATATTGACCAGCCTTCTCATAATTGCCACGCCTCCTTATGATTCTTGCAAACAAAAGCATCAACTAAATACACCAATGCCTGTTTGAGTATAGATTAGAATAATATTTACCAATAAGAAAAGCAACAACAACTATGACGACGATGCCGACGATGAAGATAACGACAACAAGAGTCCAAAGTTAGTTCATACAAACAGAAACAAACATATGGTTGTTATTTTTGTTAATTTCTATTTCTATTTTTTTTTTCTTTTTGTTTTTTGCTTTGTCCTTCTCTTTGTTTATGTTAAGAAAATTGCTCCTTTAATGATTGCTTTCAAAATGAAATTCTAAGATAAGCAGATTATTATGTGAAATTTATTGTTCATATGGAGACAATAGTATATCTACTTATTATATTAAAAATAGATTTTGAAATGATGACAAAAAATGAACTTAATAAATTATAACTCTGCTATGCATAGTGTTACTTTAATTTAGAATGATCGAAGCTAATATTCGACAAAATCGACAAAAATTGAAGAAAAACCAACAACTTTTATAGGGTAGCTCCTTAAAGGGTCTAGAGATATATTTGGGGGAAATATTGGGAATGAATAATTAATGAAGGTCGCTCATACGTCTCATTGCGATTTCTGGTCAATGACTGTGTTATATTTCGATTTTCATGTGATTTTAAGTTCGTTTTGCAGGGGAATCCTTCTAAGGAATGAAGATAGGGGTAAAAGCGTTCAGAAGAAATGTTGAGTAGTAAAATTAGGGTCCGCCCTACACTTCACTTCAAATACCATCCGCTGGTAACTATAGGATTATTTGTCGATTTTCAAGTGATTTAACGTTAATTTTGTAGGGAAGCATTTCTAAGGAATAAAGATAGGAAGTATGCATGTTCCGAAAAAATATTAAGCAGTGAGAGCGAAATTTATATAGATGATGAGAGATGCAGGGTAAGTGAGTGAGGCAAAATGTTGTATAATAAAAATTAATTGGAGTCACTCATGCTGGGTATTTAAATGAATGTTTCAATTCTCGTCATATTTATGTGTTGTTTGTTTTTCAGGTTGGGGACGAAAGCAACATGATTTACAAGACTCTTTTTCGTGTAAATTTTTTGTTTTCCTTAAAATTAATGAAAATTTGGACATAATAGAACCCTTCAACAAACTTCTGATCAATTATAGCTCACTTTCACAGTTTCACAAAATGAGTCTACCTGAAATATCTGAGCTTAAACTTTGCAAGTGCCCATCGGTATTTCGCATAATCAGTTTGTCTTCAAAATAGCTTCAGTAACGAATATCTTATCTTTCATTAAGTGACCACACACCCGTGTGCCTCAATAGGAATATTTTTAGCACAAAATATCTTTTCTTATTCTTCTCTAATAATAATTAGAGTAATAACTTTGTTACACAAGTTGTTATCCTAGCAAACTTAAAGCAAATATTTTAGAAAATAGTGAGTAAACAAATTCTATGCAAATTAAAATAATATTGCTTCATTATGACGCCTAAAAAGTCAGGATTTTAGTGGAAATTTTCCTTGTATTTAAAAAATATTTTTTTTTACTACACCTATTATAATTATTATTACAATGTCTTTCATATTTTTTTTTTTTCTCCCCTAATACTCGCATAATTATAATAACAACGAATATGAATAAATTATTTGTTTAAAAATAATAAAAATAAGAATTCTTTAATTTTTCCATATGAATGCATTGAATGTAATAGTCGTACATACTGATAGACAGATATTCATTACTAGAGGACACCTACACATAAGCAAAATGACTTTGACTAAGAAGAAAAATTAGAAGAAAAAAATGTTTATCATGTTGATGAAGAAAAATGTTAATTTTAAATGAGAAATTCCTTCAGTTGAAAATTGTATAAATTAAAAATTGCTACAATAAACAAAACAAAACAACGAAGAGATATGTAAAGAAAGATAGAGTGAGACTAAGAAAAGAAGAACATAAAAGGATATTTACATATATCTAATGAATTCACACATGCATACATACATGACTATATATGTATAACTATGCATATATGAAAGTGAATGTTAAATATAGCAGCTTGTTTATCTGGAACAGAACATACACAGACACACACACACACACACACACACACACAACAAATATGAAGAAATAAAAAAGATGAAGCAGCAACGGTAGCACCACTAGAGTAGCAAACTTGTAATGACGAGTAAAAGAATGTTTAACTGCGTTGTAAGTGATTTTTACCACAACAATATTACCATAATAATAATAATAATAATAATAATAATAACAACACCAACAAGAACAACATCATACTTATACTACCCACTATTATTTGACATGCCAACACAAGTCAACAGTTGCTCTTCACCGTCATCAAACATCAGCTACTATCTTCATTATCGCGTATCATGCACCATCATCTACGTACGAAACAAGTATCATACATCCTCGTACCTTCTTTCTAACAATTTCTTTGCTACTTCGCATATTTATTACGCTCGCATAGTTTTTGATGCTTTTGGTTTGTCGATTGCATAAATTTTAGCTCGATGTGTTTAGGCATGTGTGTGTGTGTGTGTGTGTGTGTGTGAGTGGGTGAGTACATGTGGTGTTTTGTCTAAACAACTTGTTGAATATTAGAAAATATCAATGGGAGTGTATATTACGGTGTATCGAAGCAGAAGAAAGTGACTGGAATGGATAAGTTACTACGCAACCACACAAGCACTTTGGCACAAAATAAAATATATCAAAATCGGCCAATATACAACAAGAAAATTCATCAAAGTTTGTGGAATGTAAAATTGGAGAATTTTTTTTTTTTTTTTTTTTTGAAAAAGTTGGGTTTTACCCTACGGTTTTATTGGAACTTTATTTTAGTACGAATGTGCGCTATTTTTATGATGTGTACCGAGGTATAAGATGTATAAGACCAAGCTTCAGTTTCACCACACGAAGGTAGTCGCTTAACTAGTTTCAGGGACACCCTGTCCAATCAAACAACCATTCGATATGATGCTTAAATTCAGCATAAATACGGATTGGGCGGCCCACAGGGTTGATTGAACGTCTACATATCGCAACGAAAGCCTTTTCGCACAATCTTTTGTAGCTTTGTCGTATTTTTTGTCCAGTGGCTTGCCACCAGTTGCCTGACGAATTCTCACAATTGTGAAAACCCAAAGGAGTGGTTGTCTCACGTTGTGCTTGCGACTTTTAATTCCGAAAGTAAATTAAGAACTCCATTTTACCTATCGACTGTATGGATTTGTAATGGTCATAAATGGAGAACTTCATCAATTAAAAAATAAGATGAAATCTGAATGAGTCCGAATTCATTCATTCAGTGAAAGATTTTGTTTGACATTTGCAGGCTGTCCAAATTATTGCCAATATTGTAGAAAGCTTTATCAGGTACCGAAATTAGAGATGGCTTTATTACAAAATACTATCGGTCGGCATATTATATCCACATGCACTCTTGTGCGGTTGATAGAAGAGGTCAATAATGAATATTCAAGATGTCTTTTTTCATAAACAGAGTTGATTTGACTATCTATTTTATACATCATATATTAATTAAGTGCATACATTAATATGTATTAATTACAAATAGAACATATTTTAGTTATTTAATTGATAAAATATTTTTAGAATACTGAAGTAATTTTGTTGCAAAACTTTTCCTTTTCTTCTTAGATTAATTATAATATTTTGACTTTTAAATAAAAAGATAACGATAAGTAACATCTCTGTGCTGTAGAAATAATAAAGGTATTTGGCAGCATTGAACTTAAGCAACGTGATAAGTGTACTATGTCAAATACTTTTTTATTATTTTGCCAGATAGTTATCGAATGAAACACGTCCAATAATAATATGTCTTACCAAAAATAAGAATAGTCAGAAAAAAGTTAGTAAAAGTCGCTCCAAAAAATTGAAATTTTCAAAAAATTTCGAAATATTTTCGGAACAAATAAATATGTGCCTAACGTATGTAAATGCTGCTAGTTAATTTGAATGGGACAACTTCCGTTTGATTCGATGTACAAATGTTTGTACAGCTGCTACTACTAGTACTACTCATTTAGTAACACCCACTTTGATTTTTCTATCGTTTTTCCAACATATGGTGTTGTGTAAAAAAGAAAAACCACAAACTTTGTCAACACATTTTTTCATCGAAACAAACAAAATCCTTAAAATTTCAATATAGTTAAATTTACATTTTTTTCCCCTCTCTCCACTTACCATTATTTCAAATTCTATGTCAAATTGTTTGTGCACTTAACTACAATAGAAACGAGTGAGTACGAGAAAAAGAGAGCGAGAGAAAAATATAGATATTGTAGAGAGAGAAAATACGCACTTAAACTAGTACTGAATACTAAAGCTTTGAGCTATTTTTAGAATAACATACTTAATATATTCGACTACATATACGAATACATATCGTACATATACACTGGTATATGAGACTGTGTCTATGACTATGGCTATGTATTGATGCACATTTACACAAATACCCATACCCATACGTACATACATATGCAATTGTATGTATATAGGACATGTTTGAAAGCGAACACAACATAATTGTGAATAAGCAGCACAATGAATAGGAACATACAAAAGTGCCAGTAAGTGAAAATGAGAGTGAGGGCGCGATTATAAGCATTTTCACTTCACAATTATTCTATGTCACCATCATACAAATGCATGTAAATATAAGTGTGTGTGAGTGAGTGAAAATAGAATGTTGGAATGTTTCGAAAAATAACTTTTTTCTCAGAATATTTCATTCTAATAGGACGAAGAGGTTACCAAGTTGCACTAGGATAGTGTGGCCAATAATCTCGATCGTAAAATAGTTTCTGCCGCCAATAGAGGCATTACTTTATACGTTTTGTTAGTTCAACACTACTATTTCATGCACTTTCATAATCCGATAACCGAAAAAATCGTTTTTCAAACCACCCTAATGCATGCTGGTGTGCGATTCATATGTAACAAGCGCCGCACACTATGGTAACCTCATCCTTGAAGTACACCAACTAAATAGCAAAACATTAATAGTCTTGTTGTCCACGACGTATATATTTACTTATATTGTAAATATATGGTGTGGTCTCTCTGTGCATACATAACATATTGTCTTGTGTGCATACTATTGGTTTAATTTAGCACCCACGCATATGTTCATTTAACTTATTTAACAACGCAATATTATAAAGAGGTAAAGTTTCACAAATCTGCATATATCAGCCTTCAAATTGTATTCTGATTAATATTTTCATATAGTTCTTAACACCGAGGTTATTTGTATACCTGATATTAGCGATTCGTAAATCTTATAGATCCGTGCACGAATTTAAATATCTAAATGTATAGCTCGATTCTTTCTCCCAAGAGATTTCTTGGGAAATTTAATTTGGAGTCAAAAACTCAAACTAGTCTAAAAACGATAGCCCTTTTCGATATGATCACTTGTTCTGTAATAGAGTCAAAATTTAGGATACGTTGAATCCACAGTGGTTTCTTATTTTACTATACAATTTATCACATTTTTTCGCCATGCTAATTTAACCCGCCCTAATACACATATTCGATGCTAACAGCTCTAAAAACACATTTGGTTCTATCCCAAAATTTGCTATGGGAAGAATTGCCAATTGCTTCCTGACAACTGGCCATCATTTTTGACAATTGGTTTTTGTAAAAATAGTTTTGTTGAGTTCGTTTAACGCATTTTTATACCCCACATTCTTGGGTATAAAAGGCCTAGTGTGGTCGCGTAACACTTGTGGTTGGCCCTCAGAGGTATCAGCCGTTGGGCTCATATCCTCTAACAGCCTTAAGTCTGGTTTCGCGTGGTTCACTTGATGAACAAGCACTTTATTCTTGCTCCAACGTCACGCTCTCTTTTCATTGATTGATTGATGCCACATTCATTGAGTTGTTGCTTTCGTTTGTAACCTCCATAAGAAGAAGTAACTAATGTGGAAATACATGCCATATATTAATGATCAGAATCACTATCTGAGTCGATTTAGCCATGTCTGCTTTTCAATCCTTCTATTCACACGATAACTCCTATAGTTATAAAGCAATAAAGTTTAAATTTTTTACATAAGATTATTTTCACTAAAAACGTGATGAGCTCTAGAATTGGTAAAATTGGATAAAAACCACGCCTACCTCTCATACCAAAGTATGTTCTTGGCATACTTCGCTCTCCTTGCGCGCAAACATAGAAACATATACTGAACTGAAGCTCGGTGCATACGATTATTTTTATCAATTCCACTACACGCTGAAAGATCATTCCACTGATTGTAGTAACGGTAAAAAAAGGGGTTAACATAATCCTTAAAATTTACATTGTTGTTTATATGTTTAGTAGGTGAAAGTAAAAGATATAATACATTCATCTTAAGCCTTTACAACTATATAAAATATACGATTGTACAATTGTGTGATTGTACGTTAAAAGCACCATATTATCCTTCCTCTATGTGTGTTGACCTTTTAAGCAATTTTATGCAAACACCACTCATTATATTTGTAAACACGTAGTCAGACAAATGTATGAAATGTATAAAATATATTTCATAGAACAAAAGCCTCCCTAGAGTGATGAGTTTTAGTGAAAAAGTTACCAACCACCACATTTAAACATTCATTTGTTATTGTTATTGTTTAGTTTCATTCTAAGTAACCTATGCTCAGGGGTGAAAATGCTTATAATTCATATAGCTGGTATATACGTGCACTTTAAGTAAGAATAATAACTTTTGTTTTTAGTTATAAATGCTACGTAGAATTATATCAATTCACAATATTTTAAAGCTTTAACTTTTTCGTTGTACTTTTCTGTATTTAATCTAGCGAATTTCTTCAAAAAAAGTTTCTCACGAAAATAAAACAATTGTTTCTACCTTTTTGTGTTGTAATTTGTTAGCATCACTACTTTCCTAGTGTTACTGCTGCTGTTTACTCAGAAAATACCCAAAAGTACAATTACTTATTTTAGATAAAAGCAAACAAAATTTCTCAAGTGTGAATACAGTACATCATCATCATCAAATGTGACTAGAATGAAAAAAAAAACCCATCTACATTAGACGTATACGTGTACCTAGATGCCTACGTAAAATACCTAACCACTATTACGCATACATACGTCAGAGGTATTACGAATAATTTCAATTAATTGAAAATTTTTCTTTAACAAATGAAAGAAGGAAAAAGACAGGTATAAAACAGCTGGGTCAAATTTAGCATTTTGTATGCCATCACATCGACCAGCCGTAAAAAGAAAAAAACAAATACACCAGGCAGACATTTACAGGCCCACAAACAATAACAAATCAACAAAAGTCAAATTAGCTTTACAACTTTATTATTTCCCCCTATACAATTCCCTCCGAACGTTTATGTTTATTTGGCAAAAAAAAAAAACAATAAGAATAAAATGAAAATAAAATATAATCACCTATAAGACCGCAACATCCAAAGCCCTCCCCATAGAAAAAAAATAATAATAATGACGACAATCGCTAAAAAAATATATATATATATATATCATTTATAATAAAACGCACCAATATGAATACATGGAAACATTCGTTAATTAACTTGTATTTATACACATAGACATACTGACGCGTTTCACGCATATGTACTGAAACAGCAATGCCAATGCGAAAATCTTATTTGACTCTTTTGGATCTCGTTAACATCAAATTATTCTTATAAAATAATTCTTGTTTATAATCGAAAGAAACATTACAAATGAAAGCACGTAAGAAAATATTTGTACTCTCATATCGTATGCCATGTGAGCACCTACATGTGTTAACAAAAGCAAATACATTACTGTCGCACTGCAAGAATTATTCTCTCAATTATTTATTCTATTAGATTTTATTGTGTATTTCAAAAAAATATATACAAGAAATAATTAAAAGAGTGATTCTTGGAATTACGAGAAGTTATATGAGAATAATTTCCATTCATTTGCGAGCCATTCAAATAGGATGATCCTTTTCCGGCGAAGGACCAATTTTTCACCAAGCAAAACTTTAGACGATTTTTGTCTGTTTGAAGAAAGCAAAGTAATATTTTGATCATTTCCGAAATATGCGCATAAATCTTGAAAAATTGAACAACTGAGATTTGAAATGCTGAAACAGACGTTTTATTTTGACCTTGACTACATTTTGTTGGAAGAAATGCTAGAACTTATACAATTTTTGTCATTCATCATCATTTCACGTTTGCTATCTATCGATGTGATTAATTCATGGAATCCCTGAGTCCTGCTTCTCACAGTCTAATCGAAAAGCATTTTTCGTCAATTTCAGAAAGAAAAACAAATACAAATAAAAAATTAATAAGAGGAAGGAAAATTCTCTTACGTTTCCATAGGAAAGTAAGAATATCAAGGTGGTGATGGAAATAAGTTTTTGAAACCAGGAAATATCTGCCAATCGATATATAAATTACAACCCTGCTTCTAAATAGTCTTCAAAAACTCAGCTTTGTAAATGATACTGTTATTCTGATTTGACTCCACGTATTATTCCTTGGACATCGTTGCAATAATATATGATTACAAATAATCACAACATACACCTACATACATATCTCAATATGAATGATGGTAGAGGAGACATAGTATGCGATAGAACAATGAGAAATTAAAGGTGTTATTTTTTATATTGTCGGAATTAGTTGATATATTTACAAATGTATGTACGTCAGAGATGTCAGCAATAATTGACGTAATAATATAAAAGTGCTATATATACATATATTATACAATATATTGCATGTACTAATACAAAGTGTGGTACTATACGTACTATAACTATGTACATAGTCATATGATTTAATCCTTCGCACGCAGGCATGCTGCTTGCTTAATTTGATGATTATTTAATGCTGTTGTAGTATTGTGCAATACAACAAATACATCATACTCATATATACACAGTATGTCCCAAAAGAATCCGAACTTATTAAATGTAGAAGAAAATGCACATTATTTTTTGTTCGAAACATTATTTTTATTCAAAGTAGGCACGACCAACTAATGCATGTATAGTATTTCATATTAATTTCCGGCATGTTATTTAGCACCTACGTCATGGCTGCTTGAATGGCTGGAACATCATCATAAAACACTCCTTTCGTCGCATTCATAGATCAGGCGAAATAGGAGGGTAATTGATGACACAAATCTATTTTTTCATCAAAAATCCGTTGACTTTTTTTGGTCTTGTGAGGAGGCGCATTATCATGCAATAAAAACAGATGTTTTCCTTCTGGAAATTACGGTCTAACACGAATAATTCTCGACCACAGACGACGTAACATTCTAACAGTGAAGTTTCTATTAAATGCGATAATTTCCCGCACTTTTTCTACCAAATCAGTATGATTTTCTGATTGTGGACCACCGGACTTTGGATCTACGTTCAATATATGGCGGTACAGGTTCTATGATTTAATTTAAAAGTTCGGTTTCTTTTGGAACATACTGCGTATGAATAGAAATATATGTCAGTGTAAGTAGGTAATAATATCTACAGTCAATCAATATATTTGAATGTCAATGACAATATAATATAGATTATATTATGTGAAATGCGATAACGATGGTGATGGTTGCTGTATTGGATGATAAGAGAATAATCTAATATCTATTCGTATTTGGATTGCATAAGTACTAAAAATATCTCTCCACTTGCGTTATTCGATTTTCAAACACAAAAATATTCCCAAAGCAATCAAGTTTCAAAACACACGACTCATTCAACTCAATGAGATTTATTTTTAATCAAGAGAAATCAGAAATTTTGAGTTCTATGAAACAAAAACTGGCAAAATAGCAAATACAGCGTGCTATGGAATATAAAGCATACATCAACATTGATTTCAGAACTTCAGAAAAGCATTTTCGAGTTGAAGTTTCATAGAAAGGCTTTCATTGGCAAAACATATGCTAAGGTCAGTGAAAATACTCCTAATTTTTTTTTCGTAGGCACAATAAACACACAAACTGATGACAAAGAATGCTTTAAGAAAAATCGATTGCCATTTTTCTAGTCCCCGTTAATGTTTTATATCCATCCCTTGAAGAGGCACCCCTACAAAATTGATGCGTTTTTATAATTTGAATGAATTTTAAAAAAGCATCAATTCTCTCCACCCCTAGTAGTCACCCCTACAGGGAGAAAATGTACGACCTACAGACCCTTAATTTTTCCCTCAAATATTTCTTCGGAACGTACTTATCGCCTACCTCTAACGAACTTTTTTCGCATGGATGATGAGACAACTTAATATACATATATCGCACCATTAAAACTTGTAGTATTACGTGGTATATTTTTAAACATTTTATTACAAAATTTTAATTTATTTACTCGCACTTGCATGTAATTAAAAATTTTATAATTTAATAAAAAAATATTCATTATATTTACAAGGCGCGAATTCCACTGTGCGTAACCAAGAATATCTGTCGCATCTCATATTTTCTAGTTATTAAATTAAATATTAACTATATATATAAATAAATAAATGATTTTACTAACGCCGACTTCATTATTATAACTGTTAACAGCATTTGTTGGTATGTTTAAAGCATGAACATTGTCCATTGACACGCATTACCATTAGTGCAGTTGCAATAGCAACTTAAATTGAATTACAAAGATTTGCTAACTGGAATTGCAATTGTTAATGATATAAAGAGAGTATATATTTCAAATGGAGAATGAAAGACTACAACTGTGGCATATGACCTTTTCAACATCAACCGTGACTAAGCTGCAAAACGAGTATTATTCCTGACGCATTTTTCAAATTAATTTAAGTGATTTCAGTTGCTATTACTGGTGATGCTGTCGTCCATTTAATTCACACTTGTATACAGTTTTTAATATTTACTTTACATCATAATTTCCTTCTGCCTTTTCTTTTTGCCCTTTACACACTAATCTAATAATAATAATTGGAATGAATTAATGGTATTTTCCACACATAATTTCACACATCAACGTACCACCAATCAATCATCTCTTAATTTAAATGCAATTCAATTTTACTTCAGTAAAGCTTTTTTAATGAAAGTACTCTTATTATTATTATTATTATTATTATTATTATTATTATTATTATTATTATTATTATTATTATTGCATTATATAAAACGCATTGACCTAAATGTCAAGGACTACGATCTTTGGTGATAATATGCAATGTACCTGCAGTAATCTTATGTCATTTGCAAAATACATAACATATTATGTTGTATTATTCACTTTGCGAGACAATTAGTGTGTCTTATAGGACGAAGAAAAAGTATTCGCAATTATGTGATTGTAATTGCAATTATCTCTGATTTCTTTTGTGACTTTTAATGTACATTATGTTTGAGTAGTGTTTCTGCGTATATAACTGATGGTTACTATTAGCAATATTTATTTACTTAGCAACGCACATATGATCACTTATTCATAATATTCTTCTTCTTTATGTAAAACTATTTGTATTTACATTGAATTCACTTCTTCTTAATTACCACTTTGTTATATTTTGATTTACGTTACTTTGGCTATTTGTACATAGCAACGAATGTGTTTGATACTGGAATGGAATGGAATGTTATGGAATGTTAGAATGAAATGAAACTTACTTATTAAAAAATATATGCTTTCTGAAATATTGAATTGACTACCTTGAGCACAGATCATAGTCAATATACTAACCACTGGGGGTAGTTAGATAAGTAATTTACTGGTGCAACCATCTATGAATTATTGGAAGCTACTGTAGCAACATTAGAAAATACTAGATTACTTACTTACTTACTGAATTTTATTTTATGGCTTCAATGGTCTCAAACCGGCTAATTTTGATTAAAAGTCAAAAAATGGAGTACAGTACTCGGTCAGTTCTCGTCGAGTTACGACCGCCTAGACTTACGATAATTCGTACATTGATGGAAAAATTGCATAAAAGCATTTGAAAAATTTATAAATTTTGTATAATTTTCATTAAACATATACGAATATATCATATTACAATTGCATTATTGATTTTTGTATGACGTTCTGGAACCCAAACCCGTAAGTAAGTCTGGCACTAACCTTCATCATTGTTTTTCTTTCCCCCAAATATTGTCTTTTACTATGGATGCTTACACACAAATGCTTCAAAAATGTTCAATTAATAATTTTTATTGGCTAGCTGATCCTCTACAAGGAACAACAAATAAGCGATAATCTAAGAAAATACTAAGAATCTACTATTTTCGAATGGTTTTGGAGCGACTTTAATGTGTATTTTTTTTTTTTTTTTTTTTGCGAGTTGGCCTTTTATCCATAGGCTCACCAACTCCAGTTCGGCCAGCTCAAGAGCAACTATTTATTTATTTAAATGGTGGTCAACCGTCGACCAGTAACTGCTGATTCTTCCAATAGTAAAAATAAATGTGTGTGAAAAGAATTCTGAAAGAACTGTGTAACAAAGTCCAGAGAATTTCTACCATTCTAAAATGACCAAGAGCTGCATATTCATTCCAATACTGACCAACACACATAGCAATACTGGAAGAGCTCTAATTCGAAGACGAATTAAGAAATCAATTGGACAGATCAGAGCGCACTTTCGGAAAGGCGTGCTTCACAAGGCTTTTCTAAACGCACTTTTCTCAAATGTCTTTGAAAAGAGCTCTGTGATGAATTTCAAAGAGTGTTTTATCACAAAGTTTTTACCATTCTAAAATAATTAATACGAGTAGTAGGAAATTCCTTTCAATACCGACCAAGTTACACAGCAATACGGGAAGAGCTCCAGCTCGAAGACGATTTCATTTTTATGCAGATTTTACAAGCAAATAATTTCACAAATCAAAGCAAACTTTCGAAAAGTATTGTTTCCCCAGGCTTTTCTAAACGTACACTATAACCAAAGTTCATAGGATCACTGGGCCATCATTGGCTATAAGAAAATCGCCGACGACTGCAATCGCATGGTTTAAAGCCCACGCTGAGTGGAAATTCCGTAAGGTACTGCTGGTTTTAGAAAATTTTTTGCTCATTATCATCCTTATGCAATGTGCTATCGTTCCTCATTGTAAGATTAAAGTTAAAGACACGTACAAATTATTTTGTAGTATATCTAAAACTACTAAGCGATAGATGACGTTCTAATTGCTTCCTTTGTTCTCGACAAGTTGTTATTATTACTACTTTGCCCACTTTATCAGATGGATATCACAACCACATTGACAAACTACGTCATATTGGTAGTACCTACATATATTGGTCGACTACCAATTTCTTATTGCGTTGTCAACTCTCTGTCTAACATGATGTTATGTTCATTCATTCATTGAACAAAATATGTAAGTATATGCCATACAATGTAATTTCTACATTATAATAGCAAATATTAAGATATTGAATATGAACGGAAATTGATTTCCTGCTGTGTTCATGCACATTCATAATTTGCATAGTTTACAAAATGGCTGCATTGTTGTTGTTGTTGCTGTAATTTGACAAAAAAAGAATGTTGCTTTTAAACGCTTTTGAAAGATAATTGAATTTACTCACTATATTCATAAATATTGAATTTACTATTTGTATGCAAAGTAATGGAGCAATGCCAATAACATCTGAAAGGTAGCATAACTATAATACGAGTATGTAGTAAGTTTAGCACTGAAAGCTGAAATAAGTTAATTATGTGTGTGTATATACTGAACTCTTCATGTATAATAAAAGTGAAGGATAACAAAAAAAAAAAACTGATAACATAGTTTCCACAGTTGAGCGCTGTATATATCGTACTCTTCACTCTTCAATCAATCATTGAAATTTAATGCTTCTGATGCTGGAGAAGGAATGCATATAGAAAGTATTTTGGACTGAAAATTTTATGCAGAACCCCCATGCATAAGTATATTTCCACACATATTGAGATTAATAGGCAGCAAGTTACAGCAAGTAATTTAGTTAGTAAAACAAATTAGAGAGTTCTTAGTTAGATGCTTGTTAATAATATTTGTTCTTTGAAATATTCAATAAATTTAATTAACAAATAATTTATTCATGCAATATTGACTTTTTGTTGTCTTGTATGTACAATCATAGCATTAAAATCTGTTAAATTGTATTAAAAAAATCCTCAATATAATAGATTTTATGAACTTATGAACATCACAATTCAAAATAAAAATTATGTATGCCTCAGTTTTTATTTAAACTCTTAAACAGTCGTATTTATTTAACTATACGGTGACGATGATGATAAGTAGGATCAAGATATTACATAGAATGTCATTCAAGACGTAGTATGAAATGCCTATAATTTGATATTAATTTGTGGACATTTGTGCGAATATTTCGAATGGATTAACATACATCAATTTTGTATATTCACATAAGCCATTGTAAGTATGAGTTGGGAATATTTCTTGTTATTGTATTGCTTGAATTAAGGATTTTTTCAATCATTTTCATCACAACAATATTTCATTCAATTTCAATTGTGTTCAATCAATTGAAGTGTGATAATTGCAACCAATAAGAATGAAATAAAATTTAATTAACGTAAAGGATGGATAATACAATATTTGTATCAAAATATCTCTTTCATTTCGATTTCCACTCATGTAACTACCTGCATATTGAAATATACACAGTAACGAAGTAGTTCCTTTCTCTTGAATCCCCATTACAAATACCTATAACTTAATATAATAATTTATATGAGGGCGTTAAATTTCACTTATTACTCTATATATTGAAGCGCACACATATGAACGATTTTTATACACTCATATATGAAGTGTATACATACATAAATATTTATATTAAATTCTTGATTTTTCTGATCTTCAAAATAAACCACATTTCTAGGTTTTCCATTATTTCAATATTATTTCGATTTTATCAATAACCTTTTTATTGTTTAAGTAAATTTTAATTTATTTTACCTATATACTTGTATGCCTACACAATTTCTGTACAATCTACTTACGTGTATATAAGTGATTGAATTAAATATTGGTATACGAAAGTATAGCACAAGTGTATAGTGGTATTTATTTACTTACTTATTTCTATAAAAGTCTTCAATGCTTTGATCTCTATATTTAATAGTTTGTGGTTGTACGAGTATAATTTTATTTGCTGTGGGTTTTGATTTCTATTAAATTCCTACTTAGCATCCGCAGTCCTTTCATTTCAGTTTTTGATGTTTGCTACGATAGTCAGATTTTTACTCCTACTTCATTTACTTGTATGATAAGTAATCATTAACTCATTGACCATTTCCGATTAACTTTGTGTTGTCATGGTCATGCACATGTTTTGTGTTCATATACTTTTCTATATTAATCTTTCGTAATAAATATCATATAAATGATTGTGGGTCCCCTCTGAAAAATAAAGCGATATAATAACGATTACTCATAATACTTACAGTATAGATTCACTTCTTAGCATTGCACGATTTATTTACATAGATTGTTACTAAGACTGTTATGACTAAATTTTTCCATCGACATCTGAGGTAGAAAAAATACATACATTGGCAATTAAAATTGAGATAAAAATATGCATTACCAATTTTTCTTTTTCCTTCAGCGATAAATTTTGACCTACATTAATGTGGTCAGTTTCATGAATTTATGTTGAGAGAAGAATCATTTTTGATAACCCATCGTTTTTACATATTATTCGATTTTAATTTCGTAAAATGATGTGGATATTTTATTTAACAAACTGTTTAATAAAATATTTTTTTTTATTTATTACAATGTTGAGATTTTTGAATCTTTTTTTGAAATTTTTGTTGTTTATTTTAATATTATTTGTTATTGCATTAACTGAATTTTTTTGTTTCTAGGGTATTATTATCTAAATAACCTGGCAACGCTCTCAGAAGTTCCACAATGAACCTCTTATGACCTAGGTGCGATCTCTCCTTGAGATGGCTGCCGAATTAACCTATCATAAATGTAATTTTACCATAATACATATATTATTTTGATGCGAACGTATTACATTAGGGTTTTATGAATCTAATATACGTAGTCCCATAGTGATTCAGGCGAATGGCTTTAAAAAATTCGCATGAATGTGCTATGTACCAATTACTTTCATTATTTCTACTGTACAGGGATGTTACCTAATGTTATACACAAACGTCAACAATTTTGTATGATAATTATTCCAAGAAGAAAACAAAGAATTGTACAACAAAATTCAAAAATTCACTATTTTGGAAATATTTTATCAATTCAATAATTCGAATTTGTTCTATTTGAAATTTATACGAAAGGTGACTTCACACCAATTTTGTTACATTGTCAGTTCGTTTCTTGGTAGTTTTTTATGTGTATTTTAGAAAATTCGGAAATTTTACAAAAACAAAGTACACACAAAAACTACCAAATAACGGACTAACGAAGCAACGAGCTTGGTGTGAACTCACCTAAAATATACAATAAATAATCACATCAACTTTGTTTTCGAAAATATGCATAATTGTTGTTTTATTGGCTACAGCTTCTTCAAAAATGTTGCCATTGCTATTGTTATTGGTGTTGTTCATTTATTTAATTCTACATATTCTACGATAAAGGTGCATTATTATTGCGATTTTAACAAGTAATAGCTATGAATTGCCATTAAAGTTCAAATAGGTATTAAACTTTATAAATATATTTATACTTATACTCTCAATAAATCAATGTTTTAATACACGTTTCATCTTATTTTATGTTGAGGTTATTTTCAGAAATACCTATCCTTCATATCAGACACGTTTCAAATTAAACAAACACATGAAAAGAGTAAGAATAATAAGTATAATAATAAGATAAATACGTCATTCAATCATAAAATTATACAATTACATACAACAATAATTATTACTTAGACAATTCTATTTATTCAGTATTCACACAAATACATGCTTGTAGAAAAGTGAATATCATTCTAGGACACAATTACATATGTACAAGACTAAATAAACACAAGTATCCAAACAAATATACATTCATTGAATTGAATTTTATTTTTAACTTTCCATTGAAAAATTGTCTAAAAATAGCTAGCTCATTTCTGTACAATAGATTCATCATTATTCTATTTCATTCATGCTACTCCTGTTTGTATATACATAGTTTGTAGTACGTCATACACAATTACGATTACCTACCGACAATGAAAATGTTTTACATTCCCAATCAAGGTGTATGAGTATAAGAGTCCACATCCATACATACATACGAGTATACAATTTTAATCAAATGACATTTGTTGCTGACAAAAGTTATACTTTAAATATGTGGTGGCACGATATAAATTGACTCCGCGCTCAAGCACAAATCCACACGCCATCAATATAATGGCAATAATATATGTATAATATATAATAGAATAAGAACAAACAAATTATTGCGCCACCAATTATAACAAGAATAAAGAAACTAATTTTATATACAATATACTCGCTATATTCAATGGTCATGCAATGCTAAGGCTACCATTAGGATTATTTAATGTATGGTACTTAAATATATTTTTATAATTGGACTAATAATAAATCGACATAGGAAACTGTAGGGGTGTTAAATACGACAAAATATCCATTTATGCGATATCAATTTTTCAACTTTGATTATAAAAAATATTATTATTAAAGACATTGCCAATATAGCTCTAAAAATAAAAACATCAATTTTGTAGCGGAATTCCACTAACGGGCAGGTTGTAAGAACATTTAAAGGAAATATTGGAGCAGAAGAACTAATGATGGTTAACGCTCTAAGGGCGATTATGGAACTATTATTCGATTTTTATATATTTTAAGCTCATTTTGTAGGGGGATCTCCTTAAGGAAATATTGGGGCAGAAAAATGAATGGGGGTTGGATTTATATTTCACCACTCTAACGGCGACTTTTGGGCAATTATGAGATTGCCAAATTTCAGGTATTTTTAAGTTCATTTTGTGGGGCAGGATACAGAGCAGACGAAAAACTAATGGTGCCGGGTTATATTTTTTATCCGATTGATCGGTGAGATCGAATTTTATTGTAAAAAAAAACTTCAATTTTTTACGGATGCCCCCTAGGAGATAAAATAAAAGTAACTATTTGTATATATTTTATATATTGTATAACTATATTGTAAATTTTGTGCTCTTAACTACACAGATAACGAATGATTTATTGTCGAAAAGCATCGATTCGTTTTACGTCCAACTTTTATGTGACGAAGGGAGTGTGGAAAAATATCCCCTCTATAAAATAATGTGTTCACTAAAAATCTACACCGATATTCAGGCGCATTTGTTGGCCATTTCAGAAAGTTAATTTATAAGGCATTCATTTGGAAACAGCTTCGCAATGGTGTTTGTGTTTTATCGAAAAAACTTTTCATTCTTTATTTTGATGCGAATGAAGAGATAGAATAATACTTCCCTGAGATTTTAAGGGCAAAAAATATGAACGCGATACTTCAAAATTGTTTGCATTAAAGTTAACTTTGAAAGTACATTAAGTTACGTTATTATCTTGACACTAAACGATAGTAATGCCGTGTATTAAATCTACTGCCAGTGAGAAAAGACCTTCTCGAAAATGTCGGACAAAGTCACATGATTTTTTTACCATTATGAAAATCAGAAATGATCCCTGCTCTAGCATAAAATGTCGGCCTTTGTGCGTAGAAGATCAGGAATAAACACACAAAAATCCCTTTTAAAATAAAACGAGATGAGCCTTTTTGACATTTCCAAATCCACAAACGAATATTATTAATAAAATATTATTGAACAATTTGCTATATACATAAAAAGCCACTTATCGACTAATTTACAAATTGATATTATTATATTGAAATTATTTCACAATAAAGGGTAAAGGGCAAAGTAATGAGAATAATAATTTCTATAGTAAGAAGAATAATATTCTGAATTTCAACCATATTGAGTGGATAATAAATATCATTTAGAAATTATAACGTTCTATTATTTTAACCTTTATTACTTTGTTATTTTTTGGTAGAAGTCGTCGTCGTCATCATCATCATTATCATCATCATCATCATTATCATCGTTATCATACAATAAAAACACTCATATAATTAAAAGCCCTTTTAATGTGACATTTCAATATTGAATAGAAATACTCATAAGTAGATATATGTACTACTGTATATTTGCATATACGTTATTGGAAGAAAATAATCATTTTTATGGCATTTAACAATTTTATATTCATATTTATATGTACATATACATATATGGATTGGTATGATATTTCTGTTTTATCATATTCCGTAGAGGCTTTTAGAGTAATTATCTTAAAGGCAAAAATAGCTTATCCTATATACCATATATTTATATAGAAATAAGTATGTAAGCACAATGTTGGAAATTTCTATAAACTAAGCAATATTTTTTTTTTTTTTTTAAAAATTGTTTTCAATAAATAACATTGCAATTGTATTGTACCGAGTTGTTGTTGAATCGTCATTCCAAAGTAAGAATTTTACTCTTTGATTCATTCTTGAAAGCGTTCTTATTGTTGAACAAGGTTTTTTGTGCATTTTTAGTATAATTTTTAACAATAAATCTCTTTAGTAAATTTCATAAAAGAAATAAAATTTATAAGAGAAATCAAATAAAATATTATTGCATTTATATAAGTTTCTTGCATTGCAAATATGAGTACTCGTAGGCGAAAAAAGAAAATGTATTTTTTATTGAATTATGCATACAAAAGCATATAAAAGCTTTTACACTATATAGTACAATATATTTATGTAATTATGAAATTTGGAAGACTGAACTGTTGCATGCCTACAGCATTCATACGAGTGACATTTTTAACACGTCACTCCACGAGATATCCGCGATAATAATGTCATAATTTTGTGCGCGATGATAATAGGTCCATTTGCTAGTGTTAATTCAATTTATGGCACATTATTACACAATTTTTCCCTTATTTTTATATACACAATGTATATTATTTGATTTAACTAAAATTATATTTTCTCTGTATTTATTATCTTTCACAGTCAAACGTTCTTTTAATATACTGAAGGATTCAATGCCAAATGCTGTACCAGCTACAAATGGTGGTAGTTCATCTCAAAATGTTGGTGTAGCTGCTGCAAAGAAATCAAGTCCCGAAATTGTACCAGCAACATTTAATGCGCCCGCATCATCGTCACAACCCTTCTCATCGGTATCTTCAAACAATTCACCAAATGGTATGGGCGGTGGTTCTGGTAATGGTGCAACTGCCGCCATTCTATTACCAAGCAGTAATGGCGATTTTATAAACTCAGCCATAGCAGCTGGACTAACAGCAGCCGCTGTTGAAGCTGCCGCCGCTGCAAATCAACGCGAATTGGAGCAACAACAGCAGCAACAATTGCAACAACAGGCGCAATTATATGTTGATGATTTGTATGACAGTCGTGCTGATGCTGAATCGGCTGGTCCCTCAAATCTTCTACACAAACGTGGTATTAATTCGCAACAGTATTTATATGGTGGTGGCGGCAATTTGGGTACTGGCTACAGTACTGGCAATTATGGCGGTGGTGGTCCCAACTATATGGGAAATAGTGATTATTACAATAATCCTTACATGTCTGCTGCTGGTGGTGCTGCTGCTGCTATACCAGCATCATCCGCCAATGTCGGTGGATTGTCTAATGTGCCCAATGGTATTTGGGCAGATGAACTGGATCCAGCTACTGTCGTCTACACCGATTTGCAAGATTTAGATGATTACGCGCCAGCAACTAGAGGTAATTGCAACTTGGTTTTTTTTTATCAAAATAAATTTAAAGATTTTCCTTTTGAAAAATACTATCTGAAAACTTTAAATATTTTCGTTATCCATAAAAAAATTATTCCATAGAATTCATAATTATTTTGACTATCATTTCATTCAATTTTACAAAACATTTTGTACACCTATCTATTTATAGTATCCTCGTATCGTAATAAGGCGTATGATAATTTACAAAATCTACTCAATGCTGAAGCCTATTTGGAACCTGTGGTGTTGCCATTACAATATACAAATCGTTATTATGGCGCCGCTGATGCGGACCGCAACAAGCGTTCAAATTTGAATGTATACAACAACAACAAGTACGCTGCTGACATGCGGTAAGTCAATGACTTTTAAATAACTTTTGCCGGCTTTTCCATAGAAAACCACAATCTATCATAGAATTAGTAGGAAATATTAGAAAGTAAAAAACTACTAACAATACACGTACTAAATACTAATAATAATTTGCATGAAATAATAATGTTGATGATACTCAAATAGAACAAAGGATACTTTCATTATTATACTTACTTGGCTGTTGTTTAGTCGGTACAATACATATCGTGTGGTGAATATGGGTGTGTATTTGCTTTGTTACTCTTCAATGAAGACGTACGTCACAAGATTTCTGTATATGCATTAAGGTGAATCAGCGAAAAATATGAAATCTAAATTCTTTCAAGCATTACTTCCAAATTTGGACACAATTACTTGCACAGTTTTTCACAAAAAACCCAATTTTGTTGGGAACTCCTGAAGGGGGAAATGTTAATGGTGCTTGGTCAAACATTTCATTGCTTGAGGTGAGAGTCCTCAGCTTTTACGAAATTATTTATAGATTTTTACGTATTTTTGGAATCCTTCACTCCTTAAGAAGTGGAGATAGAAAGTAAGAATGTCCATTTATAATATTGGTTAGTAAAACTGAATGAGCGGAAAGATGGGAGCGAACTTTAACAAAATTTAATCTTCAAAATTACCCCTCCAAAGTATTTCATTCGAACATACTTGCGCCATACCTACATATTTCAAGGGCGCTAACATACAAAAGAAAAAAAATACCTGGAAATCGATAAATAACCACATAGCTGCTCAGAGAGCGTCTCTGGAATGGTAAATGCCTAACAGATCCCCATTAATTTTTCGTTTCCTACATTTTCTTCTATCACACTTACCCCTCTTGGAGAAACTCTCATACAAAATGAACGTAAAAGCATCTTAAAATCGACAAATAGCGCCATAATTGCTCAGAAATTGTTCCTAGAGTAATGAAATGTATCACTCGCCAACATTTTCTACAAATACACTCACCTCTTCTTTTTTGAGGAGCTCCCCAACAAAATTAATGATTCTGTAACGTATGTGAAAACTCAAAAGTAAGCTGCTCCGAAACTGAAATTTCTTTTTGTTTCCTTGGGTGGAAACCTTTTGAAATTGACGTTTGAAAATTTTGATCCATATAATTTAATCCACCTTAATGTACTTATATTCAGGATGTGCAGATTGCAGAACAGAACAAAAAAAAACATATTAAAATACTTTTTGTTAACCTATTTAAGCGCAAGAGGGTGTGGTGTATGCGTCTTGCTAGAAATGAAATATGATTTATGTATGGCATATTGCAAGTGAATAGCACCACCCACACAATTTCCATGACTCGTGAAATACTTTCAAATTTACACGATAAAATAGTAAAAATTGCTAAATATTCGAAAGCTTTTTTAAAGATTTTTATAGTTTTTCAGAGCCCAAAAAATCGAGAATATATGTATATCTCTGTCTGTCTCATCTCAAATAAACAAATGGATAACATTGAACAATTTTTGTTCAAAGTAATAAACTAAACGATGATGACTATAATCTTAAATTCTACACTAATACATCAATACTATGACTTTAACCAAATGAAATAAATGGTTAATAAAAGAAAAACTGCTTAAAAGCATGTTTCTATGTATTTATATACGAGTGTATATACGAGTATGTTAAAACAAATTGTTTTTTTTTTTTTTTTTTGAAGATAACGATGACACGCCTACACAAAATGTATTTATCGTTAGATATATTACGTATGTGTGTTTTGCATATTTAAGTACAATTTTACGAGAATACACATGTTTATGATTTTGCGAATGTCTAT
Organism: Megamerina dolium; assembly: GCA_963854835.1. NCBI lineage: Eukaryota > Metazoa > Arthropoda > Insecta > Diptera > Megamerinidae > Megamerina > Megamerina dolium. The sequence goes on along the minus strand of OY978529.1, from coordinate 69,489,678 downwards.
GAGTATCTTGTTTATTCTCTTTCATCTGTCAAACTTTTCATTCTTCAAAAGAATTTTAGTTTTTTTTCACCTTTTATATTTAGATTGTGTTCAAATGTTGGAAAAATTCCATTCCACCTTATTTGCGTAAAGAAGGAGAGTTGACAAAACTTTTATTTCTTTCAAAATTCTGACTAAAAGAGGTAAAAATTAAAGTTGTGCGGTTTCTTTACAGATTAGAGTGCTCTTTACCCGCAAACTTTTGTTCAAATTAAATGCGAAAATACATAATCATTAAGATTCCAAGTTTCCAAGTCTCACTTATCGAACGAAAAGTTGCCGAATCATATGCGATTTTTGTTATTCAACTTTTATTAGATGAAACAAAGAAAATAATTCCTCCTCAATGTGCTTCCAACACATGTAAAATATGTATTATCTAATTTTTTGTTAGCAATTGTATTCAGCGATTCAAGCAATTCAGTACCTACACAGTATGTATGTCCCAAAAGAAAACGAACTTCTGAAATATAGAATAAAATACACATTATTTTTTGTTCGAAACATTATTTTTATTCAAACTATGCTCAAATAGAGTCAATATAACGTCAATATAACGTCAATATATCAATTTCCGGGATGTTCTTCAGCACCTGCGTTATGGCTGCTTGAATGGCTGAAATAACATCATAAAATGCTCCTTTCATCGCAGTTTTAAGTTTGGCAAACAGAATCAAGTTGAGTGGTTGATGACACAAAGCTGCTTTTTCATCAAAAATTCGTTAATTTTTTTTGGCCTTGTGCATAATGCAGGAGGTGCATTATCATGCAATAAAAACAGCTGTTTTCCTTCTGGAAATTCTGGTCTAACACGAATAATTCTCGACCACAAACGATGTAAAACTTGTAAATAGTATTCTCCATCAACAGTTTCACCTTCTGGAACAAATTTCTTGTGGACAATAACCTCTAAATCATAAAAACCTTTGAAACCACTCATAAACTTGGGTACGAAACATACAATCATTACCATACACTGTTTTCAACAGTTCATAGGTTTCAATAAACTTTTTTTTCGAAAAAATTTAATATTTGCTCTTTACTCCATTGTATTTTCCTGTGTAATTTTCTAACCTGTCAACCGATTCGCATGAACTTGGGTGCGTTTGAAAGAAGAAAGATGTACCTTACAAACTCCATCAAACGTTCAATAGATGACGGTATAGGTTCGATGATTAAATTCGACGGTTAAATTAAAAGTTCAGTTCCTTTTGGGACATACTGCGTATGACTCGCACATTAATTTCTATTCAATATGCTGTTCGAGGATAACACCATCAAAATATTCAGTGACTGCTGTAGTTGTGATGGCACGTTTTGCTCGTTTAATTTACTCATCACAGAGTTTTAAATATTATAAATAATGAGCACACATTAACAGACTTGTACTAATTATCTAATGTAAAAAAAAAATAATAAAACCTAATTAAAAATATATATAATTAAATATAACTTCAACAAGAAAAACAATCAAATGAGAATCAACAACAAAATGCGAATATATACTTCATAACATACGCTTCCACTACATATATAAATACTTGTAAATATGGAAAAACATAAAGTGTATCTATTTGTTTTTCTTTTTTATTTGAATTTTTTGAATTTTTATTTGTATTAGTTACGCCAACGCACTATTTGTTACTATGTACGAAATAAGTCATTATTTTTTAAAGTGGTACAAGTCGATTTTTGTTTTTAAATTAAGTTAATAGTATTAAACTTATATATTAAATTTGGATCCCTTAAAAGTCATCTTATGGATGTATAAAACATACACATCTTATGTAAGTACATAAGAATGTGTGTGTAATATGAATCAACCATATATATTCATACATATGTCAATTAATTCGAAGACACGCTTTTTATCTTCTCACTCGTAATGCATAAATAAGAAATTAATATTAATACAAATATTGTATGTTATATATACAGGGTGATTTTTTGGCAACTTTCTTGTTGGCAACACTGTTTATGGCAGCTCAGCTGTTTTCGTGTAACATGTTACTGTCAAACATGATCAGTTTGGTTTATAATTTAACCATGAAACGACTTACAAATGAACAGCGCTTGCAGATTATTAAATTTTATTATCAAAATTCATGCTCGGTTAAGAAAGTGCATCGTGCACCTTCTTGTGTTCAGCGACGAAGCACATTTCTGATTGAATTTAGAGAGTATGTTAAAATTGGACCCAGCGTATGAACCATTTGAGGCGCAGCCACGGTCAACATTTACATGAAATCATCTTTAAACATTGAATTATCTAGATCGTTCTATCCACTCAAATCCGAAGGCTCTTAAAAAATCACCCTGTATATATCAATATACATATATACACATATATTTTCATACTAATTAGAAGCACACAACTACGCAACACTTATTTACAATCATCATAATTACTACAAATACTGTTGAATTACAAGTGAAATTATTTGAGTTTTTGAAAAAAGATTATTTTCTGTGAATTAGATTAAATGTGGACTCATGAGTGCTTGCTCGATTTTGTTCTACATAAAAATATTAATTAACGCCCGAAGACATTCATATGAATAAGTTCGTTTTTTTTTTTATTTAAAATCGCATAACTTTCAAGTTTCGGATCCTTCTGCAGCAAGGCCGCCAATCTGATTTCCAGTCCGGTTAACTCAGCTGCATTTTTTTTTTTTTTTTCGTTTTCCTTTGCCTCTCGTTATAATTTAAGGTCATGGAGGTAGATGCCAATCTAGTCCATAGTTATGAAACGATCCACAAAATCCTTTTCATCTTTTCCAAAATCTGCAAATGGTGCAGAGAAAGTCTCATTCGAATGTTTTGTTGTTTCATTGTTAGCGAATACGGCACCCATTATGCACAAAGATTTTTGAAACTCAGACACCTCTTAAAACAGTGCTCGCACTATCTAATGAGATGGTTAGGGTTTTTGTTAAATCTCTCTCGGTCAATCGATGATCTTCAAAATTATGTACTGTATTTTTACTATGACACCGCTGGTGTTGATACACTTTTTGGACATACTTCATGTGGATCACCTTCAATGCTAGTACGACCTCTTTTTTAAGGAAACCACACCACTCATCGTGCAAACCATTTTGAAGATTTCTGATGGACCAGATTCATCTAATACATTTCGGTATGAATTTCCATTGCCGTTAAGCCTTCTTTTCAAATGACTTGTAATCAAAAAATTAATTGAAGAGATCGAACTGTTATTTATGGAATTTTAAAATCGAAGTCGATGTATTAGTTTTAGGTTTTGAAGTTCATCATAGATATTGTATATTGTTTTAATCAATACCATTATTGTTGTGACTTCATTTTACTAGCCAAAACTCATGAATTTATTCTATTTAATTTGCGCGTACTGTCTAATTTGTACAGAATTTTATGAAGCATTTTATTTTAATTAACATTTCTCCGTTAAACTTTTTACTTCGTTCTTTTCTTTTGTACTGAAGTTATTGTTCTTTTTCATTTTTTTACTAAACATATTAATGCGACATTATTCGCATAAAAATTAATCGATTCCTTTTGCACCTTTTTTTTTACCTTGTTAAATACGTACTTATTTCTTATTCTTTATTCTGACCTGCATACATGAAATATACGCTCAAACACGAGTACAGTAATATCTCTAATTATGTGGGAGAACATCACTTAGTCTCTATTTATGTGCTGAAAATAACATTAATGTTTACGTAATTATTGTTCAATTTACGTAGTTAGAAACAAGATTTTAACACGATAATTCCATCTAATAAAACTCTTTGTGCAATTAACATTGTTCTTCTTCACAATGATTGTGAATTTAGTCTTATTTGGAAGTATGGAAAATATTATTTTTATATTAGAATTCACCTTATAAAAGTTAACTGTACAAACGGCACTGTGTTTCTTTATATTATTTGCGAATTCAACCTTATCTATAAGTGAGTTTTTATATTAAAAAAAAGTGCTGATATTACATATAATTAACAATTGTAATTGTAAATAATTCATATAATAAGAATTCGCCTTCTTAACCCTTTCGTGGGCTTGTCCAATATATTGGACAGTAATATATATTTGCTTACGTGTAAACATAAAATTTAAGTTCTGTTATAAATAAGTTCTGTTATACTGTTATAATAATTATCTTTGAAGATTTGTTAGAGATGTATAGTTTTCGATTTATGTAGGTGCAGCATTTCCAATTTCATTCGTTTTCAGAACAAATTCCATTATAAATCGAGACAATACTGTATTTATATATGCTCTTCACTGGTATTTTGCTGCTCCACCGATCATATAATATGTACGAAGAAAACAAATTAATATTCGCATTGATGTCCTAAAAGCGTGAAGAAAAGTTGAACAGTGTGTATCGTTCAATTGTAATTATGTATTACTGTTAGTAGCACAAAACATCATAGAATTTGCAGAAATGAGCAAATTAATAAAAGTATAATAATTAATGTTATATTCTTTGTAATTGTTACGTCGGATCTATGAATACAATTATGAACAATTTCTACCAATTATTTAGATACCCCATACATTTATCTGCCATATTATTAAATGTGATAAGTTCCCTGGACTGGCATCTATACATTCTCTCGACTGAAACCTATCGATATGGGTTACTACAGTAGAAGAAATGTGATTTTTAAATCAGTGGCCTATTAGTGTATATAAGTATATATACATTACGGAATTCACTCACCCTTAATTCATTTAAAAGCTGCATCAACGAGGCTGCACTCTTTTGCTTCGAATTCGTTAAAGAATGACAGACGAACCATTCATTATTCTCAAAAGCTTAAAATTATCACATTTTCGCAATCAGTAAAGAGTGGGAATTGAAAAATATCAACCCCATTCTTGAAAGGCTTAAAAATATGATGAATTCATTCAATATTGTAATTCTCTTAAACTCTGAAATATGATATTATTTATTACCATGAAAAGCATAGCTGCTTTGGAATAAATCCCATGGTGTTATTATGAAGGTAGAGCAACTACAAAAAATTCCTCTTGGATGCGCCATATGTCAGAAACTGGCTTCGTATAGTGTCAAGCAAGTATGTTTTTTGTTTTTATTTCAACTTCTTCTTCTTCTTCTTCTTTTCACATGTGTTTGTTGTTGTTTTATTTACTTTTTCTACTTCATTCATGAGAACTTTCCCCAATGGCTCTACCTTGAGTTACCATACCACGACAAAACCAATCAGCTGTTATTATTCACATAAATAAATTTTATGTAACTCGCACAGTACCCTGGAGCTTTGTATTGCATATGCAACAACGCCCAAGATTTTCCCCTCTTTTCTTGAAGTAGTCTGTTGAATCGAGCTGCTCAATTTATATACAAGTTAATACAAATATGATAGAAAAAAATTTGTCATATAAAATAGCGTTTACAACAGCTTGTTGAGGCTCGTACTGTACTTCTGGTGACGACTTTAACATTGATGCCTCTAACGCAGACTTTTCTGAAATAGGACTATCAAACCAAATATCGGATAGTTCTTCCCATTCTTCAACGATGTGTTGACTTTGCGATGAAGAATTCTCACAATCAATTGCATTTTCATTTTCTTTTGAACACATTTTTCAATTTATCTCACAAGATTCGCTTTGAAGAAATTCATGTTTGAAAAGAAATTAATGGATCATTATATAAATAAATATGTGGCACTTAAAGCCCCAAAGGACTCATTGGCGGAGCTTCTCTTCCATTACTGTTGTGCGTCTTAAATTTTTGGACAATATTATTTTAGCCGGTTCCGAACGGCAGAACACTTGTGACATCACTTTTTCTGAGCTTTGTCACAGAGTTCTTTTAGAAGCTTTTTCATGGCAAGTTGTTACTGTCGGAAGAATTGCCAATTGCTTGCCGACAGGTGGGTACCGTTCGAAAGAAAAATCTTATCGATATTAAATTTGTTATGCATCAGCCGGGGATTGAACCTCGACCTACAGATCAGAAGGCGAACACACTAACCACTGAGCTACGGCACCCACTATATCATCATTATATCTACTTATTATACGTAAATATGCGTATATATACGTAAAGTTCTTCAAGGAGGTCAAATTACCAGGAAGAAACACGCTAGTCGTTACTTCACAATTTATTAAAAAGATTACGAAAAAACAATAAAAAAAATTGTAATACGAAATAAAACTTCTATAATTTTTGCATTTAATACTTTCTTTATATTTAATATAAACCAATGGCAATCCAGAAATGAAAAATCCAACAGCCATACAGATATTTTGTAAACAACAATACGCGAAGAAGAAGAAAGGCTGTCAGCTAGCTACTGAATGGATATCGCCACTCCCATTCTTTTAAGGCTGCAGCCAATTGCTGCTGCATTCATTAAAATTTCAATTCTGTGTGAATTCTTTAGGTTTTTCAATTCATGAATTGAAAACGAATAGAACTCATTCATTTTTATCAGCCTAAAGACTTCACACACTGAATGCTTAAAAAAAATGAGTTCAGCTTTTCAAAATTTAAATTAAAGAATTAAAAGCGAAAATGACTTCACACTTTTACAGCTCTGATATACATATATACAAACGTGCATTAATGAAATAATTTAATTTTTGTTTTAATTCTCTCATTAGACTTTATGCACATGTTGTCATTTTTCAAATTAAATTATTTAACTAAATAATATTTTTATGTGTTGGTGGTGGTGGTCTTGGCCATATTGGTTGTTTTGTGTGCTTGTCACAATCAGTATTGCGTTGGTGTTATCGCTTTTGTGAAATGAAAAATCCTTTTAACACATATACGAGTATGTACATATGTATGAACATTTGTGGTTTCGTATTGAAAATATTGATTAAAAATTAAATATATTTTCCGCTGTTTTTTTTTTCTTATTTATTTTTTCATTTTAACCACAATTTAATATATTTGTTGTCTAACTAAATAAACAGCTTTAGGTTACTTGAGGTCAAGGTGCGAGTAAAATGGTTTACAAAATATTTTAAATAGCAAACAATTTAATTTATTCGTTTATTCAGAAAATTACATATAAATAAATATTTAAAAAATATAATAGTAGAAATGAAATCAAACACTTTTTCATAAATACATAACATACATAAGTACTCTTAAGTATTGATAATCAGACAAAATTCCGGATGATTGTAGGCTTATGAAATCAATTTGCAAATACTTGATACTAAAATATACAATATCGAGTATCGATAATCCCATCGAATTATAGTAACAATATTTTTTTTTTTTTTGTCATACAAAATATGTTCAAATTAGCTGATAGGTGATTTTCTGTCAATTTAGGTAGGCATAACTATTTTATTTTATTTCACTGCTTTTGGGAGCAATTCCTGGTTAAGTATGGGATTATTTGTCGATTTTCAGGTTCATTTTATGAAGGAGCCCCATAAAAAGGAAGGTAGGGAGGAAGTATAAGTGTAGCTCATACGTTTCTCCGCTCTATGGGCGATTCTTGGCAAATTATGGCGTTATTTGTCGGTTTTCTTGTGCTTGTAAACTCTTTTTGTAGTGAAGCCTACATAAAGACTGAAGATAGGGATAGCAAAATTGAATTGGAAATGTATGACTTTTTACGCATTCTCTAGCGCATTCAATGTGATGTGAGCCAATATGGAAAAACGTCACTTTTGCAGGAGAGCTCCTAAATGGAGTTGAGTTTGGGAAAAAATATGTTCAGAAAAAATATTAAATACTAAAAATTAATTGAGGTCTGTCATACATTTTAACCTTCCAGGTGCGCTCTGGGAGCAGTGGAAACGAAATCTATAAAAAAAAACATAAATTTTGAAGGGGGAGCTCCTCTAAAAGATTGAGAAAGAGAATATATGTATATGCAGAAAATGTGTTGAGAAGAAAAAATTTTAAGGGTGACGATCATGTCATTTAGCTACCTAGATGCAAATCAACCCGGATTTGAATTTCAATAGAAATGGTAAACAAGACTTTAATAACCCTGATATAACGCTTATGGGCGGAAGTGTTGAAAGTTATCCGATTTTGTTGAAATTTGGTTTACACATTTGCTTGACATAGAAAAAGATAAATCTGTAATACAATATACTGAAGAAGGGTCCACAACCCAGCCCAACATCCACAAAAGCTTTGGGCCTCCGTTGGTTCAATGGGTGAAGAGAGAACATCCGCACTATCAGACTTTTAGATGCCAATAGAGTATTATTAGCAGTGTCCAGCCAAATATTATCTTTTACTATCACATTTCTAAGAATCATGCTCCATGTTTCATGAAGAAATCTTATCAAAATATTCTTGAATGCATTTCCCCTAACCTTAATAATGATGTTCATGTACATTTTTCTTTCTCCTTTAGCATTAAACGTGATACGAAATTAACTCCAGCCGATATGTTGGCATTGGTGGCGCTCGTTGAAGCTGGTGAACGTGCACGCAAGGATACTGATACAGATACTGGCTACATGTATCCAGCCGCCGAAACAGCATACAACAATCCAAAGAATTACAACTACAATCCGAACATATACGATTACCCAACCTCAATGGATGATGCTGACTATGGTGGCGCTTGGTTAGAGCCAGCTGTTGTCGATTATTATGGTGTACCCGTTAATATGGAGACAATGCCCAAATATGAAATACAACGTGAACATAAACATGGTGCTGGTGCAAATGCAGCTGGAAATCGTAAGTTTTTAATAGAATTTCATACGATATTTCTCATTACTACATTATATTTCTTCTTCATAGGTTATAATACAAAACGTTTTATGGTGGCCAAAAAGAAACGTTCTATGGGTAAATTTTTAAATGAGCCAATCTCTAAGCCCAGCATCAGCTATGGCAATGGCGAGAAATATTATTAAAGAGAAAACTAATGAGTTATTGATAGAAAATGAAACTATACAATATTTTTGAAGATCGAAGAAAGAGCAGAAGTCGAAGACGTAGTAGAAGAAATGTATCATAAACATATTCAAAGCCCCCGAAAAAAAATGTATTTATTTAATGCAACTCCAGCATTTTTTGGAGCTTTTCTTATCTCTTCATTAATTTCATTATTATTATTCGATTTCTTTAAATTACAACTGCACATATACGTATATTGAATATAATCAATTAAAAAAAGTAAAATTAATTGTTCAATTAAATTGACTTGAATTTTTTTAGAAGATAAAAAGCATTTACAAAAAAAAAAAGAATTTTCATTTTTAAATGAAAACAACTCAAAAAATTTAAGAGACACATACAAAATCTGTATCAATGAGAGTCAAAACATAATCACTACATACCTTCAAATAAAAAGGAAATGAAATAAATGAATAAATGAAAAAAAAAATATTAATAATCAATAATCAATCTAAACAGGGTCTACAATAGTGAGAGAAAGAGAAAACAATCATACAAACACTACGCGGCAACAGAATAGGTTCGGTATAATTATATTTTTCACACTCATTAAGATTTTGTAAAATTTGATTTTGTCGCTTTTCTTTGGAAAGCAAAAAATATATTACAACCTTCAGCTGTTGCATTCGGTATTATACACCAACGGGTGTGTACTTCTATTTGGGCTCCTGATATGGTAAAGTAGGTCAAATTAAAAAATTTCAACTTACTCTGAATTTACAGTTATTTCAATTTAGTTTTTGACATTTTTCAAAGTTAGTCTTTTAGTGGCTGAAATTTAATTAATAAACTATTGAATCTATTCTGTTGTTGACGTTGTTAATAATCGTAACTTTTAAAAATGTCTCCATACTAACTAAAAACGTTAGTAAAAGTAGAACATGAATCTAATTAATTATATACAAAAAATATATTGTATACTATATTATCAATATTTTAAGACTTATACACAATGTTTATTGTATCTACATATTTTGTGCTTATATCGACATATTGCTTCTGTACTTTTATGGAAAATTGTAAACAATTCCATTTTCGAAAATTTGTAAGAAAAAAGCACCCGTTTATTGTGTACATTTTTTGTGAGTATTTAACAAATACACTAATTTCTTAAGGCTTCCAAAAAGTAGCGAATATTCATTCACAAATATAAATAAATTAAGCAAGCTGATAGTATAAGATTTATTTAATTTTTCCTCTTGGTTTTTTTTTTTTTTTTTTTTTTTTTGATTCAGAAAGTGTGCTTTTAGATGTTATTTCTTCTAATTATATCAAGTTCATATTTTGTGTCTTCAACGAAATATTTTGACTTTTGAAAATTGATCAAAAAAAAAAATTCAGAAATACGTGGCTCGTCGACTGGCAGGTAATACTTTTGAGCTGTGAAAAAAAATCCAATTAATCTGAAAGTTCATTAAAACTGCTGAATTCGTTCTGATTTCATTGGTTTTTTCATTAATTTTTTACGTCTTCAAAACAATCCACGTTGTATAGAAATTTCAAAATAGATTTTTTCGAAATTCTGGTGTACTGTAGCAAATCGACGAGACACCTATATCTTAATTTTTTGTCCTTTTTCAGAATCTGTTTGAATGTCTCATGTGTGCAAGAGAAAGTTTAATTTTGCTGTCCTTTAGATGTTGTTGGGTCATCCCCACACAAAAAAAAATATGTTTAAAATAACCATCTCCTAATTGATAGCTAACCTTGTGAGCATCTTAATATCATTGAAAATATAATTTTGGACCATCCCAAATACAACCCAAATAAAATTCTCTATTATAACTTTAACGTTTGATTACCGATTTACTAAAATTATGAGCATCTTACTGAAAATGTATCGATGAGCACTATATTTGATACATGCCCTATATCATATTAGACTAGTGAACTCACAAATTCAGAATCTAACCACCCTAACATCAATTTTTAGTTCATAGAATTACAGCCCTTAAAAATTCTTGAAACTTTTGCCTTTGAAGTGTTTAATTTAATTCATAAACAAGAATTTTACAGGCGATCGAAAATACAATCGAAATTATGTGTAAATATTATCTCATGATATAAAAATATGCAATATATCATGAGAAAAAATTGGACTATAACATTGACCGTGTTGTAGAATTGTTGTTAATGAATCTAAAAACGTATTTCAAAAGCAAAAGTTTCCAGAATTTTTAGGTCCTTAATTGTGTGGGGAAAAAATTGAGATTAGGGTGGTGCAATAATGAGTAACTAAATTCACCGTCCTCACATAAGCTCGAAGGTCAATGATATCAGACTCGTCGAAAGTTTATCATATAAATTCTACCATTAGATGTTACAATTATGATGGAAGTATCATTTTACTGTTATTAGAGTGGTCCAAACAATTTGTAATCTTGTCGGGATGCTCTCAAAGTAAGCCTTGCAAATTTATTTATATCGACTCACTATATATTTAAGTCGATTCAGATCAAGTAGAAAGATAGTAGAAAGATGATATCAATAGATTAATGTCATTATGATATTAGTTTGAAAGATGTCAGGTTTTTTGTCAAGATTTCAAAATGCATTTAAATTTGAAAAATATATATTAAATGAATTGTTAAACAAAAGAAAAACTTTATTTACTATTGGAAAAGAAATCTAATGAAATTATAATAAAAATTATAATCAATATAATAAATATACTGTTTATGTGACTATTGTATGTAGTGTGTATAAAGTGGATAATAATTATATTATATTACAAATACATGAATATATATATATATGTATGTGTACATATTATGCAAGGTAAAAAAATTCAAAACATAAATAAGTGGCTCAGAGCATATTTAAGAATATTTTATGCGAAAACTTTAAAATGACTGTTTTTTTGAAAAAAAAAAAGAATAAAAAAACTTAATTACGTATTATTATCATTATTATTATTAATATTAATCAAAATATATTGAAAAAAAAAAATTATATTTAAAATTATGAAAAAAGTCGTACTATATAACAAACAATTCAAATAAAAACAAAACATATTTTTGCCAACTGAAAATTTCTCTCAAAATTGGCTTTTTCCAAAAAGTGTTTCGTTTTGCTCCCGGCCCTCAATATAAAATAAAACTAATATAATTTTTATTCTTTTTTATAGCAACTATTCGTATGAAATTATGATGTTTAAATGTTTGAAAAATCAATTCAAATAAATTATAAAAATAAATAAATAAATGTTCAAGGCAAAATTAAAAACAAAAATATAATTATATATATCGAAAAAAAATATATATATGAAAATAGTCAAATAAAAATCTCAAGTCAATATACAATATACAATATGCATATGAAATCAGTAATATTGAGACTTGAAATTTATTATTACATATTATTATTTTACTTTTTTCTAAATAAAATTTATAAAACTTTAATTATAGTAGCTTCTAATCATAGTAACATAGTTTACAAAAGTTAGTTACTTTATAGTAAATTCTTAATTTTATAGTTATTGTTTTGTTTTTTTTTTTTTTTGTAATTTCACTTTAATAAATCAAATAAAATGTTCTTCGTTTTAAATATAAAATGACAAGAACACAACAAAAAAAAAACTGATCATTGTTTTTGAACGCCCAATCGATCTTGCGACGCATAAAATGCAACCCTGTTACGATAGATGTTGGGTTGTGTGTGATAAATAATTTTTTAATCATAATTTTTTTTTCTTATAAGACTTATTGAAGAAATGACAATTATAACAAATTAATAAATAATTAAAGGTGTGCAGAATTGAAGTAAGGAAGTAAATTAGCTGTCATTCGATGAATTGTATTATAAAATAACGAACTGTCATTCTTTGACATATTTGTAAAGTAAAAACGTCAAAATTTATTCATGGACTTTCATTAAACGCTATTAAAACATATTATTCAATCGTATAGAACGTTTGGAGACGGTCCAGTCGATTTATGTAGCAGGCTGAGAGTGTTACGCTCTGTATTATTAGTCGGTTAATAAAAGTTAATCTCAAAACTCATGAACATAACTTCATAGTACTCGTTTGACTGTCATAATATCGAACAAACATTTTCAATATATTTCTCTGATTTTTATTGACCTATGAAAAGAAAAGTGATTAGATATATGATTATATTATTGCTTCAAACTAGGTCAAAATTAACTATAAATGAAATTATTCAATGGTAAGTATTTATTTACATGATGGTGTGTTATTTCTTCACAAAATAGCAACAATTGCATACAGAAAATAAGCAAGGATATGTACAAAATTCATTTTAATACATACGACTTTAAATGCTTGTACCTAATATATAATTTAGTACCTACGAGTATATTTTAACAACCTACTTTAAGCACACAAGGTAATCGGTTTACGAGTTACTAACAAAAAAACTAGAAAATACTCTCTTCCGTCTTCTGTCTTTAACATGGAATTCATAGACTATTCTGCTGATCAACTATATAAAAAGGTAAATAATTGTATGAAAATTATGGCGCTGGAGAAACAAAGTAAGTTGAACAGCTGATTAACTCCGAAATTCATTCTTTATTCTCATTATTCGAGTGGACATATAAGAATTTCTTTTTAAAAATTCAAAAAAATTATGGCTGCTCAAAACCAACGACCATCCAAACCCATGTCTTCCATTTTCGGTCACAAAAAATCGTTTATAATTCCTCTGTAGCGCTTACCGTTGATCGAAATGGCATTCAGCAGCGTTTGCATTATTTCCCAACGTTGTCAAGCGTAAAGCTGTCACTGTAAAAATGACATATGATTAAAAAAAAAACACTAAATGGTAACTCCGTAATATATTCTATATCTGGAATAAATAAAGAAAAACGCTATCATGCAATCTAGGTTAAAACCGCTAACGTATAAAATTGTTGTTTTGAAAAGCTCCAACAAATTGATGAATAGACTGCGTGGGTTACGTATGTGCAAACAACAGGTGGATAAATACTTAATATGTACAGTACAAGCAAAAAAGTTCAATAGCTTTTCAAGTGTATGCATTTTGAAAACTTTGAGAGAATCGCTACGCATCAAGTTCATGCTCTAAGAACAACCATTTATGCACTACACTCAAAGTCATGGGTATACTGAGTTCTTTCTTTCAATGGCAGAGTCCATCAGAAGGTGTGGCAGTTATGAGAAATTTGTTAGTTAATTCATAGAAGAAAGCGTAAAGATATTTATTTATCATCATAAGGGATAAGGGAGCCATGCGCTGAATCGATTAGTCGAGCAATCTAATTAATCAAAATATAAATTATTTGATTAATTAATTTAGAATTTTAATTGATAAAAAAATGCTTCACTTCTAGTTGTTCTTTATTCGTGAAATATTCTTTTGCAAAAAAAAATATTGTATATAGTCGATTCCGAACGGCAGAGCCCTTACTATATAAACTTTTCTAACCATTATAGAAGAGCTTTTCCGAAGCGTGTACTATTGGATTGAATTGCCAATTGCTTGAAAGAACAAATTTTAATAATATACTAAAAAAAAAATGATTTAGTTCAAAACACCAACTTAATTCTAATATTTCTATTACTTATTGGAATTTTTATTGCTGTAGCAAAAAAATAAAAATAAAATGAGAACAAAATAAAGATTGCATTGCAAAAACCAAAAATTGCATTAGCTGATTCGCAAAAATTTTAATTGTGAAATAAATACAGTACACGCTTTCAACAGAGAAATTTCAAATTGCATCATTTCGGTTGCATATGTTTTGAACTTGTATGTACGTATGTATGGGCAAAAATATAAAAACATTTATTCATATAAAAAAGCTTTACATACAACACAATTGTAGCTACAAGTCATGTGAGTACGTGCGCTTATGGACGTCATCATCACACTATCTACATGTTCACGTTTGTTTACGCACACGCGTATGTGTAGCATTGATTTTGATGTCATGACTTTCAAAGTCATGTCCATTCATTAAACTTAAAAGAAATGCTCGCAAATCTAAAATGTGTCGATTTTTACATAGATGTACACCAATCTGTAAATGTGTCATAAGCGAATATTACGCATCTTCATAGTTGTACTTGTATTGATATATGTACTCATGCATATATTTGTGAAAGACAGCTTTAGTATTTAATTAGACCACTTTTCCCTTAAAAAAAATAAATAAAACACAAACATTAAAACATCTTCAGAGAACATGACAGGCTGCTAATTGGCAAATTTTTCAAGAGCAAGCAATCATCACAAATAAGTATTGTAAAAAATGACTTCATCAATTACTAATCAAAGAGTATTCATAAAAAATACGCGAAATTGGGCACGCACATATTCAAAGTACCCTAATTTATAAACCATCAGACACTATATATATATATATCCATTCAGATTGATAAAAATATTTGGAAGTCAACGAGTATGCAAAGCTCACAAAAAGTCGAAAATCAATTTAAATTTGTGTTTAAATTCAATAAAGACAAATGTCACACGTTGTCAAATAAAATATTTAACCCTGTGACGTTCTATGTACTGAAATAAATGAAAAAAGGACCCATCTCTAAAACATTGAAATGCGACAGGTTGTCAAGTAAAATGTTTAACCCTACTACGTTCTAAGGTTTCAAATAAATGGCAAAAGGACTTATCTGACTTAGCATAAGTATATGAAATGGGCGGTATGAATAATAAAATTACAAAATCTTTAAAAATAATAGAAGCTCAATGACGAAAGCATTGCCAAAAAAATCGCACTAAATCCCAAAATGCATACTTTTTTGACATAATTTCGTATTAACAAATTGTGTAGCTGTGAATTTTTAAACAACTGATTAGCTCTTTGGTGATTCATAAATATTTACATGTAAATACTTCAGCGCATTTTCAATATACAGAAAACATTCAGTTCACACATTTACAATTTCGAACCAAGGTAGTCACATTTTAGTCCGAATCTGCGGTAGAATTCAGCGAGACGACGTCAGACTTCTTTCTAAAACATTGTTTTTCCTAATGTATTTATTAGTTTTATGAGGTTAGAAAGAAACCTGAGAGAAATGCGACCACGGTTCGGTTAAAAAAAATTTGTTTATGTGAATTTATTTGGACATTAATCGGTAAACCATTTTACTCACACGATTTTAATATAAATTCATAATTTCTTCAAAATAATCTCCAATCAATTTCCATCTTCTTACCTCTGTCTACTATAGAAATATATTGTATTCATTCTCCTATCTAGTGAGATTCATAAATACAATACAATATTTCTATTTCTTTTTGCTGCTTAATGGTGAACGACAACTTATACTTCTAACGTCGAATATATAAAAAATATCTAACTAAAAAACTACTACGTTCGACTAAAAATTTGTATCATTAAAATGGTGAAATATCAGACTTGAAGATAATTTTAGAGGCCGACAATTCTTAAATACCACAAAAAATAGTAATAGTAAATGGTAAATGAAGAAAATTTAAAATGGTTTCTACTAACTTTAGATAGTAGTTTAATCATCTGATTAACCAACTATATATTAAAATTTTCGCACGTATGTATTTGCGATTCAAAAAGTGTCCATTATGGACACTTTTTTTTGGCTAAAAAAAAACTTCTTCATTGGGTACTTTTATACCCATTGAACAGTGATGAGTTAATGTTAACGTAAAAATATATATGAATGAATTATGTGAAAAATTGCATATATGAATATGTATGTACAAGGAATATGTGTATGTAAATTTGTCATTAATTATTTTTTATCGTATTTATTATAGCACTTTGAATCGCAACTACGAGTATATAGAATCTGACCACATTGAGAAATTTTTAACAATGGCAGTGAGATAATTATGTTGTAAGCGCATGTATAATATATTTTGTACTAAAAATATATGTCCAAATGGATGCATTTATGTATATTTCATTTAAATAAATTAGAAAAAATGTTTATTTTTTTACAATTCACTGCATCTGCATTGTAGCATAACCAGGATTTCCCTAAAATAAAATAAAAAACAACAATAACATTTAAATATGACCATGATAATAATGACAAAAAATGCAATAGAAAACTGCATCGAACCATAAAGTGTCATTTGTTTTCTTTTTTACTTTTTGGACACAACATATGTTCATTATATGGCATGAATATAATTCAATTCTATGAAAAAATTATAATAAAAATGTTTTTTCTACGATATGTCTAATTTAAAATGAATTATCTGCAATTAATTGAATGGGAATCGTAAATGACGTTAATACGAACACAATACTCATATCATCGCTCGTCGAACATTTGTATCTATGTTTGCATTAGATCTGCTCAAAGCTACTAAAATTGAATTTAGTTAGAAACAAACCAGGAAGACTAAAAGAAAATCGATTAGAAATTGATTAACCCTAAGTCAAGACATTTCAAATTTATTTCAATTTTCTTTTAGGACCCAGACAACTTATCATATCATCTTACAGTGAACAGCAGATTCAAATACTATTCTTCTTCTTTTTTTTATTTAAAAACTTTTAAAAAAGCTTTCAGTACATATGAAAAACGATATTCTGAAAATGCCAAACATTCGTTGGACTGGTCTACATATGTATACATATATGTCAATGCTTTTACTAAACATATCTATGTTATATCAGCATATCAACTAATTCACACCCACCCTCAAATACGTAGGCACATTTCAAAGTGAGTAAGTAGAGTACATTGAACCGTGTTGAATGTTTATGTTTGTGAAAATGGTTAGTTATTATACGTATTACATTATTTATTCATTATTTCCTCTTTAGATGTATTTTTATACGGAAAATAATTCGGATTTCATTTATGACAAAACATACATATGAGAAAACCACTTAAACCACACATGTAGTGCCATATACTATATATAAGAGTACACATTTTTATGAATAATTTAACGCAGAAAATACATATATTAAAATTTCTCAGATTACATATAGGCAGTAGTTTCTGAAAAAAAAGTCAAACGTACAACCGCATAAAAAAAATATATAATACACTGTACGTTCAAACGAATGTAATTGCCCCATAGTACATACGCACACACACACACACACATAAACGAAAGAAACAACTCAAGTCAAATGTCATTAGTACAGTTATGCTATCATCGTTGTCGTTGTTGTCGTTGTTGTCGTTGTTGTCGTTGTTGTCGTTGTTGTCGCATCTGCAAAACCGGCAACAAAAGCACCAGCTGCAAAAAAATAATAACAACAACAGCTCCAAAAATCAAAACACATAACAAAATAGCAACAAAAAAAGGAAAAAAATAATAAACCAGCAACAAGAACAACCACCGGCTTTGTAGTGCCTACATACATATATCGTAAGTACCTACATATTCAAGCTTAAAATAAGCAAAAAAAAAACACGTTTGACTGGTTAACTTCCACTACACTAAATAATGCTACTCTTTTTTTCCATAAATTTCGGTGCATCAATAAATTCGTTCTAAACATTAGAACCAATAGCAATAAATAAATAAATAAATCTAAAAATAAAAAAACCAAAACCAGTGAAATTTTCTTAATTAATAGTATGCGCGCGTAAATTCAATATATTCCGCTATTAAGCGAGTAAAAGCTATATTATGACAACTATTCAATTTTGTTCCAGTCACACAGATTTTTGAAATACCTTACATTTTCAATAAACTCTATTAATCGTACATTTTCAAGGAATTTAGATATACAAAAAGTCAAACCGATTACAACTGTTGTGATATCTGAAATTAACAACAACAACAACTATGATAAGAATATCAAAAGATCTTAGATCAGACGGACCCAATTTGAATTCAGTAAGTAAATCGATGAGTATACGATCTTCCCTTTATGCTAAAATATGTATAAACTGGGGCTAAGCGTGGTTTTCATTCGATTATGTCCATTTTCGAATCTATTCATACATTAGTAAATATAATCGTATGTACCAAGCTTCAGCGTAATGACGTAATATTTTCGTGTGTAAAGCGAACAACATACAAACATTCGACAACATACTTTTGTATGAGAGGTAGGCGTGATTTTCATAACAGATTTCGTCCTTTCATGAACTCATCCATTCGTTGGCGAAAATGTGTAAATTAATTATTATTAGAGGGTTGTATTGCACTGCGACCCTAGGTCTATTGTGCACCCCATCATAGACTAGAGTATTTCTCTAAGTCCAGCATAAGGAAGCATAGTATAGGTCCTACCTTAATGGACTTCAGCAGATTTTCTGGTATTATAGATTCCCCGAAGTTTTTCTTTCTTTTGTGCATAAGTGCTGGGCACGTTCCCAACACATGTTTTGCAGTTTTATTCTCCACCCTGCAATGTCGGCAGGTTTCATCCGAGAAGATTTGCAGCTTCGTTAGGTGATAATTCAGGTGATATAAGGGCCTAAAAATGTCTTGGGTTGGGACAACCCTGGTAGGTTTTGTAATGTGTAAAACACAAACAATTTTCTTAAATTTTAATAAAAAATTTACTTTAAACAATGAAAAATGCCATTCTTTACACAAATCGGTCATTTTTCGACACCAAAGAAATAAGAAATAATATTGAAATGTACTTTTTTTCACGAATAATACGAATAATTTTGAATTTTTGAAATTGTTAATGAGAAGAGGGTTATTCTTTCGAAACTATTCTAATTCTGTTCATTATTTGATATGAGGAAGAAACGTAAGAAAGCCAGAACACGAATTCGGATTGAGCGACCCAAAATCCATATAATGTGACAACCCTGGGATATGGCGTTCCATTTCCTGGTTGGAAGTGATTTTGCAAAATTTCCCACTACTTTGAATGCAATCAATTAAATGTCAAATTTAATTCGAGACAATTAGTTGTAGAGTGACTAATAAATAGAATTTTTCCGTTCTTGGCCTCTAATTTTTGCACATAAAATACACACACACACGTACAAGAATCTAAACCAGCTTATAAATAATATTAAATTTTGTTTTCATTTTCTGAAATTAACACTGTAAAAATCATACAGATTATAGGTATTATTTAATAATTTCCTCTTCAAAATTGGAAATTAGCCAATCATTGGAAGCATTCAAATTTTCAATCAAGAACATTTGAGAATATGTCCATATTTGTAATTGTATTTAAAATATACCTACATATGTACTATATAAGTAAGTACACATGCAATATATGGTCATATGGTGAGCAAAAAAAAAAACACTGACTATGCAAAGTAAAATGCCAAAAATATTTGCAAATTAATGCTTTAATGTCTACAATGCAAAAGCGCTTGTGAAAATCACAGACAATCCATATTAGAATGAAATGTTATTATGGTATGTCACTGTTCTTCTTCTGCATAATAAATAATTAAATACATGTGTAGTTCTTATTATATGTATGAATGAATGATATCGTACACTTGGATAATTTGCTTATGACATCGACATTGAAAGCACGATAAAAAACTGATTAAATTCAATTGTTATTTTTGGGTTAATTTTTTTGTCATTCAATTACACTTTTTTTGGAATATTTGCAAATTGAAATTTATTATTTTTGAATAGATTTTTTTATTGATCAATAAAACGTCCAACATCTTTATGTGGATTGAAGTAGGTACCTATTTGATAATATTTTTAACTAAGCACATGTATGGTATATGGACTAAATTAGTAAATAGGTACATAAAAATATATGGAAATAATGGTAATAATGAAATTTTCGAAAAAAATAATAGTTAAATAAATTTTAGGTTATAATGAAAATAAAAAGTACAGAGAAGCAGTACGCTCCTTTTCTTTTACAGCATTCCCTTAAATGCAGAATGTTGAACAATGACCAAATGAAGATCATGAGACACTGTACTTACTATTGCTAATGTTGTTGTAAACCGCTTACAGATCGAGTTATTTTCGCCTACATGCGAAACTATGAAGACTCCTTTTTCTAAAAATAATATGAAAAAGAAACCTGCCTACATACTCGTAGTTCAAAACAAAGCATGCCAAACAAGTTCAACAAACAACAGGTGTGTTCAAGGCTAGGTATCATCAGATTTTCTTATATAAATTCCTCATCAAATAGAAACGCTTAAGGAAAGAAAACATAATCACCATCATCATGACGCAAGTAAACTTATTTTATTATTAATAAACCAAAATTGAATAGAGACGTCATGTTAGATAGCTTTTTTTCGAGTTTTCAAATATGACGATATCAAAATTTATAAAGTAGCTATAAGAAAGAAATAATGCATGTTCCTGTGGGCACTTTTTGGGAATATACACTTCACTACATTCGTTTTTTATTCTAAACGCTACATAAGTTTAATATTTGGATATACAAATTTTATCTCACACATGCAAGCAATCATATATGTATGTAGCAGCATGTAGCACCCAAACCTAATAATCATTGCAACATTCATTTGCTCACGTACATTTATATTCGTCGCACATACGATACCTTATATCCATCCATCTAATATTGTTATCATTTTAGCCGATGCAGTCGTCGCCGCTACGTTCTTTCAGTGTTTCATCAATTCACCCCATAACACAGAAACCGGGTAGCGGCCAACCGTTCAATCGGCCAACTTGAGCGGATACACACACAATCAACGAACGCAGTCATGACGTCGCGTAGTATATTTGGATTAATATTTGTTGTTGTTGTTGCAGCTACTACTGCTACCAACGTTATTACTGGCGTTGCCGATTTCATGCTTCAGTATACATACAAATAGTACACGCTTCACATTCAAACAATAAATATACATAGAAAGGGTGTTTTTTCTAGGGCGCTGTACCCTCCGATCGTGAATAAGTACCATTTTCACAGTACCAAGTTAACTCATAGAATAGAGTTAACTCACAGCATAAATGATTTTTATTTTTATGTGGGACTTAAAAGCTCCAAAGGGTTCTTTGCCCAAGCTTCTCTTCTATTACTGTTGTGCGTGTTAAATTTTGGACAGTGTTTGAAGGGACCTACTTATATTTTAGCCGGTCCCGAACGGCAGAACTCTTGCGACATCACTTTTTCTGACCTTTGCAGATCTATCGTGCTTTCTTTCGTAGGCTTTAAGTATATATTTTAGATTAAATATTCCCAGACGCTTTTAATAACAAATGTTTAGCAGTTTCATCTTCCTTCCTGCAGTATTGCAGTTTTCATTTGAATTTTTTCAGTTTAGTTAGGAAATATTTTAACCTATAGCATTCTTATATTATTCTTGGGATACATTTTTCAAAGAGTTTTAGGTTGTAAGCCCCTAAAAGCAGTTTGGAATGGTACAAGTCTAATAAATTCCGTCAATATAGTTATAATAAAGTTCTTTGTGCACCTATGATGAATAAATATGATTTGGTGTTGGTGTTCATTTTGAAAAACCAAATTCAAAATTCAGGTTTTTTCGAGTTTCACTTCAATTCGAAATTACGACTCTTCAACAGAGAAGAAAAAAAAGAACACCCTTCATATGGTAAACAGATACATACACACAGCAGCATAACGTAACGTAAAAACATCATTGTACTAGGTACAGCAAAAATATTTCCAGTGGCAAGCAGTCACAAAACCAAAGCGTTTTACAATATTCAGTCAGTTGATTCCAAACTGTCGAAAGTGTTGTGTCATTGCCGTCGTTATTGTCGTATTATCAATATCGTAGTCGTCGTTGGTATCAATATCATAATCGGTGAAAGAAAAAGGCCGCCTACGATTTCTTCCATTTGATTGCTCATTTCATATGCGTTACAGTGATTTTTAGTATATACAAGTGTATGTGTGTTTAATAAAGAAAACCGTTAATAAAAGGATATATCTCCGAAGCAATATGCAATGTTTTTAAATTATTGAGGATAGACGTTATAACCATAGCAACAACAATATCAAGTTCTTTAACAATTTACATCGTAATTATATGTAAATCCATATTACCAACAACAACAACAATATAATAATGGTTGAGGAAGTACCAGCTCGTGGCAGTATTTTAGGCAGTAAGTATGTATGTAGTGGATTATTTCAGAATTTCGAAAATGCCAATCAAAATCAAAAATGCATGAAAGTAAATTTTCGAATAATGTTGCATCGCCGCAACAGCTGTAACAGCAACAACAAAAAGCCGGCAATTGAAAAACGATAGAATTTCAACACAACATTCTTAGGTGGCATCACTCAATATGTATGTGGCAACTTTAAATGTAATATCCTCTCCCACTATCAATTACAGTGAATTTGAGTAAAACATATGTAAATGCCTACATGTTTGACCTTAAGTATGTGTTGAAAGGTCGTTTGTTATGCTATGAATATTATCCTCATATGCTTTCCTTTGAGACATATGTATGTAATTTGAGAACCAACAGAAAAAAAAGGACTCACAAAGATGTCACCAATGACAAACCTGTAACATTATTTAAGTGCTTGTGCTTTTCTTATATTCTCGTCAATTAATACTCGTTACAAGGTCATTTCAAAGGCAAGCAGTATGCCATAAAATTCCGGTATACTTATTTAGATGCGAATACCTAATTTAATATGGCACATTGATTTTTTTTATACCATTTTTAATATTCCCATCACTCTAATAATTATAGCTTTCGGTCTCATTTTGTTTTTCCACTTTTTCTTTTTCTTGTCCAAAAATAAGTAATGCAAAAAGATTTAAACAATTTACTTTAAAGCTCATACAGACAATGTAAATAAAATTGTTTGTATGCTTGCATACAGAGGTAGTAAAATATATATTCCCATACATACAAACCTAAATGAGCCTAGGAATGCTAACTTTCGCACCTGTTGGCGATGCCGAGATTTTCAGCAATTTTAAATGCTTTCGCAGAGCATATGACATTATACAAAACTTAAGCATTAAATAATAAATGGAATTATTCCAAATTGTAAAAATAAAAAAATATAATTCTGCGAAAAAAGAAAAAACAATGTTTATTGAATTATTGATTTGAAAAAATCAAAAATGTTAGTAAATCAACAAAATAAAAATCGCAATCGGAAGAACAAAAGGTGTTAATCATTAATTTTCAGCAATTTTAGACCAAAACAAAATACGTGAAGCTGAAAATTAGCATTCCAATAAAAAGGGCGTTAAACGGACGAATTCACATTAAAAAAACAACCTGAAGTATAAAGTTTTTTCAGTTTTTAGTCTGTAATAAAATTACTCCAACTTGATTTTATACTCTTCAATAATAAACAATTCACATATCTGCATATTTTTTGACACAAAATTATTTACAATTAGTTTTTCTTGTTTTCTTTAAATTTAAGCTACCATAACTTTAAATTTACTTAATTTAAATTTAATGTTCGCCAAAAAATGTAATAAGCTGTATCTCGGGAGTGGAAACCCTAGCATAAATATATTTTATTGTAATAACATTTGGTTTCTGTTTTATAAACTTTTTCGAATTTGTTGTTTATTGTTGTTGTTAAATTGATACTCTATGGGCGATATATTGTGAAAATTTATTATGCTGCATTTAGAAAGAATCTTCATATGTAACATATACATATATCCGTACATATGTATGTAGGATGTACCTACTAAATACAAAAGAAATATGAAAATTTACATTATGTTTGTAATTTATATTACACTTACATTATGGTATTTTCATCATCTGCGTTGTAAGTGGCGAGGCGTAATACAAATCCTTCATAAAGAAATATTTCCAAAGAATCTCTGTTATAAATACTTTCATAGTCTGCGTAACCTGCTTTTTTATCCTACACTTTTAGGGGTATTGTTCCCACTCAGAACTCAGTAGGGAAGCACCACCAACCTTAACTTGTAAGTACTCGTACTTGTACTTGATTCTAGCATGTTTCATAGCATCTCAAAGTATAGTATATACAAATGAGTATGTTGGTACATTACTTACCTGATGCTATAAATAGATTGCAGGAGCTTTTATATATGTACATACGTACTCGTATACCGAATATTTTATACGATGTTGCAGAAATTTAAAAATTTTTGTTGCCGGCTTTTACTTTTGTTTCATAAATATAACCATATCATATGTACTCGTATATTTAGTATACATAAATTGCTAAGGACTGTATTTATTATTGTATTTCTTGCTCACCACTTAATTCACATTGTATGCTGTACATAATTATGTACAAGGGCATTTCTGAGACATTGTATTTTTGCGGAATTCTTTCATGAAAAATATTGCAAATTTTTACTTCCGAAAGAGTGGTTAATTACTTGCTGACCATTCGAAAAAAGAAATCCTCCCTAAGAACTGCTTTTAAGCTGAACTGATTATAAATCGTTCAGTGTATTGTTCGTAAATTTATTTTCTGGAATTATGATTTCTTAGCAGCGTTGTACTGCAGTATTTATATAAAAAATAAAAGCAAATAAATAAGTTAATGGAAAAAAGTGAATAAAATGCATATCGATAATAATACTAATACCATTGTTTTAATAATAACAGCCAAATAAATTATACATAGAACCTAATAATAAATATTGATATCTTATCATTGCCCATATACAAAAGGTATGCTGTATATTTATATTAGTTGCACCTATTTTTATATATACAATTCATATACAGCATTTCAATTGGGTTACTGACCTTAGCCAAGAACAAAAATGGAATAAAAAGACAGTCCACAGAATCCAAACAAAAATGAAATTGTAGCAAATTTAAATAAATTTTCCATTGATCATTTTCAATACAAACTTAAGTGCCCTTGTGGAAAAATTTACTTTCATAAAACTCACTGCTTTAGATGCAATTCCTGGTAAATTATGCTGTCGCTAATTGATTTTCATTAACAGCATATGAAAATCGATAAGCGACAGCAGTGAATTTTGAAAAGGGAATCTCCCAAAGGAGTTGAAAAAGGGTGTAAGCGTGTTCAGAAATGTTGGAAAGTCGGAACGAATGAGAGTGGGTCAGATATTTCCCTCTACCCGTCTATAGGCAATGTTGTAGGAGAGACCTCATAAGGGATGAAAACAGGAGGAACTATGTTAGGGAAAAATGTTGGCAGAGGAACCTAAATTAGGGTCGGCCTTATATTTCAACACCCTGGAGACGACCTGAGTGGATCAATTCAAATCAGTCTCAGATTCGTATTCAGTGACTCGAATTTCGTGTGCAAATCTTATATTTTCAGCTGTTAAATACTTAAATGAATTGAAATTGAAAATTTCAACATCATAAATCTGTTCCAATCAATAACCATACTGTACTTATGCCCTCAAAATATTGAGCGGTAATTTCCACAACATTTATCAATTTAAAACATCATCTAATAATTGTAATTTTTTAGCGTTAATCTTATATAAATTTTAAATTTACTAAATTCACATCTTTTATTCATTCAATTTTGTGTTCAACGCCGTTAAAAATATATCGCAATATTCATTATTAAACATTCATAAATATTTTATGAATTCATCAATCAATTTTCTATATCTATAATAACATCGTAACTCTATTTTACAGAATGTCTACCAGCACGTTATGTTCTTGCCATACTTGGCTCCATTGGTATGGCCATTACCTATGGCCTTAAGGTTAATCTTAGCGTGGCTATGGTGGCAATGTTAAATCATACAGCTATTGGTCATAGTGGTGGTCATGATGTCGTTAAAATGCTTGAAGATAATACAACAATAATGTCAATTGCTTCGGACACGAATGGGCAAGAAGAAGTATGTAAAAGTCCTGGTAGCGATACTGATGGTAATGGTACTGCTGTCGTTGAGGTGAGTATGATAAACGAATTATTGACATATTGCTGCCACTATTGTATTGATGTATATTTATGGTTACGAGGATGCCATTAGTTAAACGGAAAGTCGATAATGACATATTTGTGATGGCACCAAATTAAAGTTGATCAATCGAATTCATCCATCAACCGGTTAAATAAAAGTGTTTTATTGATATTTTTATGCGATTTTTGTGTGTTTTTTATTGCAAATTTTCCTATTAGATTAAAATGCTGCCTTCCAAAGCATTATGTTGTGATGTATCTATACATTTTGACTGTTAGAAGCAAATGCCTTCCGCAGAATTTCGTCTTCTAAAATTAGAACAGCACTTTTGCGAATTAAAATGGACAAAATTGACGTCAATAATTTGTGAATTGTAAACTTTTTAAATTTATCCGAAAACCGCAAAGCTGTTTCCTGTTGAACTCTACTAATGATGCGCGATATACTTTTTCATTCCGTATCGACTTCAAAGTAAATGTGTTGCTTTTTGGACAAACCCTATAAAAAAGTTAAAATGGTCTGCTATTATAATGTACTAATAACCGGCAAAACAATCAATCCTTTCGTGTTTTTAGCCATGCATGACATGACTCCATTCTCGTAAACCTTACTATTTTCTATTTTTTTCTTCTCTAGAATGGGCCATTTATCTGGAGTGAACCACTACAGGGCACATTGCTCAGTTGCTATTTTTGGGGATATCTCGTCTCACAAATACCAAGTGCACGTCTTGCAGAGAATTTCTCCGCCAAATGGGTGATGCTCATTTCAGTAAGTATTAATGTTGTGTGCACTCTACTTACACCGATCCTCACCAAGGCACATTATGTGGGTTTAATTGTAATGCGCGTGTTCGAGGGTATTGGTGGTGGTGCCACATTCCCTGCCATGCATTGCATGATTGCTGCATGGGCACCGCCCAATGAACGTTCGGTCATGTCAACCATCATCTATGTGGGTACATCATTCGGTACGGCAATGTCTATACTCATGGCTGGTGTACTCTCCGGCACCTATGGATGGGAGTCGGTCTTCTATGTAATGGGTGGATTAAGCTGTCTATGGATGATATTATGGACTGTGCTCATACAAGATAATCCAAATAAACAACCATTTATTAGTGCAGAGGAACGTCAAATGATCACTTCACAGCTGGGCACTCAACACGATGAGGATTGGCCGGCAAAAGCGGAACTACACCCACCTGTACCATGGCGCAGTGTACTGACCTCGGTGCCATTTTGGGCAATATTGATTGCGCATTGCTGCAGTAATTGGGGCTGGTATATGTTCCTCATTGAGATTCCATTCTATATGAAGCAAGTGTTACAATTTAATGTGTCCAGTAATGCTGTTGCCAGCGCGTTACCATATTTTCCCATGTTAATATTCAGTATTATTTTGGGCAAAACTTTGGATACCCTCAAAGCGAAACGTAAGTAGATGCTACGCTCGAACATACGAATTCCATTATTTTTAATAATTGTTTTTTGATAAATTCTTGCAGAGAAAATTAATACCACCACTGCAAGGAAGGTAGCCACCAGTATTGCGACAATCATACCGGGTATCTGCTTGCTAAGCCTCTGCTATATCGGTTGCAAGCATACAGCTGCTGTTGTACTCATGACCATTGGTATTATTG
This sequence comes from Megamerina dolium, assembly GCA_963854835.1. Lineage (NCBI taxonomy): Eukaryota > Metazoa > Arthropoda > Insecta > Diptera > Megamerinidae > Megamerina > Megamerina dolium. Next base: position 69,461,355 of record OY978529.1, on the reverse strand, counting down.
GTATGGGCGGCATGTTCTCTGGCTTCCTTTCCAATCACATTGATATTGCCCCCAATTATGCTGGAACACTGGTTGCCCTCACTAATACAGTAGCAACATTGCCCGGTATTATTGTACCATTATTTGTGGGTTTCATCACAAAGGGAAATGTAAGTAATTGTTATAAATAATTTTACTTGCAGTACCTTGACCTCTGTTTTCTTTTTAGCAAAATATTGGCGCTTGGCGTGTTATATTTTTTGTTACGATTACTCTTTTCGTTATTGAATTTTTCGTTTTCGTAATTTTCGGTTCTGGTGAAGAACAATCGTGGAATAAGGCCGTCACTAAAGTAGATACTGAAAATGCTGTTTTGCAAGATGAATCTACACCATTGAAATCGAATACGGCAGAGAATAAAAATAACACATCTTCACCGTCTGTATCTTAAGAAAGTTTTTTGTATTTTGAAAGTAATTTTTACTTTTAAGTTTTTTAACTGTATTTTTATAACTCATAGCTTTTAGTTTGTAAACTTTCTAAATTATTATTATGCATATTCGTATATATAACTTTACTCGTAAACTGTATAAAAATCTGTCTACCTCCCTGAATAAAAGCCCACCAAGAATCATTTGATCACCACTATCTACCGCTTTATACTGAAAAACATCACAGCAGCTAGTTTTTTGAGAATTTAAAAATTATTGAACCAAACTATTCCCTTTTGTAACCATTCCAATCGATTTCATTCAATTGAAGAAGGCGAAATTAAAAGGACATTATCTTTTTTTAATTTTGAAATTAGGCATTTTCTAAAAATTAAAAACAGAATAGAAATATGATTTTATAAATCCTCAAAATACGAGCTCTGACCATAAAAAAATATAAAATATCGCTTTTTCATCTTTATTTCAACTTTAAGCTGTAAGATTTATATGTATTAAAATAAAATTAATTATCTTTTTAAAGTATTCAACTAACTGATATATAATAAAATTACAAAAACAAAGCTAATATATTTTATAATCTAAATGTGAACTCAAGGAGATTATTAAATTTACATTCAAATTATATATACAATATACATAATTAAATAAAAACGAATGGCTTTGGCGCGAAGTCATAGTCCAAGTCAATATAGACCTTTTTGATAGATTTGTCAAAGAGTGTACTTAATTTTGACTATGACTACAAACGCTTTGTGTTTATTCTACTAAAATTAATCAAAAACAACATTTAAAGGCATATTATCAAACACGTATATCGATAAACGAAGTTTCTAAAGAAAAAGATCAAGGACCATATCGATCGAGAGATAAAATTGTTGTGTGTAGTCTAAAAAAAATTCAAACACTGCACATGTACCATTCTCTCAAAGGTATTCCTGTGCAGTATTAGGTTTGTTGGTAACAACTTTCAAAAATTGTGACAGCGGATCCAAAAATGAGAGCGTAAAAATTGAAGAGAGCTGACTTTTGATGACCTACAGAAAAAAAATCCAACTGTCAATTACGTACTGTGAATCTCAATTTGCAAGTTTCTGATAGGTTTCCGTTCGCGTACTTTCTGTATATTTTCTCACATTGAGAGTGTAATTTATCTTTACTCTCTTAATGACAGAAAGTGATGATGTGAGAAGTTGTGTGAAGTTGTAGCGCTGAAGTTGTTCCTCGTCCACGCGATTTTATTTTTAGTAGAAAATCTAGATAATGTAGCGAACAAACTTATTTAAAACCTTACAGAGAATCTGGAGCCATTAGAATATGTTTCTATAATTGAACCAATTGATTATAGAATATTGTTACGTTTTTATTCTGTGAACGTTTAATTCTATTTGAATTACCTTGTTCGATCACTGGATTCTGTTAATGATAACTGCAACACTTATTTTGTACAACTATATACAGCAACAATTTATTTAATAATCTCTATTTACAATCAACACAGTTTACAATCAACTATTTACTATATCACTTAAATGTACTTGCAACTTTTGCCTCTGTATCAATGTTTTCGCAATCACGTTCGGAAGTAGATTGATTGTCAATACTCAACACTGGCTCTATTTATACTCTGTTGGCAACACCCCAGAATCTTCCTTTATCGAGATTCTTCTCTTCCTTTCTCGTTGGCTTGTTCTGGTTATCGCTTATTTCTTTTTGTTGACATTCGTTTCGATGCTGCCAATAGAGTCAGTCACAATAGTGATGAGTAATCAACTATCGATACTCGTTACACTGCCCTCCTCTTAACCTTGTTCGTCCCGAACAAGTTTTTATACTTCCCCTCGATATGGCGCAAGTCGCTCCAAGTGCACTACTTTAAACTTTGCTCTTTTATTCCAGGCACGTTGAATGCGATACACTACGTCATTTACCTTTGCTATAATCTCATATGGTCCTTCCCAATGAGTCTGTAGTTTAGGAGACAGGCCTTTCTTTCGTTGTGGATTATGAAGCATTACAAGCTCTCCTTCATAGAACCCTTTTGAATTTGCTTTCAAGTCATACCTGGCCTTCATCTTATCGCTTATCATCTGCGACCGCTCTCTGATGAACCGATGTACTTCATCCAACTGTTCCCGCTTTTCGCTAGTATAATTACCTTCGGTTGATCTCGTTGGTGTTACGACTCCAAATTTTAAATCAGCTGGCAGTCTTAACTCGTTTCCAAAAACTGCCATTGCCGGTGTAGTAGCCGTCGTATCATGTTGTGCGCATCGATATGCCATGAGGAACATTGGTATATGTACATCCCAGTCTCTTTGGTATTTATCTACGACTTTTCTCAAATATTCCTCCAAGGTACGGTTAAATCGTTCTACCATGCCATCAGATTGTGGATGCAAAGGTGTTGTACGAGTTTTGTATATACCCAGCATACGGCATATCTCTTGGAATACAACTGATTCGAAATTTCGACCTTGGTCTGAGTGTAACTCCATCGGTACACCAAAACGAGTAACCCATTGGTTGACGAATACATCCGCAACTGTACTAGTTTCCTGATTTGGAATGGGGTATACTTCAGGCCATTTACTGAAGTAATCTATAACCACCAGAACATACTTGTTTCCTGCGTTGCTTATTGGAAATGGCCCAGCTATGTCCATAGCAATTCGCTCAAATGGAGCACCCACGGTGTATTGGTGCATCTTACCTCGACTTTTCTTAGTGGGACCTTTGGCCATTGCACATTGATTACACTTCCGAATCCAATCAGCGACATGATCATGACATCCAACCCAATAAAATCGTTTCTTTATTTTCTCGACGGTTTTGGTGATTCCCAAATGCCCTCCACTGGAGGCATTGTGATACTCAGCTATCACTTCATTTATTCTTGCCTTGGGTACCACTAGCAGATCATAAGTGATTTTTCCATCTTCACTTTCCCATGTTCGGAATAAACATCCGTCTCGTAAGTGCAGGCTTTGCCACTGCGCCCAGTATGCCTTTGCTATTGGACTCTCATTAGCCATTTCTTGCCAATCTGGACGTATGCCCTGCTCCTTGTATTCCATAATCTTTGCGAGATCTGGGTCGTTCCGTTGATCTTCTTGAACTCGTTCGGTTGTCCATGACTCTTCCGATAATACATTCGTAAGTTGTAGGTTAACAATGTGATTCTGGCTTCCTACCCGAGAACAATGTTTACTATCTACGGTGCAAGTACGATGATATGGAGTAACAGCTTTACCACGATGAATGACATCACGATCTTCCTTTCGTTGTCCTGGTGAATTCGATCTTTGTTGCTTGCGTCGTAGCCGACAATTACGCGCCATGCGTCCTCTTTGATCGCATATGAAGCACTTACCGGCAAATTTATTTTTGTGTTGATTCCTTGTTCTTCCTTTAGGCTTCATACTTGATTGATTGCAATCACGAGCTATATGCCCTCGTTTGTCGCAAATGAAGCACTTACCATTAAATTTGGTTTCGCGTCGACCTGCTCTTACTTCAGGCTGAACTACTGATTTTACTGCCTGACGCACTGCTTCAACCAGATGTGATGTCTTCCCCTCTAGTTTGCGTACTCCTGGCACCGGTCGACACATTAAGCTGGCGGCTTCATATGTCAAAGCGCTACTGACTGTTTCGGCATATGTTTTCCTGGGTGACATGACTAGGGCACGCTTTGTCTCTCCATCACGTATGCCATCTATGAATGCCTCTATTTTGATTTTTTCGACGAACTCTTCCGAATTACCGGAGAACGCTAGATGACATAAGCGCTCAATATCGGAAGCGAATTCCTGCAGACTCTCATTACTCCGTTGCACTCGCGATCTCAATTCCACTCGATGTAATTGACTCTTGTATTCATTTCCATATTTTCGCTGGAGTGTGTCCATCAGTGACTGATAGCTACCACGATCTTTCTCTGGAATCATCTGTAACACCTCGGAAGCATTACCTTTTAATGCGACTATTAAAGCAGCAGTCTTGTCGCTATCATCCCATTGATTCTTCGACGCTGTTGTCTCGAATTGAAGCTTGAAGATATTGAATGGCGTGCTTCCGTCAAATGTTGGTGACTTTAGTTTGATTGTACTTGAATCTCTAATCACTGATGTGGCTGGTCCATTTATTTTTAGTTGATTGAGTTCGTGCTGTAATTTCTCGAACTTATCTTCCCAGTCGTCGACCTGTTCCTTCAGCTTATCATCCAACTCATCCACGTGTTCTTTCAGCTCTGTGACTTTGTCATTAATAGCTCCGGAAATTTCCTGAAATCTAAGTTCAATTCCTTTTTGTAGATTTTCGATGACGTGTTCTTGGCGAGCCGAATGTTCTTGAAACTTGTAGTCAATTGTTTTCTGGAATTCTCCCATAGCGTTTTCTTGGCGGGACGAACCTTCTTGAATTTTCATACGCAATTCAGCCGAATGTTCTTGAAGCTTGGAGTCAATGCGAGACGCATTTCCTTGAATTTCCGTACGTAATTCAGCCGAATGTTCTTGTAACTTCGCATTAATTCCTTGCAGTTGCTGCTGCTGCTGTTGCATCATGGATTTCATAAATTCCATGAGTTGACCACTCGAATCTACCTTGCTCTCTTCCTCGGCGTGCACAACTGCATGTATATCGTCTTCCTCAAAGAACTCATGTTCTTCTACATTAATTCCCTTAGCCTCCATGGCTTTCCTCAGCCTCACCAGCAGTTCCGCCTTTGCACCTGATGACGATAGATTCATCTCTACCAACAGCTTTTTAAGCTGGTCCACTTTTAGTTGGTCAATTTTCACCATCTTTACAGAATCCCACTTCTGACACCAATTGTTACGTTTTTATTCTGTGAACGTTTAATTCTATTTGAATTACCTTGTTCGATCACTGGATTCTGTTAATGATAACTGCAACACTTATTTTGTACAACTATATACAGCAACAATTTATTTAATAATCTCTATTTACAATCAACACTGTTTACAATCAACTATTTACTATAACACTTAAATGTACTTGCAACTTTTGCCTCTGTATCAATGTTTTCGCAATCACGTTCGGAAGTAGATTGATTGTCAATACTCAACACTGGCTCTATTTATACTCTGTTGGCAACACCCCAGAATCTTCCTTTATCGAGATTCTTCTCTTCCTTTCTCGTTGGCTTGTTCTGGTTATCGCTTATTTCTTTTTGTTGACATTCGTTTCGATGCTGCCAATAGAGTCAGTCACAATAGTGATGAGTAAACAACTATCGATACTCGTTACAATATAGTACCTTTGAAATTCAATTGTTTTGAGCAATTGCCTTCAGAAAATTCATTCAGTTAATTCCTTCACTTCTGTCGTTGTCAATTGAAAACTTTAACACAACAGTACGACAGATTCCATGGAATAATGGCATAAATTTGTCAGTACTCAAAAATAGTAGTATTTCTTTTTTCCTAAATTTTTACATTTTTTCGTCTTAAGCATTTGAAAGAAAACCAACACTTAAAAAAATGCACATCTCTAACCTCGACCCTCTCTGTCCGATCAAAATACTACTCTGATGTAATAAGAGCAGCTGATTGATAAAAAATACATTAGTAAACAGGAATTTGCCGGTAACAAAAAGTGTGTATATTTTAATACACGAAATACTTTTAAGTGATATATTAATTTTAAAAATATGTTAAGACCTAGAAATTATATCTTACTACAAAGTCGCTGGAAAAGTGGAAAACAACGATGGGTAATATATTTGCATATACTTATTGTTGGAGAAATTAAATTTCCTGTTTTATTTAACACCCCGTAGTCAGTATTGCAACGCAAGAAAACTACAACCGATCGTGCTCTTGAGAGTTTCGATGATTTCTATGGTTCGGTATTTGGTGTGCGTTGGAATAATATGCGAGCTGCTCTGCTAAGCGAACACAAGTATATAGCAATGGTGAATAACTTTGGAGATACCGAAAAAACATGCAGTCTTCTAGAAATGGATGGTAATTTTCATATGAAAAAATACAATATTCATTTCTATTTTCTAGTATATATTTTTCAGGTGCCATCAATATAAAATCACTAGTACAATTGGCAAGAGATCGTCTACAGGCGGATGAGCCTCTATTTAATGCAAATACTAGTTATAAATTAGGTGAAAAACTAGAGGACATCATTAGAAAACAGGAGGAACGCGAAAAACAATCAATATATCCGGAGAGTAAAGAGGGTGAACCAGAAATTCAAATGCCAGAGCGATTACAGTATCGTAATGAAGTGGAATCAAAACATAACGATGAAGCTGAAGCAGCTAGTAGCAACAGTGAACCCTCTTCCAGCCCAATCAAACAGAGTTTGGAAGAAGCGATTGCCGAAGATATGCATATCGATAGAAATCGTCTGATAGATCCGCAATATGGTTCTGGTGGTCTTTACGAGTATATACCCGCAAACAAAATAAAAGGCATGGAAGATTGGATACCAGAATCAGATCATTATAAATATTATCCGACAACAACCGATTTTCCATTGCAAATGGAAATAGAAACAGAATTTATATATCCCGAAAATCTATGCCTATATACATATGAAATGGGTAATTGCTCTGAATTCAAAGCGCCCAAAAAGTGTATAACAGGTAAGTCGATTGATTATTTTCTTTCTAATTATCCCTTTATAACTAATATTTTACTAAAAAATTCTGGTTTTTAGGTGTTCTCTCACACTTTCTGATGGATGGTGCTTCAGTGTTGCCGCCATTATTTCTTGATGTGAAACATGGCGAACGCGTGCTGGATGCATGTGCAGCACCAGGTGGTAAATCGCTACTGTTACTGCAAACACTTCATGCTGATCAATTGGTGTGCAATGATATTCAAGAATCACGAGTCAATCGAATACGCAAGGTCATGCAAGAATATCTATTCGATTACAAGGAACGTTGGGAGGGCAACCGCGTAATACTCAATCAGTCGGATGCGCGTAATATTAGCGAATACAATAGCTATGATAAAATATTGGTCGACGTACCGTGCACCACAGATCGGCATTCTCTTATGGAAAATGATAATAACATATTCAAGCCGACCCGTATCAAGGAAAGGCTTCGCATACCAGAATTACAAGCTGGTATTCTTGCACATTGCTTACGGTTACTGAAACCGGGTGGAACACTTGTATACTCGACATGCTCATTGTCGCCGGTGCAAAATGATGGTGTTGTCCACATGGCATTGCAACGGGCATTTACTGACCACAATATAACGACGATTATTAAAGATTTAAGTGTACTTACGCAATTATTTGCAGATATTTATAAATTTGAAAATCCAAAAAGTCTAAAATACGGTCAAATGGTTTTACCCTACTTACCAGCTAATTTTGGACCAATGTATTTTAGTAAAATTACACGAGTGACTTAAGCTAACCACTAGCGCTTTTTGTTTATCAGTAATCTTACTTTCATATGAATATGTACATATAAAATGCATTAAAAATACAAGCATCAGAATTCCTTAAACCTTCTTTTTCTTTTTGGATTTCGCCGGCAATGGTCCAGGTACTTTGAATACGGTGCTGTAATAGAATAGATGTTTGTTACATGTATTAGTCACCAAATGTTAAAATGTTAAAGTTCTTCAATACATACTGGCATGTTGTGCATATTGGACTAAATTTACAGAATACTATAAGAAAAAATCAAAATATTCAATTTAACTGAACGCAAAACATTCATATTAACTTACTCGATAAGCACACCGAGCACACATAACCTATATCAATTAGTTCGCGATGACAAAAGCAAGCAGCTCTATAATCCACTTTAGTCGGTGGTGGCAGTACCAATTTGTGACGCATATGTGGATCTGGCAAAAATACCCATAGTAAGTATTGCAATAAACCATCCAATTGTGTAAGTTTTAAATACTGGCCATTGGTAATATCGCAACCCTGTTGCAGCAGACTCAATGATTTGTCCAGAGCGCACACATCTATTACTATGCCAAGCTTTTGAGAGGTGAAGAAGACATTCATATATGTCATATATTGTGAGGCACATTCATTACTGCCGGTCACAACTAATATACGTGAATTTATTTTTACACCAGCCGCAGCATTACGTTGCATCTATGTATAGATCCCTTATATTAGTTGAATAGAAGAAATTCAAACATTCAACTATATTACATACCCTTGATATATAACAAAGAGCCATGGACATACTGCCTGCAAGTAGACTCTCACATGGCGCAGTCAATTTTGGTGCATTACTAATTATATGGCTTAGACGTTGTTTTATCGTCTTCTCAACCAAACTAAATGTCTCATATTGACCATCAACTTGACGTACATCTAATTGTTTAATCGACATCGGATAAAGGAAATCTCTAATTAAAAATTTAAAATAGTGTCCATATTAATTCTAGATTTCCGAAATATATGTATGAACATTTACGTTGCATGATGATGACACGATAATACGGCTAATTTATTTTGTGATTTTTGCATTAAGTGAGCATTCCCAAAGGCTATTATAGCATCCAGACACTGGGTTAATTGTTGTGCATTATGCCGCAAGAAACGCTGTGAGGGATTTGTGTCTAAGACGATCGCAAGTAAGTTGACACTGGTGTTATCTACAAATGTATGCAAACACGATTATCCCATATAATAATATTTATTCCTTTTATTAATATATAATTTACCATCATCATCTGACTTATCCATTGTGATTATTTATTTAATTTTAACAAAAAACTCAATCACAAAATTAACAGTATTAAAATCGGAACAGCCCTGCATTTATATAACACAAGGTGAACCATAACAAAAAGAAGTTTATATTAGTGTTATATTTTTTCAATTTATTATGTATGCATTTTATTTCATTTCTAATAATATGTAATATTTTGGATCAAATAGTATACATATATATAATAATTTCTTCCATTAACATATTAAAATAAAAGCAATTATTTACACTGTGGTTCCATTGAGAAAACTGAGCCGGCATCATTGATTGTTAAACGTCATAAACGGCTGATTGCAATATCTTCTGGGCGTATGTTCTTTGTGATTTGTATTTTATTTACAAGGCGAAAGAGAATTATAAACATTTCTTTTTTTCAATCAACCTCATCATAATGCTCGTACTTGTACTTGGAGACCTACACATTCCACATCGGTGCAATGGTTTGCCGGGTAAATTTAAGAAACTGCTAGTACCAGGTCGTATCCATCATATACTCTGTACAGGGAATTTGTGCACTAAGGAAACATACGACTATTTGAAGACATTAGCCAATGATGTGCATATTGTACGTGGTGAATTTGAGGAGAATCTCGGTTATCCCGAACAGAAAGTCGTCACAGTGGGGCAATTTCGTATTGGACTTTGTCACGGTCATCAGGTGGTACCGCGTGGCGATCCAGAAGCATTGGCATTAATACAACGTCAACTGGATGTGGATATTCTAATTTCTGGAAACACATACAAATTTGAAGCTTACGAACATGGTAATAAATTCTATATTAATCCCGGCTCGGCTACGGGTGCCTTCAATCCATTGGATCCCAAAGTTATACCATCATTTGTACTCATGGACATACAGAATGGAACAGTTGTGACGTACGTTTATCAATTGATTAACGATGATGTGAAAGTAGAGCGCATTGAGTATAAAAAGATCTAACTATTGAAGAAGAGATTGAAAGTGAAAATATTGTGGAGTGGAACTCGCATTGCATTATTAAATCATAGTTTAATTTAATACAATTTATTGCAAGTGTTTACTTATTATTACTATTACTATTATACATATTTTTTATGCTATATTTTATGTATCTTTTTCTTTTTAAAGCATATTTTTTTAATTCATTCCTATACTCACAATCACATGCGAATTATACAAAAATTATGTTTGATTTGTGTAAATAATAAATGTGTAGTATCAGTTCAACTTGAAGTTTTTATACATGTACATTAGGGTAGGTCGAAAGTTTAAACGGCTTGGCTTAATTTTGTTGGGGAGCTACCCTAAGAAACGGAGATACGAACTGAGCATGTTCAGGAAAAACGCGAGGTGTTTAGTTTTGTCATTTTTTATGGCAGTCTTCTTAAGAAACGGATAGAAAACGAAAGTATGTTTAGAGTACATGTAGCGGAGGAAAAATTAAAAGGGTCAGCCACACATTTCACAGCTCTAGAAGCGATTCATGGGCAACTATTGTCGATTTTCAGGTGTGTTTTCGAACATTTTGTATTGAAGTGGGAATGAAGGTAAGTGTGTTCGGAAGAAATGTTGAAGAAAACTTAATGGCGGTCAGTCATATATCTCACCCTTCAATTACGAGGGTTTTTGTAGAATTCCCATCTTTCGGTCATTTGATATGTGGCGTCACAGTATATTACAGGATATACAAATATTCCACTTTCTATTACCACGAAAAGCGTACAAACATTACTTACTCTGTTTTCGAATTGAAGCAAAAAGAAAAAAAATCAAATTTAATTTAATCTCGTATAAATATTAGTTGTTTCCTTTTATTGATTACTGCAATATTAGTTTTAAATTTAATTTTATATTGGTACAATTTCGTTATTAAATAAATGTTTTACATATTTTCTTCAAATATTTCTGAAAAAAAATCGGAAATCTCAATTATGTTGGTATATAAATTTAAATACACAATAAAATATCGCATATTTTACTATAAACATGAGAAATATCGCACAAATATATTTTATCATAAGCTATGTGTGTATGAGTAAATAATTTCCAACTCTTGTTTGCTCTAAAGCAAAATAGCAAAGGTGATGATGATTATTAATGCGAAAAAACTCTACAAATAATTTAAGTAAAATTTGTATATAATGTATGATTTTGCTAAAATATTTCAATATATCTTTTGTTTTGTTTTGTTTGTTCTTCTCTCAAGAATTTGTAATTTCTTTATTTCATAATTTAAAATTGAAGGTAATTGGTAAAGATAAATATTTGTTGCAGAATAAAATCCATAAAAACTACACAAATTATAAAACATAGATATATGTAATTATTTAATGTGCTGCAAGAATGGTATATGCAAAAAGTAAACAAAAAGATATACAATACTTTGGGTTTATAAAATTTGCAAAGAAACATCGTTAGACAAATATTTTTGTTTATAATATAAAAAATTAAAATAATAAATAGAAAAAAAGAATACAAAATATTTATTCATAGCTGTACGTATAATAAACATTTCGTTTTAATGGTAATAATAATGATAATAATAATAATAATAATAATATTTGCAAATCAAAGCCATATGCAATTTATTATTTTATGTTCTTTTGATTCATAATTTCTTTATTTTGTATTTATTTTATTATAACTAATATTATTATTATTATTATTACTATTATTAATGATATCAAAAATTCATGTTGGCATTTATTAATCGTTTGTCCACACTTCCTCTCTAATATTGTATCTATGTATTTATGTGAGAAGAGTTACGGCAGTACAAACACACTGCAATACAACGATACTTAACCAAGACTGTCAACACAAATAGTCTTCAGAGTTTTGCCCGAAATTGTTGTCTTATACTGTTCCGGCACTGGCAATTCAGTCTGTTGTATGAAAGAGAAAAGAGAATTAAAAGTTCAAATTAGCCATAGATTTATACATATTTTTTTGTGTACACATACATAATCGCCACTTGGTTCAGGAAGCATAACATTCATTTCGGATGATTTGGAACTAACAATCTCAACGCCCAATGAATCCTTGGACAAATACATTTGACAGCCATCAGTTTTATCAATTATAATTGTAGGCACAGAACCCAAAACCTATATATTTCAATATATTAAATTATTTTACTTGATGTATTAGTGTATTCAATCAAAAACTGTCGTCATACCTGCATTTGAACACTTTGACAATTGACATACTCAATTGATGCCACAACCGAATCGAATAAAAGTGAACATTTTTTGCATGAATCCATAACAATATTATTCACTTTACCCTTGACAGTGAGAGTGGAACCTTCACATTTAAACATATAGACGACATTGTTCATTTCAGCATTTTCAACCAGCAAACCGGTATTGTTCTTTTGATGTTCCTAAGAGAAGAAAATGTAAAAAAAAAATTTAATTTATCATTAAAAAGAAAAATATTTAATCATTTATGTTTTTCTATCGACCGTCATTTTTCGAAAACTCATATACTCACAATAATCCATTTTTTACCATCACGCATAAAAACTGGTGGTTTTGTTGCTGGTGGTTTGGCTGCTGCTGGACCTGCTGGTGCTGTGCCAACCGAACCAAATTGTGTGGGTGTCTTAAATGGTGCTGGACCTGTACGCAATGTTGGATTCTTATGTGTTTGCATGTCAGCTGTGACCTTCTTCAAATCTATCAAGTAAATAGCATATTTTTATCAATAAATTACAAAACATATTCGTTCAATAGTCCACTCACTCCTGGTGATACCCTCGCCTTGATTAATTTGCGCAAACAAAGCGCTACGCTCATCAGCGCCACCATCATCCAATGACATTGATGCCAAATCGAATACAGGTGGTGGTGGTGGAGGTGGACAAGCACCCATTGGTGGTGGTGGTGGACCACCGTACGCATTAGGTGCCCCTTTGCCCCATACCAAACCAGTGGTGTAATATTCCTTAATGTACGCTTGCAATTCAGTAAGAGTTTGAACCCAAGCGCGTGCCCATTCGACATGTGTGACATCTCTTTCTTTCCATTCCTTCAAGACACGGTTTGTATAAAACTGGCCAGCATCGTTCATTTCTTTTACATGTGGTCCTGGTGTGGGTGCCTAAATAATTCAAAGCAACAATAGAATGTAGACGCGTTGTAGTGCAGCCAGCATAAGTACATGTACATACCACACAAACCCAACCCAATGCTGGAATACTCTCACTAATCGCTGACAAATGATTAAAGAATGGCGAAGCACGATTCTTCTCACGATAATCCTGTATAGCACTAATCAGTGTTGAAGTCGGCTTCAACAATTCCATTTGCTTATCCTGACTGGGCTGAGCGATTTCCGTAGTCATACTGATATATTGCAATTGAGTTCTGTAACAAAAAAATAATAAGATCAGTAATGCTAATGTAATGTAATTTAAATTTACAAATAATCCAAATCGATTTTCACACAACAGTTGTAGCATTTTTTAGTAAGTCAAGTCAGAGAAACAACGAAATTTTGCCGTTTTATTGTCTTTGACAGCTTAAGCAGTGCCATCACCAGCCATCAATCAAAATCAAGAGCGTAAGAGAAAGGGGAAAAAAGAGCAAAAGGTAACGAACAGACAAATTTGCCAATCCAATAGCAGGTAGAAACGCACAAAAGATCATATTCCACACTTTGTTCTCTCAATTTAGATTGATGACACAGAGTTGTATTACGATTTTTAGTCGATTTTCACTGAAAATCAATTATTTTTTTATAATAAATTCTTTTGCCCAAAAATCGCTGCACGTAAACAGGGATAAAGTTAAAATTTCAAGAAAAAAAATAAAACTCACTCAAATGCCTTCTTCACCATTTGCGCTTGGTTGGCAACTTCACCACCAATTTTTAACGATTGTTGCAGGTATTTATTCAACGGTCCATAGATAATATCCTGATAGCCTAATACACTCATGGTGACTGCTGGAGGTGTTAGTGGTGGTGGCGGTGGTGGAGGTGGTGATGTTGTTGGTGGCAATAATAGAATAGATTCCTCTTCGTCAACGTTGACAACAAGTTGGGTTTGTGGAAAATCTTCCAACACAGTTGCGGGAATATTCTCTAAGCTATCCTCTTTATTGATTTGTTGTAATTGTTGCTGCTTCTCTAGTTCACTATTTGTAGCAGCACTCAAGCTATTGCTATGGCGATCGTTGATTTTATTCAAAGACGATTCAATGCGTTCGATGCGTCTGTTAAGTGTTTGTGATTGCACCGATTCTATTGCCTGCGCATCAGCATCAGCAATATCTGTCGGTAATGGTGGCAATTGGGCTGATTCTAAATCGAAACTTTCACGTTTCTTTTCCAAAACCGTATCAAAGGTACGATTCGCAATTTCCAATTCACGTGCCGATATAGAACGTTCCAAACGTTCAACTAATCGTTCCAAGCGATTCACCAAATGTTCAAGATTTTCAGCAACCGACGGCTTCAGATCCGGATCACAATCTGTATGAATATGAATTTATACATTTATTAATTACAAATGATTAAACAATCGGTATATTACTATTAAATTTATATTTTTAATCTTCTAGTGATGTGTATTTAGCTGTGAGGAGAAAAAAAAATAGTGCTAAGATTGCAATTTTTTGGAAATATAAATTAAGTGCTCAAAAATTGCTTATGTTTCGATTTTTATTATTTACAAGGTTTTAGTTAAACTGGCTGTACTTTCAGGTTTAAAAAATGTTCATTGAAATTTAGAAAGAAATGTAATTTTTCATATTTATGTTACTGATGCAGAAAAATGAAATCACATCTTCCTTGCGAGAATATTTTCTTCGTTTTGATGTATTTAAAATTACCAAATTTGGAACATAATTGCTTTAATTTGAATGGTTTGTTGTGGAGACTAAAAGTTATAGTTTCGATATACCATCTAAAAGGCCTCAACTTCGGTAAAACTTCTTTGAGGGATCCCAAAATGGAACTTTATAAGTCACGTCTTTTCTTCGATAGTTGTTATTGTTGTTGTAGCAGCAAGAATACGGAAATTCTGCTGTTGAGTGGACCTTGATCGACCACGTGACTGGAACGTAGACCCGTCCATTCTTGGGAAGCTCCTTCGATAGTAGTTCCAGTTGGAAAAGAAAGAGCTTCTAGCCAAAGAATTTATATCAACAATTGGCTTATTAAATTGTCTACTTTGTAAAGAATCCCTATAAGGCTGCCGTAGTGCACAGGTCATGAGCGTCAACCTCTTGGTAATTATAGTCAAAGTTAGTATTATCTTAAAGTTAGAGTTGCCATTTTGACAGATGTTTATATTGGAAATATGTCAAACAAGTCGATTAAAACTTTGAAATGATTCTAACTTTTAAGAAAGATTAATGTTTCTTTGTCCGAAAATACATATAAAACAAAATCAAAACTTGAAAGAACATTTAAAAAACACTTATTCGAATGTAAATATCTCCGAAAAATAGTAAATAAATAAAGACAACTATGTAAATATTTATTATTCACGTTTATCCAATAACTCTCAAAAAATATTGATTAAAGTCATTTTGAAAGAAAGAAATCCAATCAAGCAATTTATGAAGATGATACAACATTGCAGCGTCAAGCATTTGTAAATCTATTCTAGTTACTTGGTATATGTAAATTTGAGAACTGACATTACACACGAATGTACAAAATATACAATATAATTGAATAAAATTGTTAAAAAATATCTACTTGCAATCTATAATTCTTAAATATTTATGTACCAGTACGTATAAATTAAAGAAACATCCAATAAATTACAATAAATCGTAAGTTGAGTCATGCATTTCGAAAAGGTAATCATCATATAATGTGTAAGTACGTGTAGAATAACAAAAGGGAATAGAGTAAGCGGCAAACAAAATCGGTACTCATTATGAGTAAATACACATGTACATAAATAGATATAATATTTTATGACACATGTTAATTTTTGTTGTTTTTTTTTTTTGTATGTATGTAAACAATCAAGACACGATTAACACAATACTAAATGCGAATGTATGAGAGTAAAATAATAATATATATTTAAGCAATACACACGAAATACTGTTTAACCCATAAATTGACATTGTGACTTTAAAGTTGCATTATTTTTTATTGGGGAAAAATGGTGGCAATAAGCTTCACTCAAAACAAGCACAATCCGACAATACGTATTGCAAGAGAGCAAGCATTTCATTTGAAAGTTTATAATTCAAACATGTCCATACTTTATATTGTCGCATAAAGGGTTAAGGATTATCATGTATACATATACACATGCATTGTACATATCATTCAACACACAAAATTATTTTTCAATTATCATTTATAAATATTATTATGTAAATACTTCAAATTGAATTCCATATTTTTCGGCTTATACAATCAATGTGCCCAGCTTTTTATTTGAGAATTCTCATTTATTTGATTCCCGTTTTTGTTTACCTGGATTATTGCAGCTTTTAGTTTCATTAATAATCAGGGTGCGCCCAAAACATGCACTCAATTTTTGACCCATTAAACAACAACACATTGACGTGCAGTCACCCAACCAACCTGACGTCTGTGTGACTGCTGTTTACCGACGTCGTCGACTCACACTGTTTATTTTTGTAATGTTAATGTAATTCATCACCAGAATACAAACAATTTTTAGTGGAAGAGAGAGGAAACAAAGAAACGAATATATATGCAAAAATTAAAATGAAAAAAACACTCAAAAATACGGTACTACATTAAATGTCATTCTTTTGTTGTTTTCTTGTGCAAACGACGTCATACACACAACACACACTTGACACAATTTTCCTTTATACTTTTTTACGACACATTACTCTATTCTATTTTGCCTTAACTACAGATACATATATTTTTAAATTGAGTTTTTCAAAAATTCACTCTTCAAAATATATAGCAGGAAATCTACAACAAACAATAAAAAAAAAAAAAAAACACACGACGATAAGCAGGCAAAATTACGCTGGCAGAGCACAACAATACGCAACAAATACTGATTCATTACTTTTTTGGTGAACAAGTACAAGCACCCAGCAGCAGTAGCAGTAGTAGTAGAAAATGAAAAATACTTGTGTACACACATTTATATTGAAAATAATAATAATAATAATAATAATAAAATAATAATAATGAATGCGATTTGTTTTGTAGCCAACACCAATAACATTGATGTAGTGTTGTGTGTTGGTGGGTTTGTAACGACAACGACGACGACAACGATGATGATGATGATGATGATGTTTCGAAAATGAGTAGAATAAATTCTAATGCGTGGGGGTTGGGGTTCAAAATACACATAATTTCTGTGTTGTTGCCGGCGCTACCAACTCCATTCTACAAATACTAAATCTATTGTTGCTTCTCTTTTTTTTTTTTTACTACTGTATTTACTGCTAATATCGCCATTTTTTCATATTTATGTTTTGTTACTTTAATCACAATTATGTGAAAATGTTTAAAATTATTCTTTTTGTAACTTTAATATGCAACACTGAAATACACAGTGCTTTGAAGCAGTGTCTCATAATCTTTTTGAGTTCAAATATTATTTAATAAATTTGAAAAAAAATTTGTTGGGACCTTAAATCAATTTTTTTTTTTTTTTTGTTTTTCAGCCTTCTTTTCAGTAACAAAATGTCCATCGTTAGCTACGACTTTTTCCCATTTTTCTGGCAGCATGCAGATTCCGCGTCGGCAGAAATCGACATGTTTTGAGGCAATCCATGAATATATCCAGTTTTTGGCTTCTTCGTAAGAAAGAAGGCGTTATTCTTCCAGGCCGTGTGTCATCGATCGGAATAAGTGGTAAACGAAAGGATCAATGTCTGGGCTCTACGGCGGGTGGGTAGGACTTCCCATTTCAGCGTTCATAAGAATGTTTGAACGACTTCAGCAACAAATGGACCAGCATTGTCATGTTGCAAAATTACTTTATTGTGTCTTTCGGGGCATTGTTGCCGTTTTTCCTTCAATGTTCAGCTCCAACCTATCAATTGTGTTCAAAAAAGATGTAGATTTTGTTTTGTGGTGTTGGTTTCATTCGGTATTAGCAGCTCATAATAAATAACACCGAGCTGGTTCCAACAAATACAGAACATAAGCTTGTCACCATTGAGTTGATAGTTGGCCGGGCATAACGCATAATTTTTTTCGCTTCGGGTTATCGTAATAGATCTATTTTTCATCACCAATGACGAAACGATGCAAAAAACCTTTATTTTTGCCGTAGAAGCAATTCAATTTGTATGAGACCCAATTCCCTTGCTTTTGAATCCTTCCCGTGGCTTTTCAACACTTGGAAACGATTGATTCGTCAACCACTAATGATGATGCCAATTCCTTGAGTGTTTGACATGAATATTTGTCCGATAAAGACGTCAATTCTTCATCTTCAAACTTTGTTGGTTAACCCGAATGCTCTTTGTCGCCAATGTCGAAATAACCACTTTTAAAACTACGAAACCACTACTCACACGATGAGATCCAAATATTCATCTCTCACCCCTATTATTTTCTTATTACTTCCTTCGAAAAAGGTTTCCTAACAACTATGAATATTGAATTTCTTTAATTTCAACCTCTTTTATCAGCTGAATAAAAATTCCAAATTATATCCTATACTTCAATTGATTTTTCCCTATTTTAAAGTCAGTCAAACCCTAATAATTTCTTGTTTTTTTTTTTTCTTCAAAAGACTGAAAGAATTGTGCATTTGAACTCCATAAAATCTGGTGTGATAGAAAGATAAACTCTAACGACTATATTTGATATCAACACTTTCAACTGCTTAAAAGATTATCATACGATAATAGAAAATTCATTGGGCTGTTGTATTGTTTAATCATCTTTGTTATGCATTCGTCCAGCACGTATTATTAGATACGAATATTAGTCACTCTATGTGATAAAGAAAAAAATAAACCAAAAATAGCCAATAGTGATATAATATAGTTAATGATGAGAACAAAAAAAAAACATATTATTAAGCGCTTGAAAAATAAGATAAGATAAAGCTGCATACAATCGTTCGCATGTTTGTTAGAATTCAAAACTAAAAATGAAAAATGTATCGTAGTACATACTAAAAATATAGAGATGACGTTGACTTTGCCCAAACTAATTCGAACAAACAAAAAACCTTGAATTTGACCTTTTATCTTGTCAATTTATTGAATTTCAGTGTGTGAATGCATGTAATTTTTGGCATATAGTACAATCTTCCCCATAGAGGCTATAGCAACATTTCTAAACATTTATTATGTGCCTACACAATTTTTATTTGTATATAAACATACATATGTATACATACATGTGTATACATATATCGTGTTGTTTCTTTGAAACCAATGAAAACAAAATTATTAGAATAACATAAAATTTGGAAAATTTTTCACATTTTCACATTTTCTATTTCATTTTCTTCTCACGCTTGAACGTGAAGGTTAAAAATTGAACAACATGCAAAATGTATACTATATGTACATATGAATGTATGAATTTTTATATAATTTTCAAAAATTTTTAATAAACAGTTTTATTGTATATAGAACAACAACTACAATATTCAAAATTCTTCACCTCCTGCTATCGCTGTTCTATCAACAATCTGATGATGTGATGTTATCGTCTCAGGTCCAAATGGTGTAAAACGTACATTGTGTTCCACAGCAGCATGCGCAGCACGCAATAAATCTGCATATAAGCGTTGACGTTTCAATTCAAGTTCATCGCGCCCAACTGGCGTTACAGGTGGTTCAATGCAACCGCTATATACATACGTGCATTGTAACAATTTTATTTTTATTTTTCTATGTCTTTTTACATACATAGTATGCATTTATATACAGTAAATCGATATAAATAGAAATACGTGCAATTGAAATTAAAATACAAATAAAAATTCGAAAAATTGTAAAGCAAAAATTAATTTCAAATGCAATGCACAGAATAAAATATTTAAAATTTCTTAACAAAACGCCAAAAAATGTACTGAGAATTCAGCGAACAATCGAAATTGAAAAAACCATCGTAATTAGGGCTGTGCGATCTAACATTTAGTCGAACAATTTGATTAATCACAATTCTTGATTAATCAATTATTCGATTAATCAAAATTTTAATTAATCAAATAAGAAATTAATCGAATAATCATGATTTCAAATATTCAAAAATTGAAATTATTCGATTAATCAAAATATCGAAATTTGGACCAAACAAATAAGAAATTATTCGACTAATCATGATTTCAAATATTGAAAAATGGAAATTATTCGATTAATCAAAAATCAAAAATCGATTAATCAAAATAATAATTATTCCAAGCTCAGTTGTAGAAAACTTCATCTAAGAGAGGCGTCACATTCGAAATAATCTGGTTGTGCAATTGATTTCGAAATGTCATTGCACAACCGCCGTTCCATGAATTCAGATATTTCCATAGATTCATCGAGTGAAATATTTGGTTTGGCGTATGGAACTTGATCTGTGAACAGTTGTTTTTACTTTTATTTTTAGTTTTGGCGCTGCCTTAGGTATATACAAATGGGAGTATGACGTCAAAAATAAATGATTACAATAACTTTAATGTAATCAGCAAAGTATTATCAATGTCAGAGCTGAAAATTAAGAGATTATTTGAATTCAATTACTTACGATTACTGTAAGCACTGTAATCATTAAAAAATCAAAAAATAGAAAGCCCGTAGTTAGTCAAAGTTAAGATAATTTTATATTTAAAAAAAATAAAAATAAATTTTTGGCACTTATAGGCCCAAAAGGGCCTTTTGGCAGAGCTTCTCTTCGAGTTTTGTTGTACATGTAAGCAGGAACCTACTTACATTAGCCTGTTCGAAACGACAGAACCCTTGTGACATCACTTTTTCTGAGTTTTGTCGGAGAGACTTTTTTGCAGTGAGTTCATGGTCAATTCTAACTGCCGGAAGAATTGCCGATTGCTTTGCGACAGGTGGGTACCGTTGTGCGTCAGACGGGTAATGAACCGACGACCTACACATCAGAAGACCACTGAGCTAAGTATCTGATAATTTAGTATCGATTAATTTGATAGATTTTCTGTGTAAAAATCTGTCAACTAGTCAATTCTAAATGAGAGTCTTGTTCAACTTTGACTATAACTATAGACCAAAATCTTTAATTAGCCAAATAAACAATTTAAAATGCAAAAAAAAAGGCAACATTCATAAAATAAAAAGTAAATTATAACAACATAACAACGAACGGAACGTATTTGTGTGCATTCATATTAACATTACATGTCATGAATCCTTTCATCGTTGAACCACTCGGGCAAACCATGCGCAAACGCGACTGTCTCTGGCAGCAGTTCGTCATCTGGTTCAATATACGGTGCACACATACTTTCACGTTTTGGTGGTGGGAGAGAATCCGAGAATACGTCATCCTCATCTTCGGCCATCAATGCATGATCATACGGTGGCGGTGGTAGTGGATCTGGTTCAATAATTTCAGCATGTGTACTTATGTTGACCTTCTTTTTGATGGAAGTATGCGTTGAATTGTGGCGGGATAGACAACTTTTTGATGGCAAATCACTATGATTATGAGCTTCCTGATGATGTGGATGAGGATGACGGACGAAATTACGATCATTGACATCATTATTGTGTTGTTTCGTTGTAGTTGCTGCTGCTGTTGTTTCCGACGACGACAAAGGAAGTTCGCCATGCTCTTCCACATCTTCTTCTCTGCCACCACCACCACACTGTTTAGTTCGTATTGTTGCATTCGTCGTATTCGTTACATTTGAATGTGATGCTTTGATTTGAACATTTGATTTTTGTTTCTGTTGTTGTTCTTTATTAGCATCATTGCCGGCACCATCATTACTGTTGATTTCAACTGTAATATTATTTTTTCAACAATTCTAAATGAAATTTTTGATTTTCTTTTCTTTTGTACTGTACTATACTCTCTATGTACTGCACGCAATGGAAATAATAGCTACTTTAAAATTTTTATTTTCAAAAGTAATAAAAAAAAAACAATATGAAATTAAAATATACATAACACCGTTCGACAAAAATCAATTTTATATTTTTTAGGTGCATTAGGGAGGGTTAAATATTTTGCAAAAAATCTTGCCAAGAAATCATAGGTCTAAAATCAGATATACGGCCATTTTATCAGCTCTTTTAACAGCCAAATTCAACATTTCGCGCAACATTTGGAGTAATTTTAATTAGACAGTAAAATTAATAAAATTTATCTTCTTTTAGAATATACTCAATTTTCATTAATATACAAAATTGTGTCGTACGGTGTAATATATAGAAATATCAAAGCAAATATTTATGGTGTTTATGGCAAGCATCATTCATTAGTACCTTCCAATAAAGCAAAATAATTATATTGATGCTATACAAAAATTATATATTTTTGAGTACTTTCGAATTTTCCCATTCGAGTACATTACAATACAAATGATTATTGCAAATTTTTACAATAGTGAAAGCATTATCACAAATACCATTTGGATACACCAATTAATAATCATTAATTGTTATTGGTGATACAACAAAATATCAAATGTATTTAAATTCCTTCATTATATTTGTCAAGTAAATAAAATAATGTAGAGGAATTTTCTGAATTTCATTTTCGATCCGAATGTTTTGACAAATGGTGTCAAATATAAGACAAACATCATTACATTCTGCACTTTAGCAAATGGATATACAGAATATTACAATTTTTAACTCGTTTTCGATATCGAAAGTAAAAGTTCAAAACACATCTGATAAAAAACGTTGTGTAAAAGCTAGTGTGCTACAACACCAAATTTGCAAAAATAATGAAATAACCCAAAAAAAAAAATACATCTAGTTATGGCTTTTTTTTTTTGTAAATACCATTTAAATCGGCAATTGATTCCGTTCGTTCCGTTGTAATATCCGCTATTATCTTCGTTTTAGTTAAATTCGACTTCTCGTCATCATCAACAGCAGCGGCATTGCCATCACCAATATAATCATCATTAGTATTTGCACCATTTGATGTTGTCATTGGTAAATTTGTTTCAACATCACAGCCCGCATTATTATCATCATCATCATTCGTTGTTTTGCCATTTTCAATTGTTATCGTTGGTATCACCAATGATGATTTCCTATCACTCTTTGTGGTCGTTTCATTGATTTGTTCGTTGTTCGATTCATCGTTTTTATTTTTATTAGATTTATCTTTTTTCTTAATTGCTTTAGAGTTGGATTTTTCATTTGTTCGACAACACGAAAACATTTTCGGTTTGTTTGTTTTAGTGTTCTTTATACAATTTTTTCTATATTCTTATTATATAAAATGTTCTCTTGTATACACACACACACGCGCACGCACACTACAATTTGTAGAAGAGAAAATCATGTAAAAGTCAAATTTGCTTTGACTTTTACATGATTTA
This sequence comes from Megamerina dolium, assembly GCA_963854835.1. Classification (NCBI taxonomy): domain Eukaryota; kingdom Metazoa; phylum Arthropoda; class Insecta; order Diptera; family Megamerinidae; genus Megamerina; species Megamerina dolium. Next base: position 69,437,746 of record OY978529.1, on the reverse strand, counting down.
AAACTTGTACAGTCGAATTACGACAATTTGACACTTTTTAGTACACATATTATTGTTTTTCGACAAGTTTTAAGTGTACCTAAACCATTTGGAACGAAATTTGAACAATGGTTCGAAACGGATTAAGTCGATTTTACTCGACAATCGACGACATTGATTGGAGTGAATAACCATCGCATATTTCAATGTCATAAAATGATGGAAATTTGTTTGTCTATATACAAAATATAACGGCATCAATTGAAAAAGGTTTCAATTTCATACATTTTAAATGCCATTGTTAATGGTACAGCTTGTTTAAAAAGGAAAAACCGTTAATATCATTTCCCCCATAATCAAGTAAAATTTTCTTCTACTATTATACTAATTAACGACTCAAATGTTATAAGCATCCATTCAATAGTTTTCTAAAGAAATATACTCGTAGTATACAAGCAAAAAAAAAAAGACCAACCAACATCTTTATGCTACAAGTGGTGAAAGACAAGAATTGGAATAATTACAAGATAACAATTTAAAACACAGCAACAGAAGAGGCAACACAACATAGCAGTAATAACAAAGGCATAATACAGAGAAGCCACTTAACAGAAATGAAATTAGTTCAAGATTTGTTTGTACGAACGTCATCATAATGTATGAATAGGGTGTCGTTCTTTTTTTCTTCAAAGTGTCATAGTTGCAATTTGAAATTAAACAAACAAGCAAACAAGAGTATACATATATTTTTATGCGATTTAGTATTTAATTATGATTATTGGGTAGCTCTCCGATCTGCTGACTTGTTGAGCATTCGCTTTTTTTTTGGTTTAAATTTTTTTGTAAAAATTTAAATATTATAAATCGTCGACCAGAAGATTTAGGAATATTTGTGGACACAAAGTGGATGAATTGAATTTCACAGTGTCAACTTTTCAATGATGAAATGGCAAACCTTACTCAAAGTGAAGAACACTTGACGTTTCATCTTACTTGAAAAATGCGACCCTCTACAAAACATAAGAACTCTTAATAATATGAAAATATATTATATAGACTTGCAACACTTTTAGAATAATACCCACACACACACACACACCCCCATCTATATCAAAATAAATTCTATGAATATTTATAATTCGATTAATTTGATATTTCACATTTTCATATTGTACATTCATATAACCATAGCTATTACATATGCACTGTGATAAGAAATCATTCTTCATATTCTTGTTTCATCATTTTCTTGTACGTAACATCCTGCCACTACCCCCCTCCATCCAACCGCCATACAATAAGTAGATACACCTGTAACTTATGACATTTTCAATGTTACGAATGCTTTTTGTTGTTGTTGTTGTTCTGCCATTACCTACCTACATACATACATATGTACGTAGTATTCAGTGTTGAATATTGCCAACATAAATGTCAATGATACAAATGCATGGGATGATGTACATACGCACAAACAATAATGAAATATGGAATGGAATAAAATGCCATTTTGAAAAATTTCAATAAGGTCATATAACTCATTTATAATAAATGAGTCAAATTTTCCTTCAACAACTAATTATTCAGTAAAAAGAACCAAATATATATTTTATAGAATATTATTAATTCAAATCATTTTGTGCAGATTAATGCAAAAAATAATAACTGATTCACTGAATTCAATGAAAATTTCCACACAAAAAAAGTTCTGATTTTTTTATCGAATAACTGTGCAAGCAAAAATATAATATTATTCAATTTCCATTTCCATTCAATGCAATGCAATTTCATTTTAAATGAATTCTACAAATTCAATGCATTTGCATGAAGAAGAATGTTAACCCATTTTGTTGCCATCATTAAATGTTTGACCCCTAGGCAGTTCTATCTCTTGCTATTTCGTATTATCCAATTCATAAGTTTATGCAAATACATTTACTATTAATGTTTATCCATCTACCTTCTACCTTCCTTTACACTATTTGTGTATAGAGTACTATACGATATAGTAGTATGTAGTAGCTAATGCAAAAAGGGAATATAACGCCCCAAAGATATTTTAGCACAAAGCATAAACACGCATACAGCATTTTATATGAGTTCAGAGATGTACTTGTGTACATATCTATTCCATGTGCATATACCATACTCATACATATATTTACAGTTGACTTCAAAATAGTAGTAGTAGTAAATTGTCTGCCTAGTACAATAATGTGGATTCTTTCTTTTAAACTAGAAAAATATTGTCTTTATACATTTTTACTATTTTTATAAAATAATATTATTAATTTTCTAGATTATCAGGGCCATACGAAAAAAGACGATACATTTTTATACGAATTTGTAGTCGTTTAATTTGGAGCCGAGCATAATTTGACTCGTTCAGACAATACGACACTGCAACATTCATTGAAGTACTCAGAATCATCCCTAGGGGTTTAAATATATGACAGATATGACCAAAGTCCCACTAGAGGGGTAAAATTTATGACCGACTACTTTTAATTTTTGCTACTCAACATTTTTTCTGAATGCACTTACTACCTATCTCTACTTCTTAGAAGAGATCCCTTAAAAAATATTAACGTTTCTAAAAAAATCACCTCCATAATTTCTTGAGACAAACTCACTACATGTCTCTACTCCCTGGAGGAGCTCCCTTACAAACCCATGACGTTTTTTATAAATTTCAATTCCACTGCTCTTGTCAATTTTTACTATGTCAGCTTCTTAAGGATGCTTCCCTACAAAATGAACATAAAAATTGCCCAGGAATTGTAGATAGACCAGTGAAATATAAACCGACCTCCATTAAATTTTATTACGCAACATTTTTTCCACACAAATTGGCCTAAAAAGCAGGTGAAAATCAACAAATAACCCCTTAGTTCACCTAGAGCGATAAAATGTATGACAGAGCGATAAAATGTATGACAGATCGTCATTAATTTTTGCTACTCAACATTTTCTCGAAACAAACTTACTACATGTCTGTACTCCTTCGAGGAGCTCCCTTACAAACCCATGACGTTTATAAATTTCAATCCCACTTTTCTTATTATTCTTATTATTATTCAATATCTCAACTTCTTAGGTATGCTTCCCTACAAAATGAACATCATAATGGCCCAGGAATTGTACCTAGACCAGTGATATAAATAACCGACCTCCATCAATTTTTAAAACCCAACATTTTTTCTCTACAAACTTATCCCCCTTCCGCACAAATTGATCTAAAAAGCATATGAAAATCAATAAATAACCCCTAGAGCGATGAAATGTATGACAGTCGTCATTAATTTTTCAACTCCAACATTTCCCTCAAATATACTTGGTCCCTGTATCTATGTGTTTCAGGTTTTCTTTCAAAAAGTGTCTACCTGTAGGTGAGCAGTTGTCAAATTCTTCCAACAATAAAAATTTTGTTATGAAAAAGCTTTTGGAAAAGCTCTTTTTCAAAGCTCAGAACAATTGGCAAGCACAATATCAGAAAACAGGCCTTTTGGTGTACCAACAAAATGTATTTTTTCATATTCAATTCGAGTAGTAACAAGTCTAATGCTGTATTACTCGTATTTTGAACACAACTGTATGAAGGTACATGCATATGGGACTTTATATACGTTATACATATACGTTTGTATGAATGTACTCTTCTGTCTAAGTAGTATTCAAAGGGAGTTGACAGTGGTAATAAAACAATGTGGCGCCTATATTGGTGGGATGCCCACCATATATGTATGTATATAGTATGTATTACATGTGACTATATACATAGTGTTGTATGCTGTGTGAAGTGATGATGATGATGTTGATAATGATGATGGTGGTTTGACAAAAAGGTATCATATGTATGCTCAGACATATTGCGGTTGCAATGATAGCTCTAAGCTTCTAAGCAATCTATTAACGGAGAAAACATTTTTTTTTTATTTTTATCAGATTCACAATGACATTTAATAGGCTTCCAAGTGCTAGCACAATACACACACAAGAAATAACATACAATACAATTCTTGAATGCTCAACTTAAAATATTGGTGGGGGGGTGTTAATATTAACAATGGCCGAATACATACAAACAATTTGTAAATACATAAAAGGCGTGTCGCACAAAAAGGAAAAACCTCCTTATATGTAATTATTATGTTTGCAAATGGCCAAACACGTACATATAATATACACCATAGCGCATATTAATATTTAACCACTGTATTCTATGAATATTTACTTTTGTCGAATAAAATTATACAACGGTAATGTTTCCACATACACGTACAAGTAGATATATGCATCACTACTGACACTCCTGTTTTATCCTGTGAGCCATTATCATATTTCGGGTAAAGTAGGTCAAGCCGGGTGAAATAAGCGAGTACATTCACACACACACACAAAACGAAGTAAAAACAAACAAAAGAAAAATCCCAAGAACCGGGTTAGTTTTTTTTTTTCGTTCTTATTTTGACTCTTTTTTTTTTCTTTTCTTCTTCTGGCAATCACATGAACACACCTTGTTGCCATATAGGATACTTTTAAACAACAAGTGTGTATACGTGCGTGTGTGTATGGCGATTTATATATGAAATACTATTTTTTATGAAACATTAATTCCAACAACATCAAAAATGTACATGATTTCAAAGAACAATAACAACAAAACAGCACCTTTGTATTGAATTTAATTGAAAACACACGCGGCGCAATAATGAGTATTCTTGAAAAATATTTATTAAAACAGCACTAAATACCCCCACCAACCAAGACCACCATCAAAAGAACAACAACGTCTGTATCCGTTGACTAATATCCGTGATTTTGCGAATCCGTACCGTATGTGCCTGTACTTTCGACTGTATGCTCATTTGCTATTTGCTTGATTGCTAACACACTATGTGAATGCGTTGTTTGTGGTGCTGCCTTTGTATTTCACTTTTTTTTTTAGCCTCCTTACCAAAAGTGGAATTTATTATTGTTTATACAATTATATTTCTTCTCATTATTTTTTTCTTCTCTTAAATTTAGTTGTTTCAACATTCAATGTTTTCTTTAAAGCGCTGGAAAATGTGTTGCGGCGGGCGCCACGCAAAAGAAGCAAAAAAACGCGCAACACGCATCCATCACGTACATAGTAACAGTTAATAAATACCAACCATCCGTACGAAAACACGTTACAACATAGACGCTTTCTTCATCAACACCATTTTCGACTCGAATGACCAAATAAATCGTAAATGTTTTCATTCGAAGCTATTGAACTCCGTTGTCGAGTTCAATGAGGGAAAGTGACACTAAGTGAACTGTCATTCGTACAAATGTTGAATGTATTTGCTTGTGACACATCACATGTTTTTGGGAAAAAGAGAAGATGAAGCAAATTATATGCACGTCCAAAGTCAAATTGCTTGCACGAATTTTGCAAGCTTTTGATTTTGTTTGCCTTTGAATGTATTATATACAGTGGCTCACAGCTTATTTCGTACAGTGTATATATTTTTATGTACATGGCTGTAACATCGAAACTAAAAAACTTATCGATAAGTTTTGAATGTAGACGTCTGTGTATGTGTTTAATAAACCTAATAAGAAAACGGGGAACCCCAAAAATTTTTCTTTTTGTTATGCAAGAGAGAAAAACTATTGATCAGCTGATTTTCAGCTCACATCTTATTTCGTACACAAACTTCAATGTAAGTAAGTTTCATTCTGCCGCGCAGTTACAAAGTTTTTTTGAATTGTATGAGTTTTTGGACCTTTTTAACTATTATAACAATTTTTATTATTATTATTTTAAATAGTTAAAGTGCTGTAAATTAAACATTTAGCTTTATGGGTCATCGTACAACGATGGAACAGCGTAAACTGGTAATTAACCATTTTAGGAAAGGTCAGAGTGTGCGAAAAATTGCTGAAATGACAAATTTAAGTGCCTCAACTGTCCAATACATCATTCAACGCTTCGTTCGCGAAAATCGGTTGGAGAACAAGGGCAGAGAAGCACCTAATAAGATTTTCAACGCATCAGACGAGCGTTATATTGTACGAAAAATTAAGAAAAATCCAAAGTTATCCGCTCCGAAGTTGGCTGCAGAGGTTCAGCGTGAAATAGGAAAATCATCCAGTGCTGAAACTGTCCGACGTGTGCTGCGCAATCATGACTTGAACGGTCGAGTAGCCCGAAAGAAACCATTCATTTCGAAAATGAATATACAACGCCGACTTGACTTCGCCAAAGAGCATATTATTAATACTCCTGCGTTCTGGAATACCGTTATTTTCGCGGATGAGTCTAAGTTTAATATTTTTGGCTCGGACGGAATGTCATATGTTTGGCGTAAAGCTAATACCGAGCTAAACAAGGAGAACCTTAAGCCCACAGTGAAGCATGGTGGCGGTAGCGTGATGGTTTGGGCCTGTATGTCAGCAGCCGGAGTAGGTGAATTGGTTTTTATTGAGGGAACAATGGACAAAATGAAGTACCTCGAGATTCTGAAAAACAATTTACTTCAAAGTGCAGACAAACTGGGTTTGCGGGAAGAATTTCGGTATTACCAAGATAATGACCCAAAACATAAATCTGGGATTGTGCAATCTTGGCTTATTTGAACTGCTCACACTTGATGTCTCCACCACCACAGTCACCTGACATGAATGTGATTGAAAATCTTTAGTCTATTTTGGACAATAAAATAAGAACACACAAGATTTCTAATAAGCAAGACCTAAAGAAGGTACTGATGGAGGAATGGAAAAAAATCACACCAGACATCACTCAAAAATTGGTGGATTCAATGCCAAGTAGACTCCAGGCTGTCATTAACGCTAAGGGATGTCATACTAAATATTAAAATCAACTTACTTTGTTTTTAGTTTGAACTTAAAGAGACTGTACGAAATAAGCTGTGACATGAATTTTCCTATTTTTTTCTTATTTTATTTTTTTAGTGTCAAAAACTAAAATTTTGAAAAAGTAAATTTTGGAAAATAAAAAACAAACCTTCCTTTCAAAAATGGCATTTATATTTTGTTCAAATTTTTGCTATATTAGGAATTACGACTGCAGCAATTTTTAAACTGTCACTGTACGAAATAAGCTGGGAGCCACTGTATGTATGTAGAATAAAGCAAGCGGTCCAGAGAATATGTCATTCGTCATACGTTGTGTTTTTTGCCTGACAACGACGCGTTGACGGAAGTAGGCGACCCAATCAATATGTCACTGACTGAGAAAAACAATCGCCAGACTTTGCCTTTGAGAATTGTACAACTTTTGTACGTCAAGTTGACGGAGACGTACTGAATGAACTTAGCTGTCAGTCTACCGTATAGTCAGCTGGCTTATGTTTCAAACAAACTAATTTTATCAGTCTTTGCTACCGCATACATAGAGACCGCGATTGAAATTTTTAAATGAAAAAAGCGCCATTCAATTTGCCTTTATATAATCGTCACAAGGATACAAAACAAATATTAAAATCTTCTACTTCACCCAGCAAAGGGATAGAGCGAGAGAAAAAGCACATACAAGGAAATATGTGCAGCGCATGCGTTTAATGTAGCATGAAGCACAGCAAAATCTATCGGAAGCATTCTGAATCACTTCTACACCCCACAACAATTTATACAACAGCTGTAATATTAATGCTACATTGTAGCTAGGGTTGCCAAATGCACATTGAGCTTTATTTGGAATTTGGGAGGGGAAAATGCCAACCGACCGGTAATTTTCTTTTTTTGACTTCAAAGTTCAAGTTCAAGTTGTCATTGAAGTTTTGTTTTGGCAATAGTTATTAAGTAAGCTAATGAGATGCAGTTGCTTAGAGACCTTTCATCTCTGATGTGAAAATATTTGGTATTTTGTGAGAAAAATCAAACTCTTTGAATATTTTTGTGTTACGGGCAATTATTGCATACCGAGTATGGTGTCTTCTTGAGTAGAATTGTAAATAGAAATAAAATAAAAATTAGGGGGAAATGTTAAATTTCAATCAGTAGATAGCTTTCGGATATTAATTAAGGAAAATTAAGGAAAACGGGAACATATTTTGCGATTTTCAACTACCTTTTTGCGCATTTGAGGGCGAATGCGCCTATTACTCGATTAGATCAATGTTGCTCTACAAAAAATATATCAGTGACACCAAATCACATGATCTTCAAGGCAAGTACTCGTATCTATGTAGGTCCACTTGTGGAGAAAATATTGTCTCCAATAAAACAATGATTTCTTGGGCATAGTAACATATGTTACCGTTCAAAGATCTCCCAGATCATGGAAGCACACCTTTGAGAACAAAAAGTTATCGTCACTGAAGGTGACAGCTCGATCTTCTTCGTTTTTTAAGAAACATGCGCTGGTTATAAGTTTATTCACACGATCTTGGAGGCTAGTTGTTAAGTCCAATTCTGGAGAGATAATCTTATCCACGAACAAATTCTTCAATAAATCGAGAGTTTTGTGCGCAAAATTGCAAGCGGCAATGTCCTGCTGAAATCACAAGTCCATGTGCACTCACTTTTGAAAACTTAATGTTGTCCTCATTAAACACTTCAATTTTCTTTGGTTTTTATGAAAAAGTTTTCAAATACTAAGCTTCAAATTTTCTTTACATTCTGATGAAAAAATTGGAAGCGTGTTGTTGTTTATTATTATGCGATTATTCAGACAAGTCCCTGAATAATTGATCCTCTGGAAACTCTGCTAATGGATAGCCTAAATGGAGAAATTTTCTTAGGCACAATTAATTTAGCTTATCTAACCTTACTTATTAATGCACGTATGATACATATGTATGTACATATATATGTATATCTTTCGGGTAAACGAATATAAACGCATTAATTTATGGTACATACATATGTACTGACTATATAGTATACATATGTATATGCAGAAAAAAAGCTCACATGTTGGCATAATTTGCAAACAACCACCACTAATGGCCACTGCAATAAGAACAAGCAAGCACACAAGGAAGGAAACTACAAATTCGAATAAATTAGAGAGAGGGTTTTTAATCAAACCAAAAAAAGAGAGTAATTTTCTTGTATCAAATAGATCCCTTGAGTGTGCAAAGAACAGCAAATCTTTGCACATTGGCATAATTTGTCTTATTCGAATTAAATTGTCAATACAATGAAAGAGAACAACGAGCAAAAGAGAAAGAGAGAGAGAGACCCAACAGGACCCTATATATGTATATTTTTTTTTTATTATACATACATCGTTACGTATCTACTATTGTATGAAAAAGCACGTGTCAAATTGAAACTGAGAAATTGGAAGGAAGGTTTTGGAAGAATAAATCAAAATAGTGTTCACTTTGCACCACAAAATCTGCCCGTTTGCAAAGAAAATTTAAATTCTTGAGGCAGCACTTGTGAATGCTGCTATTCAACGACTATGTAACCGTTATTATATATATAATAAAAATTATTCTTTGATGATATCTCTTCTTTTTTCTTTTTATAACACAAATTGCGTGAACCGCACCTATAAACGACCGAACGAATGATTTTGATGCTTTTGCTGAATACAGTCGGTTACTACTACTACACAAATTTTATAAGAATATAAAAATTCAATCAAATGAAAAACATATACACACACATACACACCCATTATGTGAATCACTCCAGATCAGTGCAAACATGAGCACAAGAAAGAAAAGCGCCAACAGGAACATGAAATGATACCAAAAACAAACAAACAAACAAACAACAAAGAGAATCCCCAGAAAGTTCAGAAACAAATGTACACAAACACACAGGCGCAACAGCAACCAAACATAGTACATCTCTCGCCATCAGCCATAAATATATAATATGTATATGCCGGGTCGAAGGCGGAATCACATCCAGTTTGTTTAATAGAAATGACTGAACAATTTGACTGTTTGTGGTGCACATGGGCATACTATGTATGAATCAGAGATGACCAGAATTCTGAATTGACACATTTAGTAGTGGATCATCATGATAATATTAAAGTTACCTTAAAGTTTGACTCGATAATTTTTTTCAGAACACAGAAAACGAAAATTATTTCTTAAAGGTGACCATCCATCGACAGCATATATAGACTAATATGCCATGGAAAACATGTACAGTTCGCAAGATACGACGGCGATCCCAGAACTACCCGACCTAACAAAGAAAACACAACAAATTTGAGAAAATTTTTCTTTATTTGTCAACATAATCTCCTTTTCCCAGCGATATTCTATAGCTTCGATACACTGTTTATAGTATGAACTGCTTTGCTCATTAAAATAGCCATCTACCGCAGACTCCACCTCTTCATTGTTTGTAAATCTTTTAACACCAAGCCATTTTTTCAAATTTGGAAATAGAAAATAATCGGAGGGAGCTAAATCTGGCGAATAAGGTGCGTGCTGAAGCAATTCGAGCTTTAACTCATTGATTTTGGCCATCGCAATAGCGGATAGTGTGAACTGGTGCATTTTCTTGATGAAACAACACTTTCTTTTTCGTCAAATGCGGCCTTTGCGACGCAAAAACTCGGCTTTATTACTGTGAAACATCGCCAAACACTCTATAGAAACATCTTCACGACGATGTTTTTGTTCTATTGTGGGCAAACGTGGCACCCATCTTGCACACAGCTTTTTCATCTCCAAATTTTCGGTCAATATACGATGTATAGCACTTTTTGAAATGCCTGCAATTTCACCTAGCTGAGCTGGATGGCCTAAACCGTTTCTGGCGTGGCCACCTCAATTGGTTGACCACTACGGTGTCCGTCTTGCGATCTCGTTTAAACTCTGCCGCCCAATATTTTATGGTCGTAAACGAAGGAGCAGACTCCCTCAGAGTAGAATCTAGTTCGGCTTTAATATTCGTTAGACTGAGACGTTTCAAATGAATGTATTGAATTACATAACAGTGACCAATTTTTTTCCATGTTTACAAATTCACTGAGATCGTTAACTTTCGATGGCTCCAAAAAAAAATACTAAACAACGTGACGCCTTAAAACTTAAAACATATGTTTTATAAGGTTGCCACTTTTCACCAAAGTATTTTTTTCAAACTACTGCCGCCATTTATATATCAAGTCGGGTAGTTCTGGTAGTAAGCTCGTCGAAATAGATATGTAAAATTTTCCAAAAGAGATAAACAAAATCACTAGGCGTTTATTTATTTCCAAATATTTACATTATAATAATTTATTATGTAAATATAAATTTTCAACAACACTAGAATACAACATGTAGAGCTTACCCTACAAAGCCAAAGCATCGAAAACCAAACAAAGGGGGGAAACAACACTGAATCAGTTTCAACAATTATGGAATAAACACAACACGCATGTTACGTATATCATCCAACATTCTCCAGTGGTTGTTCTCCAATACAAATAGCGGCATTTTAGTTGTACAGAAGCTTGCATTTTTTGTTCTTTTCGCACGTCATCATTATGCCAATGTGTGAAATTGTAAATGATGATACTCGTATCATATATACATGCATACGTATGTAGGTACATATGTACATATTTACCTATCTACATATATATTTTAGCCAAAAGCAAGAGAAAAAGGAACAACATAAAGCAAAAAAAAAAAAAAAGAACAGAGCTGCCTGCTTTACGAGTTGCCGGAAGCACTTGTTTTGATTTATTCCGAACGGCTATAGTTGAATAAACTGTTGTCTGTTAACGTTGCATAATATAAATTGTGTTGTTTGGTGTTCTTTTTACCGTTTTATTGTCATTTTACTGCTTGTATGCTTTTATGTTGTTACTGCAATATCGCCACTTTTATACAATTTATTAGCGATTATTGAATATTGAAATGTATATGCATTATGTATACTAAGGTGAGTTAAATTGTATGGCTCAACGAAAAACATCAAATTCAAATCATTTAAGGTATTCATTTGCAAGAAAGCATAAAGAAGTTCCTGATTTGGAACCGTTTACTTAAAAAACATATTTTTTTTTACATATCCATCAATCCTCAATTTTTGTTGAGGATGACAAATTAATAGGGGTCGGCCACATATTTTATCGCTCAAAAAGGGTGATTCCTGAGCAACTATTGTCGTTTTACAAGTATTTTTAGGTTATTTTCTATGTGAATCTTCTGAAGTGATGAAGGTAGAGGGTTAGTATGTTCGGAGGAAAACTGAATGGGGGTTGGTCATAGAGTTTGCCCTTCTAGCGGCGATTCTTGAGCAGCTATTTTTGATTTGCATGTGTTTTTACGAACATTTTCTTAGGGAGTCCCTTAGGGGGCATGTTCGGAATAAATGTTGTGGAAAAAACTGGGTAGGAAAGAGTTATTTATCGTTTATCTGGCAATTTCTTCACCGTAAGTGGTGAAATTATGACATTATTTGCATATTTTGGGGTAATTTAAATTCATTCTGTAGGGGTGGCCACCCTAAGAAGTAAACAATTTCTCTTGTGTGTCTGTGTTATAAATGCTTCATCACATTCTTCATTAACCTGATGATTTCCAAATCAACGTGAACACACCTTTACTAAAGGATTTGTAAATAAAAAAAATGTCTTCGGTATAGGTCAAATCAAGAAAAGTAGATACCTATGTCGTAAACAAAATTAATCTAAAATGAATTTTCACCATTTAAATTAATTGAATGATATATTTTTTATTGCTGCATTATATTTTATATCTATATATGTATGTTCCCATGTTCCCATACTTCATCATATGCTCATATAAAGAATAAACACAATGACTTTCTTACCCCAATTTCATTTTAAATCAATTTTAATGATTCAATATGATTCAACTGACACGATGCCTACTATATATAGCTAATTTGACCTACGTGTCTATGTATGACGTTATGACATTATATAAAAATAACAGAAATTTGTGAGAACAACAAATCCACATGATTCATTTTATATAAAATAGCAAGAGATAAAAATAAAAATAATTACAAGTGTTTAAGAAAGGTGACTAAGAGAGAACCGGTTTAATGTATACGCATAAACAAAAAGCATTTTATAGAATATATGCATTAAAACTACAAATCATTAAATTTATAAATATTCGCAATAATTTAATCAAAGCAATAAACATTGTTAGAGAAATGTTCAAAGAAAAATCTAAAAGGTTTAATTTCGTTCGAAAAAAAGGACTTTTGTACGGAAGGTAATGGTGGTTTTTCAAGCGAAATCATCCATTTGCAATCACAGTGTTTCGTTAATAAATAAAAATCTTATGAGAGCAATTTTAGTCCCACAGCTTAATTATACATTCGATATACAAATTTTATGAGGGAACAATTAAGTAAGAGGATATTTTCTTTTCAATTGAAACTAAACCCACATATTTTATGTAGTACCTTATACCTTATCTCCTTCCTACACAGACAAAATTTTGCTTTGAACAACATTCCTTATATTGGCTGCAATTATTTTATTACTACTTGCATATTTTAAATTTATTCAGCATTTTTTATCGAACACGTTATTTGATCAAATCAAATTTTACATGCAATTAATTAGCTTCAAAAATATGCAATAGCAAAAGTAGTAGTATTTTAAAATTGCAAATAAACAAAATATACATTCATATACATATGTATATTGACCATAACAAGTACCCACCAAGTTGGCAATGACATTCGTTTTTAAATGGAAAAGCAATATATGCACATATGTATGTGCTTGGTCTATGCATTGTAATTTTATGTATGTTTAATGTGGCGTGCACAATTAAAACAACAAACCTGACAAGTAAAACTTTCTTCTTTTACATGAACATGAAGCTGTAGACCATAAAATATAGTAGTAGCAACCATAAAAACAAGTACAATATACATACATGTAGTTTTTTTTTTCTTACCAAGCTTCAAGATATAGGTAAATATGAACATACTTGTACCAAAAATTATAATACAAAAACAAAAAGCATTTAATGTTTACTGAATATTTTACTTTTAATTCAATTTATAACATAATTTTATAAATCTACAAAATACTATATATACTATACTATATATATGGTATATATATACATTTAAAAAAAATATATATAAATTTTTTTTTCTTTTTTTTTAATGTATATATATGTATGTATGTATATATACAAAAACGGATACTCGAAGATGCTACGTGATATCTTCTTAATTGCTTGCAGTATGAGAAGCAGTAAAAGAACACAGCATTGAGCAGATTTCATTGTAATCGATTATATACATATATTAGCTAAACTAGTGCAGCGCTCTTTATTACAACAGTAGCAAAATATTAAAAAGGAAAGACCAACATATAAAAATAGAACCAAGTCATCAAATGAAATTGAGGAAAAGGAGGTAAAAGAAAAAGTGCACTGAAATGCATTGCAACACCGATATCATGTTTACAGAAATGTATAGGTGGAATTTCGTAAAAAAAAAAAGAACAAAACAACTTAACTGGTTGTCAATTAATTAATTGAAAATGATCACAATTTATATTTATAATAAACACCAAGTATGTAATAGTAGAAAAAAAACAACAACGAACCATTATGCTAAATAAATTTGTCTTTCTCTCTGTTATTGTTCAATCAAAAACCCTCTCTCTCGTCTTTACCTTGATCTCATCGTTTTTTTTTTTTGTTTGTTTTTTTTTTGTTTATGGGGTGACTCACACAGTTGGTGATACATTATATGCGCATGCATTAATTTTTGTTTTGTGTTTCTTTTGTAAATGTAAGGAAATATACACCTAACAAACCTAAGCGAAACAGTTAACCATAGAAATGAGACACTAAACACTGTGGCTGTGGATAGAAATATGAAAAAACCGTAAGACTTCAATATACCAATGCATATAGTATATGATACGTTGACTTATACTACATAGCAACAAACATGCATAGGTGTGTGCTTATGCCTAATGTTTGATAGAAAGGTTTGCTTTAATACAGACTCTATGTTGACTTTTAAGTACTCTTTGATATCATTTACCTATATTCTATTGCGTAGCATGACTATGTGCGAACGATAATATTATGATATACCAGTTTCGATAAAAAAAATGTAATCTTGAATTAAAGCTAATACACAATTCTTTCTTTCTTTTAGGAAGCTGATATTCCGTTGGATATTGTCTCTCACTTTAGATAAATAATGGATATTAATGGTATATAACCAGTACCAGACAATTCAAAGGTTTAGCACGATTTATATATATGTACGATTAAGTTCAAGGTTAATATTTGTATGTAGCAGTATTAAAAAAAAATTAGTATAAAAAATATGCAAGCATATTAGTGGTAAAGTGAACAATTATTAAGTGATCTAGTGGAGGTAGTATATTTCGTTGAATACAAGACAAAGAATTATTTACAATACGCTCAAATGTATCTAGCTTCAAATTTTGAAATCAATCAATTAAAGGTCTTATTGACACGCTTCTTCTTTCTTTCAAACAATCTGGCAGCTCTTACATTTCTGATTCGTTTACAAACACCGCCGCACCCCATCAAATAGATTTGTCTTCTTCACAATAAATTTCCAAATTATATTATTATGCTGTAAGTATTTTCGCGTATGATACAAACAGCAAATTTCAATTATATCATCATCAAAAATATAAATTCTTTGGCCAATGCTATTTCAACCAAATGTATGTAGGTACCTACACACCACAAGAATAGTGTACGACAGTTGTCCTCTGTTGAAATGAAAAACAAACAAGCAAACAAACTGAAAAAAAGTGCCAAAATAGAAAAACGCCTACGTATGTTTTTATTTTTGTCCATTTTCTATACATTCGTCGGTACCCATTTTATATGGAAAAAACAGTCCAGGAGGCGAAGCAACAACAATCGCCATCAACCTAGTCCATGATTGTATGTATTTAATGCATATTGCATATTGAAATTGAACGCCCAGAAATCAATCCTACGATGAAAAGCCGGTATTGCTTATACATACATATATTCTATTTTCTATGTATTTTCTTCTTTCATTTTACATTTTGCTTTTAGGACATTTTTTTTTCCTCCCTCATATGGCTTATATTTCTCCAACACAGCTACACATATACAATTTCTTATTAGAATTGTGTTTGTAATTAACTTACCAGTTTTTGTAGAGCTACTACACTTTTGTTGATTAATTAAATCACAAATTATTTTCTGCTCATACACACACAAATAAATAATCTTGAAATATGGATGCTAATTAATCCGCAAACGTAGTACCGAAACGACTTGCTCCTTTCTTCCACAATTTTCGACTCAACCACCACTACTGCGGTCGTTTTCAATTTAATTTGCTTTTGTGCATTGCATTCTTTACGTACAGGGCTGTAATTTTCAAGCAAACACTACCAACAGACTACACGATGAATTGTACTTGTCATTGTAGTATAAATTCGATTTCTCCAATTTTAAACGTCCAATAAAATATTAAATTTGTTAAATGTTAAAAGAAAGCTTTATCCAATCATATTGTACCGCAGCAGTTGTCACAATATTTAGAACAATATTTTTATAGAACTTCCTAGTAATATTGAAGTGAATTTATTGTCAATGTTTACTGTCAAACTACTGAAATTGTTGTTGGATTAACAAAATGAGCATTGGACAAAGAGAGAAATCAACACATTCACTACTATTTCCTTTTTTTGGCTGATGAAACGAGCCTCCATCACTTCAATGTCAATGTTTGCGATATTTCGCAAACATTGATAATGAAACATCAACAATCAAGCAGAGGTCTTAAGTGATCATTTTAGAGTTGATTTCTCATTTTGTGTTGAAATCGATAAGATTTTCTTTGTAGCAATAAAAGAATTTGACAATCACGGCATATGTGATTAATCTACTCATATCGAATCGTATCTGAAAATAGAATTCTGCGATACGATACGGCATTTGTGTTACTACAATAATTATATGAAGATTTGGCGTCAACAAAAAGGTTTAAAGTTAATTATTGCTCTCTCATGATCTGTGTTAATTTATGCGTAATATGAATATTGCATTGTAGATAAAAATTTTATCAAGAGGTGGAGTATTAATTCAAACATTGACGACGGAATAAGAAACAAAAAATCATTCACAGCAAACATTGATAGTAAAGCATCAGCAATAGCAATGGAACGACTTATTCTGTGTGGCAGGGCTCTAATTTTGCTTTCGGAGATGTTTTGATAATTTTGTTTGTTTTGACAAGTCTCAAAACAAATCACAATTTTTCACTTGCTTTTTAAAAGACTGTCAGTTTTGTAAAGCGAATCGTAGTTGAACGGAGATTGGTTTAGTAAAATAATCTTAGAATCATTGTAAAATGGAAAACAAATTCACATTAATGAAAGAAGTGATTGGTTGCATGAAGGAAGCTATTGAACTGGACTCCGATGACAGTGACAAAGATGATATTCTCATTGGTTAGTATAGTAGTAATGTCTAGAACAAGGTCATGATTTGAAAGTGATCAAAAAATTTGTTTAATTATCAGGTTTGGTGGATTTATGTAAAAGAGCCGCAGACATACCATACAAAAGAAAGAGTCCCCGTGTCTGGGTGAACCCATGTAGAGAAAGCAGACTAGAAAATGGCTCACTTGCGTTTTTGACAAAAGAATTACGAGCAGACGATGCACCTTCTTATATCAGCTTTACGGGGTTAAACAAAACCAATTTTGATATTTTACTATCTTTGATAAAGCAGGATATCGAACGCACCGATACGTTAATGAGGGAAGCTATTCCGCCAGCTGTAAAATTGGCAGTTACATTAAGATTCCTCACAACTGGTGAGTTTCGTGAGATGAAGTAAACTGTTATTTATTTTATTCTTTTTGCAGGAGAGTCGTTTAGCAGCATCGACTCTCATTCTCATCTGTCCACATCATCCATTTGTTCTATGATTCCAAAAGTATGTCGCGCCATATCGAAACGACTAAATGCAGTATACCTGAAAGTAATAAATGCAATGTATATTTGTTTTGTGAATTTTTAACAAAATCCTTTTTCCTTATCGCTATTCAAGGTTCCAAGCAGTACTTTGGAGTGGGAAGAAGTAGCTAAGGACTTTGCCATCAAATGGCATTTCCCAAATTGTATCGGTGCTTTAAGCAGAAAGTACATACAGTTTCCAGCATCACGTAAACATAAAGTCCTCAAGGGAACGAATAACATCATGTTGATGGCCTTGGTCGATGCCAACTACAAATTTATTTATTTGGATATCGGACGCATGGGGAGCAAAACTGACACAGAATTTTTCCTTGAAAGTCCACTGAAAAATATGCTGGAAGACGAGAAGGACTTACCACCTAATGCCGTAGTTGGTGCAGGACGGAGTGTTCCTTTTACAATTATTACAGACGGTGCGTTTCCGATGGAGAAGCACATTGTGAAACCATATCCCTACGATTCGCAAGATCACGAAAAACAGATATTTAATGCAAGATTTTCTCACACGATGCATGTTGTCGCGCATGCGTTTGAAATGCTCTCCAACAAATTTAAAGTTTTCCAAGCGAAGTTAAATGTAAAACCAGAGACAGTGGAGATCATAGCATTTGCGTGCTGTGCTCTACATAACTTTTTATTGGACGTAGACGACATGTATATTTACAGTTGCGAATATACTACATATAATAATAATGATAATGGAGATGACGCCGCAGATTATGAAGCAGAATACATCCGGCAAGAGCTGATGTCTTACTTCAATTGTGAAGGCAAATTGGATTGGATTAACATCTAAATATGGCAATATAATAACTCTATAATAAACTTGTACAAAATCTAACATTATTTATATTTGTTATCATTAACATTACGTACATACTAAACAAGATCGGAAAATTACAAATTACAGTTTTTTAAGACCGCTCAATATATTTCCTAATGAGACATTGTATTTCCCAGGCAGCGTCGGACTGGAAGTCTGGATGAATTTCTTCCATTTGATGCGAGACAAGCATTCCCAGCCATTCATATTCCTTTCCCCTGACTTTCCTATTCATTAGAATATTTTTAAATTCATCCAACTCCGCCTGAATTTCTCTGTATTTGCCGTCAGTCTAAGAGATATTTAAAAATAGTTTTACGTGTAAAGGTTGGTGTGTGTATAATAATTCAAATCATACTTTTAATTTCTTGTTAGGCGTTTCTTCCATAATATTATTATCACTGAAATCTTCATTCGATCGTAAACCATTCTGAAACAGAAAACTATTACAATTTTTTTTTTGTTACAACATTCAGCTTATGTAAATACCTTGCCCATCTCCGCTCTCTTATCTTGTACTATTTCTATGGAATATTCAGTTGAGCTTTCCTGTAAAATGTAAAATCATGAAATTAAGAACCATATATATATAGCATGAATTATCAAAGTTTCGCCTCTATTGTATTAGAGGAAATTCTTAAGTAATATTTTGAACTGTGTTAGCGGCAAATATGGAATAAGGTACATTAACAAACAAAAAACAGAAACAACTGGCAACAGAGGTCTACTGCATGGCGATTGTTGAAGCAATTGTTCAAGTTTCTTGATTAAATGCAGAACTTCGTTTGAAATTCATCTAATTTTAAATGTTACCTCCATGTTTGCCCTGCTTGCCCTAGTCGTAATACAGTTTTCTAAAAATGAAAGTTTGTCGTAGCACCACAGTTTAGGAGAACAATCCAGGTTTTTTGAGCTCTCTTTTTGACGCTGCGAATGCAAATATTGTGTTCTTAAATTCTTCCACTTTTTTTTTATGGCATCCAAAGTAAAGTTTGTATCTATCTTCCTCATTTCTTTCAGTATTTTGGTTAACGATTGTGCTTTCTTAGCCCGATCCAAATACGATTCGGATTTCACATTGTACAAACACTCATGCTGCTTAAATAGTTCTATAAGCTTTTCAATTGATTCTCTTTTCCACATTACCGCCATATTGTTATTAAAATATTCTCATAATATTCTATAAATATTGTGATTTTTGCAACTGTTTTTTTATTTCTAATATTTACAGAATATCACCTTTAAATGCATATACAAAAAGTCAAATGACAGATTTATACTCGTCAGGGCAATATCACACCAACAACATTTCTAACCAAGGTACAACACTACAAATCCAAGATTGATAGAATGGATAGAATTAGAAGATTGTGCCAATCAGAGAGGGCTGAGTGCTGAAAGAAAAATGTAAACAATGCGGAATAATGAATGAATAAAGTAACCATTGGACCAGCGTGACGTCACATATACAGCTGATTCTGTCAAATTAACTGAGAACTGATTAGCAGTGCGATTAATCAACACGAAAGGTAACAGAGAGTAATGTAAAAATCGGAGTGTGATTAGTCAACACGTTTAGCTCAGCCCATATGCCATATACGTAGGATAGACAAACCTAGGTTTAGTATAAAATACAAATATGATAAAGATAAGAAAGAATGACTCTCATATGCTCAGTTAAAATTTTAATTTCTGTATATTCCAACGTACGTTACATACCAATCCGTTTTGACTAATACCTCTTATTGTTTTTGTATGAAATAGATCGGAACAGCTGATCCATTACCTACCAATACGTGTTGCCTAATCGCCATTTAAAAGATGGGGGCAACCTTAGTATTCTATCTTCCGTGCTACAAATCAATTGTTGTTGTTGTAGCAGCAGGAATACGGAAACGTATTCCTGAGTTCAATGCACCTTGGTCGACCTGCATAGTCGAGTGCTTCCGGAGCGTAGACTCGTCCGTTCTTAGGAAGATCTACAAATCAGTGCTTTATTTTAATATAAAAAAAATAGCGAATTGCAACATTTCTCCCTTCAACGTGATACACAACAAGATGACAAGAGCAGAGCACATTGCCCCACTACAACTGTTTTCTAAAGACCCAATTCTAAAAATATACACAGACAAATTGTCACCTAATTATTTGTTTTACGTGTTTTGTGTGTGTCTGAGTTAAAGGAAAATAAAGTAAAATAATGTGAAAAACAGAGTGTGATTAATAACACGCTTAGTTTAGAGATAGCTAGGCATAATACAAAATAGAAATGTAATTCCTGTTTTTGTAACATACAGGAATATTGGAATTAGAATTTTGACATTTCTTCGCTAACTGACGAGTTTGTGTAAAATTTTCAATAAGGGTCCGCTTTTCAGTACAAGTGTAAACTAAGTTTAAGCTAAATTTACGTAAACGGTGTTTAAACTTAAATTTATTTTAAACCACATCAAGAAAATATGTACTGCTAGGCAGCTAGTTTGGGAGTTTAAACTTAATTTAAGCTACGTTGAAATTTTACTGAAAAACCGCAAATCGTGTTTAAGCTTAGTTTAAACGACAACCAGAGTTATACTCGTTATACTGGCCCTAAACACAAAATATGACGAATTTCACTGAAGAAACTGAAGACAAGCTAATATTAGCGCGTTTGGCATTGCGCTATTCTGTCGCCTGCTGTAAGTTGACACCTTTTTTACAATATTAGACGTTGTCGCGTTAACTACTAAAACTTTATGAGAAAACTGTGAAAAAATGGAACATTCTTCAATGCGCCGTACTTGAGCCGTGACGTAGACTTTCAGTAAAATACTAAGTGTGTTGGGAACTTTTGGGACCGTTTCATTCCATTTCGTACCTATTTGTGTATGATTGTGCATACCGGCCTTACTCCTGGCTTATTGGCATACAAAATATATACCCGCACTGCTAATTTACGTCATAAGTACTCGGTATTTTATTAGTCAATTGACGAGGAGTTCTTTAAGAATTTCACTATTGACAGCCATTTTTTGAGAAACTGTATAGTCAAACGAGAGTAGAACTCCAGGTTTATTTTAGAACACAATTTATACTCTTATGTAATAATGTATATTATATTATGAGATCACACTTGATTTGCATTATTATTTCATTTTTAAATAAGTTATTTGAAATGAAGTATTATTTCATTTTGAAATAACAAGTTTTGTTAGTTTACATTCTACATAAAATAATGCGTGCAAACGCTATAAAATTATTCGGTCATTTTTACATCTTTTTTTGTGGGATTGCCTTACCTATGTAATAAGAGCATGATATAAACTGAATGATGTATGACGTGTATTTAAGTTTCTATTGTCAATTGTCATAAAACATAGTCAGAAGTTCAGTGATGGCATTTTTAATACGCCATTCTAACTCGTAGTATAATTAACAAGCAGGGCAATTGTAATATTTGTTCTCATATCGAGCACAAGATATGACGAAACATGTTTAGGTGTTGTTAAAATTATATGTGTCAAAATGTCAATGAAAAAAGAATGTCAAAATCTGTTCAGGCAGTGTCAAAATTATTAACTCTCTGGATAAGTACAAAATTTAGTTTTTGCTTCCCTTAATTTTTTAAAGAAAATCGCTTGGCCTTAACAAATTTTTGATTATTTCAATTACGGTAAAAATTAAAAAATATTTACAAGTTGATGTAATTAATTAATTAAAATAAAATTAGCAATAGTAGAAAAAAAATAAAAAATAGATGTTTGACCCTCATACACAACCAGGGATGTGGATGTGGCAAAATATTTTCGAATTTTTCACTTTGATAGATTTCACAAAGCTGACTTTTGATTTTCTTCTATACACTTCTTTCAGAAGGAGAGCGTCAAAATTTCTCTCTGAGATTGCCGTACTTTGTTAATTATACTATGATTGTAACTATAACCAATTTTTGCATTTTTAATAATTAATTCTATTAACAGTATACTATTAAATTACCGTATGAAATAAAATAGAGGTTATACAAATTAAAACATGTCTAGGTGGCATATATCAGATGTTGCCTATATCGATAAAGGTAATACAATATTTTTGCTCTAGTTATTATTATTTAGAAAAATTTTATATGTAGAGGTTAGTATGGTACAATTGATGGTGAAAGTATCTTGTTCAGGTTTTATGAAAATAAATTTGGACTGAAACAAAAATAGCAGTGACATTTTTCGCTAAAATCTTTTTTAGTTATTCAATTTGAGATGAAATGCCATCACTGTAAAATTGGAAATGATGCCATATTATTGATAGGTTATACATCAGCACTAATTATGGCAACGTAGCTTCAGCAAACTGTCAAAGTCACATTGCTATATTTGTTTCAAATTATCTGCGGGGTGGAATGGTGCAATTGAGATGAAAAATCTGGGGATTAAACTAAGTGCTGTTAGTTAGTAGGATATAATTGCACTCGAGGCTATACATACAATAAAATCATAACTGGAAAGTCTTCTGGCTTGCAATCGAGCGACTAACCATACACCACCGGCAAGTGCTCAACAAACATGCGAACCGAGCATAACATGTTTACCGCCTGCCTCTACAATCTCCTCTGGCAATTAATACACCTGTTAGCATTGACAATTCGAACTTTAAGTTGGCTGAGTCTGCGTCTGCAAGCATTGTTGACCTGGTCATATGATCAAATCCATACAAGAGCGTGGATTGAACAACGCGATCGTAAGTTCCTGGAGCATTGCAAAACCGAACTAACAAAAAAACCACAACATCTTAGCATTATTATTGGCCCCGATAACACACAAGTGGATGAGAAGACATTTGTACGATTGCTAACCTATGCGCTAATAGTCGATATCAATTGCGTCAGCCTTTATGATACACGCCAAACAAATGAAGGGCGTATTTCATTGGAGAAGCTGCAGAAACTAACACCAAAGAGTCTGGAGTGTGAAGTGTTGGGCGAACGACATATACAATGGAGTTTACGATCTGCACCAAAAGTTCATACTTCTAAAAATGGCATCAGTAATACTTCTTTGACTAATGGTTCCGCATTGAATTTCATTACAACAAATGGAAATGGGAGAAAACAAAAAGAAGTGAATCAATATATGCAGGTGACTATACACATTTTTAAACAATATGTCACACTTTCACATAACCTATTTATAGTTGCACTTCAAAGTAATAACACGAGACTTGTAAATTATTATCTGTTATCATTCCCAACAATCTATAAACTTTGAACTCTAGAGTATCAGTCTCTTATATACATATTCTTTTTTTATTTGGTAGATTTATCAGATAGTGGAAGACGATGGATATGCGATGTTAGCGGAAATTTGCCGCGAATTATTCCGAGAAAGGCTAAGCCCAGAAGTACAAGACCTATTGAAGGAAACAACACATTTAACACAACGTATAGACGCAGAATTAAAAAAGCGACTGTTTTCCAATTTTTCGGATCCAGATGTGTGTATTATATTTAGTCATACGACATGTACATTTGGTATGCTGCCATGGCAAACGCGTTTCACAGAATTCCATACACATGAGCCTGGTTGTGCTGTAACGGTGCAAACATTTGCGAAAGTACTTTATAGATTTTCACGTTGTGAACAACGATGGGGAAAATAAGTAATGCTGCGGTCTAGTAGTACTAACATACGTTTATACATTTATACATATGGTATGTGTAAGATCACAACGGGTGGGCAGGGCAAGAAGAGAATTGTTCTTAAAAGAAATACATATACATATAGTTGCAATGATTTCCTTAGTTAATACTGTAATTGTAATTTTTTAATACTATTTTTTGCGTTCACTTTTTCATTTTCATTACCTTGTGAAGCTGTATAGATTAATGCATTAAGTTAAAAGAAACGATATACATAAATTTACGTACGTATGAATATAAAAAAAATACTTGTAATTTGTATGTGAGCCAACATGTGCATAAGTTATTTGTGATAATATATGCATGAGAAAATTAGAATAATTACGAATACAACTATCAATTTTATTATATAATAATCGTCGCAATAGGGCGTTTAGTGTTAGAACAACGATTTATCAACCGTTGATTTCAAGGGGCATTCATTTCATGGCAATTTGGAAATATCCGATCATTTTAAATTGTTTATTCAAAAAATCAAACCATTCCAAATATACAATTTCACAGTTGACTATATAAAAACCAAACTGTTGGAACCAGTGACGATTCTTAGTTTTTTTTTTTTTTGCTTTAGTGTTTATCCTAAAAATAAAACATAGTTTTTATATTATATATACATATACATATATATATATATATATATATATATATATATATATATATATATATATATATATATATATATATATATACATACAGTATTGTGCAAAACTTAAGCAACTGGCATAGTGCTCATTGATTTCAAATTTACTAAAAAATAAAAGCGCTTAAATTGAATGTTTTAATATTTAATTGTTCCTTCATTAAATACATAAAAAACAACAACAACAAAAGTTCGGTATTCTTACGAAATTAACTGTAAACAACAAAAAACAAATTATACTCATATTTCATCTGTGCAAAACTTAAGCAACTCGGAGTGCAAAGGTGTTCGATATATCTTTGTTCAGAAAATAACGGATCTTTTTCGGAGTTTTTTCTGCTTTGTGCATTAACATTGATCTAACTCAGTACAAAAAAATCTTTCTTAGCGCACAGTTCTTTCAAACATATTGAAGTCCAATATGCAACGTGTCCGTTATAGTCATCAATTTAAGATGAAGGTTATATCGTTATTTAAGGAAGGAAAACCACAGAATGACATTGCAAAATCATTAAATATCAACAAATCTATGATATCAAGAAAAAACTGGTAGCGTTACAGATCGAAATTCAGGAGGAAGACCCCAAAAAATTTCTTATAGGGAAGCTATTCAAATTAAAAAATTGATTAAAAAAATCCATTCATGTCTTCAAAAGATATAGTAAATACTCTTAATTTAAATGTCGATTCAAGCACAGTAAGAAGGCATTTGATTAAAGCTACAATGCGGTAAAGAAACCAATGCTTACACCAAAACATGTAAAAAAAAGGTATGTTTGGTTTAATGCCTTCAAAACAAAAACAACAACATATATTTTTTTCCAGACTTGAATTTGCTAAGAAGTACGTGGGCTGGTCCATAAAAAAGTGGTTTGGCGTACTGTTCAGTGATGAAGTTAAAATAAATTTATTTAATTCAGACGGAATAATAAGAGTTCGACATGCGAAAGGTGAAGGCCTCAATCCGCGATACTGTAAAAAGACTGTAAAGCATGGAGGAGGGAACGTCATGGTGTGGGCGTGTTTTTCGGGGAGTGGACTTGGTCCGTTGCATAGGATTGACCACAAAATGGACAGATTTATGTATAAGGACATCTTAGAAACTGCAATGTTGCCTTTTGCGGAATGGAATATGCCACTTCGATGGGTGTTTCAGCACGACAATGATCCGAAACACACATCGAAGTTTGTGAAGGATTGGCTACAGTCAAATAAGATTCAAGTGCTTGATTGGCCGGCACAATCGCCCGACTTGAATCCTATTGAAAATTTGTTTTCAATTTTAAAACGAGGCTTGGGCTCAAAGCGCTTTAAAAATAAAGACGAACTATTTTTAGGCCTCAAAACTGAATGGGAAAATATAAATAAATCATATTTAACGAAATTAGTAGCTTCTATGCCCAAAAGGTGTGCTGCAGTAATTAAAAATAAGGGATACTACACAAAATATTAAAAGTTGCTTAAGTTTTGCACAGATGAAATATGAGTATAATTTGTTTTTTGTTGTTTACAGTTAATTTCGTAAGAATACCGAACTTTTGTTGTTGTTGTTTTTTATGTATTTAATGAAGGAACAAATAAATATTAAAACATTCAATCTAAGAGCTTTTATTTTTTAGTAAATTTGAAATCAATGAGAGCACTATGCCAGTTGCTTAAGTTTTGCACAATACTGTATATATGTTCCTTTTTTTTCTATTTAGCAGAAAACATATAGATACATTGTTTTTTCTGTACTGAAAATAACAATATTATAGTCGAAAAATTTATCAACTTTCTAGTAAATTTCATCGGTTAGGGCAACCCTTCTAAGTTGATCGGTACCCTGTAAAAAATTACAGAAAATAAATTTTTTTAATTATTCTTGAATAAAAACAACAACAAAAAATGTTTGTTAAAAGCCGCGATTTTATCTCTCCAACGCAAAAACCTAAAATTTTACCGATAACCGATCGATATCGATCAACTCAGGCTTGCCCTACAAAACCGACAAAATTTACTAGAACGTTGATGAAAAGATTCCATGCCAAAATCTAGAACAGTGTAATTAATCTCTTCCCAATTTATATCATGAATAAAGATTATCACATCACGTGTAACATACCAAGCCTCAATTAGCGATCTTCTTTAAACTCGTTTATGATTCGTTTCGATTGGCAACCTTCTGACGCTTAAACAAGCCGCATCACTTTAAACGGATTTTTTCATATGCTACGACATTTGCCACACATCATTCAATTCTACAACTACACACTTCACGCCATACATCCAGGTTCCGCTCTTGAAACAACACTCTACAAGTTGCTTTAATTTGCCTGGCTTTTATTTCCAATTTATAACATTACGAGGTAAAGAAATCCGTGAAAAAGACGATTTTGACACTATACGAATACTTTTTTGACATTGTATGCCCAAATATTCAAATTCTTTACCTGATATTCAAAGCAAATCGTTGCGCCTTGTTTTATATAATACATCTGTAAAATCACAAAATATTTAGTAAAGGCCAAAATACATAAATAGTATGCATCAAGCAACGAGAATTTTATGCGGGCACTTTCATAAAGATGTGAATATTTTAACTTCGTTTGACAGATGAATATGCAAGCATACTTTTTATGTATTTTGGCCTTAAATTTTAATGTTTTGACTGCCGTACTTATTACAAATACGTTCTTATGGCAACATTTGTCCCCGAGGGGATATAATTGTTGATATTTCCTATAGAATACGAAAAACCCGTGAAGAAGATTCACATAGTCATTTTTTAACAGCAGCGAAAAATTAGCATCCAACCAACGCAATGTAACAAATAAGTTTTGCGCACAGTATTTACAAAAAAAAGTCAATATGGTATCCCTTTGCTACAATTTCATTCACTGTGCAGTCACACAACCACAAAGTTCATTTTCTTTCATTTCAGTTTATTTTATTTTGCAACATTTGCCTCTTCCGTACCGTATTCCAAGTGATGCAAAGAGATCAAAGCATATCTGTTCTCCTGACAACTAATGCTGGTATGGTAATGCCGTTTCATGAGATTATACATAAAACCCCTCTGACTTACTTCACGTGCATCCAACCATGGTTCCACGCTTTTTAATTGGAAATATGATTCAAATGAAAAATGTTAACGTATACAAAAAAAAAAAAAAAAAAAAAACAAAGAATATGCTTCAATATTACTTTAAGTTGAATCCTTTAGTTGATTCTGTGTCGGTTACAAGCATTTGAAAATTGTTGCTCTTCGATTACAGTCGATTTCGATATAGAAAAACGCGCTTGTTGAAGATGTGTTCAGTTATGGAAACTTCAATTGGAAATAATTTTAAGCCACTTAAAATATTCTATGATAATCAACAATTTTGCGATGTTACAATAGTTGCTGGCATAGATGGCGAAATTATTCAAGCACATAGGGTGGTTTTAGCAGCCAGTAGTGAGTTTTTCAAAAATAAGTTAATGGGGAATGAATCATCTGAAAGCTTGGAAATAACTTCAGTCAAAGGAGATCTTCTGCGAAAAATTATACTATACTGCTATACAGGAGAGATTGAACCCTGTATAGATGAATTAGAAGCAACTATATCTATAGCCACTCATTTGAAGCTTCAGCAATTAATTACAACATATTGTAATAAGCTTGCTCGTTGTCTCAATGAAGATAATTGTTTTACAATTGCCGAAGTTGCTGAGAGGGGGATGTATTCCGATTTACGTTTAGTGGTCGAAGAATATCTTAAGCGAAATTTTGTACAGGTATGTTTTAAATTTTTTTGCGCACACATTTTTATGCATGATATTATATACTTGTGCAGGTTTGTCAAAATAAACGGTTTTTAGAGTTGAGCTTTTCGCAGTTTAAAAGACTTCTGGAAAGCGATAGTCTGGATGTGAGTTCTGAAGATGATGTATTCAAAGTTTTGACTTTGTGGACTAACTATAAGCTAGCTGAACGAAGTCCATTATTCTCAAATTTATTGCGTTTAGTGCGACTTCCTCTATTGGAAACAACTTGCGTTAGTGACTCTCTCGATGTCATAAATACGATAAAAAATGTACAACCGCGTAACTCGCAAAAGAAAAGTCTTGTAATTGTTGCAAGGGAACGGCGAAAACTTCATAATCATTCGAGTGTGACGATTCTGGGTAATCATTTGCTAATGATTGGTGGAATTTGCAAATTCGGTTCGGCTATAAATGAGGTTTTCAGTATTGGACTTGAAACCAAGATTACAAAAAAATTGGCTCATTCATTGGAACCACGTCAAAGATACTGCCTAGTTAGGTATAAAAACTATATTTATATTATGGGCGGTAGTAGTGGCAGAGGCAACTTAAAAAGTGTTGAAAGGTAGACGTATAAAAGCGCATACCTAAATAAAATAATTATACTTTCATTTTGGACGCTTATTAGATATGATTCAGGAAGAAATGTTTGGTATCGTGTTGAACCCATGTTAGAGAAACGCTCTATGGCTGGTGCAGCTGTACTCAATGACAAGATATATGTTATTGGTGGAAGGAATACGGAGAATAAATTTCTAAATACTACTGAATATTATTGTCCCAAGAAAAATAAATGGTTTGCTGGCCCCACTTTGAATATTGGCCGT
Organism: Megamerina dolium; assembly: GCA_963854835.1. Taxonomy (NCBI): domain Eukaryota; kingdom Metazoa; phylum Arthropoda; class Insecta; order Diptera; family Megamerinidae; genus Megamerina; species Megamerina dolium. Next base: position 69,408,103 of record OY978529.1, on the reverse strand, counting down.
CATAGTATGGGAGTGCGTAATATGTGAACTTTTAAAAACTTTTATTTACATATTTTTTTGTTCTCTTATATAGGCTGCTGCATATAATGGATATTTGTATGCCGTAGGTGGATCTATTAAAGGCACGGGAACTACTACAGTAGAACGTTATGATCCATCTGCGAAAACATGGTCTTTGGTTCGTTAATTAATAAAATATATTCTATAAACTTATTTCCATCAGCATGTACCTTCTAATTGTAGATATGCTCCTTGACTTATTTACATGGTGCTCTCAAGTGTACTGTTTTCGCAAATCAGTTGTATGCTCTGGGACGAAATATGGGCGTAATGGAAGTATACAATCCAAATGAAGAGTGGCGCCACAAAATGACATTTGATGGAAATCAGGATTTTTTCATCCTGGATGCCGATAATGCTGGGCTTGAAAATCACTTGACATTTCACGAGATGTGTACGCGTGCATGCAAAAATATAACTACTACATATTTGAAAATGTAAATTTTAAGAACTTACCTACTTACCTAAATATATTCATAATATATCGTTGTTTATTTTGAAATACAAATATTCAACTAGGTACATTCACACAAATTTTGAATCCACAATACTGATTCGTTAGTGTGACGTACTTTTTACTTATAATAACTAAAATTGAAATATTACACAACTACAGAAAAAAATTGTTTTATTTGGTGTCGACTTGAAAGTAACTTTTTTATGATATGGCCTTTATTTTGCTCTATCAGCTCTAGTTTCTGAGATATTCCGAAAAACCCATTCTTTCTTTTTTGCATCGAAAATTTGTTCGGGAGGTTTTGGTAAAACATTAAATTACAAAAAAAAGTATTCTCCTTGAAAATCACTTATTTTTTGCTTTAATGTGCTAAAATATCAACTTGAGCAAAAAAAATTAGTTCACGATGAGTATTTTGAATTTTTGTTTTTGGCACGTTGACTCGTTAAATAAATTCGGTACACCGAGTAATGGATCAGAATATGTTTTTTACAGCTTGAAATGTGTGTATAACGTAACGCTGACAAGTATGGTTCCAACCCTATTGATCATTTAACAACGTTACATTTACAAGGTTCCTTTTCTGAGGCATTCCACTGTGAATATCTGGAGCCCAACCTCTTCTTAAACTCTAACGATATAAGAACACATTTTCTGACATTATATGGCGCAGCAAAGAGGAATCTTTTACAATTTCCCTACCTCTAGTAATAATCACGTACTATTTTTGCACATTAAAGAAGATAAATAAGGCTACTAACTTAGTAATCGGTAATCGGACAGCAACGTTTTGCGTAACAGAGCTTTCAATTTCGCAGATGTTCATAGTTTTGCTAAAAAATTTAGTTTTATTGAAATAAAATATGATTTACAAATGGAATAAACTGTTTAATGTGTATGATTTAATAGATTTTAGCATTATACAAAAAAAACAAAAAATTCGTTACAAAAAAGGTTTTTTCAAATAAGTTTTGAAATATAAGAAAAAATGTGATGAGCTGATGGAAAAAAAAACAAATTCGTTACAAAAAAGGTTTTTTCAAATAAGTTTTGAAATATAAAAAAAATGTGATCAGCTGATGGAATAAAATGAAGACCATTTTTTGCATCCTGTGTAGACAATTATACTGGAAAATTCACTTTTAATCCGGCACCAAAAAGTCTGTGGAGCAGTGTTATACATCGCGTCTTTTATATAGAATAAGATGGTCCATAGTTGCCTTCATGTATTCAAATCAAAGCAGCTGGTTTCCTCGGTTGTCAACAATAATACGAGTTTGATGGCACAGTTGCGTCTCAGGCAACTCAAGCAAGGTGAGTTGCCATAGCCGAAGTGGATGTGGCTTTTCTCATACAACCCAAGCACTTACGAGCCGTCTCCTTAAACAGTTTTACTTGTTAACAATACATAAAATCACTCCATGTGGATGCCTTTGTAGTCAATTATTTTTATTCTTATATATCCAGTTTTGTCAGTTTTGGTTTTTCTTCACGAATATCATTATTAATAAATATTAGTATGAATTACATAAATTATAAGTATAAATAAAATTATGTATGCAGTATGTTAAAAGTAATCCTTTAAACTTTTCAATATTCATTAAAAACAATTTCAATTTCTTTCTAATATCGGGCGCTTCTTAAGTAAGTAGGTATACATGTAATTATATATTAGCATGGCTGATTAGTATCGTAAAGAAAATTATGAGCATATCAAACTACTATTTGAATGTATGCTTTCCTATGAAATTATGAAGTTTGACGTTTTTGTAATAGATTAAAATCCGTTTCATATTCATTCTTTGCTATATTATGTGGTCCCGGTCCTTGAGATGGTATCTTATCTTGCATGGCATGGAAAGTATTGCGTAGTTCCTCCATTGACTCAGCTAGACCGATTTTAATATTACGAAATTCCTGTGACATTACAGAGAGTTTACCAAGTAAAAAGTTCAAATTCGAATCCATATCCAACATGCGACCCTTAATCTCCTCCACCTTAGCGCCCATTGTATCCATGGTGCTGAAAGTGCTATTCACATAGACCTCATTACGTCCCTGCATTAGTGTGAGCAAATCTTTACTATCCGTAATTTCACCATGCATAATTGAAATTTGACGCCACACATGACTTATTTCCGATTCAATGATGGAGCTGAGATTTTGCATTGCCTCCAATTGATTAACGATAATAGCTTCATCAACATTATCAAAACGTTCCTTCAACATTACCGCCAAACTGTCACGTTCCTTTTCGATCAAATCACTTATTTTTTGTACAATTTGCAGCGTTGCAAATTCAACTTTACGTTGTGTATCCAATACATATTCGGAATTGGTCATCAGTATATTATTGAATTTGTTGAATATTTCAAGACCCTCATTTAATTTGCTATAGCTGGCATTCATTTCATTGTAGAACTTCTCCAGTACCTCACCAGAGTCGCTTACGCCTTCTAGAACTTTTGTAAGACTATTTTCAATATTTTCTTCTGATTCCTTAATACGTGTTGTGGTTTTTGCAAGTGCTGAAAATGGACTTATTATTATTTTTCAAATATTTTGTGACATTTCTAAAGGTGGGGTAGGAAAAGTTTCCTTCGTACATAAACGCAATTTGAACGCATTCGAATGATGACAGAGTTGTATTTGATGGAACAAAAAAGAAAAATGGCGGAAAATTTTTGTTAATTTTCAACTCATTTCAAGCTTCATATCTCTCGTCATGTTTGCTTTGTTTTGAGGGTGAAAAAACTCCTTTACAAGATTTTTAGTCGTATTTGCCTAATTTGGAAATTATTTATTTTCATGAAACGTTCCGCCCCACCGTGTGAAATTGTTTTTCTATTAAACAGTTTACCTTAATACGCTATTTTAAGCTTTATTCTCATTTCTAGAAATACAAATCTTTTACATACCTTTATCTGATGCACTCAAGGCATCAACTTTAACATTCTCCAAAGCATTTAATGTCTCATTCGTCAATCCGTGTATGAATTCTTTGTCGGCTGTAGTAAGACCCTCACTGGCTGCGGGCTTAGCACACAATTCTGCAATGCCTGTTGTAATCTCGTCGAATTTCTCAAATACCTTATTCTCAAATTCCTTATTATCGATGGGTTCAAATGGTGCTGGAGTCGCTATGCTATAGCTAATTAGTTTGTCTTCAATTTTATTCAAAACTTCAGCTGTAGATGGTACACTCTTAAATGCCACCTCTGTTTGTTCGATCATGTCCTTGGAGGTATCCAATAGCTGTTCCACATTTGCTGATAACTTTTTCACTTGCTCCAACAATTCCTTATTTATTTGTTGTTGTTGTTTCACGAATTCTGGCGTTATTGCCGACTCCGTGGATGGGGGCACTTTAAGTGCTGCTGCTACACCAGCGCCCCCAGTTGGCAATGGTGGTCGTCGATAGCATTCATCATTCTCACGCATCCATTTAAACATATGCTCGAGAGCCTCACCCAGTTTTTCAGTTTGTATATTATATTTATCTTCTTGCTATTGTTAAAATATCATATTTTAATATTTTTTCTGTACAGTTTTCCATATTTAATTTACCGTTATTAGCATTGTTTCAATTTGACTAACACGTTCGTCCAATCGTGCAAATATTCCATTTATCGGTTCGAGATTTTTTTGTCCCTTTTGCAAAGCTTGCATAGCTTTTTTCATTAATTCACCAAGCGCCCGTTCACGATGTTCATGTCGTTCCAATTTATTATCCAATTGATTGTAGGAATATATAAGCGATTGTATAGTGCCACGAATCTCTTCATGTCTATAAAATTTTAAAAGTATATGGAAGAAGTGAAGCAGTTTACTATTATTAGAAATGTGTTGACCCAAAGGTCAAGTACTGTACTCTAAAATATATTTTCTTCTAACAAAAAAAAAGAAGTAAAAATAAAATTGATCTTATAAACACGGCATTATGAAAATTCTATTCTCTTGTTTTTTATAAATCCTTTTGCAGAACTTTCGGAAAGCTTTGTTGACGTAAAAAAACATATTCTGAAATTCTCAACATTAATATCTACATTTTGTAAATATATTAATATATTTATGCATATATAAATATTCCCAGAAATATTTACAAAACGAATGTTGTTCATAAAATCTCTACGTCAGTTGAATGATATGAATATTATGAATAATGGCACTGTTTATATTTGTATGTTATGCCGGCTTTTTTCTTGTGATTTCTGCTCTATATATTTATGGTAATACCTACATATATTTTTATCCACACATACATGTAAATTATTTAATAGGCTTGACAAAAATATATGATGTAGGTACCTCCATGTAATAATAAATTCTATTCCATTTCTTAGTTTTATGCACTCAATTTATTTAAAGATGGCAACATTATTTATATTTTGGATCTGTTACGGAACATTAATGTAAATGCCTACGTAAAATAATTTATTGTTGCATACTGTTTTGAAAAATACGGAAATCCATCAATTGAGAGGAGTCATGGTCAGAAAATCTATTGGGTGCTGGCAAAGGAAGTACACATATATTATAGAATGCACACAATATTATGTATTTAGGTATATGCAGCCATAAATTAATATGCGTTTGTCTTGTTGCACTCGAAGAATAAAGAATTCCGATTCTTTGAATACAATGGTGCAGCCGTTTCGGAGCGAATACATATGAGCAAACATTTAATCAATGTGATGTATTATGTTCTATATAGTTTATTGTAGTATATTTTATATATTTCTTTATTTTAGAATTTCTTTTTGCTATTTATTTTTTATAATTTTTGTACTATTTGACATGCAAATAAATGAGCTTTAAGCGGCATACAATGGATTTGTTCTTTGAACAAGTTGATGAAGACATTAGGGGAGATTGATGATGTGGATTCTTCATTAGCATTTATTTCTTGTTGTTTTTGTTTGTTTTAAAAATCAAATACGCGGAGAGGTATTGAAAATTAAAATTGTTGTAACAAAAGTGAACATAATTTGGAAAGTAAGATGACACTGATGGTGCACAGAAACAATGATAGAGCAATGTCATTAGTGGCAATATTTTCCACGGAAAAAATTTCGTAGGAATAGTCGGTGTACTCAATTACAAATTACATATCAGATAAAAAATCAATTCCATTATTTAGAGGATTAAAATACATAATCCCCAAATCGATAGGAAAATTTTTCAAAATGCAACGAAACCTTTATATCTGGCAAATGCTAGTTATAAAATTAAAAATAAATTCAATGCGGGTAAACAAAAAATGCATTAAAAATTATTCACTGCGTTTGTATTACCTACCCTGTATTAAATATTATTTTCTCACTTTATTCATCATTATTAGTTTTTGTTTTTTTTTTTTTCTTTTAAACTTACGTTACTTCGGCTGGCGTCATATCCATTAGTCCAAAGCCAATTAGGGTTAGAAATAGAATTTCAATTGTTCGTCGCATGGCGTGGAAAGTATGCTGTCTATGATACTGATGATCTTTGCTTGGCTACTGCAGCTGCTGGTGATTTGACTTCGATTGTGTTTGCTGCAAAATAGACAGAATGATAAACTTTATATATGCAAATTATACGCATGTAAGTACCTATGTGTCTAAATGAGTGTGAGTATATTGTAAAAATTTCCATGTGGAGCCATGTTGCATTGCATTTAATAGATGTTCACTGCACTATGCATTGTATAAATAATAAGCATGTCTACATATGTCTACATACAGAATGAATAAATGGCGCAAACAAACATACATGATACTTATATTGTTCTTCATTATTTCAGATTTGATCTTGTCCGGCATGTGGATCAATTGAATTTGAACATTGTTTATGCGTTCAAGGAAATGCGTTTAATGAGCACATACTTATGCATTATAAACTCCTAAGAATTTACGTCAAAGGGGTAGATTTATTCATTGATTTAGCACGTAAATGTAAATAGGCACCTACAGTAGTATCCGGTCTTATTTGAAAGAGTCTATAAACATTTTGTATTTCAAGTTGTATAAGCAATACATACTCGTATCTCAATGGATCATTGATTGGTTATTTGATAGTTGATCATGAACTTATTTCGAAGCAACCATTTTCAGAAATATACACATGTAAACTTTCGAACGTTAATTAGTGCATATTTTGTGATGACATTATTTTGTTTATGCACACAATTCAAGTACTCGAGAACATTACAAGGAGCACAATGTAATTGTTCCTTCACTAACAAGTCAGTTAAAAACTCAAAATGATGTCATGTCCTTCGAAATACATTATAATATATACTACTTACCTAATTTTGAATATAAACATATAAATAAATATACCATTAAACTTTCTGTACTGTTTGGAATATTTATAATTGATTGAAATTACAAGACTTGGATCCATTGTATTTATTATTTTATGGTTTTCATTGTGTTCTATACTAGATAGATATGCATGCATTCACAAACTACTGGCAATTGATTGTTTATAACATAATTAATTGAAATTTGTTATTATTTCCTTGTAAATATTTATATTGTACAATATATAGGCGAATATCATAAATTTATTTTGAGCAATAAAGGCAATATGCAATGCATCAAATAATATAAATTATATAATTGCATTTTATATATACACAAGAGTGCTGTCGGTTCGTTTAATAGGCACACGGCTATACAAACTCAACAATAATTTTATAGAAGAGACATTTTTCCTTTCAAAACATTGTCCACCTATTGCAAAATAGTTGGCCATCCTTTTTTTTATTTTTTATTTGTATCGCATCATGTCGAAGTATCAACAATTTATTGCATTATTAAATTATTTTCCATTTCTTTATTCACACAAATATCGTGTATGTGCAAATGTCTACACAAATAATGTAATATGTATATTTGTGTGCAGCACCTTCTTCTTTGAAGTAGTTATAAACGTAAGTACTTCTTATTTTTCATTTGCATGCCTTTGTGTAGTCGGTGCGAAAATATGAAAAATTGAAAAATCATGTTTTCTGTCAGCCAATTACTTTCGGCGTTGCATTAAATGTTTAATAGTGTAAATATTCATATTTTCTAATTTAAGTTTGTCATTTCATTAAAAAAAATTTATTTGGGTCAGCCACTATGGCAAAGGAGAAGATGCGAATGAGTTGCCTACAATTTAAAAAAATACTTGTCACATGAAACAAATTTCGACAGATGCATATGTACGTAAATCCTTAGTATCACGCTGTATACACTAGGGTATTCAATATATTTATGAAATCAGTATTGCGGTATTTAATATTCTCAAAAAAGTTAATGCGACAATTTCGATTGTATTCTCTAAGCTGAATATTTTTTGCAGTCATACATCGTTAACTCTAAATTTAGAAAGATAACGAAATACAATAATTAAGTATAACATAAATACCATTTGGAAGTATTTTTCAAAAAATTCATAAAGTTACAAAAGTGAAAGCAAAAGATTTGCGTGATTGATTTCGAAAAATAAAAAACGATATTTTTCAGAGAATATTGTTTGAATTATCAAGAATACCGTACTCGTATCAATACCAATTTAAAGAATTATATAAGACAAATTACTATAGTCTATTCTATATAATTAATATTAAATTTTACAGTTTTACTTACAAACATTTCAAAATCAGGACTTTAAAACATTATAAATCCGAAAAGTATAAAACTTTTTAATTTAAATTTCTTTTGTATGCGAAAGTATACATTGGTTTCAATATAAGGAGAATTTGAATGTTGTTTCTTGTCATGGAATATATTGATGTTCATATGATAAGTTGCTATATGCTAAAACAAATGCTCGTGGTTTGGAACATGGAATCAAATTGGAGCTCAGACAATTATGAGGTAGACCATTTTTGCCTGTGAGACTGATGAATAATTAATCTGATCATGTTTCGAATAAATTAATAAAAGTACACAAGTACAATAGCGTTGTTATTCCAGTTCGATTTCAAAATGCACGAGGTAGACGATGAATCTGATGAATAACTTTTGAAATTGTTCATATTATAGTCGAACAATTAAAAAAACATTCGATATTTGAAAGCTGAAGAAAAATTCTTCAAAAAATTTTCTTTGCGTGACTATCGAAGGACTTTTTCCGACAAAGTCATCTCAGGGGTAACTTTATCAAGAATTATTCTTCATAGACTATTTTTGAGAGACACTGGAACTTTTTCCAACTTTATCGATTTTTTTTCGGCAGCATTGCAATCGGTAATGAAAGCCACTTTGAGTACATATTTAGTACATAATTTAATTTTGGATGCTCAAAAACAATTGAAATATGTCCAACATCACATATTTGAAACCGTTAGATCCGTAGAATCTCGGTTGCACTTCTTTTTCAGTTTTATTATATGTATTAAATTTGGAAAGAGTTAGCATTTTTAATATTTTAAATGTAATTGAAAAAATGCCAAAGTACTGTTATAATTTGTAAACAGCAACACTAATCAAGTTTTCGTCATTTACTTTACAAACATTTTTTTTTTTCGATATAATATCATCCTTTGCCTATTTGCCGTGAGAAATTATAAATTATAAATATTTTATTGTGAATTAACATTTAAATCGGTACTTAAATTGAGTATGAATCACATGTAACCCGATAATAGTAAAAATTACATACTATACCATATATTATACGAAAATCTATGCAGAACATAGATTATTACAATATTTAATAAACACATGCTTAGTCTCCAATGATCGCTTTTATTTAGGAGACATACCCCACTAATCTTATCCTTATCGCTCAAGAAACAAAGAGAAGACAATAATAATAATAATAATAATAATAATAATAATAATAATAACAACGGCAGCAGAAGAAGCACATTCTAATTGGGTCAAAAGGTTGATAAATTGCGATTTCGCGGTATTTTTTGTTTTATATTTACATATACATATGTATTTATATATGTATATAAATATACAGTAGGCACTTGATTTGGATATAATTAATAAGTGATTTTTAAATGAATCTTTCTTTTAACAATTCAAAAAAAAAAACCAAATTTAATTCAACCTTATTGGTCTGAAATAATAATAATAATAATAAAAATTAACTTTAAATGTGTAATATAATTTTTTTGACTAAATTTCACAGTTCGGGGCATTTTTTAAATATATCAAAAATTATGAAAAAGGCAAGTTTACCATTATATCCCAATTTCCGCTACTTATTTGTTAAGTAACTATTCAAGAGGAAGTTTTATTAAAAAAAAATCAAAGAAATTTCTACAAACATTGTAACTTGTTAATTTTTCCCTGTTACAACAGAGTATTTACTGTACATTCATACAATTGAACACATTTGATTATTTATAATGTAAGAAAGAAAATTATCAATTGAAATAAATTTTGAAAAGAAAAAAAAAATCAATCATATTTTTCTATTGTACATACACACATACATACATGCATACAAACATTTGTAAAGATTTGTGTTGTAGAGGCGCACGTTGACTGTTGATAACATTTATACATAGGAGATGCAAAAAAAATGAAAAATAAATAAAAAATAAATAAAAAACAAAGGCAAATGTTTTTTGCCAATTCCAAACGGACATCGATCAATGACAGTATTATTCAATTTTTATTATTATACAATTGAGTACAATAAGTAATAAGTGATCAATAAAAAATAAATAAAAGATATATGCGAAATATTTGTAATTAAAATCCAATCAAAAAATTTAAAATATTAAAAGTTATTAGAACTAAATTGGAATTTTTTAACAAAAAGATTTCAATTTGTCTCTGCATATAGGTTTGTGTATTTATTTTTTTCCAATAGATACTTACAATTACGTTGTTCTTCTCTATTCAATTGCACAAATCATGCATTAAATACAATTCATTTCTAAATAGATTGTACTTATTTTTTCACAATTTTATTCACAGTCGAGATTGTAAAAAATATGTGTTTATCGCTTTGTTCAAGGATGGAGAAAAACAAAAAAAAAAAAAAAACAATTCAATTAATACTCTAACTTTTCCCGTTTTATTTGCAATTGTTCTAATTCATATTAAATCTTGTTCGTTTTTCTTTTTTGCAATTATTGCTTTAAAATATCGATAGTAGGCATGGTAGCGATAATCGCACAAACACACAAATTCCGCTATATCAACTTGATATCAACCAAAATACAATATATAATAATATTACTATATCACCACCAATAACTAACAATTCGACAAAACACCATACCCAATAATGGCTATTTATGTATAAATTGAATTAAACTGATTGACTGACTGTTCAGCACGAAGTCGAGCAAACGAATGAATCGTTGGATTTAATGATATTTTCGAAGAGAACTTTTCATCTTTAAAGATAGATTTATACAATTCAAAAAGATATTTCATATGTGTGAGTGCACGATGCTGGTGAGTGATGATAGTGAACGTGAACGAATGAGTAAGTGAGTGGTTGCGTTAGTGAATGAGCGCAATAATATTATGTAAATCTGTTGGCAGCACAAGATCAGTGCAACTACAATAATGTTTTGGGTGAAAATCATACTTACTTTTGCCGCTTATGACTAGACTGACGCCGCTTTGATGGATTAGTTAATGCAATATGATCCTTATGGATGATTGTATTGTCTTGAAGCATCATTAAAAGTGGAAATCAAAGAACGTTTTTATTTTTTATTAATTTCTAACATACTAATCGTATGTATACGTCAATCAACGCTATTGCATATAATATGTAATACTAATAGTTGCTCTATTGCTACCAAATAGCACATCTTATCGCATTTAGCATGAGCATGTGGCTATATTGACTATGATATGTGTTTTGTATGTTGAATTGATGCTGCTGTTGCTGCCGCATGATGCACACAGTGTTAATTACCAGCTATGGAGTGCTTGCATACATACATACAAATGTATTCATATACATCTATTTATACAAAAGTACATACATGCCTCGCACTCATACTTAACTTGATTATTTTATGAGTAGTGGCTTTTCTGTCGTTTCTTTTTTTTTTCGTTTGAAGAATTTTATTTTATTTTAACATATGTTCACTTAAGCAACGCACCGCCACAATACATGTGTACATATGTAGACTACTTCAATGGAACAAATCAATTTTCAACTCTATATCTTAAATATGTACGAATATGTAGGCACATAAATATTTACATGTATATGTAAATGAATTGAAATAAGTGTTGTTAAATTCATTGATGGGTGGAGTGAGCGGGGTGTGTATGACATATATGTATGTATGACTTCATAGTTGTTGTTTTATTATGATTGTCGATAGTAAAATAGGCATTAATTCTAATAATTGATGCATGAGCACTCACTTATCTACGTAGTACATAAATATAATTAATATATATGTATGAGTGTTGTGATGCACTTTAAATATGCTACAAATAAATTGAAAATGTTGGTTTTTTTAAAATTAAATTTTCCAAAAATTTGGTTTCATATTGCATGAAGGGTAAGGCTGCATACATATATATGTACATCTAAATTACAATGCAATAACCAAATAGATGTAATGTTAAGAGAAGCTGGCATTAAATATATAATGTACTCCATTCGTATGTCGTGTATAGCATTTTCATGTTTTTATTTTTATTAGTTAATTAGGGTAAATATTTATTTAAAAACACAAATATTTAACACGCCGGGACACAGATTTGTTGCAGAGAATTTCCACACACATCAAAGGCACGTTACTCGTAGTTGTACTCTGAAATCTCAAATTAATTAAGAAATTAATTAATTTGATATTGTAATATTAAATATTAAACTCATCCGAGATACAAGTAAACTCCAAAATACTACATGAATGTCAGCTACATTCATCAGTCATCATTGTTTTGTATGAATGTTTGCACTATTCAGTAATTGGGCTAAAAAAAATTAAAATTTAAGACGAACTTCATTTCTATGTAAAATTTGAATTTTTAGGTATAATGGGAATATTCAAAACAACGGATCTTCCATCAACATTACGATAATGAAGTATATTGTACAAACCTAATTTAATATGGCAATGCTGCAACCCTTAAAGTATGCACTGATATGTCACACACAATGAAGACGTACAGCAAACTTCACGTTTATTATGCCATGTGATTGAAATGTCAAATTTTATTCGTAATATTCTTTTTTTGCACCACCGAATTGGAGCGAGGCGTGTTTGCATTATTATGCAAGCAGAAAACATATAATTTATGAGAAAGTATATTTCGATTAATGTCAGACGTATTATTTACGTGTAATTTATACGAAAATGTATCGTATACTAACGGCAAAAAGTGTTTTAATGCAACGCATGACAACATATCAAATTGGACAAAATGCAATATTGCAACGCCCGCAGCTTGCAGGGGGCATTATTATAGGCAGAAACGCAGTATATAGTCAACTGTTGCAGGTGGCGATTGTGAAACAATCAATTTCGATACCATCCTATAACTCAGTTGAAGGTTTGGGCACATTACTTGTGGATTTTCTTTTATAACTTTATCAAAACTTTAATTGCGCATTATCTCTTAGGAAAAAGAACCTCCCCCATACCGATGATCTCACGTACATGCGGTTGCAATTTGAGCACGTTGAGCCGGCAACATTCGACAACTACTACAAATGTTGAGACATTAGAAAAGAAGAAAAAGAAGAGAAGATACCGTAAACCGCGTTATGCTAAATTTGTCGAGTTACTGGAAGGTATGCTATTCATCATTCGAGTCCGTTTACAATTGGGTATTTTAATTAAAATTTGTTTCTAAATCTTTACAGTTACGGAACTTGCAGCTAATGAACGAAAATCCCGTGTAAAACGACTAAAATCCAAAAAGCTACAGGAGTTCATTCTAAAAACGCAGTTACAAATTATTGAGAAGCGTGCAAACAATGAGAAGCGGACAAACATAGCTACCAGTGATGTTGTGACAGCAGTGCCTCAACCCGTTGAATATCAAAAAATCAATTTGGAAACACTGGATAATTCTATGCTTGAAAATGGGCCTTATGATGATAAGCCGTTAATCTTTTTTGGCAAAGAAGAGTCTACAAAAGAAATTATTTCAAATCCAGAAGATATACATAATATAATGAAAAGTTTCAATAATTTTCGTGATATTATAGAGACGATCGAACACGATACAGAGGATACATACAGGTGAGTGTGCGATTTTACATTGCGTCTCCTATTTAACTAATGACTTTATTCAGTTTGAGTACATCCAAATTAAATGAATCTGATGCGCTGGTGGATCCGTTTGATGCAGTCGAACCGTATGTTTCATCAGAAATAACATCACATGAAGTTGTTGAAAAGCCAGCAAGCAAGGAGCCAACAGCTAATAAAAAAGTAAAATCACGATTTAAATCTAAAACTCACATTAGTCCCGAACAAGAACGTCTTGCAAGGGAGCGTTCCCTGCGCATGAATCTAAATACATATTTAAATGTTTGTGTGACAAGTGGCATGCACAATCGTGCGCTCTCCACAGTTGTTTCGTATAGACAACGTGCCAGAAACAGTGCGATACGAGATAATAATGTAATCACCATCGATTTGTATAATATACTGCTACATGGCTATGCGGACAAAGGTTCTTTCGAACGTTTCAAACAAATATTTGCTCTAATCGAAGAGGATGGCATTCAATTTAATGAGCAGACATTCGCGGCTGTATTCGAATGTTTGGGCCGTCTAGAGGCGACAGAAGAAAATATAGAAAATATTAGGAAATACATTGAAAAAGCAGAGAATATGGTAAGAGTGGCATTTATTCTTGATATTGAAACAGACAGTGATCATTTCAATTTTAATTCCTCTCAACAAGGGTTTCACTTTACATCAAATAATGGATAATTCCAAATTTATTGGTGATCAGCGTGACATTGCATTGGATGCCATACAAAGAGTGGTAGCAAATTTTACACCAATTTATACCCCACCCGCTCTGGGCTATGCAAATACATTAATAAATCATCTAAATCAGCATATACAAGATGATGTTGAAGCACAAGAAGGACATGTATCTCCTATGATGAATTCCAAATGTGGTTTTGCCAAAGATCAATTAACCGAAATGGCACGAAATCAATTGAAAATCGAATTGGATGGTTGTATTACGATCAGCTCGATCGAAAAATCCAAAGAATTTCCAAATGCTCAATATTGTGTAAGTTTACTAATTGATATTGTGAATAGAGCAACGAAATAATTTACAAAATCATCAATTACAGCGTGAAAAACTCAAAGAACTTGAAGATATTTGGCGTTCACGCATCTGTTCGGCCATCGTACGTGATCTGAATACGCTGAGGGCACAAATACGTTATAAACCACACGGCTATATGTCATATTATACCTACTTGAAGACATTGGACACAAATCAGTATGCAGATATCCTCTTGCAAGAGATATACAAGCTAGCGGAAGGTTCAGAAACGTTTAGTCCAACAGTCGGACAACTCTACAAGGAGTTGGGTGAAAAAGTGCAACAAAGGTGTGATCAATTGAGAACCATATAATTTGCAAATTTTATTAACGCCACTTTGCATTAGATATCAAGTCGATCAAAAGAAGAAAAATGGTACATTGGAGAAAATTGGTGAAATTTACAACAACTATTGTGATCTCTGGGATAGGGCACAAACGCATGCCAATCCACGACAAATGTGGCAACGTTTAGTGCATGAGCAACGGCACAGTGGACCTAGCATGGATATACGTGATGCTGCATGGCCCTCAAATGTACTCTCCGGTGTTGGACGCTTTCTGTATAATATTTTAATGCGTGATATTAAAATTGATGCACATATTATGCGACAGCAAAAATCAACGAGGAGTAAACAACAACAACAAAATATTCTACCTGCTTTCTATACACTATTTCGTAATCAGGGACGTTTGGTAAAGGAGGAAGTAAAGCCCCATCCAATTTTGGCAAGGTATAGACAATTGAATTGCAATATTGAATTTATTTTTTTATAGACAATTGAATTGCAATACTGAAATTATTTGTATGCCCATCGTTCTATTCCCGCAGACTATTACGTGCTTCTCGACAGCAGACGTTAACATTCAATTCAAATCTAGTGCCTATGCTTTGTCCACCACAGCCTTGGAGCACACCACATAATGGTGGCTATTTACTAAATAATTCCGATCTGATACGTTTGCCACATCAAGTAGGTTTTGTGTTGTTGGTGAATTTTGAATCCACATAACATTTCTCCCTCTCTATTTTCTCTTTGTGACTCAATGAAGGCTATACAACAGTGGGAACGTATCAACGCAACAAATCCTCAAAATATTTATCCTGCCTTAGATTCACTTAATCAATTAGCTAGTATACCATGGCGTGTTAATGTCGATGTAAGTGGCGATTTATTCCTATTATTCCTACTATTATTATTATTATTATTTTTGAATTTCAGATTCTTGATGTAATCGTTGAGGTTTTTCAAAAAGGAGGCGATAACAAATTAGATGTACCCCAACCGCCCAGTTCACTGCCGCCATTACCAATGCTGCCCGATAAAAATCTGAGCATTTCTAACGCGGAACGCGCTCAACTCTTCAAGGAGAAAATGTCCCATCGACGCAAACAAGCGGAAATGTACAGCCTGTGGTGTGATACACTTTATAGACTCTCATTGGCAAATCATGTTAGTGTAATACTCTACTCTACTTAGTTTAACACTAATACCCGCTAACATTTCAGTATCGTGATAAAGTCTTTTGGCTACCACATAATATGGACTTTCGCGGACGCGTCTATCCCATACCACCACATCTAAATCATTTGGGTTCCGATTTGGCACGTTCGATGCTTATTTTCGATCAGCAGCAGCCCTTGGGTCCGGATGGCTTTAGTTGGCTCAAATTACATTGCATCAACTTGACGGGACTGAAGAAGCGCGATTCGGTGCGCGAACGCCTACTATACGCCGAAGATATTATGGATGAAATCTTAGACTCAGCCGATAATCCACTAAACGGACGTATGTGGTGGAAAAATTCAGACGAACCTTGGCAAACGTTAGCTTGTTGTATGGAAATTGCCAAAGTTCATCGTTCACCTAATCCAGAGGGTAGATTAGATTAGATGTGATTACGTTGCCTTTGTTGGTGTCACAATTTTTTCCCCTCTTATTTATAGAATATCTAAGTCGTTTTCCCATTCATCAGGATGGCTCCTGTAATGGTTTACAACATTACGCGGCTCTCGGTCGTGATAAGGCAGGTGCGGTTAGTGTAAATTTAACACCATCAAATGTGCCACAAGATGTCTACAGTGCGGTGGCGGCGCTTGTTGAGAAAACTCGTAAAACAGATGCTGCAAACGGATTGCATGTTGCAGACATTCTGGATGGATATGTACGACGTAAAGTTATCAAGCAGACCGTCATGACAACCGTATATGGTGTGACACGATATGGTGCACGTCTGCAAATAGCTCGACAGCTCAAAGATATCGATGAGTTCCCCAAAGAATGGGTTTGGCCTGCCTCAAATTATCTGACAACGAAAACATTTGAGAGTCTCCGTGAGATGTTCACATCGACACGTGAAATTCAGGATTGGTTCACCGAATGTGCACGTCATATCTCAAGCGTTTGCGGTAAAAATGTCGAATGGATAACGCCGTTGGGTTTGCCAGTGGTACAACCGTACAATCGCCAAGATGTGAAACATACAATGCGTACTGGCACGGGTGTGTCGGAGAGAATCGCACTGGATATGTTCGAGAGGCCAAATGTTATGAAACAGAAGAATGCGTTCCCGCCAAACTTCATACATTCACTCGACTCATCGCATATGATGTTAACATCACTTCATTGTGAGCACAAAGGACTGACATTTATATCTGTGCATGATTGCTTCTGGACACATGCGTGTACGGTGCCCGATTTAAATAAAATATGCCGTGAGCAGTTCGTAGCACTACACTCGCAACCAATACTAGAAGAACTTTCTGCGTTTCTTAGGCAACGTTACAGTTTTACTGAAACGTGCGTATTAATAGTTCGATATATGTTTATGTATACTCAATTAAATTTGCTTTTACGCAACTTTTTTCTTTCTAGTGATTTTACAAATGATGGTTCCGCTGAAGACTCTTCGAAACGGCACTTAAATCGCATATTAGGTCAGTTGCCACAAAAGGGCGATTTCGATCTAAACAATGTTTTGAGCAGCGTATACTTCTTCAGTTAAAATATTTCTAATGTTAAGAACTTCCAAATAATTTATTGTTATTAGATTTAAATTAAGAGGCTTTCAAATGTCTATTTATTACGGTGCAAAATGTATATCCTAACAATTAATTTTACAAATTATACATAGTTGCATAGATTCTAATAAAATAGTGATAAAAATGCATATTGTTATAATTTAAACAATTGCCCACTGTTTAATTATTTTATTATGGAAGAGGTCGTTTTCTGTACCCTTGTAGAAGGACAACGAAAAAGAAAATAATAATAAAATAAATAAATAAGATTGCGATTACACTGCATGCGAATAATGGTCGTACGAATCTGTATGAATGGTTACATTACACGCGGTAAAGTATGTAAATACACGGCCAGAACGCCGTACATACATAAGACTTAGTCGGAAATAGTGTAACTCCTTGTATAAATACATCACAAATCTTAAAATACTCTTAGCGAATTTAACAGCTGTGTGTGTGACGTCACACTGGTGCAATAGTTGCTTTATTCATTCATAATTCCGCATTGCTTACATTTTTCTGTAACCAGTGTTACGTCACAGTGGTCACAAATCCTCTCTGATGGACGCAATCTTCTAATTCTATCATTCTTGTGTACACTCGCATCAGATTAATTCGTATGGCTTCGTACACCCATTTACGTATGTATTTAGTATGAACTCGCATCCAGTGTAATCGCAATCTTAAAGTAGACCTCCATAAAATCCACGTGCGTGCGAATGCATTGTCCCTTTCTATGCATTTTCGCGCGAACAGGTATAGCAACTCCAGCGTATGCGTTCTATGCATTTGGAAGTGATATTTTAATATTGCGCTTAAATTTAAACCGTTTTAATAAGAATGGTCGAAGATTTTACGTTTATATTGGTGGTGATTGGCAGTGTAATTATAGTGCACTTGGGGGTGCGTTAAACTAATGACAACAAGAAATATATTTGGTAACCACACCTTGCCATAACGTCTAAGAAATGAAAACAGCGTGATCCTGAACATTTTCGCATCGTAACTCACATGAAATCCACAGTCTTTGATGCTTTATTCAGCCTCACAAAGTTGTGAAAGCATTCCAAACGGGCTGCAATTCTGGCGGAGGTCAGACTGTTCCTTACATTGATGTTTTTTATTTTCGAAAAAAACCCTAAACAAAGGGTGCAATGCCTTGTAACATTTTTATTTCATTATCAAATTTCATTTCATTTCTATCATCATTTCATCATTTCGTTTTACCATCATTATTATCATTTTGATTTACAGCGTAATACGATAACACTATTTGTTCACACAAATGGCAGTTCAATTTTTATGCGTTCAAATATTTTTACGCGCGTACCTATGGAGTTCATCCCATAAGATTGCGTATTTTCTACTCTGCTGGCAAATGCACTCATACGTTGACGTGTGCATTGGAGGTCCACTTTTATGTACACCTGTTAGTAGTTATGCACATCTTTCTTTCATTTTGTTTATCATACAGAAAAAAAAAGTATTTTTTTTTCGATCCATTTTCAGAAGATTGCATCACCTCGTATCATTGCTGTCATTGCTTTACTTTCACTTGTTGAAGCCCTGTGTACACTTCAATAGCTGATCAAACGTTGGCAACCATATTAGTTTGTTTTGCTTGGTCGAGTTTGTTGTGAAATTTACAAAGTTTTTTCAAAGAAAATTGTTTATTGATTAAAGTAAATAATATATAATTTATAAAATCAAAATGCACACAAATTTGCTTGCACGGCTAAGTGGTAAATATTTTACGACACATCGTAGTTATGTTGCAAAAGTCGCTGCATCGCTAACTAATCAGAATACAAATGTACAAAATGATACCGTGTCCAGTAAAACATCATCTCAATGGCAAATGAGTGGTTGGCAGATTCATAGTTATGGAGATTTGGATGAGTTGATATATTCGAATAAATTGAAAAAACCACAAATACGTAATGCCAATGAATGCTTGGTGCGTGTACGTACGACTTCGGTAAATCCTATTGATGTGGCTATGTTGGGTATGGACGATGTAGTCGAACGTAATATGCATATGCAATGTAATTTCTATTTACCATAGGTGGTTACGGTGCACGAACATTGAACCTTATGCGTTGTCAACTAAATGCAATAGAATTTCCTTTAACGTTGGGACGTGAATTCTGTGGTGAGTTGGTACAGCGTGGCATGGGTGTTAGCCCAAATGTAAGTTTGGGAGACCGTGTTTGGGGTGTAGTACCAGTGCAGGCGACAAATGGTGCACATGCAGAATATGTTGTGGTGCCTGATTATTGTGTTAGTTTCTACGATAAATACATATTTTATTAGAATTGTTTTATTAAATTATTCATACATTTCAGTTAGCACCTGCACCCGCACTGCTTTCGAATGAAGAAGCCGCAGCAGTGCTATACGCTGGCTTAACTGCTTGGTCTGGCATCTATATTACCGGTCATTTGGGTGGCATCTGCGGTGGCTTAACATCTAGTGGTGGTGGTGTCAACAAACGTGTGCTAGTACTTGGCGGTGCAGGTGGTGTGGGCTCATTGGCCATACAAATGCTGAAATCCCAAGGCGTGCAAGTACTAGCCACATGCAGCGAAGATGCTGTGGAGCTTGTCAAAGGCATCGGCGCAGATCATGTTGTCGATTATTCAAATCCAATTGAATTGGAAACACTACGCAACTGTGCACCGTACGATATAATACTGGATTGTGCCAATCAAGGTGCACAATATTTGCAGAAATTAAATTTGAAATGCGGACAATACATAACATTCTCATCGCCTCTGTTGCGCAACATTGACAATTCAGGTCTTGGATTGGGTGTTTTGAAAAACGTAGCCGATTTAGTTGAATCCAATGTAAAATCGTTAAATTATCAAGGTGCTCTTGTGAAATATGGTTTCTTTATGCCAGCCCCACAGGGTATTGAATTTTTGCAAAAAATAGTCGAACGCAAGAAGGTAAATAATTTTATTAAATTAATTTTATTTGTATATAAATATAAATGTTTTACTTTTATTGCAGTTGTTGCCAATTGTTGATAGTAGTTTCAAATTTGATGAATTACCGGAAGCTTTTCGAAAAGTACAGGGTGGTCATCTGCGTGGCAAAGTTGTGATTAATATTAATTAATTTGTTTTTTATATGCCTAATACATGTACATAGAATAATTGGTTGCAATGGTGATTTAAATATAGGTGCATTCATATATACAACAATATAGAGATACTATTATCAAAATAATTTATTCATAAATAAACTTTAATGTCAATAATCTCTAAAGATATTTTTTTTTAATAAAACTAAAACAAAATGAAACGATTCACCTTGTGACATTGATCGTGCAAATATAAGCGTGTTATTAATTTTTTTGATGTTCTGGGTATATATATAGTAAATCGTGTGATCGTCTAATCAGCATTTACTATTTGACGCATATTCCATCAATTCAGCTATAGATTAAAGCTAACAGTAGTTTTATTTATTTTTACACTATACAATAGTATGTACAAAATATATGTATTTAATATGTTTATATATAAATTTGTTTTGTAGTACATTGCGTAACATGTGCAAAGTTAGTCAATTTTTGTTAAATTGTTTTTATATTTGGTGATATTTTCGAAATGATTAATACAAAAGTAATCCACCTTTCCCCTGTCTGGTTGCTATAAGCTGCCTATGCATAATTAATTAATCACCCACAATATGTACATGTTTTCATAATTCAAATATGATAACACGAAATGTGTCTGCACGTTTGAAGATAGAGAGAAGTGCAAAAAAAAAAAAAAAATAAAAAATCATCATCATGCTCCTGAAAAAGTTGTCTAAGTCATATATTTTTGCTTAACGTGTTCTTCAATGTCTTGCCTTGAATTATATTTAAAAATGCAATGAATTTCATCGTACCACTCGACTTAAAACTTCCAAAAATGATTAAACTTGCACTATTTTTGATTTCGTATTGTAAAATTGTAATAGATATCGTGCGAATGTGATCTAAGTGTAAAATTTATTTATTTATAATTTCAACTTAGACCACATTAATAATTTAAAATTAATAAAATTTCCATATACGACAGAAGTATCATCAGCTAGTCGCGTGCATGGCTCAATTAAATATGCTATTGTGTCTGCTTTATTTTTATGATAGGATAGGACACATATATACATATGGATTAGTACATAATGAAATAATGTTTAAGCGCTTAAAAAGAATTGATTAAAATAAGTCTGTATAGTACGCACATAAATAAACGCTTAGTTCTTAGACTTTTCCTATATAGTAAATATTCCCACCAAAACGTATTGAATTTAAATATTTATTATATTCAATTAGATTAAACATAGAACTATGTAAATAAATTTAGGCATTTATATTACGTTATATTAGGAAACTTGTAACTGATTGACTGATTGTACAGATGTAATTGATTTTTGCTGACCAAATGGTCACTTTTTGGCAAGCAACTGGCTATTTTTGCAATAGTAATCATCGGAGATGCGTAACATTTACATATTGGCTAAATTTAACAACAAATACACGAGAAGAATTGGACAGAGTTTGATTAGACTTATAGAGTACTTCTAAGCAATCTGAAATTATTGAGGTGTCATATTTCCTTCGCTGTATTATAATCCACTTGAGGGTTCAATTAAAACAATCAATAAATCGTAATGATTTTCGTTTACTTTCAAAATTATTTTTTAAATCATTGAATCAGTGAAATTTATAAAATAATTCGTATTAATTTTCGATTGCATTTTCTTCTACATATATAATTTATGTATTTTATTATTTATTTCTCTTGCGCTTTAATCTAAAAACCAAAATTCACTGATGGAAGATCCAAATTCAACTTTACTGCCATACATCTTGGAATCGCTCAGTCACAAACCAGAACTATGTAATGATGAATCCAAATGGAATATACAATGAATATTATTTATTAACCAATTAATTAATGGAATCTTTTAATAACACATCGTTGTGTTGTGCATTGTTGTCGTCGTGTATATATTTTTCTTTTTTCCAGGCGACACATTAGATAACCTTTGCAAGGAGGTGCATGCACAATTAATGTCGGAACACAATAACAAATATGGCAATATAAAAAATGCTGTACAGCGTGCCCTTTCTGTCGGCCAAAGTTTGGGTATTATAACCTTGACGAATGAAACGATACGTGTACCATTTAATTTTCGTGCCAATAGCCGTAACTCCAAAGCGCCAACATACACAAAGCAAGACGATGATGAAAACGTCGAAGCAGCTAGTTCAGGATGCACACAACCAGTAATTGGTACAGGTAATCCGCCAGATCAATTTCAACCGCAACGTGATCGAAATCAGCAAATTCAAAAAGTTAGTATCTGACATTATAGTACAAGTTGATAATTTAAGACGAAGAGAAACCAAAACATTTTAATATCATCATTGATGTACACACTCACTAGTCTTTGTCAAATGCCAAGAATACGAGATCGTCTACTTGCAAACATGGACTAAAGCAAGAAGAATCAGAGTATATGATTGTGCCACCAGTACATTTGCGTTCAATAACCGTAAGGAATCGTCCACGCAAACGCAGCACTTACAGCCGTAGTAGACCAAGACGTAAATTACGTTCACGTTCCCGTGCCCATTCGCGTTCACGTTCACGTCGTAGTACCTATAGGAGGCGAACGGTTCGACGATAAATTCTAAATTCTAATACTTCTTTGATCTGTATTTATCCTACAAATAAATTATACTTTTCGCTAAATATTTCTTCAATTTTAATAAATAGGTGGAAAGAAAAGTTTTTAAATGATAATTGATTTATAGTTTCAAAGAATATTGGTCAAATTAATTTCATAAATTCTTTAGGTATATTTTGGCGTTCACTCTCTAGTAAATACGAATTTTCCATCTATGCCAATAAACCACAAACAAATTGCAGGTTCTTTTGTTAATGAAAATATCGTTTTTAATTGTATGAGTGCAATATTTTGACGTTTTGGCATCATAATCGTTCAAAAAGTCGATTTTGAACTTTTTCTAACTTAGGGATTTTTGGTTTCCTATGATGATATGAAGTGGTTTCAACTGGTCTCCAGATAGGCGGCACGAAATCATTGACCAACGATCAGTGTAGTTCTTGTGCTGACCATTTACCTCAAAATAATTTGTCATATTTATAAGAAATGAGATAAAAAACGTATATTTTTTTGAATCTTAAATACTCAAGGGTATCAATTTGTAAAATAGTGAAATAAGATTGCATTTTTCCAAATTAAAAGTGTTTTAAAGAATATTTTGTATACGAAACTGATAAAAATGTAATCATTAAATTCGGTCAAGCAAAATTTAAGAGGTCAGAATTATTTCAAACTAGAAAATTTCTAAAAAAAATATTAATTATTTAATTAAATTTCTCAATTTTTTTTAGCACATTGCTCTTTTTTCGAATTTTTTGTATCATTAGCAACAACACGATGAAATTTTTAATGATTATAAGTTTATAAAAAAAACATATAATATTTATACAATATTTAATATGGCTTATAGGCCCGTAGTTATAGTCAAAGTTAGAATCATCTTAAAGTTAGAATCGGCTTTTTGACAGATTTTTATATGGGAAATATGTGAAACAAGTCGATTCTAACTTGAAGATGATTCCAACTTTGACTATAACTAGGGGCCCTTATGTTTAATAATGCGTTACTCGCATTGTCAATTTTTGTCCTTCATTTTGGTTTCGTTAATAACATGCATCACATTATCGCATTTTGAGGAATTACACACAGACTGGCAGCACTAATTTTTACCTATCTAAACATATACTCTGTTAATTCTCTTAAATAACAACAAAAACATTATAAATACATATATGCATGGATTTTTATTTTAATTCTGGATGCTTAATATTTTATTTATGAGTTTTGGTTGGTTACATTAGATGAGGTGATTATTCGTAAGAGAGCTTTTCCATACGAGAGCGTTAAAACTGACGAACTTATTTAAGAGTTACATATTTTAAGTGATAAAGAAATACCTACAGTGGCTCACAGCTTATTTCGTACAGTGTATATATTTTTATGTACATGGCTGTAACATCGAAACTAAAAAACTTATCAATAAGTTTTGAATGTAGATGTCTATGTATGTGTTTAGTAAACCTAATAAGAAAACGGGGAACCCCAAAAATTGTTCTTTTTGTCATGCAAGAGAGAAAAACTATTGATCAGCTGATTTTCAGCTCACATCTTATTTCGTACACAAACTTCAATGTAAGTAAGTTTCATTCTGCCGCGCAGTTACAAAGTTTTTTTGAATTGTATGAGTTTTTGGACCTTTTTAACTATTATAACGATTTTTATTATTATTATTTTAAATAGTTAAAGTGCTGTAAATTAAACATTTAGCGTTATGGGTCGTCGTACAACGATGGAACAGCGTAAACTGGTAATTAACCATTTTAGGAAAGGTCAGAGTGTGCGAAAAATTGCTGAAATGACAAATTTAAGTGCCTCAACTGTCCAATACATCATTCAACGCTTCGTTCGCGAAAATCGGTTGGAGAACAAGGGCAGAGAAGCACCTAATAAGATTTTCAACGCTTCAGACGAGCGTTATATTGTACGAAAAATTAAGAAAAATCCAAAGTTATCCGCTCCGAAGTTGGCTGCAGAGGTTCAGCGTGAAATAGGAAAATCATCCAGTGCTGAAACTGTCCGACGTGTGCTGCGCAATCATGACTTGAACGGTCGAGTAGCCCGAAAGAAACCATTCATTTCGAAAATGAATATACAACGCCGACTTGACTTCGCCAAAGAGCATATTATTAATACT
Source organism: Megamerina dolium (assembly GCA_963854835.1). Classification (NCBI taxonomy): domain Eukaryota; kingdom Metazoa; phylum Arthropoda; class Insecta; order Diptera; family Megamerinidae; genus Megamerina; species Megamerina dolium. Next base: position 69,382,521 of record OY978529.1, on the reverse strand, counting down.
CCTGCGTTCTGGAATACCGTTATTTTCGCGGATGAGTCTAAGTTTAATATTTTTGGCTCGGACGGAATGTCATATGTTTGGCGTAAAGCGAATACCGTGCTAAACAAGGAGAACCTTAAGCCCACAGTGAAGCATGGTGGCGGTAGCGTGATGGTTTGGGCCTGTATGTCAGCAGCCGGAGTAGGTGAATTGGTTTTTATTGAGGAAACAATGGACAAAATGAAGTACCTCGAGATTCTGAAAAACAACTTACTTCAAAGTGCAGACAAACTGGGTTTGCGGGAAGAATTTCGGTACTACCAAGATAATGACCCAAAACATAAATCTGGGATTGTGCAATCTTGGCTTATTTGGAACTGCCCACACTTGATGTCTCCACCACCACAGTCACCTGACATGAATGTGATTGAAAATCTTTGGTCTATTTTGGACAATAAAATAAGAACACACAAGATTTCTAATAAGCAAGACCTAAAGAAGGTACTGATGGAAGAATGGAAAAAAATCACACCAGACATCACTCAAAAATTGGTGGATTCAATGCCAAATAGACTCCAGGCTGTCATTAACGCTAAGGGATGTCAACTAAATATTAAAATCAACTTACTTTGTTTTTAGTTTGAACTTAAAGAGACTGTACGAAATAAGCTGTGACATGAATTTTCCTATTTTTTTCTTATTTTATTTTTTTATAGTGTCAAACACTAAAATTTTGAAAAAGTAAATTTTGGAAAATAAAAAACAAACCTTCCTTTCTAAAATGGCATTTATATTTTGTTCAAATTTTTGCTATATTAGGAATTACGACTGCAGCAATTTTTAAACTGTCACTGTACGAAATAAGCTGGGAGCCACTGTACATACATTTTTTAATGCGTAAACAGTTCATAAAAGTAGCTCCCAACTGGACTGTGTTCCTGGGTCCATGAAGTGATGCAGAGTTTGAAAAAATTAAATTTTTCCATAGACATGTATCGTTTTTAGTTAGCATGTTTTCTTTTAAAAACTTTAAAATTTGTCACAAAGATTGATTAAGTGCAAAAATATTATGTTTTGCACAGATTTTTAATTGAACACGAATAAAATTTACGAATTTTTGGATCGAAATTAAATTATTTTTTTAAATTTGCCATTAGTCCCAAATTATAAAAACAGCTTGAGAGGGATTTATCCGAATTTTCAAGTGAAACATTAAAAAATGATATTTCATGGCAAAAAAAAAAAATAGTTAGTATACACCTACTCTTCTTACTAACAAAGAGAATCACGATATAATAGTGAGAAAATATGTGAGAGATAAGAGAAAGCTTATTAAATAAGTAAAAAAGATGACACACACAAACAAACACAAATTAAAGCCAAAAAGTACATCAGTGATGGCATTTGAGCTTATTCTTATGAAATGTAATTGCAAAACTGTAATTTACATAAACTGTAATTTCGAGAGAATATTCAGTGTCATATTCAGCATTACAGCAGTAGGTGCCGTAGCTCAGTGGTTAGTGTGTTCGCCTTCTGATCTGTAGGTCGTGGTTCAATCCCCGGCTGATGCATAACAAATTTAATATCTTTCTTTAGAATGGTACCCACCTGTCGGCAAGCAATTGGCAATTCTTCCGACAGTAACAACTTGCCATGAAAAAGCTTCTAAAAAGAACTCTGTGACAAAGCTCAGAAAAAGTGATGTCACAAGTGTTCTGCCGTTCGGAACCGGCTAAAATAAGTAGGTCCCTTCTAATATTGTCCAAAATTTAAGATGCACAACAGTAATGGAGAGAAGCTCGGCCAATGAGCCTTTTGGGGCTTTAAGTGTCACATATTTATTTATTTTTTTTTTTATTCAGCATTACATATACAAGAACATATCGTTATCTTGAAGTCGAAAGTTTCTAACTAACATTATTGCTATGAAAAAGAAAGGAAATTCATCCATCGAAAATGCCAGCACTGTTTTGCATGATTTATGTATGTATGCATGTATATATATGTAAGTAGATGTGCACACAGAGTATATATTTCAGCAGCGTGCTGGTAAGTTCTGTACATTACAATAATACGGGTGGGTTAAATGGGGCCAAACTGATGTAGATTCAAAATAGTCTTCATTGACAGCTCAAAACGTCTAGACGTGGGGATAAAGGACCCGGAATAGAATAAAAGAAAAATAAGGATAACTATAACGAATTATAAGTTTACACAGAGAGAGAGAGACAGAGAGTAATAAAGAGGCAACAAATTGATTAAATCGAAAATACTTGTAAAATTTGCACAGAAGAAGAAGCAGAGAATCATCGAATTATTAATATATAAAATTAACGGAATTTTTCCATTAAAAACATCAGCAATAACAAAATTTGCTGATATATATTCAGTTTATATTACAAAGAGTGAGTGTCAATCAACGGATTTAGTGAATTTGCTGCAATAAATTACAATAAGACATTAAATTTGAATAAAAAAAAAAACTTAATCATCAAAAGAATTGATTAATTTTATATTAATTTATTCGCTTCGATTTTTCAAAGGAATATTTTGTGGATGAATAAAGCCGGTTAACTGGTTCTAACTTCGCATAGTGTGCAATACTTTTTCGTATCATATCGCCTATCTACCTACAGTGAGCAGTAAGCAGCAAGGAAAGAAAAAGGACATTTTTTGCGAATAATCGTCTGATTTTAGGTATGTATACTAAATTGTGTATTTATATGTGTGTAGTAGTGAACACTCAGACTTTTATATTGGTGTACCAATGCCGGTGTGTGTATGGCAGGGCAGTTTCTGATGAAGAAACTCATTGAATTTAAAATATTCTTCATGAGCATACGTGTACTTTTATATAGTGAATTTTGAAGATTTTTTTTTTATAATAATAAATTTCTTGTATTTTCAACTTACAAATGTAACGTGATGAATAATTGATCACTTGCATAGGTTGTGCATTGACATTTAATGTTGAAAAGTAAATTTACCGGATCTACAACTAGATTATCACATTCCCCTTGAATGTCCTTGAAGAATATTTATTTTGAAGAAAGAATGAAATGGAATGTTGTCATATGAGTCAATTGTAATTGCCCTACGCCCTATTGTGGTGTATAATTGAATAAATTCACCTTTCGGTGTGTACAGTTTTTTTTTTAACAATTTCGTCACCTTCAAATTACAGTAAATAACGTTTCTTTTGTATGGTTGTGAGTGTATTTAATTTATTGTATGCTTAAATGCAGATTAATTTACAAGAAGTATTGCAACTGCTGCGTACGTTTCAAATTTTCATACAATTTCTTCATCAAATTTCATCATTTAACTCGTGACCCACTAGATCTGAACCAAGAGTATAAGCAGTAAGTACATAATAAGGCTTCCTATATATTGGTAGGTCTTCTAATGAAGATGATTAATTTCTTTTAATTACTAAGCAGACCTACAGAATGCTGCAACATTTTCTAATTTTCATAAATTAATTACATTTCAGTTGATTATTATCATCTTTGGCCATTGAATTTCAGCAAAGTAAAAGTTAATTTTCTCCATATAATTATGTACCTATGTATGCATATACATAAATATGTATTACTGTGTATATGGTATGAAATAAACATTCGATTCGTTTGTACATACATACATATGTACGTATTTGAATTATAATAAATGATTTTCTTCTTCGTTAGTCTTGTGCATTAAAGTGCCTTACCAGCAAACAAAATAGCATCGATGTTTGCGCAAATTGCTTAAAATGGAATAAATGAGATAATTTCTCCTTTTAAAGATTTGCCAACTGACGCGATTGAGCTCCCACTGGTCTCATATTAACGAGCTTTGAATCGGAAATGCTTAAATCAAATTAAAAAATAAAATAATTGAAATCATAAATACACCAGATTTTGATCGCTTAGAAATTTCGTGTTTTTCGGTGCTTTTCAGCAAATGTTAATGTTGTGTTCTTAATTTTGAAGGTTGTTTAAACGTTCAATATATGTATATTAAACATACGTTTTTTTCTAATGCCAAATTTATTGAATCATATATTAGTTTAGTGGTTGGTACGTTGGCCTCTTGATCTGTAGGTCGTGGGTTCAATCCCTTGCTGAAACGATTTTTCTTTCGAAAGGTACCTATCTGTCAACACACAATTGGCAGTTCTTCCGTCAGAAACAATTTGCCATGAAAAAGCTTCTAGAAGCGCTCTGTGACAAAGAAAAGTGAAATTGTTCTTTAGGTAATTTAATATTTTAACGTTAAATGCGCAGTGATTGTAGGTTTCTTAGTCATATGTGAACAACTGGAACAGCTTTTCGAATTTTCATTACAATTCTGTAGATAATATCACTAATTTGATATTAACAAATTCCATTATCTACCATCTGATTTTTATAAATTATACAAGAACATCCACAAATGTTTTGGAAATGAAAAATATTTGAAAAGTGATGGAATTAAGAAAATTGTTGAATTAAATTTTGAAGAAAACATCACTAATTTATCAAAAAAAAAAAAGAAATCTTTTCTATCTATAAATATTTTAAATTATACAAAATCTAAGAAGTTTTAAATACATGTACTGGAAATAAAGAATATTTGAATATGAAAATTGTTTTGTTCTTTAAATTCAAAAGCAAACGTCACATGGTGATAAAAATCTCTCATCCAACTCACGAACGATTATCATCATAAATAAACTATGGTTCAGTTTGGTTGGTAACAGCAGAAACTTATCGCTTATGCGCTCTAATGCACATACACACACACACACACATATATATATAAATACATACTGGCTCACTCTTTTCATTGTATATGCATATATGTATGTATGTTCCCTTAATATACTCTTGCTTCTAATATGGATGCATTCGGTTGGCGCGCGCGCGAAGTTTGGAAATGTAGTTTTAAGTGCTTTTTCTCTTCTCCATCATTTGTTGTTATTATTCATCTGTTTGTAGGTACTCAAATCATATGGCGTGATATTTTTGAGTCATTTTTCTTTTCTATTGTATTGTTATTGTTTATTAACAGTAAGCTAAATACCTACCTACGTAGGTATGTATACCTGCATACAATAATAGAGAGTTGAATTTGTGTCGACGATGACGATTAATTAAATGCTAAAATTTTATGAAATAACTATTTGGCAATTTGCTAATACATTTACATATGCACTTGCATTTCAGTGTCGCATGTTGGTCACATCAATTATATAGAAAATCGACAAATGTCAATGAACTCTGTATTTTTGTTTGACTACTTACTGACTTAAAGGCATCACAAATGTGAATGCACGAATGCACATTTTTAGAGCCTATTTTCAGAATTTGTTGTATAGCAGAACATGCTTGAATTGTTATAGTTTATGTTATGCAGATATTTGAGCCACAGCAAAAAGTTAAAAGTTAATGAGTGTAACGTTGCGAAATTGGCAATTGATACAGTTTATTATAGCATAGACAGACGGCAGCCTAATTCCGGATTACCTAGTTAATTCGAATTAACTGCAGCTAATCCGCATAAACTCAATGAGTTAATTCTCAAAATAAAAGAGGATTGGGGCAATTTGCGATGGCAACACTGCTGAAAATTGTCTATTGTGAATATTTCTCCATCCATTTTACAAAATATTAGGTGTGTTCGTTAACAAAAAACTTTCAACAATTGTTTACAGTATTCAACATGAAAAGTATTGGCGAACAAATAAATCCAGCTGTCAATTATGAACGGTGAATGTCAATTTACAAGTATCTGATCGTTTTCAGTTCACGTACTTCTTGTAGATTTTCTCATATCGAGAGTGATAGATGACAGAAATTGATAGTGATAGTAATGTAAGTGGACAGACCTAATAAAACAGCAATCAGCGGTTTAGTTAATCCGCAATACTGCCGTCTGTCAGGTTATTATTTTATTCGGATTAAGTGCGCCGGTAATCCGGAATTAGGCTGCCCTCTGTCTAGGCTATTAGGGTATTCAAATTTAGATATTTCCGGAACCATTCGCTTCACATTTTGAAAATCAATATTAGTTGAAAACGTTCTGCTTAAGAAAACTTATTTAAGAAAAAAGCTCATGGGTCTGTGGGGCCTGTTATTCACAAAAATCTGTTAATCTGTAGATTTGAGAAACATTATACAGTCAGGGACTAAAGTTTAAATACACCCATAAAACATCGCTTTAAATAAAAATAAAGCATTTTAACACAAATGTAAGTATGCAGTTTATTTTTAGTTGAATAATGACCAATATCGAAAACCAAAACAATTCACTTTTTTTCATAGATAACTTAAAATTCATCAAAAACTAAAAAAATACATGGGACAAAAGTTTAAATACAATACAAAATTTTCTTTCTTTAGCTGATTTTAGCTTAATTAAAAAACGTTAAACTTAAATTAATATTTGGTAGGTCCGCCTTGAGCTTCAATGACTGCCTGCAGACGACGTGGCATAGACAGAACCAAATTTTCTGTTTCGGATGTGCTGATTTCTGACCAGGCCTTTTTCAGAGCCTCTTTAAGGGATTCTTTGTTCTTTAAAGCTGCGCGATTGATTTTTCGGTCCAATAATTCCCAAGCGTGTTCAATTGGGTCCGGTGATTGGGGAGGACTACAGAGCTGACGTGGAGCATAATACAGCAACCAGTCCTTCACCAAATGCGCGGTATGCTTAGGGTCGTTATCTTGTTGAAATATCCAACTTCTTCCCAGACCCATGCTATCCACAGAAGGCTGCAAATTTTGTTCCAATATACTTTTATACACGTGTTTGTCCATTATTCCATCGATAAAAGCCAAGTGTCCCACGCCAGCTGCTGCAATTGCTCCCCAAACCATCACACTACCGCCCCCATGTTTAACGGTTGGTATTAAATTTTTGGTTTGAAGTGCTGTGCCGGGCTTGCGCCAAATTTTTGCGCGACCATCGCTGCCAAAAATATTAAATTTAGATTCATCTGTGAATAAGACTCTTCGCCAAAAGTCCTCATCCATATCCTTGTACTTGTTTGCAAAATCCAGACGAAGTTGTCTATTTTTTCCAGAAATAAGCGGTTTTTTACGTGGAACTCTGCTTCGATAGCCGTTATACCGTAAAGCTCTTTGTACGGTTTTTGGGTGAACATGTTTGCCTGACACCGCAGCAATACTACCGGCAAACTTTGGCGCACTTATTTTTGGATATTGGCCATTTCTCTTAGGATAAGGTTTACATCTCGGCGAGAAAGTTTTTTTGGTCGACCAGTTCTGGGCCTATTTTCCACTGTTTTGTAAGTTTTATATTTTCTTATTACGTTTTGCACACTTGCACAGGACAAATTCAAAATTTTTCCTATATCACGGTAGGATTTGCTTTCTTTAAAGTGTTTAATTATTAAATCTTTAACACCAGACTCTATTTGTTTTCCTTTGCCCATTATTTTGCTTTCAAGTCTACCGACAACGATGAAATCACTAATAATACTGAATAAATATGCGTAAGTGAAGAAAGCAAAAAAAATATAACGGTACTTTTCCAAAGAAATTGCAAAAACACGTGTTTTCTTGTATTGTATTTAAACTTTTGTCCAGCGTATTTTTTGAGTTTTTGATGAATTTACAGTTATCTATGCGACAAATACAAATTTTTTGTTATTGTGTTTGCTTACTGATAGACTGCAAAAAAACTGCTTACTTAGATTTTCGCAGCAATGCTTTATACGAGTTAAAATTAAGATTTGTGGGGTGTATTTAAACTTTAGTCCCTGACTGTATATCAAAATTACCATATGACTTTTATTTTAGAAATAGTTAAACATCAACTAAAACTTTTATGATTTTGATTTTTAATTATATTATAATTAATATCGTTGCTAAATTAATTGAGAAATGCAAAATAGTAATTAGTAGCTTTTGATGTGTGAAATAAACCATTCCAATGTATTGCTATGTGATTGAATACTCTGATATTAATGAATATATTACTCTAAGCCATAATTATCTATAATTTGTTTAAATTTATTTATTATTTTAATTTTGTGCATTTTTTCATTTTCACATTTATATAATTTGAGTTTTTATTATGATTTATCTTATTTACTCATCCTCAACTCAGGACAGTTTGATAATTATTGGGAGTGTGAATTAAAATGTAGCGTTTATAGAGTTTATTTTGAAAAAATGGTTATACATTTAATCTTGGATATCATATTTGCAATTAGTGACAAATTAAATAAATTGCCTATTATTTATATTTACATTTCCAGCGAAAGGTTTTTTTTTTAGAATTCTCAAATTTCATTTAATGTCAGCAGGTACACAATTGACATGTATTTATAAAACAAACTAACGTAATATAATCAATAAACTAACAATTATATAAGCAAGCATGCATATATTTAGAATAGTCTGAACTCAAGCCACCCTTACTTAATATACATACGTAATGAATAAATATCAAGTGCAAGTACAAATATACAGGTGTATAAGAGGAGGATGGAGAAGAACAAGACAACGCTTACGACGATTAAAATTTTTCCAATATCATTCAATTCTTTTACATTAAGGTGGATTAAATTGTATGGAGTAAACTTTTTAAGAATCTCGCATCACTGCCATTACAAAAGTATCAATTTTGAATTGGAACTCCATTACGAGGTAAAAGGGGATAAGTAAATTTGAAAAAAGATCTTAAGGAGGAACAGTTAATGAGGGTCTGTTATACATTTCACTGCTCTAGGAACGATTCCTGAGCAGATATGGGGTTATTTGTCGACTTTCTAGACTTCCTAGTTTTCTTACGGTGGAAAAATTAATGGGGGTTGGCATATATTTCATCGCCCTAGTTACGATTACAAAGTAGCTATTTCAATCGTCAATATGTTAAATAAAATCTATAATCTATTTTATATTCATGGCCAAGTTATGTATGTAGGTCGTTTAAAAATTAGACCGACCTTAATCTACATATAGGTATAGTTCATACACGGAATATAATTGAAAACTTTATGGTTACGTATATATGTGTTGATGCACATTAGAGCTCAATATCAAAACAGTTTTGTTATTGTTATTTGTGTCGTTATTACAATCCGAAGATCCTGAGATTTAGATGTACATTATTTTGTAACAATTTAACTCGAAAAATATTGCATCAATATTGTCCATCGGCTGAAGTACAGCTTTTATATCGAAAAGACTTTTCTTTCGAACGGTGCCCACCTGTCGGCAAGCAATTGGCAATTTTTCCGGCAGTAACAATTTGCCATGAAAAGAACTCTGTGACAAAGCTGAAAAAAGTGATGTCACAAGGGTTCTGCCATTCGGAAACCCAGCAGATTTCTACAACAAACACAATGTTGCTTTTTTGCTATAAAAGGGGATTTTTCTGCTTTCATTTTATATGTTTCGTAAGAAATTGCAAATCCCAGCCTTATTTGTCAACAATCTCGGGATTTTCCGGATTTGCATTTTCTCGGGATCCCGGGATTGACATCCCTCATACACATATATATGCATTAAAAAAAGTGGGTTTAAATAATATGTATGTCATTATAATTGAATATTAATTACTAGAACAACATATGTTTTGTTGAAATTGGAATTTTGATGATAGGAGTAAACTTTCGTCAAACGAAAAACGCAAAAATCGAAGAAATTATTTTTTACAATGTGAAAAGTGTAAAACGAATACTTATAAATGTGTTATGGAAATGGTAATGGAAACATTTTAGGTTGCTCTATATTTTGCGTAATTATTTTTATTTGGATAGACTTGATATATTTGGATTTTTTATTTGTTATTTTACATAGCAATATTATTAGGTTAAATTACACAAATTATGCAAAACCTTCGATTTTATGAAATAATACAATTTTATATTATTTATTTGAACAAAATTAACATTTTTCCATACGAAACCTGATTTTTAAAAATGATTCGGTTGATTTAATTTATTTTTAGTAGGTAGAATAGCAAGTTGTTTTTACTTGAGGCGGTCTAATGTATAGTTGTAAATATTTAGGTACTATGTACATATGATATATTTGTAGATTTATTTAAAAAATCTAATGTTACAATGTCGCTGACATTTAATTTTGATTTACAATTATTTTAAGTTGAAAAAAAATCATTAGAAATTCAAATATAAAATCACCGGTTACATGCATTATCCCACATATTTGTAAATACATTCAAATGTGTATACATATGCATAAAATATGCGATGAAAATATATATGCATGTATATAAAAACTATCACTTCATTGCTGCTATGGGTAAACACCACATCACCTCATATTATGAGTCCATGTGTAGTATATGCATATACTTGTACATGTTTCCATTGAACTTGAAAATCACGCCACCTTTGCTCTATGTATAATAAGTAAGAAGTGTGTGTGTATCTCGTGAGCGTGAAGCCGCAACAAACCAAAACATTACTCACCAACATGAATATCTATCTATCGCATGCATATTATGAATTTTTTTTGCCAGGTGAAATAATGTTACAGAGAAATTTTGTATGCTCTTATGAAAAAATTGAAAAGAAGTGGGATAATAGAAAGAACAATAACGTCATACGATTTTGATAACCATTTCAAATGTCATCGTACCAAAAAAAAAAAAAATTAAATTCACCTTAATTCATCCTATATATCGCTCATTTGCTGCAAGACCGGCATAAGTCAAAAAAATCGATTTTCCATAAAACGCGTTAGAAGTTTTCAACTGACTCCAACCGTACACGGAAAACACGGAAAAAATTCTCTTCTCAAGCGGAGCATATAAGAGGTATTCATATGAATTTTTCACTCAACATGAAGTATGATATAACGAACAATTCTGCAGCATTAACTCAAAAATCACGTTTTTTGATTTATGCCGGTCTTGCAGCAAATGAGCGATATGAAATTACACCATGCCATAAATATGGTGATTACACAGATGATAACGATGAAATAGACACCAGCCGTATATATTGTAGAACTTTTTTCTATATTAAGAGAATCGTATGATTTGTCATGCAATAACAACAAAGGAGAGTCACTTGATAGAGAGAGAGAGAGAGAGAGAGAACGCGATGGTACTTTAGTGTTGTAGTTTTCTTCTTCTTTATAATAAACACATGCTATTTTTGACATACAATTGAAGTGGCACTGTATCGAAAGAGAACATGTTTTACCGCAGTTCATCATAATATTATGTAGATCAGGCGTATGATTATTAAATTTGGTGGCTGCTCACAACAGCCGGCAGAAGACTTCCGTTTTGCTTGTGTTTATTTTTATTATGTGTTTGTATACATTTTTGAGTTGCACGCTTGATGACGTGTTTTATTTGTTTTTTTAAGCGCGTCTGCTACCTACAAATTTACATACAAATGTTTCTGTGTCGGCAAAAGCCATATTCGCTCAAGTCGATAAGTGTGCTTTTGAAAAAACTATAGTGCGAGATTTTTTCGATTTCTATATGCAGCAACGCTCTATTTTGTGATGTTCCCCAAAAATTGCATCGAGGTGAAAGTTCAAAAGAATGGGGGACAATCAACAAACCATCCCACAGCTGTCCAGGAGTCACCACTATATGTCTGATCCATCCCTTAATGAAGCGACCTTACAGAGTTATACTAGAAGCAGAAGAAAATCGGAAAATGATAGCATAGCTGTCCAGGTATCTCCTCTACCCTCATTACTTATTCCGCCCAAACATTTTCTCCCATTCACCTTTTAAAGGGGCTGTCATAAAAAATGAGCACGAAAACACATTAGAATCAACTAATAATTGCATTGTTGCCCTTGAATTGCCATTAGGTGGATTAAATGTAAGGCCGATCTTGAAAATTTGTGTATATCTACCGCGTATATCTACCCCTTACAGGGCCTCCTATACAAAATTTACTAATTTTGAAAAATTGGTTCCCAAGAGGGCAATATGTATAGCTAATTCTAATTCATTTTTACACTCCAACCTTTCGCTCCAATATACTTACCCTTAATAAATTATAGACATAGTAGAAATTTCAATACCTTTCAAAGTTGAGTTAGATGATTATTACTTTTGGTCATCGATTTGTTTTGGTATAACTCATTTAACAACGCTAAATAAAGTAGTTTTTAAATTCTCTCTTTCTACAGCAACCATAATTCGCCATATGCTACTTTAATAAGTTTATATTTTGTTCTTTCTTTCATTTCGCCATTTATACAATAGTTATATACTACATAGATACATGTGTATGTACATACAACTAAACCATAATTTTTAAATGCTTATTACACTCCGACTAGAAAAATTGTATTGAAAAGAAGTTTTATTTACTGACTTTCGAAATAAGTACCGAATGTATGTATATACAGCCAAAAAGTGTGCTCGTACTTTAAGAATATCCTCATTAACATAAAATCTGATAGCGTTTTTTCAAAATGCTTTTGTCCAATACAATTCGAGTTTTGCTCTTGGCATAGTTGAAATTTTGCCGCCAGTCCCTTTTTTTCTGTTTGTTTGCGAATTTTCTTGTATAATAATGTTGCTGGCCTGTTTTTAACGTTCGGTTGTTTCTGCTTTTTTTTTTTGTCCAACAGTAGTTAGGTATCGTACGATTTTTCTGTCGAATAGGAATTGACTTTGAAGCGTCAGTAGCAATTCTCTCTAATTTCTTTTGTTGTTGTCGTTGTTGTTGTTGTTGTTGTTCTTTAATAACAATAAACAGCTATATACTCATGTTGATACATATGTATATGAATGTGCATTCTAGCGATGTCATTCTCGTTCAAGAGATCCCGCTTTTTATTTCGTTCCGCACACAATACACAAAGGCCAGTAGTTATAGTTAAAACTAGGTTATAGCTTAAATTTAGAATCGACTTGTTTGACAAATTACTCATGCAAATTTAGTATCAATTTGTATGAAAAATTTCTCATACAAATTTCTGTCAAAAAGTCATATGCGCTGTATATCGAAAGTAGCATAAATAAAAAATCAATAGCTATTGTAGTTAGTGTAGTGTTTTTTCTTTATCAGTTTTATTTTCATTTATTCCACGAAGTTACAAATGGTATAAATTAATTTTACCGATTTTTAAATGCAAATTTTAACATTGATAAACTAAATATTATAGTAACACATACCAAAAAATCTTAACTTATTGACAGATATAAAAAAGTGGGTGCATTTCTTTCAAAATAATAAAATTTCAAGTTTTTTGTATGCTTTCACCGAATTATGACATTTTTTTTTTAATTTATAAAAATTAGCTGATTTTTGCCATACACTAATTTAATTCGAAATTGTTTTTAGAAAGGAAATTAAATCAAATGGAAATGTACCAAATAAGTATTTTATGTTTTTCAAATGCTTTTTTATGTTTTTCATAAAACATATGAATTTTTATGAATTTCATAACTTCGATATTAAATAGCAAGATTTTTGGAAAACCTCTAAAAATCCCAAAATCATGAGATCAGCAAGAACCACGAAATTTGCCATTCCTAGTATCGATTTTTTTTGTATAAATTTCCCATACATAAATCTGTCAGAAAGTCGATATTATTTATTTTTAAGTCGTCTTTATGCTATCTATGTATGTATTAAACTGTTTACTACTAACTTCATTCCAAAGTGTAGGTACATATTACATATATGTATATAGTTGCGCATACATAAATTAGAAAATATTGTATGTATATGCTTGTTTGTATATATATCATACTTGTATACATATAGTCTTGTATGTAATGTGCATAAAGCCAGCCCAGAAATCACCTGATTTCGGATTTCTATACCAAGATTCGTTTCATTCACAAAGCATAATAATAGAGGATATAGTGAAAGATAGAGTGAGAGAGAGAGAATGAAAGAGAGTGTACTCTAGAGAGAATTTCAATTACAAGAGAAATGTTATTGTAATAAAGAGATAATAGATAGTGATGCATGCGTGCGTGCTCTGAAGAGAACTAAAAACGACCATGTAGCAAATTTTGATTTCTGTCTTCAATCAGACTGGTCTTACAACAGGGTGGCATTAACAGTGAGAATGTAAGGCGAGAAATAAAATATATTTTTGAGCTTTGAGGTTAGGTTAAGGTTGAGTCATGTTTTGGATTTCAAATTTCTTCTAGAGGTAATTTAATCACAAAATTTTTTAATTTCTTTAATTCCAGCTCGAGTAAAGTGATTCAGCAAAGCGCAATTAAAAGCAACGCCATTCAGCAGTCTGGTGCAGCGACAGCAATTAATAATAATATACCGGCACCATTACAGAAAAATTCCAAAACACGTTCAAATCGTCGCAAAAAGCGTCGCAACAAAGATAGCCATCATCATCCACCACAGCAACAGCAACAAAATTCGGCTCTTCAACGAGAAGAGAAGATAGTAGTAGCAGTAGAAGAAGAAGCTGTAGCAGCAACATCACTTAACAGTAGTGCAAATATGCCAGCACGTTTTGCCGAGGAAATTGTCACCGATCGCAATGTTGGTGGTGTACCCATGGACCTAGGGGTACACTACAATCATCGACCGGTGATTAATGAGGATGTTGCTATAACTGGTTTTTCGGGCAGATTGCCTGAAAGTTCCAACATTGATGAATTCAAAAAGAATCTCTTTGAAGGTGTTGATATGGTCAACGATGATCCAAGACGTTGGGAGAAGGGTAAGTCAACAGGAAGCAAAATGAAATGCAATACACACAGTATAACATGTCGGTTGTATTTTTAGGTCTCTACGGGCTACCCCATCGATTGGGTAAAATCAAGGATGAAGATTTGGAACACTTTGATCAACAATTCTTTAGTGTTCATCAAAAGCAGGCCGAATGCATGGATCCCCAGTTGCGTATGCTGCTAGAAGTAACTCACGAAGCTATTATTGATGCTGGCATTAATCCGGTTGATGTGCGTGGTTCCCGTACCGGCGTCTACATTGGTGTATCGACCTCAGAGACCGAACAGCATTGGACCATCGATCCTGATCGTGTCAATGGTTATGGCTTGACTGGTTGTGCGCGTGCCATGTTTGCTAATCGAATCTCGTATACGTTCGATTTCAAGGGACCCAGTTATAGTGTGGACACAGCCTGTTCGAGCTCTCTGTACGCCCTGGAGCAAGCTTTCTCTGATATGCGCGAAGGCAAGTGCGACTCTGCATTAGTAGCTGGCGTGGGTTTGATTCTGAAGCCGACAATGTCGCTACAATTTAAACGTCTCAGTATGTTGAGCAACGAAGGCATGTGTAAGGCTTTCGACGAGTCTGGTAATGGCTATGTACGCTCGGATGGTTGCGTTGCTATTTTCTTGCAACGCACTGATTGTGCCAAGCGTATCTATGCCACCATATTGAATGTACGCACTAATACGGATGGTTACAAGGAGCAAGGCATCACCTATCCTGATGGACGTATGCAAAATCGTTTGATACGCGAAACATACGAGGAAATCAATTTGAATCCCAGTGATGTAGTATATGTCGAAGCTCATGGCACCGGCACCAAAGTCGGTGATCCACAGGAGGTCAACTCGATAACCGACTTCTTTTGCAAGAATCGCAAGACACCACTGTTGATTGGTTCGGTCAAGTCGAATATGGGCCACTCTGAGCCGGCATCGGGTGTATGCTCCATAGCTAAAATGCTGATTGCAATGGAGGAGGGTGTTATTCCCGCGAATTTGCACTACTCCAAACCCAATCCAGATCTGTATGGCCTGATAGATGGACGTTTGAAGGTTGTGGACAAAAATTTACCATGGAATGGTGGAATTATTGGCATCAATTCATTTGGATTTGGCGGTGCAAATGCTCATGTCATTCTAAAATCGAATCCGAAGCCAAAAGCTATTACACCCCGTGACGGTCCTCCGAAATTGGTGGTTTGCTCCGGTCGTACATTCGATGCTGTACAAGATTTGCTTGAAGATGCGACCAAACATCGCAACGATGATGAGTACTTGGCTTTGATTAACGACATTCATGCACGTCCAATTCCGCTGCATTACTATCGTGGCTACTGCGTAATGAGTGGTGGTAAGGGTTCTTTGCAACGCGAGGTCATCAATTGTTCCGAGGAGAAGCGTCCAATTTGGTATATCTATTCTGGAATGGGCAGTCAATGGGCCAGCATGGCCAAGGATCTTATGCATTTTGATACCTTCAGTAAATCCATCAGCCGCTGTGCTGAGGCCTTACGTTCCGAAGGAGTCGATCTAATTGACATTTTAACACGTTCGTCCGAACAGACTTTCGAGAATATTCTCAACTCATTTGTTTCCATTGCTGCGGTACAGGTTGCCCTCACAGACCTATTGACATCGTTGAATATCCAACCGGATGGTATAGTTGGCCACTCTGTTGGCGAATTGGGCTGTGCTTATGCCGACGGATGTTTCACACCAGAACAAACTGTATTGGCTGCATACTGGCGTGGTAAGAGCATTCAAGAAACACAATTGACAAAGGGAAAGATGGCTGCTATCGGCTTGAGCTGGGTTGAAGTTCAGAAACGTCTACCGGCCGATTGTTTTCCGGTATGCCATAATAGTGCAGACAATTGTACAATCTCGGGGCCGGAAGCATCTATTGAGGCTTTGGTTAAGCAACTCTCCGCCGATGGGGTCTTTGCCAGAGCAGTTAACTCATCTGGTTTCGCCTTTCATAGTAAATACATTGCCGATGCTGGCCCAAAACTACGCAAGAGCCTAGAGAAGATTATTCCAAATGCGAAAAATCGCACCACACGCTGGTTGAGCACCAGTATTCCGGAATGTGCATGGAATACTCCAATGGCAAAGCAGTCGTCAGCTGCTTATCATGTTAATAATTTACTGTCACCTGTACTATTCCACGAGGCTCTACAGCATATACCCAAGAATGCCATTTGCATTGAAGTGGCACCACATGGTCTACTGCAGGCCATTCTTAAGCGGGCTCTTGGCTCTGAATGTACGAATCTCAGTTTGATTAAGCGCGGCCATGAGAATAACGTTGAATTCTTCTTAACGAACATTGGTAAATTGTATGCTGCCGGCATACAGCCACAAATTATGCAATTATTCCGTCCCATCAGCTATCCAGTTGGACGCGGTACACCCATGCTGAATTCGAAAATCGGCTGGGAGCACTCACAGAAATGGTTGGTGCCCAAGTATGGTGCCGAAACTAGTTCGGGCGAAACTGTTATTGAAATTGACCTGTCAAAGGCAGACGACGAATACTTGGCTGGTCACACTATTGATGGACGTATTCTGTTCCCTGCAACGGGCTACATGACTCTCGCATGGATGACATACGCTAAAATGCGTGGTAATGAATTCCACAAGACTTCTGTTGTTATGGAGAATTTGGTCTTTCATCGCGCTACCATTCTCAATAAGGAGGCTGTCGTCAAATTCGGCATCAACTTCTTCGATGGAACCGGTGCTTTTGAGATTTGCGAAGGCGGAAGCTTGGCTGTTTCGGGTAAAATTGCTATTCCTGAAAATGTTGAACGTGAGGAGTTGCCATTGTACCCGTTGCCGCCAAGTACCGCAGCAAAAGAACTCTCCACAAATGATGTGTACAAGGAGCTGCGTCTTCGCGGCTATGATTATGGTGGTATTTTCCGTGGTATTATCTCCTCAGATACAATTGCATCGACTGGCAGGCTGCAATGGGTCGAGAACTGGATAAGTTTCATGGACACCATGTTGCAGTTTAGCATTTTGAGTAAGAATCTACGTGAACTCTATCTGCCTACACGCATTGAAAAAGCTGTTATCAATCCGGATAAACATTTCGAAGTACTTGCGAAGATCTCCGAGAAAGACCAGTCCACAGTTGGTGTACCAGTATGGATGTATAACGATATAAATGTCATCAAGTGTGGTGGTGTGGAATTGCGCGGTTTGAAGGCTTCATTGGCTCAGAGACGGCCTGGTACTCAGAATCCACCCACATTGGAACGTTACACATTTATTCCAAATGATAGTATGTGTGATGATCATGAGAATTCAGAAAAAGCTCGTCTTCATGCCATCAATGCAGCTATGCATCTTATTATTGAGAATTCAGCTGGTGCCCTCAAGTTGAAGGGCCTTGAGTTAGCTGACGGTCGAACTCCAGATGTTTTAATAGCTTCCAAGCTTGTGCAGCTTATCGAAGGTGAGCCCATAATCACTGCCGATGTTGCTGTTGTCACTTGCAACAACAATGAGGAATCCATCTCTTCTACATTGGGCGACTCTGGTGTACGTGTCGTATCGAAGAACATTATGGAAGGCCCGGTTGAGCAGAACTGTCATTTTGTCTTCGGAGTGGATGTACTCGCACGACCTGATACTGCTACTTTGGAGAACAGCATTGCCAGCATTAGGGATAATGGTTTTCTCGTTCTCGAAGAGACCAATAGCTTCTATCTGAAACATGGCAGAGAAATATTGGCGAAATATGGATTTGTACCGGTTCACGAGCAAAATTGTGGCAACAAACGTGCTTTAATTACAGCTAGACGTTCGACTGATTTGACGCAACGGCAATCGGTTATTATTAACGTGACGGAGAAGAATTTCAATTGGTTAGATTCATTGAAGGCTGCTTTGACCAAGGCGGCAGAAACGGAAAATTACGTTTACATTGTGTGCCAAGGCGAGGAACTTTTCGGTGCTGTCGGCTTCATGAATTGCATAAAGAATGAGAATGGTGGCAAATTTGCGCGCTTAGTTTTCATTCAAGACAAAAATGCTGAGAAATTCTCATTGACTTCGTCATTCTATAGCAAACAGCTGGAGAAGGATTTGATTTCGAATGTATTGAAACACGGAATGTGGGGCACATTTAGACACCTAAAGTTAGAAACTGATGTTGCAACACTGCAAGTGGAACATGCCTATGTGAATGCGCTGGTGAAAGGTGATCTTGCTTCGTTGAAATGGATCGAGGGACCACAAGTACAAAACGCGAGCACATCCAATGGTGATGGTCTGGAATTGTGCACCGTCTACTACGCACCGATAAACTTCCGCGATGTTATGCTGTCCTCGGGAAAATTGTCCGCCGATGCCTTGCCTGGTGATTTGGCTCAACAGGATTGTGTTCTGGGCTTGGAATTTGCTGGACGTGATTCAGCTGGCCGTCGCATTATGGCTATGGTGCCTGCTAAATCACTCGCGACCACTTGTGTGGCCAGCAAACGCATGATGTGGGAGATACCGGCCAATTGGAGCATGGAAGAGGCCTCGACGGTGCCGTGTGTATACTCGACTGTGTACTATGCATTGGTTGTGCGTGGCCAAATGCGCAAGGGCGAAAAGATTCTCATACATGCTGGCTCGGGTGGTGTTGGACAGGCTGCCATTTCAGTTGCCTTACATCACGGTCTCACTGTATTCACAACAGTTGGCAGCAAGGAGAAGCGGGAGTTTCTGAAGAAGCGTTTTCCCAAACTGCAAGATCGTTATATTGGTAATTCACGTGACACGTCGTTTGAGCAGATGATCATGCGTGAGACGCAGGGACGAGGTGTGGATTTGGTGTTGAACTCACTGGCTGAGGAGAAGTTGCAGGCTTCGGTTCGATGCCTGGGCCTAAATGGTCGGTTCTTGGAAATCGGCAAATTCGATTTGAATAACAACAGCCCCTTGGGAATGTCGGTGTTCTTGAAGAATACCTCGTTCCATGGTATTCTGCTCGATAGTGTGATGGAAGGCGAGGAGGAGATGCAGACTCGTGTAGTCTCCTTGGTTGCTGAGGGCATTAAAAGTGGTGCTGTATTGCCGTTGCCGACTTCGCTCTTCAATGAGATGCAAATTGAAAAGGCGTTCCGATTTATGGCTTCGGGCAAACACATTGGTAAGGTGGTTATTAAAGTGCGCGACGAAGAGCCCGAACGAAAGTCGGTAAAGCCATCCACACGCTTGGTTAATGCTATACCGCGTACTTATATGCATCCGGAGAAGAGTTATGTTGTCGTTGGTGGTCTTGGCGGTTTCGGTTTGGAGCTTACGAATTGGCTGGTGACACGTGGCGCCAAATTTATTGTGCTAACTTCGCGGTCTGGCATCAAGACGGGTTATCAGGCGCTAATGGTGCGCCGTTGGCAAGAACGAGGCGTTAAAGTGGTGATCGATACAAACGATGTTACTACTGCAGCAGGATGCGCGAAACTATTGACCAATTCGAACAAACTGGCTGTCGTTGGTGGCATCTTTAATTTGGCCGCCGTTTTGCGTGACGGTCTAATCGAGGATCAAACTGTTGAGGCTTTCAAAACAGTGTGCGATGCGAAGGTGGCTGGAACAAATCACCTCGACGAACAATCGCGCAGTATATGCCACGAGCTGGACTACTTTGTGTGTTTCTCCAGTGTATCGTGCGGACGCGGTAATATTGGCCAAACCAATTATGGCCTTGCGAATTCAGCGATGGAGCGTATATGCGAACAGCGTCAAGCAGCCGGTTTTCCTGGTACAGCAATTCAATGGGGTGCTATCGGTGACACAGGCCTGGTTATTGAGAATCTTGGTGATAACGACACCGTGATTGGTGGCACTTTGCCGCAGCGCATGTCGTCATGCTTGCAAACAATTGATCTGTTTCTGCAACAGCCACATCCTGTGTTGGCCTCGATGGTGGTGGCCGAAAAACGCAAGTCGGATCAGTCTGGTGGCACGAGTCTGGTCGCCAGCATTGCCAATATTCTCGGTTTGCGCGACATGAAGAACATACAGGATGGGTCATCGCTGGCCGATCTCGGCATGGATTCGCTGATGAGTGCCGAAATTAAACAGACGCTCGAGCGCAACTTTGACATAGTAATGTCACCCCAGGAGATACGCGGACTTACGTTTGGCACACTTAAACAATTGGCTGGTGGAGCTGAGGGCGGCGCAACTGGTGCCAATGGGGCAGCCATGCCAACCTCGCCCATACGTGATACGCCTAGTCCATTCGGTGATGGCACACAAGTTGTATTCACCACCGAACTGATGCCCACGGAAGCGATTGTACGCTTGAAGTCGGCTGCGGCGCCGGATTCCAAGAAACGTCCCATATTTTTTGTCTCGCCTATTGAAGGTTTTGCTGTGGCCCTGCAACGTTTGGCCGAACGCCTAGATTGCCCCGTCTACGGTCTGCAATGCACTGCTGATGCACCACTCGATACATCGGAGGCGTTGGCGGAATTCTATTTGACACAAATTCGTTCAATACAGCCACAAGGTCCCTATGCTATTGCGGGCTACTCGTATGGCGCACTGATTGCTTTTATAATGGTGCTACAATTGGAGCAGAATAAAGAGCAATCACAATTGGTTATGTTGGACGGTGCGCCAACGTATGTCAACTGGTATACGCAGACATTCAAACAGCGCCACAACACTTCGGATGATTTGAATCAAAATGAAGCCTACGGTCTGGCATACTTTGGCATGGTTTGTGCCAATGTAGATTATGCTGGCGTAAGTATTAAACACAAATATTGAAGTGTTGCATGGATGGGTAACATTTGTGTTTTTTATCTCCTGTAGGTTGCACGTCTATTATTGAATATTCCCACATGGCAGGGTAAGGTGGAAAAATGTGCAGAAGTTATTGGTGCAGTAATTAATCAGCCAAAAGACTTGGTGCGTACTCTATTGATTGATTTTTGTAATGAATCCATTATAATTTTTGTGTTTCCATCAGATTGTGAAAGCTGCTACCGCCTTCTATAAGAAATTGGCCGCAGCTGATAAATATAAGCCAACAACAAAATTACAATGCGATGTAACGCTGGTGAAGCCAACTGAAAACTATGCCAAATTAGAGGAGGACTATGGTTTAAAGAAGGTACGATTGTTTATTGCATACAATCTTTTTATATCCTGAATAAGTGTATGCAAGGTATATTCATTTCGGTCAGATGTTTGTAACCACTTGAAGGAATCTCCGTCGCTTAAATTTTCGATTTTACGATGTCCGTCCGTCTGTCTATCACCTGGCTGGTTCACACGATAACATGAGCA
The DNA here is from genome assembly GCA_963854835.1 of Megamerina dolium. Classification (NCBI taxonomy): domain Eukaryota; kingdom Metazoa; phylum Arthropoda; class Insecta; order Diptera; family Megamerinidae; genus Megamerina; species Megamerina dolium. Next base: position 69,360,582 of record OY978529.1, on the reverse strand, counting down.
AATATTGAGCTATTTTGACGAAATTTGGCATAAGTAACCTATGGTACCCAGTACCATTTAAAAATCTTTCACTTGCTATAGCTCACTTAATATACCATTTGGGACAACAATATTTGCAACGTAAAGTTATATTATACTGCTACATAGCCTTGCAAATATTAGGCGAGCCTCGACTACTTTTTGTAGGAGTGTCTGAATTTCTTTTAAATTAAAATCGCTGCAACTGCGTCAATCTTCTGTCTAAAAGAACCATATTCAAAATCAGCACGCCACGCCCACTTCTTTACGTGGCTCCCATACAAAGTCGAGGGAATTAAACAAGAACTTTTAAGCGCCATAACTTACAAACTATTTAGCGTAGAACAACGAGATTTACGGTGTGGATTAGTATTGTATGAGGAACTAGACTTACAGGAAATGGGTGCGCCACGCCCACTTTTTATAGTAGGCCCCATACAAACTGACCGAATTTTTTTTTAATTAAAACCGCTATAACTTCAGTAATCTTTTGTGTAGAACAACCATAATAGACACTTAGAGTAATATCACAATCGGAAATAATGTGGCACGAAACCAGCATGCCACACCCTCTTCTTGATGGAGCTGCCATAAAAAGTTGCGAAAATTAACAAAAATTTAAACCGCTTTAACTTACGAACTATTCAGCATAACACAACCAAATTTAATTTATGGATTAATATTCCAAACATAATTAGATTAAAAAACAAATACGCACGCAACGCCTATTATTACCTTAATCTTGAAAAATTATCTTAATCTTAAAAACACCCATAACTCACAGAATACTTCCCTTAGGTCAATCATATTTAAAGTGTAGATTAGTATTATAGGCAGAAATTATTCCGCGAGAGATTTTTGGGCCACGTCTACTTCTTAATGTAGCTGCTATACTAAGTAGTGGAAATAATAGAAAAAGATGGATATACGAGCAAACTTGTTATATATATATCTGCATATGCAGGGTATAATTTGGTCGACCCTAGCTGACCGTAAGGTCTTTATTTATAATTCATTTCTACATCTCTCTCCTCGATTTTAGGTATGCGATAAAAATGTTGAAATTTTGACAGTGGAAGGTAATCATCGTACGTTCCTGTTGGAGGAGAAATCATTAAAAACGATAGAAACTATTTTGAAACGTCTCATCGTGTAAACGTGTACCTTAAGCAACTCATTAATTGCACTGCAAAATTCACCATCACCATCGTCACATCATAATATAAATATATAATCGTCGCACATATAAATATGCTTCATGTTTGTTATGAAGATGCAACTTTCAAACACAAATACACATTCATATTTCTCTATGTTAGAAAACACATACATACACACATATATATAAATACTTATATAATTATAATTAGTAAGTAGACTTCTATGTATAAGGTTAGAAAAGAGACGTAGTAATATGTGAACAAAATTGGGGAAAGAAAGAAAGTAAAAATAAAAATCCAAATTGAATATTGATGTGATGTTTATATACTACGAGAGCACACATATTTATTTAATCCATCATACACAGCATGTGTCAATTTAAATGGCATAGAGCGTGTATGTTTGTGGTATTTTAAATGCACCGAAAATGTTTGTATACTCTCTCTCTCTCTCTATATATGTAAATGATCCAAATTGTATGAATTTTTGTACAGATATCTATGTAAAATGCATTTACACCAGCAACAATGAGTTGTATTTGTTGTGTACATATGTTGCACATGTTCTTGTAACCACGTATAAGCTCGTCATTATTCTAGGTCCATTTGAAAAAGATGTCGAATTTGTATGTGTTACAGTAACAACAGCAACGATCACAAAAAATGCAGCTCCTTTTAATCCAATTGGCAACACAATGAAGAATCAGTGCACACGACTGCATTGGATACATTGAATGCTTGTGAATTTTTACTTATTTCTAATTTAATAATGAAATTGTAATCTTTTTTTATAATAAAATTATTTATAAAATTTGTTCAATTGTGATTTATGCTTTTACTTTGCTACTTTACTTTTAAGTTTGCTTATAATAATATTGTTGTACTATGTATTCAGATCACATCATGTGCATTCCTTTTGGTAATCATAAATTTATTAATATAATTAATTTTGAATATCGCTTTAGATAACAAACAGCGCCCTGCTTTAGAAGACCAACTTGAGATCTTCAATAAATAATCTAGGCCTAATAATAAATAATGCTACATAAAAGAAAGGTTGAATGTTATTTGTAATTTGTTATTGAATTTTTTTTTCTCTAGGTTTATATGCATGCATGTGTACAATATTTTTTTATTTGAATTAGCTTTTTGTCTTCAATTTTTTTTTGCTGCATAATTTTATGTATTTCTCTCATGAAATGCATAAATTGAAATAAAGAAATGGAAATCTTTTAATCTATGTATATTGATATGCACTACTCATATATTGTAATGAATTTGTTGTACCATAAACTTATAAAATGTTTAGAAATAAAGAAGCAGATATATAAAATGAAAATAAATGAAAAAAAAAAAAAACGGCGTGCTTTTAATTAGGGCAAGTTTTGTCCAGTTGACGAGTCCTAGATTTAGAAAAAAGTTTGTTTCTATCACTTTCCATGTTCAGTAACCATAAATCTCGCCTGTAGAAGAGTCAAATTTATGAAGGACCCCTATTTATTTTCTCCTGACATTTTTTAAAGATATAAATACTCTATTACCACTCACTAGGGTGGGATATCCAACAAAATTGATATATTTCATAAAATGCACCCCCTGCACTAATTGGTTGCCTCTGGAGGGGTAAAATTTATTAATAAATCACTCCACTCCTTAGATGCAAAGGATTCGCATCTCGGAGAGTGAAATGTTAGTCGTACTCAACTAGTTTTACCTCTTCTATTTACTCCCTATATTCACTACTTAAGGAAATGAAATCATTTCAAAATCGATCAATCACTCCATAGCTGCAAAAGAATCGCCTCGGAGTGTGAAATGTACCTCTTCTATATTTTGCGAAAAGTACTTCCCCAGGAAGACGTTGCCACCGGGCAACGTCTTCCTGGCACCCGCTGGGAGGCGGCTGAAGTGAGTGGCGAAAATCTCCTCGGTTAGAGGTTGTGCGTTGGGTTTGGGACCCGCCACATAAAAAACCCCCCCAATGAAAAAAACAAATATGCCTCGGAGAAGGACTACCGTTTTTGTTGATGACCCCCGCAAACGAAAAAAGGACCACGATTTACGGATATGCACCTGGAATGTCCGATCCCTTTATAGGGAGGGTGCCTCTATCCAGCTGGTTGATGTCCTCGAAAAATACAGAGCTGACATCACCGCTCTCCAGGAAATGCGATGGACAGGACAGGGCTGCTCCAAAAGAGCGTCCTGTGACATCTACTACAGTTGCCATGCTGAAAGGCACGAATTAGGATGTGGATTTTTGGTCAGCAAGAGACTACGACATCTTGTCTCGCAGTTCACGCCTGTGAATGAACGGCTGGCCACAATCCGCATCAAGGCAAAATTTTTCAACATCAGCCTTATATGTGCCCACGCTCCGACGGATGAGAAGGACAATGTGACCAAGGAGAGCTTCTTTCAGCGCCTCGAAGAAGCTTATGACCGCTGCCCCCGCCACGATATCAAAATCGTGCTTGGCGACTTTAATGCCAGGGTGGGCAAGGAAGGTACCTTTGGTCCAACTGTCGGAAAATTCAGCCTCCACCAAAACACCTCCGATAACGGAATAAGGCTGATCGACTTCGCCGCAGCACGAAACATGGTAATTGGTGGTACCAGATTCCAGCATCTCGACATCCACAAAGCGACATGGCTGTCTCCAGATCATCGTACAAGAAACCAAATTGATCATGTGTTGATTGACGGAAGGCATGCTTCCAGTGTGATGGACGTGAAATCGATCCGTGGTGCCAACATCGACTCGGATCACTACATTGTTGCAGCTAAGGTGCGCACACGCTTATGTGTCGCAAATAACAAGAGAAGTCCCACACAGAGAAAGCTCGACGTCAGTAAGCTGCAATCACCAGAGACAGCAGATGCATTTTCCACTCGACTATCGGATCTGCTTATGCAGAACACTCCCCCACTTGATGATACATGCGCACGGTGGACACATATATCCCACTCCATGACTACTGCTGCCGAGGAGGTAATCGGTTACTACCGGCCTCTGAGGAATGAGTGGTATGATCAGGAGTGTCGCGACGCTACCGCAGAGAAAGACGCCGCCTACAGAAAAACCCTGCGTGCAGGCGTAACGCGAGCTGTTAAGGAGCGGTATAGAGAGAAAAGGAGTGCAGAGAGACGTCTTTTCAGGCGCAAGAAGAGGGAGTTGGAAAGACGCGAGTGTGAGGAGATAGAGATGTGTACCGACAAGAATGAGACTCGAAAATTCTTCGAAAAGATCAAGCGCCTGAGTGGAGGTTTAAATCCCGGAGCCTCTTCTTGTCGTGATGGAAATGGGAATCTGGTTACGGATGTCCAGAGTGTACTGAGCCTATGGAGGGAACACTTCTCCACGTTACTGAATGGCGATGCTACGAACAATTCCGCCAGTGGAGGAGAATGCCCGATAATCCCAATTACAGATGATGGTGTTGATGTTCCACCACCCGACTATGACGAGGTTGAAACGGCCATTTTAAGGCTGAAGAACAACAAAGCTGCAGGTGCTGATGGCCTGCCTGCCGAGTTGTTTAAGACCGGAGGCGATGAGCTGCTCACCCGCATGCACCAGCTCATAAGCAGAATATGGTCGGATGAAAGCATGCCTGATGATTGGAGGCTCAGTGTTCTCTGTCCTGTACATAAAAAAGGAGACCCCACAATTTGCGCCAACTACCGTGGAATAAGTCTCCTGAGCATCGCGTACAAGGTTCTATCGAGCGTACTCTGTGAAAGATTGAAGCCTATGCTCAGCAACCTGATTGGACCTTATCAGTGTGGCTTCAGACCTGGTAAATCCACCATCGACCAGATTTTCACACTGCGCCAAATCCTGGAGAAGACCCAAGAAAAACAGATCGACACACACCACCTATTTGTTGATTATAAAGCCGCTTTCGACAGTCCGGTAAGGGATTACCTCTACGCAACAATGTCTGAGTTCGGTATTCCTGCAAAGCTCATTCGACTTTGTAGAATGACACTGCATAACTCCCGTTGTGCAGTGAAAATTGGGAAGGACCTCTCCGCACCGTTTAATACCGAACGGGGTTTCAGACAAGGTGATTCGTTATCGTGCGACTTCTTCAATCTTATTATGGAGAAAATAATACGAGCTGCTGATCTACGACATAATGGCACTATCTTCAACAAAAGTGTCATGCTGTTAGCGTATGCCGACGATATTGACATAATCGGCATGAACACGCGAGCAGTCAGTGCAGCATTCTCAGAGTTGGAAAGAGAGTCGCGTCGGATGGGTCTCACGGTGAACGAGGGCAAGACGAAGTATCTAGTGTCAACAAACAAAGAGTCCCGGCGTCTTGGACAGCACGTCACTGTTGACAACTACGCTTTTGAAGTAGTAAGGGACTTTGTCTATCTTGGAACCAGCATTAACAGCAGTAATGACGTCAGCTTGGAGATCATGCGTAGGATAACTCTTGCTAACAGGTGTTACTTTGGGCTGAGTAAGCAATTGAGAAGTCGAGCCCTCTCTCGAAGAACGAAAACTACACTCTACAAGTCTCTCATCATGCCTGTCCTAACATATGGCGCTGAAGCCTGGACAATTTCCACCTCGGATGAGCGAATACTTGGAGTTTTCGAGAGAAAAGTCCTACGCAAGATCTTTGGACCTATTTGCGTTGGTGGCGAGTACCGAATAAGGTACAACCATGAGCTGTACGAGCTGTATGCCGATATTGACATAGTAAAGCGCATCAAAATCCAGCGGCTGCGCTGGCTAGGTCATGTCGAGCGAATGGAAGAACACGCTCCAGCTAAGAAGGTGTTATATTCGGAACCCGCTGGAGGACGACGCAAAAGAGGAAGACCAAACCTCCGGTGGAAAGACCAAGTACTGGAGAACCTGACGGCGCTTGGAATTTCTAACTGGCGCCAGCTAGCGAAGAACAGAGATGGCTGGCGAAGCATGTTATTTTCGGCCTAAATCGATATTCGGTTGTTATGGCCACATAAGTAAGTAAGTAACTTCCCCTTTACCGAGGGGCTTCCATAAAAAATGGCCACAAGAACATTTGAAAAACGACAAATAACCACATGGCTTCCCAGGCGGTGATTTTAGAGGTATGAAATATTAAGATAACCCACCTTTAATTTCTGCCTTAAAATTTTTTTTTGCGAAATTGGTATTAAAGAAAAAATTGTCAACACCGCTCTTAGAGTAACCTTAATAGGATAAAGTACAAGATTGGCTCCCATTACTTTCTTCAGCCCAGTATTTCACTACAACATACTCACCATGGAGGGTAAGCACCACCCTTTCAGTGGGCTGCCATACAAAATTAACGACAAATTACTGAACTACACAAAATAAGTTTATGAATTAAATTATTGATCCAAATTTGTCTATGAGGTAATTACATTTTCTAAAAACTTACTCGGGCGTGAGCTTCCACGTTTTAAAATAGCGTAACTAGTAACATTTAAGTAGCCGGACATTGATTTATTTCAAATCATATTTCAAACGTATGCAAGCAACAGTTGAAATCGTTTTTTCTTGGAATTTAAAATGCAAGGCAAATTAATGATGGCAGCCTAAAATTATGCAATTGAATATTTTATTAACCAACGTGCATACATTTTTTTCCATTACGTCTTTACTTACGCTTTACTTTACGTTACATGTGCAAATATACTTCTATGGATGATAAAAACAAAAATCATAAAAGAATTTATGCTCTTCTGCAAAATGCTTTAAAATGGGTGGATTCCAAGGCAAAACTTAGTACGAAAGAATTTGATGTCAAAATTTATGATTTATCATCATCACCATATCATAAAATGCAATTACACACTAAGTGAAACAATCTTTCAAACACACTATTGATAGTATAGAGATATTTGAAAATAAATTATTTATGCATTTTTGAATCTTAAAATGAAGTTAGTGTGCTCATTGCCCCTTGAAGGGTTTAATACTCCATATTGACGATACTTACAGGAAAAATGTGCTGAATTTGTAGTTCTATGACTTCAGTGCATCATTTAAGCAGTCAGTAGTCAGTAGTCGTACTTACGTTACTTGATATTTATTTTTATACTTTTCTTTAATTCCTATTATGTATTACATATATTATTTCAAGTTAAAGTTATTAAAAAGTTAATTTTTAGTTACTTGTTACTGTTTCTTCTTTGTTATTATTTGATTAAAATTATGTCATTGTTTGTAAAATATGTTTTTTTTTATGTAAATATTTTTAAAGTTTCGAAAATTATGTACATTAAGGTGGGTTATGAATTGTGTGGAGCAGAATTTTGATTATTTGACTCAGAGGAAGACACTCAAATTGAATTTCTTCCTAAAGAAGCATACCCGATGACTTTGAGCTTTACAGAACCATCAATTTTGTACGAAATACCACCTAAGAGGACGAAATATGGGTTGAGTATATGCATATGATATATTGAGAAGGAAAAATTAAAGCAAGTCGATCATACACCGCTCTAATAACGATTTTTGATCAGCTATTGTCGATTTTTGGATGTTTTTTGTATTAATTTTGTATGAGTGCCCCCTTAAGGGGTGAAGATAGAGGATAAATATGTTGAGAGAAAATGTTGAGCAAGATAAATTAATGGTGCTTGGTCATACATTTTAATGCTGTATGAGCGATTCCGAGGCAGATTTTGTCGTTTTTCAGATGTTTTCTCTTCATTTTGTATGGGAGCTCCCTTAAGGCAATTAGATAAGGGGTAAGTATGTTCCACGGTATTATGTAAGTGGCCATACAGTATAAGATCATACCTCTAAGGTCAATTTCTGAGCAGCTATGAGGATTTTTGTCCATTTTCAGGCGTAAGAAAAGGTTAGAAGAAATAATAATATTGAAGAAAACTCAATGAAAGTAGTACGGGAATCACTTTTGCGAAAAAGTTATACTCAAATATATGTATTTTCTCGTTCAACATTTGTTGACAACACAAGCTAGTGTTTTTCCTCGCGTGTTCGTTGAAGTTTGGTGTGCCGCGTAAATGTGTGTGCGTGTGCGTGTGTGCATTCTCTGAATGTCTGTTTTAGGTTTTTATCTGTGTTTCTAAATCAAATCGTGAATATATATTGATTATATTTTCCTATGGCAATGCATGAAATTCTGCATACAAGCACTTAATTAAAAAATTTAACGAAAATTTTATGATTTATATGATGGAATTGAACAAATGTTTTTGTGTTTAATTTTTCGAAAACATATGCATACGAAATAGTTTTTAATTTTTTAATGTACGATCGTAAAGAAGTTGTAACAATAAAAGGAACTCTTCACAATTGGCACTTGTTAATCTGTCTCAGCGTTTCGTTGTGTTCTACTCGCAATATACAGGCAAGCACTACCATAACTGTGAACTGCAAAATAGCGCGCGTCTACACCAGTAGCAACTATTAGGACTAAGATTAATCCTGAATAAAATAAAAAATCGTCAATTTTCATCAATAATTGCTGCAACAACAGCGTTCACAAGACAGAAGTATGGCCGAAGCGGACGAACTGATAACTAACGATGAAAATTATCTTCAATCAGTGAAGCGTGCACTAAGCATGACACTGCGACAAGCAGAATCAAACTATTCATTTGTACGCTTGGGTTTAGACGAATTCACCGAACAAGAATATCGAAAAAGACCACAAGAAGTACAAACCGAATGGCGACTACATAGTGCTGGATTGGAGCATCCTATTTCGCAATATTTAATACGTGACATTGATGCCACACCAGATGATGGTTATCTTGAAGCAATACTTGGCTCCACAGTGATTACCAGAGGTCGCTTAACATCTGAAATGCAAAAAATCTACACCAGTCTAAAAATACTGATTGCGGCATTTGAACAATTAGCGGAATATCGTAAGGGTAATAGTAGCCGTATGGTTCATAATAGGTATGATAATATGGAAGTGTACAATTCGATCAATCGCTTTATATTTAAAATCCAACAATATGAGAATATCGATTTGGAAGAGACCATAGAAGCTATGCGTATACTAGATATACCAACACCGAATGAGGTGATAATCGAAAAGTTCGTTCCGAAACCACCAGCACCCGAATGGGTATGTGCAAAAGAGCATTTAATTGTCATGCAGTATTTACGTGGTTTCTATCAGTATGTATTGAAGAGTTGTGGTGGTGCAGAATGATTGTAATCTTATTCAAAACTTGATGCTAAAATAAATAATGACGATTCGAAATACATGAAATTTTTAAACAAAATTTCAAGTTAACAAATATATGCTAAATATATACTAAATATTATATTATTATACTAAAAATAAATAAATAAATATGTGGCGCTTATAAGCCCCGAAGAGCACTTTCGCCGAGTTTCTCTATTGCCATTACTGTTGTGCATGTTAAATTTTTGTACAGAACTAGAAGGGACATACTTAACACAGAGTGTTTTTTAGAAGCTCTCCATGGCAATTGTTCATCGACACATTCTTATTGTGCAAATTATCCAACGAAAGCCTTTTCTTGAAATTTCCATTTTTTGACCAAATTGATTTTCTTAACTTACTGTAAACGAAACAAATAGCACTTGTGTACATCAAAACGTTGTGAGCACGTTTCTGTCAAAAAAATGTCAAACCTTATTATGGTGTTGCCAGATTTTAGCTATTGATTTTAGTATTCCGAAATATAAATAGTAACCCCTTGTAAATCATTTCATTCACATTAAACAAAATCAGCATTTAATTATGTATTTATTTTTTGCCATTCATTATGTGCCTTGATTTGAAGTTGTATTTAATTTTTTTTTAAGCAGTAGGTCATACAGAAGAGCTAAACGTTTTATATGATACACAATCGATATTTTGGTTACAGTGCATGTCTATGACAGTCGTACTGTAATAATAACAGAGGACGACAAAGATTTATGTTATAACCTAGACAGACGGCAGCCTAATTCCGGATTACCGAATTAATTCTAATTAACTCGGGCATTAACTGCAGCTAATCCGCATAAACTCTGAGTTAATTCTCAAAATAAAAGAGGTTTAGGGCATTTTGCGATGGCAACACTGCTCCTAAAAATGCAATAATCAGGAACTACATCTCTCTACAGAATGATGAATTCGTTAGGAGTTTATTGAGTTTTTCATTATTTGTTTACATCTTCAAAACCATCATCATCATGGTTTCATAGAAATTTCAACAAATCGTCGACATACGTAATTCTTTTTTTTTTGAGAATCTGTTTAATATTTCTTTATAGTGTTATAGCCTAGACAGACGACAGCTTAATTCCGGATTACCGGCGCACTTAATCCGAATAAAATAATAACCTGACAGACGGCAGTATTGCGGATTAACTAAACGTCTGATTGCTGTTTTATTAGGTCTGTCCACTTACATTACTATCACTATCAATTTCTGTCATCTATCACTCTCGATATGAGAAAATCTACAAGGAGTGCGTGAACTGAAAACTATCAGAAACTTGTAAATTGACATTCACCGTTCGTAATTGACAGCTGGATTTATTTGTTCGCCTAGACTTTTCATGTTGAAAACTGTTAACAATTGTTGAAAGTTTTTTGTTAGCGAACACACCTAATATTTTGTAAAATGGATGGAGAAAAATTTACAATAGACAATTTTCAGCAGTGTTGCCATCGCAAATTTCCCTAATCCTCTTTCATTTTGAGAATTAACTCATAGAGTTTATGCGGATTAGCTGCAGTTAATGCCCGAGTTAATTCGAATTAACTCGGTAATCCGGAATTAGGCTGCCGTCTGTCTAGCCTACTATACATACGAAAAACTCCTTTCTGTTTGTCCAATTCATCAGCATAATTATTATAAATATCATCACGATGATACTTATTATTATCATCAACATAATTGCATCATAATAATAAATTTAATTATTTTTTATTTATTTGCTATTGACACAATATAAATATTTAAATATTCATTCAGTTACATCTGGTTTTAACAACTACTTATCAAATAATATCGTTTACATAAATTCAGTATTTATAAGAAAACACATAAATAAACATTTTTATGACAGCTACAATTTGTCACCTTGCATCTTTCTGCGTTTTAACATTCAGTATAGTTGTATTACAGAGAGTCACTGAATGTGAGCAATTTGTTTTACAACCTCTCAGACGCCATAGTGATTTTATTGGCTCTCCTATACGACATTGGGTTTATCTCGTATGGTTTTCTGGGTATTTGATAGAAATAAATATTGCCGCATTTGTTTTTATAATAATTTTCATAGTTTATGAAGTTATTTTTAAAAAATATTAATGTAAGAAACATGAAAAATGTTCATGTTGATACAACTGCGCAATACTAATACGTAAGACTTAGTACTGAAGACGTGTATTAACTAATTTAATATTCAATTACGTTAAAGACAACTATTTTCTATTTATCCATAAATAATAGATTTACTTAGCGTATATACTTATTGTAGTTTGTACTCGTGATTATGGTTATGAGCATTTTTCACAATGACTTTAACCCTTTCAGAATTAGTGTGATTCTTTAGACAAAATATTCAAAGTAAACACATATACGAGTAGGTATAGCATCTACTTAAATGCTAAATCATTCTATTTAAATCCAATAAATTCATCTAATGTGAAGCATATATTAATAACACGTATACGCAGTGTTAGTCAACATTAAGATTTTGTTATTATGATTTAATTTTGTAGACTATGAAATACATATATATAGAAATAAATAAAATATATACAAATGTATGAATGTGTGTTGTATAGTTTCTTATTTAATTTAATGAATACATTCACTTCATATTCAAAGGTTTGCATTAGAGTCGTTCATTTTGTTGTATGTATGTGAAAAATCTAAATTATTTCAATTTTCAAGTTCATGGTTTCAATTTCAATCCTAAATCTATTAGAGTGGTTCAAATTTGTATGGAAACATTTTAAGTTGTTAAGTTTTAATTTCACTGCAATAAGTTTTGGTTAAGCTAACCCCTTACATTTGTGAAAAATAGGAAAAATAATAAGAGAATAGAAAAAAAAATGAATTCACTTTGTCATCAGAATGTTTAAAATTTTCATACGTTTTTAAGGTAACTAAAAGCGAATCCGAATAATTTGTTTTAATAAAACTTATTTTGTTACGGAAATATTATTTTTGCAAAGGCAAAAATTGAATTTGCATATGTTTGAAGCATCATTTTGACTACCTGGTTCAGCAAAACGCATAAAATGTTGGATATTTTCAAGCATTTCTTCCCAAGGCAGCATAAAGAAATTCCCGAATTGCAGAAAAACTATGAATTCTGTATGCGAATTCTTTAAAAGAGCTTAGATAGAGGGTAAACAAGTTCATATAAAATGTTGAAAAGCAAAAAATATTGGATGCCAGTCATACATTTTATTGATCTAGAAGCAAATTGGTTTATCGAAATTTTTTCGACCATTTTGTCCCCTTAAGGAGTGGAAATAGAGGGTAAGTATATTCTGAGGAAATATTGAGGAGGAAAAATTAATTGAGGCCATTTATATATTGCGCCACTCTGGGGGCAATTGCTGTTTTTGATATGTTTTCGGTCTTTTTGTATGAGAGCTCCATTTAGGGCTGCAGATAGCGGATAAGTATGTTCAGAGGAATTATTGGGGTGGACAAAATTAAGAAAGAACAATTAATTGGCGTCAGCCATAGCTTTTGCCGGGGCAAAAGGGCAATTGCTGTGGGGTTTTTGCCAATTTTTATACCCTGCATAATGCAATATGCATGGTATATTCATTTCGGTCAGATGTTTGTGTCCACTTGAAGGAATCTCCGGAGATATAGACATGGATATATATTCGTGATCAGCGTCGATTAAATTTTCGATTTAACGATGTCCGTCCGTCCGTCCGTCCGTCCGTCTGTCTGTCACCTGGCTGGTTCGCACGATAACTTGAGTAAATATTGAGCTATTTCGATGAAATTTGGCATAAGTAATCTATGATCCAAGGGTACGGAGGGGATTGATATTGGGCATGATCGGTCAATAACCACGCCCACACCAAGCATTCAAAGCGACTAACCTCGAAATTTTCAAAATCTTTAACTTGCTATAACTCACACAATATACCACTTGGGACAACAATATTTTGCACATAGAGTTATATTATACTACTATATAACCTCACCAAAAGTGGATGAGCCACGCCTACTTTCTAGCGTAGTTCCCATACAAAGTGTCTGTGCTTCTTTTAAATTGAAACTGCTGTAACTTCTACAATCTTCTGTCTAGAATAACCATAATTGACACTTAGATTAACACCGTAGTGGGAAATAATATGGCAGAAAATCAATGTGCCACGCCCACTCCTTTTTGGGTCTCCCATACAAAGTTGCGGAAATTAAAAAAAATGTTACCGGTTATAACTTGCAAACTATTCAGCGTAGAATAACGAGATTTAAGGTGTGGATTAGTATTGTACGAGCAACTAGGCTCACAGAAAATGGGCGCACCACGCCCAGTGTTTATCGTAGCCCCCATACAAATTTTAAATTGAAACTGCTGTAACTTAGGCAATCTTATGTCTACAATAACCATAATTGACACTTAAATTAATATCGTAGTCGGAAATAATCTGGCGAAAAATCAGCGTACCACGCCCACTTCTTATTGGGGCTCCCATACAAAGTTGAGGAAATTAAACAAAAATGTTAACCACCATAACTTAGAAACTATTCAACGTAGGACACCAAATTTAAGGTGTGGATTAACATTGAAAAATTAATTGGATTTACTAGAAAGTGGTAAGCCACGCCCACTTTTTATATAGCTCCCATACTAAGCCTCGGAATTATCTTAAAATCCTTTTACTTCGTCAAAGTCAACCATATTTCGGGTGTAAATTAGTAGTATATGCAAAAATTGTTTCTCGAAAAGTGGAAATAAAAGAAAAGTTGGATATTCGAGTAAACTTTTTATATATAAATCTACATATGCAGGGTATAGTTTGGTCGGCCCCAGCCGACTGTAAGGAGATTTTTCTATATGTTTTCGGTTAATTTATATGGGAGCCTCCATAAGGGGTGGGGGTAGAGGGTAAGTATATTTGGAGAAAATATTGGGGAGAAAAAAAAAAGAATTTTAGATTTTTTCGGTCATTATACATATATGAGAGTTCCCTTAAGGGGTGGAAATGAGAGGACACCATGACATACCTAATCCCTATCTCCACCCCTTTAGAAACACACATACACAATTAATGTAGAATCTCTTGAAAACGACAAATAACATCAGGAATGTCCTCTACAACAAGGAAGTGTATGACTGACCGCCATTTTATACTAATTTAAATATTGTCAATTGAGTGTTTTCGTTTTTTAAATAGATCTTTGCTATTATCCCAAATATTTCATAATCATTTTGGCGGGCTTACTTGTAAATAATGCAAGTACTCGAGCAAGTACTCGAGTCATCAGAAAAGGTTGGTTCACCTTTTCTGGTGACATTGGGTGTTTCACTTTTGTATTGAAACAAGTTTTACAATGGGCTCACCGTCCGCTATCTAACCGAATCTAACCTAACATATACTCGTACTCGTAGTATTAGAAGTCAATGATTCTTTGTGCAGTTGCATATGAAAATAAGTCATTTTAAAGCAGATTTAACTTGTTTCCAATTGTGTTAAATTAATATTAAAAGTATCTATAGAAATGATTATAACACATACACATCGTACATATATTGCATATTTTCAACAAATCTACTGACTCGGCTGACTGGTTGGCTGAACTGATAACACTACTCTACTCGTATATAGAACTCTTGAGAGATTATAAGAACAATAATACTTGTACAAATGTACTCACATGTACACGAGTATATGCGTATGAACAAATGTAGGTACTTGTGTACATAAATCTTGATTTATTTTAATCATTTACACATTTTTCAAATACCATATTTGTTTTCTTACAGACAGTTTATTAAGTATAGCGCGTGATTAAAGATATTGAATCTTATTTTATTCGTAGATAATTTCACATACATTCAAGTAATTAAGCAAGTATTTAGTGATGTGGTTTTTGAATAAAAAAAAAAATATTAAAAAAATAAAACAATCTGCAATTTATATATTTTATGACGTATGGTACACAATACTATCTTATATGTATACATTGGAAACTACTAGAAACCGCTAAGATTTATCTTTGTACCCCACCTACACGAATGCGAATTGATGTGACCTAAAGAAATATGAAAATAAGATGTTTTGACCGAATTTATTTGATTGAGAATGAAACAAAATATACTTGTGCAATTATAGCAATAAATATTTGTTAATGAATTTCGTTTACTAATAAAATGTGACATAGAAATATCAATAACAGCTTGCGCAACAAATAGACACTAAATTCAAAAGAACACCCAACCCATCACATACACATATTAACATAATATATGATTTTTCTAGTTGAACGACATTTTAACTATTCATATCCTTGCCTTGAAGTACAATATTTTGTCAAAACTGATTTAGAATGATTTAATTTAAATGCAATATTCGTCACTCTTATTTATTAATTTATTCCATTGTTGCGTCTGTGTTTTATTATTTTCTTTTTCTCAAAATTTATAATTATCTTAACAATCACAATAGGGGAAGTTTGAAGAATAATGAACATATTGCGAATTGTGGGACATTTAAGTTTTCCCCATTTTGGTATGCTATTATTTGACCTATTCAAATAGCTGCAGCTTTTTATTATTATTACTTTAGCATATTTGAAGAAATCAACCCTGATAAATATATTCGTAATTATCGTGTATCGATAAAAATTTGACTCACAAAAAGCAATTTGCGTAAATACTTAATTTAATTTTAGTATAAATTTTCACAGCTGAGATACTTATTTTTATTTTTTATTTTTTATTTTGTGAAATCTGGATTTAGTGTTAAATTAATTAATTTATTAAATAGCAAAATTGACAAATTAACGATCATCTCCTTCAATCTTATATTCTTTAATTTTATGAATTTTATTTTATAATTTCAAATTGCATTTTACGTATAACAATTTGAGGAAATGTTTTGTTGAAAATGAAAGAAAACAAAAATCGCTTGAGGATCAATTACCCTGCCCAAAAAACATTAGTTTATACATTATAATATATTTTTAGAGATGAGAAGTCAAGATTTAATGTTTATTTTCTTCGAAAACTAATGCTAGACGGTGCTTTAGTGGACTTTCTTTAAATTTACCACGTATTTCTAAATAGAAAATTGGTATCTTAGTTTTTTGATATAAGAAATCCCCTATGGTTGTTTAATTTGCTCAAAAATCGACTGCAGATAACGCTCAATTAATTTAATTTCCACATATCTTCAAGTGGAAAATACCATTTTGAGATGATTTAATATGATGAGCCTATTTTTATTTAAATGAAGCCCCGAAGATATTGAAAAGTACCTTCTTGATCAGCGCATCCTAAATAGTCCCTCCGTCTGTCACCTGGCTGGTATAACTTTAACAAATGTTGAGCTATTTGAAGTAAAATGATAATCGGCATGATTGGTCAACTGTTACGCCCATATGGAGCAATCAAAAGCACCAACCTCGGAATTAACAAAATGTTTAACAAATGTTTAGATCATTTTACATTTAATACATAGATAAATACTACAGTAAATAATAATCTGAAAAGGTTTCGACGTGTCACGCCCACTTCTTAAGTAGATGCTATAGAAGAAGAATGTTAACTGCCATAACGTATGAAGTATTCCATCTAAGAGAGCTATATTTTAGTTTTAAATTAGTATTTTAGTGAGAAATGATTTTGCAAGAAATGAGCGAGCCACGCCCACTACTTAATGTAGCTCCCATACAATGTGATTCCATAATTTTTGACATTTACAATGATTTTTCATTTTTTCAATAATCATTTCGTATTAAAAATGATTAATTTTGCTCGAGTTATCGACTTATCGAGTTATCATTTATCGATCTTAGCTTTGAAGTGTAGAAAATTGTCGTTTACTTTCAAATTGGGCGCTCACAAATAATAGTGTGTATTCCACTATTGCCCAACTTCTCCTACAACAACAACAATATTAAAATGCATAAATAAGAAATATCGTTTATATGTTTGAACAAATAAATGTTAATTTACTTATTGACACTTGATCGATCTAATCGAATCATAAATAAATAAATTATGTGTCTGATTAAATTTGAAGGTTAGATCAGCAGACATATAATAGGTGCTTAATCATCCGATGCAATGCAAATATGTAGTATAGAATCATCATTAATAAATAAATAAATAAATACCATCGATATTAACTAAGAAATGGAGAAAATTTTATCACTTCCGTTAATACTCAATAATCAATATACTCGCACAGAGAAGAAATAAACAGAAATCAGTAAAGTTAAAACTTGAATTTCGCATGTATTTAACATCAATTTAACCAATCATATTATATATTTTAGCGCCTTATATATACGATGAGATAGCATATTTATAGTAATAACCGGCATATTATGTGTGTGTGTCTTGTTCATTCAGAAATACCAATAATAAATTAACATATTCTTTAAAGTTTATGCATTTTAATTTTTCGAATAAAAAAGTAAAAAAAAAAATAAAATGAAGCAAATGAAAAACAAACAACAAACCAATAGACAGAATGTGCTAATTTTTATTTTATTACGTTATTATATTATTTGTTGTTAATATTATTATTTTTTTTTTTTTGTATCCAACTCTATGTCTAACAATTGATTGCATAGATAATTGTTTACCAATAAACAACCAGATATATAAATATTTATATTCTCTTATTAAAATAGCATATTAAATAAGTATCGTATTATTATTAATAATTTTGCACGTGTGACTAACGTAGCTAACTCTTGCTTTTTATCATTTCCATAATTTTAATGGAAAGTTTTTTTTTTCTTTCAATTTCAATTTCAATTTCATATTGTATGTGGCTAAGGAGGGGGTAGACCATTGGTTCTTTTAAAGAATTTATGATTTTCTTCGATTGAACTATGGGAAATTTTGTACATTTAGCTGGTAGAAATTAACGGCAGCGTAAATAGTGGTGCCGGTCATTTTCATTCAACATTTATTTATTTAAATCTGACGTTAAGAACAGTCGTTTGGTTTTTCATGGCTTAAAATTACTGAAAAACTGCTCCCCATTGAAAAATAAAGTATTGATTTTCTAAAACTATGTATTTCAGTCTTAAAATTGCTGCATGTTGAATAATAAATGAACGTTCTAAAGCGACTATTAATTATATATTTATACTTTTAGTATTTTCCCATAATTAAACTGTAAGCAGTCTTCTGATGTCAAATGCAAATTCCTTAAATTTACTTTAATGAATTTTCTCCGAAAATGGTAACCAAAACGCAATTTGACATCTATTAATTTGACATATTTTCACTATTTTCGATGAATTTATATACATAATTTTTTTTGGATTAGGATTAGTTTGAAAATGAATATGTGCCTATTATTTTCAGCGTCTTCTGAATGCAATTTTTGTTATTTGTTCGCCTGCTTTTTTCTCAATATACTGATAATAATAATGATGATAAGCCATTTGTTTAGACTGAAACATTTTTTTCAAGCAAGGCCATTTTGACTGCCTTATTTTAAAAAACAAACTACAATTCCCCTGCGTTTTGAGTATTCTTTATCAAAAATCAACAACAACAACCAAATTGATTAATGTAAATTTCGACCTTTGGCCACAAATTGCTCAAAATCTCCTATAGTGAATGGGAAGAATTTGATACAATATTACTTTCATTTTCTAATCAATAATAATCCAATATGTATTTTTATTACTGTTTTTTTTTTTTTTTTTTTTTTTTTGCAAATTCAAATATTTTCAAACACATGATTCGTGCAAAACATTTGCTCATAAATAATGAAATAGTAAAAACAATAAAATCATTCATTCAAACTCATTCCCATTGAAATTATACAAAACATACAAAATGAATCATATGTTTGTGACATTGTTAATGATAATATTTGACACTTCTCTGCCAATTTTAATCTAATGTGATTTATAATGCAATTAACAGGGTGACAGAAAAATAAAAAGAAAAAACGAAAACAATACATTTCGATGGTGAACAGCTTAAGAAATAAAATAATAATAAGATCGATGAAAATTGGTTGTGAGTTGTTTGTGATAAATGTGGATCATGATTTCGCTGAAAATACGAGTGAAAAGTGAACTCAAGTACATTTACACTCAATTGTTTCCCATGTATGATTTGTGGCCATGTTCATATTCATGATAATTAGAATTTGTTATATTTTCTTTAAAATCTACCATTTTTACAAAACAAACTAATTTTTTTTATATTACTACACAGATAAAGTAGAAATATGTTGGTTTGTTGGGAAGTTGAAAAACTCTAATGGGTAATGGGAAAAATATGACCACTGAATGTGACTACTCGGGTTCGTCTGACATATAATCTTTTTGTGGGGCTGTGCTCACCAATACAAAATCTGCAAAATGTGGGGCTGCAATATTAACCCTCATCCTACTTAACTACGCTCTATGTGGGTATCAATTACAATGTTTATTTGTAAATTTTTTCATTGTCATCCAATGACCCAACATCGGCACAACACATGATTTGGCTCTCATTCTATTTGTCTTCAAATGTAAAAGAATTAAAAGCAGTCTCAAAAGGACGCATTTGATTTTAATAACATTCTCTCCCACATCACTATCCCATACTTTCGGTCTCTCACACTCTATCTCTCTCTCTGCAGAATTCTCATTTATATAGAATTCTCCATAAAGCCATCATTTCCGCCATCACCTCCACTACGCCATTTTTCCACTGATTAAATTGCATATAATCTCATATTAGTATGAAAGTCAATACACTTATACAATAAGTAGTATTGGATTAAATACAATTCCTATCTATAATAATTCAACCACACATGCATAACTCTGTGCATACCATTGTGCGAATATACGAATGTATACGCTAAAAATATCACCTACGCTTAGCTCATTTTATCATATGTTAAGCGCTTGTGTGATAAGATTTACTCTTACTGAGAAGATCACTAAGCAATGCGATTACTATCTGCCTACCATGTAGTATTAGGAGAATTCATATTACAGTAGACACCCACATTCCAGTCTCATTTACCATTACTCATAATAATTGATTTGCTTTTTTAAGCTGCAGATTTTTGCATAAATATTTCCGTTTCTTTAATTTGCTTTAAGTCTACTTGATTACAGGAGAAATCGAAGCTAATCCTATAATTCCAACGAGCCCAGAAAGGTGCTCCTTAGCACATCTATATCAAAGGCTACAAACCTGGTTGCAGAGAAAGCAGGGCTGACGCACAAAAAATTATCCTCAGTCTTATCCGTTTGGTAATCTTATCATTTCCATAAGACTAGCACATAGGAAATGGTCTATTACTAGCCCGTCTAGCAATCTACAGTCCTCTCTGCTCAAAGATAGAGAGAAAAGTGACTACCCAGCAGAAATGTCAGGTAGCATGGTTTTGACCAAACTCTCTCCCTCTCTCTCTCTGTCAATTCTACTTGTGACCTTGCTGCCTCCAGAGGGAAATGGCAAAGAGGGCTCGGGGCCGATCAAATCAGACTCAGAGCCCTTCTTTGCTGGTACATCAGAGGTCTCATTGCCCGCGATATCCCCTTGCCGTAAAAACTACACTAACGTCAGACTATTATATCTTCCGACATAGTTTAGGAAATTGGCACAGTCAATTAGTATGCTTGTCATACGGAAAGACAATCGAAAGTTTACATGATAAGTTTAGAAAGGTCTCAACTTGATGGATACCGCGATTGCTATGGTATACAACGAGAAAATATGACTAAGAATGACAAAACAGTGTTTGAATCACTTTAAGCAAAAAACGAGTCATCGCCGTTTATGAGACTGAATAAATTTTTATGCGTCACAGTCTAAGCGATAGTCAAAACAATGGGGTTTACCGGGTGAATCTGCTTCAGAGAAGGAAAATATGCAGTACTAGGACAAATTTAGGACAAACTTTATGAACTGAGTATGAATTCCTGCTCCCCGTGGTTTTTTTTTTGGTTCCCCAACATGAAGAAACAGCTCAAAGAAAAAATATTCAATTCAAACGAGCAGTGACAGAAACATTGGGAAAGGAAACAGGCGATGACGTTGAATAAAAAAAAAACAAATTGTCAAAAAATTAAAGTAAAAGTTGGGGAAAGTAGAATTGATGAAGCACACATGTATTTCACTTCACTGAAAATTTATTAGTATAGGGAAAAAGTATACTATATGAAAGGTATAATATGAACGTCCAATCTGTTCATATCATTTTTACGAGTGATTTTAGTTTTCCTTTCCGGGAATTCTTCAAAATTGTTCTTTGTCATCGAATATTATTAAAATTTTACCTGTCCATTTACATTTTTAGCGAGTTTTTACTGTTGCATGACTTCGACGATTAGTAGGTACGATCACTATTGTTATTACTACGACTACTACTATTACTACTACTACTACTACTACTATTACTACGAAATATTGCGGGTAAATAGAGTTATATTTTTGAGACTCAAATTATTAGAATCTACAATACACACACACACACACACACACACACACACACATATATATACACTTAGATTCAGGTATACATAAATATTTACCTACTATCTTTTTATGTATATGCTTTTGTTGTCGTTTGTCGTTTTTTCTGTTTATTGTTCATTTGCAAATATTCTCTAAAATTTATACAAACATGGAATTCCCGATGCTTGTATTCTTGGTTCATTCTCTCATTCAACGATCTCTCTTTTGGTCTCTGTCTCTCGCTCCCTCTTGCTGCCATTCACAAACACGCACATAAATGCTCTCTGTCGTAGGCTATTTTATAGTGGAAGGGTCACTGATAAAAAGTGTCGAAAGCAGTTGATCGCACGGTTTTCAGTTTTCCACACGCTGACGAACGAGATTAATTCAATCGAAATTTGTAAAAAAAAAAACGAACTTGGTACAGCAAAATAAAATACTGCCTAATAAAGGCAATCATATTTATTTTTTCATTCGAAAAAAGGATATACATTGTTTTTGTGCTTTTTTTTTTTAATTAAAAATATAAAAATAAAATTGTTAACATTATCCTTTAGAATCAAAGTGCATTTCCGGTTGTGCAAATGAGTAAGTTTTCTGCGTGAGTTTGTAATATTGTGCGTTTGCATTTAGTTTGTTAATTTCTTTATATTGAACGGGTATACATATATACTACATAAATTACATGCACATACATGTGTATTTGTATGTAAATTAATTTAATTTTTTTATGTTTTTTGAATATGATTTTAATAGCAATTCAACTTTTTCAAAATTGTTTAATATTTCTGATTCTAATAAGTTTTTTTTGATAATAATTTGTTTGTGTCTTCTGTTTATTGGTGGTGATATTGTTATTCTTCTTCCTCTTCTTGTTCTGCTTCTTAATAACTATGGCATATGTCAGTGTTCTGTAAGTGTAGTCATGCTGTTGCTGGAGACAATACCATGATTATCACAAACAAACACCAACAGAATAAATGACAAAAATATAGTAATAATAATAATAATCATCATCATCATACAAAGAGCAAGAAAGAAAAAAAGAACAAGCAAAAAACAAAAAACAACAACACAACAACAACAAAAATGAGCAAAATTCTGACAGCGCGCGTTCTACTTATACATATAAATTCAAACGATCAGGTACAGTGATGGAAAATCCTATATATTCAATATGGTTTTTATGAAGATGAAATTGTTTTAAATAAACGGCAAAGAAGTGAAAAACATTGGTAATATTGTTAAAAAATGTAATTCGTGTTTTAATTTGATGTGACACTACAACGCTCAGTGTATTGTTTGCTCTTCTGTGCATAAGGTCGTTCGTTCGATTTCCGCAATTTCACTAATTTAATAGGAGCATTTTCAAAAAAAAGACAAAATCTGAACTCTATGACAATAGTTACATAATGTTGATATTAGCAGTGAATTGTTGCCGTTCGTAATAGACTAAAATAATGCAAGTAATCCTTGTTCATCTTTTCTAAATTTATCGTGCACAACAATAACGGAAGATACATGATGATTGTCAGTAATTTGATTTCAGCTTCAGAATTATTTGGATCTTTGATTTTATATATAAATTTCCAAAAAAAAACTTTACATAATCCTTTTTTTTTTTTATTTAAGTTGATTATATATTTGTTTGCCTTTAAGGCGAAAAAATATCGATAAATAACATCCCAGTCTTTAACACTATGCTCCTTTGACTGGAGACAAGTTAAAAGTTATTGGTAGCACTCAACTTAAGTAACATGCTATTAAGCGCGTCTATAGTTAAACACTCTACATCTGCATCATTGTTGTTGTTATCTTCACATACCATAATCGCTGTCAGCTAGGTACGAGTGGCGAATACAAAACGGCTACTTAATATCTCACGAAAACTTACTAACTTCTGAGGAAGGAATACAAAAATTCCTCAAAAATTCAATAGTTCTCAACTAAGCGTTTGATTGATTGATGAATTACTTACCGAAACGAAGCGATTTGGAAAAAAAGCATGAAACACGAATTGTCACATAACTTATTGCAATGGAAGTTTCCAGAAAGAAACTCTTCTCCAGTCAAATTGGTACATATAAAATTGAAGCTTCAGTCATTGAGTACTATAAATTCTGTATGAAAATAATTCTATGATCCACAAGAAAAATTTCATGCCCATTGTGAATGTGCCAATATTCATCATTAGTGTACCCTTTAGATGAAACGAAAATGAAAGACATTTTATAATTACATTTTTAGTTGATTTCTCCACGATGAATATTCAAAGTGATAAATGTAAGAAAGAGAGAGAGAGAAATTTATTAAAATTATAATTATTATTATTATAAATTATATTTGAGTTTATAGAAATTTCCATCACTGTATGTATGTGTATACCCGTATAAAAATATATATATAGAAATACAAAAGTACTATAACGATGATGATCGAAATAATGGTGATAATAAGAGTATACTCATATAATTTTTTTTTTTTTTTGCTAATCATAATCAATGTGGTGATAATGGCGTTCAAGAGTACACACTGTGGTGATAATATTCATGATTATTATAATAATGATAACAATAGTCATGATAATGATAATAATGATGATGATGATGCATTAGTGATGACGCTTAAATGGTCGTTTCAGTGTACATACTATGAATGTAGCAGCAAAACACAAAACAAACATAGAGAAAATAATAATAATAATAAAATATAGAAAATTAAACAAATAGGATAAATAAACAATAGTGAAGAAAATAATTATTGATTCGATATGGGTCAGTTATAAATACTAGACGCATGTTAAAAATTATCCTAATGTGATTTTATTAGATATAGTTGAATTCATTTAATTTTTCTATAAAATTATTTATGCGGTGACAATTAAAAATAATATCGTACAATATTTTCTTAAATTTTTAGTTCAATTTCTCATGCGTTTTAAAGTGTGTATGTATATTTTTACGTTATTAGGCAGTTATGTCTATAAAGCTGTTTTCGTATATCGTTCCACATTAGCAACAAATCTCGCAAAATTTCAAAAAGAACAACATGTGCTATCAATTGTTGTACAAATAAAATGATGATAATAACGATGACAAAAAGCAAATAAAAAAATATTTTTATAATATTTCTTACATTCTTAGCTTACGTGTTTTAAAGTATATTTCTTACGTTGGCGGCTGCGTCTATATACATATGTAGCTGTTTTCGTATATCTTTCCGCATCAAAAACAAATCGCCAAATTTCACAAATAAAAACATGTGTTACCAACTGGTGTACAAAACGAAAAATGATAAGCATTATCTGTAAACAATATTTAGTATACAGGCGCAAAATAGTCTTATCAAGATTACTCTTACATACATTCGTGAACAAGGAAATAGGTGACCAACACCTTTTTAAATTCAGATTTTATTAACAAATTTTTTTACGATTTTTAGTGTTGACCACTAGAAGAATATTTTAAAATTTACGAGCAAATAAAAAATGTTAATTTTACCAGTTCTAGTTTCATTTATATGCAAATATTTCAATAACGATAAGCTCTATTAAGTTCATTAACTAATTATTGCGTTAAGAAAAATAAAATTATTTTTTCGTTAGAACACTAGTTGTTCAGAAGCATTTTTAGTGATTGTTGTGCATTTAACATTTAAATTATGGGGGTTTAAATTGACTAAATTATAGATGTTGATGTGATTTTATATGGTTTTTTATTGAATTATAAATACAATATATTCTCCATTTTGATCCAATGTCTTTTGTCATCTTTCTGGCAGTAGCATGACTCTACGATCATAAAACTTTTTATCGTTGTTGGTAAAAAACTGATTCAAGTCATTTGAAGTAAAGGCTTAGTCGTGTGCAAAAGGTTGTACAATCCGGCACAAATAATGATCCCAAGCAGCTAGAACTGAAGAAAATAGTGGGTGTAGTAACAAATACATCCCATCCCAACTGTAAACACTTTTGACCCATTTAGTTGGCCTAGTTAAAGATAATACATTTCAGGATTGATCGTAGTATTGTCCCGTAGAAATTCCATCAAAGAGAGAGAGCTTATTCTTGTCTTTGACAAATATCAGCTTTTGACGTGTATTGAGTCAATTTATCGTTCTTTCTCCATGACAGCTTGCACTTAACATTGTTGTAAACATCCTAATAATTGTCCGCGGTGATGGTGATGCTTCAGAAATGAATTGCTCTCTTTACGTTTGACATTTGAAAATAAAACATGACATTTCACGCCATCATGAATGGTCATATTCGATCAAATTTATTTCTCAGCGAATTTGTGAGAAATTATTCGCCGATTTGCATCGCGAAAGTTCTATTTTGTCTTAATCGCCTTCAACTGTCAAAATTGTCAGAACAAAATCTGTTTTGAGACTGTCAAGTATTTCAACATATTGTATACTTAAACGGCATTGCATTGTTGTATAAATTCAATTACAAACAAGTTTTAATGAAGTGTTTCTATTTTCAGCAAGTCATGCTTTCAAAATTCCAAATTTTATTAATTAAAAGAACATTTAATTATAAAAATGTTATGCTAAAAATTTGTGTCTAATCGGATTAAATTATGTATGTAAATTCTTTAGGGGTTTCTGCGGCGTATAGTTCTTATTTTATAAAATTACGAATAAATTGAATTTCTTGTAAATATATTGTATCAATCAAATCAATATAAAAAGTCAAGTAAGACTCATTTATTTTATTGTAATTTTATACAATTATATTACAATATCAGTTCTTCCTTCCTTTAACCAGTCTTAGGGTAAAACAATTTTATTATTTTGCACATAATAAGTGCACACCTATTTAATTGTCCACATGTGTATGTACACATGTGTTGGAAATGTTGTATTCATGAATTTTAAAGTGTTAAAAAATTTTAATATTTTGTGATAGTCTCTTATCATTATCGGCATCATGATAATTGTGCTAATAAAATAATTAAAATAAAATTATATGATGCAAAGTACAATAGCATTTTTGATTTATTGAAATAAATACAGTATGTGCCTTGTGTACTCATTGTACATTGCTATAGAAAAGAACGATCTAATCTAATGAAAGAAGACACTTCAAATTACAAATTTCTGTTATTTAATATTGAATTCAAAAGTGTGTACTTAATTTAATTTTTAAAAAGAAAATAATAAAATTTATCTCCAAAAAATACGCATTCATATACAATAAAAATTACTATATATTAAATGCAAATATAAGAACCAACGATCTTAGAATGCACTTTGACAACATTATCAGTTCAGTAATCCCATACTTAAGAGCTTGTAGTATATAAACTCATGAGTTTGATCTTTAGTTCGGCGAAATTCAATATTGATTAAATATAAAAAATTCGTTTATTGGAATGTTTTTTTCGTCCTCTTGCACAATTTAGAAATTATCGCTTATTTATGATTAAAATTTAAAGCTTTTGAAGAAATGTAAATCCTTTTTGAAATATGCTCACAATTTATAACTGTATGAGGCAAAACCGTTTAACCGGTTAACTTCTAAGTTTTATATGTGAAAATCGGTTATTGAAAAATGTCGAATAATATTCATATTCGATAATTGGTTTTGAAACATATCGATTAATTGACAACTCTAGTTTGCATACGACTGCGATGGTAGGCCAAAATTGGAAAATCGTTTAATTTCTAATGTTTACATTTACAAACCGATTAATAGAATTTGTTGTTGTTGTTGTTGTTTTTTAGTTCGAATAATTGACAACCTTTTTAGTCCGCATAAATGACAACCCATACCCATACAATGTGTCAATTATACTCACAAGTGGATTTTCAATTCTATGAAGGCATATTTTGCAGATGTGCTCTATATGGACACATTTTGGGCTTTTGAACATTTGAAAAATGTGTTCTTAATACTAAAGTTATGATTTATACCTCTCATTACTAATTCATAGCATATACTCCTATTGAAATTACTTTTATGCATAATAAAAATGCAGATGTTTTAGCAAAATCAACATTCCTATACTAAAAATAAATTTTGTAATATGATAATATACTATACTTATACATATAAATAGTAGTAACAATCAATTAAATATATCCATCTAAAATAGTTGACCCTTACATGTGTGCACTTACAAAAAAGAACAAAAAATATGCATTAATTCTAAATAAGACTCCTGCAGTGAGCAGCCTTCAGTCTAAATTACAATAAATACTACTCATATATGATTTGGTAAAATCATACACACACACACTCACACCATATAGTGAAACAAACTAGCTGCTCAGCAAGACTTCCTCGATTTAATAGTAAATGCGCACGCTTGCATTTACAGCATTGTTGTTGCTGCTGCTGCTGCTGCTAATATTGTACTTCATTCATATTTATGTGTAATTTTTGTGATTTGACACTTACATATCATATTGTTCGTATATTAAATGCGTCCACAATTTATTATTACATACTTACAGTGAGTACCACACAGGATTTTTTCGTATGCGTCCAACAGACATGCCAATATCATGGAAGACATATTAATCCATTGTCGAATAAAACATCAAAAACCAAACAAATTGGTTTGCATCTTTTCAGAAATATGTATTCTTTGAAAATTCCCAAAATCGAATCGAAACGAAATTGATGATTTCAGGATCCCTTTAAGTATATTTTTGAGCTTCCTCCTTTGGCTTACGTAGTAGTCGTAGAATTGTGTTATTAATGCTGCAACTAGCCACCGACGTAAAAACGTAGAACGTGTCAGCTGACACGACCTATCTTATGGGAATGTCGTGTTAACGAAAACTCACCAACGTA
Organism: Megamerina dolium; assembly: GCA_963854835.1. Lineage (NCBI taxonomy): Eukaryota > Metazoa > Arthropoda > Insecta > Diptera > Megamerinidae > Megamerina > Megamerina dolium. The sequence goes on along the minus strand of OY978529.1, from coordinate 69,331,982 downwards.
GGACGGTGACGTAGACGTTGCTCGTAGCGGAGAGAATCAACAGCAATTTGATTTTTTACGTAAAAACGTGTCAGCTGATCGCTCTATATGTGTACAGGGTTACCAGTTTAGACTTTTATAAATGAATAAAAACTTAACTAAATAAGATTAGTTTTTTTTTTAATTAATCAAAACTATCATCGTGTTTAGTAATTTATTAAAATATACTTCACGTATATTAATTTTTTTTTTAGTTTATAACATATATATTATGAAATTTGATCATGAAAATGGTAAGTGTGATTAAAAGCATGCACGCACAGTGTTACATGGCAACATTGTTATGTATGTATATAAGAAAGAACAGTCGATTTCTCCGTCGCTGCTACGGGCATAACTTTTGACAAATTTTTGCTCTTACGTACGAACGGTACGTACGTACGCTACGTCGGTGGCTAGTTGCAGCATAATTCTAATCTTTATGAACACAAATTAAACAGCCAAGACATTGACTTTCATTCATTTGAAGAGAGATTTAAATTTAGTAGTTAATTTTTATTTAAAAAAGTTTAACGGAAGAAATCACGTCTCGAGTTATGAATGTGTGTGACCATTCTATAAATATCGTACATACACTGAGAGCAAATATGGTAATATTATATTTCTTTAACTTCATAATGCTATTGACATGTAAAAACATTGATATTACAATACTTTTGAATTCAAATTTAATTTTGACTGCGAATTGAAAGTTAGAATCGGCTTTTTGACCGGATTTTTGTATGGGAATTATGTCAGACAAGTCGATTCTAACTCTAAAATAATCCGTAACTATGAATCTACATATGAATCATTCGATTTTTAAATAAAATGGTTTTCAATTCAGTAGTCATATCATTGCAAATAGCGACAATGAAAATTTGATCACATATTGATGATATTTTTATTGTTTCTAGCAATATCCTTGACTTGTGACTTGTAGTGTTCAGGATGGGTTAATATATTCCAAATTCCTAACTTCAATAAAATGATGAAAATTTAAATATTCAATAAATTTTTCAGAGTCGCATTTAGACTGTTGCAATGCAACATTAATTTTTCATCTTCAACATTTTTTCTGAACATACATAGTTACGCATATTTTCAACCCTTAGAGGGGACTCCCCTGCAAAACTGATGTTTTTGCAATTTTGGAACTCAACATTTTTCCTGAACATATTTGCAACTTACCATTACTACTTAGAGAAGCTTCCCTACAAATCATACAATCATAAAATGTATGACCGTCCCCCATTAATTTTTCTGCTGTAATATTTTTCCCAAATATATTTACCTCTTAAATTCACCCCTTAAGAGTACTTCTATACAAAAATGTAGTTGATATAAAATTAACATTTTATTGTCCTCTAGAAATTGTTATTATTATTCTTACCATTGATTTCAGAACGCTCTTTTTTGCTCAGTGTATTTTTACATCTACATGTGGGCATTTCCTGGAATAATGACACGGGAAACAAAAATAAAGAATGGAAATATTAACAATAAATTTTTGGATTGATTTCAGACAACAAAAAATTAGCCACAATCGAGTAATTGATTTTGATTTCAAGGAACTAGCGGACGCAACAAATTTGAAAAGTGCTTACGCTTGTGCATGTGAAAATGTAATAAAATTCAGAGAAATTTGAAGAATTTTGGTATTTTTGGTTTCGGTTGAACTTTTCTGAGAAATGCCCATATAGAAGATAGATATATGTATTTAGTCACAATCAACAATTCAAGGCTAAAGTTATTTGCTTAACAAAGAATCAAAGAATCATAAAATTATCGTTCTTGTTGGCATAATAAATATGTTCATACACATTATAGTCGGGCATCAGACCTATACATACACTATAAATTTTTACTTTTACATACTCGTATGTATTGGTTATGACAATCGTTTTGTCATGTTGTTATGTTGTTATTAGTAAATTATAAGTAAATAAATATATGGATGCGACTACATATGAATATGTACATAGGAACATATTTGTATTGTTGATTTATTAAATAGATTAAGTAAAAATCGCTTATCACGTTGCATTTAATTCCATTCTTATTTGCTTTTCGATTTAGTTTCTGTTTGATTTTCTGTTTTTTTTTTTAACAACCTTTTATTGTCATTTTCTATACATAGTAAATGTATGTTTGTTGCAATTTTATTTGTTTGTCAATTTGCATTAATTATTGATATTACCAGTTCCATTTTCCAACTATAACACTCTTTACCTTTCTCTCGATCTAGTGAAATAAATCTTATTTATTTCAACAAAAAAAAAAAAAAGAAAATTTCCTACATACAAGTACGTAAATGTTTCTGCATGTATGCGAGCTCCTAATTAATTGTTCTATATTGTTGTTTGCACATATACGAGAACAGGATGAATACTAAATGATTGAAGCGCGTGCATTGTAGCTTATATGTACATATATGCATTTAGATTCGAAAGGTAATAGACAGTGTGCTGCTACCCTTGAATTACGTCAAATATGTGATTATGTGATTACTTAAGTATTATTGTTTTCGAAGCATACGTGCATACTAATTATTCAAATGTATGTATAGTGTCTGTATGTGCACGAATATAGATAATATTTTTGATTACCCGCTGCCATTGTTGTTGCTGTTGATATTGTTGTGATTACATCTATCTCAATGGTGATAATTGTTGTCGTCGTCTATTTAGATTTTTATTGTATGCTTTCCAATGCATGTATGTATAAGTAGCAGTACAAATAAGGTGTAGGCTATGCTAATTAAAATAGTTGAAAGCAATTGTTATTGCTATTTACCCTCTGGAAGTTTTTGAATTCGAATGCAAATTTGAGCAGTCCATAAGAATGACTACGAAAGACAATCGAAGCTGAATAAATAAATTAATAATTACAATTACAATTACATAACACTTAAATAGTAATTTGTCATCGATTAATTGATATTTTTGTATATCATCTAGGTAGTCCGCTCATGAGTATGCTATAAGAAGACAATCTGTGCTAGATAAATTCATTTATAATTACAATTACAATTACAATTACATTGCGCTGAAATTGCAAATTATAATCGAATAATCAGTAAAAACATCGATCGAATTCTAATCGATTACTTTAAATACAAATTCGTATTGTAATAAAAAATATGTACCGGGTACCGGGTACCGGGTACCGTTTGAAAGAAAAACCTTTTCGACATTAAATTTGTTATGCCTTACCCGGGGATTGACTCCACGACCTACAGATCAGAAAGCCAACACACTAACCACTGAGCAACGGCACCCAATTGTATACTTTTAGTATAATTTAATTCCTATAGTAATCGGTTATACGTAGCCCGCCTGATCGGCTAGTGTCAGTGTCAATGTCAAAGTTTACAAAAGAGCTTATTTAGTGTGACTTTATTTCTAAAGTAATAATTCATTCATACCCAATTTAAGTAGTTAATGCCAGCTCGCGTCATCGTCTATGAAGAAATTATGGCAGCATAAGTTAATCTGAATTTTTACATTGAAATAACATACATAACTAGTATGTATATACAAAATTAGAGCATAAAACTATCAACTATTGCCACACTAGATCTCAATTTTGATATTGATGTTCTAAAGTCCGAAATCAATCAAGGGCACCTACATATGTAGTTAGAGATAGAAAATTACACAAAGCTATCGGTATTTGTTTCAAAATATGAAGTGTCTAGATAATGTTCATGTAATCGACTTAGCGGCAAGGGCAATTGTCAATTTCAATGTCAATATGTCAATGTAAAATGAAATATTGGATTGATCGTATAGTAATTTCATTTCTTCATATCGAATTTTATTATAAGCAACTTTTCCCTTAAGCCCCATTTTCATTATAATAGGTGTACAAATAAATTCTGTCGATATTGATATTGTAGAAACACCACTTTCCGAAAGGACAGTTGAAGATGATGTAGGAAAAATCAAGATCTTGATTGATGCAAACCACAGGTAAACTAATATTGAGATCGTTGAGGTATTAAATTGGTCGAATTCGACCGTTCATGATCACGTAAATTAGTTTGTTACAGGCAAATTTCATATATGTGGAAACGTTAGATCTGTTCAAATTATGCAAATTTTTTTATTGGAATTTATAGGAACTAATTTGAAAATTCCTAATCTATTCTATTCCACTTGTTTCTTGAATTTTCTGTTCATTTGAAAATGCATTTTTTTTTTGGACTTTTCAAATGTACAAACAAATAATTACAAATTTGTATTTCTGTATTATTAGATTATTAGAGCAAATATTTATTTATTTTAATTCAATGAGTGCAATATTAGCAACACTATTGTAAGTATTACGTATATCACTGTTCTAAATACTCGCTTAATGAGTACAATGAAACATTCGGGGTTAGTTTATCAGTTGAAGCGTTCACCTATTTTGGCAGCAGCTCGTATAAATGTTCTTTAAATTTGAACAAAGTTCATATTGGTAAGGAGATTTTCAGTATGAGTTTAAGGCCTCCGGCAACACTGTTTCTATTTTAGTCTAATAGATAAAAAGGCCGTTGAAATTTGTTTAATTAAATTTTAAATGCAAACTGAATGGATCTTGAACTCAAAAATTAAAAAAATTACAAAGAAGTCAAAGAACCACTATTTGCTGGAGGCTGACATAATTTCGACATTAATTTTAGCCAATCCTTGAAAGCAGCATCATACTCTTATATGTAGTATATTTGACTTGAATTTTTCGAAGAAATTTACTGTAGAACTTTCTAGAAATTACTAAACAAAATAGTAAACATAGATATGACAGAAGTTCAAGGAAATAAATTCATTTATTACTGTTTGTTGTTTCTTTAACAATCACTCTTTTTTTATAACTTGCATACGTATCTTTATTTTAGGAATTACAATAAACATTAGCGCATACTCGTACGTAAGAAATGTCATAAAAGTATTATTGACAAAAATAGAGCACAAGTTACTATAAACATACTATAACATATTACCTGCAATAATTATAAATATAAAATTTCGTTTATTACTACTTTAATTCAGTGACGTTTTTTTCCACCAAAAATTTGGTAATGAATTTCTAACCTTGTTGTGAAAGCGATCAGTAACTTTTTTATTATAAAAAAAGAAGCATAATAACACTGAAGTGAGTGTGACAATGAATTTGTTGAATTTCGAAAGTAATTCAGTGGATTAATGTTACTCATACGTCAGGAGGCACTCATAATTAGATTTATATGATTTATAGAAATTACAAAATGATGAAAATATAGAAAACGAATACTTGATTTCTGATACTTAAGAAACTCAATTGCAAATAGATTAATTCTACATAAGTATAATGTAAATATTTACTATAAAGCTTCTTCATGATATACCTATGTACTTTGAAAAAGTGACTTTGTATTCGATTATCAGGAGTTTTGGCCAAGATGTGTAACTAAAAAGACAATATATGAAGAGTGAATTTCAAGTTGTGGAATAATTTCAAAAATACCAGAATTTCAATGAAAGAGCAACAATGTTGGGAAACTATATTTTACCAAAATCAAATTTATGATCGATCCTCATTAATATTTCCATCTCATATTGTTCTCTGAACATATATTTATTCCATATTTCCATTATTTGAGGATGCTTTCATACAAAATGTACACAAACACGCATGAAAACCAAAAAATAGCCTAATAGCTGCCCAGGAATCGCTTCTAAAGTGATGGAATGTATGACTGATCCACATTAATTTTTCCTGTGAACATATTTACCTCCCAGCATACTTAGAGGTGAGCTCCACCCCTTAAGGGGACTTCCAGGGCGATGAAATGTATGACTCATCTCAATTAATATTTTCTTCCTGACATTTTTCCCTGAACCTCTTCAAAGGACTCCCATACAAAATTGATCGTTTCGTAACAAATCATGAATTTCATTTTCGCTGTGACAGGTAGTGTAAATTTTGCTACATTCAATTTAACCCACCTTAATGTTTATACATTTATCATTGACGTCACCACTAGTTGGGAATGCTAATGGTGATCTTGTGCAATGTGTATTAAAAAGCTTTCATCCTATGACTGAAGCTGAAGCAAAAATTAACCCACTGTAGAAGATTTCTTATAGTTTTATCCACGCAATTAAAAATACTTATATTTTTCTTTAATTTATTTCTTTTTTTTCAGCTTAAAATTATAATCGCATGTTGTACGTGATTAAAAGAGCAGACTGCGTTGTGGAAAAAATGATCAATATTTTCAGTAAATTACATCAATAAATTAAACATAACAGATAACTACAATATTAGTACAAATAATAAGAGATTCCATTAATGAAGTTCTTCTAATCATCTCAAGAAAATAGAAGAAAATGGAAAATTCTAAAATGTAAATACAAGAAATCGTATAAACTTACATTTGTATTATGCGTGTGTTTGTGTATTCGATTATGTGATACAACAATAAATAATAATAGAAGAGTACATATTGTCAAATTATCAATAATAAACTACGCTTAAATAGAAAGAGACTTGGTGACTAATAAAATCGTATCGGAAATAATAATAAAAATAATATTAATAATAATAGTATACATATTAATAATTGTAATAAGTGTAAAGAGATAAATAAATGAGCAAATATTTGATTTAACGTCTGAAATAATTAAAAATATTCGCTTGTTGCCGTGTCGGCTGTCATCATTGTTGATGGTTGATGGTGGAGTTACGTATATTTATTGCTTGTTATACTTGTTTGTGTAATAAACATTTATGATTAAAATGCTTATGGCACATTCTGCATAGGACCTACGAGCGAAATTATCAGTACGGAAAATTTTCGGTTTTATTTGACCGCCTCTTCGAATTCGTCGCAAAATAAGGAATGCTCTTGCTTACATAGTTACATTCCAAGTGCAACAAATTTGTCAATTGTACTTGTATTGACATGTGAAATTATAGTAATGGGAGCACTCAGTTGATTTTGACTATATACATGAAGCACCATTGAAAACAACAGCAAAAGTAATATATGCACATTAGCAGAATTCGCAGCGCCACATACACATATATGTACATCCCGTTTTGCAAGGCCCATATAAAATACTCATAATATCAACAAACGACCGCATAATCTCGTAATCATAATCAGCACGAATAATTAATATTTTCATTGTTCTGTTCATTGCTCACTACACCCCGATCAACAGCGAATAAAATAGAACGATATTGTGTATGTGTGTGTGTACCACTACCATCATCCACATTATCTGTCTTTGCTGCTTTGGATAAATTGATAAATAGTCAGTTCACTCACCATCTTTAAATGGTGGTTGGTTCGCTCAGTGCGATTGAAAAAGATGTTGTGAAGTATGCAGAAAATAGGTGTTGCAGCAGAAAATATGAAAGGACAATAACAACAACAAAAATGTATGTGAAAATTTAGTTATAATAAAAAAAGGAAAAATAAAAATAAAAGGAAAAATACAAAAATTAATTAATGAACAAAAATTCAGTAACAAAGAAGAGGAACCAATAACAACTAATCAGATAGTGAGTAGTAAATCAATCAACGACAAGTGACAATCAAATCCGTGCCATTGAATAAAAGTTAAACAAATAACATCCACACACACATACACACATACAATGGTGAATAATAATGTGATGGATAATGCGAATAATGCAACAAGTCTGGTCTCATCAACAGTTGTTGTAACATGTTGTTGTACAAAAAATCCATCATCACAACATGAAGATCATCAACATCATCATCGTCACCACCAGCAGCAGCAGCAAGAACAACTATTGGCACACCAACAACAACAACAATATACTAATGAGCCAATACAACGAACAAGATCAAATGGTCATACATTGTTGCTCGAAACGCTCGATGTTGTTCTATCGTGTTTAATAGTAGCACCATGTGTCATAGCATATTGGCGTGGCACATGGGAATTAATTGGTGTACTCATCTTTCCCAAAAATATCCCCCTATCCGCCCTAACATCATTTCTCATCGGTGGCCTTGGTCATCTGCTATTCACATTAACGCAAACATTTTTCAAGGATCACATACATCCGGACAAACGACGTCTCACCTATTATGTGATCTCACGTTGTTATACGGCAATTTTTGGTTTTGTTTGCGTCAACATGTGGCGCGGTTCGTGGATTATATGTGATTGGTTGACCAGTGCCAGTTCGTTAATGATCATTATTATTGTAACAATAGTGGCATTGCTATTCTTAATTGCCACACGAACTGTACGAAATTTGGGTGCTGCCCCATATACGGTAACAATGGATCATAAAAGTGATTATTTTGAAGTGGATACCATGTTCAAGATACCGGTAAGTTTATTATATTCGTTTATTTATTTGCTTACATATTTGTAATTAATCAAATGGTGATTAATTAAATTGGAATGTACGTTTCAAGTGATCTAACATTTTATGTCAGATAATTTAATCTTTTAACCAAAAACTCGACATATTTTCCTTCTGTCAACAAAATATATGTCCACAAAGTCTAGTTTTCTTCTTTCTCTTTTAGATTACTTTCACTTTAGGCATGATTTTGTATTTTACTTGCAAAGATCATAATTACCGAGACACTGTATAACTAAAATATTTAGTATAAATATGTGTCCATAATAAATTCGATCAAATATTGTAATAAATGTGGCCATTTATCCACATTTCGAATCAAACTACAATTTCATAATCAAATTATTGCTATAATAAATTCCACAATGAACATTTCTGCTTAAATAATGTTGGTTCTTTGTTATTCTTCTTCAATGCATTTATAATTTCAAAATTCTTGAGGAACACAAATCGCAGAACTCTCCGCCAAATCGTCAGCAATCATCCGATCGTCAAGTGTTTCATAAACTAATCGTAAAGAGTTTTCAGTCTTTTCACTTTTATTCCTCTGTCTTGACTTGCCGGTTTTCTTGCTCTCTCTTTCTCTCTCACACTCTCACCTTTAAGCTCTACGTCACTTTATTCCTCTCCAATGTGTATAATCAAACAAGGAGATTAATTGGAATTCTGATTAATCAGTTATTCGTTTAATCAACATTTTGTTTAATTAAATATGAAATTATTCGATTAATAATAATCATAATTTTAATTAATCAAAAGTGGAATTACAATCCTAATCACACAATCCTAATATTCATCTAGTATAGCACTATTACGTTATTCTTTTTTCTACATTTTTTTTTTTTTTGATATTCCATAATAAATTTCAATTTTTTATATTTTGTTTTTAAGTTAGAATTAATCCAAATTTTATGATTTTATATTTATTTTTTTCCATATAGGGTTTCCATCAGCCGGGACTTTATGTACTTGACTCATTATTTTCAATTTTTGTAATTGGTTCACTAGTCGTTATAGCATGGCGTGGTCTATGGGGTATCATGGACTTGACAATGTATCCAACTAATCGTACAAAATCATCATGGGGTTCGTTGGTAAGTCTTACAAAGTGCAACTCGGCAAATTAAAGATTCTCATATATGAGTATACCATACATTTAGGTGTATGTAGTTGCAAGTGAAAGTACTGTAATCAAAACTTAATAATTGGCACTTTCGAAATATGCCCGACAGTTTTGTAATGGTTGATTTCAACAATTTTGAATAGTCTTCTTTTAAAAAATAATTTTGTGAAAATCAGAACGACAAAATTTTGTTTCATCAGCTGTGCATCAATCAAAACTTTTCACTGCAGCTCTTTCAATCGTATACAATGCAATATATTCAAATACATTTCCATACATATTTATACATTCATATTTAGGTTAAATTTTTTATTATAAACTTTACTTTTCGCCTCGTTTACCCATCCACAGATAATAGGTTATGTGACCGTTTTTATAACATTCATAATACATCCAATTGTACGCTGGCTATGCGCACAAATCGAGAATACTACAGTGAGATTGATCATATGTGACACATTTTATTTTTTGACATTTTTCGGTGCTGTCAACGCATGGCGCGGAATATGGAATCTATTAGATATTTATCTATATCCAGGTAATTATCTATGAACATATATGTATATTTTTCTGAATATCCTTTTCGATCGATATCGATTTTAACAATTGCTTCAAAATTCAAAATACCTGCACATCAAGAATACAAATTGTACTCGTTGTGACGAAAATGTAGAACTGATCGATTACGACGATAACAATAATACTCCTCATTACACATTTTTGTTTCATCCCAAAAGTATGCAATCTAAAACGAAAAATATAATAAAATGTCTTCTAGTATTGTTGTTGCATTCTATATTTAAATACTCTATGCTATCTATCAACAAAATAAATAATTGTGCAAAACATCAAAATGCACCGGCATTAATATGACTTTTAATGTAAAACTAAAGGATTCCAAACAAAAGTATTTCAAGTCTTTGAAATTGATTCATAGCACTGCTTCTAGCTTTATCCCCTTTCGTTGTATGGAAGTGCATTACTGTGTGGCGTTTTCGGTTTTTGTTTTTTGGCAAATTGTCAAAATAATTTCGATCGAAAGCAAATATGTTTTCCCCTTTATTAAATAACTTTTATATTATATTGCAAAACACAAATTATAGACGATAAAATAATGAGCTATTGGCTAACGCACGTAATACCATTTTTAATATTGGCTGCACTCAAGTGTTCCAATTCGATATTGGTGCGTGGTGTCTTCATCGATGCTGAGGGTAGTGCCGATGAATGTGTTGGCATACCAATTAATTATGTACGTTTGCACTTTCAACGTGAACGTAGCAAAAAAGAGTATTATAATTCTTGCTATCACCACTATCGCTGCCATCACGAGAATAATCAAAATTATAATAATAACAATCATCCTCATCATCATCATCATCAGCACCAGCAGCAGCAGCAGCAGCAACATCATTTAATGAAAAATATGGAAATGGAGGCACAAGCCAGTCTTATTGAGAAATCATCGAAAAAACAAATTAAAATACAACGCGGTATGGATGCCACAGCGTCATTGGTTTGATGATGAACCATGATGTGTTTAAATATTTTGATTATTATTATTATTATTATTTGTTTTAATTGTTTTAATTTTAATGAAGAAAAAAAATACTTAATTTCAATGTAATTCAAAATTAGATAAGCTCTTTAATTAAATAAATAATATTAGGATAATGCAAATAATAATATTTGATGTATTATATAATGTTATATATGTACATACATATATACATACATTCAGACATAAGTTGTTAGTTCTTCATAAGTGAAAAATTGAAAACAAAAAAACATTTATCAGAATCTATTGTAGAGATGTGTAAAAATGTACAAATCGATTGTAGCGTAAAGTGTTCTTCTTCCAAATTTAATATTGTACGATTTATCAATATACTTACATGTAGTTAGGCTAGGCTAATGATCATATTACGATATTATAATCATGGAAATATTTTCTGATTATTTTCAATACTTATTCTGATAGGCAAAGGAATTGCATTCTTTTGCAACTTTTTACATTCATGCCTACGACAATTTAAAGACACTATTTTATGTTGTTATTATTACATAAACAATATACAATATAGTTTCATCTGTTGTTATGGTAATTTTATTACATACATAAGTAGTATTTTATGCAATTTTCATGTATAATATATATATTTTACTGAATGTATATAATTATTTACAAGATACTGTAACTATGCATAAAATAAAATAAACTTAAAGTAAAGTATTCCAAAATTACAATTTGATATTAATATGCAGTAGTTGGTAGTGTTGAGCAATATCGATGTTTAAAGTAGAAATTAATCGATACTCAAAAGAATCGGAGGTATCTGAATTCTGTGTACTCAAATTGATAAGTGCTGTAAATCGATGATGACTCAATTTAATGAGTAGTGTCTAATATTTCTCGCTGTAATATGATCAATAACATTACTGCTGTATGATTTCACTTGATGTAGACGCTTGGAATTGTACTTTAATCATTCCTAGCATATAATGCAATGCTCAGTGTCATTGCTTTTATTAAAATATTCTCAGATATTTGGTATTATTGCCATTGTACTTTTTTTTTTTTTTGCAATATAAAATAAAAAATAAATATGTGGCACTTAAAGCCCCAAAGGACTCATTGGCCGAGCTTCTCTTCCATTACTGTTGTGCGTCTTAAATTTGGACAGTATTAGAAGGGACCTACTTATTTTAGCCGGTTCCGAACGGCAGAACACTTGTGACATCACTTTTTCTGAGCTTTGTCACAGAGTTCTTTAAGAAGCTTTTTCATGGCAAGTTGTTACTGTCGGAAGAATTGCCAATTGCTTGCCGACAGGTGGGTACCATTCGAAAGAAAAATCTTTTCGATATTAAATTTGTTATGCATCAGCCGGGGATTGAACCCACGACCTACAGATCAGAAGGCGAACACACTAACCACTGAGCTACGGCACCACCCAATATTCCTATTAGAATTCTTGCAAAAAGAGTTCCCGATTCTTGAATCAATATCGAAGTGCTCAATACTTTCCATCAATAGTAGTTAGTAATAAAGAAACATAGAAATAATCGTAATAAGTATGCATTTTCGAGTAAAATTTTAATTTGTAAATAAGATAAGTAAGATTAAATTAATATAAAATAAAATAAATATTAAAGTTGTACTCCATACTTATTTGTTTGTAATTTTCATAATGGTGCATGCAGAAAAAAATCAACAATTTTTGAATAAAACTAATTACTTTTATTGTCCCCCCAAAAAGAAAAAAGTATTAAAAAAACAAATAAAAAATTTGCTAATATGCTTTTAGCATGTGAAAAAAATATTAATGGGACTCTCGTAAACGTTATAAAATTATACGCTCATAGATCAACTGTTATATATTTGTATGAAAAAGATTTTACGTGCCTCGCAAAAGTGTACGCGATGATTTCATAGTATACGTAATTGACTAGATAATATTACACGGTTTGAAATGCAACTCTGTTGTACACGCTTTTGTTGCGTAATACGTTAAATCATAGGTAATTTATATTAAGGATAATTACTTTTATTTTTCTCAATTTTTATTTTTTCCAATTCTGCTAATTTTCGACATTTTTATTTTGTTTTTGTTAAAAAGAACATGCTGATTGATTTACGACTGATGATTTTAGACGTTTGGCGCATGGTGCAAAATTATATGGTTTATATGGTTATACGATTGCATGAATCCCACTAATAAGTATACTAATATAGTATACCTTTTATTTTTATAAATCTAATTAGTGAAAGTCTGCTGTCATTTGACATCAGCACAACGACAATGACTATGACTTATGATCATTTCACGAATATAATTTGCTTGCCAAAAATCAAATATGCCAAAAGAGGATAGTTTATTAAAAGCGGCATTCATTAAGACAGTATGCAATAAGTAAATCCTTGGTTTAGGATGTAAGGGTTGAGGATATCTCCATCCCGAAAAAATGTATATTTTATGTGATTGAGTTTCTGAAGCCTTAATTGAGTTAAGAGAATTTTATGGACACAGAAGTAAAGGAAAAACATTTCTTAATGCTTAATTCTTAGTTCATTTCAAAATACATATCCCATTAGCTAGAATATTTTGTAAATCTCATAATATCAGGTTTGGACAAACAAACAAAAAAATGCCAAATGAAAATATTTGTAAACATTTTGTTTTCAATTTACATACATATGATATCTGTATATATATCTTTGAATATTATTAGAAATTTAAATAAAATAACAAAATTTAGCAGAAACCACAAATGAAATATTCTGCATATTGAATGTTGCAACAAGCAAAACAAAGCAGGCATCACAAAATTAACAAATTGAGCGCCACGTGCAGATTGATGTGATAAATACAATCAGTATCGCAGCACACAATGTGTATGCACTGTAGAATTTTTTTCCTTTTGAATGTCTATTAAATAGCAAATGCTCAAGCATAGGTAATAACGGCAACCTAAAATGCCATGCCGCATCATTCAAATCAATGAAGGACAAATGAAATGAATTAAAATGCACACAAAAACGTCAATATACATACATTAGAGTGTCACTTATTTATCGAAAAAAATTTTTGTTCATCATACATTTGCATTTTTCTTTCATATCGCTTCTAAATGTTGCCAAGAAATACATTTCTCGTTCATCAACCCTCGAATTGCCATTATATACAAACACGGAAAATAGAAAAATGAACTATTTGTTGTTGTCAATATTGACAATCAATTTGTAGCAGGGGAAACTTGTATGATTTTTTTAATGATAGAAGTTGTCAACTGTCAACATTAGTCAGCCATTTTTATTGTCTTTTTAAAACTGCCCTCTCCAAATAAGGGGCACTCTAATGAATAATAATATTACAACTATTTACTATAATGCATTGGCTTTTTTTATGTTTTTGTTTTGGGATAAAATTGTCTTTCTGTGAACTTTTAGTTGAAATTTAAATTTTCTACACGAAAGAACTCATAGCCGATTATCGGTTTCAGAAAGGACAATAGTATAATAAAAAAAGTTTCAGCATAATTAATACTTATAAAATATACTATCATTTAATTACATGATTACAATTAGTGGAAGGAAAAAAAGAAATTTATCATTAAATAAAAAATCAAAACATTGTCAGTTTATGTAATCAATGTTAATTGCAAAAAAGTAAAAACAAAATAACAATATCAAAATAAACATTTTTAAACATTAATAATGGGTATTCCAGATATAAGAATGTTGATCTCAGTGGATTTTGAAGTGTTTGGCCATGTACAGGGTAGGCAATTGATAAATTTGAATTTTATATTGTTCTCAAATATAGTTCAAATGCAAAAAGAAGCTGAAAACTTTAAAAAGTACAAGTATTACAATACAGAATGCAAATTAATTAAGAAAATTTGCTTAAATTAGAATAAAACCAAAAACGAAATAAATAACTCAAATAATATACAATAAATAAAAGAAAAAGAAAATCGTATAATGTAAATATCAATGTAAATTAAAAAAAAAAAAGTTCGTATTCATTTGCTATTGATTAAATATAGTCATTCTATATTTAAACAATTTTTTCTTGTAACTACAGAATTTTATTTCATTCTCTTTTCTTTTATATTTTATCTACTAGTGCATACACATAAAATAGAATAGATGAAATGTATGAGTAAAATGGGATTAACACAAATTAATGATAACCTCAACTTTAGTAAATCAATTTTTACCGCTACCAGAAACTATGTGTCGATCTTGAAAAAATTCAATCTGTATGAATCACTTTAAATTTACATTCATATTAATAATATTGCTCTCTGACTATTTTTAAAAATCATAAATCTCCTAACATAAAAGATTTCGAATAATCGTTTTTCTGAATAAATATTTATTTCTATATATTTTTAGGTTGCTACTTTACAAAATACACACGCGATCTCTGCAACAAAGCCGGCATCAAGGGCTGGGTAAAGAATTCAAAACAAGGAACCATTGTGGGAAAAATGCAAGGTCCCAAAGAGGAGGTTGACAAAATGTTAGATATTACAGCGAGCATTCGTAGTAAAAATTAAGTTCCAGCTACAGTTGAGTATTGGCTCTTTGACATATTTGAGATATTTTTGGAAAAATGTAAAAAAAAGGTCGATATCACTATTTTTAAGTTGGAACTTTTTTTTGTATATGAAGTTTCTAAAATAAATAAAGTAGTAATGTATTGAAATTTACTTTTCAAAGGGTTGAATGGCTGTCACATGAAGGATCACCAGGTTGTCAAATAGAACGATGTGAATTGCGAAATGTGCTCACCCTAAATCGATTGGACTACAAGGATTTTGCGATTCGATTTTAATTAATGTTTAAATTTTAGTTCATACATTGTAATGGCAATATTTAGTATACTTCTTTCTGAAGTTCCCTCGTCTTATGACTTTCCTTCCTTCCTACTTCTTCACCTATTTCTTTTATATGTTTATAAATAAAGCCACAACATAAAAAGAAAAACTACGATATGTTAGTATTTTATCAGAATTTTTGCTATTTTATGTCGTTTTGAAACTTTATTCAATTAAGCGTAGAATACATTCATCATTTTACTTAAACTATGTGTTCTTTCCATTCAAATGTGATTCTAACATGACTGGAAACGACCGTTTGCACGCATTCTTTCAAATGACTTTTGGGCGTCATAATTTCTGCAAAGTATAAATATCAATAGTTACACGGATAAACTGTAAAATGCAAAAATTCGTTTGGAGCAATACTTACTTGTAGAATTCGGCGTATGCTGCCTTTTTAGGATCATTCACAAACAGCTTATAGGCAACAGTGGCAATTGCAGTTAAACCAATTGAAACCATCAAATTCTTCTTGATGGTGGCGTTGTGGAGGCCACGCATCAATGGTTTGCTAATAGCGGCGGCAGCAGCTGGTGCATTTGACATTTTATTGCTTTAATTCGATCTCAAAATTCTGGATTATAAAAACAAAATAAATTGGATTGGATTCATATTACGTAATTTCATATGAAAATATTTGGTGTAATGATTCTTTGAATGTGAACTGTATTTGAATGCTTTATTATACTATTTCCTCCATTTCTGTTGATATATTTCGTATGTAAATTGATTTTTATAAACTAATTTTAATAATATTAGTCTCAATCAACCTCCATGTCGTACCTTGCGTTAAAATTTCAATAAAACCAATAGCAGATTTTTTTACATGCAAACGTCAAAGTCAGCAACAAATTATTCGAAATTCGAATTTCGCATAAAGTATACCAAATTCAATTCCATAAATCAAGCAAGCGCTCTATCCACGGTATGTCGATTGTTATCGTATAATTTCGCTATTACATACATAGATACTAATTTATAAATCAAGTTGAAGGGAATTAGAAGGTGGTGCAATGAAAAGAGAAAACAACAATTTTAACTTTCATATGTATTATAAATGCTTTTAGCAAACTTGCTATTTGACAGCAATTGCATCAAAATAAATCGAGCATTAAACCGAGCAAACATTATAAAGAATTTTATTTTTACAAGATACAAATATTGTACCCAATTCTATTTGAATCA
The DNA here is from genome assembly GCA_963854835.1 of Megamerina dolium. Classification (NCBI taxonomy): domain Eukaryota; kingdom Metazoa; phylum Arthropoda; class Insecta; order Diptera; family Megamerinidae; genus Megamerina; species Megamerina dolium. The sequence goes on along the minus strand of OY978529.1, from coordinate 69,314,890 downwards.
ACCCTGTCCGATCACTGGATTCTATCATAATAATTGCAACACCTATTTTGTACAACTACATACAGCAACAATTTATTTAATCAACTCAAATTACAATAATTTTTTAATCCATTTGCAACTTTTGCCTCTGATACTGAGTCAATGTTTGCGCGATCACTTTCGGAATTCAATTGAATAATCGTAGTCTAGATCCTTCTCTTTCTTTCTCGTTGGCTTGTTCTGGTTATCGCCTATTTCTGTTCGTTGACATTCGTTTCGATGATACCATTATTCGTGCCATTCACAATTAGTGATGAATAGCCAACCATCGATACTCGCTACATTATATTGCAGCCACAATAACACCTGTTGCTTTTTTATATGTTGCAAATCATTTCTACAAGAATTTTACTAGTACAAATTTGCAGCAATTTTTTTCTCTCGTATTTTCTACCCTCTCGTTGCAAATTTGTTGATTAAGTGAACACTTTACCAGTAAAAACCAGTAATAGTTGTTAACAATTTGTAATAATTTGCAATTCGTAAACAAAGCTGGGGATACTGTGATATCACCATATGGTTACGTGCAATGCTAAAATTAATAGCTTAATAAGCAAACACTGTGTTTTATTCTACTCTCGTATTTAGTTAGCACCTGGTTAGAAGTTGCTAGTTTGAAAAATGGCAAAGATATAATGTTAATGTTTTAATTCGCATCTATAAATTTACAACAATAAAATCAACCGATCACTTTCTGTCTGTAATCATAATCACGCATGAATTCTATGTGTACATATTTATATGTTAAAAAAGATGAACAGATAAATTTGTGCTTTCGTTGAACGTGTATAAGAACCGTCAAATACATGTTCCAGTACTGTCAAAATCGTATGTGGTTCTCTTTCTGTTTTTTTTCTTTATTACTAAAAGAGTCCATAATTACTATTTGGGATTGCGTTACCAAATTAATTAGACCCTTGAAATGATTGTGTTAAATAAATGAATATAAAATTTATCATCGAATGTTTTTGGGAAGCACTTTTATAGCAACTCTGTGTTCTATTTGGTCACGTAATTTGTTATGCTAAACACAGCTAAAATTGGGAAACTTCCTAGTATTTAAGGGAATGCTCCAATAAGTGGAAGACTTACATAAATCCTCTCTGGAAATAGTATATAAAAAATGGCCTACAACATTGGAACTACGAAAAAGGTTACACCAGTTATCATAGTCATACTCATTATATTTGAATATCATACTATTGCATTCATACATGCGCTTTTTCTACGGTCGTACATATACATTTCGTTCAAGTCGTGAAGTGGAAGTTAAATGCAAATGGCGGTTGTTATTGTTCGTGGTCGAAAATTTCTACAACACGAAAATTTTTTACAAATTTCACATAAAAAACATAAATTGAATGCAATAATTTTACGAAAATAATAGAAATTAATAATTATATTTAATGTACGTGTATAAATGGACGGTGAGTAAGTGTGCATAAAATGAATATCTTTTCGAGAAAACTGAAGTTGGTTCACTCGTTTGTGGTAGAGTAAAAGTGTTGAAGGCGAAGAAGAAGAAGAAAAAGAAAAATTTCATCAGTGGCACGAGAAAAGTGCAGAAAACTTTTGGTTATTTTCGCATAAACAGGCAACGGTGTTGTCTTTGAAAAGTACGTAATAATAGCGGGAGTAATGTGGATTACAAAGCATTCGTTTTTATATATAACCAAGCAATAAAAATGGATCAAAATTGTGTCGAAAAGTGCGAAATTATGTAGAAAAAAAGTGACTTCAAGTGACACACACACACACATATACATAAACATTCATATATAGACGCACACGGACGGAGAGAAAAGTCAATCGTTTGTCGTCGGAGCCCCGTGTGAAACTCTCCTCCTCGTCGTCGTTGCGCTATATAATTCGGCGCCGTTGAAATGATCCGTGCGCGAAGAAAAGTTGAAACAATAAAAATTTCATGAATTTAGCGATAAATTATTGTACAAGACGTGGAAGAAGTACTGCAAAAGAATTACCATATAAATGTCGCAAGGGTGATTACTTGGCAAACAATTTGTTCGAACAAATTGTAGACAAGAAGTCTCAAAAGTAATAACGACGACAGCGAGACAGGTCAGCAAAAAATTAACTTTGCAGAGTGGTAGGTGCGTGCGTGCTGCGGAACGTGTGTGATGCGTTCGACATGTTTGTGTGGTGCAGATTGGTAACGTGATAATCTCGCTGAGATTCACTGTGAAGCATGATCATTGTTCTGTGTTACGCAGGCAAGGCCGAAAATTCTCTATTTGTGAAAATAATATAATAAAAACGTTTTTTTTTTTGTTTTTCAATTATAAATAAGTAGAAAGAAGAAAACAAAACCAAGAATACGAATGAACAGTGCTGCCATACTCAACCAAAAATGTAGAAGAAAAATGCAAGATAAAAAATTATAATTAAATAACAAAGATGCTGCAAGCCAATGCGTAGAATAAAATTTTGCTGTATGCTTCACAATATGCAACAAAAAGCCCAGAATGTGTGTTTTAATTTCCATTTCATTTATTTTCTACACTTGATTCTGTATTTGATAAATAAACACACACACATACAAAAAAAAAATTAATCCAAAATATAAAAAATTGACTATAAATACGTGATATTTATAGGAAAGTTACGAATGTACTCTTATTATCATCATTATTATTATTTTTATACAAGACATCACCACTAATTTATAAATAAATGTTAAATTCATTAATTAAACCTCCGTCGAGTGTGATTGTCGTGTGATGATATGCAACTTAAACAGGTGAGTAACATTTTTTTTTATTATTCTTTCCTTTCCATATATTTTTTAAACATAATTAGATTTGTGTTCACATCGGATGTTGTGGCAAATACTGTAGTTACTTTGTAGTCTTTTAAAAGTGACTACTTTCAAGAGAATCTTATGCAACCGCTTGACAGCGGTAACATTTTATAAATAATTGGATTAGAGGATTTGAGAAAGTTTTTTCTTACAGTTATACTTCTGAGTCTTAAGCCTGTGAGCGTTGTACCGGCAGAATTCTAAATTTCTTATCGATCATAATTCGTTAATAATTTCGTCACCTTTTCTGATTTATTTCAGGACCAATATTCATTACATCTTAAAACATTTATTATATTAACTAAGCTTTTTCCGAACCATTTGCATCCCAAATCGATAAAAACATTCTTTCAAAATAAAGTGTTGAATTCGACATGTCTGCAGATCCAACAGGCACACACAATAATCATTGCTAAATGTTGACTTGACAACACGTAGTGATTTAATTAATAATCATCTCGGCTAGTGTATGGCAGGCTTTTACTATGTATGATTTTTTCTAAGCGCGCTTTCAGCGTATAATAGGCGATGGCTATGACAACACTGTATTGTTTTAACAACATCCTCTTTACGCCCAATTTCACTCGTTACTTAATCGTAATTTTCTCTTTATTGTTGTCATGTTCGTTATAATTCGACGAAAACGAGTAACGAGCAAAAACAATTCTTTTTCTCCCTCACACACACACCCAGCAATTACACAAACATGATTTTGTTGAAAGAACTTCACATCAGCCAAAATGGCGGCGGTATCGATAACAGTGAAAAAATGCTCTTCCAATATTCCAACATTCCAATTTGATTATGGGAAATTTAATTTAATTGCATATAAGTAAATCAAATATTATTTTGATCTAATTTTATGTTGTATAATTTTGGTTGTTCAAATATTACAATTAATTTTATGTTGTTTGTAGCAGTGTTGATGATAACTTTAGTTACAATTTCTTATTTATTAATTTCTCTTTTGTCAAAGTGTCAACTAGTTGTCCTACTCCAATATATACCACCTATATTTGATTATTGGAATATGCGTAGTGGAACAATTTTTTTTATATTGGAAGTCAGAATAGAAAAGCAAAAACAAAAGAAAAACAGAAATGTCAAAATATTGTATTTTCATTTCTCTTTTGTCTCGTTAAAGTTAGCCAGCCACCGTACCTCGCACCCATCCCTCAATATCAACATGTTTGTTTCTTTTTTACAAACTGCTGCCTTAATGATAATAATTGATCACTTAATATTATTTTACAATCGTTATAGAAGAAATGTGTTGATGGGCCCAGCAACACTAATGATAGAAACTTCAACTAGCGACTAAAACAGGGTCGTTATGTTGAAAAAAATGAAAAAAATCGCTGATATTGAAAAAGTGAAAGACCTTTCGATGTTTTTAATTTTGCTAATTTTAATTAAATTTTCTATTTATTCAAAGCGATCAGATTATTTATATTATCAGAGTGAGCATTTTTAAAATGTGGTTAAATTATTTCTACTTTCCTAGTTTTACGTCACACATCAAATGCATTTAGAAAGCCCATTAAAGAGACTTACATTGTAGAAAAATTGTGCATTGTGGTCAGTATTTTTATGATTAACAGAAACAAATTGCTAACATTCTTTGTCTTCATATTATTAAAAATGCTAAGATCCTGAGTGCTACCAATGTTATTTGGATTCGGAGCAAGAAGTCACTATTTGGCAATAACAAAAGTGATGCATAATAACGATATGAAGTAAAACAAGCCTTCAAAAAGTGTGGGTGATCAGTGGGTTAGTGTGATGACCTTCTGATCTGCAGGCAGTGGTTTTAATCCCCGACTGAAGCTAAAAAAAGCTTTTTGTAGATGTTCCAATTAATTAGCCAAAGCTTCAACCCTCCAAGAAGGAGTCTACGATGTTGCCATATTATTTTGGTTTTTTGGCAGGTAGAATATATAGTTGCGATTTATTCGACACGATAAATATATAGCGTTAAGTATAGTTACTCAGTGCTGTAAATTACTTTTAATATTTCTACTTTACAGGAATGTTACTTTAAGTGCCATTTTCACAGTACCAAGTTAACTCGTAGTTTTCAGTAGCAAAAGTTATAATTAACTCTATCCTATGAGTAAATTTGCTACTGTGAAAATGGCCCTAAACATAAAAAATGTTATAATTACTCAAAGAAGTCGAGGAAAAATCATCAAAATGATTCCACATTTTTAAAATAATTTTATGAATTAAATAATTAGAAATTGAGCTCTTTGAAATTTGTATTGTATATAAAATAAAAAAAATTTTCAGCTATGTTGTGAAAAACAAGCATCTTTGATCTATTTAAAGCTCATTCCTAAAATTCTAATCATGACCCAAACTTTAAGTCAGGAATCAATAAAAAAAACTCCATTGATATTCATTTGTATCGTTGTAATCGTACAATGTGCTGAAGGCTTTTGCAGGAACGGATTGGGGTAAGGATTAGGAAATGCTCCTTGTGACATAGAAAGCGATTGGGAGATCGGTTTGGAACTACTACCATCAATAATTCACAGCGTGAATGTGGAATCCGTATTCTGTTGTTGTTGTAACAACAAGATTAATTTCCTGTATTAATTATAGTGGATATATACAAAACAAACATGTTGGCCAGAGTAGCCAATATGGCATTTCTAACGAAACAGCTGATTTTCATTATGTTTTGAAAATACAATGCGTGTCCCTTTTTTTCAAACCAGCTAGAAAACTTAAAGGGGCTGTCACGGAAACCAAGTTGGATTTGCTTGTTGTCGGAATTGCAAACCAATCGTGATCATTTCGTGTCATAAAATTGTATTGGTAAATGTATTTTTGAATGTAAACAAAACCCATGTTAAAATCAGCTGTTTTGCGTATTTTGTCCTTTAGCTTATAAATAAATAAGCGTAAATGTGCAATTTTTCATTTGTTTCGAGCTTTATTTCGGAATCTACAACTGGTTTATGCTGCTTGGTAGAGCCCTTGCAATGGCAATTTGGGTAGCATTTTTATATTTCCCCATTGTTATAAAGCAATTATAATTAATTAATTATAAATATAATAAGAATGTACTGAAATAGCAAAAAAACATCAAGCTGCAAGAAAAAAAAAAACGCAAATGAAATCTGTCAACTGTCAGTTAAAACTACAGGGTGATTTTTTGGCAACACTGTGTTGTTGCGCCAGTGTTGTTGATGACAGTGAATTATCGATTTATTCGTGAGATTTGGAGAGAGTATGCCAAAATTGGATCCAGCGTATCAACCACTTGAGGATTGAGACATGAAATCATCTTTAAACATTGAATCATATAGATCGTTCTATCGACTAAAATAAAGATTTCATACATTTCTCTAAATTTTATGTGTTTTTTTAAAATCAAATTCGAAGGCTCTTAAGAAATCCTCTGTACATCAAAAAGTGATTATAAATCAACTATTGATAAATAAATGGTTGGCAACAACTAAGTACAAAATCAGTACTGCATTTATTTATTGACATAATCTAACGATCAAACAGGGTTGATTCAGATAAGAATCAAACGTTTACATAAAATAAAAACGTAACAAAATTGCTTAAACCTCTCATCAAAAATTCTTCAATTTTGTGTTGCGACTTTTTTTTGTTTATTATTTTTATGAATATTAAATGTTTGCTTTTCCCCCCTTCGTATATTAATGAATAAAATATATTTTGTTTTCTCGCTTATTATTATAGCAGATTGAACCAAGTGTACGGATAGCATTTCAAATTCCGAAGGATGCGGCGGATAGATTACGCCAATTGGCAGCCGAGGGCAATACGGCGTTACGTGCCCTCGGAATCTTATCCGTAGAATTAGAAGGCGACTCTGTGATATCCTTGAAATTAGAAGGACAAGATGTTGACATTAAAAAACCAGGTGTGTATTATAGGGTGGTTAAAAAAAAAACATCGAAAATTGTGTTGTATGAAATTAATTGAATCATGTTGATAATTTCATTTTTAATAATAGATAATGGAAACGTATTGGGAATTGAGGCGGCGTCGACGGCGACGTCTCCAATGGTGTTGGGTATGGGCCATACGAATGCCAATGAGATATCACGAATTGTGAACAATATTGGAAATGGTGGTGCTGGTGGTGGTAATGGTAATCATACCATGTCGGGTTCTGTGATGAATATTGGAGGCAGTGGAGGAGTAGGAGGAGCTCTGCCAACTGGTTTACTTTTGCAGCAGCAGCAGCAGCAGCAACACCAACAACACCAGCAGCAGCAGCAGCAGCATCACCAACACCACCACCACCACCATCAGCAACTACATCCGCATCAGCAGCGTATTCCAGTAGCGCCAAATGTCGTCCTTGGTGCTGGGGGTGAAATAATAACGCCACAACAACAACAGATGTTGCAACAAAGACGCAACATACTGCTGGGTGGACCGAGTACAAGTAGTGCAGCGCGTGAATTACTGCAAAAGCAACAACAGCAAAGTGTCTTTACTCCGCCCGTTTTTAAATCGCCAAATACAGTTTGCCCCATGGATGGCAAATTACCGGTGCCACCATTGCCACTAAATACGGCCGCCAGTAGTGGCGCTACTGTGCGTGAATTCCCATTCGAGAGTATGAGACAGGCACGTGTGCTGCAGGGACGCGATAGTGCACTCAATACGGGTAGTGGTATAACAATGCCGACGACGGGTGGTGCAACAGCAACGATATTGCATGCACCGCAGACGCAACAGCATCAGTTGATTGCTGGTGCTGGTGGTGGTGGTGGTGGTGGTAGTGGTAGTGGGGGTGTTGGTCTTGGTCCACCGCCAAATGTCGCACTGAAAGTGATTAAAAATCCACAGAGTGGTGAAATTATTTCGACAACCATTGGCTCAGTTGCGTCCAATAAATCTCAATTCCTACAGCCTCCGCCACCTCCTTACCCTGGGGTCGGTGGCGGTGGTGCTGGTGTTGGTGTCGTCTCGAATTCAGCCGCTGTTGCAATCAATTCTCCCGCCTCCTCGTCTCAAATTGGTAAACCAGTGCAAAATTACTTACAACAAAATGCAGTGGCAACAGCTGGCGTCTCAGCGGCATCTCCCATACATGCTGCGGGATCGCCTGCAGCAGCACCAACAAATAATATAGCAATATCATCACCGTTGTTGGTGAATCTTTTGCAAAATGATGGCAATTCATCTGTTAACCAAATAAAGTCTATGACATCGCCGCAGCAGCAGCACCAACATCAATTAATTCAACAGCAGCAGCAGCAGCAACATCAACAACAGTCACAGATGACAAATATGAGTCCAAATCCGCACGTTGTGCAGCAGCAGCAGCAGCAGCAACCAATGCGTTTACCATCGAAACCAGGTGGTGAATTCATATTGCCACAACAGCAACAGCAGCAGCAACAACAACAAATACAACAGTCAGCCACAGCAGCAGACAATGCACTGAACTCTAATTCAGCAATTGGTGTGCCTTCTCCAACTACAAGCGTAACATTACGCAATATTCAGCAGCATCAGCAACAGCAGCAGCAACAACTAATGCTTAATCCAAGCAATGCCAGCATGTATGTGCAGCAGCAGCATCAGCAGAGGTTCCAGCAACAGCAGATTACACCTCAGCAAGCGAATTTATTGCGCCAGCAACAATTGCAGCGACAGCAGCAATTACAGGCGGCTACCGCTGCTGCTGCTGCCGCTGCTGCTGCGGCGGCTGGGAACAATATGCCGCAGCAGCAACGTTTCATACAACAGCAACAGCAGCAGCAACAATTTCAACAGCAAATGCTGCAACAACAAAATGTTGGTCCCATGTTGCAGCAGCAGCAGCAGCAGCAAATGCGGCAAATACGACCTGGCTTGCCGATGCAACAGCAACAGCAGCAGCAACCACAGCAGCAGCAACAACAACAAGCCCAGCAATTTATGGCAAGTGGCGGCATGTCGCCAGCATCACATTCTCCCGCCTCCAGTCATCATTCAATGCACAGTCCACTGATGGCAGCCCATCAACAAGCGCTGCTATCGCCATCACCAACACCTGTGCAGTCACCGCATCCGCATATAACGCAGCAGCAATTACAGTTGCAGCAGCAGCAACAACAGCAGTTGCAGATGCAGCAGCAGCAACAGTCATTATTGCCACCACCGGCTGCTTCGCCGTCGCATTCTCACAATAATTTGCAATCACCTCATGTACCTTCCTCACCAATGATTGCCGCTGCTGGCAGTGGTGCGGCCATCACACCAACTCTGCCTCCACCACCTGACTACAGTCAAGCGGCGGCGGCGGCTGCATCATCAGCAGCAACAGCTGCAGCACGTTGGCCGGCATTGAATAAGCCCATGGATTCAGCAACCAAAAGCAGTTTTCAAGAGTTTACACGATATCAGATGCAGTACAATTTACAACAACAACAAATTAGCAATAGTCAGCAGCAGCAGCAGCAACAACATCAGCATCAACATCAACAGCAGCAGCAGCAGCCGCAGCAGCAACATCCACAACATTCACAACAGCAACATCCCCAACAACAGCAACAACATGCCCAACAACATCCGCAACAACATGCCCAGCAACAGCAACAAATGTTAAATGAAATCGCTACAGCTGGTGGTGGCGGTGCGGTGAATGCTTCTGGTGCTGCATGCGCAAGCACAAACGCAAGAGCAATCAATTCGCTCGATAATATGAACAACATGGGCGTCTTGCCAGATCCATTAATCAGTCTCTCCGATCTAGATGCATTGACCACAAACGATTTGGACGCTTTGTTGCCAACACTGAACTGTGATCTTGACTCCACGCTTAGTTTGGAGGATAAAAATGAGCTAGAGTCACTCTTGCAAGACGCTAAAGATCTCGATTTGGATCTGATTGAGGAAAATTTATCAGCGGTTGGTGTTGACGTGGATGCAACTGCAGCATCATTATTGGGTGCCGGCAGCAGCACTGCTGCAGCCGCCGCCGCTGATACATTGATGCCACCAAATGTTAGTCTAAATGTGAATGCAATGCAAATGCCAATGCAACAATCGCCACATGTTGCACAACATCAGCAACAAATTTTCCCGCAGCAGCAACAGCAACAGATGCCGGGTGCAGCGGTTAGTTTGCAGCAACAACAACAACAACAACAACAACAACATGCATATAGCGCAGCAACAGCAATTGATGATGCAAAATCAGCAGCAGCAGCAACAGCAAATGTTGATGCATCGCCAACAGCAACAACAGCAACAGTTGTTGCAGCAACATCACCAACAACATCCCATTGCTAATGCTAATGTGCCTCAACAACAACAATTCAAGTTGAATTCTTTATCTTCAACACAATTCGGACAGCATGCCCAACAGCAGCAGCGTCAACAGCTACAGCAACAACAACAGCAACGCCAACAACAGCAACAACAAATGCAAATGCAACACACAAATATGGCTGCACACAACAACAACAACAACCACAGCAGTAGTAACAGCAGCAGCAACAATTGCAGTAACAGCAATCTGATGCGTTCCACATCATCCACATCAGCCAATTCACAAACAACACAGAAGCAATTTTTAATAAATCCACTGACTGGGGAACTGGAGCCAATACCAAGTGACGATAGCGAAACAGAAGCTGAACAAGAGACACAGCAGCTACTCAGCAGTGTAGCAGCTGCGTCCACGACCACATCATCATATGTTAATTTCAGCGCAAGCGAACATCTGCCCAATATGCTCTTCTCTGAGGAGGATTCCAATTCATGCAGCACTGCTGTATCAAAAATATCAACGGTGGAACAAATGAACGCTGCTGCTGCCGCTGCTGTAGGCTTGGGTGGAGCAGGCAGCGATACAGATAGATCGCGTGATTCACTAGTTTCGAATAAGTCGTCTGGTGGTCGTAGCCGTAAGACGGGCACCAACAAAGCGAATCGTATGTGCAATAAAATGTTGACGACAACGGCGGTGACTGGTGGTGGACCAACAGCTGGTGATCGTATGGGTTCAGATTCGCCTCGTTCCACAAATAGTTCACCCTCAGCGGTTTTGATTGGCGCCACGGTGATGACGCCGAATTCAATCGGTGCTAGTGGCAATGGCAGTGCTAGTAAGAAGGCGAAACCAAATTTGCTGCGCGAGAAATTGCAACAGGGGGTGCGTGAGAAAAAGAAAGAGAATGCGGCAAAGCCAAAGCGAGAACGAGCCAAAGCGGGCAGTAAATCGGGCGGCAAAGCTAAAGGTGCTGCTACGACAGCGACGGCTGCAGTGGGTGGTGCAGCGTCGGCGACATCCGGCATTGTTGCGCTAAATGCTGCTGCCACAGCCACCATTTCAGAGACGACGGCGTCACAGGAGAAAATCAAACTACGTTTGAAATTAGAGAAATCGGAGCCGGTTTCGCCTGCCTACAAGGTGGACGTCTCGTTTATGCAATCAACATCACGTACCACAGATGTTTCAGCAACAGCGGCTACAAGTGATGCACATCTAACCGCTGCTCTGATCACTCAAAATAATAACAGTCAGCTGTCGACGGCTCATTTGGATGCTCAACTCTCGGGTACCACTGTTACAAGGCATCAACCACAAGTGAATGTATTGCAACAAGTGCATCCTAAGCAACAACAACAGCAGCAGCAACATCACAAATTTCAACAGCAAATGCAATCGCAACAACACCAGGCACAGCAACAGCAGCAGCCATTTAATAATTTTACACAACCTCAAGCGACTGCAGCCGGTACAGCGCAAGCAAGTGATGAGCCACGTGTGCCACCGTTACACATCAGTTTGCGTGGTGGCAAAAGTTCAATTGTGATTAAGAATAGCCGCAAGGATCGTAAAAAGTCCCAGAGCATCACTGAAAGTGGCTCGGCTACAACCGAGAACGATCATGACAGTGGCACCAATCAACCAAAGGTTAGTAAAACCATGAAGCGCAGCTTTTCCACCAGTCTAATGAGCGATGATACATCGTCGGAGAGTGGTGCCGCAGGGAATGATATGAAACAAGCGCGCCTGCAGTCGCAATACAATGGCGGTATGTCGACAACAAGTTCCCACACCTCAGTGCCAACATCGGCTGCAGCTTTGGTGGCTGGAAAAAATGGTCTAACCATTAGTGCGCTATCTGCCACTTCGTCTGCCTTAATTGATGCCAAGACTGCGGCTGCAGCTAGCGAAAGTAAGCAAGCTGGCGCGGCAGCAATAACGTCAACGTCGACTACGTCATCTGCAACAATTGGTTCAACTAACATTGGCACAATGTCGCTGCAACAGCAGGCGCAACTCTCGAAAATTGTTACCACACTGCCCAGCAGCATCACACTGAGCACCATCATTGGCAATAATGGTAATGGCGGCGGCCTCAATAACAACAACAACAACAACAATAGCAATAGCAACAGTAGTAGCAGCAGCAGCAACAGCAGCAGCAGTTATGCACAACGTGTGGTCAGCAATTTGAATATAAAGAACGCTCTAAAGGCCACATCAACAACAATCACACCGGTGGTGGGTGGGGGCAAGCCGTTGACAAAAAACCATAAGCCTCCGTCGTATTTGACGGCGGTACAACAATTGCAAATACAGAAACAACAGCAACAGCACCAGCAGCAGCAGCAACAGCAAGTGATGGCGGCAGCCGTGACAATGTTACCCAGCGCAACGACGTTGAAACGCGTGGAAATTAGTAAAATTGAGCGTAACGATATCTTGAGTGGCAAGCTGGGAGAGAAAGTTGTTGCTGCAACTGCTACAGCGGTCAAGCAAAGTGATGCAGCTGTGCAGCTGACGGCAACAATCACTGCAACAACGCCAACGGCGGGGGCACAAACAGCGCCAGCAAGGGACAACAATTGTGATAAGAAGAATGGAGTGGCAGAGAGTACTGTTGGCAGCGGCGATGCTGTGGCTATACGCACGCCAGTCACAACTGCTGTAGCTCCATCGGAAGGTGGTGGTGGTGGATTGAATGCCAATGCCAAGAGTCGTTGTAGCACGCCTGTGGCCGCGGCAGCAGCAACAATGATCACAACGTCGACGACTGCATCGGCAGCAACGGCAACTGTTCCAGCTTCATCAGCAATAATTGTTGCTTTGCGGAATTCACCGGCGAGCAATGGTGGCGGTACACCAGGTCATGGCAATAATGGTGGTGGCGAGGACAGTGGCATTGAGTCGATGGATGCCCTCTCCGAAAAGAGTCCACATCAACAATCATCGTGTAGTCCTGCGCAACAACAATCGGTGGAGAAATCGCATACGCCCACGACACCAATACCGGCGGTCTGCGATTCGTTGAAAGCATCGCCACCACCACCACCAACAGCAGCGGCACCAAGAACTGCGGAAAATGCTAAACAGCAGCCAATTAGTGAGGGTGATAAGAAGGCCCAACAACAACAGCAGCAACAGAATGCAGCTGCGGCGGCAGCAGCAACGGCAGCCGCCGCCGCTTTAATAGCTGATGACGAAATTGAAAAGGCTCTTGCTAAAATGGATGGATTTCATGAGGATATCGATGATGATGATATGTCCGAATTGGCATCTTCAGCGGTTGATATTAGCAAGCTTGGGCCCAAGCTGAATGGTGAGCACGCAGCATTGCTGGTCGATGAGCTGAGCAACGACGACGATCTCATAAAGAATTTAACCGAAATTGTGGAGGCTGAAGCAAAAATGGAATGGTCCAAAATGACAACGACCAGCGACGATATATTGTCCGTGGCAAAGGCTGAAATTGTCAAAACCCAAGACAAGAAATCTATTACAGAAGCCAAAGACAGAGCGAAATATCTTCACCATTCCCATCTGCACCATCATCCACATCAGCAGCGTGTTCATCACTTGGACAAGAGATTGCCGATTGTTGTGCTGGAGAATGTGAAAAATGTCTGCATGAAAAGTGTGATGACACATAGTAATCACGTGATAGATTCAGACAAGACGGCATCACACAAAGAGGCTACACCTTTGCACGAAAATCTTGCTAAATCGGATAAATCAACTGCAACACCGACATATGACAGTGATGTGAAGGATAGCCAACAGAAACAGCAAATGCAACCGATTACCATTGAGATACCAGCACAACATACGGATGCAGAAACATCTCGGATACGTACGCGTGCTAGTAGTCGATTAGAGAGTCCCATGGACACGTCGGCTGCTGCTCGATCAAGTCCAGCTTTAAGTAGCGATACAGCTTCTGCAGCAGTCGCTTCAGCTGCAACGGCTGGAGCCAATAGTGCACCCATCAATAAGCACAGTATTATAACACGTGCTGCTGTTGGTGGCCAAGAACGCCACAATGTTCCAAATGCAAAATTCAATGCTGCGGTTGCGTCGGTGGCTGGCAGTACGACCACAACGACCACACCAGCAACCTCGTCAGTGGTGGGTGCTGCAAATGTTGTCGTATCTGTTGCCAATACTGGTGGCGCCAATCATAAACGCAAGCGTTTAGAATCCGATAGTAGTAATAGCAATGACACCGACTCTAAGCGGGTCCGTAGCACCAGTAATACTGGCACAGACTCCACTCTTGCTGCGCGGAAGAATGTAACCGAGAATGCATCAAATATTGCTGCACCAATAACATTGATCACATCAGCATCATCAGCGGCGACGACGATAGCGATGACGTCGACGACGACGACAGCGACAACGACGACGACTGTGCCGCCAAATGAAGCGACAACTTCATTTGTGAAAACAATTGAAGAATCGTCCGATTCAGATGAGCCCCTCATTGAAATTGCTGGCAAAGTGCGCAATTCTAAAGTGCAACCAAATTTATCAGCCGTTAATGAGACAATCAGGTGTGCCACAATAAAAGCGGTACTGACTATCACATCGGATACAGCAAGCAGTACTACTACGAGGGTATCAAGTGCTACTAGTGGTAGTGGTGTAGAAAAGCATTCAACTCGACCCAGTCGTACTCAGCAGAATCAGCAGCAACAGCATCATCTATATTACAGTAAGTTTATGACATTGTTGAATTTTATTTCATTTCTCGTAGGTGAAAATTCAGGTCACAGCAGTTCATAAGTTTGTGTTTGATTTTGAGGTTAAAATGTAAGTTTGTCAAGCTCGCCCCTTGAGGTTTGGAGATAGGAGGTAGGTATGTCCGAGAGAATTGTAGGGGTTCGAGAATTGTTTGTCGAATTTCAGGTGTTTTGGTAATAATTTTGTATGGGCACCCATACAAACGTGAGATAAATCTATTAGGAGTTACATTTCGCGTGGATGGTTAGTGCGTTGGCCTTCCGATTTGTAGGTCGTGGGCTCAATCCCCGGCTGTAGCATAACAAAATTTGATATCGTTCGAAAGTTTTGTCTTTCGAATGGTATCCACCTGCCGGCAAGAATTGGCAATTTTTCCGGCAGTAACAATTTGCCAAGAATGCTTCTTAAAAGAACGCTGTGACAAAACTAAATTAAAGTGATGTCACAAGGGTGACATCACTTTAATTACACTCCATTCCTGGAGTGTAATTTGTCGATTTACAGCCCACTTATTGGCTACAGATAGAGGATAATTATGTTTAGAAAAAATTTTGAAGAGGATTCAACGTATTCAACGATTCTGCATATTTTAATGCATCTATAAATTTTCAGCATTCTTTTGAGGTTAGGGGCAAAATGGCAGCTGAGCGAGAAAATCAACCCTGGTTTTAAATTTATAAAAAAAAAAAAAAAATTTATAGATTTCTTATTAATTTCGAATTTTAAAAATATTTTTTTAGAAACAACCACGGCCACAGCATCAAATTCATCAAATGGGCATAGTAGTAGTTCTACCGCTACGCCCATTGCAACATCTACAAATTCAACATCAACATCATCATCATCAGCAGCAGCAGCAGCAGCAGCTGTAGCAACATTGATTGCAAGTAGTGTAAATTCATCGGTGGCAACTACAACCGCCAGCAGCACCACCACGACATTAGTAACAGCGCCACCAACAGTAACGACAGTTTCAGCGACGCCGGCAACGACAAATCTCATAAAGGGTGTTAAAAATCCACAGACCAACTGTAATACTTCAGTTGGGAACACCACCAATATATCAACTGCGGTTGCAGTGACTGTCACAACAACAACAACAACAAAAAGTGCAACACCAAGTACCGTTAACAGTATTTCCAGTAGCGCGAATAGTATTTCGACTTCAGCAAATGCAACGGCGACTGCAACTACAACCGTCGTCACGACGGCATTGAGGACAGCAGTGATCGCAACAGCAACAGCAACAGCAACAACAACAGCAACTACTACGACAACGTCCACCTCAGTGCATGCAACACGCGGTGCTGCACATGCCACAAATGCATCGGCAACTTGTGCGGGGAACGCAACAAATAACATCAGCAACACCAATAATAGCAATGTCAACAACAACAACAACAGCAGCAATGTGAACAACAACGCCAGCAGCATGAACAGCAGCAGTGGTAGTCCAAATGATGAAAAAATCGGTACAAGACGTAGCGTACGTGCCAGCGCAGCTGCAAATAAAATAATCTATAGTCGCAGTAATGCGGCGGCGGCAGCAGCTGCGGCGGCATCGCTTCATAGTGCTGAATCGACGAAAGGTTTACATGCCAAAAGTGGCAGTGCTGCTGGTGGTGGCGGTGGTGGTGGTGTTCATAGCGGTGCCACTGGTGGTGGTAGTTTGGGCGGAACAAATGAAAGTGTTGCTGAAGCTCGTCGCAAAACCAGAAGTGCAGGTAAATCGATTGGATTATCAACAAATTGAGTATATATTTGAAATGAATAAATTTCTTTTGTTCAAGTTATTGGTGAGGCTCAATTGATTGAAGGACGCCGAAGAAGAGGTTCGCGTGACTTTAAGTGACCAATGTCTTGCGCCTCGGCCACCGATGGTATGAATGATGTAGATGACGACGACGATGACATGGACGTCGATGATGTTGAAAGTGTTGAAGATGGATTGTTAATGGGTGAACAACAACAACAACAACAACAACAACAATCCGTTGGTGAAAATCGTTCTGTATTGGCCGAGACGCAGGATAAATTACAACAATTAGCCACAAAAAGAGCAACAGCAGCAATATTTCATCATAACATTACCATTGCCAGTGATGATGATGAAGATGGTTATGGCAATGATGTTGATGATGATGATGATGATGATGTAAGCATTTATAATGATTCTATTGAAAATCATAGTGGCAATGATGATAACGATGATGATGATGCTGCTGGAGATCACCATACCAGAACTACATCCATCATAAAAGGTTATCAGACAATTACCAACACTGTCGCTGATATTGATGATGTTGTTAGCCATAGTGACAGTGATGAAGCTACCATTGAACAAGATCACCTCTTGGAGTATCATACAGAAGCTGCTGCGGAGACAGTGAGTTTGCTGTTACCGGAAATGCCGTCCACAGCAGCATTGGATTGTACAAATTTTGCTGATTTTGATGAATTCAATTTGTGTTTGAATAATATACTCAGTGATGTTGATGATGATGATGTTAATAATGATGCTGATGGTAGGCTATCGCCACATAGTCATCATCACCATCAGCAGCAGCAGCAAGAGCAGCATTTGATTAGTTTGAAATCGAATAGCACAGATTGTTGGAAGCGACGTAAAGCAGCTAATACGACAGCAGTAGGCAGTGTTGCAAGGAGGAGAACATCAACACAAATTGATGACCTATTAAATATCGTACAATTGGGTGATGATTTGGATTTGAATTTTCTTGATGCTGGGCCACTGACAACAATAAATGCATCTATACATGGATTAGAACAACAACAGAAGCAACCGCAGCAGCAGCAATTGAGTGATGATAACGACGATGACGATGAGGAGGATGATATGGTATCAAATATGAATCTACAGAAACAACACCAGCGTGTTACTGGTACTGATCATAATGATGGTACAATACTATCAACATCAACAACAGCAGCAGCAGCAGCATCATCAAGAACAACAACTACCACAATGGATGTCATCAGTCGTAATAGTCATAGTATTGTAAATATATTTCAATAATAGTTGAATACATTGTATATTGAGAGTTAGTAATATAAGTCGCGCTAGTTGGTGTTTTTCTGCAACACACACACACACACACACACACACACACGCACTAAAACAAAAACACGTACGTATAACGCAATAATAGCTTTTAATGTGGCTGCAAAATTAAATTATGCAGAAGGCGAAAGCGTATGAAGAACAAATACAAGAAGATGAAGAAGAAGACGCAGAAGACAAAACAATAATTGCAATAATAATACAACAATGTGGGGAAAATTATTGAGAATTATCCTTTTTTTGTACTGATTATTACATTAAAAAAAAACATTACATATTTATATGTATTAGCACATTTCGTACATCTTTACAGTGATGAAAATATTTTGATATTCATTTATTATTCTACGTATTTTATTCATATCTCAATAATTATACTTATTGAAAGAAACTTTACCGGCGAAATTAACGCATATTAATATAAATGTAAACAGTTTTTTACAGCTCTCTCTCCTTCTCTACAGAGTACAATACTCTGATTCAATATGAGAGCTGTAAAAAACATTTTACGTTACGTATTTGGAATGACAAATTTGACTACAGATAGGAGCTAATTAATCATTGAGTAAAATTGTTTGCAGTCAAAAGAATACAATTGTTAATATTTGAAGTTTTGCGAATATAAGTTTTTTCACTTGAAGTCATTTTGGCTCACTTGCAGTCCCTTGAAGTCACCGACACTTACTCGTCGCTTGTGACTACTGGTTACAATTTGAAGTCACTTGAACTCACTTAAGCTCACTTCGTCTCACTTGGACTCACTTCGTCTCACTTGAACTCACTTTAAGTCATTTGAACTCACTTTCCTTCTAATGCTGTCCAAAAATTTAACACACACAACAGTACTGGAAGTACTCGGCCTAAGGTCCCTTTGGGGTATATGAATGCCACGTACATGTGTATATGTCGCACCTTTAATAATAAAGAGAATTAATTCAAAATGTTTGTAAAGTTTTATTTTTTAATATATTTTATTTATTAACAAGAAATTCAAAGTTATCTATCTCCGTCATTTTTGTGACATTGGGGTTTCTGTTTGACTGAAGTTAATCTCTTCACCAAGTTTCTGAATTTTATAACAAAATCACCATATGGTGCATAAAATGTTATTTTATTGAAATTTATTTTGACAGATATTTGTTAAAGGCGAAACATTGACTTTAACTACGTCAATCGTTATCCAATACGCTTCGTATTTTTACTCTCTTTGAGAATGATTTTTCATTCTTTAAAAATGTAGAGTGTGTTAGGCAGAGAGAGAGAGAGAGAGAGAGAGCGCATAAGATAATATTACCGAAAACATGTTTTCCATGGTTCATTCGATGTGAGAAAATATTTTAAAATAAAAACACATCAAAGAACATTTGAAAAGATTAAGATTTTTTCATTATAAAATGGTATATTTTTGGGAAACATGTTTTTGCCAAATATTTAATAATGCAAAATATTTTTGTCACTGTATATGAACGCATTGACTTTATTCTAAATTTGTATTTTTAAGGTCTCTTTTTAGCACTTAAGAAAAGCGTAGAATTCATAAAATGATTTTTTAAGAAATGCTTTAGAAAAAGTACTCCATTTCATGCTCGTTTCCCAGCAAGAGATCGACTACTTTCTATTGATAAATCTTTATTCTTCGTAAATAAAAACACGTAGTAATCTCGAATAAATATGTATTTATTTTGAAAGTGTAGAATTTTTACAGAAAATTGATTGTTTTCATTTTCGCAAAAAAATTAAATTTCCTTGCAATGATTTCGTCTCTAAATATAATTAAGAGCTAGATAGAGATCTTTATATCAGTTTGATAGCTTAGCATTCAGCATGCTATAGAAATTTTACTATATCATTGAACTAGAACGCGAATTTCATTTATAAGAAATATTTGTATATACGAATTTGTATGAATTTTGAGTATTCTGTTTGAAAATCCAAATCTGAATATCAATTTTTAATATGATTTCCATTGAAAATTTGTAAATATAAATTTAAAAATAAGTAGCAAATTTTGAGTTCCACAATTTTTCCCGAGTTGACTTTCTAATTTGAAATTCGAATTTCAATTTCAAATCGTTTTTAATTTCGATTATTTCTAATTTAATGACTTTGTTTTATATTTCTGAAGTTCCTACTCGCTATATCACACGTTCCGTTTCGGAATATAAATTCTGACGAAATATAATCGCTGTTTTTTCCAGGTTTTTTGAGTATTCGCAAATCGTTACAACAAAGCCTGATTTGTGTTAAATATTTTTTTTCGGAAAAGTTACAATTTTTTTTCTAAAAACCGACATTTTTTAAAGAAATTTCAATTGTAGCTTCGGTTTTGTATTGTGAACTTTTTGTTGGAATTTAAGATTAATGAAAAAAAAAAAATAAGACGGAAAAAATCTTCCGATAATTGTACTTCCTTCAATATTATTTGAAGGAAGTACAATTTTAATTTCAGTTCCGTGTGCGTTTGAGATTAATCTTTTTTCACAGAAATACAAGAATTTCCTGGAAAAAAAAAACGGACAAAAAGTAAATATAAAAACAACTGTCTTCAATTATCTTTCGAATATCTTCTTTCGAAATTAGAAGTTTGTTCGAAAGTAATAAAAAAGTATTATTTCAGTATCGCAACATTGCTATTATAGCAATATTTTATTCGAAATTCGAAACCCTTTCGTAGAGTTATCAATTCGTTATCAAACGAATATTCGAAATGTGTGATAACGTCGGTAGCACAAATGTTTTCATTTTTCGATTTTTTTTTCTTATTAAATAATGAAAGAAATTCAATTTTCTGTTTCGTAAAGGAAATTTTGTGTTGAAATTAATGATTAATGCAAGAAATAACCAAAATAAATGAAACGTGTAATAAAAGTGATGGGATTAAAATTGACGACAATCGGAACAAATAGAATTTTGCTTATTCATCGGTGAAATTAGCAATTGAAATGGTAGTAGAAATCGTTCTCTATAAAGTACACATGTATAGCTACGCAAGGAATCCATTCCCAGTACAGAATTAATACTTTGAAACAATAATAATTACGAGAGAAATGGAAAAATATAAATCGGCACACCACAAAACACTTGTACACATCGTGTAATAAATATACAACAACACATACTACACTTGTACACTACTTAGTTTGCTCATATTTTCCTTTAATTGTTGTATATTTTTTGTACAATACACTAAATATTGTTGTAATTATGATTAGTACATTATAAAAACATAGTATACATATATATGAAATATATATATTTCTTTACTTTTTTTTTTTGTTTTGTTTGTTTATTGGTTTTTAAATTGTGCATAGATTTATCACCCTTCGTATACTTGGACTTTATGTCTTTAATCTATAATTTTTATGTACATACATATGAGTATATCGATACTCATACATTTACATATTAAATTGAACATTTCAATAGAATTTATATATATATATACATACATTTGCACATTATGTATTTCACGTTTCATGCATAATAAGAAGTAGTTGATAGTAAAACGGAATAGAATACATGTAAGTTTAATTATTGATAAATTACAAGCTAATTGCATATATATATATATATATATATATATATATATATATATATATATATATATATATATATATATATATTTGTATATATATATATGTATATATATATATATATATATATATATATATATATATATATATATATATATAATATATATACATATATAATTAAGTTAATTATTGTGCTTTTGTTTTTATATTACACACTTTTTTAATTTCTTTTTAATCTTTAAGTACATTTTTTTCTATTCTTTCTCACTTTATATTAGTAATTGATATTAGTTACTCGTTTATAGTAGTTTTTTTTTTTTGGTACACATCAATATTTGATAGATTATACTATTAAAATATTAAAATAATCAAATAAATATTAATTATAAATTAAATATTAATTTTAAATTAAATTTATTACATGCATATGCGTAGTATGTGCGCGTTATTCTATTCTAAAAATTAATATATATATATAATTAATTTAAAATTTAAAATTATTGCATTCAAAATGAAACTCACACACACACACACACACATGCGTACACAATTTTCTTAACGCACTTAGCCACACATACGATTGTAAAATATTATTTCGTATATAAATATATATATAGGCACATAGTTGTTAATATAATATTATACAAGAAGAACAAGTAGAAGAAGATCAAGCAAACAAAGCCGCCTAGTGTTAGAAAATTTATATAAAAATCAAATAAATGTCATTGTAAAAAAAACAAATTAAAATTAAAAGAAAAAGAAAAAACAATAACAACCTCCCCCAAATTGTATATATTGTAAGTGCATAAAAAAAATTTGCTGTATATTATAGAAATAAATAGATTTGCAAACATGTATCTCTGACATGGATAGAAAATAAACTATATAGGTACATACACACACGCACACAGTCACTCTCATTTACACATACATGCACATATACAATAATGTAAATAAATTAGAAAATTGCATCCAACTAATTGTATCATCACAGGAAGAAGGAAATTATTATAGTTAGCATAGAAGACAGGAAAATTTATTCACACACACACACAACCCCCCCCCCCACACACACATGCTTATATATGTACATATGTATATAGGATGTATAGATCTGTCTAGAAAACAAACGATGATGAAAATGATGTACTATTTTTGCTAAATGCGTTATTTATGAACAACAAGAACAAGAACAACAACAACCACAACAACAACAACAACTAATGAAAAACATATAGAACTAATACGATTTAAGACTACTACAAATGTATGACGTAGAAAAAATGAAAAACCAAAAAAAAAAAATGAAGAAATTATTTGAGAAAAGTTAAAGAAAACAGAAAAATCTTAGAAAAAAGTTTATTATATAACACACATGCAACCATATAAACATTCACATTGCAAAAAGAACAAAATACACTAATACACTTCACATAGAAAAAGTTAGATAGAGATCCAGATAATTCGATTGAGAGACCACCACCAAAAGGGCGAAAGAGTGAGAGAGAGAGCGAGAGAGATAGTTATGTAATAAGTTCTATACCTTTTCCAGCCGTACCTTTCAAAACATTCAATCAATTTCA
Organism: Megamerina dolium; assembly: GCA_963854835.1. Classification (NCBI taxonomy): domain Eukaryota; kingdom Metazoa; phylum Arthropoda; class Insecta; order Diptera; family Megamerinidae; genus Megamerina; species Megamerina dolium. The sequence continues at coordinate 69,291,840 of OY978529.1, read as the reverse complement.
GAAATCATAATTTATATTTCGAAATGGTCAAAAATATGCATTGGCGGCGACAGCATCAAATATATTTCAGCGTTGTAAAAAGTAATGCAGAAAATGTCAAATTTTAGAATGACAATTTTCGAAAACGCCTTTTATTGTCGCAAACTCTAACAAAAAATCGAAAGTCGAGAAGTAAATAGCATATGGAATAAAAAAATCAATATGAAGACAAAAGATATTAATCATTAGAATTTTGGTCAAAGGAAACCCTATTCGAAACTGTTTTTTTTTTTAATTTTATTTGACTAGTCGAAAATAAGATGAATGTTTTTTGAAGAAAATTTGACTTTTTTGAAATACAATTAAAGTACTCTTCTGAATTACATTATTATTTTCGAAACTCTTCAAATAATACGTTATTTCGAGGCATTTGTTTCATAGATGACCTTTTCATTTGATTGAAAACTCTTACCGCCGAGTAATTTTTTTATGTTTTGGAAACGAGGAAATGGTCACAGATTGACTATATTGTATGGAGAATATGCTGGATGAGAAAACAATTTGTAAACTAATTCCTGCAAATGTTGTCATTGCGTCTGCGGCCGGAGTGATCGGTGATCGACTTTTTCCAAAAAAAAATTTGTAATAAAACTCGTAATGACCGGCAGACAAGTGATGCCCATTGTACCAAATTTCTCATCTTACTTACTCACTTACGTGATTAGTGTGTTGACCTTCTGATACGTAGGTCACACGTTTTCTTTTCAAATGATTCCCAACTATTGGCAACCAGTTGAAATTCCTCCGGCAGCAACAATTTCGAATGAAAAAAGATGCTTCTTAAAGAATTCTGTGGCAAAGCTCAGAAAAGGTGATGTCACGAGGGTTCTGTCCGGCCAATATAAAGAGGTGCCTTCTTGTAGCGTCTGAATTTAACACGCAAACAGTACTGAAGGAGAAGCTCGGTGTCATCACAATGGGTATTTCTTGTCTAAGTGTATCCTCTCAGAGAGAAGGCAACCACAATAACCTAATCTAAGCTACACGCGCCGAAATTGAATCAAATCCTGGACCTACCTTTAATTGCCTGGTATGTAATAAATCCATAGCAATAACACCAATACTTGAAACATTTCCGTATTTCTTCTTCTGCAACAAAACGAATATAAGCATAAGCTTGGAGCATCTTCACTCGCCGATCGTTCAATATTCAATACCGTGGATTTTATAGGCAATTTCTGATTTGGTGAAGACCTCCCAGAACGTTCGGTATCGCCGAAATTGCGTAAACCAGTAGTGAGAGGCTCCAAGCGAACTGGTGAAGAGAAAAATTATCATAGGCGTGTGTTTTGAAATGGCTGTCATAAGAAAAGTATTTGACAGTCTGCAAAATTGGAAGCATTTTTTTGAAAGATGCTTCTTGACAAGCAACATATTTTTTTTTTTGCTGAATAGAGTGTTCTTTATTTAAATGTTCAGGCATTCTTTGACCCATCCACCATCGTCGTAGATATATTTGATGTTTTCGAAAGTAGGTAATATTGGAAGAGGTGCCGTTATATACGCCCGCAAACATACACACTTGGAGCTCCCTTTTTTTAGTCAAGTTTTATATCGCATAAATAGCAAGTATAGTTGTTGATTTTCATTTTATTTAATTCTCTTTGTTAAATTATTCAATATTCACAAATATTTTTCACATTTTATTCCCTTTCGAAGAAAACATTACACATTATATGCACACATGCATATATCTAATGTTTTATAGTTTACATTATAATTAATTGATCATGTAATTATTTATATGTAAATGTTTTTATATTTGTAAAACGATTTCATAAGTAAATGTAATGCTTGTTTGTTTGTGTTTTATTTGATATTTATTAATTATGTATATTATGAGTAGGTATGTTTTTATTTGATAAACTTTAAATTATTATTATTATTATTATAATTATGATTATGATTATAATTAGATTGCTTTTATAATGCAAAATAAAATACACAGCATGCATATTCATGTATATTGTATATACATATATATATATATATATATATATACATACATACATACATACATATATATATATATATATATATATATATATATATATATATGTATGCACACCATATATGCACATCCATAAATAATTTAAAAAATAATAGAATATGAACAATTTTGCATATATAAAGTACTACATAATATACATAGTGTACAATAGAGCATGTGAAGCATTATGATGAAAAAGAAACCACAAAAAAAAGGAAATAGATATTTTCAAAAAAATACAATAATTACATACATGGAAAAGATGCAACAAAAACATAATAAAAAGAGAAAATCTGAAAAAAAAACACCCAACAATAACAAATAATTTAAAAATATAAATTAAGTAAAAGCAAAAACAAAAGATGAAAACAAAAACAAAGTGTCTTAAATGAAATTTAGTATTAGAATTTATTATTACGCTCTATAATGATGACGAGGATGATGATAATGATTATGATTAAAAGAATAAAATTATAATTATGTTTATACTTACATCTATCTATTATATAAAACTAATATATATATATATATATATATATATATGTATATATATATATATATATATATACATATATATATATATATATATATATATATATATATACATATACATATATATATATATATATATATATATATATATACATTTTATTTAAAAAAAATCAAAAATTTAAATATTAAAAACAATTTAAACAAAGATTAATTATTATTATTATTATTATAATATTATGATTGCGATTACATTATGATGATTAATTATTATTATTCTTATTATTATTATTATTATTAAAAATTCGTCATGAATTCAAATAATAAAAACAACAATGGAAATGCAATATGCAATGCAAAAAAAAAATCGTTTCATATAAATATTTATATATATGTATACGTTTATACGTATTGATATTGATGATAATAATGAATATAAATTCATATATTATTAAATATATGCAAGCATACGTATATAAATAAATAAATTTAAAAGAATGCATAAAAACAAATAAAAAAATGGATAATTAATAAAATAATGATGATGATGATGATGATGAAAAAAACACACCCACATTTTTATTAGTAATTCGAAATAAATTTCAAAATAAAAATTATATTATTACAAAAAAAAAATAGTGATTGTGATTGTTTTTCTTCTAAATCTAAATCCACTTTTTAGACATGTCATTTGGAATTTGAAATTGTAAAGAATTTTACAAAAATTCCGTCATTTGGTTTTTTCATATTCATGTATTTAATGGAAGGCGATTTTTTCGCTAAACCAAAATTTGCTATTATTGATCTCGCAATCGCCGTATTTCTCATCTCTATCTCATTATTTATCTCACGAAACATATAGATAGAGAGTTGCCTGAGAGGCTACTGTCACTTTGAAGGTACAAAGTTGCCTCACAGTTACTTCTCAGGCAAATTAAGCAAGTTGAATTACCATCTCATGCAAGTTTTGGCATACAATTTTTTTTCATTCATAAGAAAAACGACGCTTAAACATTTGAAATAACATATAACTACTCAATTGTGTGGGTAAAAATATTAGGGTTCAATATGGAAAATAGTTAGTGTTATTTTAGAATTATATTAAATAGTGGGTGTGTAAAAAATGCCTCTACAATTCTGTTCCACAAGTCAAATATGGTTGTCATAGGCGAAAGACTGCGTAAGTTATTATGGTTGAGTTTTTAGACGCTCCGCGAATTTGTATGGGAGCTACATTATATAGTGGGTGAGGCTCATCAATTTTTTGTGGAAATATTTCGTTAATCTACGCCTGAACTATGGTTATTTTAGCCCAAATATTTCGTAAACTGTAGGGGTTTTAAAGTTTAAGATAAAGTTTAATGTAAGTCCGAGGATTTTGGGATTATTGACAGTTGGAATAATTTTACTGTAGAGTATTGTTCTGAGCTCTTTTACCCAGGTGGTAAAAAGCGTTGTGTTGAATTTACCAGGTGAAAGTTTAAGACTTCTTTGGTTGAGAAATTGCTGAACCTGCACCAGGTACGCGTTGATTTCGTGGCATATGGTCGCGATGTTGTGTCCTGAGGTCAAGATGGTGCAATCATCAGCATAACATATCAGTTGTATGCCAGGTGGCGGCACAGGAAGCTTTGATAAATAAAAGTTGAAGAGAATGAAGAGACAGCACACTTCCCTGTGGTACACCTGGCCTGCAACTTTGCAACACGACTACAATATGGCATCTGCAGCAAAAGTTGCGATGATGACGGAACGAACTGAACGCGGAGACGACAACATCAACATTTCATCAAAAAACATTTCCCGAAAATAAAACAATAACTTTCATTAAACGTTTCACAAATTTTGTTCCATGTCCAAATAGAAATATTGGGTTGGCAACTAAGTAATTGCCGATTGGAATCTAAATATCATGCTTTTTAACGAGTTTCATATGTTTTAAATGTTTCTCAATCGCTGTATGTGAGGCATTTAACTTTTTTGCTATCATTCGAACAATTATATGACGATCCGACTCGATTGATTTGATCATCATCAAGCTCATCTGACCGACCTGGTCGTTGGTCATCTTTGAGTTAAAAATCTCTGCAACGAAATATATTTAACCTATTCCGACACTTTCTGTTGAAGCTTTCTCATCATACACATCACGCAACTTTTTAGCAACTTGCGCTACGTTCTGTGCTTTACGGAAATAAAAAGCAAAAATATGACAAAAATATTCGTTTTTGCACTCCACATTAAGACTAAGGCCAAACTAATGCCGTTTAGCTTTCAAAAAAATATTGCCATTTAGTTGGTACTTCAATATCAGCCGAGCGACTTTAATCAAAAGCTACGGCCACAGAAATATGATTTTTGAGCTTATTAAGATTCCAGCTTTTAATCAATCTCCCAAAGGAGAATTAAAGTGTCTGTGACTCGACCTTCCAGTCGAATGTGTTGCTAGAGACGAGAGGAGCATAAGCCTAATGTGGCCTATGAACTTCTCAGGTGTCGTAAGCCTAACAAAAGAGTTGTGAAAAGAAAAGAGGACAGAATAGACTCTTAGCTCGCAGTGCAAACCTCTATTATATTAATTTACACATATTTTGAAATGAAATTTTCGGAGATAACCATTGTGCCAGTTAATGCCCCTATTGCGGTTCACCACTCAACCCAGTTTGGTCGTCTTAGAGTCGACCCGACTTCAACAAGACCAAACTATTTTTTGGCATTGTGGTACACCACTGTTTTCGGTTGAAATTGTTATGGCGTTACCAGCTTAAAATATCACTTATGACAGAAAAGTGGTCGATTAAAAGTAAAAATTAAGGAAATATACAATTGTGTTTTGCTGTGAAAATTATTTAAAATGGATATTAGTGTAGATTTGTTTTATGAAGATGAAAACGAAGACGCGAAAATTGATTTGCTACGTTTACGGAGAAAAATTCGTGATGACTCTAACCCTCTTGAACTACCTAGCGAAAAGTATAAATATTGTTCAAAATAAATAAAAGCAAATAATAAATTTTTTTATAGATTTATTAGCTATTTTCGACTGAGCAAAGAGGCATTTTGCTTTTTGCTGGATGACGTAAAAGACCATTTCAAGAAATCTGTGCGTGTCGTATCTATACCACCAATATTGAAATTGTGTGCTGCTCTTAGATTTTTCGTTGATGGAAGCTACCAGAAGAGCAGCGGCAATGACTTCAATATAGGAGTGGCTCAATCTACAATGTCACTTGTTTTAAAAGAAGTATTAGATGTATTGGAGACGAAACATACGCTGCAAGGAGTATCAGAAATAATATAATGCGTTCTTTCCAAGCTCAATAAATTTATCTCTTATTTATTTTTTAAATTCATTTCAGTCTCTTTGGTAAATGGAAGATAACTTAAATTATTTAAAAAAAAATCTTATTTTCTTAGATTCACGTCTACTTTGTTAGCTTGGATTCTGGTCCATTAGTTGAACAAGCCTCTCAAGTTGAGCTTTGGTTGTAATTTTTAAACTTCTGAAAATGTATAAAATGTTGAGAAATTACAATATGAAGCCAAGCTAATTATTACTTACGATCTCTCCATTATTTTTGGCTTTATTAGTTTAAAGTAAACTGCAACTGATGCAAACACAACTGCTTATGAGCAGTGGTGTATATTTAACGTGCTTGTCGACCAAACTGAAACAGAGTTGCAAACGGCAATACCACAAAAATAATGAACACAATCAAAAAAATCAGCCGCCAGTCGACTTGAGAACGGCAATATGAATTTCTCGACGGCGACCAAACTGTTACAAAAGTTGTGAACCGCAATAGGGGCATAAAATAACTATTTAAAAAAAAATTGAAGTTAATCGATTAATCGCGATAAATTGCAATTATTTGTTTTTGTCTTGCAATTAATCATATGATTAATTAATCGATTTAAAAATTGGTTTTGCCATCCCTAACTATGCCATAAGTGCCGCAAAAAGAGTGGCTGCATAGCGAGGTATAGGTGATGCTAATCTCTTTTCTCAACGAATGACGTATTTGACGAGAAAAATTAGTTTAATATTTAAATCATCGTAATAAATAAATAATATTAACACAAATTAAAAATTAAAACATAAAAATTCAGATAAAATCGAATATTTTATAAAAAAATAAATAATTTTACCAATTTTTTTCTTTCGTATTTGAATTACTCGTCTATTACCGAAATTAAAATCAAACACGATATTATTTTTGAATTAGCATTTTTTTTTAATGGTGGTCTTTTTCGAAATGATGGACAACATATATTTTTTGAATATTTTTGTAATGAGAATATTATTACATATTGTTTATTTTTAATATAATATAAATAATATTGTTTCATTTCTATGATACAGATATTAAAGAACAGACTTAAAAACAATGTAAATTAATAACTGATGAGATGCCAAGTAACAGTGTAAAGTAATGTATAGATGAACACATTATAGTAAAGTTAAATAAGTAGTTATATTGTATTGTATTTTGTTTAATAAGTCGATAAATCAATTTAATATCCTCGTCTTAACATATAGGTTATATTTATAATTTCAATTTCTATAGAAATTTGACAAAAATTGTGAAACATTGTTTTACTCATTAATTGCTGGAGATGGTGCAATAAATGCAAAACATAGTTTTGAATTTTTGACCAATTGCTAAAATTGATTTCGATCGAAAATAAAATTCAAAACATGCTAGATATTTGTAAATTGTATATAGCAAACTCAATTCATATAATATTTTTTTATAATGTCAATAATAAAGTAATATGGAAAATATGACAGAATACTACAAAATAAATATTTTAGTATATAGAAATTCGTATTCTATTACATTAGCGATAGAATGAGAAATAAAGTCAAGGATACTATTGTATAAAATCGTTAAAATATTTTAAGAAAAATCTTTGCAACATCCAAACTTTCAACTTTGTTTTGTTTCTTGCAAAAAAACATAGGTACATGCAATTTTTAAACAGACTAAAATTATGTTTAAACACAGTACAGCTGCTTTACACTGTACTAAGAAAACAGCAACAATAATTAACAAATAGACAATTACATAATTTTACACTTTTCCTCTATGATATTTCGTTAAACATACATTTAACAATGATTAGCATATTCTGAACTTCATTTTGATCGAAAATGACATAATTCGCTCATTGGAATAATGGAAATGCAAAAATATACTTTGAAATTTTGAGACCAGATTGACTTCGATCGTTCGCTGATTTTTGTTTGCTTTTCTTTTTAGTTTCTTAGGATAATTATTTCATTATAGTAACTAACTACACTAGACTTTTAGATAGAAAATTATGTTATGTTATCACAAAGCACAATGTGTGTGTATATATGAATGTACATAGGTATGTATTTAACTTGTTTCATCTTGAAATTGTTGTATATTTGATTCAGAATTGGAATAGCGTTGATCGTTGATATCTTTGCCGTTCATATCTTCACAATCCGAATAGGAACCCACCGAGCGGCTAATGCTATAAATGATACAAATAAAACACAATCATGATATAAAGTGTGTATGCGAGAGAGAGAGAGAGAGAGAGACGTTTATCAGACACATACCGCTGTGAGTTATTTCGTTCTGTTGCAATTGAAATAGGCTGACTGCTTGGTATCTCTAATAATGTTGTCGATGTGGTTGTTGACGGAATTATTGCTGGTACCAGACTGTTCATATCATTTAAAGAAAGCAATTTTGCAAGACTATCACTTATGTACCGACTACTACTATCAGTTTGTTGACGGTTAAGAGGGTGTTGTCGGACGATGGCGTTCTCATCGTTAGCATTGCTTGCATTCGTTGTTAACTTATCATGCCCATATTGATCGATTACAGATAAAGTCGCAAATATGTGTAATAAATTTTCAACTGTTGCACGTGGATCACACTGCAATCCAGTTATGTCATAACAGAGTTGAGCTATATTTTGATTAAGTAAATGTATGGCATATCGAACAGGCTTTTGCATTATCGACGAACGGCTGTATAGTGGAAATCTAAAGAGAAGTACAAATTTTAGAAATGTTTTGAAATTAAATTGTACCATTTACTAACTCTTGTGATCCAATTGGTAAATCTTTGACAACATCCATTACACGAGATCTTGAACCTTCATGTATTATAGGATTTCTGCGAAAATGACAAATGTCGACAAATGTAATGCAAAATTACTCACTTTCGTACTCACCTCAAAGGTCGATTAAGTATCACGGATATCATTCGCACCACATGTGCCACATAGCCTAATGCGGCACTCAATGCTGTCGGCGAAGCATAGTCTAAACTAACAGCACCACCAAAATGTGGCTCCATCGAGTATGAACTCATATTGGGGATTGGAATATTGCATATGGTATAATTGCCCAGCTCAGTCCGTCGAATGGGATAGATTTCTGCCAATTCCATACACAATGTAGACATGCGTCTTTCCATATTTTGCATAATATGAAGTTTCTGCTGTCGTAGCATCAATTGTTGTTCACGCATTTCCGCCAATTCTTTATTTTCATGCTCTAATTCGATATTCTTAGTGTCTAGCATTAGCTTTTTCACTTTGTTTTCTTCCTTGAGGAGTGTGAGACGATCACGTAACTGTGCTACCTGCTTCGAATACGTTTCTTGCTCAGCGATCAATAATCGTTGCCGACTACGCACTATTTCAATTTTTTTTTTCAATTCTTGCGCACGCAGCAGTACACGTGGATCGATTTGATGCTGTTCGGCTAGTAGAATACTCAAAGTACGTCCCATCGAATGATGATGTGAGGATGACGATGATAATGATGTGGTTCGTGGTTTACTTGCCACTTGCTCTTTGGTTACACAGGCTACAGAGAGTCTTTTGATTTCGGTACACATTTCGATGCCTTCGCGCGTCTTTAGTAAATGCATCCGTTGCAATTCTTGAATGGATAGCAGTCTATTCAAATCATAGCTTTTACGTATATCACCACGAGGGCACATCAATTCTTCATAGCGTTGTTTTGACATGCCAATCAAATCGGTTTCCGGATCTGTGAAAACAGGACTTGAACTACGGCTAACTTGCGGCGAATTAATACAGTTATCATCAGCTGGTAACATGCCAAGTTTTGGTATAATCTCCGAATAACGTTCATATTTAATTGAGAGCTGTTCTCGCAAACTGTCTGTAGTTAAATGATCCGACGACGCAAAATATGCCCCATTCATTTGAAATATCAAAGTGTTGGGTAGCCATTTAATATCTTTTTGATGCATTAGTAAAATTAAACCGGAAAAGTAAACGCCCCATGTGAACAGTAATTTATCGGTCGGCCGTAATTGATGGCTTGGTGTCACTTTAAGGTTGGACATTTTATTAGACAATGCACTATAAGAGTATAAAATCGAATTAATATTGTATAGAGGGAGGGGAAAATTAAGAATCGTAGAATGTTTGTTAACAATAAATACCCTATAAGTTCTTTTGGTTCTTCAGTGCATTTAGTGTCTTTTTGGTGTCGTTGATTCTTATCGTATCGAATTTCGATTCGTACCCAAACTTTAATGCAAACGCAATTTGCATTCGACTTCAACATTTCAGCGCAAGAGATTTCCTCCCACTTTTGTTGTAAATGACGTTGTGGCAGTGGCTCGCTTGTATAGAATGCTGCACCCTCTTTTGTATGATGTAGACTGTAGAAGATGAGTGCATCATTGCTATTGTCATTGTACTCAATGTTCAATCCTTGAATTCTAGCGAGATTCCTCAGGCGCAGCTGGTGAGTCGCTAACGGTAACCATTCCCGGCAGCGCGGACGCAAGTTCATGGTATGTGTTTAGCTTTCTGTTGTTGTTGGAGCTCCAAAATATGTACTATGTTCGTCTGCTATTATTTGCGAATTTTCACCCTAAACTTTATTTCGCTACTAACATATCTCCCGGTTTGGATCTATTTTGTTCTATTGCAAATTAAATTGACCAGGAAAAACCGAAAACCGTAAACTTTCGGAGTAATATGCCTTTTGATTATTGTTGTTTCATATCAAATTGACAGTTATCTTCAGCGAATTATGAAAATATTCAATGATGCCATATTTCTTTTCTTTTGCTGTGGTCAATTTACAATACTCGTTGAGTCCCATAAAATAAAAACAGGGTCCAGTTACTTTTGCCATGTAATAACAAGATGAGTATGCCAAATAAGCCGATTCACATTGCTTTACTATCAAATTATTAAATTACTCTTTGATTCACAAAAAAAAAAAAAAAATGCAATGTTAACATAGTTACCACCAAAATTAAGATCAACTCGAATTTACAAATTTTTTCACGGAAAATATGTGAAATAAATCTATTTTAAATTTTAAAGGTTCTTTTCAACCACAATTTTTGTTATAATAAATATAGCATTGAAAACATATGAAAAGGTGTAGAGAGGTACTGAATCCATTAAAATTAAATGGTAAAATATAACTTTTATTGAACTAACATTTTTTGGTCGATAACTCATTTGTCCTCATCCTTAAGCATAGTTTTTAAATTGAAATTTTTACAAATATTGTCTGCGGAATGTCAAAACTTCGATGAAATGTATTGCACGTAAAGCATGAAAAACCTGAACGACTTTGAAAGCCGCATGGCCTGAAAACCTGGCATGGATCTTCAGCTTCAACTTCAGTGCTTTGGCCTTCTGATTTGCAGCAAATTGGCCTGAAAAAGCTTCTAAAAAAACTCTGTGACAAAGCTCTGAACAATTGATGTCACAAGGGTTCTATTATTCGGAACCGGTTAATATAAGTAGTTCTCTTCGCATTCTGTCAAGAGTACTGGAAGAGAAGTTCGACCATGATGCTCGACATGTGGCACTTATAGGCCCTTAGAAACCTATGAGTGACACATATTTATTTTTTATTTTTCACAATAATAATTGAAATCTTTAGACATAATTTAAATTTCGTTAGTTGTTTTAGAGTTCAATTTTCAGTTTGTGTTAAATGCAATAACAAATTTTTCATTCCAGCAGCAAGATCAGTCAACACTACGATATTATTTTCCAGATGCACGAAAACTTGCGAAAATATTTGGTTGGTTCACGTATTGAAAATTATAACAAATTGTTACAAATTATGACTAGTTTTTACTGGCAAAGCGTTCACGCACTCGATAAATTTGCAACGATATCTCAAAAACGAGAGCGTGCCCGGAAGAACTCGACCAGTTTCCCAAGAATGGACGGGTCTACGTCCCGGAAGCACTCGACCACGTGGTCGACCAAGGTCCATTCAACTCAGCAGAATACTCAAATGCTTTATACGGGAGCAAGCAAAGAATTTCAGCAAATATGCTGCTACAACAACAACAACAACAACAACAACAACAACGAGAGCGTAGAAAATAATTGAGAAAAAAGTAGCTGCAAATTTTTACTAGTAAAATTTCTGCTAGTAATAATTTGCAGTATATAAAAAACAACAACATTTTCTTAAATTATCTTTTTGTGATATTATAATATATTTGAGAATAATTTTGACTTTACTCTCTCCTTACGAGTTTTTACGGGGAAAGTACGTAAACAAATAAATATGAATAATATTGTATTTAGAAAACAGGTCTTGGATTTTTTAATTTGGGCCACTTTTGATTGCTAAGCGAGTTTGCAAAGAGGGCACATCTTTTATACCAATTACTAACGGCAACAAACAATGTGGCATCACAGCATAAATTCGATTGCATTTTCGAAACAGCTGTGTGCTTTGCGACCATCTACCATCTACGCATTCAATTATGCTACGAAAAACAAGAGTGAAAACATGAATTTGACGTTTACTTAAATTTCAATCCACTTCATCTCGTGTTAACTAGTTTCCAGATATTGCTGCTCGTCGTGTTTCGGTGTGTTGGTGTGCTGGTTTGTCTCTGTGTTGTTAGCTTATTTGCGTTTTAACCAAAACATAATACGGACCGGATATAGTTTCGATCACAAGCAAATAAATAAATCAAGAAAGATAAAAGAAAAATCTTATAAAAGTGCTATATTGAAGAATATTGAGAAGAAGGAATTTCATACGAATACAAAATGGGAAACCAACATGGTAAAGCAAGTGGGCAAAAACTTTTCACAGGCGACGAATTGAAAATCTTGGAAGCGTCATATCGTGCAACCAGTTCGGGAACAAAAATTTTGGTAAAAATTTGTGTGGCGTGTGTATTGTGTATTGTATGTTTAATTTGCATCAGTTAGGAAGAATAATAAAAATCAATTGTAGCAAGGTCAAAAGATGAATACTAAATGGAGAAAAAGAATAAGAAAACAGAAAAATGTATAAAATATGTATGTACAATGAAAAACAAAGGAATAAAAATAGAATACGGCAAAAAGACTAGAGCAAAACACAAAATTCAATATCTGTAATTCTACAGGAAGGTCAAGGTTTAGTTTATCCAAAAGCAAACACCATTATATGCAATAAAACACATAAAGATGCAAGACGCAGCAAACAATAGTAGTAATGCAGTTATAAAAGCTATACCGATTTAGCTTGCTATCGAAATGCGTACGTGTTTGGCTACCACCACCATGAATTCTCATATACTATGTGCACATACGAATATTCGAGTATGATTGATGATTCTAGTAGTACATTCTACATTCTGCATTATGAATACGATTAAATATACATAACTATCTAAAAATGCTTGTTCGTGATAATTTGACTTATTGCCATTCCATATTGACGGGTTCTATAATTATTTAATTTATCAGGATTTTGTGAATATTCATTTAAATTTGAACTTTGACAAAATTAAATTGAACACAATTATATCATTAAATCTAAACTGTTCTTTCGTGAAATCTATTAAATTTTAAGAGTTGTGAAGTACATCAGTATATATGTATGCATGTATGGAACTTCTTGTCAGAGAAATACTTGTTATGTCTCCGTACTTACAGATTGCTGGTGCAAACTTTTGTTGTTACGTTGGTCATTAATGTAGGGTAGAGAGAAAACAAGTTTATTTATCAATTATATAAAAACAATATTGAAATAAAATTGCTACGAAATTAACCTATGTACATTAAAGCGGGTCAAATAGTATAGCAAGATGAATTTCTATTCTGCGAAAATTCAAAATGTCTTCTATTAATGTTTGGATTCATCAAAGCATTTATCCACTCTAATGCCCATATGCACTACTCAACCAAAAAATTAATATTTATTGTTTTGATTTTCAATTAAATGCACAGGAATCTTGGAAAACAATTATTGATGAATATTTGGCAGAATGTACTGCAAATTATTTATATACTGCTGGGCAGCCGGCGCAACAACGTGCTACCTCGATTGCATTAATGCAATATGCTCAACCCTATTATATTGTCGATCGTGGTACATTCGATGAGAAATTAAATTTTCTTACTAGCTCTTTAGAGAAGAATGATACCAATCAATTGCATCTAAAGGAATTGGAAAAGGTATTTACATGATATATATTTTGCATTTATCGCATTTATAATTCAATCACACACATTCAATTCCAGTATATTACTGCAGTCCTAAGAAGTTATTTAAATATACAAACTCAACAAATGACTGAAGTATTGGATAGTTGGAAAAAATATGGCTATCAAATTACCGAACGCTCAATATTAGCATTCTCAAAATGCTTAATACGCAGTTTACCCAAAGAGAGTGAACATCGTGTTGCTTTGGATAAATTGGAAAATTGGCTACAAGTAAATCCAACATTCCTGATCATATGGCGTGAGGTATTTATTTACTTGTATGGTAAATATGCTGGAAAACCTCATAAATTAGGTAGCAATCAAACGGAGACCATTAATATATTGCCATGTAGTGAAGGTGTGTGTGCATGCATATATATGTATTGTGTTTGTTTATCGTAAATGTATAATTATTTTTCTTATCAAGGTTTATTAAACTATGTTAACTATACACCAATACTCGATTTACCACATGTGATATATATAAATAGTCACTTGCCGAATGAGTTGCGTCATAAATGGCGTATGCTATTTTCATCGAACATTATGGGTGAAAGTTTCTCAACAATGTTGGGTAAAATTTTGCATAAAGGTCCGACTCTTATTGTTGTCGAAGATGAGGATCGTCATATATTTGCTGGCTATGCTCCGGATTCATGGTCATTGAAACCGAATTTTGTTGGTAAGCATTGTAATTGTAGGTACATTTAATATTTATTCATTTGATGAATTTTTTTTTAAATTTCATTAGGTGATGAATCATCCATGCTATTCACCTTAAGTCCTGCTATGCGCTGTTTTACCGCTACAGGCTATAATAATCATTATCAGTATTTAAATATCAATCAGCAAACAATGCCCAATGGATTGGTAAGTGTAATTAACAATGATACTATCGATTAAAATTGCCTCTTAGATATTCAATTATTTAGAAGCAATTGAGAATATGAGTAGTTTCTCCAAAAATTAAGATTTTCCACTACCAATAGTAGTATGCTTGGAGTTTTCGAGAGAATAATACTTTGCAAGCAATTTAGATTTATTTGTGTCGAAAATGGACACTCAATAAATTACAATTGCCATGAAATTTGAAGAAGTAATCACAGAAGACATATCTCTAATTGTGAACAAATTCAAGCATAAGATTGGTGGTAAAAAAGGTGTGATTTGGAATACTACATTAATATGGGACAACATTGGTTCTTCGTTGCAGCCAAGAAGATGACTTATTCAGAATAAGTAAATTCGTAAGCTAGTTATAACTTCAGATTACGAAGCTGCACCTTTTATCCTTTTTTGCCTAGTCTCTTTGTTAGTGTAAAATCAGGATTGACAATAATATTTAAGAATTTGTAGCTATACATTTAAACATTTAATTTCATTACAGGGCATGGGCGGTCAATTTAATTATTGGGGTCTTTGGATCGATTGCGATTATGGCTTGGGTCAAAGCGCTGAATCATGCACAACATATAATGAATATGTACAATTGAGTAAACGTAAAGATTTTCGCATTCGCAGTTTAGAAGTATGGGGCATTGGTGATGAACCAAAATTGAATGAATATGACGACGATGAAGAAAATGTAAGAGAGATGATTGCAATTTATTGAAAATAACAATACCAAACAAATATTTAACCATTTTACTTTTCCTATAGATTGGTAATAAACATTCTGTATTGGATAAAAATTTGGAAGATCGTGTAATGCTTGAGTTAGCTGGTACACATATGCATTCGGATGGTTTTCGCGAACCAGATATGGATTTATAAGAGCTCTCATAAAGAATTTTTTTTTTCCGTAAAACTCGGATTCGGTTTAAAGTTGATCGTAAATGACTATAACAATTTATATTAACAGAAGAAAAAAAAAAAAATATATAAACCTATAAACGTATAAATGAAATAATTACAATTACCATATTCGCACTTTAAGTGCATTAAATATTCAATTTGATTCGATTTTATATTTTTTAAATAATTTTTTTTATAAACATGACGTTTCTTTTTTTTTTAATAGTTTTTAAGCAATAATTTCATATATATATATTTATAAGTATTTGTCTTTCTTTTCAATTTATGTGAAATTTTCGTTTGTGTTAATGTTCCTTTTCATTCCAGTTTATTTTAATATAAAAGGTTACACTGTATTTATTTTGTTCCTTTTTTTTTATCGGGTATTTGATGTTCGAGTGAAAGTAAAATGAAATTACGTCAATTTCGAATTCAAATTCACTTGAATATCACTTTCACTCGATTTCTAGATCCTGCTTGTTTTTATGAGCAAAATGTTATTTGCCAAGCAAAATTACACCATCAAACACACACACACACACACACACACACACAAAAGCAAGCCAATTTAATATTATTCCTACCTATTTACTATTCATATACTTATTATGTACTATGTACTTTATAAATATATATATGTGTTGTGTATGTAGAACCTAAAGTAGAAATATGTACGTACGTAGTTCTTTAAAGATGAACATTTATACTTTCAACTATACACTTAAGATGGCATGAAGGAAGAATAAATAAAAAACATATGATTAATTCGTAATTTCAGAATATATAATATGAAGGCAGCAATGACTTTATTATCTACTATATAAAATAATTATACTCTTTATTCTGATGTATTAGAAAAGTATCAATATTTCTAAATTGTAATATTTCATTGATATTCATATGTAGTATATTTAACAATACAATATCGACTATATTAATATTAAAGCGGCACAAAAAGACACAAACAAAATATATGATCTACAGACGTTTATCAATTGTTGAAATGAAGAAATGCAGCTTAATTATTACAGAGTTGTCATAGAAGTAGTAAACAGATTCACTGTGGCTGCAACATTGCCACACGACGATAAGATGGCGTCTGCGCCAATTGTCGTCGTGTTGGAATGCTGCAGTGTTGGACTTTTTTCGTGCGTCCACATAAGAAACCTATGTTATCTAAGTGTTGACAGTTGTTGCAATGTTGCAGCCGCAGTCAATCTGTTTACTACTAGAATTCAAACATGGGAAATGGTATTGAATTTAATGTTTATGTCGGATTTTAGGAAATTTATCTTAGAATTAAGAGCATTTTTTCGGCTGTAATCGAATTCTCTTGTACTTATGACAATAATGTTCATGTTGGAATTAGAAAATTATGTTATTTCAACAATTGATTGTCTTACTTTATTTTTTTCAATCACAAAAGTGATATGTTGTTCATGCAAGCTTCTTTATTTTGATTTTTGCTTTTTTCGATGATAACAAATGTTTATGAAATAATTATATAGTAACAATAATCAATGATAAAATACACAGACACTACATATATTAAGAAATATTTGATTTATATTCGCAAGCCAGTTAAAAATTACGTATAATAAAATTAAAAAAAAAAAAATAAAAAAATAAAAACGCAACGAAATAAAATAAAAAACAAAATACGATTTATTTTGATTGTTTCTTATTTCTAAATGCCACTTCAGATATCAACTGAAATAAAATGACAATTTTTTAAAATTTATTAATTTATTAATTACCTATTTATTATATATATGTAAATGAAACTTAAATTACAATTAGATGCAAGCCCTCGTTTTGTCTTCTATTTATGCTCTGCTTTTTCTAAATATCGACAGCATAACCAGTTAATGTGATCCCGGGTGCAATTTCTTCATCCACATATGAGCCGGCCTCTTCGAATGATGTGGCATTTGTATCATCGAAACTTTTACCCACTGAACTATTGCTGGTTTCACGTAATGGCGGTGCACGTTTAAAATTACTTGATGATCGATTCGTTGTGTTGCTGGTGGCGTTAAAATCATATGCATAGTTGGAATTATTGCTAACACCACCGCCGCTAGCTTCATCATCGAAACGACGTCCCGTTGAACGTAGTTTAGGTGTTTGAAAGTAATTTTGCTGCTGCCGCTGTTGCTGATCGATATTATTAAATTCATAGGTGGTACTCTCACGTTGTGGATAATTAGTTTTACGTAGCATAGCGCGAAAATTAAATGGTGGATCATCATCAGAATTCTGCAGTAAAAGAGAATAACGATTTAATTTGCAATTATATTTGTTTCAACTATTGAGTGCACAACCTACATCCGCATCATTGGAACGTCTTACAATGTCCTGTAGTTCACGCACTGGATCGGATGGCACAAACGATTGCGGACGATTGTAATTCATTTGTGGACGATTCATTTGATTCGATGGCATTGGTGGCGGCACTGGTGTTGGTGTCTGGGAGAGGCGCGAATAGTCATTACGATAGATATTCATGGACGGCATTGGAGGTGGTGGTGGTGCTGCGTATGATTTCAATGAATTGCGACGTGATCCGCTGCGTTGTGCCCATGCTGGTGATGGTGAATTATTATAATTGCTATAACTGTTATTATAATTACTGTAGGCGTTCATATTCATTTGCACTTGATTTCTGTGTGATTGAAATTCAAACGAAAATTTATTATGCCCTCATATCGAGAGACGCCATTCGATTCGATTACTCTTACCTTCTTATCAGTTGTGGATCACGATAGAAATTCTGATTATAGATGACATCACTTTCACCCATACGATCCCAATTTGTTTGGCAAGCTTGCTCCTTCTTATACGCATTATATGTCAGCGAATATGATATCATCGATGGATTACGTTGCAATGGACTATCCCATGCTTCTTCATCATCGCGGGTCGCTGTCAAGAGTGCATTCGAATAGGTTTGTCGTGACATCGAATTTGCCGGATCGACCATATATTGTGTATCATAGAAGGGTATTTGATCGAGTCGAAATGGTAATTTTTTCGTCGGTATCGGTAGTGCACCCAATTGCGAAGAGTTCACCTCGCGTGTATTAATGCGTTCGAGCGGTACACTACGTGTGCATTTATTTAGGCCAGCAACCATTCGTTGATTGTAAATGTGCACCTAGAGAGGTGATATGAGAGGGTGTGACAGACATTTCAAAGTAATTTCTATAGTAATATGTACGTCAAAATGAGTCGATGAGCCAATGAGGCTAATGTGAACAGGATCAGACAAATCAAATAAAAATAAAATGTCTGAAAGCTGAACTTTGTTAATACCGAAGCTTATATACCCTACACCCTGACAGATAGACAGAAATATTTCGGAACAAAAAAAGAACTTAATACTTTCGTGAGCAAAGTTCAGCCGAAAATATACTTTTGTCAGAGTGGCAGGCGTGGTTCTTATCTGATTCAGTCTTTTATCGAACATGTCTATTAATTAGTATAAATATAATTGCGATTACGACGTTTCAGCTTGATAACTTGATATTTACGTGCACAAAGTGCGAAATACAGATATAGAGGCATACATTTGTATGGGAGCTAGGTGTGATTTGATCCGATTCAGCCCATTTTCAAATATGTCTAGCAATTAATAAATATAATCGTAAGTATGAAATTTCAGCTTGATATCTTTATATTTTCCGACCTGAAGTGTGAATACATCGATTCAGCAACATTTTTTCATATGGTAGGTAGGTGTGTTTTTCATTCGATAACACCCACTTTTTAAATATATCTATTCTGTGATTATAGTAAATTTATCGCCCAATTTTTATTTCGATTGCATTATTTTTTCGTGTGTAAAGTGTGAAAAACGCATTCAAGAACATAATTTTGTATGGGAGCTAGTCGTAGGTTTAATCCGATTTTGCCCATTCACGAACTCGTTCGTTCGTTGACGAAAATAATGGAATGTACCACTTTTCAGCTCGATAGCTATATAATTATGGCAGTTATCATGCAAACAAGCGGACAGACATGGCTAAATTGAGTCAAGTCATTATTCTGATCTGATATATTTTTCACCTCACCTTCTAGGTGTTAAAAGCGGTACAACAACCTCAATATACCCTTGCCTCTTAGAGCGTACGGTATAAAAATTCCCAAATAAATTGAAAATCACTCATACGACGCGCTAAATAATGCATAGACGAATTGATTTATGGAAAGAACTTTACTACAAAAAATTAAAAAAAAAAAAAAACAAATAAAGAAAGTACTAAACTGAAAGCTCAATACGAAAATAATATCCATTTATTCATCAATATCCCATAACTTTACCTGTTGTGAGAGGTTGACAAAGTCTTGAAATCTTGCTGCTCGGTAGTACAGTAAAACTTGAAACAATGATTTTTCACGCCATTTTTTTACATAATGTCGTATAAATTCCGCAGTTTGTTCATTAATTTGACCAGTCTTTTCATTTACCAATGGGGCATAACGTTGTCGATCACGGAAGCCACGATATGCTACACAGTCAGATAAGAAGATAAGAGAGAGAAGAAGAATAAATAAAATATGCAATATTAAATGAGAGCAAGTGGAATAAATTCTATTTATTATTAATAAAAATTATGTATATAGAATGGTAAAGTTTATGAAGACGCACAATATCATGGGTACACAAGTGTGCTGCTGCACGATGCGTGTTGAATAAGGTTGAAACATTTCCAAAAGCATACGTTGGTAGCATTAGTAGTATGTAGTAGTACATAATATTCTAATTTTTTTAAATTGTCCATTTTATTGTTGGCAATTTAATTTGCATTCTTTATTATTGTGTTGTGCTAGTGTTGTTCTTCTTGTTCGTTTTTTATCTCCTTAATTTAATTAAATTTTCATTTATTTTCTATGCAACACTTATAATTCATCTTTATGTCAGTGGTATGTAAGCGGCTTGCAGTTGTAATCTTATTTCGTAAGATTGCTTTGGGATGGGAAGGGTTGATTTATGTATGAATATACATGTGGGTGTGCGCCAATTGTTGGTAAAGAGTGAACAACAGAGGTGTCAATAAGCCGATTAAATGAATTCGACAGACAATGATCAACAGCAACAGTGCACCAATAATAACAAGAACAACAGCGGCTGCGATGGTAGCAGCAAAAATATGTAATATTTGCCAACAAAAATCTAAGGTTTCAAATGTTTTTTTCTTTTAATAGATAGTAATTTTTATTGAACGTTCTGAATATGTGTTTGTTTTGGATTTCATCTTGTGGGCTTTCAAATGTGTTATATGTACTACATATGCTACTCGTATTTAGGTATGCACAGGTATTATGTATATAAGAGTAATGCTTTAAATTAGTATTCTTTCTATCGGTTTGCTTGAAAGCAATACTCATTTGAAATGAGTATGAATCAATATTCAATCATCATCCTCTTGTTGTTGTTGAGCTTGTTCAACCTCGGCAAGGCGTGCCGCTGCTAAGGCCTCATGTTTGCGTGCATCTTCGAAAAATTCCTCTGCCTCAGAAGTTGTCTCACTGGTGTCTAAGTATTCGATATCATATTCTTTTTCTTCCTCTTCTTCTCCTTCTTCTTGTTTTTGTTCTTGAACTGCTTCTTTGCTTTCATTTGTATTACCTTTTTGTATTTTGACTGCGGCTTCATCCTTTTGGCCTGGTACTTTGGCAGCTGTTAGAGATAAAATCATTATAGAGCAGCAGGGGGAGGGAAAAGTAGAGAATATGAATAATTAAATTTGTTGCAAAATAATTAGAAATAAAATGAATAAATAGACTATGGAAAGATTTGGAAGAGCTTCACTTCCACCGTTCTTGTGCTGGCTAAGTACTTTCATATCTCTATCATGACAAATTTGTATTTTTGGAAGAATTTTGAATTGTTTAGCAACTGCTGGGTACTGTTTGGTCATTTCATTAAGAATTGGCACCCAAAATTTTTGGGAAAAATGTTTGTAACCCATCCACAACAGATTACTTTATTTGTTGCAAAATCCAGTAATACCAGTTAGGGTTAGCACATTTGGATTGCTGAATTTCAAGACCCAGTCATTATTCTCGCGACGGATAAAATAAGTGGATTCGCAAGTGGCCGACTATTCGAATTTGCTTTTTGTGTGAGAACAGCAAATGATTTACAAATGGGATTGGGGACGGGCTGAAAAATAACACAGCTACAAAAAAGAAGCAAAGAGTTTGTCCATGTGACGATATAAACACACACCGTCAACTGAATCGTATCCAGGGTTGATTTTGTTCGGGCACATTTCGTCTGTAACCTAAAACAAATTTTGAAAATTTATTAAAATACCCCGAATCGCCCATAGAGGGTTAAAGTGGATAGGGACGATCGGGCACAAAACTGTGATGCATTTTATAAATTCCGCTTCAAGAGTGTTCCTAAAGGTGTCTACTATATGAACAACCTGTATTATTTTTACTACTCAATACTCCTTCTGAGTATGCTTGCTCCCTACTTTTACTCTTCAGGAAGATTCCTCTACAAAATTAACATAAAAGAACCTGAAAAATGACAATTATACACAAAACTGCTCAATAATCGCCCTAGAGCGTACCGTCATTTTCCTCAAATATTCGTAATCGTTATAGCCACCCGTTAGGGGGCTCCTATAAATTGATGCTTTTATTCATTTTTTAAATAAGACCATCAATTACAATATTTCCACATCTGATATCTGAGCGCAGGAAGGGAAGGCCCTAGACTAAAAGCAACATTTTTCCATTTGAAAATATGATTTAGGAAAATGTCTTGTAAAATATACATTTACCTGTTTTCCCACCTTTGCCCTTCATACGTTTACGTGCAAGTAACGCTCTCATCATCGATTGAACTTTGATAACTTTCTTCACTTGAATTTCATACAATCTAGGTGTGGGATTAATTATGAAAAAAAATATATCAGCATATCGAATGTCGCACAGAACTGCATTTAATAAATATGTATTACAAACCTTGCCAAGTATTCATCATTGTAATAGGTTAGAAAGACTTTTGTATTTCCAATAGCCCAACCTTCCATTTTTAAACGTATCAGTAGTAAACGACAATTGTCTTTGGTAAGATCGACCGTCTCATCAAAATCGAATGCCAAAAATTGATAACTTTCATAGAAAAGTTGGAGAAATAAAAAATATATATAATGACAATGACAGAAGGTCAGAAGGAATTATAAAGATTTTGTAAAAAATTTCGACTTTAACGAAATATTTTTTGGAGGGTTTTTCTAAAGCGGACCACCTCAGATACGATTATCACTAAAGTCGAAATAATTTTGTTATTAAAAATCATCATGAGATCAATCAAGTTTTTTCTTTATTAAGTTTACCGTTTTAAAAACTCTTCAAAAGTTATGCGACACGAATAACCCTTCTGTCGGCCAATGACAGTGTCCAAAACACCCAGGGCTTTCATTTGTTGCTGTACCATATCAGAATGAAAGGCGTGTGGCTTATATTCCAAATCAGCACGTATACAACGTACAAAATGTACACCTAAATTGGTATTTTGACTTAGAGTTTTGAGCAATGTCAAGCAAGTGTATCTAAAATTAGCAGCTAAAGTTCGTAGATTATTAACTTGTGAGATAACGCCTGCGGAAAGTGTATTCAGCGGCTAAGAGACAGAAATTATAAAAATAATATTATCATTACGCATTTATCGGATATATATATATGGGTTGTGTGAATTAATAACCGGCCTTTAACGTTACATGGCGCCACGTGTAAACGCGATGTCGTACATCATTGTCCGAAGTGGCGGCTGAAAGTCATAGTTTGCTTGTGGAATTGTATGGCGAAAATTCTCTATCCAATAAACAGTGCAAGGAGTGGTTTGTGCGCTTTAAAAACTGTAATTTTGATATCAAAGACAAAGAACGCTCAGGAGAGCCGAAAAAGTTTGAAGATGAGGATTTGAAGACGTTATCAAGACATGATCGAACCATAACGGGAGAGCTGTACCGAGAACAGTTGATGCGGTTGAAGAGAGAAATGATCGAGAAACGGCCGGAATATCCGACCAGACAAGAGTCGGTAATTCTTCACCATGACAACGCAGGGCTACACATTGCTATTCCGATCAAAAACTATCTTACTAATAACGGATGGGAAGTTTTACCTTTTAGCTCTAACATGGCGACTTCAGATTACCACTTGTTCTGGTCCATGCAGAACGCCGTTAATGGAATACGCTTCACTTCAGTCACCGGAATCGAGAGTTGGCTCAATTCGTTTATGGCCGCCAAGCCGTCGGAGTTCTTTTGTGATGGAATCCATAAATATCCAGAAAAATGGGGAAATGTCATAGTTTCTGATTGACAATACCTTGAATGACATGTTTTTTACAAAATTCTTAAAAATAACTGATTTTTGAGCACTAAAAACGCCAGTTACTAATTCACACACCCAATACAATTGACCTACATAAGTTTTCCGGCTTGGGTCATCCGATTTATGTTGTACACTCTCGAATGGCATTGTTAAATTGCCAGCTTTGGTCAATTGATTGGTGAACATCATCATGAAATTCTCATCCAATGATGAACGGAATGATTCAATCATTTCTGGCGGTACAAAATCACGATTGATGTCGGTGAAGGCACGTGTATCATAAATAATGCGTCCCGTATAATGAGCCACTGATACTTCAGTGTTTGTGTGTTTCTTAATAAATTGGCTATGCTTTTCGGTAACACGATCTATAAGAAAATCAGTTGTTTGTTATTCGAAAGGAGGAAAATAATTTTAGGGTTTTCGCATAGTACGATTTGAGGATTAATATTGGTGCATACCCATAATTAAATCTTGATCTTGACTTGAACGTGAAGCATCATCAATAATATAGAAGAGACCATCTGGCTTTGTCAATAGATTGTCCAATGCTGTTTTATTATCGTAGAAATTTAGATTATCCATCGGGATGTCATCGCCTTCCTAATAGAAAATAATTTTGTAAATAACAATCGAATCGATCTACGACGAAAACTCACCATCTCTAACATTTCACTAACAAATATACGCTGGTTGTAATGATATTGCATTTGTTCATTCAAAGTATTGATCATAAGTTGTTCGAGACCATTGCGATGGAAACATTCAAAACCGAACATATCATGGACCACAACAGTATTGGTGTCACCGCTGTAATAGTGAATATTTTTTTTCGATATTAAAGTGTTTATTACAACGAATTGTTATTAGCTTTTCGATTGTGAAAACTTACAAGACGGCCCTTGGGAAAGACATATTCATATTAATCTTATTGATTATCCAATCCACTAAACGTGAATAAATAGTCGAAGCGACAGCATCACGAGCATCGCGGGCCTCTTCCGTGCTATATTGACGACGTTCGGCAATTCCACCCTTAACCATAATGAAATTAGTCAACGACCACATGAACTTTTTCTCATCAACCCGCAAAAGCTCCGCAATACGCGATACCATTTCAGTATTCTCAACTTCGGCATACTTGTTCGATTGCGATGAACGGAATCTTATATTACCGATATTCAGAATAGCAGCCAATACCTTACGTATTGTTTCCAATTGTTTGTGATTGAAATCCAAATCCTGCAATATCGTTTCGAACTCTTTAAATTGTTCCACATTACCGGTTGTATCGTCACGACGATATTTCAATTTGGTCACTTGCACATCAGCCGGCAAGCGTAAATAGCGATAGCCACGTTCAGGTTTCAAATGATAATCCTTTAGACGATTTTCACTATTCATATAATCGTAGAAATAATAAAAGATATGAAAATTATGTTGATTCCTGCAAAAGACGAGATCCAGTTATATCCTCAAGTTCATTGATACTACACAAATTCGACTCACATATCTGTGGTGGATACACGTAACTTCTCCAACATATACATATTAAAGACGGCACCGCTCATCTTGCCGGTCTTACCAAAGGTCAAAAAATATTGCATTACACAACGTGTTGAATTATTATTGATCGGCGTACCAGCATTCACCAACATTAGAATGGCTTTAATGGAGTTTTCGACACGGTTTGTTGCGCCCCGATTACCGGCGCCCAAATAGCACAGATGCTTGATCAGCAAATGAACATTGGTCGATTTGCCTGAGTAGCTCTCACCTGAGAAGACAACATGTTGCGGCTCTTTGTGATGTAACATATCCTGATAGGCGATATCGGCTATAGCGAATATGTGCGGAGAGTTTTCTGAACGAGATTTACACTTGTATTTTGCGTGAAACTGTATAAGTAGAGAAATTAATTTCGAATCCCATGCATTTGAGCTTTTTTTTATAAAATCTAGCCCAAGTCAAAGTCACTCATGCTAGTTGTATTTTGGGGTACAATGTCTTAAAAACGGTTCAAAATTTCCCATTGCTTTCTTTGGGCAATTTGCAGCCAAAAATGTAAGAAAAAAGTCTGGGTATTTGGAATATGAGGAATCTTGGAAACTTTACGGACCGAAAATCTTGGAATCCTAGAGCTATGGCCCACCATGTAATCGACTTCGTGAGTTCTCTTTGAAACTGATTACATCGAACTACTTGTGCAAGCATTTTTTAGTCTTATGACAATATCATTTTACAGCGCTGCTATGATAAAATACGACTGATCGAGAGTACGTAAGTTTTTACTTTATCATCGAACGCTTTGGCAAGAAAAATGCCACTATGTTTTTGGGCAATAAAATATTATGCTTTATGCTCTTACCTCTTCCGGAAATTCAAGTTGAATATCATTTGAATTGAGCGATAGTAAAATATCACCAATAAAACTATATGAGCCACCATTTTCCATACGACTGCGTAACGATTCTATGATTGTCTCTTCAACTGGATTCTCAATGGCGGCCAAGTCTTCATGAAACATACGTTCCGGTTTACCGCTAAATCTCTTAATATAGCCCCGATCAACAAACATTTCAGGTTCCTTATATATTGGTGCAGCATCGCGGCACCATTCCAATAAATCGCGCATATCTTGCTCCATCTGATGATGTAATTTTTGAAGAATGTTTTTTCCTTGTTATTATTACTGACTGACTTTTGGACAATTTGAATTTGTACATACCTCTTCATCATTATCGAATAGTTCGGTTAGAAATGGATGTTCAACCATTTCCACCATCATTGGACGATTTTCAGCATTCTTTTCCAAACATTCTGCTACAAAATCATTAATCTGTTGTGACCAATTCGATGGTCTCATTAGTGTTGGTGGTGGATTGCGTACAATTTGAAAAAGGGCACGCGACGGATGCATATCAAAGAATGGTGGTTTCCCATCAGCCAATTCAATTGTAGTTATGCCCAAGGCCCAAACGTCGGCGCGCGATGATATTTCAGGTTCCTCTGTGGGTACATAGTGGAGGAGATATATTCGATATTTGCTATAATTATCGATTGAACTTACTAGCATCCATTGCTGTTACGACTTCAGGTGCCATCCAACAGGGTGAACCGATACAAGTACCGCGCTTTCCAAGTGTCGAGTCCACTTGACGTGACAGACCAAAATCGACCAATTTGATACGACCCATTTTCGTTAGTAATATATTATCACCGCGAATATCGCGATGGAGTACATGATTACGATTGAGCTCAACAGCTGCACGACATGTCTCGCGTATAATGTAAGCAATATGCTCTTCACGCATTCGACGATCCATCTTTAGCAATTTGTTGACCATATCAACAACGGCACCACCACCACAATACTGCATAATGCATGCCAGATTAAAAGTTTTGTTAGGCGCAGAATCAAGTTTCAATAGTTACCTCCATAACAAACCAGATCTCATCGGGTGCATTCGATTTGCTCAATTTATAGGCGCCATAGAATTCCGGTAAATTTGGACTATTACAATAGTCACGAAGCGTACGATATTCTTCCTCAATGGAAATTTGATGCTCCTCATCATAATGTTGAATTTTCAGTGCGACCACACGATCCGTTTCCAGCTCTTTGGCACGAAATACTTTCGCATTAACACCCTGGGCAATTTCTTCGTAAATATCGAATTTATCCGTGGGGTCCGGCAATTGCGAATACGGCAGATACATTTTCGTTTATATGTAGTTTTGTTTTTGTCGCTTTTAACACGAACGATAATGGAATAATGGTGTAACTAGTTAACAGCGCTAGACGGTGTTAAATCAAATCTTACGAAAATTTGGTTTTATAAGTGTGTAGACCTTCTTTCTTGGAATATATTTTCCTTTTTTATGTATTTTTCTTTTGTTTTCTTCTTTTTTTTTTTTTTGCTAAAAGACAATGTACTTATACGAAAAAGAGGAATAATTTCAAATAAATCGCATTAAAAATAATAAAGAGCATTGCATAAATTTGCATTCGCAATGTGGAAACCCTATAAGCGTTTGTTGACCATGAGGAAGCATACATAAGGTGCTAATATAAAATTACCTACCCCCTAAGTGAAATCTGTTTTTTTGTTGTTTTGTTTTGCAGAAATCTTATTTAGTATGAAATTGAGAATAATATTCGATCAAAGCAAATGCTTGAAATGTGTCATTTCAAATGTATTTCTGTGGTGTGTGTGTGTCTAAAGAAGAGTCCTATTTTGTAAATGATTAATTTTTATGCGATTGAAACCTTTCCAGTGTCGTGTTAAGTACGCCACGTAAAATTGTAGGCATTTTAACACTTGGGTGCCGTAGCTCAGTGGTTAGTGGGTCGACCTTCTGATCTGTAGGTCATGGGTTCAATCCCCGGATGAAGCATAACAAATTTAATATCGAAACAATTTTTCTTTCGCGCGGAACCCACCTGTCGGCAACCTATTGGCAATTCTTCCGGCTCTGTGACAAAGCTCAAAAAAGTGATGTCGCAAGGGTTCTGCCGTTCGGAACCGGCTAAAATAAGTAGGTCCCTTCTAATACTGTCCAAAATTTAACACGCACAACTGTAATGGAAGAGAAGCTCGGCCAAAGAACCCTTCGGGGCTTTGAGTGCCACATATTTATTTATTTATTTTTTTCCCAATTAAGGAAAGGGTACAAAACAAAGGTAAAACTTTTTAAATTTAGCTAAATGCGAGCTAGGTTTTATTGACCGACCTTACAGAGGCTTAGCTAAAAAAAAATTTTCATAATAAATGTTACATAATTGAAATCGCATAGAGTCAGATGTCTTTGGAATTGAACGAGGCAAAAGGATGCAAAAAAAAAAAAGAAAAACTAGTTTGCTTTTGTGGCTCCGAAGTATATTGAAAGAGGTCTAATTTTGTTGCGTTCAGGCATATAAAAATTAAATAATTCCTAGAGGCAAACTCTTGTGAACTTGTGAACTTCTCGGAGCATTTACTGTCGGAAGAATTGTTAGTGTGTCTGAAAATCATACTGGCGGGTTACTCTAACCATGAATCAAATCATCGAAGTTATGCAGTGAGCTACGCAGAATATGAGTACATTTAAACTACAATGGGAATTTCTTAGCAAACATCAACCAATACTGAGAAAAATATAAAGATTGAAAATACCCGAATTTTATCTTTCAATATTAAAGCTTAAATGGGTGAATATCCTTGGATGGTTCATCTAATTAAAAAAAAAAACGCCTATTATCTGTTTGGGTTATACGGGCGGTACCACTTTCAGTTATTGAACCTTAACAATTTTTTTATATTTAGTTGATATCATGCTAAATAGTCAACCTTAGTCAACAACCATATTTCAACACTGTAGCTCATATTGTTCCCTATTCGAAAACCGGTGAGGAAGATAGTGCATGGTTTTTATATATGTAGGAACATATAGGTTATATAGAATATATTAGAACTATATTGTAGGTTTTAAATTAATTAATGAATTTTTAGAAAACAAAAATTTCATCAATTTTCGTAGAATTTTATAGATTTTTATTTGTTTATCAGAAAGCACTTTTGTATTTTATCCAGCTCATAACGTTTTATTTTGTTAGATATCCTGACATCAAACATTCGGCTATGACTAATTTTTGGCGTAATTAGTCATACTCATCTTGTATTATAAAACAATCAAAATTTTATTACATCCTTCCATCAGTCTTTGTTTTTCTACATATTTTAGGTCTATGAATATCGCGTTCATATCCCAAGAGATACAATAAAATACAATTGACTTTGGAAAAGCTATGAATTTTAGGGTTTTTGTGATTCAAAGGATCGGTATAGTGTATACTTCTAGTATTGAAGGATTCAAAAATATGACTAAATTGTCATCAATATCAGGGAAGGTTTTTATCCATTTTTCTATAATCGTGGTGGGTTAAATCCTTGTGGAGTATAGTGAAGATGTATAAGATTATTCGAAGAAAATATATTAATGAAACTCTTAAACTATACACTTTCTATTTAACAATTTCAACACCTTGCGTTCAAGAATTCGGATTTTTGTATTATTGCAAACAAATTGATATATCCAAAGTGAAATCGAAAATTTATTAAAAATAACCGCCCGAACATGCAGCTTGGTCAGCTGCAAAATACAAACTAAAGTTTGAAAAATTAATTCATTTACCGTAATTTCCTTCACGAAGGCATCATAACTTAAAGGAAACCTTACAAATGAATAGAAAAGAATATAGGCATTGGTAGATATGTGCAATATATTTACTAAAATGCAAATAAATAGATCACAAAGAGGAAATAGATTGAAAATGAAATACTTGGTATTTAGAAATGTAGAAATGTACAGTTAAGTACACATAAGTACATACATACGAGTATACCAAGAAATAGAGAACTCAATTCGAATTTAAATATTGACTTTGAATCGATTTTCTTTCGTCGTTGAATTCTTTTCAAGTGACTTTTGGTTTTCTTTTTTGGTCTTTTTGCAGTTACAATGTCGTTTAATTTATTGTATTTATTTCTGTTTTTAGTTTTATTCTAATTGAAAACCACTTTTTGATTTTCCATATGCAATGTGCTGTGAATAATGTTAAGTGTTTAATTTATGGCGCCACCTCAGCATTTTTATGTTAATTCAATTAACATAGATTACACGATGCAATATATTATTTAACCATATGGTATAACTATATGCTTCAATAGATAGTATCGTGAGACTCATTCACGTGAGTTAAAAAATTCGTGTAATTTTTACAAGGATAAAAAAGTATACATAGAATATATTGGTACCTTTGCTCTTTCTATCTACAATAAATTAAGATGGAATATGTGACACAATTTATTTTTTCATATGAGTATCACGGGTTACAGTACCACGTCATAAAGCCGGTGAGCTTTCGAAGGTTGTGTTTACTAAGGCATTAACTGATTTAGGTATGCATATTTACTATACCTTGAAGTGAGTTCAAAGCTAAATTAAAAAATTGTAGTCCATCAAATTTTAATCCAATCATTGTTCAATCATAGTCTTGGGCTTGCAAATCAATCAAATAATAGCGGGTTCAGTGAAGAAACTGCTTAAAAAGTCTAAATGGAATATTTTTACAGTAAAAAAAATAGGATTCCACTTGAAATTGAATCGGTTGACGTTTGTTGGTTGTAATTCTTTTTCTTCTCTTAGACCCAAAGACGGTATAATAAAGAAGGCCCGTCTTCAGATTAATCATTCACATCAGGAATAATATCTCAATAAAAGAATGGAGTAAGTTTTTGAAAATTATAAAGCTTCCCTCAAAAATAAATGTAGGAAACCTTACGCACCAGAGTAGTTACATTCTATTGTTTCGGTTCGCTAAATTCACATCCGAGGTCGGATTTTTGCCATCACCCTGAGGATTCTTTCTAACCTTAAGATACATTATTTTTGTTAATTTTACAGGGTTTTTTGAGGTTAGAAAGAATCCTGAGTGTAAGGACAGAAATCTGACTGTCTGTTTGCAACAGTTCGGATTAGATTTTGATACGGAAAATCCGTAAAATGAGACTACCGTGGTCCGTCGGGCATCCTACTTTGTTTTAGGAATATAGTTTAACTCAGATAGTTTGGATTTGATTTAGTTACCGAAAATCCATAGAATATAACAACTTTGGTCTGTGGGATATACTACTTAATTTTTTTTTTGAGGACTGTATTATTAAAATAAATTTGGAAAATTTGACTTTTGCTATAACTACGCTTACATAGTCTACACCATGACAGATAGTTTCAGAAAAAGTACTTTACTGTGTGGTTTTATTCGATAGCGCCGGCCATAAATCATATGCGTGCACAACATTTGTTCGAAAACATACTTTTATATGGGATGTAGGCGATTTCCCACATTCAGATAGACGGATAGTCATATCTAAATCGACTCAGATTGAAATTCTTATAATAAATTTTCCACTCAAATACTCAAATCTATTAAAAACTATGAAAGAACTGTACATTTTTTGCAGCTTTTAACAAAAGATTACTCCGAAAAACTGTTTGGCCAAGTTACGAAAACATTCGAAATAGGCTTGTCTACAAGAAATTTCTGAAATGTAATGAAAAGTAAAATCGCTGAAAACTCCAGGATCTGCTAAAAATCCATTTTGCGGCAATAATCCTTTACAAGCATACCTGCTCATTGGTTTTTGATTGAATTTCTCTTATTTATTGTATTTTTTTTCAATTATATTTATAAGTATATGTATATTTACAATAAATAGAAATTTAATAAATATATAGTAGGTATATATTATATGGTAATATATATGGAAATATATAATTAAAATTACACTAAACTATTTTTACAAATGATTATAATTTGAGTAATTATGGTTTTATGTTGCATTTTCTTATTATGAAATATTTCGAAAATTTACTTTTTCGTTCTTTTTATGTTTTTATGTCAAATTCTAAGCATACCGATTTGAATACTTAACCCGATAACTTTTTTTCTCTTTGAATGTCGTTATGCGTATTTTGCTGTGTTTTTACTATATTAAGATTTAATTACACCAGCCAACAATTTTGCAAACAAATTCAAATAAAGATTTATTAGTTTCAGCTTTTGCGATTAGATGAAATAAATTAATATTTGTTTTAAACAAATTAATTTGATAATATCATCAAATAAACTTTTAAATTCAATCGCCATTGCTAATAATAATATTATATATTCAAATATATATCTATACTTATGTTCTTTTTGTGATAAAAATATTATCTTAATTATACAAAATTTGCAATAATACTTAATTAATTTCACACTATCTGTAGTACTATATGATTAAATGCTAATGTACCTACAATATAGTATATTTCTTCGATTAATTCGTTTTAAGTCTTTTAATGTTCATATCCATTTGATTTTTTGTTGTTAATTCGCTCTTGTCATTCTGTTTCATTCTGTTTAATTACAAACACTAATCCATTCTTCTACTTGGCATTCATCGCATTCAACATTGCAGCACCATTGAAATTTACAACGACATCGTTCTGCACGCTTCTCTTTAACTAAACTATAGCCACGTCCACAGCATAATGATACACAACCATCGCTTACTGTGCTATTACGATTGCATTTACGTCCCACTGTACCTATATGATTAGTGAGAAAGAATGTGTGAGAGAAAAAGAGAGATAGAGACAGAGAGAGAGAGAGAGAGAGAGAGAGAGAGAGGCAAACCATAAAATTTTATTACTAATCTTGAAATAAAATAATTATCACATTAATTAATCAATCAATAAATTACTCAATTAATTATGGGCCAGACTAATTATATTTCTTCTGACCCCCCCAAAAAAAACCTACAAAAATAGTCGAAAAACGTTGTTGTTCGGATCCATACTTTAAAAAATCGTCTTTTAATCATGGCACAAGGGTTGGAAATGTTGGGGCAGAAGAAGTAATGGACATCCTTCATATATTTCAACGATTTTGAGGCAAGCGTCAAAACGTCTAAAGAATAATTTGGATAATTTGCCAATTCGCAGGTGCTTTCAAGTATATTTTAAAAGAAAGCCTACTTAGACAGTAATGATAGGGAAACAGGGATAGGAATGGGGCTGGTCATGTATTTGACCTCTTTATTGATACTCTGAAAGCGGTGGCAGCAAAATGAATAAAAACTATACATTTTTCCGTGAACCCCCTCTAATCAGTAGAGGCACGTGGTTAGCAAATTCAGAAAACATTGTTTGAGGTTAGGAACGAAATTTGACCTAACCCAGTCAAACGAACCCGAATTCAGCGATCTGTATAGCAAAATTTATATTGTCTGGTGGAAAGTATATTTTTGTTTTTTTTCGTGACTCTGTGTAATTTGTTCTCCTATTGATTTGGTGTAATTATGATTATCGCTTTTCATTTCTAATATATTATTGCTGCTACCTATTGATGTCGAGAATATAAAAATTGAAAACACTATCTAAAACATAAATCAATAAAATAATTGCTAGTTAGTTGCAACGACTTGTCAATATTAATAATGTTTTGCGCATATTTATTACAAACAAATCGCACTGTTAATTGATACTATCAAATGCCATAATTTAATAGCAACAGTAAATTGTTAAATGCATTAAAATCATAAATGAACACTTCGAAACATGCAAATTGTTTTATGTGTATGTGAAATGTATGTATATGCATAGGTGTGTGTGAAAAATAGCAACAACATTATGAGAGATTATTATGCAGTAGAAGAAGAAGAAGAAGAAAACAAGTCAAATCGTATTTATTTGATAATTTATTACAAAATAATTAACACTTTGAAATGCAATCTGTCAATTTCGTAAATATAAAAAATAAATATACATATACAATACAATATATTGTATGTATATACAAGTACTTCGTTATATTTGTATGCAGGTATGATTAGTGTACGTATAATAATAACACTAAATTGTTGTATATATCGGCAATATTAAACTGGTCGATTTGCTCATGCGCACATTTTTTGCCTTGTGCATTTGCATTTGAATGGTGTTGACACAGCTAGCAATACACCAACAACAAAGTATATCTATCGTTAGGAGTATAATAAACGATCGCATTGATTAAGTAGTAGAAGATTAATGATTATTTAATTATATTGTACAATATAATAATTCATGTTCAAATTAGTGTCGTCAAGTTGAAATATATAGATTTATTTAAAGAGCAAGATACATTTCCTACATATGCTGAGGATTTTAAAAAATTGCTTTTTTAGGTGAATTTATTTTTTTGTTTTGTATGAGGAATTTATATACATATATATATTAATAGTGATATAATTCGACCTCACAACAATAAAGAAAAAAAAAAAAATGAGAAACAAAAATGTCAAAATGCTTTGAACTCCTTGTACATCCACTTACCCTGTATATCGGCGCTTAAATCACGTTCACAGAAATTCGGTGATCGCTGATAATAGAAGAGTGATGTCTCCAGTTTGCGTGCTGATCGTTGGGCATTTTTATCAGTAGCAGTTTTTCGCGTTGGTCGTTCATTACGCTCATGACCATTACGTTCAGCCATCGTGGCACCCTGTGATTTTTTATTACGCGATCGCTTCAGCACTACAATCGGTTCACCATTGCCCAAATTTGATTGATCCACTAGGATGGCACGACGAAATTGATGTTTCAGCACTTTGCCGACGACATGAAAGTCGGGTGCCGATTTCCAGCATGTTTTCAATTGACAACTACCAGACATACCATGGCATTTACAACGAAATTCCATATTATTTGATACGGCCTATGCGCAAAAGAAGAACAAAAATAAAGAGAGTCAGGAACAATAAAGTGATATTGGAAAGAATGAATTGTTATGTACTTACCACTCGTCCCGCATGATTATTATGTAAATTGATTTTGGATTGTATATCGCCTGCTTTCTCACGACAATCGAGAAAAAGTTTGGAGAATTCAACACCAAAATCCATATTATGCGAACAACCGCCCCATTTCCAACGACTCGCAATTTTGGCACGTTCATATTTCTTCTCTTCTTCGGGTGTTAGAATTTGATTTGTTTCAAGATACTGCAGGAAGAGTTTCTTCTCTTTGTCCAAGCTTTGGCGTAGATTTTTGTTCAGGGTTTTGCGATTTATTGACGGATCACAACCGCAGGACATTAGACGACCTTGACTACAGGCACGCGCCACACTATGTGCCACACCTGCGGCAGAGATGGCAAATGCAAAGGCGCTCTCGCGATAACCTATAAAGGGAGCAGAAGAGAATTTAAGTAGAAACAAACATTTAAAGAAATCGATAAATCTAGAACTTTTCTTCAATAAAATAAAAAAAAAATATAATTTCATTGTATATGCATTTTGTGCGTGTGACCTTCTGTGGAATCTGCGAAATGCATTTTGATTTGTACTGAATTTATGTATGTATAAGCTGCAATGGGATTAGTAGTAGTACCTACTACATGTAGCAGACAGTAGCAACAAACTTCATGATCCTCTTACTCGTATATTGTTATTTTGTATTTTTTATTTTTATTTTTTGAATTGATCGACGGTACGTAGTAGGTTGTTTAGCTGGTCGGTTTGGCATTGTTGCTGCTTGATTGGATTCCCATGGGAATCGTTACGTTGAATTCATATGTTCAAGTATATGTTTGCGTAATGCGTTACATTTTGTTTGTTACATTACCGCCACACACACAATTGTTTGCAATGATACTCGTACTTATTGGTGACCGACAGATTCACATAAAAATTCAGTGTCCAACACAATTTTCCACCGTTGACATGCCACTTCTTTTTCAGCCAATTCTTCTGTTGTTATTGGAGTTGTTTTGCCTCTTTCTCTTTGTTACGCATTGTTCAACAATACGGTCCCTATGTATATTGTGATCGTAAACGCTTAAACATCACAAGGACATACTTTTTTTTTTTTGTGTTGGCTGCGGGTACTCGCACATACGTAGTACCTACTTCGATTCCATTTTTGTAAAATTTCATTTTCAATATCAATTTCAATTTCATGCAATTAAATGTGAGTGAGTTTCACCATTATGCGCATTCTATCTCGGTTTGTGTTGGGGGAATTGAAAAAGTGTTGAAAGTGATGACAGCTTTGGGAGTGGGATATTTTTGATTTGATTTGATTGAGTTTACATACATTCATACATATATTCTACAGAAGGAATTTTAAATATCGCAATTCAAGTGGAGAGTGAAGAATAGCGCATAGTTTTAAATGTACAACAAGAAGAACCGTAATTTGGGGTTGCTTGGAACTCGAATTTTGCAATACTACCTAAAAACCTAGAATTCTAGATTTATATGCTAAATCCATATATATCATAATTCTTCGTTTGGAATTTGAATCTCTGTAATGCTGGACGAGAAGTTCGGAGCTTCTAGTTTTGTGTGTTAGATTCATTTATATCATAAAGCTTCATTGGGAATTCAAATCTCTTGCAACATTGCTCAAATTTACTACAACATAACAATATTGGCGCATATACTCGCCAAAAATCGCTCCTCTGGAGCACCTATTTGACCCTACTATGGGCGATGTGTCCTAAAAAATTCAATATTTTCTCGATAGGATGCCAGGTAAAACTCTGCAATATCGCGCTTTTGATACTTTTATTGTAGTGTCCGATAGACGAAGTTTTGGGCGATGTGATTCACGAAATGCCTTCAGATTCTGGGTCAGATCTCAAACCGAACCTCAAAAGACAAAGTTTTCAGCTCTTTTATAAGGTTTTTTGAGGTTAGAAAGAAACTTGAGAGAGACGTCGGCAATCCTACCACGGAATCGTGGGTACCGTAGCTCAGTGGTTACAGCGTTGGTCTTCTGATCTGTAGGTCGTCTTTTCAATCCCCAGCTGAAGCATAACAAAATATGTTATCGAAAAGATTTTCCTTTCGAACGGTATCCACCTGTCGACAAGTAATTGTCAATTTTTCCGGCAGTAACAATTTGCCAAAAATGCTTCTTGAAAGAGCTCTGAGACAAAGCTAGCTTAAAGTGATGTCGCATGAGTTCTGTCGTTTGGAGCCGGCTAATACCCTTTTAATATTCTCCAAAAACAAGAACACGCACAGTAATACTGGAAGAGAAGATCGGTGGTATCACAAAGGGCCTTTCCAGCCTAATTGTATCCTCTTCGGGGGCATTCATAACAATCCAACCTAACTTAACCT
The DNA here is from genome assembly GCA_963854835.1 of Megamerina dolium. NCBI lineage: Eukaryota > Metazoa > Arthropoda > Insecta > Diptera > Megamerinidae > Megamerina > Megamerina dolium. The sequence goes on along the minus strand of OY978529.1, from coordinate 69,253,971 downwards.
ATAATAGTTTCTGAGTCCAGAAGACGTTATTTTATATAGTTAAAGCACCCCAGCATACAAACTTGTCTATTCATCCCTCATTATAATATCCATTAAATATTTGTACAGCATCTTGTAGATTTACAAAAGATTATCTTCTTTTGAGACAGAATTGCATTCACTTAGATTAATTTCTATTTATAGGCGTTTAACTCATTAAATCTAAAAGACTACTAAACACGTTAACCAATTTAAATTGAGTAAAGTATTGCAGTTAAATAAAGATAACTAGATTGCTGCTATTAAGAGCATTTGCTGTTTCTGCTGTTCTTTTTGTTGGCGTTGTTAACGTTTTGCTTTGTGTTGCGAGTCAACATGTCAACTCTGCAATGGAATGACATTCAAGCATTGGCGTTTGAATAACATCGAGAGGGAGAAGAAGTACTGTGAGCGCGAGAGAGATATACAAACTGACGTTTAAATCGAAACACATACTCGTACATGGCTCAGTATCATGATAAAATACCAAAATAGTGGTTGATTTGTAGATATGTGTACAAAAAATTATTTTCTTTTTTTTTCTCGCTGCGTGTTTTTCTCACAAAATTGCACAGTTGCGCCCCGTCATTGAACTCGCAAAGACAGAGAGGATGGTAAGTAATTTATTTGCATTCATCGTATAAATTATATTGTAACCAAATCTCTTCATTCATTCAATTTCAATTTAAAAAATTGTTATCTCAGTTGACGGATGCGATACACCAGAGTTGAATGCGATACGTCGCAATGTGATTTGCTTCAAGCATCGAACGAACAAAAACGATTGCGCCAACTAACCAACCAGCCAACCAGCCAACGAATCAGATGAGATGAGACGAGCTATTGAAGTAAGGTGAAATTTGAATAAATCGTCGTTTCAGTGGAATGTTGGATCCATGGATGTCATGCCAAACAATCAACCATTGCTTACCCCCATTTACGAGGAGGCAAGCAGCACTTGGCCAGTTAGTTATAGTATTGAGTAGTTAGTTTGTCGCATTTTAGTTGAATATTTAGTATGTTAGTTGGTTGGCATTGGCTGATTGCTAGGATTAGTTCCTTCCAGTAAGTTTGCTGAATATGAACATAGAATGAATGCAAGTAAACGGACGATCGATTGCAAGCTTGATAACTTCAGATAGAAGTTGTCTCTTTAAATGTCTTGGCGAACGATTTAAATGACAGTCATACAATTTAGATGAAACTTTGTAATTGTGGGGCATCAGGAGAGCTCAATGAGTTTATGTTTAATATCAGGTATTAAGAGAACATAATGAGAGCTCTTGAAATCATCATCATTGATTACATTGATGATCTTCATTGACTATTGTGATCGTACATACAGTCGTATGCAAATAAATATTAAAACAATTTCCATATTTTCCAACAATTGCAACAATGCAATCATGCACAAAGTCATAAATCTCTCTGATACGCTTCAATATACTCGTTCATATGTACATATAACTACTTCCAAGTAAATTCAAATAATATGGAAATCACATGTCAACAAGGCAACAAGTCTGACTGTTGCTACAGTTGACAGTTTAAAGGTATTGAATAAACTTCGACATATACAATTGGTAGATGTGAGTAGATACCCAATAGTAAAATACGTAATGTGTTTAAGAAATACGATAGTTTCCATTTTTCTCAAAGCACACATTAAGAACCCTAGATTGGCGGTTATGAAAAACTATAAAATATGCAGAACAAAAATTGATGAATTATAATACCTTACTTTATAATGTACGCGTAATGTAGAAATAATCTTACATATATAGCATACGAGAAAAATATTTCTGAACGTATTTAGGACCGTTGAATTCGAAGTTGATGTTGATTTGACTCGATCAATTCGCATTTCGTTACTAACCTCAAAATAAGGAAAGTTGAATCATTAATAATACAACATTGCCTTTAGAGGGTTAGAACGGGACTACCCTACCCTAACCTGAAATTAACGTTTTCATATGTAAATATCGCACTTACTGCTCTCAGAATGCCCGTAGATGTAGTAAATCTATGACCCACCCCCATTAATTATGCAAAATTTTCTCTGAACTTATACTCACCGCCTATCTTATCTCTTTAGGAAATACTGCCTTACAAAATGAACATAAAAGTACCTGAAAATTTACAAATGACACCATAACTTCTCAGGAATCGCTCCTAGAGCAATGAAATGTATGATCAACTAGCATTACTTCGCCTGTTCCAACATTTCTTCCCAATATACTCACTCCCACGCCATAGTTGGGATCCCCTACAAAATTCATGTTTTTACATAGAAAATTGAAAGAAAATCCAAAAATATTTTCGTTTTTGTTGTTGTTTTTAAATCAAATATGTATATCGTTTTTGTTTTGTGGGAGTGAGTGAAGTTTTGTCGAGAAATCCAGGGCTTAAATTTCTTATTGAGAGAATCGTTTACAAAATGTCGAATTGTTATTTCATCGTCAAATTTTTGATTCGTTTATTTCAAAGAGCATCTTTGACGATAATTCATTCTAGCAACTTCACATTGATTGATACATTAAATAAAGCCTGCAATCTCTCAGTTAATAAGTTAATCTCTCCCTCAATTAATCGTGAAATACATTATAGAATGAAAGCACTCCTTTTCCCACTGGGCACCTATACATATACTTTACTCGTTTTGACTGCCTAAAGAATGGTCTGAGTGCTGAGCCAGTGACTGACGATGGACCAATTGTGATGGTCATTCATGGCTCAACTATTTTGCATAACTTATTGACTTAGGTTATATTATTATTGCCTGTAGTCGTTGTATATACGAATGGTTGGATTTGTTGACAAGACATAAGATACTCGTCGTCGTCGTCGTCGTCGTCGTCGTCGTCGTTGTATTGTCAATCAAATGAATACATATAGTACATGTGTGTGTATGCAGAGTATGTATGTATGGTGAAAGGATTTCAATGAAAAATATATGTATATAGCTCAGACATATAGAACGTAATGAAAGTATTAAGCGAGTGCTTCAGAAGTTAAGTTCCCAAAAGTGATCGACAACATTGAAAATGTCCAAGATATATGAGCCCATTGTGAATGTACATATTGCTGTTAATTTATTGTTCGGGTTAAAAAGAGATATTGATAATTTCGAAAAATATATTTTCATGTTTTTACAAAAATTCCAAAATTCTATATTATGACTGAGCTCGATCAGTATGTCCATTAGAGTACGATCAAATAATTGAAGGATTATTTCATCGATTGATTGTTTTAATATAACATATATGATTGTGTATGTGTGAGTGTATGCATAGAAAAAATATTATTGGCAACATTGTACACTGATGGATTATTGTCGTATTGCCACATCAATGTTGTTAAGTAATCAATTTGAATTGATGTTTTGTCAACGATCATCATCACATATGCATACGAATAAATGCCACCACAGTTTGATTGACAGACTGGTACACTGATAGACAGACTGACAGATAGACAGACATACCTGTGGGTATGTGCAGATATATGCAGAATGTGTGAGTACATGTTTGATGACCATCATTATACATACGATATTCGTACTCAGTGATCAGGTAAATGATGATGTGCTCGAGCTTATGCGCATGTGCATGCGTGCAACTTCTTTGACATTTAACAGTCAAATTGAATTTCATTAGCAATGAATGAATCTGCATGTTGCAACAGCAAGTTCATTATGCATATTTGTATGTCGTACATATTTGCATTTCTGTAAGAATTTTATTGAACATTCAATGATCCATGAGGGGAGCACACAGAGTGAGAGCAACTTTATTTGCTATTGACATTTGAATTTGCCATGTACTCGGTCGTACTTAGTTCGTTGATATTTTGTTGATGTAATGCCAGTGACATTGTGTCCGTGCATCAACCAGAGGATGACAATGTGACGCAATGATAATAGGATGCGATGATCATGATTGCCGATTGATCGATTGACTGATGCATTGATTGATTTGATTTGTCTCAATTGATGAATGTGAATGTGAATTTTGCAATCTCAATATGTACGTAGTAGGCACATTGTTGGTAATAGGGCCATGAGTCGCGTGTGAGAGAACATATGCAAATGATCGGTGTAATGATCACGTTGATCATGAGATATGCCACCATTGATTTTCTCATGTTTGTTAAATGTGAGTGTGACAATTGACAACTTGAATGTGATTAAATGATCAACAATAAATGACTTAATATGTTTTGTATCTGTTTGTTGTTGTTGTTATTGTTTGCTATTGATATTATCTGGCGGTGGCGTTGGTTGGCTGTTATGTGTCACATTTTATATGGTAATGACAATTGATTTGCAGCATTTGCACAACGTTGTTGATGTGACATTGATCATGTCCATTACAATAAATGTCATTTAAAAATTATTCCATAATAAATATGTTATTTTCCTCGATCGAGAGTTCATATATCCGTACCTATAATACTCAAACTTAGTTTGTGAAAAATATGGGTATTTTCATTTTGAAATGTGTAGGTAGTGTGTGTTGTTTTTTGTTGTTGTGACATTTGATAATTTTTTGCATAATGTATTTGTATTTAAAATGATCAATTGAATTATTGCGCTACTGATCGTGTAATTATTTGGCTCATTTACAATTATTTATGTCTGGTTATGGTTTAAATCATTTATTTTTTTGTTGTTGCTGTTTTTTTAAGATCTATTGTTTCACTTAAGTACTTATTTTATGGTCATATAGATAGATATACGTGATCATTATTCATCAGTTTTATATATACATACATATGACCACACACACATACGTATATCCATATGCATGTATGTAGTTACTCCGTTTGGACTGTGTTGTATATTTTATCTTTTGTTTTAATCAATCGATACATGAATAAACCATATAAAATTGCATTACCATATCATTTGCATGAACTCATTTACCATAAATATCTTATTATGGCATGTACGAGTACACATACTTCTTTAGTTGATATTCATACGTTTGCTCTAAGTAGCCAGTTGTTATCCGTACATTGTTATAATATTACTTATGATTATGATTTATGTTTTTGACATTTTAGTTTTTCATTTCATTGGTGGTGAATTAATGTAAATGACAGAATTATATAGATTTCGAATCATTTTGTTTGTAGACAATTGCGATGGCGTGTCAAGTAAAAGTGATATCTGCTACGAATAAAATGTAATTGGGACTTACTTAAATGTAGTATTACAAATATACATTTGTTTGAAGAAAATTTGTCAGCTTTTTGACCGTAAGTATCCCTCGAAGTGCTTACTTAGCCCAGCAGAATAGACACATGCGGTTTTAGCTTATAATCTCTTAGAGCTCATGTCAATTTGAGCTCACTTTATGGTTTTCTGCGTAAGGTTGTTTACATTAAGCGAAGATAGATCGGTGGGATGTAGATTCTTCGTAGATTCTTCTAGAAATTGTATGTCAAACGGGGCAACTTTATTCTTTTGGTCTTTCTCTTCATTATGACAGTGCAAATTTGGTCCAACAATCCTACCTAGTATTTTTCTCTGAAGAACTTCAATAATTTTTTATTTAGAAGAGAAGATACTGGCTTCTTCATCTTCTTCTTATGTGGCCATAACAACCGATGATCGATTTAGGCCCAACATATAATGCTGCGCCAGTCTTTTCTGTTCTTCGCTTGCTGGTACCAATTGTATATTCCAAGCGCCGCCAGATTACCCAACACTTGGTCCTTCCAATGGAGATTTGGTCATCCTCTTCTTCTGCGTTCGCCAGAGGGTGTCGAATTAAATACCCTATTCGTTGGATCTTCTTCTTCCATTCGCTCGACATGTCAATAGCAGCGTACAGCTCATACAGCCCATCATCGCACCTCATTCGGTACTCGCCATCAACGCAAATAGGTCCGAAGATCCGAAGGTCCTGCGCAGATCTTTTCTCTCGAAAACTCCAAGCATGCTCTCATCTGTGGTGGAAATCGCCCAAGCTTCTGCGCCATATGTTAGGACAGGCATAATAAGGGACTTGTAGACTTGTAGGCTCGATTACTCAATTGCTTACTCAGCCCAAAATAACACCTGTTAGCAAAAGTTAGAAGTTGAAAGATACTGGCACACATACCAAAATATGCCACACACTAAAATTGAACAAAAGTTAGAGTTTCATCATCAATTTAAATTCTTCGAAACTAATTCTTATTTTTAGAAGACCACTATCTAGAATTGTTATTGATTTTAGGTAGAGCTAGTTTCTGTTTTTTATTTTTGCATTTAAAAATTAATATTTTGATTTTAGAATGATTTTTTAGTAATACCATTTCATTCCAAATAATTCTGGACTCTGGTTCTTCCTCGTCGCCGCAGCTACAGCTGCAGCCAGGTGTAGCGATCTATAGCCTATTTTCATGTCTACCTACGAAGCAATGCCCCGTAATAATTTCCACCATTATACTAACGCATGTCTGTTAAGCGCTACTATGTCCTTTGCTCGTTTTAGGTTCAGTATTGACTAGATTGATCGGAATGCCAATACTTTGCTTATCAGAAACTTTTGCTACATTGTACCGCTTTTTGCTAGCTTATCCGCGGTCTTAGGCCCTGGTATGAATCTATGCCCTGGCAGTCATATATGTAATAGAGTACATAAGCTTGCAAATTACGATACAAAATATTGTGTAGTTTAACATTTTGATTGATACGTCCATTCTACAATTTCCTAAGATGGTAATATGACTCGGTAACCACATTTGCCACAAGTTGTAATGTTCAGGCATCTGGGCAAGGGTGGAGAGGGAGTGTAATGCGGTATATGATGTTAAAATTTGAGGTCTAAGTGGTACATCTTTAGAATTCTAGGTCGCTAAGTCGAGTTCAAGGATCGAAATTCTCCTTAACCCGTATGATTCTTTCTAAACTCAACAATCCCTGCAATAACAGCCTAAAAATTAAGTATGCCGAGGTTAGAAAGAAATATAAGGTAGTTGGCGTTAATCCGACCACGGATTCAAATTCAACGATCGGAAATCCATAGAATGGGACTATGTTGACTCATCGGAGGTCCTAATTATATTTTTTCTGGTCCAGTCCTACGATCATCCTACTTATCAACCATTGGGTTCCTATCTTCGTGTCGTAGCACAGTAGGTAAAATTTCCAAAAAAATCTTTGTGACAAAGTTCTGAATACTAAAAATCTTAACTCCTCTACGATCAGCTAAACGGCATATTTCACACAATTCTATTTAATCTAACCTAACCGATGGACGACGGGTGACGACTTAGATCACCAGTAATTGTACTTACTTGTATTGTAGGTATAATTTATTAGCATTCTTATTTTTAGTCCAACAATATAAATACGAAGAACAATACTAACGATCAGTTCTGCATTTTATTGTGTACGGCCGAGTATTGCTAATATGCTATTCAATTCTGTACGTATGTACTTAGGTAAGTCAGTAAGTATGTAAGAGTATACGAATATGCTACTGGAATTGCTGTCGCATACTCATTTGTGAATGCATTTAAAATTGTATGAAATCAATACGACAATCGATCGTTTATCGATTGACATGATCGGTTGATGTCGCTGTTGTATGTCTTTCTGTGTATGTGGGTATAGCAATTTATTACACTACAATATGCAATACTTTATACCGTAAAGCATATACATACTATACATATGTATACTCATATAAAATAGCTGATTGGTAGTTAGTTGAATGTATACTTGTACATGCAAGCAAATATACGAGCATAATGTCATAGCAACAAAGGATATTTGAAGTAAAGCAGTAAAGCAAGAGAAATGCATTTAAATGAATGAAGTTGATTGCCGTGTTTGACATTTTGATTTTAAATGTGCAGCAATACACTCGTATGTATATAGTATAAGTGTATCTAAATATATACAATATATAGTGGATAAGTCTTATGACTATTCTGAAGATGATGCAATTTACTGATTATACCTATATATTGATATGCATGTGTGTGGTCGATATTGCTTATTCTCGTATTTCTTGTAGCATAATTTTATCACTTTAAAGTTTCAATTTGACAAATTGACAGCACTTATTTTGTTATTGAAATACCTAGAGAATTTATTATAATTAAATTAATTATTATTTTTTAGAAGAGTTCTGATTTTAGACAAAATTTGCAAGCTTATAGTGTCTAGGCGAGCATTGTAATTGATGCTTTTCCATGTAAGAAGTCAAGAGATCACTATGCACAAAATAGCCATAGAATGTTGGAAATTCGTGCCTACCTACCATACAAAAGTGTGTTGCCGGATGTATGCTTCCACATTTTGCGAGTGGAAATATAAAGCTATTCAGTTGAAACTCGGTGTCACGTATAATTCTATTACTATGCCTACCTCCCATACAAAAGTATGTTTCCGAATGTATATTTTCACACTTTTCGTGCGAAAATATAAAGCTCTTAAGTTGAAACTTGGTAGATATAATTATATTAAATTATTACATTTGAAATTGGACGTAATGCTATAAAAACGACGCCTACCATTCGTTGTTGTTGTTATAACAGACAACGATTTCGAAATCACGAATAGGTATGTGTGTTAGTTAATTGAGTTGTTGTTGTACACATCGATCAGCTCCTGTGTGTCCAAAGTGCAGAGGGGGTCAAATTGGTAGGCCTTCTGGGGCAGGCGAAACGATGACGGGTGTCGTGCGGGCTTTGTTGACACCGCGGGCATCGGTCTCGAATTGTATCAGCCAGCCGGTGCATGTAGCGCCGAGCAGATCTAGGAAGCTGTTGTACGCAATCTGCAATTGGCGGTGGGCGACCCCCCAGCACGATATTATGAGTATGACCCTCGGTGGCCGCCTTTACTGCGCGTTCATGCAATGAATTCAGAGCCACTCTATGCATACTAGAGCTCAAATCATCGAGCAGGTGACTCACATGTGCATCAAATGATCGTAAGCTACCACGGATGCTACACGGGGGAGGGTCAATCTGCATGAAACGGTTGTTGGAGTGTGATGGAAGGTGGCAGGGAAGAAGAAATTGCTGCGAAAGCAGTTCATTGTGCTTACTCACTTTTAGCATTCGCGTTTCCTGATGTAGGTGATCTTCATGCGTCATCTTTGGCAGACTGTGATGATGCGCAAAGCAGTATTCTGCCGGGTTTGCAGAAGCCGCCATTGCGTGTCGCTTATGAGTGGCGTCCAAATTGGAGCCGCGTAGTTGATGATCGACCTGCCGATGGTCTTATAGGTGATGAGCAGGGTTTCCTTGTCTTTCCCCCAGCGATTGTCAGACAGTGCCTTAAGAACATTATTTCTGCTATGGTGTTTTCAACATGCTTAGCAAAGGTCATGAGACTGTCAAAAGCAACTCCGAGGATTTTAGGCTTATTCACACTTTAAATAGTTCTGCCATCGACAGCCACCGAGAGCACGGCTCTGAGCTCCTTAGTCCAGGTGGTAAAGAGTGTTGCGTTAGACTTCTCAGGTGAGAGTATAAGGCTTCTGTGGTTGCAGAATTGTTGGAGATGCACCAGATACGCGTTGACCTCGTTGCATATCGCCGAGATGTTGTGTCCCGTGTAAAGGTATGGTGTAGAAATAATGTTTTCTTTTGCACGAAAATATAAAGTTATAGGACTGAAACTCGGCGATTGAAAATAGGCGCTTATGGATGAAAATCACGCCTGCTTCCAGAACAAAAATATTATTTTTCGAAAGTATATCTATATTAGTGTCATAGTGCAGGGTGCCTAGACTTCGGTATTATCAAAGTTAAGCTTTTAAGAAATCCATATGAACGAATATGTGTATTCTCTTATTTTCAGTTCATAAAGCATCCTCTGGAGCATTACATACATTTTAAGGCTATAGATAGCTATTACCTAGTAACCCAATGCTGTGGGCAGATATAAACATTTCAAAGCGTTGTTGCATTGTCAAGTAGATATGAGACTATATTTAATGCGTGAACATTTCATGTCTCAAATAAAGATTTGTGCACAAATGTGTGACATGTTTTCTTAAAAACAAAAAAAATTGTATATGAAGAAAGTGAAAAAGCGGCCTACAGCAAAAAGTGGCAGCATGCTTCACAACATACTTTTATTATGCATACAAATTTTATGCAGAAATAATTCTGGAGTGGGGTAAGTGTGGTCGAGTGAAAAGTCACATGTGAAAAGAAAAGAAAAATGTAAATCTATATGAGAATATTCAGAAATTTGATATGTGGTCAACATATCAAATGTGTGAATATGTGTTTCTGTACACTATTAAATATTAAGTAGCATGCACTATATCAGTAGTATAAAATGTATAGTCTAAAAGTAGTAGTAGTAGTAGTAGTAGTTCTTCACTTTGTAAGACGATTTACGCGTAGCACGATAATAGTTAATGGTGCTGTTGTGATGCTAGTGCCTAGTGCATTAGAATAATATTGTCTCTGCGTATAATTAGATGCTGTGAATCATGCCACATATACACACACACACACGCTTTGGACATTTAATATGCTTTCGGCAAGTAAGATATTGTTTTTTTTTGTTAGCAGATCATACAAACTTTCATGTAGGTACTTGTATGTATTGCTATCAAGTGAGCTACATATATTCGTAATGGATACACTGACTAATATTCAATTAAACTATAAAATCTTTACGATGATGGGTGTACCTCATAAATGTAGTAATTTTCTACGCTGGAATTTCGGAAAAAAAAAATAGTTCAATAGTAAGACTTATGGCATTTCATTATGAGATGTTCTGGAGGACCAAAAATATCCTTAAACCGTATTTTTGTAATTAAAACCCACTTATACCTTTATATAAATGCCTTCTGGGGGTCAAGTTTTTCCGAAATATATACGTATGTCTCGATGTGGTTGAAAAATCGTTTAAAATCATCAAGGCTAATATTTCTAATGTTTGACTTTGACCGAATTTAGTTTTTTTTTGTTATATTTGTTTTGTTTTTCTTTCAACTATTTTTTAAGTAGCTTTGTTATTTTCGCATTATACCATGTGAACGAATGCGTGTTTATTAATGCGCTTAATAACATTAATATCTAGTTGCATACAGGCTATTTACGAGTAATAAGTATACTCTTACATATAAACAACAACAAGATTATATAACTGGCTGTGGCCAAGCACACAGTAGGGGATATATGAACACATACACACACACAAACACGCACACTATTCAAATGGTGCTCATAGTGTTTGATGGTAATTTGATGGTGTTTTGAACAAAGTCAAGTCGAGTCATCATGCCGCCACTGTTGTCGCCAAGTGGAGCAATAGTTGAAGACGACGAAGAAGAGAAGATTGAATAGATGGCAGAAGAAATTAAATTAGACAGATTATATTATCGTTGTTGTTGTTATTGTTTGTTATATGCAATTTACTGCATCACATTAATGTTGCAACAAGTTTTCCGGTGCTCTTTAACCGCAAACTCGTTGACAGTTGTTTGTTGCGGTTTTGTTCCATATAATCTTGTTATGCACACATGCCGTATTCACAATATATTGTGACGAGTATTTGTTATATATTTTTTCTTCCTTTTGCCTTTTTTTTATTAAACATTATAAATTGCGTTGTAAATATTATTCGTGTTGAACGTATTTAATTGTTACTTAGTGTCAACTTTGTTGCATTCGATCAAAAAGATAACTGTTATTTGCACAATGCTTTATACATATGTTGAGGGGAGAGTGGGGTAATTCCCAGCGGTGCTCTTAAAACGAGCATTCTGTTTCTTTTTGTCGTTTTAAAATCGCCTTAAACTAATTCCTTTTTTTTTTAAATTTATAAAAAAATAAATTTCATTTGAAATACGAAATTTCAGGTTTAAAAAATTTGTTTTGGTTAAATCTAAAAGCGAGTGGGAATTAACCAATCTTCGTAATATTCATTTATGTATGTAAATTTAGAACATATTTACATATATGAGGCAAAACATTAAAAAAAAAAACAAAACATATCAACTGTAAAAAGTGCCTAAAAAGCGTATGTGTCTGATGCCGGCAGAAACTGGAAGTGACTTGTAAAATCGATTTGACTTGATTTTAACAGATTTATTGATGAAGACAACAGTATATTTTTGCACAAGGCATTGGCAGCGTCATAACTACTCTTCGCACCACTTTTAAGTAATTACATTTTTAAAGCGCAGTGTTAAACTCATCAAATTACAAACTATTAGACGTATAATTTACTGAAAATAGGCATATGAACACTTTTTTGCAACTTTCACGGGTTCCTAAGATAAAGGGTCTAGCTTAGGAACCCGTTCATTTAGATCTTTCTAGATCTACCCCTTTCACACAACAATTTCACCAAGTTTCATCAAAATCAGACACATACGGTTTTTAGGCAGGTACAGTTGATGTTATTTGCTACATATACACACAAATTTACTTACCCTTTTTTAATAAATTCGATGCATGCGGATTGCGACTTTTCATACTCAACGATGAACAATTCCAACGATGCCATTGAAACTGTAAAGAAATTTTTTATAAATTGTAAGATAAACTAGGGACTCAACCACACGAATTTTAGATGATTATATTTGAAACCTGAATTAAATTTTGAATTCTAAATGTAGCACATCGTAAGAATAATCCTCGATTATCATTGTTTAGAACTTTACAGAACCCGTCTAACCCATTTAGGAGCACTGGAGTTCAATAATCTAGCTGAAGCACCGGTTTTGAGTAAGAAAGCGCTACTGAAATTCTGGTTGAATATTGAAAATTTCAAAAATCTCTATAACTCGTAACTAGATCTTGTCGTTCTGTCGTATCAATTGAGGATCACTGGATGACGTCATAAACTAACACAACTTACTCAGGTTCGACACTTTCATTTGAGATTTATTTGGTTGCGCCCTTAAACAATGTACTGAATAATTCAAATGACTTACTTGTATTTGACACTCTTGTATTGCTAGGTCCAGACCTTCTAATGCTGCCGCTGTTACATCACTTGCTTTGTAACACAGTTCGAGTTGATCTTTGGTTAAACCGGGCACAGAACGACATGCTGCACGTCCATCGGGTAAACAATTTAGCCTATAAAAAGTATATGAAATTATAGTAATAATGATTCAATGATTTCAAGGAGAAGGATAAAAAAATATGTTCATGATAAAGTTTAAAAATATGTTAATCTAAAAGGTTTAAAATTTTTTCGTAAAATCGGGTGCAATGGGTATAGTAAGAGCAAAAATATGTATTAAAAAAATTATTTTTGATTTCATTTTCAGAAAGGTTGAAAAATTATATAAAATTATTGAATTAAATAAAAATTTTCTTGTTCAAAAAATCTACTGTATTCCAACCTTTTAGAGTTTCATAGTTACGAATTGAAAAGACACACAAGAAAATAGTCCAAATTAATTGATTTTTGGACGCTCTTCGATGAATAACGTTATATATAGTCTAATACGTGAATTTCAGATATATGAGCATCGCGATTTATTCGAAAATAATCATGAGTCGTCAAATCACATCACACTCGATATACTTCAGCAAAAAAAAAAAAAATAAAATAAAATAATAATGATTATGAGCCATCAAAAAAATGTTCATGAGTCATCAGAAAATAATCATGAGGCGTCCAAAAATAATCATAATCACATGATAATCAAGTCCAGTGTAGAGGCCGTTCTTTTAAGCTTAAGCTTTTAATTTGATCTCCAGAAGAAATTTAGGGGATATATATTTTATATGTAATCAATTTTATTCCACCACAAGGATTTTATTTAAATCAAATGCAAATAAAGGCTTCTCTCTGTATTTAATATTCACTTTTATAGAAAATTTGTAACAAACTGAAGAATATTCCATTGCAATAAAAGATGCGCTTATATTTGGTACTCATATACTTCAAATGAAATAACAACTTTGCTCTTTTCAAATTTTTGTAACGTAGGTACTACATATGTATATATGTACATAGTCGTACCGACAAACATATTTTCATGCTGATAAGAAATTTAGAAATATTGGTATTTATATAAAAAAACTGATAAACATTTTGCAATGAGATCAGTTTCAAACTATTATTTGCCGGTATTAGATTGCGAAGACAATATTATAAAATGACAACGCGAACATCATTAATGATCCACATAATCGGTGTGGTATTTTTTCTTCAAGTATGTATCTCAATTTTTTGCCAATTATATATATGATGTGGTTCATGCAGTTCTTAAATAATTTCTATCTAATGTCTTAACACTTAAGGTGTGCGTTTGCCGAAATGATAAGGACACAAAGGTGATTAAAAACTTTATCAAATACATCGATGATATATCGGTAATTAAAGCGGAAAATAATCTCAAAATGATGCGACCATATTTGACAGATATATTGAATGCACTGCCATACGATGATCCACGGGTACAGGAAATTGATGATTATTTTGCAAGAATTGATGAGGCACTTGAAACTAGAGATTCGGTGAAATTAATTTCCGCTCAGGATGATTTTCTATCATTTATTGATAATTTGAACAACGAGGAAGATGCAATTCAGATGGAAAAGCCAAGTATTGTCGAAAATGGCATGAGCATTGAATATGGAATATATTTGAAAAAATTGCGCAATGCAATTCAGATACTATTAGAGAAAGTGAGCTATGCAGGCCAAAGGGGAGAACATGCTCCATTATTTTATACACTTGAAGAAATGATTCACGATGTGGATCAGCAGAAATTTAGAAACATATGGAAGCGATATGAGGAGATTAAAGTCAATCAATATAATATACGTTAAGATTTTCGTTTTTCCTGCATGGTATCAAGTAAAAGCATAAATAAATGTTTTTAATAACTAAATTATGTTTCATATTAATTCGTTTTAGTGTTATACATTAATAAATATTTATATGTTTGCATACTTTGAGAGCGAAAGTATAAAGTTATCAAGTTAAATCTTTGTGTATAAAGTCAGTCTCATCTTCGAAACTGGGGGGGATTCTGATACCTCTTTGCGTACTCAGATATAAAACTATTCATTAGCAAGAGATAAGAAAATTTAATTTCTGAAATTGTTCATATTCGTGGGTGTGATTGTGTGTGTGTAAATATTGAATTTGATGAATAGGAAATATATTCATTTCAAGTGCCAAGTTTGACGAAATTTTGAATACTTTCAATGCAAATGATAACGACTTTCAAACATGAATTAGGCAGAGAGTAAATGAGCGAGACATGGTGATTATTATTAATTATTTTTAGCATCCAATGATAAGAGAATGATTTCATTGAATGAAATCTACATAAACTGATGTTTATTGCTTAAATAAATTAGTTTTCAACGATTGGTTAATGGTGAAAAATATACGAATTGGTGTAATAGAATGAAGTTATTAACAATATTCATCACGGCTGTGTGCCTCTTGAGTGTAAGTAGACATCTTTAAATAATAATACTGTTGTTAAATTTTGAGTAACATGCATTTCATTTAGTGCTGTCATTGTCAAAACGACGATTACAACGAGGTAGATGAAGCTGATGTTGAAGACAATGAGGATAGTTATGATATTGATGCCGAGGATCATAAAGTGATTTTTCAATTTTTCGAATATGTTGATGTTATAAATCGTATTCAATATGATGATTCAATGAAAATATTTATGGAATTTTTGAAAAAATTAATTTTAACCATACCATCTGAGGAACGTAGCACCTCCACTGCAATGCTACTGCAATACATTGATAGGGTTGATGTAGCAATTCAATCAAATGATCTCAAAGTGAAGGAGGCCACTCTAAAGGCAGCACCTGATTTTGAATTTGATGAAGAGACCGAAGAGAATACGATAATTAAAAGTGGTTTCTCACAAGCGACTGAGTTATATGAACAAATTGCGTTACATACCAAAAATTATATGGATAAATTTACGAAAGCTGCACAAGTGCTACAAGAAAAAGTCAGCAATGAGGGACAAACTAAACCAGATCATTCTGAATTATTTGACATCATACAAGAAATGCAACACGAACGAAATGTTATACGTTTTGATGAGTTGGATAGTCGTTTTGAAGAGGCTAGAGCATCGGAGGAGGAAGCACATAAAAATATTTAAGATTACACATTTATATAGGACATCTATAGTTTGACAAAATAAACGATTTTTTTTTCTCAGTAAACTGTTTTTTTAATTATTTATTTTAAACTTTAGAAATTTGTTAAAGTGGGTGTTCCTTGATAAAAGTAAAAGATTATATGATTTCTAAATTTAATATTTGATCAATTATTATAGATGATCATTTTTATTAGTTTATCGCTTTATCGCTTTTTATTTTCAATAAAAAATAAACATTTCAACATTTCTTCATTAAAGAATTTGTAAGGGTATAGAATTAGGTTGTTGGGGTCTTAGAGACATTTACTTGAATACTTTTGTTCCAAGACCCATGAATTTAAAAGCAAAATATTTGAATTTTAACTATACTATGCAAATAGATAGATGTATTTTCGAAAAAGCAAACTATTGTACTGGAGATTGGCGTGATTTTCAGCACTGTTTAACTGTTAATACATTAGTTTTTCATCAAATTGAAGGTTTTATTTAGCATAGTTAGAATGATCCGATTTAGGTCAAACATGCACCGTTTTGTTTGATAACTTTTTGCCATTTTGAAGGTAATTTCATAATGCCACTCTCATAGAAACCCTCGTCCCTACTGTCAAAAAACTGGGACAGTCGATTTTCACAAGCTTCTCTTGAGGCGAATTTTTCACCAGCAAAATCATTCGCCATAGACAGGACAGTAATCACTTGGTCCCAGGTCCGGACTATAAGGTGGATGCATAAGAACTTCTCAACCAAGCTCGTGTAGCTTCTGGTGAGTCACTATCGATGTGTGTGGCCTGGCGATTGCTTCTTTCAGACGGTCCAATGGTTGACAGTTTGGTCGTAGAGGAGCAGCTCATTGTAGATGATTCCCTGCCAATCCCACCACACACATATCAAAACTTTCCTTACCGTCAATCCTGGCTTGGCCGTTTGCGCCGGCTCACCGCGATTCGACCACGACCGTTTTCGCTCCGCTTCAGAAATGAATCGATTTTGTTGCGATTCAGCAGCGATTCGCAGATGGAAATTCGGTGTGGCACCCATACATCGAGCTTCTTTTTGTATACAGCCTTATTTAAATGATTCCAAACGGTGTTTTGTGCAATGTTTAGCTTCTCGGCAATAGAAACAGTGCTTATATGACGGTCAGACTCTATGATTTCCATTATTTTGTCGATTTTTTCGACAATTGGCCTTGCATCTTTGACATTAAAATTACCAGAACGGAATCGACGAAACCAAAATTGCATGTGATTGGCTGTTACAGTATCAGGACCATAAACACTATTCACATCTTCAGCCGTCTGGCTTTCGTTTTCGCCTCTATCGAAGAAAAACTGTAAAATATGGCGTTTTTTCTCTTTACTGATGTCCATCTTTGACGCGTGCTCAAACAATACTGAGTCAAGCAATTACAAAACTGCCTGAAAAGTTTATTTAGTACGAAATCCTATTTTCGAACGCCATCTAGCGTAACCCGATCACACTTATACAACGCGAGATACAGATTACGAAAATCATCTATTGGAAAAATAATGGATTACTTTTTACTACACCTTATATATTCCTTTGTACCAAATTTCAACTGGATTGGTGTGTCTTTCGAGTTTAAAGTGTGCAAATATACATTCGGAACATACTTTTGCATAGGAAATAATCGTGGTTTTCATGCGAATACTCCCATCTTTGAATTCACCCTTAAATATAATCAGATGTGTCACCTCTCAACCGAGTAGCTTGATATTTTCATGTGAAAAGTGTAAAAACATACATTTGAAAATACACTTTTGTATGGGAAGTAAGTGTAGTTTTCATCAGATTATTGAAATTGAGCATATATAGTGAGCATATATAAAAATTCATATAAATAGAGTAAATGCTACAGCTTTATATTATCGCTCACAAAAAGTGGAAACATACATTCGATAAGATAAGATGGGAGGTAGGCATGATACTTATCCGAATACTCCCATTTTTAAATATATCCATTCTGCAGTCTACATTCAGAGTGGCTTTATGTACAAAATGCGGCTAATTTTCTAAGGACTCAGCCCGTATACATTTTTTTAAATTTTCTCTCTCTGTGATTACTATGTATGATCGACGTAATACGAAATGTAATGTAAAAGGCAAATATTTTTGCTTACGCCGCAACTACAGTGAAAGTATTTAAAATATTTTCATTAAATGCTGATAATTAAAAAAAAAAAATACTTTGTATTAATTCATTTAGAACTAGTAATGAAATATGTATTGTTGTATGTTGTATGTAGTAGTAGTAGTAAGTGAATTTCTTCAATGTTTAATTGATTATTTAAATAATCATACATAATATTGTATACGTTTATTTTGCTGATAAGACCGTTTGACATTGAAAAGTAATAGTTGTTGTACGTGTTTTGTTTTTCATTTTTCATTTATAGAAAACTACAAAAATTGATGTTCACATTTGTAATGTGATCAGTTGAATCAAATCATTGATTAATAAATATACGTATTAGTGTTGAAGAATCTAAAGAGTACGAATAATGAAAATCATTAAAATATCTTTGATTTTATTTTTATTAGTGAAAGTATGGCAAAGATATTCCAAGATATTCCATATTCAATTAAATACTATTTAATATTTCAGTGTTGCACCTGCCACAATCATCATCGGAATTCGCAAGAGCAACATGATCACCAAGTGATCTATCAGTTCTTCGAATATGTCGATACGATAACACGCATTAAATATGATAATTGCATGCAAATGATTAAAGTCTTTATGGGTCAATTGCTCGATTCGATACCACACGAACAGAGGCGCAATTCTGCTGAAATGTTGCAACATTATATCGATAATCTAGATCGTGCATTGGAACAAAATTGGAGTAACGAAGATAAAGAAGCAATTATTATAGAGTTGAGAAATGTCATTTCGACAATCAGCAATGAAATGGTTAAACAAGAACCTGAAGATTTAATTATACAACGTGGTCTAATGGGTACTTTTGAGTTGTTGGCTCGTCTGGCGATTGAGGATAAGAAATTTATTGAGAAATTTTCACGAGCCTCCCTATTGGCACAACAAAAAGTTAGCTACGAAGGTCAGACTGGGGAGCATGCGGAACTATTTGATTTATTAAAAGCAATGGAACAAGAGCGTGACATTGTACAATTGGAAGAGTTGGAGCGGCGTTTTAAACAAGTGAAATCAAGAGAGAATCGTCATTCATATTAAAGTAGAACTTGTTGCTGCGAGAAAATGAAATATTGTATACAATATGTATTGTACATTGTAATGTAAATTGAGAAAATAAAATATGAGTCGGCGTTATTTTATTTTTAAAATGCAAACATTTTTTTTGTATCAGAAATGGGAGTTTTGCCCAACATTAA
Source organism: Megamerina dolium (assembly GCA_963854835.1). Taxonomy (NCBI): domain Eukaryota; kingdom Metazoa; phylum Arthropoda; class Insecta; order Diptera; family Megamerinidae; genus Megamerina; species Megamerina dolium. The sequence goes on along the minus strand of OY978529.1, from coordinate 69,234,496 downwards.
CTCCTAGACTTTTTATTATTAACTGTGTTTCTGAAACTTAGAACCATCTCTCATACAAAAGTATCCACTTTACTATCAATCAATCAAACTAAAACTTGGTATAAAAAGTTCAGTGCCATAGCCAGGATTTTTGAAAGGGAGGATGAGATGAAAAATATGTATATTAAACAATTTTTAATGAATGATTTTTAAATATGTATATAACATCATTATTTTTCTTTTTTAACAAGTCCATCGGACAAGGGCGATCTACCCCCTGACCCCCTGGCTACCCCACTGATAAAGTTGTTCTTATTATTTATCAGGTTGTGTTGCACTACAAGCCTAGATCTATGATGCACCCACTGATAAAGTTACTTTTAGAACAAAACTGATAAATTTGAAAATGAGCGTAATCGGTTGATAACGACGGCTATATCGCGTAGAAATTTATGCTTTAGTATGTAAGTCTTCGCTTTTTCAGCATGAAAACATAGAGTTATAAAGATGATATTTGGCAATTATAATTAAATTTACTAATAAATATAAGGTTCAACAATGCCTGCAGCTGGAACCGTCTTCACCTTCTTTGGACACGATTCTCCCCTTTCAGTCCACTGTTTTGACTGCTCCTTTGTCTCAGGTGTGAAGTGGTGGACCCATGTCTCATCCATGGTTACGAATCGACGCAAACACTCGTCTTTATTACTGTGAAATATCGCCAAACACTCTATAGAAACATCTTCATGACGTTGTTCTTGTTCTATTGTGAGCAAACCCGGCAACCATCTTGCACACAGCATTTTCATCTCCAAATTTTCGGTCGATATACGGTGTATAGCACTTTTTGAAATGCATGTAATGCCTCACTTAACTCACGCATCTTTAGCTGATGATCATCCAATACCATTTTGTGGATTTTCTTAACCGTTTCTGGCGTGGCCACCTCAATTGGTCGACCACTACGGTGTTAGTCTTGGCAGCTCGTACGACCTCGTTTAAACTCCCACTCACCCAATATTTTATGGTCGTAAACGAAGGAGCAGACTCCCCCAGAGTAGAATCTAGTTCGGCTTTAATATTCGTTGGACTGAGACCTTTCAAATGAAAGTATTGAATTACATAACGGTGACCAATTTTGTCCATGTTTACAAATTCACTGAGGCCGTTAACTTTCGATGGCTCAAAAAAAAAAATAAAACCAAACAACGTGGCGCCTTGAAACTTAAAACGTACGTTTTTTAAGGTTGCTACTTTTCACCAAAGTAATTTTTTTCAAAATACTGTCTTCATCTATATGTCAAGTCGGGTAGTTCTGGGACCACCCTCGTAACTCTCATACAAAAGGACACTTTCGATTGGTTTAAAAATGATCGAAATCGAATAAAAACTACGCTTACCTCTCATACAGAAGAATATCCCTGAATGATATTTTTCCTACTTTTCGCCGGAATATATAAAACTATCGAACTAAATCTGAAAAATACAATATGTCAGAAAATAGATGGAATCGAATGAAAACGACGCCTACGCCTCATACAAATTTGTGCTTTCGAAAGCATTTCCTAATGAATCGACAAGTTCACTTATTATTGAAAACATTGGATTTAAGTAATAAATAATTTTTATTTTCATGCGAAACAATAGAAAATTATAATTTAGGACATTCTGTATATCAAAGTATTTGAAATAATGATTAATTATGACTTATTACATTATTTATTAGTTCATATATAAATCGGTAAAACTAATTGGTGTATTATTCACAATAATTCCAGTCATCTCAGCGAATATATCAAGTTTTTGTTGCATTGTACTGCGAACACAGTGTGCATCATCGAATAGATTATTGAAATATTGATAACGTATTGGATCATCCTCGGTGTATGCATTGAATTGTTCGCGCATACTATCACCAGATTTATCGATCCAAAATGACATCTCATCTTGTATGCGATGATATTCAGGCAAATATTCATCAGGAATCGTATGTAGTAGCGATTTAGTGGTGTCACCTTTAAGAAATGTCATTTTTTCTTGAACGCTCTCATATATTGAATAGTATGAGTTATTTTTATTGTTGTGGTGATTGTTATTGATAATATTTAGCTGATTATCATTCAATAGATCCATGACAGCGTCAATATAACGTTTGTGTACATCACGTAAATTATTGCTATTGCCATCATATGAATGCTGTTCTAAGATTTTACTTAGAAAATCCTTATTAGTCATTAATATATGATCGAGTATGAAATTCATTTCTTGTACGGCATATGCAATGAATGTGCTGTTCAATTCGATTGCTTCAGTTGCATCTGGTGCAGGTGTTGTTGTTGAAGTTGGTTCCGGTATTGCTAATGATACTACTGTTGGTAGTGGTGGTGCTACGGTGGTCGTCGTAGATAGAATTGGCATAGCCGATAATGGTGTCGTTGAGATCATCTGCATCAACAAGGGCTCAGCTAATAGTGTTGGTAGTTCTGTTGTTGTTGATATTTCAGCTTCTGCTGCAGTTATGATTGGTGCTTCTACTATAACTGCTGCATGCACAGTGATGGCATGAAACTATTATATAAAACAAATTATATAAATTGTCAATCACACATTAAAAATAAATATTCACCTGCATTGCTATAATTAAATTGCATACAATTTTCAAGTTCATGGTGTTTTCTTTAACAAATATTCTTAAATTAATATATTTACAAATTTTTTAAACTATTTTCCAAGCGAAACAAGCACAATTCTTCATTCAACTTTAATAAACTGTGAGTGAAACTGAATATTTTTTATGCGGAATTATTGTCTTTTCTTCAAATAAAAAATCAAAAAAACAATAATATAGAACGAAAACAAATAAATTTAAATCAAAATATAAATAAGAATTCACAAGTGTGTGTGTGTGTATAAAATATTATTTAATAATATTGATTCATAGGTCATTGTGAATACAAAAAAATCTCCTTACAGTCGGCTGGGGCCGACCAAACTATACCCTGCATATGTAGATTTGTATATAAAAAGTTTACTCGAATATCCAACTTTTCTTTTATTTCCACTTTTCGAGAAACAATTTTTGCATATACCCGAAATATGGTTGACTTTGACGAAGTAAAAGGATTTTAAGATAATTCCGAGGCTTAGTATGGGAGCTGTATAAAAAGTGGGCGTGGCTTACCACTTTCTAGTAAATCCAATTAATTTTTCAATGTTAATCCACACCTTAAATTTGGTGTCCTACGTTGAATAGTTTCTAAGTTATGGTGGTTAACATTTTTGTTTAATTTCCTCAACTTTGTATGGGAGCCCCAATAAGAAGTGGGCGTGGTACGCAGATTTTTCGCCAGATTATTTCCGACTACGATATTAATTTAAGTGTCAATTATGGTTATTGTAGACATAAGATTGCCTAAGTTACAGCTGTTTCAATTTAAAATTTGTATGGGGGCTACGATAAACACTGGGCGTGGTGCGCCCATTTTCTGTGAGCCTAGTTGCTCGTACAATACTAATCCATACCCTAAGTCTCGTTGTCTTAGGCTAAATGGTTTGTAAGCTATGGAGCTTAAAATTTTAATTTAATTCACTCGACTTTGTATGGGAGACCCATGAAGGAGTGGGCGTGGCACACTGATTTTCTGCCAGATTTTTGCCGACTACGATATTAATTTAAGTGTCAATTACGGTTATTCTAGACAGAAGATTGCCGAAGTTACAGCTGTTTCAATTTAAAATTTGTATGGGGGCTACGAGGCAACTAGGCGCCCATTTTCTGTGAGCCTAGTTGCTCGTACAATACTAATCCACACCTTAAATCTCGTTATTCTACGCTGAATAGTTTACAAGTTATAACCGGTAACATTTTTTTGAATTTCCGCAACTTTGTATGGGAGACCCAAAAAGGAGTGGGCGTGGCACATTGATTTTCTGCCATATTATTTCCGACTGCCGTGTTAATCTAAGTGTCAATTATGGTTATTCTAGACAGAAGATTGTAGAAGTTACAGCAGTTTCAATTTAAAAGAAGTACAGACACTTTGTATGGGAGCTACGCTAGAAAGTAGGCGTGGCTCACCCACTTTTGGCGAGGTTATATAGTAGTATAATATAACTCTATGTGCAAAATATTGTTGTCCCAAGTCGTATATTATGTGAGTTATAGCAAGTTAAAGATTTTGAAAATTTCGAGGTTAGTCGCTTTGAATGCTTGGTGTGGGCGTGGTTATTGACCGATCATGCCCAATATCAATCCCCTCCGTACCCTTGGATCATAGATTACTTATGCCAAATTTCATCGAAATAGCTCAATATTTACTCAAGTTATCGTGCGAACCAGCCAGGTGACAGACAGACGGACGGACGGACGGACGGACGGACATCGTTAAATCGAAAATTTAATCGACGCTGATCACGAATATATATCCATGTCTATATCTCCGGAGATTCCTTCAAGTGGACACAAACATCTGACCGAAATGAATATACCATGCATATTGCATTATGCAGGGTATAAAAAGAAATACAAAAAATAAAAAAACTGTAAAGTCTTAGAAGTATGTATGCAAGTTTTTGAAATGTACGTTGTTGATTCAAATATAACAAATAATTAAGCTTAAGCCGGTCTAGACCGACTTAGCTACAGTATTGAACCACGATTCGATTTTATGAGAGCTGTATAAAAGTAGGAGTCTCTTTTTGTGGAATTACAAAATGTAGGTGAAATGTTAAGAAAGTTATGATGTTTTAAAGTTTAAAAAAATGCCATGGTCAGTCCTTGTGAGCGTGTCATCATGCCTATCAAGTTTATTTTAAATAGAGTTGGTACCCATCGATCGCCGGTACCTCATGCAAAATGATGTCAAGTGATAAGGAGAATGACAGAAAGAAGGACATCTTTAAATCTACTCAGGAGTTGACACTGTACAGCAAGAACATAAATCTTTTAAGAGGATGCAAAACATTTGATTGCAATGAATATACCCACACTTGTAGATGTAGGGAATAAAAATTTGAAATATTGTACCAAAAGTAATGAGCCTCGTAATGAAAATATCACAGATCAAAAATAAATAGTCCTTTTGTGAAAATTTTGATGAAGATAATGATCAATTCCTTAGATTAGATTTTTCATAAAATATAATTTACAAATAGTGAAAAACATTGTCTGTCATATTTTTAATATTTTTAATAATCCATGCCTAGAAGCGATTTTTTCAACTTGCGACAACATTTTAAGCATTCATACAACGTTTCATCGTATTAAACAAGAATATGGCATCTTTATAATACTTCATTTGTCATTTAATAATAAAGAATTACAAACCACGGACACCAAAGAACCCACAATTGACTTCATTTAGTCTCGAAGATGAATACTTTGATTAATCGTTGAATGGCTCATTACTTTTGGCATAGTCCATATTCACATATTATTATATAGAATTATCAATTTACTATAATACATATATGAAACTGTTATCAATACCAGAGGTTTGTTATCATTTCAAATGTTATAATTTTATTTGGTTTCATTTTATGATTTTATTTTGTTTTATTTGAAAATGAGAGAAAATGATTTTTAGCTGAAAAAAAAAATTAAATAAATAAACTAACATAATATATTGCTGTTATATGTATAATTTTTTCAAAATATGCTCAATATTCTCTTTATTTAAAATTGAGTGAAGTTCAATTCTCAACTGGGTTAATTTAATCAAGGCTAAGGTACAAATTGATGGAACTTGTATAATAAAAAATCAAAAATTGCGATGCTATTTCATCACAAAAGAATGATAAAAAAAAAATTAATAAATAGCATACAGAATAATTTCTTATATTCTCTGAAAATATGTTGATTGCAAATAAACTTTTTTACACATTGGAATTTTATCTACAAACACATTTTTCAAATCTCAAATTCCCACAATATCATATATCTCATAATGATGACAGCACAATAAAACCTAAACTAACTACTTGTCACCGTCTTAACACTATCATCAGTTACTATTATTACGGTCGTTGTCTAAGACAGAGTAAATTATAATCCACACCCACATAAATAGTCAATGCTTGAATATTGCGGTATAATCGAGTATAAATTTTATTCATCGTTAACATTATGATCATGCTTATGAACATAAACTATATTGACTGTAAGTACATGAGTAATTCGCATTTGTTCCACATTGTCTAACCGTGAAAATTATAATTTTGAGCTGGTCTATTTTAGTCAATTATTTGTTAGAGGTAAATATTTTACAATGCAAAAAATTTCAAGAATTATGGTTAAGTGGAGAGATTCATCGACATTTGTAATGTGAACCTGAGTGGAATATAAAATTACGTTGTTGTATGTATGTATGAGAGTTAATTGAGTTGTTGTTGTTTACATCGACTAGCTCCAGGAAGACGGCAGCCTCCAGGGGGTGCGTCCACAGTGTAGTTATTGTAACACGAGTGTCTTACGTTCCTTTGATTTATTTTAAATAGAAATAGAATTTATTGTGAATTTAATACTAAAACCTACATACAAATATTTTAAAAATCCTATTCATATTTGGACAGGTGAAGGGTTTCTGAACTACATATGTTAGAAAAGGTAAATAGGTTGAATGGATCTCAAACAACAATCTATTGTACTTGTATTTCACTATCAGGACATCCTTTATCTTCAAAATTCTTTGATAACACCAAAAATTACATAAACAAAGGGAGTGAGGGAATGAAGCCTTGCCTCTATAGCATAGTTAAGTGCCATTATATGGTTGCCACAGCTTAGATGATTAGTGGGTTGGTCTTTTGTACATGAAGCGTGAGTTCGCATTCCGTTTGCAAGAAATTGACAATTCACTTGAAAAATATCTGAACGATCTCTATGATGGAATTCAGAAAACGTGGTGTTGCATGGGCCTCTTTAACACTGTCCAAATTTAATATGCACAACAATAAGAGAATGGAAGCTCGGATGGAATCTTAAAAAAAAAATACCGATATCTTAGGGCTAATCCAGATGGTCCAGAAATTCAAAATATATTAAACATCTTAGCAGCTGAAATAGTTCTGAACAACTACAATAATCATAGTTATATGAGGCAGGACCAGAAGCGCCATATAAAATAATTTCCAGTTTCTCGCCAGTAAACATTTCTAGAATAGAAGCTCAATCAAAGGGTCCTTCAGAATTCAGAAAGCTCTGAAAAACGCAAAAACGTCAAGAACCCCCAACTAATCCGATGGTCTAGAGATTCAGAAGATATCAACAGCTGAAACAGAAAGAAGACCATTTACCAAATATTTACTACCATTTGTATTTTGAGCATATAATGATGATGATCAAACAATCGAGTAAGTGCTACCAAGCTTATTATTTCAAAAAAGCATACAACACAAGGGTTAAAAACTAATTTCTGTTGTATGAGTAAACTGTTGTCAGCGAAGACAGACGCCAGCACACATTAAGCTAACACGTATGCCGAATATTTATGCGTAAAAAATGAAATGTGTTTTAACACAAAACTTTACGTTTGCCAATATATATATATATATATATATATATATATATATATATATATATATATATATATATATATATATATATATATATATATATATATATATATATATATATATATATATATATATATATATATATATGGGCATACATTGTGATATCATTGTGAAATGTAGTAGACAGAACAACAACAACAACAGCAGCAATAATCACGATAACAACAACACGTACATCAACAGCAACACAATTGTTGTTGCTGCTGCTGCTGCTGCTGCTTCTGCTGTTGTAAATACCACATTCAGCAAATAAGTAACTAACCAACTGATACACGTATCTGATGCTAAAGATCACCTCTGACCTTGCAATGTGTGTTATATGAGAGCCGACTATTACGTGTGTAGGTACACACATACCTATGTATGTAGTTATGTATGAACATGCACGTATGATGATGAGACAAGCTAATATTAAGACGAAAAAATTAAAATATAAAAATAAAAACATCTAAAATGCAAATAAAAATTTTAAATAAAAATGCAAACAAATTAAATGAAATGATCATAAAGAATCATAAATAAAAAGGGTGTGTTGGCACGTACATAAGCATGTGTGTGTGTATGTATGTATGTATTAATGTTTATTCAAAAATCTGACTACTTGTGGCAATAAAAATGATGGAAAGCTTTAATTAATTTTTACCAAAAAAAAAAAACAGAAAAAAAACCATAAGCATTTGCTTAAAACCACATCGAACAAATTGATGCTGTTGATAGTGGTGATGATGATGATGATGAGCATGAGTCGAACGATTATGATGTTGATGATAATAAAAGCTGTTGTCAGACATTTGTATGAATATTTATACATATTATACATATGGTCGTGTATGATGACCATATCGCATCCGTCTATCCGCCTAACAGTCTGTACGTTAGAGACGACTAATGCATGAATGAATAAAGAAAGCATTTACGAGTACTACCAGAAGTAAAGATGATTATCATTTTTAGTCATAAATTCATTTCAAATTGCCATTATAATTAGTGAAGAGACTGAGAGACAGATGATATTGTATTTTATGAACGATAGATGGTGTTCAGGCATGGGTATAGTGAACTTATAAGTCATATATCGGTCGATATATTAAATATTGTTTGTTGTAAATTGAAAAACTCATTTTTTGAGTGAATTTGTCCAATAAAAAAGAATGTAGAATATATGACGAACCGCTGAATCCAAACCTGTGGTCGAATTTTCACCATCTAACCTCAAAAAATGTTCAAAAAAGTATGTTTTTAAGGTTAGAAAGGAGGATATTTGATTAGAGCTTCAAATTTTGTGATTTGAAGCGAAAGATGGTAGAATTTGCATAATAATCTATTCTATATATTTGGACTATCCCCATGTCTGGTGGCATTGCTCTGTTAGTTAATATAGTTTGGTGAATGTCTGTACTAAATTCTTGTATGTGTGACTGTGTGTGTGTATGTGTGAAGAGTTTACATCATATACCATTGCTATTGTTATTGTTTCAGTTGTTATTTTAAAAATATTGCTTTGCTTCTTTTGGCAACATTTTGTGAAATAAAGTAATAAAATACTTAAATATTTTGTTTGGTTTATGATTATTATTCTTTGCGGTTTGCATTAAATTTAATTAAAAAAGAATAATAATAATTTTATGAGATTTTTTTTTGTACATTTCATATTTTGGCTGTAGATATTTCGAGTGAGTGTTGTTGTTATAGAATATTTGACGAATTTATATTTGGTCTTACAAAATATTGTAGTTTTCGGTATAAATTTATTTAAAAATATCTTTTTGGAAAAAATTTCATCTTTTTGTTAAAGGTAAAACAATTTACATTGCAATAACTAATCGAGAGCCATAATGTTGATGGGAACATAAGAGCTCTGTATATGCAACATAAAAAAATCGAAATTATAATTTTATGAAATTTTCAAGTGGATATTAGAATAGTAGGCGATTAGTGTACAATATTATGCTTCTAGCCGATGTAATGAATATGTATAGATTATTAGCTTAATCTCAAGGATATACATCCACTAATATCTATTTATGTATATGAACATTCGCGATTTGAAATTCTATTTAATATGAATTTTTTTGTTTTCATTTAAATTACATTTTTGTCTGAAATTAAACCACATATTTTTTCTAAACTTCGAAATGCTTAATTAAAATATTTTATGCTTCAGAAAAAAAAAGAAATACCTATCAAGTCTTTCTATGAAACTATGAGTATGTGTCTGCTTGATGGAGTTAAGATTATTTAATAAATTCATTGTTGAAGTTGCTGAATTGTTTCCACCTCCACCCCTCGCCATTGTCTAGCATACTTCAAATGCATATTGCGTTGATGTATGTAATTTGAACTTGTTGTTGTTGTAGTTTTGATTAAATGCAAACATTTTTGGAACAATAACAACAACAACAACAACAATAATAATAATAGCAACATTTTGCGATGAATGAAAAGTACCAATTTGATTTGTTCAAGAATTTGTTTGCGGTTACATTGCTAAGCATCAATATATAATTAATTACAGGGTGTTAGAAAAAAATATAAAAATTGGCTTTCCCTTCCAATATATGAATTTAATTGCAAATAAAAACCGCTTATATTCTAATGGGTTGTAACTTATTGCTTAATGGTTGGATTATACTCCGAACACTAACCGCACAACCAAGTGCATCACCTATTATGATTCTCTGAAAGATACTCAACAATGATTACATGCTTTTTTCTGGACTTCATTTAAAATTCGTCGAAAAAGTGGAGAGATTTTTACGTATATTTTAGAGAATGTCATCTAACTCCCTAGTGGGTGCCGTAGCTCAGTGGTTAGTGTGTAGGCCTTCTGATCTGAACGGTACCCGCCTGTCCGCAACCAATTGGCAATTCTTCCGGCAGTAACAACTTGCCATGAAAAAGCTTCTAAAAGGACTCTGTGACAAAGCTCAGAAAAAGTGATGTCACAAGGGTTCTGCCATTCGGAACTGGCTAAAATAAGTAGGTCCCTTCTAATACTGTCCAAAATTTAACACACACAACACTAATGGAAGAGGAAGAGGTTCGGTTAAAGAGTCTTTCGGGGCTTTTTTAGTCATAGGCATCTTAATATTTTTCTGAAACATCCTGTAAATAAATTCAAACAATTCAAATGCATATATATTAGAGCTGTCCAAAATGTTAATGATTTTCAGGATAAGACTTTTCAATGTCTGTGTAAAGTTTTCCTCAAAAATTTCTGTAAAAAATTCAGATTTGTGGGGCAATAATACATTTGATAAAGTTTTTGCTGTAAAACTGGAACATTTTTAGAGTTTATCAGAGTTTTTTGGTAATAATTGGAGAAATTTAAAAAAAATTGGAAATTTATTTTTCTTGTATTTAATTTAAGTAACTGATTTCTGTAAATAAAAATCACAAAAAATGTTTTTACAGGGTTTACAATATGAAATTTTCATTTAATTTTTTTTTACAAATATTCCCGAAGAAATATTAAAATTTTTATAAAATTTGTTATTTTTAATTGGGCTAAAATTAGTTAGATAATAATTATAGTATGTTTTTTTCCAGAATTTTATATTCGTTGCATGGACTTTTCATCTTTCACAATCCTAAGTGAAATTCACTACAGAGCATGTTGGCAAATTTTGCATTTTTTTTTCAAAGAACTTTCAAAAAACCTTTTTCTGAAATTTTGGCATCTCTAATATACAGACATATCTATCCTATATGAACAATATAGTGAAGAGATACGTACGTTTGTATATTAGCTGAAAGATCAAAAGCATTCCTAGCCATAAAATAACCACCAGAGTGGCATAACGACGAATACTAGAGTTTGTTTATCTAAGCATGTGTGTGTGTGTGTGTTGTGCACAAATTGTTGAGATACTTTTTTATATGCGGCAGCATAAGTTTTGGTAAAAGGCAATTTGATTTTTATTTAATTGTTGCTGCTGGTTTTCATTGTTTTTTCCCCTCTCTCTCTCTCTTTTGCTATGTTGGTGGGAATTCAACAGATACACCGTGTATTGTGCAAAAATTAATATTTTTGTTTTGTTTTTAGTAAGAACAATTTTTGAATTTTAGTATTTTTTTTTTTTTGGTTTGTGAGTTTTGCTTCACAATTTTTATGTTAATCTTTGATTTATGCATTTAGCTACTGGAGTTTTTATTTAGCTGAACTCTTTTGCATTTGCCGCCATTGTATTGTATTGTACAAAAAAAAAAAGAAGAGAATTACCTTCGTATGAGTGGATCAACAGAAATCAAAATGATGATGACGATGGCGCTTCTCGTTTTTTTTTTGAGAATTTTTGAAATGAAAATATTTAATTTTTATTTGATTTTTTTCTTTCAAACTGATTTTAATTAAATGAATATACCTACATGTGCACATATGTTTTCAATAATCGTGGGAAAATTATGGCATACATATTAGCTTATCTTGGCTAATATGTATATATTTGGTTGCTTGTATGCATCATCACTGAAAATTTATGAAAATTTTTATTGCATCGTAATAATTTTGTTCGACAAACGCCAGTAATATACGACGAGTATATTAAGCAAATGATAAAATAAATGGTAGGCACTCGTATTATATATAATATAGCCGCTGTTGTCACCGCTGCTGCTGCTGCTGCAGTTGTCTCCATTGCTTTTGCGGTTGCTGTTGCTACACTTGTGATTGGCCATAAAATGTGGTGACTTTATCTAAACGCAAAAACACATAAATGCTGATAAAGTGCAGTCCATAGCAAAACACGCTACAAACATACATGCAGACGAACGTACGCAAGCAAGCAAAAAATAAAACGCGATCAATAAATTTATATGCCACGATCTACAATTATACTTGTATGTTATCATTGAAAGTGGTGAATTTTTAGTTGTTCGTTATTGTTGTTGTTGTTGTTGTTGTTGCAGTAGAATACTACAACAACAACACTACATATGTATTATCTATCAATAATAATGATCATAATCGTATTGATGATGATCATGATCAGTAGGATCTTCATTACCAATGGTATCTTCGAGCGTCTGTAAGATGACTCACTTTGAATGCACACAATCTGGGCAATTTTCGATATAACATATATAGTAGATTTGTAAGTATTGCAAGTTGTGATCGTGTGATCGTATCAAACTAACTAACTACAGATCGCTAAGGTATTTCAGTTGCTTATCAGTTTTATTGACTTTTGTGTCTTTCGAGGAGTAGAGTATTCGTAGTATGTTAATTTTTTTAGAGAAACATATTTTCATGCCTTGCCTGCTTTGGAAACCCCTCATACCAGTATAAAGCTGTTAACAAAATGATCATCTGTTTAAAAGTATTATATTTTATCGTATACTCCTATGTATGTTGTGTTATCGCTCTAGAGAAGGATACAATATGCATTAAAATGTTGCATTGTTGTACGTTTCCTTGGTTTTTTTTTTTTTTGGATTTCTTTTGGGTTTAACATTGAAATTTATAATGATTGCAATACAGTTTTATAAATTTTAATTACACATATGTATGTATATATTTTTGTTCTGAAAATTTATGATAACAGTCACGGTGAATACATTTTATTATATGATTTCTTCGATACTGAATATTTGTGTAATTTTCTAGAGATAACTTAATACATATGATATAATATTGTAAGAATAAAAGTGAAAGAATTTTATTAAGACAATAGGTATGTGTACATATTAATTATGTAGGGGAACGTAGTAACGAGGTCAACGAACTTCGACTTGACCGTTATCAATTCAATGCAACTCTACATATTAGAATTTAATAATGCCAGTGGATATAAAATATGGTTCCGATAATATGATTGAATATGACTAATTTAGTGCAAAATGTCCGAAAGAAAGGCGTTCTTCCGACCTTCTTATACTATTCCTCTGGTACCTCTTTACACTACTGAGTATCTTGGGTCTATCCAGTCGATCACTTAATTCGAACTCTAATTCTAAATTTTTAATCATTTAAAACATTGTTTTAATTTTTTAAGATCTTGTTTGATTTTTTCAACTTTCGTGCACCATCTTAATGCTTTGTTTCTGTGTCATATTGAAAGTTTATTTGTCGTGGACAGTGAAAAGGTGCGTGAACACTCTATAATTTCTATTCCTTCTCATTCGCAAAAAGATGGCTTCTCTGTGTGATTTGAAAAAATTTACTCCTGCCTTCATAAAAGGTCCACTTGCTGTAAGAATTGAGTATCCAAAAAATCCGCTCGTTCGCTAAATGGTTGCTGGAGTATGTGGAAGAAAAAGTTATCTTAAGCGACGAAGCACATTTTTAATGGAACGACTTGATTAATAAGCAAAATTTATACATTTGGGTAGAGAGATAACTAGGAATCTTCGTTGCGTCCGAAGAAATTTATTTTTTGGTGTGAATTTTAGTTGGACGGCGTGATTAGGACACACAATTTCTGAAGTGAAGGTGGCTAAAGTTATATATGTGTAAGACAAAATGGATTGAGTCATAATATTTGTCTTTTTTTTTTGCCAAACTTGTACGATATAGATTTAGAAGCTTTGAGGTTTCAACAAGACAAGACACTATGTACCATACATCGGAAGCTATTTTGGAGTTGTTGCAAGAAAAGTTCTCGTGTTGTATGATCATTCGAAAAGACGCGACTGGAAAGTGGGGAATAACGTCATTGAAGCTATTGCTGAGGTTCAGCCCAACTGGCAAAAAGAAAATCGTGGGTGTTTTTAAATAACCACAGGTATCCTTCATACATCCTACATATAATATTCATGAAAGAATGGCAAAGTAACCAACAATAACCAACCAATTTCGGTTATATCGAACTTAGATCTCCTACACTATAACAGAGAGATAGAAATATTTTCGAAGTAGTGTGCTGGCGCCAGGGGTGGTTTTAATACTATAATGACCATTCTTAAATATGCTCATATGTAGACGAAAATAATCGTACTTACCGTCCTTCAGTCCTATTGCTTTATACGTTCGTGAAGAAAGACTATAAGTATTCATTGAAAACACATTTTTGTATGAGGGGTAGGAGTGGTTTCCGTCCGGTTCTATCCATTTTTTAACTGGTCCATTTATTAGCACATATTATCGTCTGCATCAAGTTCCAATTTCATAACTTGTTAATTTCAAACAGAATCTGTGAACACTTGCGTACAGGAACGGACTTTTGTATTAGACTGGTATATTAACCAATAAATATAAACAGATGCACCGAGTTTCAATTTGGTAACTTTATATTTCCTTGCTCAAAGTGTGAAAATGCCAGTTTTCAAAAATATTTTTGTACGGGAGGTAGGCGTGGTTTCTAATAGATTAAACTTATTCTCAAACTGATTTATAAGCCGGTGAAAGTAGCACTCTGGATTAATTTTTAGCTCGATCGCTTCATAATTGTGGCAAATATCGTGTTGTGATTCTTATCAATATTATACATATGTACTTTTCATCTCTCCTTATATATATGCTCATATGACTCTTTGGGTGTAGGGTATAATAATAAAATAAAGTCGTGCAGCCAATAGCAAATGATGCCACCTTTTATTTGCTTTCTTTTGTATTTTCTTGATTATCAACAAAGTCGTCATTCGCTTATCAATAGCAGATAAATTCAGAATTTACAAAATATGTTGGTAAGTATTATCTGTTGGCTATGTGTTGTGTGTGAAAATGTTGCATGCAACATTCAAATAATAACAAGCGAAAAAATAACAGTCAATAATTTAAAGTGGTTTGAATACAATAAGACAACATTTATCGAAGATTATTTAAAAGGAGAAGCACAAAAATATTTTCAAATACTGATAAGAAATATCTTACAAAAGGCCAATTAAAAAGTAGCAAAGCAAAAGAGTACACACACAAATATAACAAGAAGAAGAAAAAACTGAGTGAGCTATAAACAAGATAGTATATATGTACAGTTTACAGGTATTTGAAATACAATTCGGAATACAAATATATTGAATTTTTATTGCAAGTTTTTCAAAACTTTCAACATATTTTCTACACGAAATTGTTGTTTGTTAGTAAAGTAAATTTCTTAAAGTGAATAAGAAGAAAGTTTGAAGTTTGTTAAAAAAGATAATCTTAACAAATAGTAATAATAAGGAAAACGATAAAAAGTTGTTGCAAGTGCGGCATATTGCTACAAGTGCATTTCCAATGTGGCAGTTTATGGTGGTGGAATTCCTCTTTCTGTTGTTACCATTGAGGAAGACTGTACTGTTCGGTCGGTAGTGTTGGTTACATTGCATTTGCACCCAATTACGTTGTTGCAATATTGTGTGCCGAGGACACTGAATACACCCGTGAGCCTTCATTTGCATTTCAAACGAATGTATGCAAACATTGGTGCAATGTATGCGTGCAATTCATCACCATAGGGAATACCTTCCTTATTTTCTTGTTCATTCACGGCTTTACATATGGTGTAGCATGTATAGAGTTGGAGCAGAGTTGGAGTAGACATGTCCAAAATATATTTAGAATGTGATTTCTTTTTTTCTGGAAACTATTTGCAAAAGGAATCTATCACTAATCTATTGCATTATTTGCAGCATGAATATCTTGATTTTGATTGAAAAATAATTCGGTTGTTTCTCCAAAAAAGGTCAGACACAGAGCATCGCAACTTAGAAGTTTGTATATAGGCCTCCTGTGCGTAAGTTCGTCAACTGAGTAATGAGTAGTTCGCTTAGTGTGTCCAAACTTTTGATTGGCTCTATGGAGAAAGTATCGTAATATTAGAGAGAGAGAGATACGGGCAAGTTGGCAGAGTTCACCAGCTTGTTAACTAAGCAGTACCTTAAATATCATAGCGTTCAGATATCAAAATTAGTTTTCAATCTATTTGCTTCCTGCAAAAAAAATTTCAATCTTTTTCAGCACTCAGAACCTGGGAATTAGATATTTCATAATTACAACTTTTCAAAAACTTTTCCCTTCAAATTAAAATTTTTGGAAAGAGCTTATCAGAAAGCTTTCATAAAAGCATTTCGAAAAGCTTTCAATACTTAGAAATATCTTCCAGACGGATCTAATGTACCATACACACCAGCATTATCTTTAAATTCTTGCTCTTGTTCTTCTGCCTCTTCTTCTTCATCTTCCTCTTATTACATGCTTCTAGCTAAGCTTAGATTATTACATGCTGCTTGGCTATGCTTCATTTGCTTGCAATTGCAACTTGCAACGTGTGTATGTGCGTTGGTGCCTCATTATGCGCTGCAATTATGAGGACGCATTGACGATAACGTAGCATTTGGCATATGTGTGTGTGTGTGTGTGTCTCATTACATTGCATTGCGATGCACTTCAGTGCGTTACATTGCATTTGTTGCAGTTGACTTGATGGTGCAACAACAACAACAACAACAACAACAATAATGTGTGTTGCAGTACAGTTGAGTGAATTGGTGTTGTCGTGTTGTGTTAAGTTCTTGTTGAGTTCAGTGGAGTTTTTGAGATGTCAACAAGCAAAAGTATGTTGACGACAACGACACCAACAACAATAACAACAATAACAAATTGCAATATTACATATTATTATTATTATTAGTGGTAGTAGTAGCAGCAGCAGCAGCAGTCTACGACTACTACACTCTAAAATTATGAGAGCCTTAGACCACCCTAGAGTACACCACCAACAACAATAACACAGCGAGTGCATTCTGCAGTAAAAATGTGCATCACTTTGGCGAGTTTATTTGCATGTATATACAACACACATACACATACACATATTTGTGGTTTTTCAATGGATGCTTGAATGGTTGCTTGATTGGTTGCTTGAATGTTTGGTTGGCTGTTTGATGGTCGTCGCCGTCGTTGGCTGGGTTGGTTATTCGGTTTCGCCTATGTATTCATTGTTGTTGTTGTTGTTGTTGTTGGGGTTGTGTTGATTAACTATTTGCATTATTATGCTTTTTTTTATGTGCGCTCATTAATTTACATATACAATCACTTAAACAATACAACACACACACACACACACACACAAATAGACACGCGAGCTCTTATAGATTGTACGTATGGGATGTATCAACATAAGCATGTTACATACGGATGTGTTTAGCCTGTGGTAAAAATCTAAACTAATCTTGAACTAATGAATGATTAGATAATCCTAGTTAATATAATTTGTTTTGCTTCCGAATACATTATGTAGAGGAGACTTTTCCGGCTTTACACGATAATGCTTTTCAATGTGTTAATTATCGCCTGCGGAATTATTACATTTGTCTCATTGTTCACTAATATTCACGAATTACATTTATCAAATATTAACTATCAAAATTTCCAATAAATTAATTGTGTTTGAATGGTTTCATACTATGAAGAACATATAACACCGCTCGATGACGGTTTTTACACACGAGAAAATCGAAAAGAATCTGAAAATATACATCAACAGAAGATATACGTATTTTGACGATTTGCTGCATCACGTCAACATTTTTTTAAATCAACTCTAAAGTTTACACTCGTCGTTGAGGATCTTGAAAAAATTATAAATAAAATAAATATATATAAATCAATAAAATAAGTAAAAGTTCACGGATTTCAATAAATAATAAATTGAATACAATATTACAAAATGATTACCTAAAAATAACACAAACCATCATACAGCTCCATCTTGTGCCAGAATTGTATGGAGGGAAATAAAATCAAATATTATATTCAATTACCTTTCCAATCAGATATCAATAAATTCAATAAATTTGATTTACATCAATAATACCTCATTGGAAAGATAAAAATATGTTTTTCGTCTTTTGGTGTACCATATATTTTCAGATTATTTTGGATTTTCTCATGTATATAGAAAAAAGTGCGATTTTGTCGGATGGTGTAATACATATCGATTAGATTATTGATTTTGGATAGACAGAAGTAGAAGGAAATTAAAGAAAATTGTAAGAAATTTATGGGAATTAGTACAATAAATTTTAGCCTAGTCCTGTATGAGTTTTTAGTGAGGTGATAATGGATGAAATCGTTAATAAGATCCATTATATTGTATATATTCATAGACCAGAGAGATTGTTGAGTTCATAAACACTTGGGTATGATAAATCCAATGGCAATATGATTTCAGAGTTTACGTAAAATGAATTCAATTGGCAAAAGAATTTGTATTTGTATTGCTTCCATATTGCCTCCAACACAGTCGTCAAATGTGGAATTCTGCGACAATGACATGTTTCTAAATTTGAAAGAAAAGGTTTACGGAAGAGAATTTTGCGTCGATTTTCGTATCGTAATGATGTAAATTGCTACTTTCAGTAGCTGAACAAATCGCATTACGTCGGAGGTCTTACAAAATTTGTGATATTTATATGCCCAGGGTTTGGAGCTAATAGAGAAGTATTTGCTCAAAGTTGTTCTAATCACATTCTTGAATGCTGTTACTAAGAATCACGATATGGTCGTTCCACGAGCTGTATCTCTTTCTATTATATGTTATAAAACCTATAACGAAGAAAATTCGACTGCTGGAACTATAAAGTGATCGAGCTGAAAATTAGTACATACAAATATTTTAACCAATAAATAAATGAGTTCAAAAATGAACACCTTTCGGACGAAAATTATGCCTACCTCCCATACAAATGTATGTTGCATTGTTGTGCGACTAAAACTATACTTATATTTTCATATAATGCTCATGAAAATGTAAAGTTTTGAAGCAGAAACTTTGTAAATCGGATTTTTTTTGCTAAGGAATGTACGATTTTAAGATGTGCGGGAATTTGATTAAAACTAAGCCTATATTTCCATATTTTGCGAACGATTTGTAGGTTGTCGTCGTTCAATCCCCACCTGAAGCACAATTGTTATAGAGAAAGCATTTTCTTCCGAGCTGTACCCACCTGTCGGCAATTGGCAATTCTTTCGGCAGTAACAATTTGCCATGAAAAAGTTTGTAAAAGAGATCTGTGACAAAGCTCAGCAAAAGTGATGTCACAAGGGCTCTGCCGTCCGGAACCGGGTAATACAATTAGCTCCCTTCTAGTCCGAAATTTACCATGCACAAGAGTATTGGAAGAGAAGCTCGGTGGTATCACAATGGGAAATTCTGGCCTAAGTGTGTCCTAAGAGGGCACTCACATAACCTAACCTAACCTAGCGAAAGCATTTTCTTTCGCGCTGTCGGCAATTGGCAATTCTTCCGGCAGTAACAATTTGCCATGAAAAAGCTTCTAAAAGAGATCTGTGACAAAGCTCAGCAAAAGTGATGTCACAAGGGCTCTGCCGTTCGGAAACGGGTAATATAAGTAGATCCTCTCTAATTCTGTCCAAAATTTAACACGCACAACAGTACTGTCACACATTTATTTTATTTTTCAGTAGTTCCTTTCGTGAAGTTTTTATTCAAATTTCCAACCCCATTGTCCACTTTAATTGATGTTGATGTTGATGAGGCGTCTATATAGTGGATGACTTCAGATGATATCTTCAGAATTGAGAACTAAGGCCATTTTAAATTGAGAATGCTTGAGGTCTCTGTAAAGGGTAAGATTCCAATATGATCGCAACTTGCTAAGAAACCTCAATACTCATTCAGAAAGAAGTATTGTAATATATTTACATTCATAACAAAACATTGATTCCTAATTAATTCATTTTAGAATGTTGTAGAATATTGTAGAGAGCAGCTAAAAGCTCTTGTTGTAGGAGGATTGCATATTTGCAATCAATTCACCGACACTAGAAGAGTGTACTAATGGAACTACTACTACTTTGTTTTATTTTTCTTTATTTTCATTTCTTTCTTTCTTGTTACGATTTCAATACAAATTTAATTTCTTCTTCTACGCCTAAATGGAATACCTAACCTTACTTATACAATGAGAATTTTTAGGATTAACCAGTGCCACCTGGTCGCACCTATTGAATCAGTCGTCTGGCAGAACGGCCTCAGCAGAAGTCTCCAAGCGACTGATAGTTGTGTAGGGTAGCCTAATACAGGGGTCTCCTGTATTCAGTACCCTGGCCTCACTCCTAGGAGTGGGAGACCTTTAGCAATATATTTAGGAACAACCAACGGGGTGGCGGATGATTGCTCCTGGTATATACGGTTGGTCAAAGTGACCCCGGGCAGAGCTGATGGCTCGCAAGCGGCTGCTATAAGCGAGCGGGCAAAAACAGATTGCCTCGCTAAAATTATTTGAAAATGCTATAATTCTCATTTGAAAATATTGTTAAGAGCAAACATTTGATATTTGAGAAAATGATTAGATATCAACACGAAATCAACTTGATATCAAACTCCAACATTTACTGGGAAAGAATTAATTCCATGTCAAATTAATTAATAATGTTCATGACATGAGAATTATGCAAATTGCTTAAATGAATTCATGTATGTACTCGTATGTAAAATGCATGAATCACTTGTAGTACGATATCTGTATGATTTCCGTTTCCTGGCACTGACAAAAAACGACACAACAAAGTGCCAACAAGTCAATTTTTCAATGTAAACAAGCATGATGTGCTTGGTGTTGTGTGTGTTGTGTCGCTAGGTGTGATAATTAATTTGTTATTACTTGTACAACATATCGTACATATGTACAAGTAGTATAAACCAAGTTAACCAAAGCATTAACCAAGCAAGTGGTTTTTGTTGTTATTGTTGCTGATTGATTAATTATCTATTTATTCGGCTTCAAATAGCGTGAACATGAACATGAGCATAAGCATAATCATCACCATCACCATGATGATGATGATGATGATGATGATGGTAATGTGTCTAATAAATATGTATGTAGTCCATCATTAAACTCATCAGTACTAAGTATGTACAAATGTATGTTCCTATCATTAGTAGTTGTGTGGCAGTTACAAGCACTCCATAGACTTACTGACTGCTTACACTTACCAGCGTATGCAACAGGCCAAGATAATCACAATAATTAAATGCAAATTTAAGCGACGTTGTATACAATGTGTAGTAGTTGTCGCTGGTACTGGTAATGCTGGTACTTTTGCTTTTGATGACAGTGCTGGTGGTGATGGCGGTTGTGGTGTTAAAATGAATTTTCGAGCAACAGCTGCATGTTGTCGTCGATCGTATTTTCGACGTTGTTGTTGTTGTTGTTGAAGATAATAATCCTGCTGTTGTTGTTGTTGTTGTTGATGTTGATGATGATGTTGATGATCTGTTTGTTGCTGGCATTTGTGCTCTTCTCGTTGTTGTGGTTCCTGTGCCATGCGTATGCGACTTAAGCAATGCGACACATACATTTCTATGCGATTTTTTATAATTTTTATTTGTATGTATATTTGTTTGTATACTTGTTGTTGTTGTTGATGTTATTTTAATTTTTAAAATCACTAAAATTGCATTTTCTATATGAACAAATTGAATACAGGATGCAACATTGATGTTATTGCAACACAATGGTTTAAACATGTTTGCGATGGCACAGAATATTTTACGTTTATTTGCAATTTATACATTGATTGTTGTTGCTTGAGAATGCTCTTGGCTTTTGGTTTCCTTTTATTATTTTTTTGAAAAAAATATTTGGTGTAAAATTTTGTTTAAAAACACAAAATTTGCTATCGCTTGTGTGAAATTTTTTTATTATTTTACATAATTTTTAAAAATCTACTTTTTCTCTAATTTTGAGCAAATTTACTTCACTTGTTCACTTCAATTTGATCAATCTAACCCAATATTGGCAAATATAATTATCTTTAGAGGGCAAAATACACTTTCACTACACACATACATACGCACGAAAAGAAAACTTCAGCGAAAATATTCAAATTAATTATAAAAATTTACATTTTTGTAAAACACTTGTAACATTTGTTTGTTTTCGCAGTGTAATGACATTTTTGAATTAAATTTTTATTATTTTTGAACATATATTTTTAAAAATTTGTATTAAATATTATATTTTTGATATTTTTCATCATACCTTTTATTATGTCTTTTTCTGAAAAATCTTCTCTTTACTTTGTACATTTACTATGAAATAATTTCAATACATTTTCACGACAATCACTTTGTAATCAGCATCAGAATTATTGCTGTAAATTCGATAAAAACCAATCTTCATAATTATTAACATCTTCATCATTTATTTAATAATTTCAATATTGGTAGAAATATCACCAGAAGCAGTAGTAGCAGCAACACTAACAGCAACATCCAAAGTAGCAAAAAGCAATAGCAAAATGTATAGCAAGTTTCTTCGTTTTTCCGTTGGTATTTGTAAGTCTTGCTTCTGAGCTTGTGTTGAGACTTTTAGTTATATTTTTTACATATTTGATTACTACGTTGAGTTGCGGCTACTCAAGATAGTACAGTTGAAGCGTGGCTATTAGATTTTTATGTTTTTCTTTCTATTTTTATGTTCAATTTTTATTTACTTTTTTTTATTTCATAATTTTATATTGTTTTTCTCTCTCTTGACTTCTTGGCATCTTATTGCACATATAAATATTAATTTTTATATCTTTATTTTTCTACACTGATCATTTGCAACTTGCCTAAAGTATTATAATATACAGATTAGTATTAGCGAATACGATCAGCAATGCACGTTGGGTGGTGTTCTGAGACTGCATGTAATTGTATGAGTTTATACTTTTTTGTTATTGTTGCAAATTTATTCTATTTACTATTATTATATAATTTATTATTATTATTATATATTTTTATACTTTGTACGAGTGCGTTTGGTTTTGCTCATTTATTTAAATACTGTATTTGGTGGCCTTTTTTCATGTACACTTTGTCACTTTGTATAAAACTTGAAATCACTGTGTTTGTTTAAATTGTTGACGTTTGCACAATTAATATATTTTTTCAGCATAAATGAAATAAATTAATTCTCAAAACAGGTGCTATTCTAATAAATTTTGTTTAATGTACTATTATTTTAATATGTTATAGTTCGTCTTGATGTATTTCAAGTATTTTTTTTTAATTGATTTAAATGAGCGATTAATTGTTTATTTAAACCATCTAATTAATCAAAATTCTGATTAATGAATTTAATTAAATGAATCCGATTGATCGAAACGATCTGATAATCTTGATTTAACTATTATTCAGTATTTTGATTAATCAAAAAATTGCGACAATATTTTTTGAATAATCATGATTTTGTTTAATCAACATTGAAATTATTCGATTAATCAGAATAAAATTACTCTGAAAATTAAATACTGAAAGGACAACAGGCAGTATTAAAATGTTACGAATATTGAAGAAAATTTTGAAAAATAAATAAAAACTAAAAATGCCAAATTTTTGATTAATCCAAATTTCTGTTTTGTTTTGTTATTGAATCAAAAGTGAAATTTTATCGATTAATCAGAATTTTTTTTTTTATCAGAATAAGATTGTTAGAATAAATATTCAAATGACGACACAAAGTTCATTTGAAATTTCTTTCATTATTTCAAAGCAAAATTAAAAGAGAAAAAAATAATATTTCGATTAATCGAATAACTGATTAATTATAATATGGTTTTGATTAATCACTAAACTATTAATCACATAAATTTGCCTCTTTTTTTAACTTTAGAACAACTTTATAAGCGAATTTGAGAAACAAAGCAAATTGCACCTTTGAAGTGTACTAAAATTATTCGAAAAGACTGGGATCAAATGCTGAAAATGCTAATGCGGCAGCGTTTATATTCAGACAACCAAGTATTAACGACATCCAAGTTTTAACGAATGTGTGTTATGGAGCATTAATTATATAACAGTTATGGAGCTTTTTTTTGTATCTTTCGAAGTTTAGTTCTTCAGAAATTATTGCTTAAAATGCACACAAAATTTGGTTTGACATTTGAACTAATTATGTAGCGACGTTACTAATTTGGCTTGAAATCTGGCTTGAGGCTGATAAAATGGCGAAATTACTCATCTCAGTAATGGCTTTAAACCATTAATTGGTCATAAATTGTCAAAATTACTCATCTCATTACTCTTGAATTGCATTTCTAAAAGAAATTGGTTGGAAATGATCGAAATTACCTATAATAATTTCAGAAAATATTTTAAATTACCTATCTTCAAAAATTGATCAATCAATTGTCAAAATTGCCCATATCAGAAGAGGACGTTAAATTTAATTTCTTAAAAAATTAGTCTGAAATGGTCTATCCTAAAAAAGACTACTTATTCAGAATAAGATTTTTTATCTTTCTCAAGCTATTGACAAGTTCCCAGCTACCCGAAATACCATAAATTTAAATAAAGAAATTGCTAATGAGTTTTGAAAAAAACTCTTTTAAAAACTGCTTTTAAATTATATTAGAAATTGTTTGTATATATATTAAATATTATCAATTAATTTTCGAACACTTTTATTTATGTTTCTTAATTATAGCACATTTTATTTTTATTTTTATTTTATTTATTTTTTTAAAATTTTTTTACATTTTAAAAAGTTTTTTTTTCTTGTTTTTGATTGAATTAATTTTTTTTCTTTGAAGACACGAATTTCTATTAAGAAAGTTGCTACCGCTTAACGAAGCAAATTCAATTTGAATTATACTTTTTTGTTCAAAAATCAAACTGTTTTTAGTTTTTCACCGAATATCTATTACAAAAGGATGACATTTGCGTTAGTCCAAAATAAGACGCGTCCTTATACGAAGAATTACCGTAACATTCTGAAATCAAATTGTATTGCAAATTTCTATTTTACATCATAAGCTCATCAACTTATCATCATCAGTTAACAACAGTAAGCAGTAGCAGCGATGGCAGCAGCAGCAGCAGCCAACAGTAGCAGAAGTAACATTAGGCAACAGCAGTAACAACAGCAATTACATAGAAAAAACGCACTCTTAGTTAACACCGTCATCACCACCCATCACCACCACCACCACCATCATAACAATCAGCAACATCATCATCATCATTATCATCGCGAATATCGTCAGTCGTATTGTATCGTGTATCCTTGCAACGAACATCGCATGCTGTTATGCGCGTGCCAAACGTCCTTGCATTTGGGGTGTGTATGTATGTATATGTATGAGTATTTATATAGACTTATCTACATGGATGTGAAGGAGTAGCAAGCGAATGATATGCAAAAATCTAAAACATCAAAGTATGTTGTATATGTTGATGTTATTCTTGTTGTTGTTGCTGTTGTTTCAAATTTTAACATTCTCTAACTGCAATAAGTACAGTGGTGGAAATTTTTATAAACTCGAATATAATTGAAATCAATTTTATTACTCTTATGGAAATGAATTGAAATTGTTTTAGTTTGTTGGGTAAAGTGTTTTGTAAAAAAATACGATTTGAATTTGTTTAAATTAACAAATTATAATATTCGATAACAACATAAAAATGTTTGCTTGATTATAATTGATTCATTGACGTGACTCTAAAAAAAAAATTAAAGTAAATTCAATTTAAAATATGGTCAGAAATTTGAGTAAACAGAACCTAGGTAACTTAATTTTATAATTTGTTGAAAATTTACTCAAAAATTATTTCTTCTCATATTTGTAATTAAAAAATGGTTAGATGTCAATAACTTCCCTTGAATTTTGTACTTTTTTCAAAATGTTCTTTAGAAAATATTCAATTTATTTTTGTTTACAATACAAATTATTCAATTAATCAGAATTTTGATTAATACGAAATTTTTTTTAATATTATTATTATTAAAATAATTTCAATTCTGATAAATAAAGTTTTAATTTTTCGTACAACTGCTATTTGCTTATAAAAAAAAAATCTTAATCTGCTTAATCAAAATTTTAAATAATCGAATAATTGACTAATCAGATTATTGAACTAAACGATTACATTTTGAGTTTATAACAACTGCCACTACTGTATGCGTCTTGTACCAAATGCAAAGTACAGAGCTATGAATACGTTTATATCATGCGAGAAAAAAGTGCACGCACGCACATAAAAAAAATGAGTGAATACTTTCGCTAAGAATGCCAATAAGAATGCACTTTGGCTCCAAGTATGCAAGTGATGTAAATATGAATGGCATCTTACTATATGTAAATATAATCCATATATCTGCATATAAGTTATAAGTCACTCATAGTTATGCATGTATGTAATGTGTGTAGATGAGTACTCCTCGTATGTAAGTATATGTGAGTGCGTATCAGCCAGAGGATATGCCATTTTGTTTGAATGCATGCCATTTGAGGTATATCTTTGCATTGGTATTTGTAACAATTGCATAATTAACGCAACACAGAAATGCAATGAAAGTGTTACCGAATGCAATTTACTGAATAAAGATTAAAGAAATTTTTTAACAAATACGTGATGTAAGTATATAAAAAGTTTATAGAAATGAAAAGAAAAGAACCCCATTTTTTCGTGAATTTTTTTTTGTTTCATTGCATTACATTGTCCCTGACGGGATAAGGTGAAAAAAAGTGAAGCATTCAGAAGCCAATAAATCATTTCCTTTAACCAATTAAATACATTGTCTATCAAACACATACAATAAATAGCACATACATACATGCTGACATGCACACCAATACTTACACGCCACATAATAAGGACACATAAAGTCTAAGTGCTGCTGTTATGAGCCAACATCAAAGGATTAGAAAGAGTTGAAGATGAACATTGAAAGTGAAAAAAATAAATTGGAGTGAACATCATCTAGTACAAAAAAGGGTATATGTTAAAGGATTTCAATTAGGCTGATACTAGTGTTGTTATTGTTGTTGGGGGCCGCATATTTTTTTTTTTTATATATTTTTTACAAATGAAATATGCTAATTTACAGTGGAGACAGTCAAGAATTTAATTGATTGAATTGCTGTCGCATTGTTGCTTTGTTTTTGTTTTCATGTTATAGGATAACAATGTGATTTAATGTCAAATAAAATATGGGTCGGTATTTCTTTTAATTAATTATTATTTCTATTTTTCTGCTTTATATAACAGTCTGAGTCTTTAATCTTTTGATTATGATGCTTTTTGAACAAGTTGAATGACACTTGTTGCCTATTGTAGCCTGATGATGATGCAAGCACACGTATTGCTAGTTGCTAGGAAATCATCAAATGAAGGTGGATTTGTGTGACAAAATGCACATATGTCGCAATGAAAATGTACAAGATATGATTGAAATTTAAAGCAAACAAATTTATTTATGTAATCCACATTCTAGATTGTCTCAAAAATTATGAATCTTCTAACCCAGAATCGATCAAGCCCATTATTGCCAATTTTTGGTGTCTGATTTTTCTTCCAAAATTACTATAAGTTCGATGCATCAATTTGGATACATAACAGGCATTAATAAGATTGGATTTTAATTTGGTGGCCCTCTTGATTACAAAGTCCTGCAAATTTTGCAATGCATTTGCTGTCCACATTTTTTTAAAAATATTTTGCAATAGTATTTGTAAATTTATTTATTATTAGCAAAAATAAGTTACATGTTTTAGTGTTGCATACTTTCAAGCGCATAGTAAGGGCGATCTCTACATTGTGTTATTGTTCGATTTTCAAAATAACTGAAAATCGATATAAAAAACCCCAGAGATTGCTAGAAATCGTCTTTAGTGAGGCAAAATATATAAAAGACCCCCATTAATTTGTAACCTTCAGCATTTCCCCTGAACATACTTACCACAATCTGCACCCTTCAAGGGGATTCTCGTACAAAATGACGGAAAAACAGCAGCAAATCGACAATAGCTACGCAGAAATCACCTCTAGAGTGGTAAAATTGACCTCCATTAATTTTTTCTGTTTAACATTTCCACAAAACATATCTCCACTTTTTAGGGGAAAGAGTGATGCTTTCATAGTGGCTGTCCGAATTAAAATGTAGGCAGGTTTAAGTCAGAAATTTCTATATGCTTCGTTGGGAAGAAATATTTGAAACGACCCAAGTTTTAAGTTTTCGCTGAGCCTAGCAGATTAAAAATTTGTCCCATCCTAATGTATATAGCTGAAAACAGATCCCTTGGTCACAACACTTATCCAAACTTGTTAGAGTTCGAATTTAACGATTTTTGGCATCGCTTGGTATTAAAGAACAATCTCAAATTAGAGGAATTTTTGCAGAGAATCTACTTCGACATAGCTTCCATCATTTTTTACCTTATTTCTAATACTGTCTCTGACTCTAATGTTTGCTATTTTTTTATCTCAATTTCATCACAAGGTACTATGTACGTATCATAATTAAATAATGAAAAACAATAACAATAAAATGCGCAAAAGGGAAAGCAAAATGATACCAACAAATGCATACATCGTAAAACGCACAATGGACTTGCTTTCTTTCACATGACAGATTTCCAATATGACAAAAGAATGAAATTCCAAAAAAAAAAAACAAAACATTGAAAAAACGCAACAAGAGCAACAAACAACAAACAACCTTGTAACTAAACTTGAAACGCATCAAAATAAACAAAATTTATTCAAAAGAATTACAAAAAAAAAACGAAACCATAATTCACATACACATACATCCATATAGGCGTATGTATGTGTGTATGCACAAATCAATAACAAGAGCACGGTAAAGATGCATAACCATAAAGTGAGGCAGTCAGTCGGTATGGGTTACATATGCACTCATACTCAATACTCATGTCGAAGCTCATACATCACGATTTGGTGACATTTTGGTATTGCAATGTTGACAGAAATGTCACAACAACAACAACATGCAATAATACAATGCAATGATACACATCTATAATACCTACATATACTATATAAGTAAATATGTAGATGAACAAGTCGTATGCTAGTGGACATTTGCGTTTCAATGAAAAATAAAAAAATAAAAACAAAACAAAACTAAAAAAAAAACAAACAAAAAGGAAGAAGAACAAATACGCATAAATTATCCAAAAAGGATTAAAGATACTCTTCAGTAGTATTTTGGGTTCTACCTATTATGAACGCACAAACCCATAAAGATTTGCAGATAGGTAAAAAAACAAAAAAAAAATAGTTTTATGCCGTTGTTTAACATACAAGCAAAAATAGCGTAATATCATATAAGGGTTAAAGAGAAGGGGTGGCAAATTAAAATCAGATCAAGTCATGATTATATTCAGACAATGCCAATAAACGTTGGAGGAAGATGAGAGCGGAGTGGAACAAGGGCGTAAGATGTATGTACATAGAATAGGTATAATTTACGCTCTATGATATGGACTAGATATTTGTATTGTTGTTGTTGTTGTTGTTATTGCATTAAATGACATCGAATAAACACTTATGCTTTATTATACAAGCGATAAGCACTCAAAATGTAATACAATATACGCATAATATTAAATGTGATATGTTAATAGGGTGTTTTGTGGTGGTACAGAATTTTAAAATTCTATACAATTGATTGCAAATATAATTTTATGATCGATTTTTGAGCGTGTTGCTAGTAGGCTAGTGATGTTTTATATTTTCGTAGAATAATTCCAAAAGTCTTACTTTGTTGAACACTAATTTACATGTTTTTTATTTATTTATGCGAAATTTAAATTACTATTTATTTATTTGTACTCATTGAATATATTTTTTTCAATACATTGATTTCGTAGGTTGTAAAAGGGATTTGAATAACGATTTTTCAAATAAATTTCTACAATTTTTAAGCACTCAGTCGTCAGCCGTTAGTCTATTTTCGATGAAATAGCTAACACAATTTAAATACAAATCAGCTGTCAAATCAGCTGTCAAACTGAGTTTAATGTTTTCGAATGAGATTTGTCAAAGTAACTATTGGTGAAGCAAATTGTCAGGAATTCAAAAGGCAAATTCTTTAAAAAATCACCCTATACAAATACAAAAGTACAATGTCAATACTATATTTGAAGACATTAAAACCAATAACCAACAAATAAGGGTTGTTGCATTGTGTTGCATTGTATGGGTTAATTGTATTTGGTAATTATACTCAAATAGGGTTGTAATCACATGTTATTAATTTGTATGTACTTCTTCCTTGGTGATGTTATTGCGCTCGTGTACACTGGTATTTTAATGTTAGCTATTTAATAAATGATTTACGAGGAGAACATTTGTGCTGGAGATGGAAGTATCGAGAGGTAGAGCAAATTAGTATAATAATAAAAATAAAAACAAATAAAAGAAGCAAGCAAGTCAATCATGATAACGTAAAAGGAAATATCGCATGCGAGAGATATATTTTTGTATCGGATGATTCGTTTAAAGGTACTTTGTATTATTATTTTTGCTATTATCTTTACTATGATCTTCAACAGGAATTATTTCATCTGTCGACATCGAAATAAATGGTAGTACTACGACAGTATGATGTCAGTAATTTACCAGTACTTTATTGCAGTCAAAATCTATCAATTTTCGTCGGGTCTTCGAAGAAGTATGTGTTCTGGCATTGTCACTATGAAACAGAAAATCCTTACTGTAGATTCATTTTGACTCTCCAGCTGACTAGTCTCGCTGTTTTCAGGAGATTCTATATCCTCTGATTGACCGATAACACTTGATTAAGTTCGATCTTTTCCCAGTCGATGCCGACAGATAAACAGTAAGTTTAAGTCTGTACGTACCTAGAAAATGACTTCTAATATTTTTTCCCCATCCATGAATAAATCTCATATTACATAAAAATTGATTTGTGCATTATATATTTTTCTACAATATTTTGTATCATAATTAGCATAAATTGCACATCATTAATACAAACCTTAAGGAAAAACGTATTGTAAAATAAGCAAATTTGAAAAATTATTTGACTACTGGATATCACAATTGCTGGAATTAATGCTATATAATATGTTCATTAAATTTATAATTTCAATTTTTGTTTTATTCACATATTCAGCTATGGATTTACGTAATTTGATATATGCAAACATACAGTTTAAAATTCATGATAAATTAATTTTTTGACAATGATATCCACCATATAGTATACACAATATATTCATGTATTGTACTACTACTTGTATCTGTATAATTATGCATTTTATTCGTGTATACTATATAATTTTTGGATCTGATTTCATTACAATCAAAATAAAAATTTTTATTAAGGTGTGGGTACCCATAGTGTTATGTAGGTAGCAACTGTTGGCACAGAGTGTATTTATTTAATTGAGTTGTAAGCTCACAATTGCACATGTATATTTTGTGTAGATAATCTGTGTAGTCCCATATAATTTGTAGATATATCATATACTTGTATATACGAAATATATCAATATTTCACAATTAGGTTTGCAATTTAATATGTAAACTCAGAGATTCTAATATCCAGACATGTATTGCGATGAATAAAGATTTTCAGATGGAATTTCACCAGAGATGTTATACAATTTTCTTCAATGATTTAATATTTAAAATTTTTATTATTGTTATTAAGGCTATGAAACACCTCGACCTGAAGATCTTTTGTGCAGAATATTCAAAATATTCTCTCTCTAATTCGTTTAATTATGCGATTGCTTCGTTGATCATGGATAAATGCTATTTGTCAATTCGAAAAGTCTACGACAATCGTTTAATGTGTATATAAAAAAATTGTTGGTGTTTTGCTTATATTTTTCTACTACCTGACACCAATTTTTTTAGAAAGTCTAGAAAGGCTTACTGTTGAGCCAATGTCATGGTTATGTTAGGTTAAAGCAGAGAGTATTAGAAAGGACTTACTTATAATAACCGGTTTCGAACGTCATAATCTTTGTGACATAACTTTCTTTGAGTTCTTTTAGAAGCTTTTTTATTGTTACTGCTAGAAGAATTGCCAATTGCTTGCCAACAAGTGTGTACTATTCAGCTGAAAAATCTTTTCAGGGTTCGAATTTTCGACCTACGGCCCAGATGGTGATTCCATTCTCCACTTTAATCACAAGACATTGCTCCGTATGATCATGACTTGTTTCAAATTATTAGCCACACGACATGGCTAAGCAGTTGATGGACCGAAGGAGGTGTTAGATTTGGGCGTATCTCTTCAAAACGAGATCGAGGTTAGGATAGAGACAATAGGAATGGATTGCAGTCTGAGACCATTAAATTAGATTTTCCATAGATGAGGGTATTCGTCCCTTAGGCTTATTGTGATTATAGAGTCCATTAAGAACTAATTAATTTGTTAGATTTTGAGTCGTTGAGCTTAAATCTAAAGTCGCTTTAAAATTATTGTTAAAATTTTTGTCAAATTTCGCAAGCTGTAGTCAAAAAGAGAGAGGTTTAGTAATAGCATTTTTGTAAAATTTCAAATTCAATTGAAGTTGAATTTGAGTTTTGATGCAATGCAAGAAATGAAGAAGATTCTTAAATTTTTTCTTTCTCTAGAAAATTATGTCATAAAATTCGAAATGTGTATTACAAAAATCTTAACCCTTTGCACCCGATTTTTGTTTGTTTTTGGTGTTTTTCACTATTCATCATTTCATCAAACAATAAAATGAATAATCAAAATACTTGATGGCATATTTACCTTTTCACTTCATTGTTGTTGTTGTTGTTGTTGCTGTTCATACATTTTGTTTTATTTCTTGGTCACAACATTTTTCAGATACAAGAGGAGGTGGCCCATGCTCACTTCATGCAACTATGTATGTTGAGCTGAGCTGTGTGTTGTTCCTATTGTGATTTCTCTTCACATTTAGTTGATGCTGCCAATTTTTTTCTTGGTTTGATTTTTATTTATTGTATTTCATTTTAAGCAATTTTATTAATGTTGTTGTTGTTGTTGCAGTTGCTGTATGATTTGTATTTTACTGATGATGCGTATGGGAAAAATTCCATGAAGTTCCAAAGAGTTTTCTGTATTGGCTGTTGGCGTTCAGTAGTATCGTTTTTGTTTGCCCCGTACTGTTGCAGTCAGTTGTTGTTGTTGTTGTTGTTGTTGTTGACATGAAAAAGAAATCAGTGCAGTCATGCAGCTTATCTTGGGCAAATATGTATTGTACATACGAGTAGGTACATCTACAAGAATAAACATTCGAGGATACCTTTGCACCCATACAGATACATATTTACTTGTATGTAAAGTATACATATAACTACATATGTGGTACCTATATAAGTACACATGAATGTTGCCGTTGGTAGTTACGGCTGTAGTGGTAGGTAGTTGCCTATAATTTCTTTGCGGTGAACATGGCCGTGTGGCACTACACATACTCATATGTACATACACATATGCTGCGTATGCGTTTGCATTTAGACTGTGGGAACATTTTTCATTTTTAATTGCCCTTTTACGCCATTGTACTAAGTGGCAACATTGGTTGTGTTGTGGTGCTGTTGTTGCCCTGATGATTACTTATTACATTCCTTTCTGCAGTTGTTGACAGGAGTGGAGTCCTTCTCCAGGTTTTGTTTTGATATTGTTGCCATTGTTGCCATTGTTGTTGTTGTTGGAATTTTCTACGTTAATTAATAAATAAAATTTATATTACTTTGAACCTTTTTTTTTAGCAATTTTAATATATTTAAAACAATTTCATCAGTCATAATCGAATTGGAAACATATTTTTAAAGATTTTTGTATAGATGTTGAGAAATATTGTTTTTATTAAATGCACAATAATATCCATAATGATATTTTTCAATATTTTTAGGAATATTCATTCATTTGGAATCAATTAGAATAGGAAGAGTGGAGTTTAAATAATTGAATTCAAAACCGCGACCGGCTTTTAGCTATCGATCTCAGATGTCTTTCTAATCTCCAAAGCAATCATCTATTTGGCTATTATTGCTGATAGTTTTAAGATAAGCAAGAAACCCAAGGGTGATGTTGAAAATTTGATATCGTATTCGGTTTCAGTGACTCTTGGGCCATAGAATCTGATTACTCTGCTACTAATATTTTTGGCTATGAGAACCCCACAAAAATAAAAGTAGGATATTCGATGGACCAGAGTAGACACATTGTATAGATTTTGGGTCGCTGATCCCAAACCCGTAGTCGGATTTCCGACATCAATCTTGGGTTTCTTTTTTTTTGGTTATTAGTGTAGAGAGGTTAGAAAGAAACTTGAGGCCGTTGAAATTACGCATTCGGTCTAATATTTTTTCGGATTCGAATTCAGCGACCCAAAATTTAAAAATTGTGACTACTCTGCTCCGTCGGACATTTTAGTTTTATTGTTTTTGCAGCGCTGTGATATTTTCCATGGTAATAACGTTCGTGAAGGTGCCGTAGTTCAGTGGTTAGTGCATAGGCCTTCTGACGTGTAGGTCGTTGTTTCAATCCCCGGCTGAAGCGTAACTTTAACATCGAAAATATGGTTCTTACGAACGGTATCCACTTATTGGCAAGCAATTGGTAATTCTTCTGGCAGTAACAATTTGCCATGAAAAAGCTTCTAAAAGGCCTCTGTGACAGAGTTCAGAAAGAGTGATGTCGCAAGGGTTCTGCCGTTCGGAACCGGCTAATATAAATAGCAAAAGGGTTCTTCGGGATCTATAAGTGCCACATATTTATTTTATTTTCATTTTAAAGCTTTCGAGCAATGATTTTTATCTGCTTTCAATTTGGATGAATTAATTTTTTGTGTAAAAACCCTGACATGCTACTGTACATATTTACTTGGTAGTGCGGCTGCAAATGAAAATGATCTAAATTTGGTTATAGGGGAATTTGTCTTTAAACTTCTACTGAGATTCAGAATAAATAATTTTTTTTTTTTGAAAACCAAAGTTTTAGCAATTGAATTTTCAGGATTCACTTATATGAAGCATTCTCAGAGTTTAAAAGAATTACCATTTATCAGGCGACAGGTGACAGGTGACAGGCGATAACATGAACCAATACATTTTTTGTCTTTTCGAGTGAAAGAATTGAGCTGGAAATTCATGTACAAAATATAAGCCATCTTTTGGCGACTATAAATAAACTATCAAATCAAATGGAATTAGCATATGTACCATGAAGAGAAATTGTTAATATTTAATGGCTTAAAATTTCACAAAAATATTTAAATAACCACAAATTAAATTTTAAAACTTTATTTAATTTAATTTTCATTTTAGATCTCTTCTCAAAATACTTCCTCAGTCATCAGATTTAAATTATTTAGAGTGAAATTTGCAACAAAACCACAAAAAATGTTTCGAAAACATTTTCTTCATGATTGCTTTATGTATTGTCTGCATGCCATTGGTTAGTTAGAAGAAGAATCCAGTAGCAGGAAAGAAAACAATAAAATAGAAAATACTGTAGTGAAAAAAAAAAAAAAATAAGAAAAGTCAAGTACAAACTCCTCAGAATTCGAAATCACTTCATCTATCTTTCAGGCAATGTGTCTATGCTGTCTCAGTTCAGTGGGAAATTCCTTAAATTGCACACAACAACAAACTGACTCTAGTTCAGTTCTCAGTTGAGTTTAGAGAATTCAGGAATTTTGATATTTGAATTATTTACAGTGGTAACTAAACTGCTGCTGCTGCTGCTGTTACTGCATATGATGCTGGGATAATTTTAGCAAATTTTATGTTACCAAGAGGAAGAGAGTGGGTACTTAGATTCCTGTTGATGGTGGTGGTGGTGGTGGTGGAATTGTTAAAAACAAAAAATAAGAAAAAATCTATGAACATTTTTATGTATGCAAATTAAATTTTTACACAACGAAAGAAGAAATAGTAGTAGAAAAGAAGAAGCTAATAAAAAATATGGTAGAATAAATAAAATGAAAAATTTTGCAACAATTAAAAATAGTTTCAAGTGGTTTTGCTTGATTTTATTTTCATTTTTCAATTGCTATATTTTACTCGTACTTATATACGTCGAGCTACATATATACAATACATCATATATTAGTGATTCCAAACCCGCTAGTACTTGTGATGGATCCCGTTTGTTTTTGAGTTTGGTTTATGTGTAAAATTTACATAAAACTTTGAAAAATCGTTGGGAAAGTTACAAATTACATTTTTTATTAAAACTTACATATATTGGCCAAGCGTTTGTAAAGGGGAAAATATATGGGCATAGAATGACAAAATATGCATGCTGACAAAACGTTTATTTAACTTATAATCCTTAAAGCCGAAAATAAGATTATCAGAAGATAGACGTCCCTCTAAGAAGTCGAGCTAAGGGCAAAGTATATTCAGAATAAATTTTGAGTAGAAAAAATCAATAGGGTTGGGTTATACGTTTCGTCGCTCAAGGTGCTATTCCTGGTAAACTATTGCCAATTTGCAGGTCCTCTATGTTCATTTTAAATGAGAGTCTTCTTAACGGGTGCAGACAGTATGTTTGGAAGAAATGTTAGCGAGGAAAACTGAATGTGGGTCATGTAGCTTACTCATCTAGCGGTGATTTCCGGGTAGTTGTAGCGTGATATGGGGTTTCAAAACATCTGAAAATGACAAATCGATGCTAACACTGCTAAATCTTTTTTCTGCGAACATTCTGGTCTTGTATCATCATCCATTAAGGGACTTCCAAACAAAATTTCTGAAAAAAAACATTTGAAAATCGATCCTAGCTGCCCAGAAATCTCCCCTAGAGCGGTAAAATTTATGACCAACCCTAATTAATTTTTCCTCCTTGACATTTTTTCTGAACCTACTTACTCCATATATTCACTTCTAATGGGCGCTCCCCTATAAAATTAATGATTTTATAGTGGCTTAATTAACAACTTTATGCTTTCTTTGGAAGAAACTTTGAACTTGGTTCACCAAGTACATCCCTTTGAATCGCAGTTCCTGAGAAAGAAAATCCCAACTAAAAACGGGATCAGCAAGAGTCGTGAAATTGGCATACCGTATACATACAAATGTATAGATGAGTACATAGTAAAGGGATAGAGAGTATAAAAAAATAACAAAAAAAAAAAAAATAACACAACACTGACAATCGACCACAACGATACGAGAACAAAATGAAAGTTCAAGTGCAACTTGAATGTTCAAACAGCCATATTGTTGCTGCTCTGTGGCATATACATATGTATGATTCCACATACATATGTACATGTGTATTCATGTACTCGTTCTATACGAATGTATGTACAAATGTTGATACATCAATCATCCTCATAAGCGTCATCATCAACAACATCCGCGTGTGTGTAGTTGATGCATCCGATGCAGTAGGGTGCGCAATGCAATATAGCAATAACAACACCAACGACAACAACAACAACAACAGTGGTGCAATCAACTGACTTACTCTCTTAGCCAACCAAATTAAAACATTCTCAACTCAAATGTTCATTTTTTACAATTACATACAACAACCATCAACCATCAACCATCAACAATCAAGCATCACAAGCATCAAGCATCATCATCAGCAGCAGCAGTTATAACATAAGCAACAACAAAAATGAGGGTATTAACAATCAGCATAGCTGTTGCATGTTGGGATGCCTTGCACTGTTGAAATCATTGTTATTGTTGTTGCTGGTATTATTACTATCATTATTATCATTATTATTGTTATTAACAGCAAAAAGGGCGGTTCTGTAAAAGCACTCACATTTACAGTATTCGAAATTCTTATAAACTCATTCATATCAAATGCTTTAGGAATATTTATAAATTTGAAATGTCCTTTAAAACCATCAAGATATTGTGCGAAAGAGGCTGCTCTTCCTAAATGTTGATATTTTGCTGGATAATCTTCTTGTTACATTATAAATAACTCCATACTAATCGTTTAGTTTCAGTGAGTAATAAACAATTTGTGTTGTACAATTCCACGTCTTCATACGCGTATATTTCAGCTTTCTTAGAGATTGAAAATATTTTTCCGTGGTATTGTAATTTGTAAAAAAGAAAATCCATTAAATTATTGATTGATTATGAACACTAAAATGATTTCTTCAGCTTTCTTAGAGATTTGGAACATTTGGCATGCTTTTTGCTAAAAAAGGAAATTAATAAAAAATTTTGTAGAAAGCTCTCTTCTTATTACCTGTCAAAATGCTTTCTTTAGCAAGCGCTTGAAAGAAGTAACAAAATCTGAATCTTACAATATCGATTCAATATTAAATTCTTTATGTCACTTTATTCGTTTGAAAAACAATTTCTTTATAAAAATCTCATAGACTTTATGGGAATTTCTACCACTGTATTCGTATGTATTATTATATATAGATGTGTGTACTTTAATCTGGAATCTGGAATACTGTCTGACAGCCAGGCAGCTATCAAAGCACTCAAATCTCACCAAGTTACATCAAAACTGGTGACGAAATGCATTGAAAAGCTGAACATCCTAGGGCAACTCAATCAGGTGTGGATTTTAAGGGTTCTGGGGCATGTAGGGATCAATGGAAATAAAATGGCAGATAAACTTCCCAGGAAAGGAGCATCAACTCCATTTGTAGGACCCGAACCAGTCTGTGGATTAGGGTCGGGTAACATCTCCCGTATTATCTGGGAAAAAGAGGATAAACAAAGGAGATTATACTGGGAAAACATGTCAGGGTTATCACACTCCAAACTAGCGTTTGGGACATACGACCTAAAACGCTACGAGGACTGTATGAATCTAACGAAGAACAACTTGACAATCATTACGGGAGTATTAACAGGGCATTGTAGGATGAACTATTACCTAACAAAACTGGGAATTTTCTCAGATCGCCCTGATGCACAAGAGAAGGAAACACCTGGGAGATTTCATCATACCCGAGGACGAAGTTAGACTCTGTGAAGTAGGACCAATACTACTATTCATCGAGGGAATTGGGTTAAGAGACAAACGCTAGCTCCACGAAGGGGGCACAATAGATCTTAAATGTAGCAGTGCAATATCCGCCAACGATAAGAATAATTCGTATGTATATTTTTATAAATAAATTTCCAGCCGTTTCATTAATTTAAAACTATTGCATTATAAATATCATATTGAATTTATAGGAACTTCCACCACTGTATTTGTATAAATCTATGAATAGATTACTGCCTATATACACAAATGGAGTCGCTTACATTTATATTTATTTTACATATATTTACAATAGTTGTTTATAATATAATATCACTTACACCAACAACAGCAGCAATAATAATAGCAATAAAAAAATAATATTGTAATAAAAAACAGTTTTGAATCTGAACGTACCAAGTCTCTATTAAATAAATCTTGAAATTGTATTCTCTATATTGCAATCATTTCGTCGGTGGTATTTTTATGTCTTCTTCTTCTTCTATCTTTTTATGCTTTCTTTTTTTATATTTTGTACCCACATGTGTATGTATGTAGGTACTTACTTCCCATGAGTGCTTCTTCCTAATCATATGTGCTATGCCATTTTTTTTTACTGTCTTCAATCAACGAATGAATGAACGGTTGGTTGTTGGGTTGCTAATTAACTGCAATCATCATGCACAAATACAAATGTATATATGCACATAGTCATATATGTATATATATAAATATGTATATGTGTTTCAAGTAAATACTCAAGTAAACAATTCTCATTGGGGCAAACCATCTCATTTCATCAATTTGACAGCAGTTGTAACAAAAGTCGTACGTACATATATACTCGTATGTACAACCTATATAAAGGTAACATCAGTCATAGCAGCAGGCACCAAACAACAAGCAACAGGCAACAATATCATTATCATTATTATCATCACCATATGTATACAAGTATTGTTGTACCAGTTGTTAGTACATATTTTATGTTGCATGTGGTTAAGTACTAAATATACCCGTACGATATATACCACCATATTGCTGCTGCTGCTGATGATGCTGTTGTTGTTGTTGTTGCTTATTCATTTCTTGATGATGATTGTTTCGTTGTATTGCAAATGAGTGAGTGACGGACATTTCGCCGTTGGTTAATTCATTATATGTTTAGTATCTACTCGTACGTACATATATGAGGGGAGAATAAGGCAGTTAGTATGTATTTGTTGTACGTATTTTATAATATTGTTTTTTGTGGTTTTATATACATATATCTAGGTACATAAACATATACATACTATGTGTATAAATATATACAAGAACTTGATTTCATTGGACAATTATCAAGTGGAAGTGGGCTAGATTTTATATTTTTCCTATCAAATCGATTAAAATCTATAAAAAAAAAAAAATGATAAAGTTAATAAGTGATGCTGAGTAGCTTTTATAACTTTACCAAATGAAAATCTCAATCTCCATTTTAGTTTTTGGACATGTTTTATGGCACTCAAGTCTCTTTTTAAACTGACACCAATAATGGTTAATACAAAACTGAGTTTATTGAAGATAATACCGTATTTTGATCAATCTATGTCCATGATAGTAGAAGTTATAGGCCGTTAGACAAAGTTAAAGTTAAAATTGTAGAATCGACTTGTTTGACCTTTTTCACAGCATTTAAATATGACAATATAAATGAATAATATGTAAATACATTTATATTATTATATCTCTCTCGAAGTGTTTATTTTTCATATTAATCATTCAATGATATTCTTTTCAATAATTTCAAACATTTTCACCTAATATTCAGACACCGTTACTTAAAAGTCATACGTGCAATTAAATGACTAAATTTTACGAAATACTCCACTGTCATTTCGTGTCAAATTAAGCCAGCCTCTCTCTTTTTTAAATTTTTCTACGATTTTCTCAATTATGAAGGCATTCTTTAAATACAAATTCTTATGGTTATTTAAAAGACAAGCAATGTAAATTGTTTAAGTAATATTTTTGTAATTATTTACTAAAGCAAAAAGAGTTGAATAAGCAAAATTAAATCAGTGAAATGTTGATACAATGAACAACATTCCTGATATACAAAAATAAAAATGAAATATTTACACAATTAAATTAATTGCATATAAATATCGCTAACGGTAGTAGCGTACATATTTCTCATTACTAACTATATATCATACAAGTAAATATGGATGCTATGAAATTTGTATTAAAAAAGGGTTGCAAGTGTAGTGATTGCATATATTGCATGCTTTTTAAATGCGCATGTCTCATCTGTTAATGTATTGGTAGGTTTTGACAAACTAAAAAGAAAACAAGTTTCACCCCAACATACATTGATGGATGCCAAGCATGTGTAGCAAAAAATAAAAAACCAAAAAACATTAAAAAAAAAAAATGAGAGCTTCTTAAAGGAAGGGGTGGAGCTAATTGTAGTAGCTTTTTATAGAAGAAACAAAGCTTTTGAGTGACTTGCCTCAAAAGCATTTGTACGCACTTCATGCAAACAAAGAAGATAAATACATTAAGAAGTCTTATCTTCGAGTCTACACTAAATTTGTTGGGAAAACAAGGCAAGTGAGATGAGTAGTACCAAAACAATATACAAGTTGGTGTTGCATTCATGCACTAGTCTACATATTGGGAAGCGTTTGATTACCATTTGAACAGCTTCAAACCTTGCCTTCAGGCAATCAGAAATATCAGGAAAAGCAGTGTCCAAACACACGAAGACGTTGTTGTTGCTCCTTGCAGTAATTTCGTTTCATTCTCTGCTTTCTCTGCTTTTGCTCTGTCGTCACACAAAGGAATAGGACAAATTTCGTGTAGGCTAGAAGATAAGACTTCTTAATGTATTTATCTTCTTTGCATAGCGTGAGATTTTGAACACAAAAACTCTACAAAACTTTAAGCTACATGGAAAGTGAACTTTTGCAAAGTATCCATAAGCTTTTGTATGTGGTAAAGCTTAGTAATTCCATGGTGAGGAAAAAAGTAGAAAATCAAGTAAATTACAACGCTTTGTTCTAAAAGTAATGAGGAGATTTTCATAGATTTCTATTTATCATTTAGAATGACACGGTAGATGGTATATCCAATTTTTCTTTCTATCTTATGTCTTCTAAGCGTTGAACTATCGAAACATATTCTAGACTTGATTTGCTACTTTTTTTCTCTGGAATTACTAAAATTTAAAATATAATTCTTTTAGGTCTCATCAAAACTCAATTGAAATATTATCGAAGCTCTATCGAAGCTTTATCGAAGCTACAAAATAAAGAAAAATTAATATAATTAAATATTTTCGCGTTCTTTAACACCTTTAAATACAAAACCAATGCTTTTGATATAAATAATTACTT
This sequence comes from Megamerina dolium, assembly GCA_963854835.1. Classification (NCBI taxonomy): domain Eukaryota; kingdom Metazoa; phylum Arthropoda; class Insecta; order Diptera; family Megamerinidae; genus Megamerina; species Megamerina dolium. The sequence continues at coordinate 69,191,945 of OY978529.1, read as the reverse complement.
GCTCTTTGCTTCAATCTAATGTTTCGGTGATATCACGTAAGTTGTATTCTGTATGATGGATTATAGAAATGTGCTATGTGATACGTACATTTAGAGAGCATTAATAATAATGGGGTTTTGATATGCAACAACCCTCTATTTTGTGAGGTTTCCCCAAATGAATGTGTAATACATGTGGCGCCGCAACGAGGAAAATGAGAGAAAAATTTATAATTTACTCCAAAGCTTCCCGGCAGTCATCTAGAGGGATAAAATGTATGCTTAGCCCTACCTAATATATTTTTTGCAACATACTTACCACTTATCTCCATCGCTTAGACAGGCTTCCCTACAAAATTTTGCGCTTTGATAAAACTTTAGAGGGGAAAATGAATGACCGGCTGACCTTAATTGTTAGGCTTTATTAATTTTCCAGATCTTCATTATCCCCTATCTTCATTCATTAGATGGGCTGCTATACAAAATTGACATTTTTGTAAAATTCGCTGCCACCGCTAGCAGAAAACCCTTAGAGGGTTGAAATCTATGACCGATTCCCATTCAATTTTTCACTCCAACATTTTCTTCAAATATACTAATATCCTATTTCTACCCTTTAGCAGGGCGTCCCTATTAAAAGATATTGCTTCTATAATACTTTAGAAGAGAGGCTGTAGGAAATGACTTGAAACTGAAAGCCCTATCATAGCAAAGACATTATTGTGTAACTTTAACACGGAGGAGCCACTCAAACCCCTTTATAGAATATATGGTGTTCTTTGCTATAAACTATAATGAAGCTTTTGCTTCCAAAGTCCAACCGAAAGCATTAAGGAAGCTTTATAGAAGCAAATACACTTAATATTGAGCACTTTAATCCGAATGAAGTTCTTAGTCAATGAATAAAATTCATTCCTTTGGTAAAAATGCTCATATTTTTTTTTTATTATTTTGACTTGTTTTTGTTCTATAAAAAAACGCCACAAAAGAAGAGATAAAGCAAAAATAAGAAATAAAATTAAAAATCAAACCGCCACAAAAATTCCACTTACATATTATTGACATTAATAAATCATTGTAAAAACTAAATACATTCACAAATATTCTATATAGACATTTGTACAGGGACACTCACATATGCTACACTAATTCACGCAATAGTGCACTAAACGCATGGGGCACGCGTGCACGCGCAATGTTCTCATATTACGAATTATGAAAGATTTACATTAATAATTCTTCCTAAGCCACACATAAATTCATAAATTTGCGGTCGCTCGACGACTGTGTTGAACAAAGAAAGAAACCAACAATGTAAAACCTCATATAGTACAATTCTTATGTATGTGTGAGAGTGTACATACCATCACAGCTGGTCAAGCGTGCGTGGTCATACTCGTACATATGTATCACAAGACCTCGTACTGGTACTATTTGTATATTTGAACCAGTTCAATTCAGTACGTTTGCATTGGTAACAGCAAGAGCAAGTGAAATAAGTCATACATGAAAATATGAATATTATATGAATATTATAAAAGTACATGTACTCGTATACCATATGTATGATAATTGTATCCCAGTGGTGTTGATTTTAAGTGCTAGTTGGCTGGTGGTGGTGGTGATAGTGTATGTATAAGTTGCTTCTTCGAGGGAACTACTCTGGACTATGAGCATGATAACGACGACGACGACGACAATGATATCGACTCGCATAGAATACCCGCTGTGCATATGCGTGCATATATATACACATATGATGCTTACAGGATGCAAATGAAATCACTTTATTAAATGCTTACATAATTCATGATTTGTGTTGCATTGTGTGTTTGCATAGGTATGTCTGCATGTAGTGGATGGTTTACTGCATTCAATTTAAGGTCATCAAGGCTGCAATGAAAAAGCAATGATCATAATTTTTCCATATGTAACGAATGTATGTAAGTGTACATGCTCTTAATAGGCGAATGCGTATTAAAATAGGTGTAGACAAGCTTACAATTTATGTCTTCATATGCACATATTTATTTTTATTTATTATTTATGCACACATACAGAGGAAATGAAGTAGATAATAGCTCTCTTAATGCAGGACTTATACGAGAAAATTTTGATTAGGAAAAATTGAGGTCCATCTTTTTAAGAATTGAATCCTACTAAGCTTCTGAATTTATTCTTAATCTTTTTTTTTTTTGCTCACTCTTCTTGGAAGCATAGGGCCTCAACAAGACTCTACCATCGTACACGGTTCTGTGCTGTTATTTTTGCGCCGTCCCATGTTGTGTTGACATCGGCTACGTCGCGTATTATCGACCTACTCCAAGTATTTTTTTGGCCGACCTCGACCTCTGCTCCTATGCGGGTTCCAATCTAGCGCCATTCTTGTAATTCTTATTCTTAATCTATACGGCTGATAAGTTGGGCTTCGTTGAGTCTTTGAACAAGCTATTTCGATTTCTGTAATCACCTGTAGTAGAGGTTTTTGTTTTTGTTTGTTTTATTGAAGTTTTCATAAAGCCATCATTTGTAAACTGTTATAACTTCTATAGGACTAAAAATAAAAAAAAAATAAATATGTGGCACTTAAAGCCCCAAGGGGCTCATTGGCCGAGCTTCTCTTCCATTACTGTTGTGCGTCCTAAATTTGGACAGTATTAGAAGGGACCTACTTATTTTAACCGGTTCCGAACGGCAGAACTCTTGTCACATCACTTTTTCTGAGCTTTGTCACAGAGTTCTTTTAGAAGCTTTTTCATGGCAAGTTGTTACTGTCGGAAGAATTGCCAATTGCTTGCCGACAGGTGGGTTGTTATGCATCAGCCGGGGATTGAACCACGACCTACAAATCAGAAGGCGAACACACTAACCACTAAGCTACGGCACCCAGACAGTCCTTCTATAGGACTGTCTTTCAAAAATCGCCGCTTATGCAAAGCTTCCGCACAGTGACGTTTCGAAGTGATTTCCCACTGAAAACTCTGTGAAAATAACAGCTTTGAATATTTCTAAATAAGTGAAGAAATAACGATTTTTTTTCACCAGAAAATAGAAAAAACTTGTGACGTCGTTAAACATTTTAAGAACTCGGTTTCGTGTTATACTTGACCTTTACCTACATAAAACTTCTAATTGGGAACTTCAAAAGTACAAAATTTGCATACGGCCATTTTATTACAATTGCAATCGCTAGACAGAAAAAATACAAATAATTTACTTTCATATGAAATTTTACAATTCTGAAATATATGAAATACTCATTATTTAGAATTTTTAGAGCTGTGAAAGTGCTTGAAAAATTCGAAAATTGTTAATAGTCAGTATAAGCCGGTCCCCTTCTCTACTGTTTTCTAATGTGATTGCTTGTGCTGCCACAAATTTGCACTAAGAATGAGCATATTATCTTTAAATTTAGGAATGGTTTGGTCATTTTTAATGTAAAGAATTAGAAATTAGTAAGAATTGATACGCCAAATGAAGCAAATGGATTCAATTTTAGAATATGAGCTCATTCAAACTCCTCCTTTCTATTGGAGATAGCGGAGTTCATTGGCGGATTTCTTTTTAAATTCACAAATCTGACTTTTCAAAAATCGTAATAAACATCTGTGTTAAATTCGACGAGGTGTCCGCTTATTTTTACTATTTATGTTCAATTGTTTATCTTATAACCCTAAAAACTATACAAGAAATTGCAATTTATTAAAAATATTTGAAATCAGTGTATCGAAATTAGTATTCCACATTAATTAAATTGATTAAATTTGACGACCACGTCTATGATCCGATTCTAATATGGGAGATAGGTGAGTACATGGTCGGATTTTGTTCAGAGTCACAAATTGCATTTGTTTCAACTAAAGAATGTCATGTGCAATAGATGGAATAGAAATTTTATTTGACCTTTCTAACTGCTTTTTTTTATCTGGAAGTGCAATTTTTACTTTGTAATTCAGTTTACAGTAAGATGAAAATGCAATATGCTGATTTTGTTGATCGATACTTGTTAATTATACACATTTACTCGTACCCGCTATATGCAATTGTTGCAATCAACTATATTTATATAATTATATATATATAATTTATTTATTTATTAACTTGTATCCATATGGGTACTACATTTGTATACGAGTACGATATAATATTCTTTAAACAATTTATTGATATTATTAATTTATTGATTTAATCAATTGCTTGCATACATATCGTATAGCATTAATATGCATTTTTACGCCTTCAAGCATAATTTGCAATACTCATATTTGTACTCGCGTACTCGTACCACGTATTCGTATGCATGGTAGGTATATTCTTGAAACATCAATTATTGAAAGAAAATTGCCAAAACAAGAAATATGTAATTTCAACACACAACAACTACCACTTTCAATTCGTTTTACATTTATTTCATTGCCCAGGGGTCGATTATTATTAACACAAACAGAGACACAGTCATGTACGAGTACCCACTATATTAGCATATATTTATGGATAAATTATATGTATATGTGGGGTATGTATGTATGATAAAGCATGCATGTTTGTGGTACCTGAATGATATCAACAGACCTCCAAAGTAGTAAAATTTCAAAAAACAAAACAAAACAAAAAAAAAATATTGTATCAAAAAAGATATGCATTTTATGCTGATGTGGCACCAACAACTGAGCATGGGATTGGAAAATGAAGAGTTTATTTCGCACTTTGTGCTATATAAATATAAATATATGTATATATGTATAAATGCTTGCAACAAATGAAATTTTACACGCAACCAAAATTGCTGCAATGTTAGGTTTCGAAGGTGAGTTTAGGTCAACAAACAAAATACTTTAAAAAAAAAAGAGGAGCAGAAGTACGAAACAACAAAAGCAACAAAATGAAGAATTGTGTTATTCGGAACCGTTAAAATGTGCTTCAATTTTTTGTTGTTGTTGTTATATATTTTCATTATATATACGAGTATTATTATGCTTATTGTTGTTTGTGATACTGTTAACATTAACACCCGCTGTGCTGCCAACCAACAGAATTCTTAATATCTTAATCTTCATGTGTGGGTCGTCTTTTTCAACACGCTCAGCAAAAGCAATCATTCTCATCGTGATTGTAAGGACAATGTTAATAATCATGCCGATGATGATGATGATGATGTTGAAAACAGCTGGACGGAAAGACGAATGATATGACAGAATATAGGCACGCTTAAATACGATCATCATCATGATCATCACATGTACATATGTGGCATATGCAAGCACGCATACTTAACCATTTGGATGCTCGTATAGTATGAACGTAATATAGGCAAAATATAGGCCTTTGGAGGTTTTTGAGTGATTGTTGCATGAACAATTAATATTCGTTTATGTCATTTGTTGTTGTTTCATAGGAAATATACTTAGTAGGGACATAAATACTGTTACACACATTTTATGCTATAAAATTAAAAATAATGAATGTTTTTGGACCAAATTTTTTTTACATATTTATTGATATATATTGTATACAAAAAAGCAGTATTAATTCGAAATGCCCGCCTTTGGCCTTCACGCACGCCTTAAGTCGGACTGGCCAATCATCAATAGCCGCACGCACCTCCTCCATTGGGAAATTGGCCACAGCACGAATCAAAGCTGTCTTAAGAGAATCAATGTTGGGGTATCTTTTGTGGCAAACCATGTCCTCTAAAACTGTCCACAATTTGTAATCCAGCGGGTTCAAATCCGGACTGCCAGAGGGCCACTCTTCAGAGGAAATGAATGCTGGTAAATTGTTTTGGAGCCAGATTTGGGTCGTTTTAGCTTTATGGGCCGGCGCAGAGTCTTGCTGGAAAGTCCATGATTGGTTTTGGAACATGGAATGGTTAAGTGGTCTTACAACAGCTTCCAAAACGGTTTCTTGGTAAACTTTGGCCGATGTTTTGACCCCTTGTTCGCAAAAATGCAAGTCAGTTACCCCATCATAAGAGACACCCCACCAAACCATGACTGAAGCTGGGTGATGACCTTTTTCGACCCGTGGAATCAGTTCAGATGCTTCCTTAGATGACCGTGCATACACCCTATCATTTTATTTATTAAATTTTTCCTGCACGGTAAAAATTTTTTCATCGGTAAACAAGATTTTTCTGTGCAAGTTATCAGCGTGCTTCACCAAAAGACGTTTGCATTTTACCACCCTATTTTTTTTCAAAGCTGCAGTCAACAAATGTCCGGTACGGCGTTTGAAAGCCCCAAGTCCCAAGTCTTTTTTAATAATTCGACTCATGGACTTTTGCGAAACATTCATCTCCCGGGCCATGATTTTCTGTTTTCGGAGCGGATTTCGCAGAATTCTTGATTTGACAGCTTTGATGACTTGCGGTGTTCGAACTGTACGTGGACGGCCCGACCGGTCGCGGTCTTTAACATCCCCAGTCTCCTCAAACAGTTTTATGCACCGGTAGACGAACATGCGACTAATGCCGAGCGGACGGAGCGTTTTGAAAATATCACCTTTTTTCATTTCACACTTAAAAAGCGCTATAACAGCGATACGGTTTTCATTATCTGACCATTCCATGTTGAAAACTCACACAATTTAGAATTCCCTATACAGACTAACGCTTTAAAGGTTATATTTTATAAATCATATGAGAATTATGTGGTATGCTCAATTCTTCTATTGAAATGCGTGTGTTTAATGTTGTAACAGTATTTATGTCCCTACTAAGTATTTGTAAGTATTGATCATGCGTGTGGCAGAGTTCAGCTGGATCCTGGAAGGAGAAGTAGAGGGCACAAGAAGCTCTCATACAAAATTGGCGTTTCCAGAGAATTGACTCGCAGTGATGGAGATAAGACGAAGTAAGTATGTGCAGGACAAAGTAAAAATAGGGATAGTAAAAATTACTGCGGATCGGTGATAAACATGTTTGATCCTTGTACCCCATAAAGGCGTTCTGTGAGCGATGTGAGAACATTTTAAATGGTGAAGGATGGAGGGCAAGTATGTTCTAGTAAAATATTGAAGAGGAAAAACTAATTGGAGGCGATTTTAGATCGGGCCCATCTGGAGTCGACTACTGAGCAGCTATGAAGTACTTTGTCGATTTTCTGTTCTGCTGTTAGGTTCATTTTGTAGAAGAGGCTCCTGATAGATGAAAATAGAGGGTAAGCACGTTTACGAAAAATTTTTAATAGCAAAAATTAATCGGCATTAGTTATAGAATTTAGGTTTCCAGCGGCAAACTGGGAGTGGTTTGTACACATTATATAAAAAGTTCAATTTTGCAAAGGAGACCCCCCCTCCCCCTAAGGAGTGAAACAGAGCCCGAAATAAATAAAAATATATTTTAACGATTTATATTTGCACCTATTTTTTTAGTCGATTTTGATCCAAAAAAAGCGAATTTTTTTTTTATGGAAAATGTCTATTGTCGAATGAAACGTACATCGTTCGAAAGAAACAGAGGTTTGTCGCTAACCACTAGGTCACTGTTTGTTCTAAATAACTAATGATAATAATAATTAATTGCTTAGCGATATTTTAGATCGGATTTTCTATGTATATCAAAATTTCTACTTACAAATCGTATTTTTATATCATTATGTCAATGTAGTTTATATAATAATCCATTGTTATCTTTAATAGATGCTATTGATCTATAGATCATGTCCATTATGCCTTTATTATCCATAAATGACTGTAATCATTATGAGCATTATTATCATCTTAATCATCATAGTCATTACTTTAGTATCGAAAGCGTGTGATTAATTGATTTTGTGGGTCCGTCTCTGGTAGAGCTGCTGTCGTTGATGATTGTATTTTATTTACTCTTACTGCTTCTTCTTCATCTTCTTCTTCTTCTTCGTATTATTACATGCCTTATTTAAAAAACCTTTTTCAGCACAATTTCACACTTGCTGTGAGGTCTTTTGTTTTGCAAAAAAATACAAATAACGAAGAAATAAAGGCTCTATTCTATTCACACTTGATATTTGTTATACTCGTACTAGTGGATATACAACAATATTATTATGAACATTTATTCGTTGTTTCGCCTTCTGTGCTGCCTTTCGGTGCTTCGTTGATGTTTGATTTGCAACAGTTTTCAGGTTTTTCGATTTCATCTTTCATTTTTTTGTTTGTTTTTTGCTTCTATTTCATTTTATTCACTATTACTAGTCAGACATACATATGTATGTATATTTGTTCGTGATGATGATGATGATTATTATTATTATTATTCTTCATTTTTATGTTCTCTTTGATTTTATTTGTGTACTTTTTTTTATATCTTATTTTAAATCCATATACGTGTACCACTTTTTATCGCAGAGTTAAAAAAAGAAAAAAGGTGTTGACGTTTATTAGTGTTGCTTCTATTGTTGATACCACCTATTGTATTGTATAGTTGTTTTTGCGTCTATGTATGTGATGAGCATGTACCCTTACCCATACACCCCCCATAGCGTAAGTATAAAGCGGCGCATATGATTTTGCTCCATTTTACTTTTGTTAATAGTACAAGTATGTGTGTGTGTGTGTGTGTGTGTGTGTGTGTGTGTGTGTGTGTGTGTAGTATTGATCGTGTCTACGTTCCATGTCCGCCACATTAAAATACACAGAAGATCTTTATTATTTTCTAATTAAATTGTATTTCACAAAAGGTTTTAAAGATCAAGAGTTTCTTTTATTTATTTTTTTCCCCCCCCCATTTTAATTACTCTAATTCTTTATTGTGGTGGATCATCGTGGTATGTAATTGTTATTCTCATTGTATGCATTTCCCATTGAATGAATTGCTTAAATTGATATTAAATACATATATATATATATATATATATATATATATATATATATATATATATATGTATATATATATATATATATATATATATATATATATATATATATATATATATATATATATATTTCCGTTTATGGCCAATGTTATTAATGACCGAGTGTTTAGAGAAGAACGATGAATTTTGATATTTTTTTTTACGATTATCATCTCAAATTTGAATTCCTTGATCCGGAAAAACTTCTCCCTATTATTTTTTGTGAAAGTCCCGTTAGTTTTAGAAACTAAATTTTCCCTTTTTCTGACGATTAATAAATTTTTTACGATTTTAATCTCAATGTTGAATTCTTTGATCCCGAAAACCTCCTCCAAGGGGCTTTTCGTCTCTTATGAGATAGACTTTTTCTACAATTCTCTCTTTGAAATCGGCCGTTTTTTGTATTGCACATATTTCTAATTTTTCGCATAAATCATGGTAAATTTTTCAGTTTTGACAACATTTTGCAAATAGCTTCGTTTAGTTCTGGATTATTTTTGCTTCTAAAATGTTGTATCAATATTTGGAGCTGTTGTTGTGAAATTGTGAATAAACATTTGGTTTCTTTTTTTTTCTACGATTCCAACAATCTAAGACAAAAAATGCTTCACACTCTTTCTCAACTTTCTCTACGTGATCTTTGATCACTTGTAATTTGTTCTTGATCAAAAAACTCTAAATTGAGGGCAGTAGAAGTTTATCGTATTAAATCGAGACTTTGTAAAAAAGAAATAAAATTGCGTACTGAATACCATTATGTACCTATACAGCTTCTAATGTTATCAACATCTGCTTATGTGTATAAACAATCATTACCGCAAAGGTTCAAATTCTATTTGACATTAAATTCTCAAATTTATAAAGAATTCTAAAAAAATATTTGAATTCATATTTAATACTGAATTCCTTGCTAAAGTTCAATAAATTAAATATGCAAGATCATCATTGTTTCATATAAAATATTTTGACTGTTATGCAACAATGTATAGATACATTATGTTGGTATAATATACATGTGCGTATATACATACTAAAAATTAAGTAGAAATTATTACAAAAAACAGAAAATTTTCTCAATTATTGCCAAATAATAATCATATGCTTACATTTTTGTAATTAATTAAAAAATAAAAGAAATAGTAGAAGAAGTTGATGAAAACGTAAATGAATACAAAAAAAAAAAAAAAATTCCTCATTTCCTCTTATTTTGTTATTATTGTTCTTGTTGTTGTTTTTTGTTAAGTAAATGTTCATTTATTTAATTAATTGATTTATACAATATATATAATTTTTTTTTTGTATTGTCTGGACTCTCTCTCTAACTCTGCATGTACTGTGAGCAAATCAAATAATTCATTAATCTTAATTTGTCTGATGATTCTTTTCTTAGCACCTTTCTTCACACAGATTTACAGATATACTTACTCATACTATACCTAGACATGTGTATATTCACATAGCCATATGTTGAGTTTTGAACTCTTACCAAATTCGAAATTAATTGCCCACCTTTTAGTTGCTGTTTTTTGTGTTTTTATTGTTATTATTATTATTATAAATAATATTTGCTGTGTCATAATCTTTATGCGCCGCCGCATATGATCTTTATCTTACTTGCTTACATACATAGTATACAAGTATTTTTGTACATACATATCTGGTTCAATGGTAAATCGTACCTACTACTTGTAAATATATGATGATTGTAGGTACGTTGCAACGACCACATTGCAACATCTTATTGAAATATTCTCTTTCGACGATCTTTCGTTAATTGTATGTGTGTTTAATCTTTTTAATAATTTAAGCCAATTCAGCAACAAACCGTTACCAAACACAAAAAGAAACAGAAAAAAAATGAAATTATCACTTGCAGGCGTTACCACTTTGATCGCAGATATGCATCTTCATCCTGAAGGCTCTCTCCATTTGTTGTTGACGCTGCACGTACATATGAACAACGATGGTATTTCGTACGTTATTGTTGTAGCTGTAGTTTGTTAATATTTGCACACGTCTTGTTCTTTTTGATTTTTAGTTTGATTCTCTGTTTTGTGGGCATTACCATTTATGTTGAACTAATGGTGAAAAGCCCTAATTACCGCATTAAAGTGTCAAAAATGTTGCATATTCATTTCTGATTGCCATCATAAATGTTCATTTGTACCAAGTCTTACCTAAATATTGTACTTTTGATGTTGCTGATTTCATTTCTTTTGCGTGTGAACGCTATTTTATAATTTTTCCTTTTTTTGTTTGGTGATTAATAATAAAGAGCTGATGATTTTAGTCAATTACGATACGACATACATATCGTGGATTAATATTCTCACTCATTTTACAAAGGGGACCTAGATTATTTTTTAGTATGGTTAAGGTGCACGGCATAAGTAGAACCAATGAGACGTTTTACAGTTGCTTTAACAGTATAGAATATAGGTGAGAGTGGTACCTTATCGGCTTTTTCCATCTCTTGTGTCCTCCAGGTGGTAAGAGCCGCATTCGTCGACAAGCAGCCTCAATAAAACTGTTTCTGTGAAGAATTTCGTTCTTATTATAACACAGAAAACAGCTCAGACTATGCGATTGAAATTTTTATTCATTATTTTATTTACTACTTTTCATTTTCCAACAAAATACAGAGTACAGTTTTGAGTTCAGAAAAACATTTTTTTGGCAACCTTATTGCCCTTGACATATGAGCGAACGGTATGGGACCACACTGTCATACTAATTCTCGTGATGAAGACCCGTCTGTGGAAAGAGTAACGCACTTCTACTTTGTTCAATTATTTGTTCGAAAGTGCAGCGTCGCATTTCGTTAATATTATGACTGAAGTTTGTTTCCAAATCTAAGTCCAGTCTAATCTAACTAAATTTAATTGCACAGTCTAAGGACTTAATGTGTGTTCAAAAATTGTTCCACTCTGATGCGTAAATGTTAAAGAATAAAAAGTGGGGAAAAACATTTTCTGGAACTGGAACTGAGATATAAAACGTTGAATACAAAAAGTTCAACAGTGAGATCGAATAAGTTTAAAAATATCAGGAGCGGTGAGTATGTTTGGATAAAGTGTTGAAGTGCTGAACAACTAATGGGGTCGATTCTACATTGCACCTCTCTAGAACAGATTCGTGGATATTTGTCGATTTTACGGTGTTTTTAGGTATATTTTGTAGGAGAGACTCCTGAGGAGTGGATACAAAGGGTAAAAAATAAATTTGTCGCTGAGGTATCTTAAGAGCGATGGTAGCTGATTTTACAACAACATCAATTATGAAGTGCTGGAGATAGGCGGTAGGTATGTTCTAAACAAATATTATGGAGGAAAAATTGATAAGGGTTGATGGTACATTTTATCCCTCTAAGGGGGAAATTTTGAATATATTTCTAGGGTTTCTATTTTTACCGAGTAGTGTAATCATTTTTCAAAGGATTTAAGCATTTATAATAAACTTATTCTCCTTTATTTTCATTTAATCATTTGAATTGTGTCCTTTTGATGGCTTGACAGAGCATTTTGGACGAATACGAGAATGATGATGAGAGTATGGTTACAATTACTTGTAAAATTTTGTGGTAGGTACCAATATAAAAGGCAAACTCGACATATATTGGGAATTTCCTCAAATGGTAAAGCATATATTTTAATTATTTAGTAAATATATTAAATCCGTCTTCAATATTAACTGATCTCAAATTTATCTCAAAAGCTTTCAAAGACATGGAGGATATATTTTAATTATATAGTAAATATATGAAATCCGTCTTCAATATTAACTGATTTCATTCAAAGACAGTCTTATTTCCTTTTTACCTCGATTTTCTTCCTCTTCGTTTTTTCAAAATTGCTTTTATTCATTTCTTCACTCGTCCTGCTGCTGGCATGTATATATGTATGTAGCTCTGATGGTGGTGTTCATGCTGACCCTTTTGGCCGCATTCTTTCATTTCATTTTAATAACATTAATTAAGGTGTTGCCATCGTTGGTGTTCTTCACGCCTTAACTTACAAATTATGCTGGAATTTCATGTTTAATATCTATCTCTCTATCTCTCTGTCTCACTCTCTCACTCTCACTCTCTCTCTAGGTCTTTCTGTCTGTCATTCTCCTTTTCATGTGTCTGCCATGTGCAATAAGAATCCATCCTGCTGCATAAATATTAATTCATCTTACTATGTTGCTATCTACGAGTATATTGTACATGTATTAGTTCGATTTGGCATAAAACATACCTTACAATTTGGCTAAAATTAAATATTTGAACTAATCTGTTTTAAATTTCGTTTTTTTTTTTGTCGGCATTTATTGAATGTTTTTCAATTCAACTTCCTTTCAACTTTGTTGCAACATCATTTGTATTGATCGAATAACACACTGGCATCCTATATAAGTTCGTGTGTATGTACATATTTGAATTGATAAATGTGCGATGAAGGTGTAACAGTTTTTATGAATTTTTTTTAGAATTATTTCATTTCCGTGTATTTCTTTTAGCGTTATTTTTTGTGTGTTGATGTTTTTGTATTGTGGTTTTTTAAATTAAGCCATTAAGTGAGCATGCTGCATATCAATGTACCTTTAGGAAAATGAAAATTGGTGCCGTAGCTCAGTGTTTAGTGCGTTGGCCTTCTGATCTCAAGGTCGTGGGTTCAATCCCTGGCTGAATGATTTTTCTTTCGAGAGTATCCAAAAGAACTCTGTGGCAAAGCCCAAAAAAAGTGATGTACCAGGGTTCTGCCGTTCGGGAGTAGGTGCCTTCCAATTTAACACGCTCAACAGTGCTAGAATAGAACATTGGCCAAAGAGCCCTTTGGGGATTATAAGTGGCACATATTTTTTTTCTTGTGGGTGCCGTAGCTCAGTGGTTAGTGTGTTCGCCTTCTGATCTGTAGGTCGTGGGTTCAATCCCCGGCTGATGCATAACAAATTTAATATCGAAAAGATTTTTCTTTCGAATGGTACCCACCTGTCGGCAAGCAATTGGCAATTCTTCCGACAGTAACAACTTGCCATGAAAAAGCTTCTTAAAGAACTCTGTGACAAAGCTCAGAAAAAGTGATGTCACAAGTGTTCTGCCGTTCGGAACCGGCTAAAATAAGTAGGTCCCTTCTAATACTGTCCAAATTTAAGACGCACAACAGTAATGGAAGAGAAGCTCGGCCAATGAGCCCTTTGGGGCTTTAAGTGCCACATATTTATTTATTTTTTATCATATTTTTTTTAGTTTTTTAATAGAAAAATGAAGAATGATATCAGCATTTAAAAAATAAATAAAAAAAAATTTATATGTGGCACTTATAAGCACTTAGGGATTTAGCGTTTAAATAAATGAAGTATATTGAAATTTATATGAATAAATTAAGCGATAAAAATTTAAAACATGTATATATTTTCCACCAACATCTTTGCAATAATCATTTTAGTACCTGGTATTTTTTACTTTATAAGTAACTCTAAAAATAAAATTTGTCATAAATAAATTTACATATTAGTAATTATAAGAAGATGTACATACACATTAAGGTGGGTTAAATTGTATGAATCAACAAATTTTTGAGGTACAATTTTATCATTTGAAGCATTTTTCTCTAAAGTAGCATAAAGACATTCTTGATTCACAGCGTACAATCTTTCCAGTTTTTTTTACAAAACCATCAATTTTGTAGGGGAGTTCTTTTAATGATAAAGATGAAATGTTAAGGAGGAAACAAGGTGTTAGGCGTTTTACAGGTGTTTTTTTTGTAATGTTGTATGGAATTTCCTTAAAGGGGTGGAGATAGGGGACAAGAATGTTCAAAGGAAATATTGCGGTATAAATATTAGTGGGGGCTCCTCATAGATTTCATTACATTAGAAACAACTTCTGGGCAATTATGAGCTACTTCTACATTTTCCGATGTTTTTGTGTTCATTTTGTATGAAAGTCCCCTTTAAGGGATAGAGACAGAGAGTAAGTATGCTCAGAGGAATTGTTGAGGATACATAAATGGGGATCGATCATATATTTCAGCGCTGTAGAGGTGAAATATGAAAGAAAATCAACACAGAAAAATCTCGACCATCGACAAATAATCTCATAGCTTCGTCCTTAAAGTGGTGAAATGTATAACTGACTGTCATTAATTTTTTCTTCTTGATATTTTCTTTGCATGTACCAGGTGTACATGCTTAAATCCGCTGTTTGCTAGTAGATGGCGTTAGTGAGCATATTGAGCTATTATCCACTGTGCATCCATTTTTTTATGAGTTCGACTCCTGTTTACATCAATTAGTAAACATCGTCAGTGATTTCATACAACAACATACATTTTTCCACGTATAATCATGTCTAGTTTCGTGCCATAAAAAGAGCATATGCGGGAAGCTCTACTTTTTTGCTTCAATTTGAAGAAATCGAATGCTTGTGGAGGCCTATGGTGACAGTACGCTGGTTTCGTCGGTTCAAAGAAGGACATTTTGACTTGAGTGACAAGATGCGTAAAAATAGACCCAGAAAAGTTGAGGACCGTGATTTGCAGGCTCTTTTGGATAAGGACGACACCCAATAGCAAAAAATGCTTGCCGAATAGTTAGGTGTTACTCAACAAGTCAAGGCTCTTAGTCAAGGACTCCCATACCAAATGTCTGAAAACACATCTGAAAATAAACAAATAACAAAATAATTGAACCATCGGCTTTAGAGGAATGGAACCTGAAAATGGACAATAGTTCCTAGGAATCGCTGCTAGAGCGGTGAAATATATGACTAATTACTATTAATTTGTCTTCCTAAATATTTCCTCTGAACATATTTACCATATATCTCTTATGTTTTTGCCTGTTAAAATTAAAAAGGACAAAATTACGAATTTTTGAATATTTTCTTGCGAAGAAATGTTTGAAAAGATGCAAATTCATAGTTTTTCGCTGAGTCAAGGCCTTAAAAAATGTGATCCGCCTTAATACACATACACTTACCTCAGATTTTAACGGTACAAGTGTAAATACATATATCAAAATGGTTTTATAATAGCTCTATAAACGTTAAAGTCAATAAACACATAAAAATCACTAAAATACTGAATTGAGTTAGTGAGAAAGGAGGAAGGCAACAAGCGTGGAACAATTAAAAATTACAATCATAAAAAAAAGATGCATAACATATCTCACACATCACACATAATTTAAATATTCGAAAGAAAGCGTTAAATAAAGCTGTGAGAGTGAGAAGAAAGATTTTAATCGCAAAAGAAAAAAAAAAAAATCACATAATTTCGATCAAGTAAGTTAAGTATAACACATTGGTCAAAAATGAATGTCTATGTATAGTGTGTATGTAGATTGGTATCGGTTTTTAAATCAAGGTCGGTGGTTGGGTCAATGGCTTCCTCAGCAGCCGATATTAAAACAGGCGACATTCACAAAAAAAAAAAAAAAAATCGGTGCTCCTTTTTCTCTCTCTCTCTCATTCTCTCTCACTCTCTGTCACTCTCTCGGTGCATTTTTCTGGGACATATCATGTTGATCGTGTTGTTATACGAGTATTTTCGGTGTCGCTATAAATGCATATCTTGAATCAACAAAGCACAACAACAACAACACCAACAAACACAATAAAAAATAATATAAAATCAAAGTTCACTTCTGCATTCCATTCTTGTGTTATGTATTGTTTTGAATCTTCAACATACATATATACATTTGTATAGACATCATTCTGTACAATGTAGAGGCGCTCAATCTGGTTCATGAATTTCATCCTTTCACTCATACACTCACATGTAAGCAAGTGTAACAGAAAACAAAAAGACACATGAAAAATATTGAAAATGATTTGTTATTAGATTGATGACTAATAAGAGTCGATGCAATTAATTGGATGGTTTCAACTGATACCAGATCTCAGAAATGACCCAAGATACAAGCAAATCTCATTAACGCCAATGAGATAAAAAAAAAGCAAAAGAAAAAATGTCACACGAAAAGCTAAAGAATAAAAATATGGTGCTGATTATACGTAGAGATGTTGACGTTGGCTGTGGTACTACGTATTCTGCTGATATGGATATTTCACTTGCAGCATTACGAAAGCGAATTCAAAGCAAAACAAAATAAAAATAATTATATGAAAACATTATGTGAATTAAAAATTTGTTTAATGTTTAATTTCGATAGATACCATTTCTTATCCAACGAGTGAAAAAATATAAACAACGAGGCTTATTTTTGTATGGGAGGTAGGCGTGGTTTTCATTCGATTCCATTCAATTCGGAATTCGTTTGTTCATTGGTAAAAATATTTGTATGCATACATTTTCAGCACGATTGCTTTGTAGATTTGCCAATTATCATACAAATATCATCATAGGCAGATAGACTAACCTCGCTAAATCGACTAGGATGGTCATTCTGGTTAATATACCTTTTCTACTTCAGTCACTATGGGCATTACAAATGGAAGCAAGAAACTTTATATATTCTTGATCCTTCGAGTGTAGGGTGTAAATATTAACAAGCAAGACAACATTTTATTTATTAATTGATAAACACGTTGAGAGCATAATTTCGTAAAATTATGTGGAAAATATACCTAATTTTACTACAGTGGCATCTAGTGGAGATTTTAATGATGACTGGACCTCAAAAACATTAATTTATTATATTAAAAAACCTTGAGATAGCACTGTGCAACCATTTTTATGTCACAAAATATTTTTGATAATTTTTTTCAGAGAAGAAAAACATGAATTTTCACTTTATAGTAAAGAAAATAATATAAATTTTCTTGATACTCTGATGGCGATTAGTTTAATTTCGAAATGAGAAAAAAAGTTTGTCAACCACTGAGCACTGTTGAAATGTCATCATCATCATCATCATCATCATGAATGTTTTGTATTTTAATATTTTAATTATTCATTTAAGTAGGTTTTGGCTGCCATTCAAACTGCTCCAGACAAATAGACAGCAAGTAAGTTGTTAGATAAAATTTAAAAATAAAATAAAAAGCTACATATCGTATATGAAGCAGTTAACCAGTGGCCAAAAGCAATCAACAGTCAACAACAGTTGTTAATATTGTTATGATTTTTTTCCGTTTGCTGTTGTTGTTGTTGTTTTATTTTTGTATTAATTTATTAATTTATGCAAATAAACAAAATCAATTTTCATTTCATTCGGAAGAAGAAGAAGAAGAAGAAGAAAAACATTAATTTATATATATATATATGTGTGTGTGTGTAGCTTGTGGTAAATAAGTATTACTCGTACTATGTATTTAATAATGATACAAATAAAAAAAAAACAAATGTTGCTAGATTTTTATCTCGTGTTGACATCAATAAAATTGTGTTAATTTATGACATTTCTGCGATAGCAGTAGCAACAGTAGTAGTAGTAACATTTCTTGTCGTTGTCGTTGTTGCTGTAATTATTATTGCTATAGTCTGAGTAATAAAAAATAATAATAATAATAATAATACAAGCTGTTATGCAAATAGTAGTTAGTAGTAGAAATAGTAGGTAGTCAAATAGCTTTAACAGTAATTATAATTAAAGGTACCCACTTAGTAGAGCGATATTGTTGCTGTTATTGTATGTATGTTGCCCTTATATGTAGTTGCGAAGAACCTTGGTCGAGTTTCGCTTTCAATACAATCGTGCGTGAGTTGTATTTGTGATATTAGGTAAGTACTATGTAGAATGCATCTTGAACTATGATGGTCGACATATTGCCTAATGCAGAATTATTTAAGAAGCGTTTTTAGAAATTTTGCATTTTGCAGATTTTAATTGTTTCATAGCCGTTCTTTAAACGTTCATCATCATCATCATTGGCTCACTCCGATTACAGCTCGGGGTGAGCCAATGCTTCCTTTACAATCGCACGTCACGGATACTTGCTTCGCTTCTTCTAACATTCATTCTGCGCAAGTCTTCTTCAACATTGTCTGTCCATATTCTTGGTTGTCTTCCGCGCTTTCTACTGCCCAAAATTCGAGGCTTATGGATCAACTTCATGATTCTGAAATCGTCCATTCTGAGTAAATGTCCAAACCATCGTAGGTGCTGTGCTTTAACAAAGCACACGATATTTTGATCTCCCATCAGTTGTTCAATTTTGTTGTTATATATTAAACGTTCATATGACCACTTTTTCATTGCGTTTGAAGACTGTTATTAAAGCCGCGCCTAATTTTAATATCTTTCTCGGTAATAAACTTATTTTGACGGTATCACAACGGGCCTAATTCTGGCCTATGTGCGCTATGTGCGCTATGTGCGGCCGCTCTAACCTCACCTAACCTAATAAACTTAAGATCTCTTTAATATTTGAATTTACACTCATTCAATGATTATAAAGCATTAACAAATTATTAATTAACTCTTTATCGCAATGCACACGAGACACTTTTCAGATAAGGCGCTTCTCTTATTCTATTGATGGAATAATAAAATTTTGTTCGGCAGTTTGCACAACTCCCAGAAAAAATAATGGCAGAATGCCTGACGGGGCAGAGAAGTCACGTTTAGTTCCTTCACCCTCAAGTTTCTTTCTAAAATCAAATCTACCCACAGCTTCGGATGCAACTTTTTTTGGTGGGTTGTCGCAGTAAGAGCAGAGCAGGATAACCGACGGCCCAGGGTAGTCAAATTTTCTGGATATTGGTTTGCTGAACTAGAATCTAGGGTCGGATTTCCGGATTTATCATCAAAAGACCTGCAAAAGTCACAAAAAAACGATCTTCTTTGAGGTTAGAAAGATACCCAAAATCCACATATGTCCGTAGGACGAATAGTTATATTTTTTTTGGGTCAGTGTTATTATTGAATGTGAAATGTTTTCCAATTAAACGATATGCCTTAATGACTTATTTAGCTTATTCAAAATGCTCTACTTCACGATTAAGTTCATACAAAATTTGACTCGAATCTCTTGAACACACCTCTAACTATAAATACATACATATGAAATGGTAAATTTGTTTTGGATGTTGTTGTTGCGATTGTCATCAATGTCGTCGATCTAACAAACTAATTTATTTGATGACACAGGTTGATCGTTAATTTGATTTTCATTTTATTTCATTTCATTTTCGAGTATATATATTTTTTTGTTAGTTATTTTTGGAACTACTTCATTATTTATGCAGATCTCTATCATTACGATGACTATTTTTGAATAACATATGCCTTTTTACTGACGTAGGTATTAAGTATTGCCATTGTTGGTCAATTATTGTGATCGTTTATATTTATTCTGATCTTATTTCTTCATACTCGTTTCACTTTTTCTATTCTACCATCATCAGGTTGCTCATTTAAATCAAATGAATTTATTTTGCAACAATTTCATTTTAATTGTTATATTTACATACACACACACACACACATACTATATGTAATTGTAATTGATATGATTATTGTTTGAACATTGTCATTGATCTGACAATGAACTTGTATTCTAGCAATTATTTTTTGTATTGCTTTTGTTTTATTGTATCTATGTATTTAAGTATGTAGAATACAATTGAATTTAAATAACTGCATACAAGTGCTCGTATTTAAATCAAGTAAGTAGGTACATACATGTGCTTTCCAAATACAATCTATGTACAAGCATTCGAATAATTCAATTACAATTTATTTAGCATTTATTGTTTGATGTTAGACAATGATTAATTTTGACATTTTTATTAGACTCTTGTTGTTTTGTTGTTGTTAACTTGTTAATTGTTCGACATTTAGCATATACAAATCTATTTATTGTCTGAATGTAAATATGACAATAGATTTATTGTAATTAATTCATATAAGCTATTTGTATGTACGTTAAGTAGTAAATTTAGAAAAAACAAAAAAAAAAAAAAAATGACCTTACAGATATATCTTTTGCTTTTATTTCCACTACTTTGTATAGGAGCCACATAAAGGAGTGGGCATGGCTTGCTGATTTTATGTCAGCTTATTTTCGACCACCATATTAATCTAAGTGTCAAATATGGTTCTAAAAGAAAGACACAAGATTGACAAAGTTGCAGCAGTTTTAATTTAAAAGAAATTCAGGCACTCTGTATGGGAGCTACTATAAAAAGTAGGCGTGGCAGTTATGTAGCAGTATAATATAACTCTACATGCCAAATATTGTTGTCCCAGATGTTATTTTAAGTGTGTTAAAGAAAGTTAAATATTTTGAAAATTCCGAGGTTAGTCACTTTGAATGCTTGGTGTGGGCGTGGCTATTGACCGATCATGCCCAATATTAATCCCGTTCCGCACCATTGGATCATAGGTTACTTATGCCAAATTTCGTCAAAATAGCTCAATATTTGCTCAAGTTATCGTGCGAACCAGCCAGGTGACAGACAGACAGGCGGATGGACATCGTTAAATCGAAAATTTAAGCAATGCT
The DNA here is from genome assembly GCA_963854835.1 of Megamerina dolium. Classification (NCBI taxonomy): domain Eukaryota; kingdom Metazoa; phylum Arthropoda; class Insecta; order Diptera; family Megamerinidae; genus Megamerina; species Megamerina dolium. The sequence goes on along the minus strand of OY978529.1, from coordinate 69,170,735 downwards.
GATCAGGAATGTATATATTTTTCTATATCTCCGGAGATTCCTTCAAGTGGTTACAAAAATCTGACCGAAATGAATATATCTTGCATATACGATAAATATGGCCTTATAAATATAGCAGTCCTACAATAAATAAATGCCATCCATTGTACGAACAAGATATTTTTTAAAGACCAAAACCTAAAAAGTTTAAGTAATTGAGTAATTTAATCAATTATAAACTCGCTCGCTTGTGGAATGCGAATATCATAAACTACATTGTTTATACAGCTACACGGGAAAAAAATTCTTCTCTAGCAGGCAAGCTGGGAATTGGGAATACAAATCCGGGAGTCAGTTTGACTCAGTTTGGTCAGTTATATCGCATTTCGAATGTAATATAAAAAAAAAAGTTGGTATTTATATTGAAAAATTCAACAGAACAGTCAGAATCGTGCCTATAGGCTGCATGTCAAACACTGAGCTGTGACGTGGTCATGTTGCACTTCCTCCTTAATCTAAAAAAAAAAACGAATTAAGAAATTTGAAGTATTTATTAAAATACTTAGGATCGTCTCTTGAGATATAAAAAGCTGGGTTTTTCTTAGCCTCTAATGCCAACTCATATGGTTATCAGAATAAATAATCCATTATGGTCGTAAGTAGGCCATTTCAACAGAACGATGTCCGAAGCCCTGTCAGTCTTGGCATAACTTTATTTTTCCACGAGAAGTCGGTACTACAAGCAGTTTACTTACCTTTTTCTAAAATTTGCAAATATACAGAAAAAGTGAAATTTTTTCTAGTTTCGTTAATTTTATTCTATAGCGAAAAACTACAAATATTAGATTTACATAATATATAATTTTTTACAAAGTTTTTTTTTTTCTTTTCTTTTAAATATAATTTTCATTTGCACATTTATTACATATACATATACCTACTATTTACAGAGAATGTATTACAATTCGAAGAAGGGGATCACTAAAGATACAATAAGTTTTAAGGTTGAAGGTCTAATGGATCAAGATTATGAAAGCTTCAAAATTCTTTACGTTTATTAGGCTTGAGAAATATGTGTTTACAAAATATTGAAAATTAACAAAACAAGTTTTGTTTTTTACACTTTAGACCTTCAAGACTTTCAACCTTCCATTTAATACCATATTGGTCTCAGTATACTTCTATATGAACTTAAATAAAATTATGTTGGCATTAATAAACTATATGTATATTACAATTATAAATAAGTAACATTGCTTAAAAATTAATATTAATTATCACGCGAAATGGAAAGCTTCTTATTTTGTATGTGTATAAGTTTCGATCAAGCACTCTAGTCGATCCCCTCCACTTGGGATCTATATATCGTATATACAGTACTTATTCCTACAAACATGTATTCAGCTCACGCTGTTCCAAACATTTATCACATGTCACCTCACAACACCATTTAAAAACGCATTTACAATTTACCCATTCCGAGACAATTCGATGTTTATGTCCCCGATTACAACAGAGCAAATCACAACCATCCACACCCATTGAGGTGGAATTACATTCACGTTCGTGAGTGCCCATCGAACCGGTCTTTGGATTTGGCACACAGAAATCGGCTGAATCATCTGTGTAAACGAGATCATATTTGGTGGGACGTTTAATTGTCTCATCGTCGGGCATAAAACTGTTGCCATCATTGCGTAACACCACTCTGTAGGCACCATCAAATTTATCACGTAATCGTGAGGCGACCGCTCGAAATGGTGCCATCTTCAGCCAGCATGTTTTCACCGTGCACGAACCAGACAAGCCATGACATTTACATTCGAGACGCATTGAATCGCGAACAGCCTGAAGGCAAAAAAAAAAAAAAAAATTCAAATTCAAATAAATTTTTCGAAATATGTTGAACTATTTTCCTTTAAAACTTACCAAACGGCCTGCGTTATTATTATGCAACTTGACAAGTGTCCTTAGATCTCGTCGTCGTCGATATTTTGCATCGAGAAAGACTCGTGAGTTCCGAAATCCAAAGTTCACATTATCACTACAGCCACCCCATTCCCATTCACCCTCGGGAAATTGAATATTTCGTAATAGTTTTCGTTTTCTTGCGCCGCCTCCGCCCCGGCCTCTATGTCTATCTCGCTGCCGTTGAGTTGCATTAAGTTCATAGGCAGCCTGTTGGCGTTCCAGTGCTGCGGCAGCTGTTATCGCGTTCACCATCTGTGGTTGACCCCCGTTACGGCGTGAATGACTCTTATCGCAGGAACATTCTACGAGATTACCCATCGTGCAAGCTTTCGTAACCACATAAGTGATACCCGCCGATGTGATGGCATTTACAAAGCTAGTCTCTCGTGTATCTGTAAATTAGAATAGAATATATTTGCACAGTAGAGCGAGATGTTATACTTGGCTAAATACAAAACACATCGATATTCTGAAGGTGTTAACAGTAAAAACCATAAATATATACTGCACTACAGTGGTAGAAGTTCCTATAAATTCAATATAAATATTATGAAGAAATTGTTTCGAATGAAAAATGAAACTACAAAGATTTTCAGTAAGTGAAAAAAAAGACCGATTCTGATGGAAACTTTCAGAAGAATTATTTTTGTTTTAAGAAATTGTTTCAAAATTGGAGGCTTACAAACTTCAAAACAAGTATAACTCAGAAGTCGAACATTGCGCACTAAAATATCGTTTGTGCTGAAATAGTCCACTTTTAGCCAAAGAGTGTTTGCTATCCTTATGAGAGAGATATCCTAAGCTGTTATAAGATATTCTTTGCTGAGGCAAAGTTGATGAGGAAGGTTGTATTTTCCTTCTAGTGCGAACTAGTTTCTGGGCAGTTATCGATTTACCCAGAGTTATCGATTTTATAGAGGTCATATCCAAGGATGTGATGCCATGATAAGTAGCCTGTGAGCAATATGAAAATAATATTATTTCTAATTTAGGTGGCCCAGAGGGAAATCGTTGAAAATTAAGTTATAATTAGTTAGTTATTAGGCGGAGAAAACGTATTAGTTTGAGCTGGCTTTGGCACTATTGGAGAACGCGGTCCTAATAATCGAAACGTTGTATGGGTGCGAAAATTGTGTGGTGGGGACTATATTTTGTAGAGGTTTAGACTTTAAACAAGTTTTGAGAAGAAAATATATAATTCCTCAACTAATTAGCTACAAGTTTTGTTTTAAATTAATAAATTATTTCAAGTAATCATCACTTGATATTAATTTCCACCACTGTTTCGAATAGAGTATACGATCCGACAGCATGTTAACACGACATTGCATACATTTTGCAATATCATTCGTTACAATCATAAATTATACCTATTGCTTTCTCTTTCATCGTGTGCAATGCAAATGTAATTGAAGGTGATTATCAAGTCAGTAAAAGTATTGTTGCAAGGGACCACAGACATAAGTAAATTGTCGCCTGTGTTACTTGTCACTAAAATGTCACGTTCGATCTGTTGCTGTTAACATTATTTATTTGTTATAACAAAAAAGAAAAAAAACGATATAAGTATTCACATTTACATGCAAATATTGTTTAAACAATATTTAATGTAATTCATTGACAAAAGTGTCAATAAAAGTGTCACACGATGATACATATTAACGATCATTTAGGTAGACATATTGTAGCGTGCTTGTCATCATACGAAATTTGTGGTATTTTTGCTCTATTTATTTATTTTTTTTTTTCGTTTTGTTATCTTCAAATTTAGTCATTTAACTAAATACACAGAGAAAAAATACAACAAAAATATCATAAATGCTTGATGAGTAATTATGACTATATGTACTCATGTATCTACTCGTATTTATAGTACAGGTACTACGTACGTAGTAAGTAGATTACTTTGACAATATTTAGACACATATTGTTAAACTCATTTCCATTGTCTTGTTGAGGAGTTTTTGTTTTTTTTGTTTTTTTCTAAGACTAAATACTTTATTTTAAACTTTTGTTTACTCTATGATGAGAAGGTCTTGTCAACTGTACTCGTAATATTGTTATTTGTGTCACAATGTTGATTTCAGCAGCAGCAGTAGTAGTTACTATAGTACATCGGTAATTGGGTGTACATGTATTTAATATTTGAGTAATGTGCTATTCTTGTATGAGTTTATAGTTCAAACAAATACAATATTATCACAAATAAGTATTTGCTTATGTACGTACATAGTCATTTTGGAGGGGAATTCCATATTGGAAAATATTTTAATGTGTCTATTCAAATATATGTAATTTTTGAAGAAAATTACGTCAATTTGAATTGGTAAATTAAATTTTAGCGAAAAATAAGCTGAGTTAGCTAACATTGAAGTTCAATATATCGAAAATTCACAAAGATCAATGAAAAAGAAATTCATAGAACTCCATTGGCTATTAATTAGTAAATCTAAATCCTACTTTAGGGCTTGTTAAAGAAGTCTTTTCATAATTTATTGAAAAAACCCATACAATATCGGTCAGTAAAGACTGAAAAATATCATTATTCTAACATCATAACGGCAAAGTTACACTTTTCTCATAATTTCTGTACACAAGTCTATATTTTTTATTAGAGATTCAGGAAATTCAGAAAATTTCCAATAACAGATAAATCAAATAATTTATTCATTTTCCTACTTGTTTTTAGAGAATATTGGCATTGAAAAATGCATTAATTGAAAATCTTGATCAGTTGGTTGAAGTGGTGACTCATCCATGAGTCCAAATAGCGCTTACGCACCGTTTTGTTAATCTTTATCAGTAGAAGAAGGAGCATCATTGACTTTAAGTAGCTCTAAAGTGTTCCAAAATTTAAGCATTGAGTGGAATGACAAAGAATACTGTCAATAGGGCTCAAAATTAAAAAATTTGATTATTCTAATTTTTTTAAATTAAGATTCCATTAAGAACTGCTTGAAAGACAATTGGAGAAGTAATTTCTACAATATTTCAGGAATGCTCTGCATTTTTTAACCAAAAATCGATGAATAATCATATAGCTGATCACGAGTCACATCTAGAAGAATCAAATATATGATATACCCCCTATAACTTGAGTACTTACCCCCTATTTCCACCCTTTAAGTGGGATCCCCTGCAAAAATGAAATGTTCATATGGTTGTTGTTGTTGTTGTTGTTGTTGTTGTAGCAGCAAGAATACGGAAATGATTTGTTTTGTTCCCGTACAAAGCACTTCCATATTCTAGTGTGTTGAATGGACTTTGGTCGACCACATGGTCGTGTGCTTTCGGGACGTAGACCCGTCCATTCTTGGGAAGCCTTTTCATATGCTCTCATCGCTCACTGAGCTCCCGTATACGGATTTGATTTATTCTAAACTTCTAAATTCTTCTAAACTTGCTCATCTTCTATCTTCTTCTCTTAGGGGGATTACCCTACAAGATCAACCACAAAAACCACTTCTCTTTTAGTGCAATCTTGCATTGTTAAATCCAATTATAAATATATATGTGCTAATTGTGCAATTTATTAATAACGATTAAATTATAAATTCCTATTGTAGAAAAATCGTAATTTTAATCTACCCCTACTTGAATATGTAATAATACAAATGAGACGCTGTATAAGGTGTCAATTGGACATAAGTCTGTTTCATAAATAGATAAGTTTATTGGAAAGCAGATTCGTTTTTAAATACAAAATGATTAACTTACTTGGTATATTACGATTTAAGTAGCTTATTGGAATAATTTAAATAGCGACGACTTAATTCTTTGTGTAATGATGATTAATTTGCATTAACACTGATCTGTAATCGATCTACGCACTCGTATTAACCTACGTATGTAGTCTTGTGCATATAATGACAAAGAACTAACAATGCGTCCATTTTGAATGATCGCTCCTTCATACAAAATGCATTTGGGTAAATTACTTGCCACAGCATGCACATAATAATAAGTGGTAACTTTGCCAAAATGAGTGCAAAGTGATCATCAACTGATCACTATATACTACAAATATACGGGTGTATTGTATCTATGCATTAATATATCCTATTCAACATGGTCGTAAGTCACAAAAAGCCATTGCCCATGCAATTGAAATTCGTAATAAATTTCGCATTAGTTAACTAAGTTGGACATTTAAATTGTTGCTTTTGACACATTGTATGTATTGTGTATCGTATGTGTTAGTAGTAGTAATGGTGGCAATAGTAGTATGTAGAGTAATACAAAGTGTATGTAGCAGCAATAGCAACTAACTATTTATGTAAGGTATTTAGTTATATGAACCATTATCGCCATCATCATCATCATCATCACCAATAGTAGTAGGTAGCAGTAGCAGCAACATTCAAACGAGCCAACAACCAATCAGCCACATAAAACTCTAACCAATACAATGGATTGCAGACAAAACGAAACTGTTTTACAATTGTTGTTGTTGCTGCTGCCGCTGGTAATGTCGTTGATAGATTGACAATGCGAAAGCGGTTAATCTGGTGCGGTTAAATGTGATAATTTATTGCGAATGATTTGGGGATTATTCGTTGTTTCATCGAATATTGTTGCAATTATTTTGGTACATGCGATTCGAATGTAGTGAGTTTTTGTTTGCACTGTATTCTCTTGGTTTTATTTATTTTTTTTGGTGACACATAACCTTCTTTCGAAAAAAAAAAATGAGGAAAAAAGTGGGAAATAAACTTTACAAGGTAAGGCAACATCAAATATATGAAAATTTAATGGTTTTTTTTTAATGAAGAATTTTATATTTATCATTGTCCCACTGTCTTGTGGAAACCATAAAGTACTTACACGATTAGTATAGATGTGGTGCTCATTATTAATGATAACATAATGGTTACATATTTAGCTTTGAAAAAGTATGAACTAATTATGTCTTTGGGATAAAATGCATTCCACACAGTGAGTTCTTCCTTGTTTTTGTTCCCACTTTAAATATTTGCTTATTCTAATACCCATTAAGCCAGAAATGAGCCTGAATGTTAAGATTAACTGCACAGTAAAAATCTGATTGAATTTCTTGTAGATTTTGGAGTCCATTCACCGAACGCATTACGTAAATCTTGCACCAGTTGGTTGTTTTACGAGTGTAGGTCAAGATCTTTTCTCATAATCTTTCACGTAGTGGTTACACAGAGACGGGTTTAGTAAGAAGCATGTCGATTCGCTAAATTTGGGTCCTCACTCACACTCACTTCTACAACGGCGGTACCTATGAGGTCGTATTGGATAGGTAATACCCATAAGACTGAACATGGACATATCGTAAATTCTGGAAATTAGTTTTCACAATTTCTGAACGTTGTTCCTGTCTTTGCATGGTAATTTACCAGTGTATATTGAATAGAAATGCTAGAATGCTGTGCTTACTTGGACAGCAGATTTGACAGATACTCCTATTGAAAGTTCTATATCCGTAAAAAAGAAAACACCCATTACAACCCATACCACAATATTGGAACCTCGCAATGTCTCTGCATAGTATACCCGTATAGTTAGTACTTATAAGATCGAAAGAACTCTTTGACCACACTTTCCTTTCCGTACTGTGGTGCTCTTTAAATTTAGACATCATTGGAATAGGTCTATTTATGTAGACCGGCTTTGAACAGGGGAACTCTTTGGACTTTGCATGGTAGGTAAGCTTGGCGATTGTTGGAGCTTTTCCCCATACTTTTGTGTACATCTAAAATTTATATATGCCCAATTTGTGTGGGGTATCCCCAACGTAAATCGTTAGTATTATCGTTACCTTCACCAATAAGTACATTCCGTGTGTGCGTGTGTGTGTGCCTGTATGCGTTTGGAGAATTTTCATTATATTGCTGCTATTGCATTGTTACTTTTGTTACCTACCATTTGGTTGGCATTCTTCACCTTTCATGGTTTTTATGTTGTAAGTAGGCACTTTTTTGTTTGCGTTGTGCATGTATGAACATGTATTTGCTAAGCTCACATATACTTATGTACTTTTATGTATGTATATACTCTGAATGTAAGAGGTGTAGACTACAAGTATTGCAGTTTGGATACTTCTTCAATTTGTAGGCTTTTGGTGGATGGTCGATGGCACATACAACAACAACAACAACAACAACAACAACAACAACAACAACAACAGCAACAATAGGGAAGAGAAAGAGAAAGAAAAAAATCAAAATACAAAAAAAAAAAAATAAAACCCCCTTCTTTTGGTAATAATTTATTTAAATTGACAGTTTGGATGCTCATTTTAAGCGCTATTCATCAGGTTTCAACATTTTTATTATGCAAGTTGATGGATGATGTGGTTTGATGAATGGCAGTTTGCATTGCAAATTGTCGGAATAATTAGGTATTGTCGTTGTGAATTGTTGTTATTGCCTATGTACTGGCCATTCATTGTTGTTATTGTATGAGCATGTAGTTGGTGTTGTTATTATTATTATTGGTATTGGTATTGTAATATTGGTAGAATGACATTGTTTTGTTCAATTGTTTTCGTTTTTATTGTTGTTGTTGTTGTTGAAGTGAAAGGTATGAATATACCGTTCAGAAGTATTCGTACATATATAGATTTAAATTTATGAAAAGGAATGTAAGGAATGCGATTAACGAAATCATATGAATTCAATTATAATTTGGTTCGTTGGCATGCATATGAAGCAACACTGGAAGATATTGCATATATATAATGTGAAAGAATTTAAGCAATTAGTTGTAGGTGCGTTGCAGATCTTAGAAGATATCTAGTGGAGCCGTCTTTATGAAATCCACTTTTGGAAGTCTTATGCCCATACAAACTTTTCTGTAAAATGACATTTTTGAAAATGAAAAATATAAAAAATTGCTTAGAATAGAAGGAGAAAATATAGAGAAATTTATTGGTTTTACAATTTTTTTTCTGTCATGCTGACACATTTTTTTTTTGTATATCTCAGAAGTAGGAAATGTACTCTTGAATTGTTTTAATATTGAGAACTTATTTCTGATGGAGTGTTCTGTGGCCGAAACAGTGTAAATTTTGTTACGAAGTATCGGTTAAAATTGTCCCCAAATGTTCCATTAAAGCACCCACTGAGAGAAAAGAGAATAACTCTCATTTTTGATATACGATCCGTTGAATATTCTAATTTCTATAGACTCCAACGTTACGTTACTCACCAATACGTTTTTACTAATCGCTCGTATGGCTTTTGTATGAAATAGATCGGAACAGTTGATCCGTAATCGACCGATACGTGTTTACTATGAGCACTATTAAGCGTTAAGGCTCACAAACAACTATCAAAATTGTGCGCCTTATTTCACAAACTAATGAAATATTTTAGTGCAAACGGCAACTAAAACTTTGAAGAATTCAATTAATAACTACAGTGCTAAAACCTAAATACAACAAAAAACAAATACATGGTGATTTTTTTAGCAATTTTCTTTATGGCAACACTGTTTTTGGCAGCTCAGCTGTCTTCGTGTAACATGTTATTGTCAAAAACATGTTCACTTTGGTCTATAATTTAACCATGAATCGACTTACAAACGATTGCAGATTACTGAATGGTATTATCAAAATTCATGCTCGGTTAAGAAAGTGCATCGTGCACTATTTCCATTCCCGCAACGGTTGACGCGCTGGAAGTCAATATTGAAAAATTTGTTCGTGAGATATCGGCCGATATGTTGGAGAGAGTATGCCAAAATAGGACGCAGCATATGAACCATTTGAGGCGCAGCCGCGGTCAATATTTACATGAAATCATCTTTAAACATTGAATTATATAGATCGTGCCATCGACTCAAATAAAGATTTCATAGATTTCTCTAAATTTTATGTGTTTTTTTTGTAGAATCAAATCCGAAAGCTCTTAAAAAAGCACCCTGCAAAAACCTTGCAAATCGGTCATCAAATGTCAAAATTGCCATAAAAAATACCGTTATATCGGTATGTAGATAATTAGAATCAATTTTTGTTATGAATATTTGGACAATATCATTATCTTTAGTCTAAAATTTTGTCGTTCTATATGATTTGTGCGATTTTAAGCCATTGAAACTGAACTCCTAATCCATTTGGAACATAATGTGCCGTCACAAATCATCAATTATATTCATTTAGAGTATATCCCATAAAGTCATAAGTCAAAGTCATAAGTCTTAAGCATATGGTACTCGTATATGACCATGAAAATGTTTAATAAAGCCATCATCAGTCTCTTGTATGTATATGCGCTTGTAGTCACTTGCTAATCCCATTAACTCCTTTGTAGTCGGCTGCAGATTACCTACAATATATTTTGTGAAACGCGCGAAATATGTCACTCAGAGACAGCTACTTTATAGTTATTAATATTCATTTTAAATAAAATGAAAATAATTTTTTGCGTTTTTTTTTGTACGAGTACCTATGCGTTCATGTGTCTTTATTTAGATTCGAACGTATACACTGTGCTTATACTGGTAACTTCCTTAACGCCTACATAATGTAAATTGCCTTTAAAAAGGTGGCAATATGCAACGAAAAGAACAGAGAAAAAGGCAACAACAACAATCAGAGAGAGAGAGAGAGAGTGAGAGAGGGTGAAAGAGAAAACTCAAATAAAATAAAACAAGTCAAATAGACAAGTTGATGTGATCGTATCAACGCTTGTCAACGCTGTCATTGCATACTAGAATGATGTAGAGCGGCAATGATGATGTTATGCAGTGCAGTGGTGCTGTGCAACAACAAGTGTTGACAACAATAATAGCAATGCGAACAGTGTCAACAATGCATATTAATGAAGTTAATGCATGTCATTGCTGTTTATTGTAGTGCTAGTAGTAGTTGTTGTTGTTGTTGTTTTATATGCAAATTGTCTTACATTAATAATAGCTGCATATAATAATGGGTTAAGAGGACTTGGGTATACTTAGTATCATATATTTATGAGTTTTTGTTTTGTATATACACACATACATACGTAGAATATATTATATGCAAGTGGTCGTATGTAGAGTGTATGAGAAAAAGAGGTTTTAAGGCGCACTATGTTGTATGATGATGTTGCTCGATAAATTTCGGGAATGTGACACTTGTCAAATGTGACATTTCTTAATGTCATTTTTTTTAGATGTCAAAATTTGTTTTCTTATTGACTTGAAAAGTTAATAATAATCAGCATGCTTTTCTATGATTGTACAAATTTTCTTCTATTGTCCATTTCTGAAAATTTTTGAGCAATCCACCATATGCTGAATAATGAACAATGACAATGAGTCACAATAGCAAAAGACAAAAAGAAAAAAATTATATTATACATGATTAAAATGGTACGAACCTTTCATTAAAATTTTCCTCATGCTTTTACGCAATGCTGTGCAATTCCAGCGACGATTCTTAAATTGAAATTCACATTCTCGGAAGCCAAGATTGATGCCGTTGATGATCTCTTTTAAGAGGGCAGAATCGTGTCGGCATATTTCAGCCAATTTGCCACGTAGACGACGTGTCTTCTTGCACATTAAATTTGGATCGAGTAATATATTTGTGCCTTCGGCCCTGTAAAAGAAGAAGAAAAAGGAGAAATAGATTAAAAAAAAAAAAAAAAAAAAATAAACAAAACAATTGAAATAAAAAATCTAGTAAGAAAAGTACACATTTTCAAATTATTTACAATACAATACAGAAGCATTGAAAAAAATGATCATTGATCGTACTTATAATCTAGTATTTTCTTTAGCATTTAGCGCTCTCATCTATATAAGTAGTATGTATACACATAAATATATGTAAATTTCAATGTTATAAAATAAAATCCAGCTGTTTTATGAGTTGTAGGAGTTGGAAAAGATATCTTTTGCTGTTCATGAAATTGTTTTTTAGTTGCTATTCGTTTTTATCGTATTGTATTGGCAATAAAAGTTGCAATTAAGGAAGCACTTTAAGCAGGAGGTGGTAATATGGTAATATATAGTTAAATAAATAAATTCGATAACCTAAGCAGCAGACCCTTCACCAATTTATAGGAGACAGAGCAATCGTCTGGCACTGCCATGAATGACAATACAAATTGTGTTAGTTTATGACACAATCATTTTATGCAGATGATCGAATATGTTTGAGAATATTTAGATGTCCAACAGTGCAGATATATGAAGTGAATTGAATATCAGAGAAGATCGGTATATATTGTTGATAATAACTTCAAATATTTTGAAGTTTTAATTCTTTTGGGGAATACATAGGCAATTGGTGTTTGCTTAGTGTAATTTGGGGAACTTTATACATCACTGATACTGGAGAGAAAAATATGGAAATTCCAAATTAAAAGCATATGAAAATAATGAATTTTAACATGGCCACATTAGACTCAGTCCATTCTTTGTACAATTCGAGAATTATGAATAAACTGAGTGTACTATACGGCAGATGTCATTGTGACGTCACTTTTTCTGCGCTTTGTCACAGCGCGCTTTTAGAAGCTTTTTCATGGCAAATTGTTACTTCCGAAAGAATTGCCTGTCAACAGGTGGGTACCGTGCGAAGGGAAAATCTTCTCGATATTAAATTTGTGCTTCATTCGGGCCAATCTAAATTTTTTGAGGTGCATATATCTCCGTTTTCTGGGAGATTTTAAATCCTAAATTGTACGTCTTCTATTTGCTATTGCGGTGATTGAAACAAAAAAAAAAAATTCCGCTGATTTTGGGTAAGCACAAAAATTATTGTTAGGTATATTAGTGGCTGGGCGCGGTAGCTCAGTGGTTAATGCGGCATAAAAAATTTAATATCGAAAAGATTTTTCTTCCGAACAATACCCACCTGTCGGCAAGCAATTGGCAATTCTTCCCGCAGCAATAATTTGCCATGGAAAAGCTTCTAAAAGAACTCTGTGACAAAGCTCAGAAAAAATGATATCACAAGAGTTCTGCCGTTCGGAACCAGCTAAAATGAGTAGGTCCCTTCTGATATTGTCCAAAATTTAACACACTCAAAAGTAATGGAGGAGAAGCTTCGCCAAAGAGCTTTTCGGGGCTTATAAGTGCCACATATTAATAATTTTTTTATATTAGTGCTTAGTGACTTCAATCTGCTACATTTTATGATCGATATTTCAGCGAATCTTATAAAAATTTTACTCTCCACTCACATGGAAGACAAACATTTAGAAAAAATTAATCAAATGGGGCTGTTGAAGTGTATTGACTTGCATCGTAATGTCTTTGAAATCATACAAAATTTTGTCAAGTGTTGGTCCATTTTCGATTGAGTTATAGTGTCAACAAATATAATTGACGAGTTTGCTACTAAGAAAATATATGGACGACACTATTCAAAAGCGTATTATATGTACATAATTTGAAAATATTGACTGAAGAAATTATTGAGACATATTGCTTCATAAATCAGGTTGGTCAGTTATCGCATCACAACCAATGAGAAGCTCTATGTAGCCATAATTACATTATCGATTGCGTAGCAAGATAAGTCGATAAAAAATATTTTAAATTTTCAGCACTTAATTGACAGTTTTTCTTCAGGGTACTACCCTCAGCACGATGAAAAAAAATATTATTCATTCAAGCTGTCATTTAATGGGTAATTTGCGAATTCTATATATAGTTAAATATGTATTCAAATATTTGAAATATTTTATTAAATTCATTAATAACAGTTCTACAGCAGTTTGAAATTTGTGCTCAGTTACATTTCTCATGATAATTACTCAATACCCAAATCGGTATTACTTCACTTCTTTTCTATCTCACTCGAACGATGAACTCGTTGTATTCTATTTTATTGTTGATAATTTCAAAATTATTTCGCAATAGGCTCTGAGCAAAATTTATTGGTATAGTATGAATACAGAAATAGTAAAAATATGCTATTTATTTATTTACAAAGTTTATTTATTTAACTTATTACGCAAAAATTTTCCAGCCTCATTATACGCACGTATAAATGCATTCACTAGTTAGTTAGTGGCAGCAAAAGTAGCATTTGTGGCCTCTAATTGAACTAATTTTTTGCGCTACTTCTGACTGCTGCTGCGAATTGTTATTTAGAATTTTACAATGGCGATGAAGATGGAGAAGTAGCAGAAAATGCTTAATATTCCAATAATCACAAATACAAATAAAACACAACAAAACAAAAAAAAAAAATTGTTTATTTTTCTTACAATTTATTTGTTGTTTTTTCCAATCAAAAGTATCTCAATGCGTTGAGTGCAGTGAGTATGTAGCCAGAGTTAATAAAATTATAAAGAATTACGTAGAAGAAAAATAATTTCAAATCAAAAAAACGAAATAATGGTAACGTACATGATGTACTACCATACGTTTAATGCGAATTTGAGGCGTAGCAAATTTTATTTGGGTGGAAAATTAATATGAACGACTATGTACGAATGTTCAATGGGCTGCAACAATGCTATACAACACTGATTACACTTACATACAATTTCAATGTATTACAGCTTTTGTTTAATGAAATTTCTAATGAAATAATAATCGCCAACAGTAAGAACAACAAAGACGACAAGATCACTAAGTAAGTGAGTGGCCGCTGCCGCTTGTTTATTTACGATATTTCAATGAAGATTTATTCAATGTCTTTTGTTTTTTTTTTCAAAATATGCATATAACACATTCTACATATGTATTTGTATGATTTTGTACAAATTTACACGCTCACACACAATTTAATTGTATTTAATAGATTTTCATCGCAAAACAATTGAACATCTGTATTCATATTTGATCGTTTTTTATTCAATCAACATGTATCCGTATACAAATGCTTTTACGTACCTATAAGTGTCTGTCTTGCGTATGCATATGTTTTTAATTATAAATATTAGTATTTAATTTCGTAGAAAATTGCCACGTTGCACTTGATTTTCAATTAAAATGCTTAGAAACAACAACAAGTACAAATAAATCGTATTGAATTATGTTCAAATATGTAGGTACTCATATGTACCCATGCATATACTCATATATCGTATGTAGAAACATTGTTGCTTGCTCTGAAATTTTTATTGATATATGGTGATATTGCATGAACAATATCGTATCGTATATGTTTGTATACATACATAAAAGTTGCTATACATTTGATTATGCATTTTTACAACGAAATAGCTATCAGATGAGTTTTATTCGTCACTTGCGCATTGTAGTTAGTATTAGGGTGAGTCGATGAGAAAAAATGTTAATTTACAACATTTTTTGAACCACTTGAAAACTGAAAAAATCACCTTACAGTCGGCTGGGGCCGACCAAATTATACCCTGCATATATATATAAAATGTTTACACGAATATCCATCTTTTTCTTTTATTTCAATTTTTCGAGAAATAATTTTTGCATATACTACTAATTTACACCCGAATTATGGTTGACTTTGATGAAGTACTTTGTATGTTATGGGGGTTGTAAAAGCGATAATTTAAAGGAGGTTTTTAAGATAATTCCGAGGCTTAGTATGGGAGTTATATAAAAAGTGGGTGTGTCCTACGTTGAATTTTTAATTTCTTCAACTTTGTATGGGAGCCCCAATAAGTGGGCGTGGCACGATGATTTTTTGCCAGATTATTTCTGACTACCATATTAACCTAAGTATTAATTATGATTGTTCTAGACAGAAGTATGCAGAAGTTACAGCTACATATATCAATTTAAATGAAATTCGGTTATTTTGTATGGGGGCTACTATAAACAGTGGGCGTGGCAAGCCAATTTCCTGTGAACCTAGTTGCTCTTACAATGCTAATCCAACCGTTCAATCTCGTTCTACGCTAAATGGTTTGTAAGTTATGGAGCTTAAAAGTTTGTATGGGAGACCCATGAAGGAGTGGGCGTGGCACACTCAATTTCTGCCATACTATTTCCGAATGTCGTGGGTGACGTAGCTCAGTGGTTAGTGTGTTCGCCTTCTGATTTGTAGGTCGTGGTTCAATCACCGGCTGATGCATAACAAATTTAATATCGATAAGATTTTTCTTTCGAACGGTACCCACCTGTCGGCAAGCAATTGGCAATCCTTCCGACAGTAACAACTTGCCATGAAAAAGCTTCTTAAAGAACTCTGTGACAAAGCTCAGAAAAAGTGATGTCACAAGTGTTCTGCCGTTCGGAACCGGCTAAAATAAGTAGGTCCCTTCTAATATTGTCCAAAATATAAGACGCACAACAGTAATGGAAGAGAAGCTCGGCCAATGAGCCCTTTGGGGCTTTAAGTGCCACATATTTATTTTTTTTTTATTTCCGAATGTCATGTTAATCTAAGTGTCAATTATGGTTATTCTGGACAGAAGATTGTACAAGTTACAGCTGTTTCAATTTAAAAGAAGTACAGACACTTTGTATGGGAGTAGTTAGTCGCTTTGAATGCTTGGTGTGGGCGTGGCTATGGACCGATCGTGCCCAATATCAATCCCCTCCGTACCCTTGGATCAAAGGTTACTTATGCCTAATTTCGTCAAAATATCGCAATATTTGCTCAAGTTATTGTGCGAACCAGCCAGGTGACAGACGGACGGACTGACGGACGGACATCGTTAAATATAAAATTTAAGCGACATCTGACCGAAATGAATATTATGCAGGGTATAAAAATCACATAACGTATCTACCGTTGAAAATGTGTCGATGAAACATTTTTGATCTTTGAGGTTTGATCCGTTTAAGGAGCTTATCAGCTCAGAGTAGTACTGCTCTAACGTATATTTTGTATTAATTGAATTGAAATTGAAATGAAATTTATGCCTTTATAGTGTTTTGACGAATTCATCAATAATTATTTGACAACAATTTAAAATGATAGCCCAAATTAAATTAGTTAGA
Organism: Megamerina dolium; assembly: GCA_963854835.1. Lineage (NCBI taxonomy): Eukaryota > Metazoa > Arthropoda > Insecta > Diptera > Megamerinidae > Megamerina > Megamerina dolium. The sequence continues at coordinate 69,153,944 of OY978529.1, read as the reverse complement.
AGAAAACCAATGAAGAAGGAAGATAAGAAATTTCGTTACATACTATTGCATTGTCACTTTGTTAGAGATGAATATGCAAGCCAAGTGGCTGAAATTGTGTTTAAACGCAATTTCGGTTTTGTAGATTCCTTTCCTCAAAGAAAGAAAGAAGAAAGAAAATGAAATTGATAGAGTGGCTAACAAGGGAGCTGCTGTCTTTGGATTAGTTAAGTTGAGTGAACGAAATGAACTCGAAAATCGAATATATGGCAAGAGTATTTTGCGGTAAGATTTTGGAAATCGTATGAGATAATATGGATTTCATTTTTAATACTATATGTTATAATATTTGCGAATGGTAAATTTGTAATAGAATTATTTTGATATTCAGTGTTTATTAAAGCAACTTTGGCAACTTTTGCAGAATAAAACACGGCTATTATTACCTTGTATGCGGCGAAACTCAAAAGAAAAGAAGTATGCCAGATAAAGAGAGAGAAAGAGAGAGGCACTACTACTTAAATTACTTTTAGAAGAATGGAATTGAAAAAGATTAGTTCAACCAATTGACTACAAATGACGGTAGAAGAAAGTTGTGAAAAAAATAAGAGTAAACTTATTGTGTAACAGTACAATAGGCGAGAAACTGGAGAAACGCCGGCACCTGCACTAGACAACGGTGAAATAATAGACAAGCAACAAAATAACAATCAACACCAACTCCGTTATTTTCTTCTTTTCAAGAATCTCAGAACTAGTCCTAAGTGAATATCTTTTTAAGTGTGATATGGCAGCGGCGAAGGCGGCGTTGAAGGAAGCGGTGAGAGCGAGGGCGGCGGCGATGGCAGAAGCGAACGCAAAGGCGAAGGCGATGCAGTTGCGAACGGCCTATGATCTATTTACCGATGATCATGATATTCAAGACGTGCTGGGGACAGGTGAATTCGGTAATGTAAGGAAATGTGTTAACAAAACAACTAGGAAAGAATATGCTGTAAAAATTATCAGTACGATAGAATATACAGAAGACTCGTTCGATATATTAGAGAGAGAAATTAACCTTTGTAAGAGCTTGAGTCACCCCAATATAGCAAAACTAATTCTTAGTAAGCACGAAGACAATAAGTATTTTGTGTTATTCGAGCTTGCTGAGCTTGGTGAATTAATTGATGTTATTATCAAATGTACCGAGTATTCGGAAAACCATGTATCACACTGGTTTAAACAAATTTTGGGAGCAGTTAATTACTGCCATCAGAAGAATATTGTGCATCGTGATCTGAGGCCACAGAATTTGCTAGTGAATAACAATCTTGATATTAAGTTGATCAATTTTGGTAAGGCCATAGAACTGAGCACTGAAGAGCCGACAATTAGGGAAACTTGTGGCTTATTGTTCTTTCAGGCACCAGAGATATTGCTCTGCCAACTATATTCTAAACCGGTTGATATATGGGCTTGTGGTGTTATTTTGTTTATTTTACTAACTGGTAATTCACCATTTATGGAAGAGGATGAAGAAAAAGTGGCTTGGAAAATTGTACGTGGTGAATATCTTTATCCACAATTCGAGCGTCAGTATCAAATTGCAGACGGTGCTAAGGATTTAGTACGACAAATGTTAATAATGAATCCAAAACAACGAATTACCGCAGCTACCGCATTGAATCATAGGTGGATACTAAAACGTAATCATTCTTCGAAAAAGGTTTGTAAAGGTATAATCTTCCGTTTAAAGTTTTTCAATGAAATTTGGAAAAAACAATGTTCCATCATTGATGATGTTGAACAATTATCAATAAGTGAGCCAAGTACAAGTCAGCCAAGTACTAGTCAGCCAATTACTACTCAGCCAAGTACAAGTCAGCCAAGCACAAGTCAGTCAAGTACTAGTCAGCCAAGTACAAGTCAGGCAAGCACAAGTCAGCCAAGTATTAGTCAGCCAAGTACAAGTCACCCAAGCACAAGTCAACCAAGTACAAGTCAGCTAAGTACTAGCCAGCCAAGTACAAGTCAGCCAAGCACAAGTCAGCCAAGTACTAGTCAGCCAAGTACTAGTCAGCCAAGTACAAGTCAGCCAAGTACCAGTCAGCCAAGTACCAGTCATCCAAGTACAAGTGGGACAAGTACAATGGGAGCAAGTTCAAGTCAAACAAGTTCAAAGCGAACAAGTCTGCACCCGGATGAAGGAACAATGGCGGCATTTAGCACAATTATCGCGGACAACGATGCAGAAGCAAGACAGAAAGAGATTATCGAAGTAACTTGGCAAATCATTAACGCCATCAAGAGGGGTGATTTTGCTGCATTCTCTGAATTATGTGATCCAAATTGTACTGAATTTGAGACGGAAGGACTGGAATATCTTGTCACAGGTATTGATTATCAAAGGTTCTACTTTGAAAACAAACATGCCAAGAGTATCGAGGTGAGCAGTGTAGGAATGATAAATCCCAATGTGCGCTTATTGGGCGAAGACACTGCCAGCATTGCCTATGTACGTCTTATACACTATTTTAATAACGAAGGTCATCTACGATCATATCGATCACAAGAGACGCGAATTTGGCGCAAAATCAATGGAAAATGGCTGTGTGTGCATTTTCATCGTAGTACCTTTGGAAGAACTGGCAATGTAACCGCATACGATTTTATACGACCGCAAACGCAGAAATAGAAATAGACTATTGCTGTGACGTATTTATAGTTTATACGTTTTTTCCCCTTATTTCTCTATTGACGACAACGATAACGACTGTACTTCTTGAATACAGGAACGATGAGAATGGTAGCGAATTTGAGGTCTAACTAAAGGTGTTGTAGTAACTAACAGAAATTAGTTGTTGGAATTTATTTGGATGTTCAGATTTTACATTGTTTTTTTATCACAGATTTTTGCATGTGAAATATTTTCAAATAATCCAATATTAAATTTGTTGTAAACAATTTGAAATAGCACAAAAAAGCTACGATAGATAAATATCATAGATAGAGATAAAAAAAAATAAGAGTTTATTACGTTATTCTTGTTGTATCGTTTGATGAAAATAATACCGCATTGCATAATCGTCATCGCTGTCGCTGTCCTTTTAATTTTGTTCTTTATTAAGTATGTAAATTTTGTAAAATGAAACAAAATGTTTAAAAATAGACTATGAACGTATTACTTGTTGTTGTTATGTTTGTTAAAGAAACTAATATTTGCAATCAAATTGTTGTTATAATGATTATTATTATTGGCTTGTATTTTGACTATGAAATGAAGTTCCAACTTAACGATAGTATCGGCTTTTCTAGAGAAATTTCTCGAAATTGAAACTACAAATTTTAACCATAACTACGGGCCCTTATTATTATTATTATAGTATTATCATACATATTATCATTACAAATGTGATATAAATATAATTTAAATTAGAGCAATAGATATTTTAAAATAAAAAAAAATATATGGCACAATATTTTTTTCTTTATAATTTACTGAGTTTGCATAATGGAATATAGAGGTGGTTTTTATCAGGCTGTTTTCGAATATATTAGTGAATACAATCGTAGCACAATTGTATTATGAAAAAAATGCTCTTTTGACAAATATTAGAAACACGTTCAGATTCGATCAGAATTCCTCTCAAGAGTGAGGTCATACGACACAGCGAGTCTTTGAGTCTGTCATTTGCCTTTTGCTGATGTGACAGATTTTTCGTGTAAATATTCTGTTAGCTGCTCAGTCGCGCAAATATCGCAATATTAAGGATATAGTGCAGGATGGGCCATTCAGCGTTTGAAGATAGCAATTGACAAAACGTGGCCGTCAAGAGATCTGTTGTGTTTCACCTGGACAACGCCAGACCACACATATTAGAATATAGTAGACAGACAGAAACTCGGGTTTCTTGGTTGGACTTGAATTGAAGTATCATCTATATTAGGTGTGTTTTCGTACTTTTCCAGTAAACAAATTTCTGAGAATTTGACAGCATTCTGCAAGTTTCACGAACAGCTGATATTCCACTAAGTAAATTGCAATTGTTCGTTTGCTTGTTAGTTTCTTTTGCTTATGATCAGCTGTTTTTCTTACTTGCAAGTCTTTACTGGCATAAATTTGTTCAGTAACAATTTGCAACTTCCCCTCAAAATAAAATGTCATTTCGCTCTCTCAATTTCCCCTTCTTTGCAAGTTCTTTGGGTACGAGAACACCAACGCGTGCTACTTTGTAACAATTATCACAAACTATTGCGTACGAGAACACTCCTATTGGTTGTACTATTGGATATCTTTCTTTCATTTCATTCCTCATAATTCAGATTTGCTCTCTTTGAAATTTTTAAGTAAAGAGAAAAGAGAAAAACTAAAATAGCTTTAACGATCGACCGTAATCAACAACACCCATGGGCATCACTAAATTGATCTGCCAATGCTACCAAGTCTGTGTTTATTACAACAACTTTGGCAACTTTTGCATGCGGCGAAACTCAAAAGAAAATAAGTATGACAGATAAAGAGAGAGAGAGAGAGAGAGAGAGGCATTGCTACTTAAATTACTTTTAGAAGAATGGAATTGACGAAAGATTAGTTCAACCAATTGACTACAAATGACGGTAGAAGAAAGTTGTGAAAAAAATAAGAGTAAAATTATTGTGTAACAGTACAATAGACGAGAAATTGGAGAAACTACGGTACCTGCACTAGATAACGGTAAAAAAAATAGACAAGCAACAAAATATAAATTAGCGCCAACGCCGTTATTTTCTTCCTTTCACGAATCTCAGAACTAGTCCTAAGAAAAGATCTGTGGACTGTAATATGGCGAAGGCAAAAGCGACGACAAGGTCGAAGGCGGCGGCAAAGTCGACGGAATTACGAACGCCCCATTGTCTATTTGAAGATGAATATGATATACAAGAGCTGCTGGGAACAGGTGCATACAGTACTGTAAGGAAATGCGTTCATAAACGAAATAAGGAAATATATGCTGTAAAAATGATCAATACGGAAGAATTTAAAGAAAGAGACTTCAATAAAGTAGAGAAAGAAATTCGAATTTGTAAGAGCTTGAGTCACCCCAATATAGTACGATTTTTTCATAGTGAGCATGAACATCATCATTTTCTTTTGATGTTCGAGCTAGTTGAGTTTGGCGAATTAATTGATGCTATTCTCACACTTGAAGAGTATTCGGAAGTAAATGTATCACAGTGGATGCAACAAATTTTAGATGCTGTTAATTATTGCCATCAGAAGAATATTGTGCATCGTGATCTGAAGCCACGTAATATGTTACTGACTAATGATCTTGTTGTTAAGGTGATCGATTTTGGTCTGGCCATAGAAGTGGACAGTGACGAGCCGCAACATCGCCCAGCTGGTGGCACACCGCACTTTATGGCACCAGAGCTAGTAAAGAAGAAAAAATATTCTAAACCGATCGATTTATGGGCTTGTGGTGTTATTTTGTTCACTATACTAACTGGCACTCCACCATTTACGGAAATGGATCCGGAAAAATTGGCTTGCCAAATTACATCTGGTAAATATGTTTATCCAGAATTCGAGGGCCAGTATTATGTTTCAGAAGGTGCCAAGGATTTAGTCCGAGAAATGCTAAGAATTAATCCAGATGAACGAATTACCGCAGCTAATGCATTGAGTCACAAGTGGATACTCCAACGAAATCATTCTTCGAAAAAGATTTGTGAAAGTATAATCTGCAATCTAAAGACATACAATGAACTTTGGAAAAATGGGGCTACCATCATCGATGATGTTTCACAATTATCAGGAAGTGAGCCAAGCCCAAGTCAGCCAAGTACAAGTAAGCCAGGTATAAGTCAGGCAAGCACAAGTGGGATAAGTACAATGGGAGCAAGTTCAAGTCAAGCAGGTTCAAATCGAACAAGTTCAAATCGAACAAGTCCACGACACAATTTGATTATGCCTCCAGATGGACAAACAAAGACGGCATTTAGCACAATTATCGCGGGTAACGACGCCAAAGCAATACAGAAAGAGATTATCGAAGTAACTTGGCAGATCATTAACGCCATGAAGAGGGGTGATTTTGCTGCATTCTCTGAATTATGTGATCCAAATTGTACTCAATTTGAGACGGAAGGACTGGAATATCTTGTCACAGGTATTGATTATCAAAGGTTCTACTTTGAAAACAAACATGCCAAGAATATCGCGGTGAGCAGTGTAGGAATGATAAATCCCAATGTGCGCATATTGGGCGAAGACACTGCCAGCATTGCCTATATACGTCTTATACGATATCTTAATAACGAAGGTCATATACAATCATATCAATCACAAGAGACGCGAATTTGGCGCAAAATCAATGGCAAATGGCTGAGTGTGCATTTTCATCGTAGTACCTTTGGAAGAACTGGCGATGTAACCGCATACGATTTTATACGACCGCAAACGCAGAAATAGAAATAGACTATTGTTTTATACGCTTTTTCCCCATTATTTATCTATTGACGACAACGATAACGACTGTACTTCTTGAATACAGGAACGATGAGATAATGGTATGCGAATTTGATGACTACACCTGTAAAATGCAGAGTTGACCGGAGGTGTAGTAGTAACTAACAGAAATTAGTTGTTTGAATTTATTCGGATGTTAAGATTTTACAACGCTTTTTTGGCAGATTTTTGTATGGAAAATATTTTCAAATAACTCAATATAACTACGGGCCATTATTAGTATTATTTTTATAGTAGTATAATATTATTATTACAAATGTGATATATATTTAATTTAAATTAGAGCAATAGATATTTGAAATTAAGAATAATGGTGCAACATGTTTTTTTTCTTCAAATTTTACTAAGTCTGCATAAATGTATATGAAATATAAGGGTGATTTTTATCAAATTCAGGCTGTTTTCGAATATATTAGTGAATACAAACGTAGCACTGACTGTGGTTTTATCCGATTCATCCCATTTACTGAGGGTATGAGAGCATCTAAGAAAAAATGCTCTTGTGAGAAATATTAGAAACACGTTCAGGTTTGACGACACTGCGAGTCTTTGAGTCTGTTGATATTCGTCTCATTGGATAGACTCTTTCTGACGTCTACAGGCTAAGGATAAGAGGTAAAAATTACATGAGGGATTTATTATATTTTTAAAAATTCATGGATTCATTTGCCATTTACTGATGTAACACTGTTTTTCATGTAAGTATTCTATTAGCTGCGAAAATGCTACGTGCAGTCGTGCAAATATCGAAATATTATAGATATAATGCAGGGTGGGCCATTTAAAGTTTGAAATTAGAATGGACTACAAAAGAAAAAAAAAAAAACGAATGAATACTTTTGCAAAATCATGAGTTTATTAGCAGAGATGGACTTTTCCATTTAAGAAACCATCAACCAAATTTGTCAGTAGAGTTTCGATTGTTTGGGCTACAATCTCATGAATGGCAATTAGATGTCGTCTTTTAAGACCTCAGTCGTCTCTGGATGGATAGCGTAGCAGTTATCCTCAACACACATTTGGTATTGATATTGTTTAAGAAGTGTGATGAGATAGGAGTACGGCATAGCACTTGATTCTTCTATGTGCTTGTCAATTTTCATGTGTTTCTCACACGTTTTATATGACAACCCGCTGTTGATGGGATAACGTCGAAAAAAAAAAAAATTTGCCGAGGTAAAACTAATGGGAGTTGGAGTCATATTTCACCCACGTAGAGGTGATTTTGTTTGTAAATTTTTTGATTTTTCAAGTTAAGCTTGTTAAGTATTTTCCATTAGGGACATAACAATTTCGTATCTTTATATGAATGCACCCTTAAATTTTTTTTAATCAACTGTCAATGTCAAAACGTTAGTTAAATTCAACATTTTCATCATGTTAAAGTTCATGAACCAGCAACGTTTGGAAATTATTAAAAATTACTACCGAAATTCTGAGTCGGTGGTCGCAACTTTAAGAGCGCTTACTCCAATTTTCGTTCCACCCGACAGGCTGTGCGTGCTACAGTGGATAAATTCGAGTCTACATTTTCATTATTGGACGTTCTGGTGCCAAAAAGACGTCGTACCAATTGGGCTCTGATGAAGCTTGAAGAAAATGACGAATTTCGTCGAAAAATCATCTTCAGCGATGAAGCTCATTTCTGGGTCAATGGCTTTGTCAATTGGTCAGCAACAAACCCACAAGTACTTCTTGAGACACCGTTGCACCCGAAAAAAGTTACTGCTTGGTGAGGTTTTCATGCCGGAGGTGTGTTTGGGCCGTATTTTTTCGTGAATGAAAACGACCGTCATGGTACCGTCAATGGAGAGCGCTATCGTGCTATGTTGAAAGATTATTTGTGGCCAGAATTGGATGAACTTGACATCAGCGATAGGTGGTTTTAACAAGACGGTGCCACTAGCCACACAGCACACGTCACAATCGATTTATTGCAAGGCAAATTCCGTCAACGTGTTATCTGGAGAAATGGTCCGGTCGAATGGCCGCCTCGTTCATGCGATCTAACACCATTGGATTTCTTTTTATGGGTCTTTATCAAGTCACTGGTCTATGCCAACAAGCCAGCAACTTTAGACGAGCTCAAAGACAACATCCAACGCGAAATTGCCAACGTTCCGGTCGAAATGTGTGCTAGAGTGATGGTGGTGGTTATATGACAAAAGTCGAATTTCATTCATAAAATGTAATGCTTGCAATATATCCACATTAAATTTGAACTCAATACCTCAAATATTTCTGTGTTTTATTAATAGATAAAATTATTACGTCCTTAATGAAAAATCCTTTATGAGAGCTATTGCCTAAAGGAGGCTATTGCCTCCCTTAGGGGAGGCTATTGCAAACGGTGGTAGAAGTTTCATTAGTAAGAAGTTGTATTTCAAAAAGAACTATTGATTATTGATTGTCACACGTATTGAAACGGTGACCAAATATGGACTGGTTTTATTGTGCATTTGGTGGGATTGGAAAGGAATTGGTGACTTATTTCGAAGTGATTTTTATCATACAAAATTAAAGATTTTATGCGGCAATCTTTATTACCATACAAGGGAATCATCCTTCTTAATTATTGATTTAGTCAACAATCCAAAAATGTGTCGAATCGGTTCATTACGCTACAATGACCCCATAGGGACTGCTTTCAAATGGCCGAACACAAATTTGAACCTCTATTGGATCGTTTGAAGATTGGCAATTGACAAAAGGTGACCATCAAGAGAGCTGTTGTGTTTCACCTGAACAACGACAGGCCACACATACTACACATATAATATAGCCAGACAGAAATTCGGGTTGTTTAGTTGGACTTGATCAGTACCATATCTTCCTTTCACTTCATTCCTCATAATTCAGATTTGCTCTCTTTGAAATTGATAAGTAAAGAGAAAAGAGAAAAACTAAAATAGCTTTAGCGATCGACCGTAATCAACAACACCCATGGGCATCACTAAATTGATCTGCCAATGCTACCAAGTCTGTGTTTATTACAGCAACTTTGGCAACTTTTGCAAAATAAAACACAGCTATTATTACCTTGTATGCGGCGAAACCCAAAAGAAAAGAAGTATGCCAGATAAAGAGAGAAAGAGAGAGAGAGAGAGAGAACGGCACTGCTATTTAAATTGCTTGTAGAAAAAGAGAGCCGGTGAGAGAATTAGTTGAACCAAACTATAAATGACTACAATTGAAGGTTGCAATAAAAATAGGAATACAATTATTGTGTAACAGTACAATAGACGAGAAACTGGAGAAACTACGGCACCTGCACCTTTAGACAACGGTGAAAAAATATACCAACAACAAAATAGAAATTAGAGCCAACGCCGTTCTTTTCTTCCTCTCCAGAATCTAACAACTAGTCCTAAGTAAAGATCTGTGAACTGTGATATGGCGAAGGCAAAGCCGACGACGAGATCGATGGCGACGGCAAAGTCGGAGGAAGTACGATCACACCTTTGTGTATTTGAAGAAGAATATGATATACAAGAGGTGCTGGGAACAGGTGCATACAGTACTGTAAGGAAATGTGTTCACAAACGAAATAAGAAAATGTATGCTCTGAAAATGATCAATACGGAAGATTTTAAAGAAAGAGACTACGATAAAGTAGAGAAAGAAATTCGAATTTGTAAGAGCTTGAGTCACCCCAATATAATACGATTTTTTCATAGTGAACTTGAATATCAGCGTTTTCTTTTGATGTTCGAGCTAGTTGAGTCTGGCGAATTAATTGATGTTATTCTCAAAATTCAAGAGTATTCGGAAGTAAATGTAGCACAGTGGATGCAACAAATTTTAGATGCAGTTCATTATTGCCATCAGAAGAATATTGTGCATCGTGATCTGAAGCCACGTAATGTGTTACTGACTAATGATCTTGTTGTTAAGGTGATCGATTTTGGTCTGGCCATAGAAGTGGAGGGTGACGAGCCAAAATATCGCCTAGCTGCTGGCACACCGCACTTTATGTCACCAGAGCTAGTAGATAAGAACCGATATGGTAAAGCGATTGATTTATGGGCTTGTGGTGTTATTCTGTTTATTTTACTAACTGGCACTGCACCATTTATGGCAAAGGCATCGGGAGAATTGAATGCGCTAATTAGGGCTGGTAACTATGATTATCCAGAATTCAAGGGCCAGTATTATGTTTCAGAAGGTGCTAAGGATTTAGTCCAAGAAATGTTAACAACTAATCAATATAAACGAATTACCGCAGCTAATGCATTGAATCATAGGTGGTTCCGCCAACGAAATCATTCTTCGATCAAGGTTGATTCAAGTGTACTGATCAGGATAAACGAGTTTAATGAACTTCGCAAAAGATATCGTGCCACCGTTGATGATGTTTCAAGATTATCAATAGGTCTACCAAGTCTATGGCAGCCAAGGCCAATTCATCCAAGTACAAGTCAGGCAAGAACAAGTGGGCCAAGTACAAGTCGAACAAGTTCAAATCAAAATTTGATGCCACCTGCAAATGCAGACAAAATGATGCCATTTCGCGCCATTGCCCCAGATAGTGCTGCGAACGCTAGTCAAGCAAGTTCAAGTCGAAAGTTGATGCCTCCTCCAGATGAAGGAACAATGACGGCATTTAGCACAACTACCGCGGAAAACGATGCAAAAGCAAGACAGAAAGAGATTATCGAAGTAACTTGGCAAATCATTAACGCCATGAATAGGGGTGATTTTGCTGCATACTCTGAATTATGTGATCCATATTGTACTGCATTTGAGACGGAAGCATTGGGCTTTCTTGTCACAGGTATAGATTATCAAAGGTCATACTTTGAAACCGAACGTTCCGAGCACATCGAGCCGAAAAATGTCGACATGATAAATCCCAATGTGCGCTTATTGGGCAAAGATGTTGCCAGCATTGCCTATGTACGTCTTATACATTACATTGATAAAGAAGGTAATCCAAAAACATATAAATCACAAGAGACGCGAATTTGGAGCAAAATCAGTGGCAAATGGTTGAATGTGCATTGTCATCGTAGTACCTTTGCAGGACCTGGTGAAGTAACAGCATACGATTTTATAGGAGTACAACCATCGCAAACCCAACAAAAATAGACTCTTCCTGTGAAAAGTTTATACTTTTCGATCTTTTATTGCTCTAATGACGACAGCGCTAACGAGTGTACGATCATCATCCTGAACAGAGGAACGATGAGATATGAGATAATGGTATGCTATGCACTACCACTAATATTATGATAGATGAATAGATAGAGGTAACAATAATTGTATTGTTTGATGAAAATAATATAGCATTTTCATAATCATAATCTTCAATCGCTGTCCCTTTTAATTTTGCTCTTTGTTAAGAGTATAAATTGTGTAAAATGAAACAAAATGTTTAAATTTAAGACGATGAACATATTACTTGTTGTTGTTATGTTTGTTAAAGAATCTAATATGTGCAATCAAATTGTGATTATTATTATTATTGGCATGTATTTTGACTATAAAACGAAGTTTCGACTTAACGATGACATCGGCTTTACGACAAAAATTTGTATGGGGAATTTGTCGAACAAGCCGATTCTCAATTTAAATTGAAACTACAAATTTTAACTATAAATACGGGCCCCTATTATTATTATAGTAAATATTATATTATTATCATTACAAATGTGATATACAAATCTTTAAAATTAGAGCAATAAATATTTTAAATTAAAACAATAAATGACACAACTTTTGTTGCCTTCAAAGTTTGATAAATCTGCATGGAACATATATATGGAATATTGGGATGGTTTTGATCAGATCAGCGCGCTTTAGCTCAATAGATTTTTTTTTTCGCACTTAGAGAGTGAAAATAACATAATTTTGTAAGAATTCAAACGCATATTTTCAGCAATACACTTTTGCATGGCGAATAGAGGGGAAATTCTTCTATTTCTATCGTATAGGTTACGTTTCAAAATTAATTTTAAATACCAAGTTTTCGAGCTTAAAGTACGAGGGCAGATTGATAATGAAGCTAGCTAAGTAGGAAAAAAACATTTTTTTTTTCAAAAACTATTTATTTCTCAACATAGTCTCCTTTTACTTCGACACACTTAGTAAGACGTTATTCCAACTTTTTTATACCATCTGAATAATACGATTTCGGGAGCCCCTCAAAATACGCGTTAGTTTCGGTAATCATTTCTTCGTTTGAGATGAATCTTTTTCCTGCGAGCCATTTTTTCAAGTTTGGAAACAGGAAAAAGTATTAGGAGCTAAATCTGGACTATAAGGTGGATGATCAACCAATTCGAAGTGTATTTCACGTAATTTTAGCATCTTATCTAATGCTGTGTGGACCGGTGCGTTGTCTTGAAGAAAGAGCACGTTTTCTTCTTTAAATGTGGTCGTTTTTTCTTGATTGCACCATTCAATTGATCCAATAATGCACGATAATACTTTTCTGTGATTGTGGATCCTTTTTCAAGATAATCGATAAGCAATTTTCCGAGTGCATCCCTAAATACAGTGGCCATAACCTTGCCAGCCGATTTCACTGTCTTCGCCTTCTTCGGAGCTCTTCCACCAGCTTCCATCCATTGTTTCGATTGATTTTTGGTTTCAGGTGTGTAGTGGTGGACCCACGTTTCATCAACAGTTATTATTCGACGACAAAAATCAACAAGATTACGCTTTATCATGTCCAAATACCGCTGTGAAGTGGTCTCTCCAACTCGTTTTGGTTCGACACTGAGCAAACGCGGCACCCATCTTGCCGATAGCTTTTACATATGCAAATTTTCATGCAAAATGTTGAACACACGTTCATATGAGATGTTTACCATTTCAACAATCTCACGCAACTTGACTCGGCTATCATTCATAACGATATTGAGAATTTTATTGATATTTTCTTCAGTAACCACCTCTTTTGGCCTTCCTGTTGATGGTATTGTTGCAGTGCTTGTTCGGCCGCGTTTAAATTCAGCATTCCAATATTTTACCATTTAATCTGACGGAGCAGACTCACCGTAATGTTTATCGAGCTTTTCTTTTGTCTCTTTCGCCGTTTTCCCTTTCAAATAATAGTGTTTAATCACTGCACGATATTCGCTTTTTCCCATTTTTCAAGAAACACAAAAGTTGGTTACTTCAAACGACTACAACAAATAAACTAATTGATGAATTTGAGTGAAATTTTAACAGCTGACGTTTGACAGATCGCAATTTCAAAAAAAAAAAAAAAAGTTGTTGTGTTTGTGCTGCCTTTTTCGTACTTAGGTAGATTCTTTATCAATCCGCGCTCGTATGAACGCGTTTACGAGTTCGACCATTTAATGGTGTAGACAATTGCATCGAATGGTCTAATTTCATATGAATGAACTATATTTTGGCATAAAATCTTACTTTTCTCATAATACGAAAGAAAATATAAGAAATCAAAATATCAGAACTCCTCTCAAGGGCAAAGCCATAGGATGCTGCGAGTCTTCGAGTTTGTTCATATTCTTCTCATTGGATAGACTCATTTTGATGGAGTTACATGAGAGATTTTTTATATTTTTTTTTTTACAAATGTATGACATTTGCTGATTTGATATTTTTTGTCTTGTAAATATTCTATTAGGAAATTTGTGCAGATATCGAACTATTAAAGATATAACAGAGGGTGGGCCATTTAAAGTTTGGAATTAGAATGGGCTATAAAAAAAATGTATGATTAATTTTTCAAAATTATGTGTTTATTCGAAAAATTGTACCTTGGAGTATAAGTAAAACTGATGTTATCATTATAAATAGCGTGGAACAAAATCATTTATTGTATGTTACCAAAATTTAATTACTTATTTATCAATAAATTAGCATAAATTACAAAATAGCTATTATGAAAATTCAACAAATGGACAATGGTTGAATATTTTGATTATTTAATTCGAGAACAACAACAAATGAAATAATCATATAAAATAAAAGTAAAATACCCACAGCATAGTAGAGCTATAAAAACAAATAAAATGTAAGTACACAGTTTTTTCACTTTATTTGTCCATTTTCTTCTGAAGTCATAATCGAAAAGATCAATAGACTAAATAAAAGAGGCTGAGATGGGGTGAAAATTGAACAAAACAACTACAACACAAACAAACAAACAGTTTGATTTTCCACATTGAGCATTGAGAAAGAACACAATCACACACACACACACACACACACACACTCCCATGCGTGCTCACGATCACTTTGCGTAACATATAACCAAAGCGAGAAATTGCCGACGTTTTGAAGTTGGTGGCGGCGGCGGCGGCATTTTTCAAATAGACACATTTTAAAGGCACGTGTATGAATGCGTGTCTGTGTGTGTGTGTGTGCGTTTCTAAATATCATACCACACATACTTGTCCATACTTTATTTCCTTCTAAATGGATTTTCAGTGATTTTTTGCTTTGATCAAGTGCAAATGCATCAATTGCATCAAAACACACGAACGAACACTTATCCCCACTCAAGATCATTGATCAAACAGCAAACATCTGCATGTAGGTATGTATGTATGTGTGTGAGTGCGTAAAATACAAAGTAGCAAAAGCAGAAGCAACAATGGCAGTAGCTAACAATTCAGCAAAAAAAATAATGGGGCCCAAATAGAGTTGCATATGTATGCATTGAATATGAGTAGAAGAGTAAGAAGAAGGAGGAGTGAATAAGTAGAACAAGAAGAAAGAGTAAAGCAGAGCAAGAGCATATGCTAATGTTGAGTTGGCGAAAAAATATTGGACCTCTGTCAGAATATTGCTTTCGAAAAATGGAGATATGTCACTCTATGCTAGAAGAAAAAGAAGACGATGATAAGGATATGATGATAAAGCCCGGTTTTTTTTCTCGCAGATAACGCAAACAATTTGTGGGGATATGTATTTACCTATCCGGAGGCGATTTCTGGGCAGCCGTAGTGTTATTTGTCGATTTTTCGAGAGTTGTTATGCTAATTTTGTGTGAGAGGCTCCTTAAGGACTAAGCTAGGAAATACTCTTCATCGGCAAGACTGTTAAGGGTAAAAATTGGATCATGATAAGGGCCTTTATAGGATAAAAATATAACACTTTAACGATTTTCATGTGTTTTTATGCCAATATGGTATTGTAAATATAGGCAATGCATGTTCAGCATCTTAAATTAAAACTCTGTTGGCAATCTGGGAGCGATGGAGACGAATTGCTTTGAGCTTTGACCTCGATACGAAGCCATTCCTCACATACCAATCCTTTGTTAGATATTCAAAAGTATTCCTTGTCATTTAGAACATGTTGCTGATTTGCTCTCTTTCCAGATTTCTGTTTCGGTGGCAATAAAATTTGTCAGTTGTTCGAAGTGTTATCGATAATTTTTCCCCCCAAGTTTAAATTAGAAACACTTTATCATCATCATTCGTTCAATCTCTCTTTGTCAAAATGTAGACAATTTTCTTTGATCACTGATTGTTCAATATCATCATAAAGTTACGATACTCACACATTATACACAACATTATCAATATGTTGAGGTAAGTTTTTGAGTAAACAAATCAAAATGTACGATGATGAGTACGACGTATACGCAACAGAACGACAGCAGTGTCAACAGCAAATGTAAATATATAACCAAGTGTGTGAGTAACTACTACACATATATGTACATGTATAGATTCAGGGCAAGGTTGATGACAACACAACGCATTTACTTTGTTCTTTGCTGTGAGACAAGTGAATTGATCTTGCGGTTGGTCAGTGCTTGGTTTGGTTGTTATATTTTTTTTTTGTGTTTGTGCTTTGTTTGCGCTTTGTTGATCGGTTATTTGAACGAATGCCTTGAATGGTTGCTTGATTATACAGTGGGTACTCATATAAATACTGTGCTCTATAGCAAATATTTACCAACGAAATGCCTCAACGAATGCATTGGTCTTTTAAATGCATAATTTAATTAATGTGCTCTTCACTCATTTACCCGCTACAGTATGTAGTATCAAAGAGTATGCCACAATATACCAACTACTTGTATATTGAAATGATCTTTACCTAAGCGTTTAGATCATTTCGTTACGGTGGGTGTCCTTTATTGAACAGCATCAATGTGAACCACCATGCAAATTGACACAAATGATTAGCATCTATATGCTTACTAGTATGCTAGTTAAATAAAAAAAAAAAAATAACATTAAATGATGCTACTGCTGTATCTGATATGGCAACTCCTTCAAATTGAACATTTAATAGCATTAAGAAAACAATTACAATCACAAAGTTGACAAATATCGTATATGTACGTACGTATAGTTTGCTCGCTAGCTGTCAACAATAAATGAAAATTGTTAAATTACTGTTACTTTTGATTTGAAGTGCACATATGATGGTGGACAGTGAGGCTGACTGCCAAAATGACAACTGCAAAGCATAGATATACATTTTGCAATTTCATATAAACTGAATGGCAAAAATTCAGTTGTGGTGATACATAATTCATTTGCCTAAATCGAATTTCGGTTATAATGGCCACATAAGTAAAATACGTAATTTAATATGGACTTCCAAATATACTATATAAATAAATGTAAGTTATGTTAAATTGCAAAAGCTATATGAATATGTAGTACTTATAGGTCCCGAAGGGTCTTTGGTTGAGCTTCTGTTCCAGTATTGTTGAGAGTGATCATTTCTTGGGCAGCATTAGAAGGGACCTACTTTTATTAGCTGATTCCGAACGGCAGAACTCTTATGAAATCACTCTTCTTGAGCTTTGTCATAGAGCTTTTTTTAGAAACTTTTTCATGGTAAATTGTTACTGCTGGAAGAAATACCAATTGTTTGCCGACAGGTCGGTGCCGTTCGAAGGAAAAATCTTTTCGATATTAAAGTTGTGCTGCAGCCGGGAATTGCACCCATGACCTACAGATCAAAGGGCCAACGGACTAACCACTGAGCTACGGTACCCATGTCCATTAAGTACACTAAATATTTGATTTGTGTGGATGTAATGACAGCTTTTGACCTTCTTCGGGTTCATATTCAATTCAAATAAGTCTATTTTGCCAGAAATGGGCCTTAGCGTAATAACATATTCAACAATTAAGCTGAAAAATTTCTAGGCGCTGTCACATGCTAAGATGAAATCCTAAACGATTATGTATAAAATCCCATTACTGTTTGACAATTTGAGAATCTGACAGATGGATGTGTCAAAAAATCACTACTGGATAAATTGTCATAAAATAAACGATCTTATAATAGCCGTCCTGAGAAAGAGTAACATATGTTCGAAAATATTAATTTCATTTCAAAAAGTAGTCAATGAATCTATTAGTACTGAATCTATTAGTACTGAGTTTTTGAACCTTTAAATAAAATATTTTAAAAAATTCGGCTCGTAAAATTAAAATCAATTATGTTCGCCATTTTTTGAATGAAGGAATTATAAAAAGCGGCTGCAAATTGAGGTATCTGTTGTAAGATGTATTACAGCTCACTATAAATTGTTCCATAGAGACATATTTTTCTATATATATAGAATTATTGCCCATATATTGATTGGATTTTATATAGGTTAAACTTCACAGAACAGACCACTGTGCGCTCAGTATTATTTAAGTGTGAACAAAAATAATAGTACATATACTTTCAATACTCAACGATTATAATGTCATGACTCAAATGTGTCTCTGTAAGTGAGTTGAGTGAGTGAATGAGCATGTAGGCGTTATGGGTGTTTTCATCAGCATTAACACTGCTGCTGTTGCACTGTTGCACTATTATGTGCTGTAAGTATTGACAAATTAGCAAATTAACATATAAATAAAAACTGTTGACTTTTGCAAGCGCCACAAATATGGCAGAAAGGCTACTACAAATCATGCAAGAAGGTTTCATTCATTCATTCATTCATTCATTCAGTCAAGCTGGGTGGCACACTTTAACATGTACATAGAATGAATATCTACAATGTTGTATGAATATTTACGAATATGCAAATGCAAAAAAATATTAAAAGAACACAAAAAAAAAAAAAACGGAAAGATGAAACAATACGATGTATTAAAATTTATATTAACACATGCAAAGCAAATGTTATAAGAACTTTGTTTTTTTGACATCTTTCAGGTGTTGTTAGCTATAATCGAACGATCACTTTTTTATATATTAAATACATAATTGCTAAAAAGTAATAATTTTTCTTGTTCCTGTATGCAATGCATGTTGTCGAATGTATATACACATATTTGTTGTATTCATCGAAGCACTGAATTAATAAGAATATGTTCATTCATACAATCGACTGGCTGACTGACTGACTGACTGACTGATCTTTGTTGGCAATGCTTCACTTCTTAAAACATAAATGTTTACACGATCATCATTCAGATTCAGATAAGACAACAACATCAAACTGTAAGGTTGGCATTTTCATAAACAAAACCAATCGAAATGTTCGAAAGGCATCCAACAGCATCAAAATGCTGACGTTTTATTTAAATACAGGTGATCTCAAATGAAATTCATGTGAATTGTTCATAACAATAGTAATAGTAATAATAATAATAATAATAATAATAATAATTATTATTATATTGTATTGGCAACATTAAAAATCTCACAATGAATTTATTTATTAATCGTGCTTTTTTGGCTTTTAATAATTTTTGTAATTGAAATTTATAGTTTTTCAAGTTTTATGAAAGTGTTAAATACAATTCTTTTGCAATTTTCCATTCTCATTATATTGTAATAAATTTTCAAATTTCAATTTGCTACAATTTCTGTTTATTAATACAATTTTTCTGTATTTTTTATATTGTGAACGAGTTCCATGTAATTAATTAATTTATTATATGTGAATTAGTTATGAATAAGTAAGATATCACGATCATGATTTCGATATGGAGCATGGTAGGGCTGCAGTGGCTGTGAATTATATCGCATCGAGAGCAAAGTATAGGGAAAATCGACAAATGATCCCATAGATGCTTAAGAATCGCCTTTAGAGAGGTGAAATTCACGACTGACCCAAGTTCATTTTTCGGCATCAATATTTCCCTCGCCTCCCTTCTCACAGCTTAATTCCACTGCTTAGTGTGGCTGCCATATGAAATTAACATCTTTAATTAAACAATTGGCTTCCATCGCTGTCAAGATATTCCCAGAGTGGAAAATATATGAGTGACCCGAACATACTTGCCTCTTCTCTGTATTATTTACAACGGCTCATCTACAAAGTGGAGCTGAGAGAGCTGAAAATCATTTCATTTCTTTTTCATTTTCATTCTAATTGAGCTTAAATACTAAAAGCAATGGTTTCAATATTACTTGAAAATAATTTATTTCCTGCTGTGAAGGGCCCTTTAGCAGAGCTTCCCTTCTAGTACCGTTGTTACCGTAGAATTGCCATTTGCTTGCCGACAGGTGGGTACTGTTTGAAAGAAAAATATTTTTCGATATTAGATTTGAATTGATCCCAAATACGGGGTTTTTTCGATTTTCATGCATTTTATGCTAACGTTGTTTGTGAAACACCTTAAAAGATAATGAGATGCATACAAATACCGTTATTTGTCGAACTTCGAACTTAAGGTGCATCCAAATTTTTTGCGTTGGGTGCGAATTTGATAAAAACATACATTTTGTAGAGGATCCCCTATAAACAATGCAGACAAAAGTAAAGTATGTTTACTAGAAATCTTGAGCTGAAGAATTTATTTGAATCAATCATACATTTTATTCAGTTAGAAGCGATTTCTAAGCAATTATAAGAATATTTGTCGATTTTCAAGTGTTTTTACATAAATTTTTTAGGGGAACTCCCATAAGGAGCAAAAATAGATAATAAGAGTGCTCGCGAAAAGTATTAAAAATTAAGAATTTGACGACGTCAGTCATTCATTTAACTACGTTAGTGTCATCATGGAAGCGCTTTGTGCACTTTTTATAAAAACGTAAATTTTGTAGGGGAAATGTTTATTGTGGTCAGTCATATATTTCACTCCTCTACGAATGTCTTCTGGGTGGTCGTGGGGATTTTGGTCGATTAAGCTCTCATTGTTGGTAACTTTGACGTTGATATGGCACCATTTACCCGCATCTCTAGGGCAGCAATCCATTGTTAGACACTCAAAAGTCTTCCATGTCATTTAGAACGGCATGATGATAAATTTTGCTCTCTTTTCACATTTCTGCTTCTGTAGAAATATAATTGATTGGTGGTTCGAAGTATTATTGGAAAAAGGTTTCTATATCAGATTGAACAAAATTTTTCTAATAATCAATTTTTTTTACAATCACTGAGTAAAAGAATAGCGCACATTATTTTCATTAAAAAAATATACATTGTATATAAACTACATCGCGTTCATTTGAAATTGTTGAACACGTTGTTGCTACAACAATGTTTGCGGCTAATTGTGAGAAACAAACAAATTCGCAATTCATGTGATAAAGAGTAGAAAAAACAAAAGAAAGAAAAAAAAAAACAAATAGAAGATTAAGTTAACTGCATACAAAATAAGCGTGAATCATCTTCATTACCGGCAAAAATGTACCAAGCTTTGTTAAACCCTTTGTAACAATGTTGTAACGCCTATTTTAGTTCCACAATTAAGTTTGTATTAGGTCTTGTTTGCTTACACACAATCATATCTTAGCCCTAAGATTGATGTCATGTTTGTAAATACAGACGAGTGCATATATGTATGTTGTTTATTATAATTATCATTATTGCCATGAAGTTGTGTTCTTGTGTGTTGCATAGGCTTAAACTAAAACTTCGCGGTTGTTAGCCATGTTTATGCAGTTTTTTTTTCTTGTTTTTGCAATATTACGTGACAATAATGTGTCGCGTCACATGTTAAACATGTGTTGTATATGATTATAGTTACATATTATACTTGTATGTAAGTCATACATTTACAAGTGAATTGTGAATTTACCGCGAACCTAAGAGATTACACCACAGATCACTGGGGAAGACTAGGAAATAATATTGTACAATATTATAAGTACGAGTACTAGGGTACGATACTAGAGTACGTATATGTTCAGTTAATGAATAGCAAATAAAAATATTGTTAAATATTAAATATATGTTTTCCTACCACAACACAAAATACAATGCAACACATACTCATATATGCAAGCAATTATGAGTGTACCTACGTCAAATGTATGTAATTTGCGTCATATTTTCATTACAACAGTGTGCGGCAATCAGCGACAAAGAAAAAAAAAACACAACAAAAAAGTAGAAGTAAAAGGAAATTCTCAATTTGACGCACTTGTTGCGTGAGAATATCTTTGTTTGCTATTTCGATGTTTGTGATGAATGCAAAGTGTAAGTACCCAAGTGCGAAAATGAGTTAACACTCGAAGAACGAAAAGAATTGCGTACACATTTTTCGTCATGCCTATCCTTATTATATCTACAGCGATTATGAAACGATCGTGTTGAATATTGGTGCTTTCGAAATGATCGAAATCGGAAGAAAACAACACCCACCTCCCTACAGAAGTATGCTTCCATTTATACACTTTGCCCATTTAACAAAAGAAAGTGTAGAGAGATCGTCCTGAGGTTAGATCGTAAGTTCAGATATATAAGAGATTAATTGATTGATTGTTTTTTTTTAACAACTTTCTTTTTGGCAACATTGTTTTTGGCAGCTCAGCTGTTTTCGTGTAACATGTTACTGTCAAACATGTTCAGTTTGGTCTATAATTTAACCATGAATCGACTTACAAACGAACAACGTTTGTAGATTATTCAATTTTAGTATCAATATGCATGCTCGATTCATTCATTCATTCATTTTATGATCAGTTTGGGCGACCTTCTGAGGCGGCTATTCGGGATCTTCTGACTATATTTCGCACCAAATTTACATGATTGGACATTAAACCACCAACACGCATACGTAGAGTGCGGACAGAGGAAAATATCGCAGCTATATCCGGCAGTGTTATTGATGACCGTGAATTATCGATTTATTCGTGAAATATCGGCCGATATGTTGGAGAGAGTATGCCAAAATTGGAGCCAGCGTATGAATCATTTGAGGCGCGGTCAACATTTACATGAAATCATCTTTAAACATTGAATTATATAGATCGTTCGATCGACTCAAATAAAGATTTCATACATTTCTCTAAAATTGATGTTTTTTTAAAATCAATTCCGAAGGCTCTTCAGAAATTACACCGTATATACAATATTGAGTTTAATCGAGTGCTATTCACGTAAACCTCCCATACGAAAGTCTGTTTTCAAATTTTTTTTTTACATTTTACATACGAAAATATGAAGCTATTTACAATTCTTGAGTTGGGGCACAAGCTGAACTCGCTCTTCTAAATCGAAGAGACGAATAAGTTAGTGTGTGCGATTGTCTTTAGTCTCTTCCTCTTTCTCTCCGCCTTTTTTCTATACTATGCACCTTTAATTATTTCCTAATATTTTTAATATTGCTCAATTAAAAATAAAGCTTGAATTATATTTTATTAGAGAACATATGCAATTTATAATTTATTTTTATTATTTGTCATTTAGCATTTTGACTACATATTTCATGAAATGTATATTTTTAATCATAAATTATTTTGAAATGCTATTTTTATTTTGAATATTTAAATGTTCATTACAATTAATTTGACAATTTTATATAATTTTTACTTATGACTGTTGTGAAGAATTATGTAAAAATTTGTAAAAATAATGAAAATTTATAGACATTTTTTATGCATTTCATAAATATACTGTTTAACAACAACAACTAAATGCTACAACAAAACTCGCATCATTTCCGCTTGAGTTATACACAAGTGCTAGCATATTGTTTTACTATAGCTGGCGTTCTTATCTAAATCACATACATATGTAAATATGTAGGTATAACGTATGCGTGTATATGTAAATGTCGTATTAACGTGTCATTATTCAGTTGGCTTTGATTTTTGATCTTTTAATTTCTTTTCTTTGTTTTTGCGTTTTTTTTTTTTTGCTCTCAGACTTGTTGGCTGTATTTTTGCGTTAATTATAATGTCCACACTTTGGCACGATCACTCAAAGTGAAACGAATTTGATTATTTTTGTCGCTACTATTGCTGACTATTGCTCATGTTGTTGTTGTTGGTGATGATGATGATTTCACTAGGTACCTATACATTTGAATATAATGTCAAAATGAAACAAATTACATTTTATAAAAATATACACCTTCTTGACATTTAATTACACACCATCATACACACACACACACACATATATTCATATAGAAAAGGAAATACAAATTAAAAAATAATCTTAGCGTTTACCATATCTTTCCCTCCCACAGCGAAAACATCTAAGTTATTGTAGCAGTATGAGTACGAGTAGATTGTTTAACAATGAACAGGCAGGCAGCAAGCCTGTCAGCTCGCCAATTCTAATAGCGTAATAATGAAAGTGTGTGTGTGTGTGTGTGTGTGTGTGCATGTGTTTTAACACTGATTTGGATCATTCATTGACTGTTGCACTTGTACTTGCACACACTTATGTGCACACACACACACACAAGCACAACTACATACATATGTACATACGAATTTGTATATTGCGGGGTGTTTCAAAATGATATTTCCTTTGGAATTATATGCCATTTCTATCAAAATTGAAGCAATGCTCTTTTGGCAATGATTTCAACTCATTGCATCAAATTTCAGACTGAAAACTTTATATTTTCGCACATAAAGTGTGAAATCACAAGTACAGAAGCATATATTTATATGGGAGGTAGGTGTGTTTTTTATCCGATTTAGACCATTTTCAAGTATGTATATTAGTTAGTAAATAAAATAGTATTCACCAGATTGCAGCTTGATAACTGAGATATTTTCATGCATAACGGTCGAAAAACACATTTAAAAACATATTTTTCTATGAAAGCTACGTGTGGTTTTCATGCCATTGTGACTATTTTGCAGCATATGAATTACATTTGTGATAAGATTCACATTTTGTACAAAGTTTTAGTTTGGTCGCTTTATTTTTTCTTGCCTAAACTGTGAAAACTCATAAAATTTTGTATGGGAGGTGGGACTGATTTTCACTCGATTATGCCTATTTCTAACACAAAAATTCTATCGACAGATTTACTTATTACATATTAGTTTCAGAGGAAAATATCAACGCCCTTTGTGCTACAATTCCACAACTGTGTACGGAAAATTTTCTTAACTCAAATTAGCAGATTGAATAGAAAATAGCATAAACATTTATTTAAAAAGTAATCAAATAAATTTCTTCTAAAACCACTTTCTGAAAACCCCAATATAAACACAAAAATATTAACATTGCCAACAACTAAAGATGTTATCACTAGAAACTTGAACGTGAACCAGTTTTTGTTCTTTGCCATTTCATTTACAAAAAGAAGAACATGTACTTAGTTAAAAAAAGAAAAAGAAAATTAAATTAAATTAACAAAAAAATTAAAAAAAAAAAAACAATAATAATAATAATATAAATAAAAACAAATTAGTGAAAAAAGTGAAAGATTTTGTGTGCCAAGTAGACATGATGTTGCCTGAAGCAACAACGACAACTTTGCTATTTACATAAAGAAATGTTTCAGTATGTATATATATTTACAATATAAATGTATATATACATGTATATTTATTTATATACATATATTGTATACAGTATATTTGATGTTGCTCATAATAAGTGTGCGATGTGCCATAACACAGTATGTGACATAATAATCAGACATTGCGATCACACTTAGTATACAAGTATACACATATGTATCATACATGCAGTGTTGTGTGTGTGTCTGAGTATATGTAATTTGTTTTGTGGTGACATAATATTGGCAAATCTCCCACTGTGCCTGTTGAATGCAGTGATGTGCAAAATTTGTTAATAAAATATACTATACACGATATATTACACTTTTTTTTTGCGAAAATTGTAATAAGGAAGTTATAAACTTGTATATTCAATAAATGCAACATTCATCTTGAGTTAAATTACATAACATATGTATACATACATGTATAGTAGTGAAATGTTTCAAAGGTTTCAAAGGTCATTGTCATAGGGGTTCGCTGGCTTTTGACGCATGACAAATGCATGAATGCAGTAGAAGAGAATTTGTTCTCAAAATATTGTACTATACCATTAATGCCATAGACAATTGCTGATGACAAATTAAATGATTTAATTTTTATATAAATAGTAAATTCTTCTCATATAAGATATTTCTAACTTATTTTTTAATCGAGCAATGATATCTAACAATCAGCCATTACTATTAAATTCTCTCATGTTTTTTTCATACATATGTAGTAGTTCATTATTCCGTTACGATAAAAATCATCAGAGATTTTATTGGGCATCGATAAGGTTGCTAAAGTTAATGTTTGCTTGAATCATTATGTTTCGAGCACAAACTGTAACCCAAGGGATCCGAGTATAGGCTAACGAACAGTCAATGTTCCGAGGAAATGAAAGCTGGAAATATTTATTTTTTGCCACGGTGGATATAGTTTGTCTTGGTGTGTTATTATAGGGTTTCGTAGTTCTTCGTAGAACGATGTATAGTTTATATTTTTCATATCGGGTTTTAAGACGTTCCATCATTAAGTAAAATCTTTTTGGAATATTTCCCATAGAATCAACATGGATGCAAAATAGTGACCCCGCAGATACTCGTATTAAAAGTAAGACCTTTATGGATAATAATTCAACAAGAGCTAATGGGTCTTTACTTTTTAAATAACATGCCTTGCAATTGGTGCTATAGACTTTATGATAAGACTAAATTCAATATTTTTATTTTTTAAAAATTTAATTTTAGTTTTACCTTATATTGCAAATATCTAAATTTGTTGTTGTTGTTGTAGCAGCAAAAATGTTTTGTACGGGAACAAAACAAAGCATTTTCGTATTCTGATGAGGTGAATGGACCTTGGTCGACCATGTGGACGTAGACCCGTCCATTCTTGGGAAGCCAATATTTAAAGTCACGATTTACAGCCCCTACTTACACATATGCAATTAATATTAGTCTTATTATTTCTTCCGCCTTATTTTAAATGATTAAAAAATAATAACTCCGCCCTATGCATATTTTATAGTGTTTCCATTGGGATTGAGTAATCGAAATTTATCGATCATTTATAAACATGAAAAAAAAAAATTCAAAATTTTATTGGCATATTCATAAATTGAACTAATGTTTCATTGAATTTACGTATCGATATTAATTGTACTATAAACATGTTTGCGAATGCCCAATTGTAAATATATATGTAGTTAGTGTAGAAATTATTTTCATAATAAGATCATATTTTGATCTTAATCGTATGAGATCTTCACAGGTGATCATTTCGAAATATGGATCATATGTGTTTTTTTTGTTTTTGTTTTTTTTTTGTACGCACATAAGTTTGCATTTAAATAAACAAGAATTCAAATATATATATATTTTTTTCATTCAGCCAGATGACTATTTAATTTATAACTAAGTAGATAATGATATGATTGGGTGATCGTGTATAATTTGTAAGATCGCTTAGAACTTAAATTACAATTAGCTCTATGCATTTATATTGAAATTATCGTAGACTGTTTTACATTTTTAATTTTGATTAATTTAAAAAGCATTCTTTTGAATTTAAAAAGCAATCTTTTATTGATCAAAAATATTTATAATTTCTAGAGTATGAATTTTTTTCAGAAATATAAATTGACCCAGAATAATTATTTTTCTGAAGAATAATATTAAAATGTATCATTTTTATGGGAAACTGCAATTTCAAAGAAACATTTAATTCACTAGAATTTTGCAAATAATAAAAATGATGACATTGAAGGGAAAAAATAGATCATACTTATTTATTTTTCTATTTCTCATCATCTCATTGAATTGAAGCATTTTGTATTTATTCAACAAAACAGAAAAGATATGATCTTTAAATAAACATCATAAATTAATATACAATATGTGTCTTTGAATGGTGGGCGTAACAATCAATCATAATATTGATCAAAATTAGCGTCAATATTATTATGGATTAGAAACCACCCTCTACAATAAATAAAATCTATTTCAATTCATTCAACTAGATATGTATATACATATGTACTCATATGTGCAAATTAAAATTTCAATATTGGAATCAGAACATGTTTTGTTTACTGATTTTCTATAACGATTGGCCTATTCATTTTGCTCATTCATACATTTACACGACTACTTATATGATATTAATTTATTGTGACGCGATTAGTATGTATTTAAGTCCATTATAAGATTATATTAATAATACATATACAAATGCTATGCTGTACATTGAGTTGTCGAAAAAGTCATGACACATTTTTAGGTTGAATGTCAAGGCTCGTTTGTTAATATATCGAACACAGTCGTATTGGTCATTTTGCTATATGCAATTTATTAAATTTTCAACCGCAGAATTGGATGAAAAGCAAGAATCGAACGATCTATCATTCAAGCCGTTTTGCAAGTAATGAACTACTCTTAAAGGGAAGTCATAATGGAATATAAAACTTTCTTGTCAAATGATTAAATATTTCCTTAAATATTCCTCTTTAACCTAGCGCATGGCTATTGCAATTTTAAATGGCAATAAAAGTACTTAAAGTCATCTAGGAAAACTGAGAAATTAATTTTCTATAAACAACCCAAACTATTAAAAACAACTTACAGAGATCCGAAAGAGATAGAGTCGAGTGTGGGCACTTTGATTATTCATTAGCAGTTTGTTGCAAAAACTGAGTCTATGGCAAAGTAAAAATACGTGTGACGTCATCTTTGTACTGTAAAATACATTATGACTTTTCCACCAATCCAATATATGATACATATGAATATATGCGCTTTAATATATTTGAACGCAAATGCTTTAATTGCATTTTATGCTGATTTATGTCATCGCAAATAAAAAAATTATTTGAAAAAATAGAAAAATAACTTCTTATTGTTGCAACAACATCAAAAATACACACAAAATTATGATATTTACACTTGTACGTACAATAGTAGCGTAGTGTAGTGGGAAGAACATAGCAACAGTGTCATAAAAAACGTTAAATTTTTATAGGGGAAGTACCTAAAAGTTAAAAATAGTTTGTTTTCTCTTTCTCAAAAAAAAAAAAAAAAAAAAACTTCATTTTCGTCGATTAAGACTATAAATTTAACTAATGATTCATGTATATTTGGCTTATGCTATTAACTTCATGCATTCATTGTGGCTTGATTAAAAAAGAGAAAAAAAAAACGGTGACCTCAAAACCCATTTCAAATCACACTTCAGTTCGAAAAGTGTAGCAACTACGTGAAAAGTCATAGGAACAGAAAAGCGGCCAAGATTTTTGCGTACCTAATTGTATGGGAGATATGCGTGATCTTCATTCCATTGCACCAATTGTCAGACTGGTATTTTAGTTAATCAATATAATCGTATGGACCAAGTTTTAGCTGGTACAAACTGTTATATTAGATGTTCAATATAATCGTATGGACCAAGTTTTAGCTTCATAGGTCAAATAAATATTTTGATATGGGAGGTAGATATGGGTTTTATTTGATTCCATCCATTCTGAAATTAATCCATGTGTAAGCAAATGTAGTCAATTGTATTTATTTTTTGTATATATTTGCTCCTTGGTTAAACCAACCTCATATAGAAGACATAAGTCTGATAACTTTGTGCATAAAGCTCTCTTTGTTAGCTCCACAACAGAATTTTATATAGGAGATATGCATAGTATCCATCCGACTTAGCCCATTTACAAACGCGACAGTTCGTTGAGAGAAATAATTGCATGTGCCCATTTTTTAGTTCGATTACTCTTTAACTATAGCAGTTAACGTGCAAAAAGACACAAAGACATTGCTAAGTCGACTCAAATCGTGATTTAACATTAACATACGATTAGAAGACATTTTGTCTTTTTTTCGTATGATTTTTACAAATTGAAGTACAAACTCAATATAATCTTGACCCTTTGAGTGCATACTATAATATGAGCACGTTCAAATGCAATCAAAAAGCACATCCTAATTTCACACATTTCCTTTACAAATTTGCAGGATCAGCTCATATAGATCATACAAAAAAAAAATAAAAAATAAAAAAATAATAAAATAAAATCGAAATAAAATATAAAGAAAGAGAAATTTACAAAAAATTGAATGAATTTTGCATCAATGAAATGAGGAAGCACTGCATATTTCATAATTTCTGATTTGAGTGTGATTTTTATCGTTGTTGTTATTATTATTATTATTATTATTGCTATTGCCAACCTCTAACACTTAAATATACACTATTTTTGTGTATAATTGTAAATATAATTTTTGCCAAAAAAATCGAAGACGATGATCATCAACACATATTCACACATACATACAATCGTATTCGTAGACAAGATCATTTGGATCATTTTGCCGGTTTGTGTCATTGAAAATAGTTTCTTCGTTGAATTTTTGTTTTTTCGTTTTTTGGATAATTGCGTCGATGCGCTTAACCAAACATACAAACTACTAATATATAATATTAATTTATATTTTATTTTTGCTATTCTTCTTGTTTTTTTTTTCTTTGAGTGTATCTATGTCAATATGTATTTCTAATGATCACATTAGATCGATGATCCCCTACGGAAATGAGCTCATTCAATTAAAAATCAAAATTAAAGATCATAAATTTAAGATTTTAATTTCAAATTAAATAGCCTAATGCGGAGTGAGGAGTGATCAGTTTTACTAGAGTCGTATAAGTGTTACTAAAAGTATTATTTAGTTGATGACATACATATAATATTAGATATATGCGAGTATTTTGAATTCATTGATTAAAATCAACAGCAACAGCAGCAGAAGCAGTAGCAGCAACGATGACAACGCCAACAACGAATGGGAATTTCCGTTGTTCGTTGATATTGCTGCCGCTGCTGCTGTTGCTGCTGCTGCTGCTACTAATATAATTAATATATTGTTTTTAATATTGTAATAGTGTATTCATATATGTTACATATGCACATCAAAGTGGTCCAAAAAAAAAAAAATTTTTTTTCGTAGTAATATCAATACCAATTTTCAATTTTTTACTGTAACCAATATTGGGTGTTCAATGACTAGTCTGCGCGTTACTGAATCCTTTTGAAATTTACAAAAGTATTGGCGTTTTTTTATAAAACCTATTGTTGCCATGACAACTAATATTTTTTTAATTCATTTAAATTTGAAATATTCTTAGTTTGCTTACAAAGGACTTCTTTAGTACAATATAATATAAACATTCCATGAGCATTCTCTCAATTGCTAAGAGGCAAAATTTTGGAGTATGCTCCGAAAAAATATTTTTTGGACCATCTTAATGCACATATACACACATACATAATTTATAAAGCGCATACATATTTAATTATAAGTTCAACTTTGCGTATAATTTATATCTAATAAATTTTTATTGGAATAATATTATTTGATTAAAAAAAAAAAACAAAAAATTGATATAGACATATTTAGTAAATGTATATATAATGTTGGTATATACCTAATATTGTATATATTTATTAAGAATATGGAAAGAAATGTGTAATAAATATTCGAGTTAATGGTGACCTTGTGAACATGTATGCGTACGCGTGTGATGAAGCGTATAAATTCGATTAAAATTGAATTAAATATACTCGCACATATAACTATGAAGGTACATATAGGTACGTATGTACCATACATGAACAGATAAATATATATCCGTATGCGCATTTCTTAGAAAAAGGTCAACTAAAATTGAAAATCTATTTTTTTTTAACCTTCAATAATATAGCTTCAGCACATGAAGATCACCATGTATCATAATCATACACGGAGATCGTAATTAAAGTGTAAAACTTTCTTCAATCCACCCTAATGTGTTCATAATGTTTACAATCATTTCTAAAATTGTAGTGAAGCATGTGTTCCATTTATTGGCATATGTCATATAACACGATCAAAGTATGATATATGACAGTGGTATAATAAATGTGTGTTTATTATGACAATGACTATACGATGAAAGCTTGTCATTCATTACATTCTATCATACATACTTATGTACTATCGTATATGTATAGAATGATCATGCTGATGATCGCGCTAATGATGATGCAATTTATTGATGTACTATGTCGTTATATAATATGCCATTTAGTTTAGCTAAATGTACTTGAAATAATTGATTAATTGAATTAAAAAATAATAAATATTCTTTTGGAATTCATTTATTATTTTTGTTTTACTGTAAAATAAAAATAATGAAATTTTAAAATAAATATAAAGATGAAAATATAGTGAAAATGAAAAATCAAACCAACTGTAAAGTTGTGAAAAATATCATTAATAATATGTAGGTGAGAAAGGCTAAAATTAATTCTATTTAATAAAAATAATTTTATGCTCAATTGAATTATGCACATACGACTTTGTATGAATGCAGGTGGTATCAGCCATAATAAAAATAACAAAAATTTAAATTTAATGATTAAAAAAATTAGAAGGCAAAAAAAAAAAAAAAAAATACAAAAAGAGAAAACGATGTAAAACATTAATTTTTTAAATTACATTTACGCGCATACAGTGGTATCGTCAATCAGTCTACATAAACATCTACTCGTTCGAATGCATGATGGTACTGCGATCTTTCACTATAAAGGCCAGATCACTTCATATTAGTCGATCTTAATTGGTCACACATCTACTATACACCAATATAATTATAATGTGTCTTATTCATTTTGGCTAAGAGTACGTATTTTTTTATGCTCTGCTTTGCTAATGCATCATTTTCAATTTGCTTCGAAATTAATTTTATTTAGCAAAAATAAAAAAAAAATACAAAAAAAAAATTATATTAATTCTCTTTTACATTTCATTGATGCGACTATGCCAACATTTTGGCAAATAATATTATTTATTTATCATACAATGGATATTAAAAGAAAAAATGTATAAATTAAAGATTAATGGAGTAATCAGTTATACTGTAAAATGCGATATTAAGAGGTTGTGGGGTTAAACTTTTGTGAGAGTTGCGGTTCACAGCATATTACAATATCGTAGCAGTTTTGCTTGAGAAAAACAAAATCATTTGGACTCAGCACTTCAATAATCAAATCGTCGACTAGCTGAATCTGTAAATTATTTTTGCTTAAACAATAGCACCTATTTACGATTAATTCATTATACTTCACCTAAGGTTTGCCAATGAATGAACAAATTGAATTCCGGACGCTAATCGGTTCCTTTAAATCATCAACCAAATGAATGCGAGTCGTTTTCGTGACGTCTTCATCAATTGTTAACGACAAATTCGTTGCAGGACGCTGATGATGATGATCGAATGATCGCTATCGAAATAAAAAATTTTTTGCCGAATTAGAAGGACATATTTTTATATAGCATAATCATCAAAAACCCCTACCGGACCCTTTAAATCGCCAATCAAATGAATCTATGAATGATGCTCTTACAAATTGCTTATGATGTATTCAATTTTTATCGCTTAATATTCGTCAGCGACAAACAGAATTGAATGACGAACAAGGAAAGTCATTTTGATGGTGCATGTTCATTTCGAACCTTAAGTGGGACCCATAAATCCGCATTCTGATTCTGCGAACGATGTTCTCATAAATGAATTCACTCTACGTCACTTAATGATCGTCATCGCAATAAAATAATTAAATGACGGAGAATGAAAATGCATTTTTATAGAGGATTTTCAAGTCGGATCTCAACCGGATCCCCTAATAGCTCAACCGGATGAACCTGAAATCATTCTACGTCTAATGATCGTCAACGTTTCTGTAGTGGATGGGTTCCCTAAAACTCCACCAAGGCGAATCCGTGAATGATGTTTTCATAAATTACTACATCGCCTACATCAAAAGAAAAAATTGGATGTCGAAGCAAGAAAATGCATTTACATGGATGATGTTCACTCCAAACCTAAATGAGAGCCCTTCACAGCATCATAGTCTTGCCGAACCATGCAAGAGCGCATCTATGAAAAATGCTCACTCCGAACATAAACCGGAGCACTTAAACCGCGAATTAGCACGTCTACAATGAACCTCAACCGAACTCTCAAATCCTCACTTAGTTGAATTTTCGGATGATGTTTTTATAAAATATTAACGATCTGTTTTTTTTCTTCTATAATATATTTATATATATATATTTGATTCATAGGAAAATATTGAATCCATAACTGGGGAAAAAGAGTTTCTGTGAAAGCCGCTCGCGTGGAACCCTAACTGAAGCATTCCTGTTTTCATTTCATTTCATTTCTGTATTTCATAATATAAATTATTTAATTTCTATTAAAAATTTAATTCTCTTGGACCCACGAGTTGAAACTATATTCTTGCAATTTCACAATATAGATCAGTATGCTCATAGATCATTCTATCTATCTCTACTCAACTTATTCATATTTATACAATACTATAATCTCATATTTGAGTGATATGCTATGCCATTAATTTATTTCATATATCACACCATAAACTACATATGCATACTATGGTAGTCAAGCTCAATAAAGTACACAAGAGTGTATGTGTGTGTGTTTGTGTCTTTGTGTATTTTGGCAAGTAACCAGTACGAGTAATCATTGCGATCACTTTTGCTTTTGACATTTTGCCCAAAAAGGTTAATGTAATTAAAGCCAATCAAGCGTCAACATTTTGCCTGTGATGTCGTTGAAGGTGAAGACGTAAATGTTGTGACGTTTCGTTGCGTTATGGTAACGAATATACATAGATATGAACTAAATGAATGTATTTTCTTTTGAAATTAATTCTATTTGATGTCGTATGTTTTTTTTTTCGTCAATTTTTATTGCAATTGATTTTTTATTTATTTTTAAACTTTTGTTTTTAGTTGTTGTTGTTGTTGTTTAACAGGAAACAGGAAATGTGCAATTTTATGGGGGTTGATATTTAATTAAAGTTGACAGAGTGAAAACTAAAAACAAACAAGTAACTTGTTATGTGTGTATTCAGTTGACTCATCGTTCTGAAACTAATCATTGATACACGTAATAATGAATGAATAGAATTAATTAAAACAAATTGATTATTTGTTGCAATGCAACGGTTCATCACCTTGTAGGATAAATTTTATAATCTTTCGTTATTGTTTTATTCAGTCGATGAAGATGAAAAAAATTACCTAATCGTGAATTTAAGGGTTAAACTTTGAAGATCGAAATCTGATCATATTTGTGGCAATTTTCTTCGTAAAGACTTGCCTATGGTCTTCATATAGTATATGTTCTATCAAAATTAATTCGCTTTAAGTGTTCTGGAAATGGCGAAATTTATGGAAAATCATAATTTATGAATCTTAAACAGCATCTACGATTTCATGTTAAAGTGGAAATAAATGATTTTATTTTGGTAATTCCAGAATAAGAAGAAGAAGAAAAGTACCTACCGAATACCTGGAATACTGAATACCGTAACATATACTTACTATGCATTTATCGACATCTAGGAATAATATCGTCACTTTTTTCAGGGGAGCCCCTCGAAATGGTGGATATAAGTAAAAAGCATCTTCGGTTAAAATGATGAGGAGGGAAAATTAATGCTGGTCGGCCTTATATTTGACTTTTTTACAGGCGATACCTCGGCTGATATGAACATATTTGCACATTTTGAGGTCTTGAAGGTTCATTTTGTAGGGAAAACTTTATAAATGATGGAGATGTTTGAGAGAAATATTGGAATTGTTCATATGCTTTATACTTCTATGGACGTCCTGGGAGTTTTGAGAGCGAACTTAATATATATATATACAATAAATAATGGGAATAAGAGTGAGCATGTTCGGGTTCAGGCTCGCCAGCAATGGGATTTTTAGGTTATTTATGTGCGCGAAACCTCAGAAGGAGTGGAAGTAGGGTGTATGTATGTTTGAGGGAAATATTGAAGTGAAAAATGAATGGGTGTTGGCTTCCGAGAGGCGTTCTGGGAGCTGTATACGAGACCCTCTAAAGAAAAGAGGAATTGTTCAAGTATGGTACGGAATATTGCTGTTGGGAAAAACTAATGGAGGTTGGTCATATATTTCAACTCTCTCGCGGTAATTCCTGAGCAGTTGTGGAATTATAGGTCTCTTTTCCTTCCATTTATTTGAACTTTAATCTCGCGTCGGCACCAGTCACTCTCATAAAATATGTTTTGCACAATTTTTAAAGACCTTGTTCTTGGTCGAGTCTACTCAGTATACCCTATGTAAGAGAATACAAATTCCATTGTGATCAAGCGATTCTTTTGCTGCACAAAATCAGAACAAAATTATTCACAGAGAAATTTTCTAAAAAATATAATGTATTTAGAGGAAAATAATATGGATAATGTAATTGCTTGCATTTTTAAAGTCTTCATTTTAACATAATTTTATAGAAAATATATTTTTTTTAAGAATATTTTTTTAAATAATTGTTTTTTTTTTCATTTTTGAGTTTTTTTTATATGATTCGCGGGTTAATTCGCATTACTTACCATGTAAGTCCTGTGATTGGCATTGCAAATACTAAAATTGCAATTACCATAAGTAACCGCATATCTTATAGCCGTTTGAGCACAGCCAACGCAGCAGCAAGAAAATAAAAACTAAAAACCGCACACCAAATCAACACTAACACACAATATATTTGATCGGATATCGAATGTGTAAATAATTTAAGCCGTAATTTAGTATTGGCGATCACTAAAAACACGGCACTTCATCATTATGTCGAAAAACAACAAGTAAGCGACGATGAAAAAACCCCACAACGACACACTCAAAATAACACGAAGTATTAGCGTAATTTGCAAGTAAATATGCAAAAATTAATTCATAATTAAAAACACTTCCAAAAGCCAGCCAGATACGTTCGTGTTGAGAGTGATAAACGCGCACGCGCACTGTGATCGCGCAACGATCAATGCAAAAAGGATGGATGCTTTTGGCTGGTCGCGGATCGATGGCTGGGCTGATGGTTGGATGCGTAAAGGAATTCCTTTTAGTTTTATGTTTTTTCCTCTTCTTCTTCTTCTTTTTCTTCTTCTTTTCTTATGTTATTGTTGTTGTATGCCGTGCCGTGCGAATCGAAGACGAGGGCAATAACGAAATATTGAACAGAAGAAAAAAAAAATGCGATGATGCAGAACGTAACGCAAAAAAAAAACAAAAAAAAAAAGTAGTAAAAGAACTTACATATGAACGCACCGAAAAAAATCGAAAATAATAAAACCAAAATGTTTAAATACTTTGATGATGGGAATTTTATTTTCAAGTTTACTTATTTTGAATTTTTCTTGTTTCTTTTTCGTTTTTAGTTTCTTTTCAGTGCACCTCAGCGCGGAAAGGGGTTGTCGATATACACACACACTCTGACCGCATAGAACCGCCACTGTAGTACGTCACTGCATTTACTGTGGGATATTTAGTATAATTTTCTGCAGAAATCACACAGCACCATTGCGCTTCGTACTGGACAAAGATAAAGCAAAAAAATATATGTAGACGATGTTTGTTGAGACTCTATGGACGCTATGTGAAGGAACGAACGAACGAGCGAACCAACGTGCGAAGCGTATCTGAGTAAAAGCGTAAAAAATGAATTAATCGCGCTTTAATAAATCCATTCGTAGCAGCAGTTGTTGTTGTTGGTGTTTTTGTTTCTTACGTCAAATCGACTAGTTGTCCTTTTTGTTGTTGCTGTTTTGCAATTTCAAATCATCCTTTTTATATTTTTTTTTGTGATTTTGATGATGTTGTTCAATATGGAAATTCTTTGGTTTTAGTTAGGTTTTAAAAAAAATTTATAATTTTTTTTAAAACTCAAAAAGCTTTAATTTTCTTAAGTGACTGTTTTTATAAATTTTTTGAAATTACTTATAATTTAGTTTGATTATTTTGCATAAAATTGTGTTGCTGTGTGTTTTTGTTGTTGTAATTGTTTCTAAAAATGTACATTCTGCTTAGGCATAAATTTTTTTGAAATCAAAAATATTTTTCCTTTTTTTTTTAAGTATAAAAACTTCTTATAACACCAAAAAATTAATTTTTCGAAAATTTTGAAATTTTTTTAAGATAATCCAAAACCATTTCTTTTATAATATTGTTTTAAAATTGTTCCATTTTTACTGGTTTCACTTTTTTAGCTCCATTCGTGAATATTTGTTTTTTAAAGTTTTTTTGAAGTTTCGAAAATGCTTGAATATTTTCGCATCTAAATTAATCATTAATTAGTCTTGACGGTGAACTGAAATTTCAGTTTTTGAAAACTGTTTTTTGTTTATAGTGTTTAAGTGAGAATTTAATATAGAAAAATAGTTGTTTTCGTTTCGAAACTTGAACAATTGAATTCTCTAAAATTTTGAAAAATGTGTAAAGTTATCCAAATTCATTTGATGTTTCTTTTGTTGAAACTTTAGACGTTTTATGCCTGAATTTTTGCGTTTAAAACTGGTTTCTTGGAAATCGCAAAAATGTTCTCTTATTTTCAAGCCTGTTGAAATTATTGTTGAATTTTTTATTATAATTTTTTATCAAAGTTGATCAATTTTTGAACATCATTTTCAAGTTTATGCTGTTAAAGTCGTCAATTTTTGAATTATTTTAATATTTTTTTGAAATGCACAAAATTCAAATGAAGCTGATATTGTTGTTGTTGGTGATTTAATTGTGCAATATTTCGTTATATAAATAAAATTCTGTTCAACGCGGGATTTTTATGTTAATTCTTCCTAAGCAAATGAGAATTTATGTATTACACATTTTTTTTAAATCTCAAAAACTTTTAAAAATGTATTTGCTGATGTTGTTGTTTTAATTTCACAATTTTTGTTTATTTCATTTTCTGCTAATGACGTTGTCAATGTTGAACATGGGAATTTTTACGTTTCGAATGACACTTTTTTTACATCAAAATTACCTTAAATCACTTGAAATCACATGAAAAAATGTTCATTTGAATTTTTTCAAAAATATCGCACTTTCTTTTATATCGCGTCTCTACGACTAATTCTATCGCCTTAATGGCTTGCCACTATAGCTGCTGCACTTGGCCACAAACTTGATGGCGTTGATGAACTGACTAACAACACATTATTGGCACAGGTAAATTAAACTATCACAACGATCAACAGCAGCAGCAACAGCAGCAGCGGCAGCAGCATCTCATTATGCGAATAGCGGCAAGAATATATAAAAATGATCTCTAAAAGATCGCAAACGCGATTGCAAATACTCACACATTAAAACAAAACAAAAATTAAACACAAACGCAAAAAAAAAAAATGCGAAAAGCAAAACAAAAAAAGAAAAACACAACAACAACAACAAAAAGTCAATAATTTATTGTGTGTATATTTTGCTTTTTGTTTTTTTTTTCGCTTTATATTTATGTACCCATTTGATCGTTTTTAGGGTGGGAGAATAATTTTCCGCCTCAAACGTAACTAAAGCGTTGCGTTGCGTTGCGTTGAATCGAATACGACGATGAAGAAGCAAATAGAATTTAATTTTTCAACATTTTCAAGAGATGCGAAAATTTCATATTAATGAATGAATGAAGTGTTTTTGCAAATGATCATACGAAACACATATACACACACACACACACATACACAGAAAAATACAGATGAATATTCACTCAATTTTCACAGTTTGTTTGTTTGTTTGTTTCTTTGTGCGCTCGCATTATTTTCTTCGCATTGTTGTTGTTGTTGTTGTTGTTGTTGTTATGCTTTGTTTTGTTAATTAAAAACAAATGAGCTTTTTTGAGCATAGAATTTTTAATTGAATTTGCAACATCAGATCATCTAGTACAATTATCTTCACATAGCAGCCACAGCAGCAGCAGCAGCAGCAGAGTAGCAGACTCATTTGATCTATTGATTATATGCTCGTATTAGATGTACGCATTAATTATATCGGTCACATATCTACTATTATATGTTACTACACGTGAACCTTTAAACGCACTCTCACCCATACTAAACTCATATTTTATCATCATCAACAATTTTACTCTACATTCGTACCTCATTCGTTTGTAGAGTAGTTGTCGATGTATTCTTTTTCTCATGAAATTCACATACTTACTACTTAAGTAGTTGTTGACTTAAAAAAAAAAATTTTTTTTTCAAACTTTGGGTCGACATCTTACAACACGTCACATCACATCAAATTTGTGAGGCTGTTGATACTACTACGACTGGTATTTGTATTATTTGTATATCCAGATAAAACATACAAATCTCTATATGCACAGTAACAATCACACACACTCACTCGTATTACATCCAAATACCATCGTTTAACAGATTATAATGATATGCATTCTTTGTCATCACATGTTGATAATTTTATTATTATTATTTTGGGGTTTTTGTTTCACTAGCTCCCTCTCGCACTTCATTGCTTCATTAGTTGTACCTTGCTGATGATGATGATGATGATGATGATGATGATTGTGGTTGGTTTACTAGTGGGGGGTTTTTACTCTGAACTAAATATCAAATTAGGTTTGTGATAGTATCACAGTGAATAGTATTGATATCACTGCAATCATATTTTAGGTAAATATCAACTTCTGTTTATACTCTAGGAAAAGTTTCAGTGTGGAAAAGAAGCAAGTGTCCATTCTCATCGAAGTTGTGATGACAAAGACAATACTCTTCGAATTATAAGTGAGCAATCAATTGAGTGATGCTGGCAATCACATAGCGAGGAGAACGAACTATATGATGACAAATGAGTTGACTTGAAATGAGTTCAATGGGTTGTGACACGTTGTGTGGTGTTCCGAAATCAACTAAGACTACTGTTTTGAATATTTGAATTCTTTTTTATTTCATAACGATTAGGTCGAAATTCACCCACTGTGCCTGTGCATCATAAATTTCACCCACAAACTCTCTAATCTCATTTAATGCTTGCGCATGTTTATACGTAAGTCTGTATGTACTCGTATATAGGCACTTACATACATAAGCACTTGCATAAATATTAAATCTTAGCCACAAGTTGAGAGCCAACTTAAATAAAGAATTAAGTGAAAAAACAAAAAAGAATCTCATTTAAATAAATAAATAAAAATCGAAAGGAAAGAAGGAAAAAACACAAAGAGAAGTAAAAGCAATTGGACGGAATTGTACTGTTTACATTGATGTTATTGGTGTTGGTGATGTTTTAGCTCATAGCTAATCTCATCAGATATCGTCATGACGTATGTACGTCATATGTAAAATGCGACCGAATGAGTAGTATGATACTTACGATCATCATACAGCGATGATGATGATGTTCTTTGATTAACATGTTGTCTTAAGGTGATGATGCTGATTGTAATGTTTATTAAGATGATTAAGATGATGATGATATTATCACTTAAACAGAGACATTCTCAAGCGTTTAATTTGCATAACAATATGTACTCTCTTCTCTCATTCTCATTTCTCTTGGATTTTATGGTGAGTACATTTCTGCAACAGCAAAAACAAAATTAAAGAAAAATGTTGCATCAAGAGATATTTAGTGCGGTGATTCTTGAGAGTAAAATTTAATCTGTTGATACAACATACACATGAATTGTGTCTTAAACTGAGAGCTCATTTGTTTACATTTCACTGATGCATAGTACTGATACATACCTACAAATATGTATGACATACATGTGTGCCACTGATCTTGTATTGTGGGGATCTAGTATATTGTGTATGCATCATTGTGCATTAAAGTGACGATAGCAAAGTATGAGTACGTAAATGAGTGTTAGTAATCCATCAAGATATAAAATGTCATATCAAAAAGATAGCACAAAGTAGACAAGGTGCAGTGATGTGCATTGACTATTTTACTGCTGAGTGTAAAAAAAAAAATCATGGAATCGTAATGTGCAGAATATTATTCAATAAACTAAAGAAAAATTGTTGATTTAATGGTGATGAAAAATAAGTGAAATTATTGAGCATATTGTCGTTTTACATTACATAGGCAATTTAGTATAATTTTGTTATTTAATTTATTATTTGGTGATTTTTCGGCCATTTTCTATGGGAGTCCCCTGAAGGCGTGGAGATAGGGGGTAAGTACGTTTGGAGGAAATACTGAGAAGTAAAAATAATGCTGGTTTGTCATATATTTGACTGCTCTAGAAGCTTTTTCTGAGCATTTTGTATGGGAGTCACCTCAAGCGATAAAGATAGAGGGCAGGTATGTTTAGAGGAAATGTTGCAGAGGAACAATTAATGGAGGTCAGTCATACATTTTTCAGCTGTAGATACGATTTCTCAGATAGATAGATACTTTGTCCATTTGCAGCAGTTTTTTCGGTTATTTGTATGAAAACCCCTTAAGGCGTGCCAATAGGGGCAAGTCGAGTTTGAAAATGCTAAGAAGGAAAAACTAATGAGGGTCAGTCATACATTTTAGCTTTCTAATGCTGATCTCTGTGGATTATTATTAGCTATTAATGCCAAGACGATGTGGACCCAAACTAAAAAAAACTTTCGACTTAAATTAAAGTGAAAAAAAAAAAATAATCCCAAATTAATTTCAGCATCAATGTGTTAATAAAAAAAAAAAAAACAACAAACCAAATTCAAACGAATAATTAGAGAATTCGAGGCACACACACACACCCACACACCCACACACCCAATACCAATAACATACTACAAAAATGTGAACTTCTAAATGTGAATTGGTAAACAAGTTGTAAATTAAATTGTTTCACTGTTTCACTGTTGTTGGTTACCTTAAATTTCATGTTACCTGTCAACACTGACAAACATTTTGTTGTAGTAAATCAAGTTGAATATATTCAGATATACACACACACGCACATACAAACATACATACATACATGTTATAATAATAATACTAATAATAATAATCATATTACGAGTAGTAACAAAAGCAGGCACAGCACAACAGCAAGCAGCAAGATCAGCAGCAGCAGCATCGTCAAATGTTAAGTAGCAGCAGCAATAGCAGCGGCAGCCAGTCATTTTGTAAATTGTTTATAAA
This sequence comes from Megamerina dolium, assembly GCA_963854835.1. Classification (NCBI taxonomy): domain Eukaryota; kingdom Metazoa; phylum Arthropoda; class Insecta; order Diptera; family Megamerinidae; genus Megamerina; species Megamerina dolium. The sequence continues at coordinate 69,111,392 of OY978529.1, read as the reverse complement.
ACAATGGGGGTTATTTGGGGTTACTGTTTGCATTTATATATGTTTCATTTTATTTGATATGTATCTACACACACACACACACACACGTAAAATTCAAATAGAATAATAAGACGAATAAAGAAAAAAAAACAAGTTAAAAAATAATAAATAAAAGAAGTGTGTTGCACTAGCAGTTGTGGTTATGAGGCTGATTGAAATTTGTTATATTTACAAAACCAAGAAGTTACAAAAAAAAAAAAACAATAATTTTTAACCAAGGTCAGTTTATTATGACTTATTAATGGAGTCATATGTTATTTTTATTTTTGTATTTTTGATATTTTTATATAAATTTTTCATTTATCATATTAAGGCCCTACACATGGAATATATGATGATTATTTTTAAAGAAAAATATGATAAGCAATTAAAAGCAAATTTCTTCAGGCTAACTATTTATCTTCATACACATTTAGTGTAGTTTTTTTGAGCTAATATCACTGAAAACTGGAAGAGCCATGCTTACTCAGGTGTAGTAAAAGGAAATCCACTACTTTTCCAATAGATGGCTTTAGTAATCTGTATCTCGCGTTGTATAAGTACGATCGGGTTACACTAGATGGCGTTAGAAAGATTTCTTACTAAATAAACTTTTCAGGCAGTTTTGTGATTGCTTAACTCAGTATTGTTTGAGCATGCGTCAAATATGGACACCAGTAAAGAGAAAAAAAGTCATATTTTACAGTTCTTCCCGATAAAGACGAATTCGCAAGCCAGACGGGTGAAAATGTGAATAGTGTGAATAGTCCTGATACTGTAACAACCAATCACGTGCAATTTTAGCTTCGTCGATTCCGTTTCGGTAATTTTGATGTCAAAGATGCAAGGCCAATTGTTGAAAATATCGATAAAATAATGGAAATTGTCGAGTCTGACCAGTAAGCACTGTTTCTATTGCCCAGGAGCTAAACATTGCATAAAATACCGTTTGGAACCATTTAAATAAATAAAACTTTCAATTTAATGTAAAAATAATGAATTTCCTTTTACTACACCTAATATTTCAGTTTCCTCATTAGGTTAGGATAGGTTAGATTAGGTGTGGCCATCCTATCAATTCTGCGTTTGATCACCAGGAACCATTACGCACACTACTGAGAACAAGTAGTGCAATTGCAGCTAACACTGCTTTCCTGATGGAAAAGTGGCTACAAAAGAAGCCGGTGAAAATTAGTTCATTCAATTTCGCAATGAAAATCAATGTAATAATGCAAAAAGTGCATATATTATTAAAAATCATTTTTTGAATTCAAGGTACTTTTTTCCTCCCTCCCAACTCCATTGTACGCGTACTTGTATGTATTTGCTGTGTTTTCGAAGAATAAAAACAATAAATAAATTTCTAAATTAAATCGACATAAAAATGTTGTTCCATAAATATTATGATTAAAATATATGTAAGAGATTGGAGTAAGGGGGCGGGGGGTAGTAAATAAATAAATAAATAGCTACATAAAACTAAACGAATTGAAAGGAGCAGAAATCAAAAATGGAACAGACACAGAAAATATGTGCATACAAAGAAGCACTTAAAAATGTGTGGCTGGCTCATAAAATTTTTATGAGCAATTGATAAGTGTGAACAAACGTTTTCCTTGCATTAACAAAAATGTTTCATTGTCGAAACAAATAACAAAAATGTTTGTATATTTGTTTAAAAATTTTATGATTTTTTTTTTTCCATACGCTTCTTTTGTAACATCTATGTACGAGCAGAGATATACTTAATTACTCAATATTAATATAGCTGATATGCTAGTTTCTTTGTACATATCATCTTTTATTATTTTTTTTTATAGATCAAATTGAATATCGGCATGATATTGTAGTACGTGTGCATCGATGTGTAATTAATTAAAACAAAATAAAATTTTAATTAACTATGATGAAGCAACAAAAGAAAAAAACAAACAAAAACAAAACTAAAAAGATGAACACAAACACCTAAAAGACAATAAACAATTATAATAGATGGCGTAATAAATAAATAATTAACTTGATCATGATGATCTCGACGATCATGGGTCTCGTGTAAGTAAGTAGGTAGGTGGTGGTGGTGGTATTTATTAATACATTTGTATAAATATTAAATGCAATAGGCATGTATTTTAGAATGTCAAATTTTCTATTAAATATTAAATCTCAACTGAATGTCATTTAATCCTGTTTCGAAAAATCGTGTTTTCCCGAATAGAAATGTGATTCTTTTCCTGACAGATTGAAAATTAAGAATATGTAAATAAGAAATTAACTCTAAATAAATGTCTTAATTAAAATTTAATTATTATATTTATGATACAGCTTTATATGTGAATAAGTAGTGCAAGTATTATATAATTCGCATACAAGTTGACAGCAAACAAATGTCAAAATAATGTGATTTTTTGTGAGTCATTCGAATGATACGATCAACATTCTCATCACATTACGACTATAATCACCATACATTATCATTATACGAGTTAAGCATGTACATATTAACAGCAATCGACCACACTCAACGCTGGTAAAATACAAAAAGGTAAACGCAAAAAAAAAAAAGCAAAATTCTTAATATTAAAATTAACTAAAAGTCAAATTCATAAATATGTATATTTCAGAAAGCGTTAAAAAATTATCATTACACACGCAAAAATTAATTGCTTAATGCCATCATCACCAACAGCAGCAGCAGCAACAGATATATGCCGATCGAGCGACTTGAAGGCAATTTTTAACGCTTTTCAACTATACCTACAGCATGAATTGAATGAAGATGCAAATATACTTCACTAATCGTAAAGGATTTAAAATAAATTAAGTGATCGTGATGTGAATTGTGTATGGGAATGACTAGTAAGACAAATGCTTATGAGGAAAAATTACCTTTTTCTACAGGTAAACATTTAAGCCTGTGATTTTGTGGCTGTGTTTCAAATTAGAAATATTAATGCGATTAACATTGTTATTTGTAGTTTATTTTAAGAAATTTAATTAAATTTCCAAAATAGAGATACTACAATTTTAAAGTTGTCATCACCAAAAAATGGTACAAATTTGTTTTAAATTACTTTTTTTTTTGAAATCTGAAATTGTTTCATATAGGTAAAGTCAATTTCATTCATCTTATATGTGGATTCTGAGTCGTTAAATTTAGAATATGTGTTTCTTTTCTTTTCGAGATCTAAAAGTGAAAGAGGATACTGAATGTAAGGAAAAAGGAATAAAAATATTGAAATTACATTATTAGAATTTTTAGAGTAAGATATGGAGAAGAAATCGCCACTTTTCTTTTAGTTCATTAGTAGTGAGCTCATGTTTATTGGATCATGATCGATAATTGTCTAATAATGATCTCATAATTAATCAATATAATCGAATTTTTGATGAATTATTCAATTATGAATCAAAAATCAAATTATTCAAATAATTATAATTTGGATTAATCACACTTAAAATTATTCGATTAATCAGCATTTTGATTAATAAAAAAAAAAAATATTGAAAATCAAATCCAATTTGTTTATTTTATGATGATTTTCAAAGCGCTTCATAATGAAAAAATCTGAAAAATTTAACTTTTTTTCTTAATTCATATTTTCGTTTTATGAAAATTTTCGTTTTTAAATAGAATCGTATTATGAGTTGCGAAACGAATGTGTTTGGAGAAGTGAATGCTCACACGAAAATTGTGGGCTATTTTCACCGCTCATTCGCCGAATTTAGGTGAATACATGTTCACGTCGCTACTTATAATAGATCGAAATTCAAGATCAAGATTCATTCGTTTCGTAATTTTTTAGCTAACCTTTAATTTAGTCGTCATTTTATCGCCTCGATAAACTCATTTTCTTTTTCTCATCTCCGCATAAATTTCTCGAATCGATAAATTGTTCCTCACCTGACCCTTTAACAATTTGTATCCAGCTTTAACTGGCATGGGCAGTTCAATTTATTTTTCAATATTTCCATGATGAATTTTGAGTGTACAGCATCTCTTGTTTCCATTTTGCTTGTATGGCATTGCCAACATTGAAATTTTATAGCTTGCCATAATTTCGTAATAAAAAATTTTTCTTTATCGGTGAGATGAGAAAACGAAAATACATAAAACGCGCTTTAAAGTCAGGAACAATTTATCCCCCCCAGTTAGTAAAGGCAACTTTATTGCTTACAGCAGGAAACGGCCCTTAATCAAGTGTGTTCTCGAGAAATCGCTTTAGATGTGAATTGTCTTCTACTGTGAATGAGCCCGTAAGTCGTGAGATATACTCACGACAGAGAAAAAGATTTGTTCAATCAAAACGATGAAAAACTGTCGGTAGGCAATTCGCAATTCTTCCAGCAGTAATATCACAAGTATATATTCTCCCATTCGGGACCGACCTATATAAGTAGGCCTTTCTTAATATAGTTCACATTTAACATGAACAGCAGTATTGGAAGGGGAGCTCAATCATAGGTCCAAATACGGGTACTTTAGCAGGATCAATGTAATTAGATGAAAACAACCTGGGAGTATTTTTTCGAATGTATAGTTTCAAACTGTGACTTCTAAAATATACGAAAAGTATCGAACTGCAACTGAATATATAATTTTGTTTTTATTAACTGTGAGTGGTGCTTTTCTCGGTAGCGAAGAATAATTCAAAATGTTCGCACTGAGGTAATGCTGTAGTCTTTCTTTCACCAAATAGATAATTTCTATTCTTCAGTTCAGGGTTATCAGAGTGTGTCTAGTGTATTAGGACTGTGCTCCAGCATAATAAGTGGGATCATTTTCAAGACGCGATTGATGATCTTAGCTTTTGGAGTACTGGGTGTGTTTTGAAGTTTAGTTCAAGTAAACCCAAACTGATGCTTTTTGACAACAGAATGAAAATACAAAAATTTTAGCCTTTTTTAACAAATAAAAAAAAGAAGCTTGTAATGTGTTCTAGTATATATGGTCCGTAAGCAAATTTTCTGTAATCTTACTTACAGAACAGTAGTATGATAGAGAATCCAAAGTAGGTGCCAACTCGTAAATAAAATAGCAAGAGTATAAGGATCAACGTCTATGGCGTCTGAAGCAGAGAATGCTTTAAGACTGAGTGAAGCTAGTCCTTGAATTGAGTGAGCCTACGACAAACGAAGCTTGCTCAGGTCGCAAGGGAGACAGTGGTAGGCGAAAGACCTATCACTTTCACCTACCTTCGATACTAGAGTGTGTTTTTAAAAGCACTTTCCGTATGTATCAAATGTTAAGTGACCGCAGTGTAGTTCTTGTACATACCAACCGCTGAAGAATGCGTGTGAATGCAAGGTGTAAATACATATAATTTGAGCATCTAAATTATACGCGTGTGTTTATCCCTGTGTATGTGTGTGTGTGTGTGTTTGCTCAGGCATGTATATAAGTAAGTATATTTGAGTGTGTAATGAAGGGGCGAATCATCAATAAATTGGAATTAGTAGCTTAAATGGCAACTGCCGGCATGTAGCAACGGCAAAAAACAAAAAAAGGTACCTACTACGTACCAAGCGCAATAACAGCGCGATCAGAAACCAACTACGATACATACAATCAACAGCGGCAATTTGCTGAAAGATCACTGCACACAGAATTTACAGATTTCGAAGTCTTTTTCCTCTTCTTCTTCTTCTTGTTGTTATTTGTCTTTTTTTCATTCTTTTTTTTTTTGTTGTTCGTAATTCCATGGCTATAACGCATCGTGGGATTACAGCTAAATTAGTGAGAATTTAGTTGAGAGCAGAGTAAGATATGGAAAAGAAGCGTCAGATGGTAAGGAAAGGCACAAAATATTGAAGTTCAGATTCACAACAACAACAACATTAGCTACTATATATATTGTAAATCGTATGAAAAATAACAGCAACAACAACAACAATAACAACAACAACAACAACAACAACGAAAACCATCAAAATAATATTGAAGACCACCAGGATGGCGCATAAAATTGCTCGAAATGCTTTGTTTCGAAATCGACTATAACAACAACAACAAAAACAATAACAACAGCAACATTAAATAAGTTAATATTTTTAAAAATAGTTTTTTTTTTTTGGTTAAATGTGTGAAGAAGTCACAGAAGCAAAAAAAAAAAACAAATTATCGTGTGGAAAAGGTGGAAAGGGGTGGACAGGGTGTCGCAAAGGGATGAAATATGAAAAATATAGTCGTAAATGGTTATAGCTATGTACATGTATGTGTGTGTGTGTGTGTGCGGGCTAGTATTGAAAACCGCAACTGACAGTGGATTAAGAGATTAAACAAATTAAAACAAATTGATTTTTTTTGCTGTTGTCTTGTTGTTGTGATTTTTATTGCTTATTACTGCTGCTGTTTCTACTCATATTGATTATTGTAACTCGAAATATGTTGGTGGGCCAAATGTCGATGAACATTTAAATTTAATTGTTGTGGAAATTAGGGTCGGTAATATGAAAAATTTAAATAAATTAATAATTTTAAATTTTTTCTTTTTTTTTATTATTATTATTATTATTAGTATTTTTAGTTAACAGAAGCAATTACAACAACGTTAAATTTTTAAGAAATAAACGAATTAATATTAACCGTAACAAATTATTTATAAATATTAACATTCCAATGAAAAAAAGACGATCGAACGGTAGTAAAATTGTTGTTTCTTCTCTTGTTTTGAAGGCATAACATAAATTTACACTAGAGGCTTTGAACTAGCTTGGTCGAAGTCTTTGAATTTCTCCTCCATTAATGTTGTGCATAATAATAAATTTGGACATCATTGAACTTAAGTAAATACCGAAACGATTTGGAATTATCGTAAAATAAACCATGATTCATTTCATTTCATTTAAATTCATTTCACTTCAATATGTAATCAAATTCTATTTTTCGTAATTGGCTTATACTATAACATATATGGTAAGTAGGTCCCTGACAACACAATCCAAATTTAATATGAACAATAACACTGCAAAAGTTGAAAACCCCAAATAGGAAAGAAAAGGAGCCTGAATGTTCACTTGAAATCATCTAATTGTCAATCTGAGAAGCTCCAGCAAGATTTTGCAGATTACTTTACGACTTACGATGTCAGATACCACTGATTTATTATTGAATATATAAATAATATCCTTTTAGTGTCGTACTTATAGTATTATTACCATATACCATATAACAAAACAGCACAAAAAAAACCCCAGCTTTTTACGCATGTTACTGCCAAAAAAAAAAAATGAATCATATCATCACATATTAATAATAAATAAAATTGCGTTGAAATCAACACTTACTTGTATGCTGTCATTCAATTACTCCAAAAAAGGTTAAAACTTCATGGTAAATGATTGAGAAAATTCCTAAAACGTCATCAAGTAGAGTTGAAAGGAATTTAGAATGTTTTACGCATGCGTCATATACGTAATACCAATAAAATGGTGATGATCCATTTTATGTTGCCAAAAAAAAAAAGGAAGAGTGGATCATAATGATGTTGCAAAGAGAGATAATTAAATGATGACTCAATCAATTGACTAATGTAGTACAAAGAATGAATAAAATAGTATTTCATCATAATATTATAAAATAAAATATTATAAATAACAAAAGAATCAAAGAAAAAAAAAAAACAAATAAAAACCTAATTAAAATTTAAAATTAACAAAAAAATTATTGCGGTTACAATTCAAGTTCAAGCAATAAATTTTTAAAACAAAACAAAAAAAAAAAAATTATATATATAATAATAGAGTAATAAAGTAGAGTAAAAATTATAAGGTTTATGTAAAAATAAAATTATGAAAAATTGTGCGTAATTTCATTTATGCATATACGATACATCTATACTACTCGCTCCGATGAATTTATATATATATTTCCCATGAAATATACAACGGCATACTAACTCACTGACCAACCGACCGATCTAATGATCAACCACATACATACATATATTAGATGGAGCATTTGAAGTGAGTAATATGTATTTCCGCGTACACGCGCTCAGTGATGGCAGTGACGACTTTTGCGACCATAATCCAATTAGTTGCGCAACTTCTGTTTCTTTCCAAAAAATGAAAATATAATAAAAGCAAAAAAACATAAACAGCAACTACTGTTGCCACTACTTGTACATACATACATACCATATACATATCTACATCTATATACCTTCATATATAGAAATAACAACAACAATACTGATCATCATTGCTAATTGAATTGACTCGACTATGTGTGACCTGCGCTATTTGTATTGTATACATTTATAGAACAACTTATACAATACTATTATATGGCAACATCATCAATAGTAATAATAATAAAAACAACAACAACAACAAAAAGAAGAAGAAGAAGTGAGGACCCCACTTTAATTTCTGACACAACAACTACAATAAAACTACAAAGCCAATCATCATATATATATAATTCTATAGACGATTTATCTCTCTGTGAAGGGCATTTTTCGAGGCTTGTAGTTTTGAATTGAAATCAATAAGAATTAAAAAATTATCCAAATGAACAGAATAACCTGAGCGCAATTTCTGTCTCAAATATAAAGCAAAGAGTAGGTCCAATTATTTTGTGAAGCATTTGAGACCATATCTCGCCGGTATTACGGCGCCATCCGATTTTCAAATATACTATTCGCTTATACAGGTATTTAATTACTGAATACAGGTGCTCAATTGATGGTTAAATATATTCTTTGTCTGACATCTTACTGAATTCTTCGTTGACTATAATACATTGAGTGTCCTTATTTCATAAGAAGTAGGCCTGATGAAGCTTCCAGCCTCGGGATAGCGACAAAAGATAAATACTCCTGATTTTAATGACGTTTTTTTTTTTGAGCCCACGTACTATGTAACTGGCGGTAAATTTCTTGTCTACAAACTCACTTTACTTCACATTAAAACAGTTCACATTGTTGCAGGTTAACCTTGCGATCAAAATGTTACAGAAAAACAGAAGAAAAAAAAAGAATAAACAAAAAAATAAATAAATGTGAACATCACGTATCTTTGTGATTATATGTCTGGGGGAAAAGTATCGGGTATGAAATGGGAAAGTTATTTGATTCACTTTATCAGCAAAGAATTTCGAAAGTAAAATCGCGATAGTTCTACAGAGCATGTTCTAAAAAAATAAATAATTGATACTAGGGGCTCCGAGGAGTTTTTTTTTTTTATGTCATTCATCCAAAAATCAAACATTAAAACTTGAACAATATTTTGTGCCGTAATCCATTTTAAAGCAGATTATTTTTTTGCTATTTTAACGAAAGCTAAGGGCACCTAAAGAGGGATCATGGAGGATCGTGCTGAATAATTTCTACTTACTTCTAATACGAGTTTATGGTGGGGTATAGCAAAGCATATGCTGTGACGCTCCGTTGCTCTAAATCGAAGGTGACCGGTCGTCTTTGTAGAAAGACCAATTTTATTCTAGTGGTTGGAGAGAGTTCACTGACCTGATTTATGTAGCAGAAATTGTCATTTGATGAACTCTGGACTCTGCATATTGTTCCTATGGGAGTTCCACAAGGATTTTGTTGAGTTATAAAGGAGTGAGCTAGTGGATAATCGTGGAATCCTAAAATATGCTTCTACAATATACTGATATAAGGAACCTCATAGCGTATTCTGGTTAGTCCAGGTTAGTATAGCAAGTGTGCCGAAGTATTCTGCCACAAATTTTGATGAAGCTTCCAGCCTCGGGATAGCGACAAAAGATAAATACTCCTGATTTTAATGACGTTTAAGATGAAATGTGGATATTTGGATTTTGGATGTAGGCCATAAAGACACATTGTGATACTACCGAGCGTCTCTTTCAATACTATTAAGCGTGTTAAATTTGGACAATATTAGAAGGCGTCTACTTTTTAGCCGGTTCCTAATGTGAGAACCCTTGTGACATCACATTTTCCATTGCAAATTGTTACTGCCGGAAGGATTGCTAATTGCTTGCCGACCGTTCGAAAGTTTCGATATTAAAGTTGTGCTTCGGCTGGGTATTGAACTCTGGGTGTATGATTTTAATGAAAAAACAACTCCATCGCTGAGTCAAAGTCTTGCTGTGTGCATGGCAATTAATTGAAGACGTACTCATTCTATTTAATTATTTTAGGGATAAAGCAAAGGAGATCAGATTGCGTACGGTACCAACTTGACTCGTTTGGCCTATTCTAAATAATACCACGCTCAAAATTATTGACATTTTCATATTTTCCTCTGTATAAATAACGTAGCGTTGCATCCCTATTGGCTTCGCTAACAGGAACACCCTTCTATATACACGAATATTGAAATAACCATCTTGAAATTGAAACAAAATTTTTTCAACGAAAATCAAAATCAAAGAAATCCATATGAAAAGAACCAGAGAGAAGTAAAAAATGTTCAACACATGTAACAACACCACATGACATGACATTCAAACGGTTATAAAATACAGAAACAACAGCAGCAGCAGCAAGATCAACAACAAAAACCATCACAAAATTATTCCAGCTTCACCAAATTCCGATATAAAGTTTTTTTTTTATTTTTCTTGCTATTTTTTGTGGCATCTGCTAAAGATTGCACATTTATTTCTATTGAATGTTTATTGAATCGTTTTTTTTGGGTCGCCGTTCTCATTGTTACATCAGAAATATTTTACTTTATCTATAAAATATTTAAATTGTACACAAAAGTAAAAAAAAAAAAAATATATGAAAACGTTAGTAAAAACACTTCGTGAAAAAATCTTTTGGAGAAATGAGATTTGTTTAAAAAATTCTGACTATCGGAATCGATCGATAATCTACCGACTTCTAATCCCTTACAAGCAGTACAACGCGATAGGATGAGCAGTTTAGCTGAACTTAGTCCAATATAGAGTATAGAGAGCCAATAGAATTTAAATTTTATGTTTTAATTATACAATATACGAGTATTATTACATATTTTCTCACATAATATACTTGAGAATGAACCCGTATTCTCACACACACACACACACATATATATATATGAGTATAAAAAATTTCAGGCAACAACAATAAATTATAATGACTACTTAATAAAATAATTTTAATTTTTGTTGCTATTATTATTTATTAAGCTTCTTTTTGTTGTTATTGTTTTAGTTCATGTTACTACTTGTGACGCATTGGTGACGATGCACAGTGATTCAATGTCACATGAATGGTAAAGGAACTTCGACGACAGAATACAAATAATTAAAGAAGGTTTGCTCTAACTGCTTTACTTTTTTGAATAATCACAGACTATTGTCAAAAAATATCGGAGAAGAAGAAATCAATGATTAAAAACAATATCTTTTCTAAGAGAGCTATGGCTCACATATCGCAAAATATATCGCTAAACGTTTAAATTTGGTCCGAATTTTAATATTACCTAGGAGGTAGGCAGTTCACTCATTGTGAGATGCAAAAAATATTTATGCCAAATTTGAAGTGTTTTTAACATTTTTATTTCCCAACATTACCTTGAACTTCTTCCACTGTGCGACGTTGCCATCCATAGACACAGTATAATTTCAGCTATATAGAAGTGATGATTTATGCTGCAACTAGCCACCGACGTAGCGTACTTACGTACCGCCCGTACGTAAGAGCAAAAATTTGTCAAAAGTTATGCCCGTAGCAGCGACGGAGAAATCGACTGTTCTTTCTTATATAGATACATAACAATGTTGCCATGTAACACTGTGCGTGCATGCTTTTAATCACACTTACCATTTTCATGATCAAATTTCATAATATATATGTTATAAACTAAAAAAAAATTAATATACGTGAAGTATATTTTAATAAATAACTAAACACGATAATAATTTTGATTAATTAAAAAAAAAAACTAAACATTTTTAGTTAAGTTTTTATTCATTTATAAAAGTTTAAGCTGGTAACCCTGTAAACATATAGAGCGATCAGCTGACACGTTTTTACGTAAAAAATCAAATTGCTGTTGATTCTCTCCGCTACGAGCAACGTCTACGTCACCGTCATACGTTGGTGAGTTTTCGTTAACACGGCATTCCCATAAGATAGGTCGTGTCAGCTGACACGTTCTACGTTTTTACGTCGGTGGCTAGTTGCAGCATTATGCTGCAACTAGCCACCGACGTAGCGTACGTACGTACCGTTCGTACGTAAGAGCAAAAATTTGTCAAAAGTTATGCCCGTAGCAGCGACGGAGAAATCGACTGTTCTTTCTTATATACATACATAACAATGTTGCCATGTAACACTGTGCGTGCATGCTTTTAATCACACTTACCATTTTCATGATCAAATTTCATAATATATATGTTATAAACTAAAAAAAAAATTAATATACGTGAAGTATATTTTAATAAATTACTAAACACGATGATAGTTTTGATTAATTAAAAAAAAAAACTAATCTTATTTAGTTAAGTTTTTATTCATTTATAAAAGTCTAAGCTGGTAACCCTGTACACATATAGAGCGATCAGCTGACACGTTTTTACGTAAAAAATCAAATTGCTGTTGATTCTCTCCGCTACGAGCAACGTCTACGTCACCGTCCTACGTTGGTGAGTTTTCGTTAACACGACATTCCCATAAGATAGGTCGTGTCAGCTGACACGTTCTACGTTTTTACGTCGGTGGCTAGTTGCAGCATTAGTATTACTGTTGCTGCTTCTGAATACTTTATCGTTGTATATGTACGAACTTTGTTGTTGTTGTTGTTGTAGTGTTTCGTTGTGTGAATTTGCTACCAATGCTCTACGATGGCGGCATACATCAACACTTTTATGAAGCGTGTGGTCTTTAATTTTGTGTAGCCACACTTTTCGTGCAACATTTTCGACGAATAAACGAATAAAATGTTACATTTTTGTTTTTTTTTTTTTTTGCTGCTAAAGACAACACTAATAACAGTGAGAATCTCATATGTGTGGTCTTCTCTAACTACACAAAAAAAGCAAAAAGAATAAAATTCGAAATTTGAAAAAAACAAAATCTAATAATAATAAAAATTCAGAATTTAGCTTTTCGAAATTGGAATATGTGAATGAGAAAAGACAATAAATAAAAATGACCTTGCAGTCTGGGGCCGACCAAATTATACCCTGCATATGTAGATGAATATATAAAGTTTGCTCGAATATTTATCTTTTTCTTTTATTTCCTCTACTTTGTATGGGAGCTACATTAAAAAGTAGGCGTGGCTCACCAGTTTTTTGAGGAATAATTTATGCATATAATACTAATCTACACCCGAAATATGGTTGACTTTGACCAAGTATTTTGTAAATTAAAGCAGGTTTTTGAGATAATCCCGAGGTTTAGTATGGGAGCTATATAGAAAGTGGGCAGGACTTACCTCTTTCTTGTATAAATCTAATTAACTTTGGAATATTAATCCTCACCTCAAATTTGGATGTTCTACGCTGAATAGTTTGTAAGTTATGGCGGTTAACATTTTTGTTTAATTTCCTCAACTTTGTATGGGAGCCCCAATAAGAAGTGGGCGTGGCATGCTGGTTTCATGCCACATTATTTCTGACTATTATATTAATCTAAGTGTCAATTATGGTTGTTCTAGACAGAAGATTGCTAAAGTTCCAGCTGTTTTAATTTAAAAGAAATTCAGACACTTTGTATGGGAGCTACTATAAAAAGTAGGCTTGGCTCGACCATTTCTGGCAAGATTATGTAGCAGTATGACATAACTCTACGTGCCAAATATTGTTGTCTCAGATGGTATATTAAGTGAGTTATAGCTAGTTAAAAATTTTGAAAATTCCGAGGTTAGTCGCTTTGAATGCTTGGTGTGAGCGTGACTGCTGATCGATCATGCCCATTATCAATGCCTTCGGTAACCTTAGATCATAGGTTACTTATGCCAAATTTCGTCAAAATAGCTCAATATTTGCTCAAGTTATAGTGCCAACCAGCCAGGTGACAGGCAGACGGATGGACGATGGACATAGTTAAATCAACTATTTAGACAACGCTGGTCAGAAATATATATATATATATATATATATATATATATACATATATATATATATATATATATATATATATATATATATACATATATATATATATATATATATATATATATATATATATATATATATATATATATATATATATATATATATATATATATATATATATATATATATATATACTTTTCTATATCTCCGCAGATTCTTTCAAGTGGTTATAAACATGAATATATGAATATAATTCGCATTCGTGCAGCTTATAAAAAGACAATACGAAAGTACCTACGATGAATAATAGAGAGACGGCAGCCTAATTCCGGATTACCGGCGCACTTAATCCGAATAAAATAATAACCTGACAGACGGCAATATTGCGGATTAACTAAACGGCTGATTGCTGTTTTATTAGGTCTGTCCACTTACATTACTATCACTATCAATATCTGTCATCTATCACTCTCGATATGAGAAAATCCACAAGAAGTACGTGAACTGAAAACTATCAGAAACTTGTAAATTGACATTCACCGTTCGTAATTGACAGCTAGATTTATTTGTTCGCCAACACTTTTCATGTTGAAAACTGTAAACAATTGTTGAAAGTTTTTTGTTAGCGAACACACCTAATATTTTGTAAAATGGATGGCGAAAAATTCACAATAGTCAATTTTCAGCAGTGTTGCCATCGCAAATTGCCTTAATCCTCTTTTATTTTGAGAATTAACTCATAGAGTTTATGCGGATTAGCTGCAGTTAATGCCCGAGTTAATTCGAATTAACTCGGTAATCCGGAATTAGGCTGCCGTCTGTCTAGGCTATAAGAATGGTTAGTGGCTACAACAAGAATTTAACATTTGAACTAAAAAACTATAATTACTGTATATTAATTATTCGACTGTGTGAAATGTGAAAAATATTTATTGATTGTTTGTTACAATTCCATATATTGATGTGGTTTAAATACTTTTCATTTCCGGTACCTTTCACTTTTGCTATTCTATTGAAAGTGCTCACCAACTGATTACACGATGTATGCATTGTAAATTCCATATTGTCTTTGTTATTGAGTTCAATGATCAATGATCAATGATCAGTAATCAGTGTGGCTAAATGTGCACACACTCACTTTCATTACCAATAAACCACCAGCGTTGATTATTTTATCATATTTATAGCAATGTTATGTTCGAATTGTCATAATTCATGAATATTAACTCATAAATTAAAAACTACACGAACATTCATGCGAGTACTTTACTTATATAGAGATCATAGCAACGCTTGGCTAGCTGACTGGCTGTTTGGCTGGTTGACCAGTTGGTCAATTGCTTATTGTTGTTGCTCTGTTCAGTTGTTGTTGTTGTTGTTGTTTTTTTTTTTTGAGCCCACGTACTATGTAACTGGCGGTAAATTTCTTGTCTACAAACTCACTTTACTTCACATTAAAACAGTTCACATTGTTGCAGGTTAACCTTGCGATCAAAATGTTACAGAAAAACAGAAAAAAAGAATAAACAAAAAAATAAATAAATGTGAACATCACGTATCTTTGTGATTATATGTCTGGGGGAAAAGTATCGGGTATGAAATGGGAAAGTTATTTGATTCACTTTATCAGCAAAGAATTTCGAAAGTAAAATCGCGATAGTTCTACAGAGCATGTTCTAAAAAAAATAAATAATTGATACTAGGTGCTCCGAGGAGTTTTTTTTTTTTGGAAAAGTCATTCATCTAAAAATCAAACATTAAAACTTGAACAATATTTTGTGCCGTAATCCATTTTAAAGCAGATTATTTTTTTGCTATTTTAATGAAAGCTAAGGGCACCTAAAGAGGGATCATGGAGGATCGTGCTGAATAATTTCTACTTACTTCTAATACGAGTTTATGGTGGGGTATAGCAAAGCATATGCTGTGACGCTCCGTTGCTCTAAATCGAAGGTGGCCGGTCGTCTTTGTAGAAAGACCAATTTTATTCTAGTGGTTGGAGAGAGTTCACTGACCTGATTTATGTAGCAGAAATGGTCATTTGATGAACTCTGGACTCTGGATATTGTTCCTATGGGAGTTCCACAAGGATTTTGTTCAGTTATAAAGGAGTGAGCTAGTGGATAATCATGGAATCCTAAAATATACTTCTACAATATACTGATATAAGGAACCTCATAGCGTATTCTGGTTAGTCCAGGTTAGTATAGTAAGTGTGCCGAAGTATTCTGCCACAAATTTTGACCAGGCTAGGGGACCTCATTTTTATTAGTTCTGCGATAATCGGGCAACCAAATAAAGGTAACATTTTTTACAGCGAACAGAATCGGAAGTGAGTCAAAGCATTCTGTCACGTTTAATAGCATATTGCTATTCCGGAATAGTGATAATTAATGCCCCATTTAGATTATTGCTATCGATCTTCCCTATTAATTATGCCATTGTGATTGTCGTGGTAAATGTGATCAGTACTGGAAGATTTGTAACATCAGTTTTTCTGAGGCATTTCAGAAGAAATACCAAGTGACTGCCTACAAGTGGGCATTGTTTTAATAAACAAATTTCTACAAAATAATCCTTTGCACATTAACTGAAGAAGAATCTGTACTTTTTCCCCCGAAAACAATATATACGAAGTACAGAGTATGTCTCTTAGTATTCCGATTGCTGTATAATGTACGAGTATAATCTAGACTAAATACCTGCACTTGGTGCACCATTGAGCAGCATCATGCCCATTACATGATCACCATCACCATCACCATCAGCATCGTCATCATCATCATCATTATTCCGTATTAAAGCGTTTATTATGATGATATTCACAAGTATTAAAAACTCTAAAGTCAGATCGTCGGTATTCGCCTATTGCCTGTTCAGCGGGAGTCAAATCACTTTGCCATAAACTCACTCATTCTCAATCTACATTCTATGCACTGTACTTAATCTATGCCAAAATTCAAATCAACTGAGATAAATAACTGCGTAATATAAATCCAAAAAAGAGTCTATCTAGTAATATGGACTATATATGTAGTATGTATATGTATGTACACTTGTATAGGCTACTTGGCCTCAGCTAAGCAACGTTCGATCAAAGCTCGATCAAGCCAAATCAACTCCGATCTCCGATATCAACTCTATACCGGATTGTTGGTTGAAAGTACACGTAGTTATATCAAGATACATACACAGAGAGACATATGTCTGTCGACATTTGGCACGTTTGTCTGCTTGTGCGCTTGATCTGTGTTTATTTGGCACGTTGGGGGCTATAAAATCGGCACGACTTTTCAATAAATGTTGACAACACTGCAAAGAGTTTTATGATATCCTGAAGGAAGTGAAATATGATATTATGATCATCTTTGCGTGCGTGTTTCACTCCATACAATATGTACAATCATATAAATATATATGTAACCTCTGTAAATAGTATGTAAGTACAGTGGTAGAAGTTCATATAAATTCGAAAATATTTTAATTAATTTTATTAAGTTATATATATTTGAAATTTGAATATTTGACTGCATCTATTTGCAATGAATGCTTTTTGAGTGGAACCATTTTAGAAAATTTTTAGCAGTATATCGCTTTGACCATTCAAATTCGAATCAAAGCGTGATAGAGATCAAAAATGACAAAAAAAATTTTACATTCGGATTATGGCAAAAATAGAGTCGAATAACTTTTTCACAATAAAATACTGAGTTAATAAAGCTAACGTGTGAGGTTTCTCACTCAATTGGTTAATTCGAGATTGTGAGTTCAAACAACGGTCTCAATCAAATTTAAGTAACAAACATTTATTGTTTCAAATGGTCTGTCCTTTCAGACGTCCAAACATATATTTGAGTTTATAGAAATGTTGACCACTGTTCGTATATGAAAAAGTTGATTTCTGAAGTTTTTTCTTTGTGGATTTTTGTTGTTGTTTGTTTTGTGGGTTTTTAATAGAATGTAATGTAACGCCAGCTACATCGGTCATAGCACATGCCATTCATTGTTGTTGTTGTTGTTGTTGTTGTCTTTTGATTGCTGTTGTGGCTTTATTTATAAAAATTGCGTGGTTTTTTTTTTGTTTTTGTTTTATTTCTTGTCCATTTCTTGTGGTTAAAAAGTTCAGCAATAACAAAATTTGAAAATTTTCTCATGAATATCATTGATTTGTAAATGAAATTAAGTTGCATTTGATCATTTGATCTACATATGAGTAATTATCATACAATTTTGATTGATATTATTCGAGAAAGTCTTGTCATATTTGTAAAGTCATGATGGTAAAATCTGTTTCAATCAAAACTATGTAGTATAAACTTGTCATATTTGATTGGATCAACATTATTATTAACATCATTGTCATTATCATGAACATTATTATCATCATCATCGTATACATAAGTACTCAATGAAAATGTAAACTGCAAAATTGCAATGAAATGAAATGAAATGCCCTCAAGAGGATCAGTTATGAAGACATAAATAACTTAAAGGCTATCAAACTAAATTACAGGTCAAAAACAACTAAGCTAAAAAGTATACATGGACACACACAAATTCACTCACACTCACACACTCACACATTTCAGACAACCTGTTGTTGCTGCTGCTGCTGCCGTCGTACGAGCAACACTTTACCACAGAGGCAACATTCAGCATTCAGCAGATGAAGATGCAATCGTCCGCGATATGATGTGGTGCGCCTAATGTGTGAAACATCTTTTTGTTGAACCACAAAATAAATAAAAAAAGATGCAAAAAAAAAAGAAGAAACAAATAATAATAATATTCGTTGATAGAGTTGCCAGGTGGTCGAAATTTGTTTGAATCTATCAAATATTGTGTTATCGTTTATATACAAGGCTGACTTTTGGAATATTGTCTGGAGTTTTAATGCATGTTAAAACGATATTGCATATTCTGTTCTGTGCTCGAGCTCGAGTTCTCTAAAAACTCCATTAGCGAGTTATTGCCGAAATGCAATGGAAAGGAGATGGCGGTCACGAAGGATTCGCAAAATATCGTGGGGTTATTGCGCTGAAAAATGAATTTATGCGCTAGCAGCTTAGGAAACTAGAATGTGATATTTTAATGCTGCCATTTTATAGTTTTAACATTGCCCTATCATCTCTTGACGGAAAGGCTCCACGGGTAATATTTAATTAACACAAGGAAAATACGTGAAAATTACTTGATTTATTAAAAAAAAACAATGGGAATAAGATATTCCAATAGCGTTGGACTATGAAATTGTCTTTAGAATGGCAATCAATGGCAATAGTATGACCAAGTTTCAGTTTTCGAATTCATTTGAGATTGAACTTATATAATTTTTTTCTATGTGGAGAAGACGTTTGCGTAGGAAATTGGTTCATCACGTCCAGAATTCGAAGAACCGTAGCTCAGTGGTTAGTGTGTTGGCCTTCTGATCTGTAGGTCGTGGTTCAATCCCTTCTAATACTATCCAAAATTTAACACGCACAACAGTAATGGAAGAGAAGCTCGGCCAATGAGCCCTTCGGAGCTTTAAGTGCCACATATTCATTCATAGTAAACCGTTTGAATTTCGTTTTTGGATAATTTTATGGATCAATTTTGAATTTCCGTGTTTTTCAGGAAAAAAGTTTGAATTAGAAATAAGAATAAATTGCTATTTTTCGAGCCTCATTGGAAAAAAATAATCAGACAAAATTTTGTCCAACTTACACTTAATTTTTCCCAGTATAAAATATGATTTAAAAGAAAATATTCCAAATTCATTCGAATTTATTTTTTGAAAAAACGATATTTGATGTGAAAAACCCCAAGAGTACACTGCAGGGCTTGATATTATTTTCTAACAAGCGACTGAAATTATTATTGCTTCTTTTTGTCCAGAAAATGTTTAAGAATTTTTTTGAAAGTTCAGATGAAATCCATATAATTCCAATAATTTATTGTGTCTCAATATCGAGGTGCATACTCATTTGCATCTGGCAACTTTGCTCGTAAAGCGAAAGAAGAACAAAGTCAATAAAAAGTAAAATTAAGTTCGGAAAAAGTTCAAAAAAAAGAAATAAACATAGAGAAATGAGAATAAGAAGTTACGATATAAGAATAAGAAAAAATAAAATAAAGAATGCAAATAGGGAAAAAGAAAAGAGAGTAAAATGAAACAAATATTATACGACTCAACTTGAAGAAGATGTGAAATTGGGAACACCTACCTTGCACCTACATACATATGCATGCACCACTACAATACTAGCATAATAATTTGTATGCCAAAATTGATTGCCTGGCCGTCAGATATTTACGTAAATATTATACTCTTATGTACATATATACAGATAGGCGCATACGCGAGTACATGGACGCTGCATAGGAACGTATGTCAAAATTTTGATGAACCTAAAGAAAAATGTTGCTTTTAATACTTGTTTATGTACGATGTACATTAGACTTGTTAAAATTTCTTAGAATGCAAATTCTAATTTAATAAATTTCCTAAAGAAAAGAATTTGTAAGAAGCAGAATGTCCAGAGGTTCTTTAAAAAAGATATGGATATTTTTTTCAGTGGAAGTAAACACTTCACAGATTTTTTATGAAAACTAAAATTTTTTGTGGGAATTGAATGGAATGACTATTTTGGTGAATAATGTAAGCGATGCAAAATTTCACGAGACCGAATCACTAAGACTTCAGACTGAAAATTTAGATAAAAATCAAATATCACAATTCCCTTTTTTTTTTTTTGCCAGTAAATCATTATGAACGGAAGAAACTTTTGTAAAAAAATTTTTTTTTTGTGATAAAAAATTTCTCCCCCCTTTTTATTTTTGAATAGCTCTAATATAAATTACGATACCACCACGATGATGACTTGCATATTGGTGATGATGAGAGATGGCTTGATGTTTTTTGTGGCGTTGATGTAGATAGACTGACTGAGTTGTAAAATGCAAAAAAAAAAAAAAAATACAGATCGAAAATGAAGACTTTATAGAAGCATTTTAAGCAAAAATTAAGCAAATAATAGTTTTTGAAACACCTTTCAAGGGTAATTTGTTTGAAATTGTATATACATGCTGTAGGCATAAAATAAAACACACACACCAACAACTTTGTATGTAGGTACAGGGTGTTCACAATAAAATCAGAATAAAATCGATATTTCGCATAGTTTTCAGACGCAATTCTAAAATTAACGTGAATTTTGGGTCATCTAGGGCATAGTATAGATTGAAGCTTATTAAGAGTAATTATGGTCAGTGTAATGAAAGTGAAATAAGCATGAACTACGGTAAAATCAGCAAAGTGGGTCAGACAAAAAGAAGATTTTACTTTTATCAACGAACGAATATATTTAAAATCAATGCAGTTAGCTGAAAACCACACCATACGTGTGCCTGTATCTCATGCTCCAGGGAATCTCTAATCGACTTAACCTATATTTCGTTTACGTTGGCAAAACCGATAGTTTTTCCCCACAATTCCCGCCAACGAAAACAGTCACATGCGAGTTCACTTATAATTAGTTTTCATACGTTACATAATTTATGAAATTTTTAATTGAAACTGTATGGCAACTCCTCTTCATCATTTATTATATTACTATTATAAAACAGAAGAAATGGAGAATATTAATCCCGGCTAATTTCTGTAAAACGAAACGTTTTAAAATATGATGGATGGATTTATCAATTGAATCATACCAATAAAATGCACATAGTGAGCTCAAGGGAACGTATGATGTCGTAATGTAAGTTCCAAAATTCAAAAAACGTATCACTGCAACCTGGTTTCGCCTTTGCCTCCAATATGTCGCATGATCCCGTTTCTCTTCCACAACACGTAGATGGTAGTCTATAAGTATCATTTAATTGATAATTCTTGAACGAATCGTAGCCACAGCATTCAAACTAAAATCATCATATAAGACGTGTTAGTTCGTTAGACTGGCCGTCAAAATTATATGAAGAAAATTCAAGTTTCAATTACAATCAATTGTACGTTATCGAACTGCTTTGGATTTCTGTGACGATCTCTCCAAATTTTTTTAAGAACACGTTTCATTTCTTTCAGTAGCCTCTCGTAAGTGATGGATCTAAAACTATATATTGCAACGCCAACTATTGTCCAGCAGGATAACATCATGATTACAAAGCTCTGCAGTTTTGAAAAAAAAAGTTTTGTTATGAAAGATTGTGTTAAAATTTTTACCTAATTAGGAGTTTAGGCTTTAGGAAAAAGAAAAAAAAATAATAAATTAATGTTACAATTAGTAAAATGGGATATTTTTCTTTCCTAGCACCCCAAATTCCAAGCAAGGCAGCAATAACACCGAAACAACTGGCTGTTAACATTACATAGGGTGTAACATTTAATAAGTAATATCGTCCAGAAAACTGTACAATTTTAGTTCTTGTCAAAATTATTACACTATATACAATTGTTGAAATTCCACATAACTAAAAGAAATATATACATATATTTAGTACAAGTTTTCGATATAAATATGACTTACCGCTGTCATCGTATTTAATATATATGTTCTATGGCGATAATTTGAAAGAAAATTCATTTTTAGTTTTCAAATATTTACTTATACACGTTTATTTTTGAAAAATTGCTGTCATATTTATTCATTCAGTAAATTCGGAATGAATATAAAAGCAATGATAATTTTAATAAAATTATAATATCCACACACACACACACACACATAATACAATGATATCAGGTAAAGCAATTGTACAATAATACTGTAGAATAATAAAAGAGCAAATTAAATACAGATTTTACATTATTACATTTTTAAATGAAACTATTCTCGCTATATGTATGTCAGCAGTATTTTCAATTAAGAAATAGTCGAAACTATTCTTTTTGACAACACTGTTTTTGGTAGCTTAGCTGTTGTTGTGTGGCATGTTACTGTCAAACATGTTCAGTTTGGTCTATAATTTAACCATGAATCGACTTACAAACGAACAACCCTTGCAAATTATTGAATTTTATTATCGAAATTCATGCTCGTTTAAGAAAGTGCATCGTGCTCTTCTTCCATTTTATGGTCAGTTTGGGCGATCTTCTGAGGCGGTTATTCGGAAATTTGTGACTAAATTATTGGACATTAAACCGCCAACGCTCATACGTAGAGTGCGGACAGAGAAAAATATTGTAGCGCCAGTATGCGCCAGTTATGTTGATGGCCTTGATGACGGTGACCGTGACCGTGATGACCGGTATCGATTCGGTGCCTTTCGCAGCAATTGGGCCTCTGTTACTTCACTACGTTGAAAATTTTGGAGAAGAATTTGGGTGTAAAACCTTTTAAAATACAGCTGATGCAAGAATTGAAGCCACACGACCTACCACAATGGCTAACTTTTGGTGAATGGGCACTGGTAAAGTTGGATAAAGATCCTCATTTTTTATCGAAAAATTATGTTCAGCGACGAAGCTCATTTCTGGTTGAATGGATACGTGAACAATCAAAATTGCCATATTTGGTGTGAAGGGCAGCCAGAAGCATTGCAAGAACTGCCAACGCCCCCGAAAAATTCACTGCTTGGTGTGGATTATGGGCCGGTGGCATCATTGGATCGTATTTTTTCAAAGACGATGAAGGCAGGAACGTTAGTGTGAATGGCGAGCTCTATCTTGCGATGATTACAAATTTTTTTTTTTGCCGAGAATGGAAGAGCTGGACTTGGCTGACGTGTGGTTTCAACAAGACGGTACCACATGCCACGCAGCACGCGAAACAATGACTCAATTGAGAGGCGAGTTCGGAGAACAGTTTATTTCACATTTGGATCCGGTCAATTGGCCACCTAGATCGTGCGATTTAACTCCTTTCGACTATTTTTTCTTCGGCTATGTTAAGGTTCATGTCTATAGCGACACTGGATGCACTAGAAACCAATATTGAAGAATTTATTCGTGAGATACCGACCGATATGTTGGAGAGAGTATACCAAAATGTATGTGTTTTTTTAAAATCAAATCTGAAGGCTCTTAAATAATCACCTTGTAATTTCTTTTGCGAAATGTGAAAGCATACACACGGAAGCATAGTGCTATATAGGAGGTAGGCGTAGTTTTCTTCCGATTCAGTTCATTTTTGTGTATGTGTATTAGTTGGCTAACATTTTCATAAATACTGAAATTTCATCATATTTTTTTAGCCAAATAAGACCCACTCTTTACTGAATGGGAAATGTGCTAATCTTGAGTTTTTGTTAGATGTAGTTGTTGCTCTTTTGACTCTGATTCCGCAGAATAAGAAGAGTTTAAAATTCTCTAGCAGACGGTTATAAAACGAACGAACTTCAGTGGGCCAATCAATGAGTCGTGAGAGTATTGAATATATATGTACTTTTGTAGCACTGGCAAATAGTAGCTACATATTTATTAAATATACAGTAGAACTTATTTGATTATTTTTTCACTTACAAATACGTTAACCAATTATTGCAAAAATTTGACGGAATATTGAAATGAAAAAATTTAATCTTTGGCGGAGTCATTATTGCACTTTTGTATTATTTTTTTTTCATATACTTAAAATTGCAAATCCGTGAGAAAAATTCATAAATAAATGCGTCATCAAAGTAATATCATGCGAAAGAATAGATGAAATAAAAAAAAAAAAAAAAAAAAAATTAAAAATTATAAATGCGCTAATATTTGCCAAACAAAGACTTAACCAAGCGCAGATAAGATCTGACAAAATATGAAAACCCTTAAACATAAAATCAAAACATTAAAATCATTCTTTTCTTCTTTTTTTGTTCATATTATACGCGCTATAGAATTGTGTTACGGTTAATATTCGATGTTGATGTCAATGACAATGCCGATTATCACGATGCTGATGCTGATGATGATGATGATGACTATTATGGAAGTATAGACATTTTTATGAAATATTTGCAAAATATTTTTAATACCAACAACAGGGGGAAAAAAACAGAACGACTCATTCTTATATGAATATGGTCATAGAAAACGAAAACTAATCTCAGTTAAAGAATCTAGAAGTTTTGTTAAAAAACAAAAACAACATTACTTTAATAATCATAATACCAGTAATAGTGTAGTGAAGGTATAAACATAAACTTGATTTTGACATTTTCTGAAGCAATCATGCATTGCCGTCGTCATTATTGAAATATCTGAATAATCTGTCTGTGGCTAATACAATTTCAATGACGAAAAAGCGTCCAGACATAGAGATTCAGTCATTTATTTTTAATTTTTTTTTTTATTTTACTTAGATAATATCCATATACGATATAATAGTTATATGAGTTTATATTGAAATAATGACTATGACCGTTACCCTTTATGTGTACGTAAAGATTGCGAGTGATCGATAAGGTAGCATTGAACTCTTCTCTGTGTTAAGGGGTTTTAGTGCGGTTTATCATACGTGATAAGGGTTTTGTTAATTTAGTGCTTACGTTTGGTGTAGTGTCCGTTCCTAAAAGCTAAATGACCCATTATAATTTCTTAAATCAGACAAAATGAATGTAATGGGTTTTAAACTGAGCGGATGGTTTGTAAATGGCGTTTAAGCACCAAATGGCTTTGGTTGTGACCAAAATATAATTTTGGCAGTTTTTCGTGAGACCCACTCCAATTTAAGGATGTTTGTCATTCAGGGAAAACAATTTCATTGAGGTTGATTGAGGTAATCAAGCACTAATCACTGAGCTGCAAAGTATTAACTACGTTCGCCTATCAAATTACAAAGTATGTCACCGTTATGTGCCGCAGACTCTGCATCAGAAGGATTCCATACGATGATTAACATACCCTATTGCATCATTCTGAAAACTCGTCATATGCTATGCCGAGCGATAATATCACCTATAATTTACATCGATTGTGCACTGGGTTTTAAAACAATAGTTTCATTAAAGCTTCTGTAAGACCTTCAGTAGAGAAATACTAATAAACATTATAGAGGCTTGGTGATTTAACTTCGGTAAGAATTTACTAAACAGTTAAAACCAGTCATCTGCTATGCCGATTAACAAAATGCACTTCAATATGATAAAAATTGATTTTGCATTGAGTTTAAAAGCAACACTTTCGTTATAGCTTCTATAATACTTTCATAAAAGAAATACACATATGCATTATAGAGGTTGTAATGGCTCGCCTTCGATTAGGCTTGCTTACCACCTTCTAAAATTGATTCGTTACAGCTTGCAGTTGGAAGACATTTCGGTAAACGACTTTATAGAGGGAATGATCTGTCCAAAAATTAGAGACACATGATGAGAGTGATTCCATTAAAGCAATTAACTTACCATGAGTGAAGATTGTAAGAAAACTTATCTTTTCATGAGACATTAGCATGTACTACTAATGTAGTCTACTTCGATATTAATTTTCTATTACCTCTGAAAGGCACAAAATATCATCATATCATATCAATTGACATTGTAAAAATAAAATGAACAAAAAAATATTTCCTTTAAAAATTTCATTTTTATACCCTGCATAATGCAATATGCATGGTATATTCATTTCGGTCAGATGTTTGTGTCCACTTGAAGGAATCTCCGGAGATATAGACATGGATATATATTCGTGATCAGCGTCGATTAAATTTTCGATTTAACGATGTCCGTCCGTCCGTCCGTCCGTCCGTCCGTCTGTCTGTCACCTGGCTGGTTCGCACGATAACTTGAGTAAATATTGAGCTATTTCGACGAAATTTGGCACAAGTAACCTATGATCCAAGGGTACGGAGGGGATTGATATTGGGCATGATCGGTCAATAGCCACGCCCACACCAAGCATTCAAAGCGACTAACCTCGGAATTTTCAAAATCTTTAACTTGCTATAATTCACACAATATACCATTTGGGACAACAATATTTGGCACATAGACTTATATTATACTACTCTATAACCTCGCCAAAAGTAGTTGAGCCACGCCTACTTTTTAGCGTAGCTCTCATACAAAGTGTCTGTACTTCTTTTAAATTGAAACAGCTGTAACTTCTACAATCTTCTGTCTAGAATAACCATAATTGACACTTAAATTAATATCTTAGTCGGCAAAAATCTGGCAGAAAATCAGTGTGCCACGCCCACTCCTTCATGAGTCTCCCATACAAAGTCAAGGGAATTAAACTAAAACTTTTAAGCTCCATAACTTACAAACCATTTAGCGTAGGACAACGACATTTAAGGTATGGAATAGTATTGTACGAGCAACTAGACTCATTTGAAATGGGCGCGCCACGCCCACTGTTTATTGTAGCCCCTGTAACTTCGGCAATCTTCTGCCTGAAATAACCATAATTGACACTTAGATTAATATCGTAGTCGGCAAAAATCTGGCAGAAAATCAGTGTGCCACGCCCACTCCTTCATGAGTCTCCCATACAAAGTCGAGGGAATTAAACTAAAACTTTTAAGCTCCATAACTTACAAACCATTTAGCGTAGGACAACCAAATTTAAGGTGTGGATTGATATTGATATTATTGATATTAATTACCAGAAAGAGATACGTCACGCCCACTTTTTATATAGCTTCCGTACAAAGTCTCGGATTTATCTTAAACATTAAAACATCCATAACTTACTAATTAATACGCCTAGGTCAACCCATTTCAACCTATGTAGTTTAGTATTATAGGCAGAAATTGATCCTCCAAAATTGGTGAGGTACGCCTGCTTCTTAATGTAGGTCCTATACAAAGTAGTGGAAGAAAAGGATGGATATACGAGCAAACTTTTTATATATACCTCTACATATGCAGGGTATAATTTGGTCGGCCCCAGCCGACTGTAAGGAGATTTTTTAATCTCTTTTATTCTTTGTCTCTCTGTTTAAGAATCGCCAATTGAAATGTGACAGCAAATGGATATCTCCAAAATATTGACATACGCTAATTTGAGAATCAACTGACAAAATGTATTAATATAGTTACATATTTACCTGCCCGTTTGAATGCTGACACTTAACAGCATTCCTTTCAGTGAATCCCCACGTATGTACGTCTACATAGGTGCGCGTACAAACCATTCGAACTGCGAACTTAATCATCAACAACATCAGAAGCGCACGTTTTTATTAAAATGCTTTTCAAAAATCGATGACAAATTTTTCAATGCAATTAACAGAAGCAGCAACAACGATAATAAATCCAATAGAATTTTCATTGATGACTTCATTCATGAATGAACGACAAATTTTGATGCAGAAAGGATGTTCGTTCATACTGGTACTCGTATGTATGAGTATGTATGATAAAATATCAATATGATTATTATTAGCTTTTTTGAATTGAACGTAGAAGCAACAGCAGCAGCAGCATCATGTTGTTATTGCGCATTCGCGAATTAATCATGTGTGTGCATCCTTGAGCAGCGCATTAAGTAAAAATCGCGTGTATCTAGGGTTGCCAGGCAACAATGTGAAATTTTGATCAACATTGTTGGAATTCGGTTACTTTTGTAGGCTTTTTGACGTTTTCGGATTCGAAGTCGGTGAACCAAAAATAGATAGTGTGTTTCGAAAAAATACTGCGGAGGCAAAATTAATAGAGGTCGCTCATGCCGTTGAGTCAGCAAAACGTGATTCCTGGAAGGATATGGGATTTCTTTAAAAAATGAAGAAACATTTTAAATATCGGGAATTGAAGTATTTACAAATAGAAATTCTTTATCGTAATATAATGAGATCTATGGAAAAAATAGGCTGTGTGCCGTAGCTCAGTGGTTAGTGTGTTGGCCTTCTGATCTGTAGGTCGTGGTTCAATCCCCGGCTGATGCATAACAAATTTAATATCGAAAAGATCTTTCTTTCGAATGGTACCCACCAGTCGGCAAGCCATTGGCAATTCTTCCGACAGTAACAACTTGCCATGAAAAAGCTTCTAAGAGAACTCTGTGACAAAGCTCAGAAAAAGTGATGTCGCAAGTGTCGCTTTAAGTGCCACATATTTATTTTTATTTTTATTGAAAAAATAGTAATATATTTTTATTTTGATGATTCATATTTTAAGACTTTTTTTAAGACAGACTTTCGATAAGTTTTTTAGGAATAAAATAAATTAAGATTCATTTTAACGTGGAAAGAACTACAACATTTTTGTTTTGCTATCTCGTTTTGACAACATTCCACTAATTTCTTGTACAAGAAATATTCCATACATTCGTTCTCTTCAAATAAACGAATATTTGAGAGTACTATGGGAGTTTGAGAATACTACGAGTGTGTTGTACGTTATAATTGTTGTTGCTTTTCATGACAGGCAATGATGATTTATATTACTGCGTCTTGACACGTCATGTTCTCTTATCGACTGTATATTTTGCTTGTATGTATTGTAATGTAACATAGAAAAGCAAAACGAATGTTTGGAGTACTCTCAAATGCTTTACGTCCATTTGCATATGTTGAGGTTCTACTCATTGCACTCCATTGCATTCTATTTCTATTTTATTCATTCTAATTCGTATTTGCTTAGATAGAATGAATGAGAGATTGTAATCTAACATCAATAGAATGTTTTGAACATGTAAATGAATACATTCCTGCAGCATTCTAATTGCTATTATGAGCCTCCACATTTGCAACCACTTTGGCAACCCTACATACTTGAATGAATGTATAAATAAGTGTGCATGTGTGCTAAAAGTAAAATTGACAATTTTAACATTTTTAATTTGCTTGTTCAATTTACTTAAGTGATCGCAACATGATGATGATGATGATGATATTGATGGTTGCTGTTTTATAAGCTTATTGATGCGATTAATGAAATGAGCTTTGAAAAAAAAATGTCATTTTCATCAAAATTCAACTGCTGACAAGTTAAGACAATGTCATATCGTTATCCCATCTACTTATATAAAATATTCACATATACATATACCATATGTATGAGTATTCTCATAATGATCATTCCATTTCATATACACGTAAACGATGTTTCTTGATTGAATTAAAAGTTTTGGCAAAAAAAAAAAAAAAATAAAATAAACAAGAATACAAATGTCAAAATCTTTATTAAGTACAAATAAATTTAGTTGTCAATTTTAAGAAGCATTTTGTTTATTATTGCTATTGTTAAGTACATACTAAGTATGTATACAGGCGTAGTGCCTATAGTATGTAAGCTTGTATTTGCAATGTCATTTTTTATTGTCTGTCTTCTTAGACGTTGAAATTTTCTTCCCATTTTTTCGAAATGTAATTCTTATAGCTGGGAGTGATCCTCTTTAGATTGCCACTTATCAAACATAGTATTAGCGTCATATTGATATCTTTCATTTATGTACTTACGATATATAGTTCATACCATATGTAAGTATGCGATTCATTGCCGATATAGAATATTGAAATTTTGTTTTTAATCGCAAATTTATTTCAGCTTTTAGACTAATTTTTAATTAAATGAACACATTTACAATCCAAATTGCCGCATTTAAAGTGCAGACGGTTGAATTAGGTTATACAACTAGTTTGCACTCACACTCACCGATTGGTCCATTGTGATACTTATTACGTCTTTGTATTTTTAGTTGATGCTTGGAAGAAGTTTAGCATATCAGTTAGTTTCAACTCTTTTAGATTCTGGAGACTTTTAAAGCTGGTGATTTCTTTCTGTCTCTCTTGGTTTAGTTTGAGTTACATATTTCGAGTTGTTATTTTCTTCTGTATTTTGTAACGTCCGCATCGCTTTGTATTGCATTATATTGTAACGAGTACCGATGGTTGGTTACTCATCACTAATTGTGAATAACACGAATATTGGCAGCATCGAATCGAATGTAAACAAAAAGAAATAGGTGATAACCAGAACAAGCCAATGAGAAAGAAAGAGAAGAATCTCAACTACGACAAATGACGGTTCTGGAGTGCTGCCACAGAGTATAAATAGGGCCACTTGCTGACCAATGAAATCAATTGAATCCCGAAAATGATCGCGCAAACATTGATACAGTATCAGAGGCAAAAGTTGCAAGTACATTGAAGAGTTATTCTAAATGGTTGATTGTAAATAAGGTTGATTAAATAATTTTTTTTTTTATATAGTTGTACAAAATGAGTGTTGCAATTATTATTGACAGGATCCAGTGATCGAACAAGATTGATTCAAATAGAATTAAACGTTTACAAAATAAAGACGTAACAATATCTTGAAATCAGACATTTGCCTAAATATCGTATAAAATAAAACAAATCGCTCAACAAAACAATCAAAATTTATATCACATTCTGCCGTTTGTCCTTGTTTCTCTATTAATTCTGCCCTGTCGAATGTCACGATAGTAACTCAGGAAATACCGGATATGTAACCAAGTACAATGGGTACTTCTGAGTACTTGATCCGCAGTTCAAGGCGATTCTGCTTCAATTCAATTACCTCATCAGTATTTCTTTCGGATTTTAGACATATTTCTCACATTATGGCTGATAATTTAGGGTCTGCCCAACAAAAAAAATATTGGAATATCAACATTTTGAAAATATCAACAACAAATTGAATATACACAGAGCTATCAGAACAACTTTCATGTCGGAAAATATCGACAGATCTAATTTACATCATATGTAACATGCATACATAAGCACACATTTGATATAAGCACATATTAATGTATTTAAACGTGAGCCCGTGTGCTTGCCTGCAACTTGTCAATTCGTTGTTAATAAGCTTTCACAATTGATTCAAAATATTAGTGGACAACAGCATATTGCTGTATGCATATACATAGAATGGATGTTTGTACGTAGGTAGGTAGACCTATTGTAATAATAATATGAAATGAAATTTAATACATGTACGATACTCGCTCATTCAAACATCATTATATGTACGAGTAGTATTTGACGATGACCACAAAAGCGAAATATTACATAAATCCATTCGCGATTCATTCGATGAGATGTGTGCCAGCCATACGTGGTACGATACTATGTACTCAGATGATGATGTGAAATATATAAAATGACATTTGTTCATTTGGTTGCCATTTTATTGTTGTTGTTGTTGTTGCTATTGATTTTGACGATGATTTTGAGTAGTTTTTGAAATATTGAAATTTGATACATAACAAATAATCAACATCAATATTGATTAGAGTTAAAATTTTGAGAACTAGTCACAGAGTAGAGGCTGATGGATGCATAAAGAATGTTTAAACATAATCAAATATATACAGGGTATTTATATGCATACATATATCCATACATGTTTGTATGTATTTAACCACAGTTAACATTTATGAAAAGTGTCAAAATTGTTTAACACTTCAGTGGTCATACTTATTTGATTTGGCGGTTGTTTGAATACTATACCCTTATATAAGGCAGTAATGTACTAGGCAGGTATATATACATTCTCACAGACGTATATCTTGTGACACACTGAGACATTTTTTGTTCAATCAATTTTTTCAAGTATAAACATTTTTTTTTTTAAGTGGCAAACTAATTCATGTTGTTCTCATGTTTGAACAAATTGAATTTAATTTGATACAATCACATGTCATTAATTATATTAAACATGTTCACTAAACGAGCAGCGGCGTTTTTTTATTTTGTCGGTAGTGGGTACGTGCACGAGTATGTTAGATATCATATAATAATATAACAAATACTTTATTACTTAAAAATAACTACGAATTTAAGGTTTCAAAGTGCTTTCATCGAATTTTAAATGTTGAATAAATGTTGACTTAAGGATTAAAATAGATTTTCTGTATTTTTCGGGCTTGTTATAATTCTTAAATTTAGTTTATGGCGTCTGACCTTTCTGTGCACCCTTGCAATGGCTTAAAAGGTCGGTATAACTTAAGAGGTGTGGAAAAGGGCTAAATAATTTCAAAAATATATTCTGTGAA
Source organism: Megamerina dolium (assembly GCA_963854835.1). Taxonomy (NCBI): domain Eukaryota; kingdom Metazoa; phylum Arthropoda; class Insecta; order Diptera; family Megamerinidae; genus Megamerina; species Megamerina dolium. The sequence goes on along the minus strand of OY978529.1, from coordinate 69,078,525 downwards.
GATTTTATTATAAATTGTAGAACGCATTAATATTCCCACCCTGTATGTGACTTCGCTTTATAGATCATTTTTAAATTTTTTGCTCGTTGCAATTCTAAAATCAATTTTTCATGCTTTTGAAGATTAGTATTGTAACTTATAGTAAAATTGTATAAGCAACATTTTTCCAAAACTCTCCAAAACTCTCTGTGAATTCTCACAATATGTGAAAAGGGTCGATTTATCATTAAAGGTGTAAAAAATACCACCAATTGAGGGTGATAGTGGATTAAACGATTTTAGACAAATTTTCTAGGCAGGATATGAACACATAAACATCCCACCCTGTACTTCATTTGATATTTTTAGTCCCTTTGTTTATATTACCCTCGTGACACAGCTGAAGCCACATTTAGACACTTCTAATGTTCAGTTTTTGCAAAACATATTAACCCTTTGTGCATTCTGACAATGAATGAAAAATGCGGTTTATCTTTAGAGATCTGCAAAACACCACCAATTGAGGGTGATACTGAACAAAACCGATTCTAGAAATATTTTCTAAGCAAGATATGAATATAAGCTGCTAAACACATAAACATCCCATCCTGTACTTCATTTGATTTTTTAGTCCTTTTGTTTATATTACTCTCGTGATAATGCTGAAATCACATTTATACGCTTCTAATGTTCATTTTTGCAACACTTTTGCAAAACATATTAACCCTTTCTGCACTCTGACAATCAATGAAAAATCCGATTTATCATTACAGATCTGCAAAATACCACTAATTGATGGTGTTATCGGGTTAAACGATTTCAGAAATATGTTTTTAAAAATATTTGATTATAAGTTGCTACACATGTAACCATTTCCATCCAGTCCATGCTTAGTAGGTTAGGTTACGATATGTGGCTGCTCTCTCACTCTCTCTCTCTCTCTCTGACAGAACACACTTGGTCTAGAAAGGCCCATTGTGATACCACCGAGCTTCTCTTTCAAGAACTTGCTTAGTAACTTGTAGTAAAATTTTGTAAGCAATATTTTTTTCAAAACATATTAACCTGCTGTGTACCGTCGAAATAGGTTCAAAAGACGATATAAAAAAAAAAGACTTCTAACAATTGGTAATAATTGGTTAAATCATTTCGTAAATATATTCTACCTTGTATTTTATACCATTTTATAGTCCACTTGATACTTTTTTGATCATGGTAATTTAGTTTATACTCTTTTGATGTTTAATAACTTGTAATAAAATTTAATAAGTAACATTTTTCTAAAATATATGTAGCAATGGATAAAAAAATATTTTAAAATGTAAAAAAATACCAATTTTTAAAGCACATAAGGGGTTAATTTCCTTCACAAAAAGTGCTATACGTAAGATTCTACTGTAGGTCGTTCAATATGTGAGCATTTTCAGAAAGTCAAATATTCAAAATATTCAAAATATTCAAATATCATAATAGCCATTGAGATCCCTCTCAATACGGTCAAAGTTGCCTACAAATATTTAATTCACTGAGGTTTTAGCATGATTTTTTGCACTTGTATTTTGCAAGATAAGCCACACAGATTCCCAGGAACACACTATAAACACTTCTAAAACGAATAATAAAAATAATTAGGTAGATGTTTGTCGAATGTATAACTTTGAGATTGATCAAGTGGTAATGTATTATAAAAGAGTAGTATCCAACCAATAAATATTGCCAACACCTTAAAAGCAAAACTCCATATAATACAATAATAAATGATAAGAAGAAATCTTGCCGCCATTGAATAAACAAACCCACTGTGATGATGATGATGATGATCATGATGATAATGGTAGAAAGAAGATTACTTAATTTTCAAATTGCCCCTAATTAATGCGTTGAAGTGTTTGCGTGTGTCTACGAATGTATGTATTATTGGTAATATTGTAATGATCAAATAAGGATGAAACGAGTACGATTATATACATACTGAATTCAAACATACTGAAAGTTTGCATATGCCACCCTATGTGCTTGTGTCCAGTTTCATAGCTAATCAATGGCTTGAGGCGCTCCATCTACTCGTACATACCATATGTATGAGGTATTATGTAGTATGAAATCGGAATAACAACAATCACAACAATTATCCTCATCATCAGCAATACTAAATAGCAATGATGCTGTTGATGATGACGATGATGATGATGAAGCGTCTACATTGCCTACCTAACAGCATCAACTGTATACTGGCATGCAATCATATATTTGTTGAGTGTACATACTCGTATTGTCTGTTGAGTGTAAAAACAAACTTTTGACTACTTTTTATTCCTTGTATATATTCTCAGCCGGGGGTCTACAACGAATGAAGACGTTTCGTGACTTAAAGTGCGGACCATCTACCAAAATTGCAACACCATTTCTTATGTATATGTACATACATACATTTGTTTATGCGTGATGGTGTTTGTGTGTAAGAATAATGATCATCTTCATCACTTCATGGTTATTATTGAGACTCAATTTCGCACCGATTTCGCAATGATTGTTTGTGATCGTTTCAAATGTTATCCTCTTCATATGTTTGTGTTTACGTGTTTATTTATAGTCCATTACCTGATTCGTTTTGGGGCGCATTACACATTCCAAAAAGCCAATAGCGCTACTATCACAATATAAAAGAAGAATAAAAAAAAAAAAACAATACCTCTCTGTTTGCACAAGTGTGCTAGCGTATGTGTGTGTGGCAATATATTACATAAATATGATAATAAAAATTACATAAAGCGTTTTCAACGGGAGCGCACTAGGCCCGACAATACGCTCCTAGAGAAATAAATAACATTTTGCATCAATTCCAAATATAGCGGTCTGGAGCAGTGCTTTTGTTGGTGGATATCAATAGGAAGTATAAGAAGTATATGAAGAAAATCCAAAGAATTTTTCATTGTCTGCACAAGTTTGATTTTTAATGGCAATCTACACTGCCCTGCACCCTGATGCCTCAAATTAATTACATAATCCCTAAAAAATAAAAGCAGAATGTCCGACGTTCCAAACTAGGCATTTTCTAAGGCTTCTGATTTTCGCCATCATTCTAAGGCTTTTTTCATGGTACAAAAACCTCTGCAAAAATAGCTGGAAGAAACAAGCTTCTGGGGAGAAGAATAAAACTTTCCAGTCGACAATTTTTTTTTTTTTTTGGGAGCTATGAAATTTAAATTACTTAACCAAAATATTTTGTTGCTCATCGAAATCCTAAAAACCACAGAAACATAAGAAAGTTTTGTGAATAATAGCATTAAAGACATGAAGTGAAACAAGTGAGTGGTTTACCTGTTTGAAAAAAATCGAGGCATTTCTCAATGAACGTCAACCAAGATTGAACAAAAATTGTAATTTGAAAATTAACCGAATATTAGTCCTAATGATCATGCACTTTTCAAGTGAACTACTCGAACTTGTATTTCTGGTCACATACAATACAACAGAAAACTGGGTCCAAAAAAACAAACTAAAATTTTCAATTTACTCTTCAAGTTACGGTCCTTAAAGAATTAGATCTTGTTGGGCAAATAAAAACATTTAGATAAGAGTTTCTTAAATTTGCAATTTTTTCTCAATTTTTTCATATGAAGAGCACACTTTGAGGGGATTCACATACAAACTGATCGAAAAAACACATAAACAGGAACAGGAATACAATTTAGATCAATGAAATGTATAATCGACTCCCATACACGTTTCCTCCTCAACAAATTCTTCGAAAACATTTATTCTCTATTCCCGTCGCTTAAGGGGATTTCCATATAAAATGACCTAAAACATACCTAAAAATCAATAAATAACAATGTAATTGAATAGAAATTATCTCTGGAGCGGTGAAATATATGACTGAACCACATTAATTTTTTCTTCGCAAATATTTACACCGAACATACTTATCCTCTATCTTCATTCTATGACTTACCCCATTTAATTTATGTCCCTTAATATTTTCTTAATACAAACTTATCTTCTATACCAATTCTTTAAGAGAACTCTCATACAAGATTACCGGAAAAATATGAAAATGAATAAATATCCCTTTAACTGAACTCCCATACAAAATTATCGAAAAATGACAATACCTGCCCAGATACTATAGTGAAATGTATGACAAATTCATATAAATTTTTCCTTCTCAATATTTGCTCCAAACATACTCATCTTCTATCTCTTGCCCTTAATGGGACTCCCATAGAGTATTATCGAAACACATCTGAATGCAGTGAATTGTATGACTGATCACATACGTTTTTTCTCCCCGAAATATCCTTGCTGAGCCATTAACGTCCTGATCTCCAATTTAAGCTCTGATTTCTTACATTTGAAAAAATTAATTAAACAATAAAAAGTTATATTAAAGCAATTGAATTAAAATACCCATTTATGCCTCTACAATCATAAATATTACAAATGCATTTTCTAATTACTCTTGTACGTAATTTCCACTCCGCTATGGCAATACAAATCCATGGTATACCTATGCATTCTTTTATTTCCTTCCTGTTGGCATTCTTGTCATCCAATGTACATCACATCGATCTACATTATGATCACACTGATCATGACAATATAGTCTAGACATTAGACATAGAATTTATACCACAAAATGAACAAATGAACATCATAATTAATAATAAAAAATATAAAATTAAAAATAAAAAAAGGAAATCAATAAAAAACTAGTACATAATAAACTCAACTAATAAAATAATTTATTATAAAATTGCATGAAAATCGCGTGACTCACTTTAGATTGGAAATAGCAATGACGGTACATGTTTAATTTGTTATTACTGATCGTTATTGTTGTATAAAATAGCTGAAGAGATTAATCTATGATTAAATTATAAGAAGAACAATAAGCAGAAGGAGAAAGCAATAACAAATGAAAATTTAAAAAAACATGCTAACAACTAACAGCAAATTGAAATTAAATATTTTGTACACAGGATGCACATACTATAATTCCAATGAAGCAGTAATAACTGGAGAGATAACGAAAGAGAGAAAGAGAGAGACATGATCATGCCAATATTCATGCGATCGCGACTATATCCATTGCAGTGCTGTTGTGATCACCATTATGTAGAATACACTACAGATTGAGATCACATTGAGGGAAGTGCTGATTCTGTTACTGTTGTTATTGTTGTTATTGCTACTTCTACCTACTTCTACCTATGCTGGTGTAACTTTGTGATCAGTCATTCTTGATTAGCAAGATTTGCTGGCACCAAACGATCGTTGCACCGACTCATTTAGTATGAAATTGTTACAATCACAGCTAAAGCATTGCCTCTCTCTCTGTGTCTATGTGTCTGTGTAAACTGTAATCATTCTTAAGGGTTCTGTTTTTTAATTGCTTGCACTACTGTTGCTACATACGTACATATGAGCATGATCAACAACACGATCACTGCTGCCTGGCATACCTTTTGCATAGGCATAGGCACTAGTGAATGTATATGGTAGTGTGGTAAGTGTGACATAATGTAAGATGGTGGGGGGAAAAATCTGGACTGAGAAGAGTGAGACCAAGAATAATCAAGTGCGAGTGCGTGAGAGGAAGAGAGAGGGAGAGGCATATAAAAGAAGTGATGCTTGGAGTAAAGCGTTCAAGTGGAATGGCATCTTTGGAATTTCGATCGTTTGTTCATGATCACAGTCAAGTTAACAACAACAACAACAACAACAACAACAACAACAACAACAACAACAACTGCAACGACAACCAGATGTCTTTGACTTGAACCAACCAAAAATTACAAAATTCAAGCAAAAAAAAATGTCGAATAAATGATCATCCACATCAGCGACATCATCATCATCATCTGCAATAACAGCAAAATCACGAGTAGATTTGTCAACATTACAAAAGCCAGAAGAACAACAACAAAAGATAGCTTAAATACCACAGATTGCACGTTTATTGACCATCTTGCTATGCCACATTTGCGAGCTGTGTTGTATTGCGTTGTTGTATTGCTGCGGAAATCGACATTTTTTGCGCTTGAAACCAACAACAACAACAGCAACAATAACAACAACAACAATGGTAATGGTAAGAAATGAAAGGAAATGCCTTAAATCAATTAGTTGAGCACTAATTGCCCCAATACCTTGTGGCATATTTTACAGTGGGACCACTGTACAAAAGCATTCATACAAATAACTTCATATGAATGCATTCATATGAATCTGTATATGTGTGAGCCTCCACTATCATCATCATCATCATCAACATCATGCTCATTATCATTATCATTTCAACCAACACCATCTTCATCATTATTTCAACCATCTCATCAGGTACCCATCATGAGTAGGTACTCGTTGCGCTTTATATTAATCTGTGTTAAATTCTTTAGTTTGGCTGTTGTTGAGGTTGTTGTTGGTGGTGGTGGTATTGGTGTTGTAAAAACTTATCTTTCTCACAATCGATTGGTGCTTCTATTGTTTTTATACCCTGCATAATGCAATATGCATGGTATATTCATTTCGGTCAGATGTTTGTGTCCACTTGAAGGAATCTCCGGAGATATAGACATGGATATATATTCGTGATCAGCGTCGATTAAATTTTCGATTTAACGATGTCCGTCCGTCCGTCCGTCCGTCCGTCCGTCCGTCCGTCCGTCCGTCCGTCTGTCTGTCACCTGGCTGGTTCGCACGATAACTTGAGTAAATATTGAGCTATTTCGATGAAATTTGGCATAAGTAATCTATGATCCAAGGGTACGGAGGGGATTGATATTGGGCATGATCGGTCAATAACCACGCCCACACCAAGCATTCAAAGCGACTAACCTCGAAATTTTCAAAATCTTTAACTTGCTATAACTCACATAATATACCACTTGGGACAACAATATTTAGCACATAGACTTATATTATACTACCATATAACCCCGCCAAAAGTGGTTGAGCCACGCCTACTTTTTAGCGTAGCTCTCATACAAAGTGTCTGTACTTCTTTTTAATTGAAACAGCTGTAACTTCTACAATCTTCTGTGCAGAATAACCATAATTGACACTTAGATTAACATAGTAGTCGAAAATAATATGGCAGAAAATCAGTGTGCCACGCTCACTCCTTTCTGGATCTCCCATACAAAGTTGCGGAAATTAAAAAAAATGTTACCGGTTATAACTTGCAAACTATTCAGCGTAGAATAACGAGATTTAAGGTGTGGATTAGTATTGTACGAGCAACTAGGCTCACAGAAAATGGGCGCACCACGCCCACTGTTTATCGTAGCCCCCATACAAATTTTAAATTGAAACAGCTGTAACTTCGGCAATCTTCTGTCTAGAATAACCATAATTGACACTTAAATTAATATCGTAGTCGGCAAAAATCTGGCAGAAAATCAGTGTGCCACGCCCACTCCTTCATGGGTCTACCATACAAAGTCGAGTGAATTAAACTAACATTTTAAGCTCCATAGCTTACAAACCATTTAGCCTAGGACAACGAGACTTAGGGTATGGATTAGTATTGTACGAGCAACTAGGCTCACAGAAAATGGGCGCAACACGCCCAGTGTTTATCGTAGCCCCCATACAAATTTTAAATTGAAACAGCTGTAACTTAGGCAATCTTATGTCTACAATAACCATAATTGACACTTAAATTAATATCGTAGTCGGAAATAATCTGGCGAAAAATCAGCGTACCACGCCCACTTCTTATTGGGGCTCCCATACAAAGTTAAGGAAATTAAACAAAAATGTTAACCACCATAACTTAGAAACTATTCAACGTAGGACACCAAATTTAAGGTGTGGATTAACATTGAAAAATTAATTGGATTTACTAGAAAGTGGTAAGCCACGCCCACTTTTTATATAGCTCCCATACTAAGCCTCGGAATTATCTTAAAATCCTTTTACTTCGTCAAAGTCAACCATATTTCGGGTGTAAATTAGTAGTATATGCAAAAATTGTTTCTCGAAAAGTGGAAATAAAAGAAAAGTTGGATATTCGAGTAAACTTTTTATATATAAATCTACATATGCAGGGTATAGTTTGGTCGGCCCCAGCCGACTGTAAGGAGATTATTTTCATTCTTTTATGCGTGTGTACCAGAATATTGCATCAAATATTTGCCAATTGTGATTAGGATTGCCATGTTACTTCTCAGCGAATGCATATATTCACACAAAAATTCAAATTTTGTATTCCATTTCAAATTTCATATAATTTGGAGCACGTTTAATTGTTCCGAAATTTTTTTTTTCAAAACACCCGCATTGCTTCATGCGGTTAAGTTTAATTTAATGCAAGCAAATTGCCAGATTGGCTCAAAATTCCACATACTGCATAATTTTTAATATCTGAAACTCGAAAATCGTTAATAAGCTCATATTTGATTGAAGATTGGGCTTGATTATCACACCATTTACATGGCTTCATGTTTACTTTCTATAGGAACCCTCTTAACAGGTGGAGATACGTTTATTCACAGGAAATGGTTATGAAGAAGTAGGAGGTTGAGGAGGAGGCTGTACATTTCACAACTAAAGGAGCAATTCCCGAGCAGCTATTGTCAATTTTCAGATTCATTTTCTGTCGTTTTGTATGGGGGCTCCCTTATGGTGCGGAGATAGGAGATAGAGGGTAAGCATGTTGAGGAAAAATGTTGATAAAGAAAAATTAATGGGCGGCTGTCATACATTTCACTGCTCTATAGGCTATTCCTGTTTAATTCTGGGAAACTTTTTGGATTCTCAAATAATTATTAATTAGAGTTCCATTAAGGTGCGGAGATAGGACATAAGGGGTAAGTATGTTGAGAGAAAATGTTGAGAAAGAAAAATTAATGGACGGCTGTCATACATTTGACCGCTCTATAGACGATTCCTGTTTAATTCTGGGGAAATTTTTTGATTTTCAGATATTTTTTTGGTGAATTTTTATGGAAGTCCCCGTAAAGGGTGGGGATAAAGATTGATAATCTTCAGAGAATTGTTGAGGTGAAAAAATTAATAGAGGCCAGTTATATATTTCATCGGTCTTGAAGCGATTCCTGTGCAGTTATTGGATTATTTGTAGATTTTCAGATGTTTTTTCAGTCATTTTGTATGGGAAATCCATTAACGGGTCGTGGGAGGCGGTAAGTGCGCTTGTAAGAACTATTGAGAAGATGAAAATAATGAGGATCGGTAACAGATGGCGAATTTAATATACAATTTTCTCGGTCATTTTCTTAGTGAGTCCTCTATAGGAAAGACAATCAGTACTTTTAGCTCCTGTTTAGCTTTGGGGTTATTTGTCGATAGTCTAAAGCAGCACTAATATGTACGAAATTCAAAAACTAAATCGTACACAATTAATAAATAAATTCAATAAATAAATCCTTGATGAGATGATATTACTTCTTCATGCTAAGGCACTTTAGAAAAAGTATTTTAGAACGTTTAGAGCCAACACAAAATTGAGGTAATTTGGCAACTCTTTTATAATTATTTAGTTCATCAGTGTCATGGAAAAAAAAAAACGCTTAATACAATTCATCCATTATATATATGAACGCGTGTATTTTGAACCACAGAATATCAGACGCTCCCATTTATTAATGTACAAAGTATCTTGTACGTACCAATATTTCTGGTACGAACTTACTATATATATTCTACTAAATAATTCGCATACCCACTCATCATATGCACCTATAGTTCTATGGTATATGTACGATATATTCAAACAATCATACGATCGTCCAAAGAGTAATATCCACCTGTGCACTCTTCTTATTGTACCTAAGAAGATGATCAGCATTATCAAGATCATCATAATATTCATTATCATCATCATTATTATCATCATCAATATCGTCACCATTACCGTAGTCGTTGGTACACCTTCAGCTTATCCGTATGTCCCAATATGCAATATTTACCTTAATTTTTATCTCGCTCATTGTTGGTTGGTTTTATTCATTAAAAGAGGTTTTATATTTCTTGTCTTTCTTTTGCAAAAAATTTTTGAACAGTGTTGGTAAGTATTCAACGCATTGAATACACTCATCTGGCCAGCAAATATTGAATCGGCGGGGAATCGGCAAATCTGCTTGAACAAAGGATTGCGTTGATCATGTCCGATCATTGTGTGTGTAATTGCTATACCCCTCTTGTTGTTGTTGTTGTTGTTGGTTTAAAAGTATACACATCCGCAATATAAAATACACAAAAGTTGATGGCAAACCCAAAAGAGTGGTGGTGGTGGTGATGGTGGTGTGTAGTAAATAAGTATATAGTGTGGCATCATCAGCCTTTGGAATTCGGTGGCAGCACAGTGCGATTGTGTGTACAAGAATAATGCACTTTAAATGATGGGAACTTTTGTTATAGCTGTTGTTGTTGTTGTTGTTGTTGGCTTTGATATTGTTAATATTGTCCATGAACATTTGATGCTACAAAAGAAAGCTTCATTATGCCTTTGTTGCGCATGCACGAGTAACAATACTACACAATACATGTGAGGATCATTAGTATTAAGCTTTATAAAGTCACCAAAAAGATTCGATATATTCAATCATCGCTTCACGAGTAATTATTGATTATATTTGAGGTTAGTATGTTCCCAAAAATGTTGCTAAGAAAATATTAATGGGAGTTGATCTTAAAATTCATCCGTCTAAAGGCGATCTCTCGGCGGGTATGGAAGTATTTGTCGATTTTCAGTTCAGTTTGCAGAGAAGCTCTTATGTTCGGAGAAAATATTTCGGTGAAAAAACGAATGAGCGTTGGTCATACACTTTACCCTTCTAAGACTACTCTCAGGGTAGTGGAGCAAATTTTTCCTAAAACGTAAATTTTGTACGGGAGCCCATATCGGGAGATCGATCATATATTTTACTACACACGGAACGACTGTGAATTATATTCGTACATGTTCGCATATATAATATAACATAATTGATCAAAAATTCACTGTCCAATGATCTTTAATTATACATTGTAAAGCACTACGATATTATCATTTGTTATTCAGTTCAGTTAGTTGGTTGTTTAGTCTATCAGTATTTGCATCGGGTCTCAGAGGGCCACATATACATTCACCATGATCACTTGTTACTTCGATAAAATAAGAAATAAGAAAATAAGAATGGCTAAATTGATATGGAATAAAATTTGATAATTTGCTTCGCAATCAATAATTGTCAATTTTACTACAATATATTACAATTAACTTCCGTACATATATGAGAAATATGTTTTTTTTTGGCCAAACAATAGACAATGCATAGTGTAGTTGAGCGTACAATTAACAACAACTAACTATTTTGTTAGTTTCCCAATATGTAGTAAATAAACATTTTTCTATGGTGTGATGACAAAAGCCTTCAAAGTTTTGCAATTCCGACATGCACGTGCATTGAATACGTAAATATTTCCACGCTCTCTGTATCCGACACGCACTGAAGCAACACATACGATACAACAGAGTGCAACAACAATACGAGTCAGTCACATCGGTTGCAGCAGCCGCAGCAGCAGCAGCAGCAGCAGCAGCAGCACAACAACAATGTATCAATTTTAATTTACCATTTTGTTGTTGTTGTTGTGCTTGTTCTGTATTCTGTGTTTGGTGTTTGGTGTTCAGTGTTCGATGTGACAACAAAACGTGTGGCGTCTGCAATTATTGTACAATACATTCAGTTTTTTGAGTGTGAGAAGAGCAACAACAACAAAAATATACAAGAAATTAAAGCGTTACAATAAAAACACCACAACACAATGCACCAAGAGCAATAACAAACGAAATATCGTACATAAGTACTAGTTCGTACGTATGTAAGATCTTACAAACATGACGAACAACACAAACAACTGTCATTGTCACATCAGTTTGTTTGATGTAGGTATTGTCCGAGTACTATCATACATATACTATTACAAAAATAGTGCGGCACAACAACAATACTCGTAAGTACATCAACAATCGATTGACAACAAGTTCAGCAACACGGCGGTCCAAAGAGCATCATCACTATGCAATTTAGTAGTAAAAATGCATGATGAGAAGATGATGTCTAAGTCTAATGCTGCAACTAGCCACCGACGTAGCGTACGTACGTACCGCCCGTACGTAAGAACATACAAAATTGCATTGATTCTCTCCGCTACGAGCAACGTCTACGTCACCGTCATACGGTGGTGAGTTTTCGTTAACACGACGTTCTCATAAGATAGGTCGTGTCAGCTGACACGTACTACGTTTTTACGTCGGTGGCTAGTTGCAGCATAAGTCCAAGTTCTAAATTAACATCAACATTGTCGTTGTCGCTGTCGCTGTCGTCATCGAACATCAATCGTTGTATTTAGTATCAAACAAGCATAAAGGGTGTTTTCAATTTATAGTGTCATCGTAGACAGTCAAGTAGGAAGTCAAGTTTATCAAATATGGAAATCCAAGTACCAACAATGGGGGAGATTGGGCAGACTTGTCTTGGTTTTGAGATTTACGCAAAAATTTGGTGGAGCCCCCATAAAGAGTAGCGATAAGTGGGATAAGCATGTTCCGGTCAAATGTCGAGGATGAAAAATTACTGATCGCCGACCTTAGATTTCACCACTTTAACGGCGAGACTTCAGCTGGTATGGCTATATTTTGGCAATTTTTAGCAGCTTTTGATACTCAAACAATGCTATTGTAGAGAGGAAAACGCCGAATTAGTCGATGAGTTACCCTTTGTAGCATTTTGGAACTCATTTTTGTACACTTTATTAGAAAGTTTTGTACAAAAACTCAATGAACATCCCTTGAGTGTTGACACTTCAGCTCATTGGATCATTATGAGTAATGAGAATACTCAGACACTATTGACTTGATACAGACTAAGATGTTCAACAAAGTGATTGGAATTTGATCAACTGACTGTGCTACATTTCAGTATTTATTTATTTTCAATTACAGTAGCTAAAGAAAAATGTATTGTATACAATCAAAATACATGTCTGGGACAAACTTTTTCTTATTATATTTCAATTCGAAACTACAACACGAAAAACACCCTTTACGTATTTAAACAAAAAAACTCAACAAGCATTTCATATTAAGATTTACCATTTGCAGCAATCGCAAACGACTGGCTGGCTGGCTGACTGACTGATTGACTGACTGCCTAGTACCTAGTAGTGATGGTGATGGTTAGATGATTGCTACAATATTGTATCAGTTACGCGTGCGCATCATTTCAACCTAATAAGGAATCAGCATAGACAGTATGTTTTCATAGTGGACAAAAGCGCACGCGCGCTGATGCAAACAGTGATAGAAGTAGCCACTATAAGAGGAACAACAACTATTGCTCAGAGATTGTATTTCAGAGAAGTCTCGTATCTACTTAATACTAATATAATATTAATATAAATTATATAAACAACAACTGCAAATAATCTTAATCCATCCATCATACGTTAAGTTTACAATATTTACTCATAAGTTGGTATACTGATCATTGTCGCCACAATTATAACGATCTATTTATGGTTATATTGATATTGAAAATCTTGTCTACCACAAGTTATGTACAATCGATATTTCCGTATGTGTATGGAGATAGTAAAACAATTGTCGCCTTAGTGACACCATATTTGTTGCATGAAGTAAGTGCTGCTACAGTAAATATCGTCTATAAAATATAGAAAATTCATAGGAATCATTATAAAGTAGTGTTGCACTTGCACTTGTATCACAATAATTCCCCAGCGGTGGTTTGATGCTTATGTATGTACGACATATACGTTAGATATGTCCCAAAAATTTGTTTAGGAGTTTTCAGAAAATCTTTGATGGCGTTAAAAATTTCCTAAAATCTAACAAATTGAAATTTGTAAGAAAAAAAATTCAAAAATTGTTTTCTAACCGACCAGGAATCGATTCTAGAGCTGTGAAATGTATGACTGACACTCATTAATTTTTCCTCTTGAACATTTTCTCCATACATACTGGCTCTGTAACTCCATCATATATGGAGAGTTCCATGTAAAATTAGCGATAAAACATTTGAAAACGACTAATAACCTCGTAACAGAACAGGAATCACTTTTACAGCGGTAAAATATATGACCTACCTCTATTAGATTTTAAACCAAACATACTTACCTTCTATCACCATGCCTAGAGAGGACTCTCATACAACATGACCGAAAAATATCTCAAAATCGATATAATAATTGAACAAGAATAACCTAAAAGATCGATAAAATGCATGACTTCCATTACTTTTTTCTCGCCAACAGTTCCTTCGGATATACTTATATTAACAGCCATATAGTTAACGTCACTTAAGTGGGGAATAGGGTTAAAAAATTGTTGTTTTTTCGAATTATTTTTAAATGAATGCATAATATCTCAAGAATGTTGTGTCTAACTTTCAAGTCAATCGGAGCAAAATTGACGAAGTTATGACTATATTTATACCGCGCGATGAACTGACTCCATGCGTATAGGCCGAGCAGAGCAGGAAGCTGAAGAACAAACAAAAGAAGGCAGGATTCATTGTAGACAAGAGCAAAAAAATGCTTTAGACATCATGGATGATTGCAACATCCTTTATGGACCTGGCATCGATGATTCAGTGTGAGCTAAGCCGATAGAACTCGCTTGTGAACGTTTCATCCCAAATCTTTTAGTGTTCAAAATTTTAAAGCGTTTTTCCCACAACTCACATTTTCAAAGTCGGCGTCCCTCGTAACTTCAAAACTACTGCTCAGATCGTTTTGAAATTTTGAACACTATTTCTGTACATAATTTCTGAGGTGACGAGTTAAATTCTTCAAATTTGTTAATATTTTTAATTTTACAATAAGAAATTAACCGATTCTTTCGCAAACAAATCGCGTTTTTTCCTTCAACGTATTCTCAAAAAGTGAAAAATTGAAATTTCGAAAAACCTCCCGCAGCGTTACCTGGGAAAAGCGATTGATTTTTTGATTTCAGATGATCCAGCACCGATTTATGAGGGACACTGCAATTCAACTTTTTTCCGAGACGCTCCAGAATAATTGCTGCCATTGCCGTATTTTTCAATATTTCTCCATGAAAATTTTACACAATATTCTTAAAATGTCATGCTATAATGTACTATTGGTTTTATTAAATAAATTTTAAACTGTTTCTTAAAAAAAAAAATCACAAAAATGTGCCTTTTTTTACACGAATTAACCCTATTCCCCCCATAAGCACCCCTAAGTGGAGTAAGTATAAAACGGCTGAAAAAGACATCTGAAAATCAACAAATAACTCCACAAGTGAACACAAATGGCATCTGGAGTAATGAAATGTAGGACCTATCCTCATTGGTTCTTCTTCTCCACTTCTTCTCAAAGCACACTTATCTTCTATGTCCACCCCTTAAGGGGATTCCCTTACATAAAGCCCGAGAATACATTTTAAAATCAGCAATAGCTTTAGCTCCTTAATATTTCCGCTGAATATACTCACCGCTTATCTTTATGCCGTAGGGCATCCAACTACCATTGTCCATACATCCTCTAATGTGATTTTGGTCCGTTGAAGGTCTTAAGGTCATTTTTTGTATGGAAACGTAAGAGTTTTTAATTATTTTGACTAAAGAAATAGTACGTAATAGTGCGAGGAATCCCATGAATATACATAATTTATACATATTATATTTCAAAATTGCTTCATCATTTCAAAATCCCATCACTTGGCACAGCAAGTGAATTGAGCTCTGATTTGCTAACAATTCTTCAAAGTATAGTATATGTTCAAAATATACACGTTTTTTAAAAGAAAATAATTGGAGATCACTTGTGCTGTGCTGTCTAATCAAAATATCATTTAATGAATTAAACTGCAATTCTGCTAATTTATTTGACATTTATTAATAATTGAGTAGCAGCAGCAAATGAAAATAATCGATTACAGAAGCCGTCTGTCTAGCAACTAGTTTCATTCATATACATATTTACCATACATGTAGATTTGTATTTACCAGCATCAACAGTAAATTATAGTCGTCATGACTGTGTGACTAATATAGGTAATCGATGCCCACTAAATAATCTATTGTATCGTATACATCAAGTCAGTGTTAATTAATACATACAACAACAGCATATGGGTAATCATTGTTCAATATAATTTTGTTTTTGAATATTGCCTATAGCAAAATAATAACAACAACAACAACAACAACGGTGAGAACAATAGCAATTATTTAATGAACGCTTCAAGTTATCAATAATATTGTAATGTGAAATGTGAAACCAAGCGCCACGATCATCCTCAAGCCCATCGACTTGTACATACGATAGCACAGCAATTATGTATGCCTACAATTTGGTATTATTAGCGTTATTTGACGCTTGGCATAAGGAAACTATAAAAACCAGCATGTGTCATAAATTGGTAATATCTACGAGTAACTATGTATAGGTATAATTAAATTATAGTCAATAATTATTTGCCATACGTTTTCAATATGCGTATGTAAATTGAAAACAAATAAAAAAAAACAAACAAATGAGTAAAGTTAAGATTGCTTTGCAATACCTTGCTGATACTTGCTCCTTAAGAAAAAGGCGACAACAACAGAAACCAAAACAATGTGGAATTCCCTATCGAATGCCGAATCGAATTGCCATCTCCACAGTATGCAATTGCATCGATTCACAATCACACAGCCTGTCAACAGATGCTGCTGCAGACATCAACAACAGCAACAATGTTGACAGTGACAGATTTCGTTGTGATACGGTTTCATTCTCATTTCTGTTCATTTCATACATATTATTGCAAGAGAAACGCTTGCAGGACCATCGAGTGACTTTAGAACAATGAACGAAAATGATTGCATCGATCGTAAGCGATGAAAATAGTGATTGTCGTCGAATAGAGTATGATACTTGTACTAGGTATGTAGAAAATGAGAATATTGGTTCGGCTACAAGTAAGCTTGGGATGAAAATAAAATATTAAAAGATCATGTGTCGAAATAATTGGTCAGAGATTAGAAGAAAATATCAACCAGATTCTCCCATTACCTTCTAATGCACGAACTTAGATATGCCAATTGTCTTTTGATGTGTTTTGGTTTCAGTGGAACCCATTTCTCTTTTTCTAGATCATACCCATCTTCTATAAAGGCAATAAAAAATTTGTTGAGTCACTCCCAAAGATTCAGCGTGTTCGGTTTGAGTTTGACATGATTCTTCGTCCAATGAAACCTCTAATTTAGTATCAAAATCACCACTCTTGAACCACCTAAAATGCACAAGCAAGTTTTTTTTCGAAGGTATGTAAGATGGCGGTCCCATAACTACCCGACCTAACAAAGAAAACACAACAAATTTTGGAAACAACGTGGCGCCTTGAAACTTATTACATATGTGTTATAAGGTCGCCACTTTTCAACAAAGTAATTTTTTTCAAATTACTGCCACCATATATATGTTAGGTCGGGTAATTCTGGGACCGCCCTCGTATGTCTATCTGTAGTGGTGTAAAGTATTTAAGGGCCTAACACACACTAATCAATACGTACCAGTTCCAGAACCACTATCTAGGTTCTAAGATCTAGTTTGTACTTTTACTACTGGATAGGGTTACGTTACTCTTATTGAGGCTGCTGCTGTTTCGATCGCGCGATGTCAACGCTGATCTTGATTGTATGTATAAATATATAGTGTGTAGATATAAAAAGTTTAAGAGTAAATCAGTAAGTAAGTAACAGAAGCAATTGATAGCCGTTGTTGTTGTTGTTGTTGTTGTTGTTGTTGCATGCCTACAACTGCTCTGCATATTTGCTGTTGCTGTTCGATGTCATTCTCATTGTTGCTGTTATTGTACGTATTGTTGTTGATTGCGCATACTATAAATGTTAACGTTGTCAACAGAAATCGCTTTGACATCGCAAATGATGATGAGGATGATGATGGTGCGCATGTTTGCATGTGTAGCATATGTACGTTATAGTACATGATGATCACCAACTGTCTTTCAATACTTACCCTTCTTGCATTTAATCGTCTTGCTTAAATTCGCTGATCGATTGAAATTGTTGCAGCAATAATCATATATAATTTTCAATTTCAGTTTCATTTTCATTGTAAAATCTTATTGTAATCGTATAGTATATACGATTGTCAAACATAATAAACAATGACGAGCAAACGAATTATGTATATGCAAGCAAATACATGAGTAGCTACATACATTTATATAAGCGCTTTAAAAGCAACAACTTTTCAGTTAAATCACTTTTAGTTTGTATTGAAGATTTCTGTCTGTTCTTCTTTAAATACTACATATGTACTTGAATATTTAGTTATTTAAGCTGAGAAAAGCCCATTTTAGCCGTACTCAACCGTATTGCTTGCGGCCATATTAATATGAGTGTAATTCCATTGGGCCGCTGACAATGAGTATGATCGTTTTGTTGTCGTACTGTAAAGTATTACACATATAACTATAGTATTTGGCCTATACATCCGAATGACAATTGTACATGACAGTATTACTTACGTTTAAAGTGATATAAAATTAATAGCGTCCACTTGGTATCGATACTTATTTTTTGTTTCGTCGAATTTAAACTACAATAAATTTTATTACAAATATTATGGATGAATAATGATCGTATATCGACATATTAATCGACAATTATACAGTCCCCGGGTGCAAATAGGGGGTAAATGTATTTGGTGCAAGTGTTTGGGAGGAAAAATTGTTTTGGGTTGGTAAATAATGTTGAGAAGCAAAAATTTATGGTGATCGATCATTAATTTTAACCCTTCTCAGGGGCGAATCTTGGCATTTGAATTGATATTTCAGCTGTAATCTATAGGTTTTTGAGGGGTTAAGGAAAGAATGTAATCTTATAAGGTCCAGCTAACCCAAAGGTTCATCTCAGTGATCTCAGGATGGGTCTACATTCCATTATTATATTTCTTCTTCGTCTTCTTGTTTTCAAAAATCACTTTTTGCAAGAAAAACCCAATCATATGTTGGTGAATATAATTTAAAATTCCACATCTAGCATTGTCGACCCATTCCACTGCATGTCAATTCCCATGTAGGTTGAAGGCAATGGTTTTGGCTTAGTTTAACTTCAAAGCTGACCTCAGTGATCTCAAATACATATGGAAATATTCACCACATGTTCATGATTTTTTTTTTTTTTGGCTGTTTTTATTTTAATCTGTGAATTTTTATGACTCTGATGAGAAGAATGTAAGAAAAACCCAAGTAAATGTTGGTGCATATAATTTAAAATGCAATAGCTTTTAGCATTGCCTACCCATCCCACTGTATGTCAATTCCCATGTAGGTTGAACGCAATGGTTTTGGTTTAGTTTTTATCAGAGTTTCATGAAGGAACTTCGTAATTTCTTAGTGGTTTGATTATATTAGAATCACTTGAGAGCTCCGAAATGACAAAAATCATTGCTTCAATAGAAATAATTTGGGATTGTCATGAAATTCAAACACTTGCCTCTCAAAGATTGCTGCTAATTTCGAACTTTCAAATTTTACCGAAAAATTATCTTTTGTTTTAATTATTTATAATTTTATTATTATTTATAATTAATATATAATTATTTAATTTTATAATCTCTGGACTTTTTGGCTGATGTGCTCCCTATTAGCACTCTCTATAATGCTCACCATGAATACAAAGAATAAAATACCATTTGGGATTTGTATGTAAGTATCTAATTATTATTATTATTTTTCATATAGATTAAGCATATGAATTTTTATTTTAATTTTTTACACAATTTTAATTATAATTCTAATATTAATAACAATAATTCTAATATTATATAGCTACGTTAACTGGTTTTAACTAAACATATTTTATATATACAATACATATAAATTTTGTATATGAATCAAATTAATATAATTATAAATAATTAGTAAGTACGACATATATATGATTTATATGTAAATAAAAAAAAATTTGTTTATAAATTAATTAAATATAAATTAAAATGCTTAACTATGATTAATATTATTAATAAAATTGAATAGAAAATTCAAAAGAATAAGATATTTTCTCTTTTTCTATTATTTATTCGTTGCTATTGCTTTTCACTTAATGTAAATAAATCGAATTGAATTATGTTTTATATAAATTATTACGTATTAAATAATTAAATATGTAATAGACATGGACACGCTTTGTGAGTGGATATATGTATTATAGTTTGTGGATGAAAACATGTGGAAAAAACATTCAATACTTATATAACATGCTATTAAGTATTTACATGTGAAACAATTAATAAAAATGTTTAAACATATTTTTTAATATTGATTGTATATAAAAAAAAAAAAGTAAAAATTAAAAATCATAATTAATTTATTTTTCTATATCTCAATGCATAGCTATGCAAATCGCTTAAACCAGTTTAATATTGGCATTACTAATTAAGCATGGCAAATGATTTGCACTCATTGGCATAAACGAGACGACTGCTGCTATTAATGCTGCTGTTGCTGTTGATACTTCTTGTACAATAAATTTTCCAACTAAAAAAAAATAAAAAAATAAATAAATATGTGGCACTTAAAGCCCCAAAGGGCTCATTGGCCGAGCTTCTCTTCCATTACTGTTGTGCGTCTTAAATTTGGACAGTATTAGAAGGGACCTACTTATTTTAGCCGGTTCCGAACGGCAGAACACTTGTGACATCACTTTTTTTTAGCTTTGTCACAGAGTTCTTTTAGAAGCTTTTTCATGTCAAGTTGTTACTGTCGGAAGAATTGCCAATTGCTTGCCGACAGGTGGGTACCATTCGAAAGAAAAATCTTATCGATATTAAATTTGCAATTACAGTTGGAAAATTCATAATGTGCATGAAAAAATAAAAAAAATAAAAATTGATAATGCCACATGCTTCATGCTAATAATTCAATATAACAATTCAGTCTTTGTTTGGCTCATACTATGTACATATGTATATGTAATATACCGACATATGAGTATCCGTATGTAGGCATTACACATACATACAAGTACATTGTATGTGTTTGTTACTTAGTTTTCAATAAATTGATAAATTAATTAATTGTTTTCAATGGGAAAAAAAAATTTTATGATTTTTATTTTTGCTTGCTTTTGTTGGTTTTTTTTTTTTTTTACAAATATTGAAGAATTCAAGTATGGTTTTCGTCATCAATGTAGTACTTTAGCTTATCTATGATATTAATACTAATAGTCTTAAATTTATAAATATAGCTAAAAAAAAAAAAAAAAACTGGGCATCATCATTGCTGAAATTGTTGCTCTCTATTTAATACTGTTATATATATGTGTGATGTTTAATGAGAGTATCATGATCGTAGCATCTACGAGCATACATCATCACTGTGATGTATGACATCATATGGTGGTGGTGGCAGCGATGGCGTATGATTAATATGAATTATTCATATTAAGTAGTACAGTATGTAGCGAAAGAATTGGTACTATTTTTTAAGGCTATTATATGTATTTAGTACAATAGTCAACTATGCATATTTTTTGGATATTTTTACAACCAAAATTAGGACAATATGAGGACCTCTTTCACGAGAAATTAACGAAAAAATCAGTGCACTATTCATGCCGTTTTCAGAAACTTGAAACTTGAAGAAGCATATTAATGGCCACATACTGTAGATTTGTTGAATTACATCACATTTGGAATATATATGTAATATCACGCAGATACTGTGTTGTGTTAATGAGAAGATGATTTAATAATATTTCTTGAGATTATACATATTTCACATTGCATTTAAAAGGATAAAATGATCAAAATGAAAAAAATACTTTTTTTTTTAATCTTAAAAATAAAAATAAATAACTAACTACCTAACTTAAGTAGATGATAAGTAAGTACATTTGTAGAAATAAAGAGAAAGAAAAGTAATTAGTAACTACTACTAAAAATGGGACGGTTTTTTGTTGTTGTTGTTGATATATTGAAAAGAGATTGAACAATATTGAAAGACTATAGGTACATTACTAATATATACTCGTATATATGTATATGGTATGGTCTAAAGCAATAGCTAGTTACTAGAACAAGACTAGAACAAGCCTTTGACAGTTGACATTATGCAATGTCATGCTGAATGACAGTTGAACAATATTGATGCAATATGCCACCTTGAATGTACCATATAAGAAATCATGACGACACAGTGACGACGACGACGCCGACGCGTCATTTCATTACATTGCTTCTTCATCTCTTTTCCTGTACGTGATGCTCTCCAAAGGGTTTGATTTCGCTTTTACTTGTGATATGAAGTAGTGGGGAGCATTAGCAACAGAATACAGATACAGTACATAATCGTTAATAGTGTTAATGATGGTAATAGTAGTAGATGCTTAGTACTTAATTATATGAGACATAATAAAATACACACACACACACACACACACACACGCATTCGCTTAGATTTAGCCTAAGTAACACACACACTCACACACATACAGACACATGAACAAACTAACACTGGCAGGCATAATCGGCTTCGTACAATATATCACGATACGGCACGGCACACATCATCCGCTTGCCGCACGCTTACAGACACGTGTGTATCGTCTTCTTGGTTCGACATAATTTACACTTGACTTCACAACACCAATGGAATGTGCACGCACAACGTTCGACAACAACGACCTCTTGTGTCCGATAACCACGACCACAACACATCAGATCACAACCATCCACACCGATTGATGTGTCATTGCACTGTCGCCCGTGTGTACCCTGTATGCCCAAGCGTAGATTCTTTTCGCAAAAACTTGGCGATGGTTCCAAATAGACAATATCCTTTGGACCAGGCGGTTTATGATCGGGATTATGTGGTTTCAATTGAAAATGATATCTGTAAAGATAATGGAAAGTACGGAGAAGAGATATTGTTTAGTAAAGTTCATATTGTAATATTTTTAGACGATTTATTATGGTGAGCTTAATATAATTTGTAATAATATTTGACTAGAGTCGAAGTTTCGAAGATCATTTAAATTGAATGAGGATGCCTTGTAAACGATTCCAATCATGAGCTAAAGAATATGAAACGTTCAACGATCAATCAATTTATTTCCAGTTGGAATCACGTATTATTCTAAAATAGAAGGAAATGGGACAAATAATTTTCCAAGCTCTACACGATCAACAATGCATGAATCTTGTCTAAATTTGTGAAATAGTGATTTTTTTTTTTCAATATGGAATTAAATGCAAAAAGTTTATGATATCCCATCCAGTTATTTGCCACAATGTAATATTTTTTTAAAGAAAATTGTTTCGAAAATCACAGCTCTGTTATTGGTGATTTCGAACTCATAAATAATTTGACTCACTGAGATATGTTCTAACTGAGAAAGAAAATATGACTAATGTGGGTAAATTCCTTAAAATACCCAGAACTAGTTCTAGAACTAGTTTTAGAACTAATTCTAGAACTAGTTTCAGAACTAAATCTAGAACTAGTTTGAGAACTAATTCTAGAACTAGTTTTAGAACTAATTCTAGAATTAGTTTTAGAATTAGTTTTTTTATTTCATAAAAAACTCTGTTCGAGAGGTGAATATGTTTTCTAAAAGTGCTCAAGAAGTATAAAATTTAATAAAAATTCATTTTGCTCAACTCACCGATTATGTTTTTTGCCTTGACGACCACGTCCACGTACAGCATTTCGTGATATACTATTCGTATTTTGTAAACTATTCGATGATGGTGGCATATTGGGATGATGTTTCATCACAATTGTATGTTCATGATCGTTGAGCATACGTTCAGCATCGAATGCATTCGAACCGGCAATATTTGGATTCAGATTCAAATGTATACTCGATACACCGGCTGCATTGGGGCTGAGGGCATTGCCGGTGATGGAATTGCCATTCTGTCGTAAACTATTGCTAACCATAACACGTGAGGCACCATCAAAACGATCCTTGAGATTATCGCCAATTACACGGAAATTTGCTAAACGCATCCAACATGTTTTTACCGTACACGAACCGGACATGCCATGACATTTGCATTCTTGACGCATTTCAGCTTGAACATGCTGGAGAGGAGATATCGAAGCAAAAAAGTAGAAGAAAATGAATAAAATGTCAAAATCATGCAGTGAAGTTGTTTAAAATTGCATTTACTGAATTACTAAAATAAATACTTGTAAACTTAATAATAATTGCTATATGTAATTGGTTGTATGAATATTTTTTGATGTGATCGTGTTGTGTTACGATCACTTTATTGATTTTTATATGACTTTATTAATCCTTTAGAGAAACAAGCAAGGAAAAAAAAGACGAAAAAAAAAAAATAGAAACAGAAAACAAATCAAAAGAACTCATCGCCTTTGCATGTACATTGTTTGAGCACAGTACGCGACTCATATTTAATTTATGACTCTTATGATGATCTTGTTGACTTTTATTTTTATTATTTCTTTATTTCATTTTTATTTTTATTTTTATTTTTTACATACATTAAAGAGTATGAGCAGCATAGTAAGTGAACAGCCTCCCTTCTGTGCGATAATATGTTTTCCACTTAATTATTTCAATTCTGTGGCATGTTACAATGAGTAGAAAAAAAGAAGCAAACAGAAGTATACTAAAGTAGAGTATCGACTACAAACAGAAACGATCATGTAGGTAATATTTGCTGCTGCTGCACTACTCATTTTTCGTTATGCTAAAGTATACACTTGGGAGGAGGAAATCAGGTTCATGACGATCATTGATATCATGTTCAAAATGTTAGTACGCAGACACATACATACATACATACCCCTTCATACGATACATAACGTTATTAAAAGTCAATAAATGATCAACATAAAGCATATACAGGGTGGTGTGTGATTGTGTGTGTGTGTGTGTGTGTGTGAGAGAGAGAATGGTGCAAAAAAAATTGCAATTTCAAAGTACAATCATGACGCGATCAATAATCAAGTTGCAAGAAAAAGTTGCAGCATGCATATGCCAGCAGCAACAACAACAACAACAGCAATCGTAGTAGATTGTATTGTGTAGTTACACTGAAAATTCAACACACAGCATGAGGTCATTTTTATACTGTTGTTTATATTATTACAACAACAGCAGCAGCAACAACAACAACAATGATATCAATAACAACAACAACAATAACACAAGAGGAGGTCGTTCCAAACATAACACGATCAATAAAATCAAACCAACAAACAGCAAAACAGCAAAAAATCAAAAACAACAAAAACCAAAAAGGAAGAGCAAAATTGTAAACAGAAAGCGCCACACAACAAAGACTATGTATGTTGACGATGACGGTAATGACGATGTTGCAACTCAATTTTTAATACTTTTGCTATTCGACATATGGGTTGCGCTTATTTAGCAGTAGTTATTATTTCTATCTACAAAAACAACAACAACAACAACAACAAAATGTATTTGTAATTTATTTCTAAAAAAAAAAAATAACACAAAATTAACAAAATTTTTAGAAAATTTTAACTTCGCTAATAATAAAGTTGAGGTATTTTTAGGGATATCTGCGTTCAAAAACAAGTTTTTGTATGCAAGTTAGTCGTAGTTTACATTCGATTTTCATTATTTTTGAAAATACAATTTCTTTGTTAAAAATAATCATTTGTGACGAGTTTCAGTTCGATAACTTTACATTTGCATGATGAAATAAAGCAAATGTATGTTCAAAAATATACTTTCGTACGTGACGTAGGAGTGGTTTTCATTCAATTTCGCAAATTTTTGAATAAAACTAGTTTATTGGTAAAAATAATAATATTTACTAAGTTTGAGATCGATATCTTTACAATTTAGTACTGAAAGTCGGCATAAATGCGTTCAAAAGTACTCCTTTGTTTGAGAGCTGGGGGTGAATTTCATGAAATGAAAGCAATTTTTAAAAATACAAACTCATTGCTAAAAAATACATAATATCATGTACCAAATTTCAGTTGCGTTAGTCTATAGTTAGTAGCTGAAAATCTACTGATTCAATTTCAATGCGATCTTGTGAATCGTGTTGCCAGAGTAAGCAAATACTTAACTCTATGAGTGTAGGGTATAGATATTAAAATAATATTGACAACAACAACAACAACAACTCTGTGACGTACCACCACACAACAATCGCATATTAATTGCTCCAGCGATTAGCGTACATAGAAGGCATTATGATTGGTAACAGCAGCAACCTAAATCCAACAAGAAGATGTATTTATGTATCTACAATATAACAACATACAAGTAATTTTATATGTATCATACACACACATACGTAGCTACATACAGCTGATAGAACTTAATAAAAATGTAAAATTGTGTGTTGCACATGCGTCCAACTCATAATTTACTTAATCAGCTGCAACCGAAATAAATGCCATACCATCGACTATGGTAATAATGTATAGTGTCTCTCTATGGCAATCCGATACGTATATGTATGTATGTACGAGTATGTAAATGTAGGATTAACTAAAGTTGTTGCACAATGCAGCAATGAAGACGTGGTACGAGAGGAACAACATCAACAACAACAAAATACAAAACAATAAAAAATGTGGCAATAAGGATTAGTAGGAAATTTATGGCATGCATGCAATGCAGAAAAACAACAACAACAACAATTCTACTAACTGCCTGGTTGCTCTTGTTTTTGCTCCTGTTGGTAATTTGACATTGCGTTTTTATTGCAACATTAATGAAGTTTTTAATGAAATTTGCTGTCGTCACTACTTACTGCGCACCATTTTTATTTGTTTGTTATCTCTTTGTTGTGGTACTTGTGTGTGGCAAAAATATGATAATCTTGCAGTCAATAGGGATTGAAAATAATGATTAATTCAAAAGGAGTTGATGAGCCAAAAATTCAGTACGTTTTTTGTTGCATATGAGTTTAGCAAAAAGGATAAAATGTTTTTCCTTTTTGTTCATTTTCTATCGGCAAGGCTAGTGATTTGGAGTGAACATTTTAGAGGAAAATATTGGAGTTGGTCATAAATGTTTACCTCTAATGGACAAACTACGGCGTGGTTTCCCCCTTGTAAATCCAAGATTTTATGGCCAAATAGTAGTAGAAATTATGAAAAATCACTCATTTCAACTTTAGGCCTCGTGAACGGGGTCTAAAATGTTACCAATTCGGATGAACCTTCGTATATTGAAGTTTGTTCATCTATAAGAACTAGAATCCGAGATAAAAATATGTTTCCATACATATACATAAGGCTACATAGTGTATTTATGTTTCGGGATCTGCCAACACTAATATCAATTGCTAAAATTTGGCAACACCATAATAAAATTTGACATTTTTTAGCAGAAACATGCTCACAACATTTTGATGTACAAGTGCTATTTGTTTCGTTTACAGTGAGTTAAGAAAATCAATTTGGCCAAAAAATGGAAATTTCAAGAGAAGGTTTTCGTTGGATAGATCTCAACAAGAATGTGTCGATGAATTCAGTTCTTTATATGGCGATAAAGCAGCATCAAAAACACACACAGTGTATCGCTGGTATTGTGAATTCAATCGTGGTCGTAGTTCGGTCGCCGTCGAATTCCGTGAATGTCGTCAAAAATCGGTTGTAAAACGAATTTGCAGTCGTTGGATACCCCATAATTTATCAATAGCTGAAAAAGAGGCTCACGTCGATTGGTGTGAGGAAATGATTAAATAGTTCGACCGTGGTGCTTCAAAAGACGTGTATAAAAACGTGACAGGTGACAAATCATGGATAAATGCGTATGAATCGGAACAAAACAGCAATCGACCATGTGGGTGTTCCAAGACGAGTCAAATCCAACAAAACAACAACAACATCGAAGCAAATGGTCGAATGTTTTTTCGGCCGAATGAATCATGTGGCCACTGTTCCGTTTGAGCAACGTAGGACGGTCAATTCTGAGTGGTACACAATCATTTGTTTGCCGGAAGTCTTCAGAGAAATTCGGAAAACCAACTGTCAGAGACGAATTATTCTCCGTGCAGTCCTGATTTGGCATCCAATGACTTCTTCTTGTTCCCAAATAACAAAGGTAAACTGCGTGATCAACGCTTTACGAGCGCCAAAGAAGCACTTGAAGCGTTCAAAAACCATGTTTTGGGAGTGTCTCAAGAGGAATGGAAAAAATGCTATGAAAAATGTGCATTGATCATCATGGTGATTATTTTGAAAAGCAATAAAGCCGTTTTCATTTAAAAATGTTTGTTATCATTTGCTATTCCCGTAATTGGATGCGTCTCGTATGTACATAATATGTTTGCACATTAAGAACATATTGTCACTTGGTTGGAAAGCAATATAAAGTGTGATCGATGGTAGTTAATTTTAATAATATATATTAGGTTTATAATCATGAAACTTGATGCTTAGTAATAATGATTATAGAGGCCACTAAATGTCATATGAATGGCAGTAAATGTTCAAGTTGCAATTGAATATTCAATTTGAGAACAGGTTAATTTATAGACCACATAGTTACCCATATGCTTGTCATATATTGAGAGAGTGAATAAAAATCAAATAATTTGCAATATTATACTAATATTATGATAAAAAGCAAAGAAAGTCGGTAATAAACTCTTTAAACTAAAATCAAAAACAAAATTCTATTACAATTAATGAAGATCACACACAATGCCTAAGAGTCATAATGAAAGATTAAGGAAAGTACATACTTTTTCGTCGTCATGCAGAAGGTGAAGGGGAAACAAAAGAACATAAATTGATGCATAACTATTTGTAATTATGCTTAATGAAGATGACGGCGATGTTGAGAAGTCAAGTCAATAAAAAGTACAAAATATAAGGAACGCCAGTAGTTGAAGTATCATATTGAAGCTTCCTTACAACATTTGCATATGATAATGATGTCGATCATTATATGTACATATTGGCTTATCGACAGCGCTCTGTGTAATAAAATTTTCATTTATATGTTTGTGAAATTTACAAGCTGATTTTATACGTTATGGCAAATCGTAAATGAATGTTTTCATTAGAAAATTGCATTTTTATCGTTTTCTCTTTTTTTTTTTTTAAAATATTATTTTTTACAAGTAAGAGTATATGTGAAAGCTAGATAGTAGTAAGTATGGTAAATGAATTGAAAAAAAAAACCCAATAGTTTGATTATGTCGTCGTTTGTGTAATAAATTCTTAAATGATTGTTTTGCAAAAAATTATCAAATCGTAACAGCGAATAAGTAGCAGTAAATTGTAGTAGTAAATCATTCCTAATGGATGAGGTTTTATGTAGTTGAAGAATTTCGCAAAAAAAAAAAAAATAAAAAAATAATTGTAATAGATTTACATTGTAGTCTTGTATACAATTATTCTTCCAATTGATTAAAAACCAATACAAAGTAATAGAAAAAAATAATGCAAGTACTTACAGCACGTCCAGCTTCATTATTATGCAAATTCATTTTCTCTCGCAAATTACGACCACGTTCACCGGTATCAACAAAATCGCGTGAGAATTTGAAACCGAAACCGATATTATCGGAACAACCGCCCCATTCCCAGTCGCGTACACCCGCAACACTGCCAGCCTGTTGATTCGCTTGCGGCGAACGCGATTGATGACTATAATCGCAGGTGCACGATTCAATGGAGCCTTCACTGCAAGCGCGTGCAATTGAATGTGTAACAGCAGCACTGGTGATCGCATAAATGAAGCCAGTCTCACGACAACCTGCAAAATAGAAAAGGAAAAAGAGAAGATTTTTATATTTTTTATTTATTACTCTTTTTTTTTTTTTGTTTTGTCTGAGTTAATGCGATTATTTTCTTATTTTTGTGTTTTTTTTTATTTAGTACAAAATTACAATGATTATAAAGAAATTATTGCAAAATTGTGTATTTAAGCGAATGCATGAATTAATAAGTGGAAGATTTTACTTTTGAAATGTAGAATGCTCTTCTCTACTAGAATAACATTGGGGATTAGATATGGCATCAAATGATTTTAAAAATTAATTGTAATATTTTGGTGACAACTACTAAGCATGTTATTGAGAGGAAATAGTCATTAGTGCCACCCTAAGGTGGCTTGGCTCAATGGAAAACATACAATTTGAATCACATCCAGCATTTCTATACAAGGAAGCATGCACATTTGGGAATTCGGAAGGGAAGATTTGTGCCCATCTACTTTTTAGTTTTAACGGCCACTACAAAAGCATCAATTTTGTATGAGACTCTCATGCAGAAGTGGAGATATGGGCTAAGTATCTTTAGAGAAAATGCTGAGGTGGAAAAATTAATAGGATTCAGAGGAGCCAGAGGAGCTACCTCTTCACTAAAGGGGTTATTTGTTGATTTTCTGATGTTGCTTTGAGAATTATGCATGGGAGTCCCCCAAAGGGAAGAAGATAATTTTCCTATAGCAATTCAATAGGGTATAATAGGGTATATATTCGACTAGAAACAAAAGTAATTTGTGTATATTGGTCATATTTAGTTCATATAGTTCTATCGTTCAAATGATCAGTATCATAAATTTCATAAATAATATTGTAGCAACTACTTTATCGATCGTTCTATATAAAAATGATCAGCATCATAAATTTCAAAACATTTGCCTTTGTAGGATTTTATCATTTTATTTCACTTATGCAAAAAAAAAAAAAGAAAATAGCAAAAAACGCATAAAGTTTAGAACACGATCATTATTATTACTACTACATACAACTATTTATAACCAATTCAATGATCACAAATGCTATACAATATTGTTATGTAGCTACAATGATCACTAGCGATGCCATAACCTACAGCAACAAATTTGAAGCTGTCATGTTTGCTGACTACTACTGGGTGATCGCGATAAGTGATCTTTGTTGTTTTTTGTTTGTTTTTTTTTTTTCACAAAAATATATATAGAGAGAAAAATTGAATTGATCTTGATCTTGTTAAATTTTATTACGATTATTCTGATTGTTGTTGTTGTTGTTGTTGTTGTTCTTCTGCTCGTTGTTGTTGTTGCTATTTGTTGTATATAAAAGACATTTTGACAACAAACTACATTTAATACTTTTGTGTATTGTTACTTAATATTAAGAAGAATAAGGAACCAAAACAATCAGAACAACCAGAACAACAACAACATTAACAACAATAGCAATAACATGGCAATCATATTTCTTATAAGTAATAGTACTTGTCTTTAAAAGTCTGGTCAATTATGACACTTCAAGATATCACTGCCACCACTAAAATGAATATGAATCTATCTATCTATCTACGAGTACGCTATGCACTACAACAATTTATGCTTGTGAATGGTTGTATGCGTGTGTGTGTGAATGTGGTTGTTCTTTCATTTTATTATGTTCATTATGACGATGATGATAATAATTATTATTATTTTTATTATTATTAAGAAGCTGACACAGATTAAATGCTCACGCAAATGCAAACCATAAATTATGTAAACATAACCGATGGGAAAATGTCAGCTACTCGTATGGTAAAGGTAAAGGTAAAGGTAAGCATCAACTTGTGACAGAAAAATGCTTACAATTCTATGGGTTTTGAGATTATAATGTCACAGCAAATAAAGACATGATAAGTTCGTATGAGATCAAACGAAATATGTGCCTGCTTAAGCGATTTTGAAACAAAGTTTAAAAAATTGTCTAAAGTAAGCCGTAAAAAATATTGAAAAAGTAAAAACGCAGAATAAATTCTACATTCTTTGGCTATGAAACTATTTATAATGAATTATTATTTTACTAAATTGTACTACGTTAGCAGATCAGCAAGGAAATAATATACATCAATTAAAAACTTGTTTTTGAAAATTTGTATATTTTGAAAATTGAAAAATCGTAAAAACTATTTCAAAAATAAAATAAGTAGGAGAATCTAATATTTTTGAGCTTTAAAATGACATATCAAACATAATTAATTTAGTATATTTTCTCTGATTAAGAGAGCAGCACACAAGTACATCAATTTTAAGCAGATTTTTGCAAAATTTTTAATTTCGAAAAATTGAAAAAAAAAAATTAACTCTCAAGAATAATTGAAAAGTAAAAATGGCAAGAAAATTTTTATATATATTTTTTTTCTTTAAAACTATATATTAGGTTAGTGTATTTTACTAGTACATGATTTTTAAGTATATTTTTGAAAACGTCAAAAACACATCGTTTCGAATAAATGCTCTTCAACCATTACTTTTTTAGACAATTTTTAGTACTGTCCACTTTTCCACTGGGATTTTTCTACATCTATGCATAGACTATACGTAAAGAATGATTTGCTTCAATAACAGCAACGACAATAATCATATTAAAAATAATAAAATGTAGTAGATATATCTCAACATAAGTAATATAAGAGGCCACACAACAATAATACATACATTATGTTTATAATATTGTGTGTGTGTTAAAAATGGAATCTTCTTCTACAAAATTGCTAAACGTCATAGTGATGCATACATATGAGTAGTAAAGTAATAACAGCATGTTGACTGTCAACATTCAACAATGAAAATTGAATTTACATGTTGCAGACAATTTTTCAAGTGCTTGTTGTTGTTGTTGTTGTTGTTGTTGTTGTTGTTGTTGTTGGCATGTCTCCACTCTAGCGTTCACAGTGCGTTCATACATAGTAGTATTCATTGAAGAAGATAGAAGAAATGTATGCGTGCGTGCGTGTGTCTGTGTGTATGTATGTGACCCGATTGAACGATATGTCAAAGTGAAGTAGGGTATGAAAAACAACAACAACAACAACAACAACAATATCAAGAACAATCATATTAACAGAGACAGCAATTATTCAAAAGTAGAGTAAATTGTCGTTGTTGTTGTTGCTATCGTTGTTGTTACTATTATTGTTAGTATGTGAATAAAGTAACAATTAACGTTTAAGTATTGTTTTGAATGAATGAAGAATTGTGGTATGTTATTATTGTAGTACAATGTCAATTGAAGAAGAAAAACAACATTTTTATGATTTTTGTAATTATTTTCTATGAGTTGGAAATTAGATGAAAATTCTCAATAAGAAGAAAAATCTATAAGTTAGATTTATTATTCCCACGTAGTATGTTATATGTGAAAGTATGAGGAAAATTCTCATAAACTTTTGTATAATATTAGAAAATTTCAACTTTTTTTCTTTCGTAATAGAAATATTGAATATTTCTGAGTGTAATATTTCATATCCGTTCATAAGCTCTTAGCGATAAATTGGATTTTTTTTTCAGGATTTTACTTCCGATGAAAGAACTATTTGACTTTAATGATCTTTACTAGAATTCAGATAGAGATTACAATAAATCATCAACCATTTAGCTGTTGCAACTTTTTTGAAAACTCTGACGGTGGACATTTCGTGGGGTGGTAGGTACATGTTTTGTCAACATTTATAAAGGAACAACTATTTTCGTCATCTAAGCAGCATCTGTTGTAAAGTAACACGGTCTTATCATATTATTTTTTACATAAACATGGGAGTAGATGGTGAGCGTGGCAGTGGTCGAAATATTTTCATACTCTAAAGAGTATATGTTTGGCCTAAATCGATCATCGGCTGTTATGCCCACATAAGAAGAAGAAGAAAGAATGTAGAACAACACTTGGAAGATATATGTGATAAAGTTTAAATCTCTAGATCCATTTTTACTGATTTTGAAATAATAATTTATATGAAAAGTGGGGCTAGAACCATTTTCATTATTTTTGAAATAAACATTTGTAAAAAGAGTGCTCGTGGCAAAGAACAAAAAATTTCCAAAATCGTAAAATTTTTTTTTTGAAATTAATAAATTTGATATTTGTGCCTATAATTATGAAAGTGGTCTTTAGTCATACATTTACCGTTTTGAGATATTTAAGGTTTTGTGATCGAATAAATGCAAAAATATACTGAATTTTGTGTAACGACTATTTCATTATTTTTCACAGCCAACTGCTGATAATTATAATGTAAATGATTCACATGTCAGGTATGTAAATTTTGAACTAATTTTTTTCTATAATGATGACTTAGATCACTTTCATAATTACCGGCACATTTGATAACTAATTAAGCATTTTTCACAATTTTGAAATTTACTAAAGCAATTCTGGCGAATGTTTAGCTTAAGCAAGGATAATTAGGAGGGAAAAATACCACAAATTATCTGACATTAATCCATCAACATTAACATGTAGGAAAAGACCCTGGGAAGTTGAAAATAAATATTAAACATTCATCATATGCCCCTAGAAACATGGGCACAATTCCTGTGCTGGCGCGATGATAGATGAACTGTCAGGTAAGCAATCAAATTGATTAGTTTCATATCATATGACACCATATCTGCGTACATATGTACATATTCAAATCCAAATCATCATCATTATCCTCATATATATTTTATTTACATCTAAAATGCCTAATGTGATAACGAGACTTATATGTTAATACTTGTCATCACTGTATGAACGACTGAAATCATCATCATCATCATCATCATAATGCTGCTTAGTAGCAGGATGTTTTCGAAGAACAAAAAAAAATAAAATTCTTCATAATCGTTAATTACCATGCTAATGCTTCATTCATTTTGTAATTATTGTGTTTGCTGGTTTTTAGTTTTCCCTAACAATACAATATCAACATTTTGTTTGTAAACGACAATGTTTATAAAAGCAATTTCCAATTAAATGTTTATTATTTGCTATAATTACATTCAAAATATAGAATATATAGATGTA
The DNA here is from genome assembly GCA_963854835.1 of Megamerina dolium. Lineage (NCBI taxonomy): Eukaryota > Metazoa > Arthropoda > Insecta > Diptera > Megamerinidae > Megamerina > Megamerina dolium. The sequence continues at coordinate 69,043,782 of OY978529.1, read as the reverse complement.
CTACACTTATGATATGTGTATGACACATAATCATTGCATTAGCATTGCTCATAAACTTGTGTGCACTGTATTTTTGGGAATGTTTCTTTTTCATGTGTATATACATATGTATATAAACAAAGTTGTATGATGTTGTATGATATTATGATGAAATCAAGAAACACGTCTTATTCTCTGTGGAACAGTGTGTACGCGATGTGTATTGACATTGGCATAATAAGTCAAAAAAATTAGAGTGCTTGCGCAGAGAAAGACAATGTCATAGAAGAGGAAGTCATATTGAAGTCACTGTACCACATACTTGTATATAATAGTGGAAAGTGCGCAAACATGATTGTGATGTGTTGAATGTGATAAGGTAAGTTAACAAGTAAAAAAAAAGAAAAAAAAAAGGTATATACTTTTAACAATAAAAAACCAAATGTCAAATACCAAAAGCAAAGCAAAAACAAGTCGTCGATTATTAGACTAAGTACACATATTCACAGTCATACATACTCAGAATATTCGAATATACGTACATATGTGGCTCTGATTCTCGTATATGGAACACGCCCGTCTTTACAAGTGTGATTTGTTTAACAGGAATTTATCGTTGTTGTTCTTGTTACTATGAACAATTTTAATTTAATTTAATTTTCATGCCAATACATGTACACACGTTCACATGAAATTGTTTTTGGATTCTATTTTTTTTTTTTTTTTTTGTAAATAGCACATTTATGCATGTATGCGCATTGTTTTCTTTTTTTTTGTGTTTTCTTTTTTATTTGCTAACAGGTGAATTGTGAATTCATGGAAAGAATGCGGAACAAAAACAATAGAAACTAACTGAAATGGAAAATTAAATGAATTTTAATTAAATTAATACAACAAATCGTAAAGATCGAAAAATGATAATAAGCGCAATTGTATGCGAATTTTTCGTAATGGAGGTGTGGAGTGAGATTGTAGACACCACTTAATTGATTTAATTGATACAGTAAGTACAATATGCTGACAACTATTTAAATGACATTATTATCGCATAGAGGTTTTGAACTTATTTCCAAGTATCTACTTCGAAATTCTGTGTTTTGAAACTACTTTAGGACACACAAATTGCATTTTAGAGAACTTATACATTGCAAATGTTAGCTCTAACAATTTTGATGATGATGATGATGATGTTGATTTCATTAGAATGAGACCACGGAAAATTCACCAGGCGAAATAAACCTTTCTGCTCCTTTTTGGGATTGTTTTGCGGCTTGTTTTGACTCGTACAAGTCGCATTTCGCTTCTAAACACAACAACAAAATGATGATCAGTGAAAAGTTCAATAAAATCTGCAGAATGGCCAACTCTTCTTAATTTTTTTCCCTCAGAACTTTTTCTGTGTTCACTTAATAGTGTTCACTCAAAAGTGTTCACTCAATAGTGTTCACTCAGTAGTGTTCTTTGACATTTGAAACATCTTGATGGGTTCCATCAAAAGTTACTATCACTACTTTTAGACTTTGTCTATGGATATATGTATCTCACACCTATTCAGTATACATCAATGTCAAAGTATAATGATCAATTTTGTATTGAATCACTTTCTCTTCCATTGCAGATATAATTTTTTTTGCTATAATATATTTTGAAATATCTATATGTATATCATTGCGTCACAGTAACAATCATATCGTTAAATTTTTGAGTCATTTTATTGTCACATGAATAATAGCAAATAACAATAAAACAATAAACGGAAAATAATCAAATTAAATCATATTTTTAACAGCAACAGCAAAGTAAAAATTGAAATTAAATTAATGAAAATATGAATAAACAATAAGAATTGCAAATGAATTGTACAGGTAAATATTTATATTCGTTTAACAACCCATGAAAAAAATGATTGAGTAAAATCTATACTCATTACCTCTTAGTTTACTAAGTAAGTCAAAGGGTAATGAGAGTACACGAGTATATCGGTACGAGCATTACGTTACCGACGTAATATTCATCAATACGCTCATCAATTGTGGGTGTGCTATTATTTGTTCATGTTTATTACCATTGTGTGTGTTTTTGTTTGCATTAATACTTTTATATTATTAAGCATTCTTGTTTAAACAAATGTCATTGTATTATTTTAACAAATACCATACAATCATAAATAAGATATATTGCTCACAGCAATATTGGCTGTATGATCGTCATCAGTTGATAGTCAAGTAAGTAAGAGTGCATTCAAGTAATGTAATATGTACGTATGCGTTAATGTTCACATATGTACATACGTCGTGGTAATCTGAGAATTTGTGAAAAAAACGAAATAATTATATGTTATGCAAAAAAGAAAGAAAGAAACAACAAAGCAATATTCGTAATACTCATTGTAATGATAATGGTGTAATCATGTTTGTAATGTTTGTTTAGTGGTAAGAAATTTATGAACGGATTTCCGTTCTATTTATTATTAGAGGTATGATATTATTTAATTTTGAGATTTTGATTAGTTCTATCTACATAGAAATAATCGTGCAACTATATATAATAATACCATCAATATAAAACTGTAGGCGTGACTATCCATTAATTCTATACAAAAATAATCTCATTCAAATTTCATTCTCATTCAATGCACTCGTATTCGTGGGTGTTGCTTACAATTTAAGAGAAAATAGTACGAGTAGCATTGAAAAAGGGCGAACGAAATACAACAAATAAAATTGCCTATTTGTACTACCTAATTTCATGTTGTTTCTCATTTGATATTCGTTTACGGGGAGAAAATATTGAATCATTTTCTGAACGCCATATCTTGATTTCCATACGAATTGGCTACAAATACCTTCAAATGACTCATATTCAACACAAAAATCATTGAAATTGCATAAATTTACGAATTATCTTTGGTCTTTACGTCTTTAAGTCGTATTAGCGATTTTCTATCGAAAGTACAATACGAGAGTGCCCACACTTTTTATGACTCGGCAAAAATTGCGCTAGCTTGACTGGGCAGTTTTTAATTATTCGAATTATAAAACTCTCCTCTGTTGATGTAAAGTTTCGTTTCAGAGTTTCAAACAGAAACCTCGAAAATTCTAAACCGATCTTCAAATTAAATCCAAATATTTAGTTTAAAAAAAAAATCACTTAAGGATTAAGTTAACTTATCATTTTTTAAATAAATTTACGATTTCTTCATTATTGTACATCAAAGGCACATTTCAAATGAGCGCAATACTTTTTCCCCATCACAATATTTATTATTAACTTCCCTTGTTTGTTTTTCAAAACAATCACACATATGGATATATGGATACGTGTGAATACATGAATATTACACAAGATTGTGAAATTGATCTGTTTTGAAAAACCTGCTGCACCTTCCACTGCTACTACGTAGGTACTTGCTCTCATTGACAATGGTACTCTCATTGCTTATTCTGACATTCAATTGTGCACATATATAAGACGAAGAAGTAGGTATTTATTATTTTGGACAATAGTTTATGCATGTATGTCTTTGTTATGAGCACATTTTTTTCTCAATAAGAATTATTCCCATTCTATTTCCTCTATATTGTGTACATATTTGACCCTTTTTGAATTGACCCAAAAAGGATATTTAGAACAAAGAAAAATAAATAGAAAAAAAAAAAACAAGCCTCTTTCTTTTTTGCTTAAGGTGCTCTTTATTAAATTTAAATACACACTCGTATGTTGTTTCACATCCAAAATTCTACACGTTTTTGTGGTCACTTAATCTACTTGTTATATTCAGTAAGTACCTACATCTCTCGTTTAAGGATTTTCTAGTTCAATATACATATGAGTATTAGTATACTCGTGTGCTGTGATAATTTAGATCACTTTACTTCAAAGATTATCTTAAGTATTGTAGTTGCAGTTGCAGTAGTAGTAGATGATGTGCATTGTGATCAAAATCTTTGCTTTAATTCATTTAAGCCGGATTAACACTTGGGAGATACTGACTGACAATTTAAGTGTTGATCTTGTGTTGTTAGTATTATATTTTTTACTTTTCGGGCGAGAAATAGGTTCAAGATTAAAACAAGGATTATTTTTCAATTTTTTTTTTTGGACAAGTAGTTGACTTATTTTATGATTTTAAGCTGTGTTTATGGCAACTGATTAATTTCTCTTAGTATTTTTGGTGGTAGAAATTACAAAAGTTAATTTAAATTCCAAAAAAAGAGATCATTCCTGCTTTGAGCTCATTACAATCAGCAAGAAATTCATCCAAGATAGTGATTAAATGTCATGAACTATTAACTGAGCTTTCGGAATATTTTAGCATAACTCTGTTTTGGGTACCTGGCCATAGCAATATTGAGGGTACGACAATGCCACTCCAACAGGACAAGGCGTTGGTCCCAATGCCATTGACAACTTGCAAGTTGAATATAAACCCATAACTGTTTAACTATTAGGCTAACATGATTAGAATGGTCGAACTATGTCGAATTAAGCTACTTTTGAAATTAATAGGGTGGACACCAGAAGAACAATTGGGGTTCTAACTGGCCATTGCCATATTAGTAGGCACGTAAATAAACTATGGGCACCTTTTTACGACTATTGTAGAAGCTGTCAGGATGTTGAAGACGAAGAAACACCGTAGAAAACCTTCTGTGCGGGTGCATGGCTCTGTGCAGGAGGAGGTTCAATACGCTCGGAATCGATTCTCTTGACAGCATCACGGAAGTTGCAAATATACAACTAACAAAGATTATTTCGATCGTTAAATTCACAGGATGATTTGGGGAGGACCCAATGGTATCACAACGGGCCTTCAAATGGCCTAATGGCGTCGTAGAACAGCCACTCTAATTACCTACCTACCTAACTAAGAGGCTTGTCGCCAGATGTGATCAATAAAAATGTATTCCGAATCCACTGGAGAACACCGATGAAATAGAAAACCTAGAAGCAAACGGCAGCATCAAGTACTAGAAAACCTGATAATGCTTCGCATTTTCGAACAGGCGAAAGCAACGAAGAATCAAGACAACGGTCGAAGCATTTTGCATGAGGTTAAAATCTATAGTTGAAACTATTTGACGCAATTAGCACACTATTTTACCAATCACTATTTTTTGCAATAATTGGTAAATATTGCACATTTCTTATCTTTTCGCTTTTACATATTTACAAGCACTGAAAATGAGTCAATGCATTCATGATTACATATTACCGCTGCTGCTGCCACTGCTGCTGATAACAGTTAGCCATATGGTGAAAACCCATTTAAAATAATAATTTGACAATTTAAACATTTAATATGCTCACACCTCATTGAGACTTCCTGGAAACGTCCAGCAATGTCTTTATAATGTTGTAGCTACAATACTCTGCCATATATGAGAATTGATGATATAAAACCAAAAAGAAGGAAAAACAAAAAAAAAAAAATTAACAAAATAATCAATAGACCAACGAAAATTCGTCACACACGATCGAATGAATAATATTTTACTATCGTACGTAACAACAATTGTTTCTTTTTACTACGTCATGATTACAGATTGTCATGATCTTTCGAAGCAAGCAAGACAAAAATCAAAATTATACCTTAACAAGTCAATTATGATTGAGATAATAGGGGAAAAAGACTTTGTCACTTTTTTCATCACTTAAATAAATTCTCGCACACACACACAAATCACAAATAGTGAAAAATTAAAGCATGACATACAAATGTTTTAGATCATCATTGACAGTGACAGTGTAATAGAAATGAAGTGATCATGCAAAACTGATCACCACAAAAATTTCAATTTTTCAAAAAGTATTAAAATACGACACGGCACGCCACACACACATACAAACACACATACAGACACACATAATCATGCGCATATGAATATTATATATATGAATGTTGGCGTAACAAATTGATTGAAAAATAGCAAGAAGCAGCAGCAATTGCAAAGATTTTATACAAAAAGAAAAAGAATAAATAATAGACATCATGGAGTGAATAAATATAGCAGAAGAAGAAGAAGACAAATAGAAGATACTGAGGAGCAATACAGAGCAAAAGATGAGGAGAAGAAGAGAAGGCCAGAACTAAGCAATCCATAATACCACTTAAGGTGTCACCAATTAGAAAATACGTTATGGGATTTAATTTGCACATACATACATGCATATTTACTCACACTGCCATAATTATAAGTTAACTATGATCACACTGCTATGATCACTGGGAGAGAGATGTTGCTTGTTGTATGCAAAAAAAAAAAAAAATAAACAGTATCTATAGGTATATCCCGCAGGCATGTCATAAATTTCGAAATACTGAGCTGATCGTTCAGCAACATAAGAAGAAGAAGAAGAAGAAGAAGATGAAGGGAAGAACAGCAACATTGACGACTTGTTTGAAGTGAAATATTTATTAGCAAAATGAATGACAAACATACATTGCAAAAGAGACAATGCGTAAACGAAGAAACCTAACATAGGTAATGAATTGTTCATGTAAGGACTGTAACAGACATAATTTTTTTTACTTCGAATGTTTGCGATGAAATTCTATTATAATCGAGGCGAAATCGAATGAAATCTAATTTTGACACTTTTTGAGGGAAGATATAGTTATCATACTAAGACTAAGGTATCTAAAGTTAGTAGAACGAATCGATGACGTAATCGAATGGAAACCGTCCCTAACCCCCATAGCAAAATATGTTGCTGAAACTCAGTACACGCAATTATTTTTGCTACCACGTCTACCTCAAATACGTCTGCTTCCACTCGGCATATTCGATTTGATTTGCTAGTGAATGAATAAATTCGAAAATGAGCCGTATCGGATGAAGACCATTCCTACCTCTCATACAAAATTATATTCTCATCTGTACTTTTTGTTGGATACTTACTGGGTATTTCGAGACTTGTTTTAGCACAAACTTATGCATTTGATTGTACGCACCGAGGTACCAAGTTCTTCAGTTAACTTTACGTACCAAATGAATTTATTTTCTAAAAATTTTTTATTCCACTGCATATTTGTGTCATTTTCAACTTAGGTGACTTAATGAAAAATACAATTTTTTGCACACTACATAAAGTATTTTTGATATAAATTATTTTAACAATTTCCCTCATAAACATATTCACAATTTTCTAGGACAGTCCTTACATACGTCATACAACATCTTGCGCTATTAAAACATATAAAGTAGAAGCAATGGATTTTCATTCACATTGTTGTTATTGTTTTTGTATAATCAAATATATGTAAAACACTTTAGTAGAAACAAACAATCTGTTGACACATTAAACCAAGACAGATCCAACGAAGAACTGTTCACCATCATTCTAAGCTAAAACTATTGATGCTGCTGATGATGACGATGGATGATGATGATCATTCATGGCTATGTAGAAAAGTGGCAAACAACTATGTGGATAAGTTGACAAAATTTACCCTTAAGCTCAATATTACAAACACACACACACACACACACACACACATATATGACCATATCGACTATACACTGTCACACACTAGGAACATTGTAGTCCATTTGTATACAAATGACAGTTTCATTAGTTACACTACAAGACTGAGCAGGATGATGACGATCACTGGAGGGTATCCATAATAGTAGGCCTATTGCATATCTATACACCATACAAGTAACATCTGACTCGTTGATAATCGTTGTACGCTGCATGTGAATACAGCTACATACTATTTCTACTTGCGATACAACATTGGTCTCTACTAAATATCACCGTCAGCAGCCACATACACATACACAATATACACACATAAACTTATATATATGAGCATAAGACAAAAACCCCAAGTGTTAATAGCTAACACAGTAGGTGTTAATGAATGTTCAAGTCAAGTCATTTGACACTAGACAGATGATGTGGCAACACAGAAGTATATAGAAGAAAAATAAAATTATAATAAAAATATAAAAAGCAACTAAAGACGATATTGCTGTTATTATAACAGGAGGAGTATTAAATTGTGCTTCTTAGTATTTGAGGAACCTAAAATAATTAAACTGCTGAATATAGAATATACAATAAAACAACATATAAAATTAAATGTCGTTTTTTTGGACAAAAAAAAAACAATAAATAAAAAATAAATTTACAAAAAAATTAAAATTATGAAAAATATAAATCGTGAAAATTAAAATAAATAGAAATATTTTTCATAAAGCTCTTTTGAAATATCGATGAAAAAAATCTAAGGATAAATACCCAAATTATGAGCAATTATCTGAAAGTGTTAATATTTAAATTTGTATCAATTTTTAATCGAAATGCAGCTAATAGCTCTGTAGCTGCTCAAAAATTGCTTCTAGATGGATAAAATGTATGACCGTCCCCTATTAATTTTTTCTCCGCAACACTCTATCTGCACCCTTTAAGGAGCATCCTTTACAAAATGGATATTTTTATATAAAATTAGCTGCCATCGCTTCTAGAGCTTCTATATAAGAATTGGAAATATAAGCAATTCTTATTTGATTTTTTTTTCCACCAAATTTCTTTCGGAATTTGCTTACCTACTATCTCCGCAACATTTTTCCTAAACATACTTGCCTCCTAACTCCACTTCAAAGAGGGTTATCATACAAAATTGAAATTTGCATATAAAATTGGCTGTCTGTTTAGTTTCTTTGTATATGAAAATCTCATGCTTTTCCACTTGATAATTACCACTACCAGTACTACTTCTACCACTACTACTACTACAAGTAGTACTTCTACTACTACTACTACTACTACTAGTACTACTACTACTACTACCAGTACTACTACTACTAGTACTACTACTACTCAAAATACTAATATGTAAGTACATTTTCTATTGTAATCCCTTGACGATCACTGAAGATCTCGTCCCTAAGTGATCAATAATCACATATTTTCTTTACTTTTATGGCAAAACCAAAAAAAAATGTAATAATAATGATAATAATAAAAATAAAATTCTAAATGTGGTTCATTTAAACACATCACTACATAACACATTTGAGAAGCACGCCAAATGCCATAAATGAAATTGGCTTAATTGATAGTGTAAACTATAAAAACAAAACAAAAAAAAAAAAAGACCAAATATTCAAACACATCACGTATGTCATATGCCACACACATTAACCAGAAGAGTTTCTTTTTTTTATGTACTGCTCATGCGATTAAATAAATTTTATTAGTGTATTTTTTTTTGTGAGTTTTAATTTCCATTGAAAAGATAAAAAACTGTCAAAATGCCAGAAACGAAAAACACATCAACTATAAGATAGCGAAAGAAAGGGGGAAAAGTCGAATGACTCATAATATAGCATATAGTGTTTAGTTGTAGTAGTAGTAGTAGTAGTAGTCGTAGGTAATAAGTTTGAGGTAAGTATATATTTAATTTGACTTTGGATGGCTAACAAATGTCTAATAAAAAGGATAAAAATCCATTTGTATCAATTGGTGTACATTGTGATAAATTAGGCACAGGGAAAAAAATTACTTCACTATGAATTTGAATTTATTTTAATGCATTTTTCTTTATTTTTCTTCAATATTTGTATCAAACAAAAGTTGTCAAACCAGTAGTAAAATTAAAAAAAAGGCATGATTATTTTGATTGTTTTTGAGTCTGAGAATATTTGTGTGTTTGGCAACTTATAGTAAAATCCTTTGAAGAAATACATTTTTCAAATGTCTACATTTTTGTACAAGTAAACTGAGAAGAATCATGATGAATTAATATTAATTTCTATACTCAATAGATTGACACTTGTACAAGCATCATACACGTATGACAATATGTCAAATGTATTTTTTAATTTGTTGCCAATATATTATTGTGCGTGTGGTGATGAAGTTGGCAATAGTAGCAATTCAGTAGTAGTAGTAGTACTAATAGTAGCAACAATTAAGCAAAACAATTGAAAATCTATGGATGTGCATTGTATTGTGTGACATTTTCTACAACTCTTGTTCTCTTTCTCTCTCGATATGTGTCATTTGTAAACAAACAATGCTTGTCATTTATTATTTGTAACATAAATACAATATTAATGACTATCTAGCTAGTTGTATGTATGAACATTGGAAGCGTTAGATGTGAATGTCCTCTACTCAAGCATAAATACATCAAATATTGCAAAAAAAAAAAAATACTCGTTTTTTCTTATATTTTTTTTTAGGTTAATTATGAAATATTTGATTTGCCCCTCTCTGTAATTTTAATGAAAAGGAGAAAGTTTTCAAAGTTGCACATATGAACAAATGTATGTATTTTTTAAATGATGACAATTGTGCGTATATATTATATATGTTGTATGTACCGCTATATACACATTTATACACGTGCGCATTTAATTTATATCCCCATGAATGTCGATTAATGTCAGAGACTTGAAGACATAAAAAAACCGTATGACATTGGCATTCATCATATCAATGCAAAAATATTTTATTTTGCCATTCTGATGTTATGTGTGTGTCATGTGATGGTGAAATTTCTCTTCAAAATTTCGAAATATATATGAATGTTAGAGTGATCCTTATTTAGAAAAGTCTATTTTTTTCTTGCTTTCATCGACTATAAATATTCGATTTTATACAAAAATTTGGTATAGAAAGTTGAACTCACTCAGTCAAATTTCATCTCACCAATATTTTTACAGAAAGAAACATTGCTTCAACCTATCGGCAAGTAATCAGAAATTCATTCGACAGTTAGAATATGTTATGGACAAGCATTTGAAAGAGTTTTACACAAAGTAACAAAATAAATATTTGGGCTTGGCTAATGTCATACAAATATATATTATTGTATAGTAAAGTGTTCCCATTAGCAAATATTAAATTTGAACAATTCTTGCATATAAAATATATTACAAGCTGCAATTTACAAGCCTGTACGCCATTTTTAATTACTTATGTACTGCAATCTTTTTAAATAATACTTTCTTGCTCTCTCTCTCTCTCTCTTACAATATGGCGTTATAATATCGTACACGTACCTACTGAGTCGTATGTGATTTTGTCGTATATAAAAATTTGTTTTTGGTTTTCTTGTTTCTCTTCAATCTCCACAATGAAAATAGGAAATATATATTACCAAAATGAAGTACGTACTTATCATACCACAATCCAAAAAAATTACAAAAAAAATATTGTTTACTCACATATGATGGGAGATTGCATTACAATGCCTATGTACATACTCGTATGCATTGCAATAATGAATGACAATGAATCACAACAACAACAACAACAACAAGTGATCTGGCTCAATTTAAGATGATCTTAAGCATTATTGTTTGTTATTTTGCTTTTTGTTGTTGTTGTTGTTGTTGTGGTTATTTGTTTTGTTTTCATTCCGTTTCTTATGGCCTCTAGTAATTTTGCTTGTTTCATTTTTAATATTCTCGTACATATGTACATATTAATATTGTAGGTATGACAGTATATTAGAGTTGTGCAAAAATTGTATGAATCTTTCTTACTATGATTTTTTACATTTTTTTAATAGTTTTTTTTTTCAGCATTTTGAGCGCTTAGTCCTTAAAATGCTCATTTTATAAATTTATTGTCATAAAAATAGACAAAATATTTTTTTGGTATGACTTCTAATCGATTTTTGACCTGATAATATATATATTAGCCCTCTAACAGAAATGTATGGAATATTCAAAATATTATGTGTGGATTATTAAGAATATGTATAATTTTTTAACACTTTTGTAAGCATTTTTAGAAAATATTTGCCATAAAATGGCCCTTGAAAATGGGAGATAAAGTCTTAAAGCCATATGATCTTGTGCAATCTTATGCTTGCAATATGTGCAATATGTGCAAGCATAAAATTTTAGATCAAAGGTAGGTAAAAATAACAACAAAGTTAAAATTTTATAAAATACTAGATACTAAAATATAAAATTATTTATCAATGTTTTTTTAGGACAAGGAATTTTTTAAAGGAATTTCCAAAACAACTTGTTAAATTTCATTTTTTTGGTTAAGCATTTTGAAACAATTTAAAAAAAAATTGATTAATGTCTTGTTGGCAGTGCCTCTGAAAATTCGCAAGTACAGGCATAATTCAATGATAACATTTGTATATTTCTACTTTTTGCAGTTATGGGAAATATTTTCCAAGCATTTTTCCTCCAAAACTAATTTTTATATAGTGCCATAAGCATATACCTATTTTTTTCGCATAAGAAAATCATATTTTGTAAATTTGCACCTGTCTAATTGATTATAGGCACATATGTATGGTATAAGTGCATGCATATATTTAACATAAGTATCAAATTACAACAACAAACAAGGAAACCCTCCAAAAAACAAGAATGAAGAAACATCATCAACAATAACAACAACAACAAAAGCAGCATAACAACAATAACAAAACCATCCGCAGCAAATTTGATACAGACGCCATCTATATGTAGCTATCGAAGCCTCAAATTACAGACGGTGGGAAATTTTTGTGAATTATATACGACTTATTGTTGTTGTTATACTTGTTGTTGATTTGTTATCTTTCTAAAATATTTTCAAATTTTTATTGTTTTCTTTTTAAGAATTTTTTTTTTCAATTACTGAATTTTGTTTAATTAGTAATAGAAAATTTTGCTATAAAAATGTTTACACTTACCCCGATCCACAATTTTGCCAAATAGATTTTTACCGCGTAGAAAATTTCGTGTCGAACAATTCCAACGTCGATTACGAAATTGATGTTGACATTCACTAATCGCCAAATTGGCACCTTTCACCAAAGCTCCCAGTACGCCGGGATTATCACGGACAAGTCGACGTTGTTTACGTCTCAGTGTCGAATGTATTGCTGGATCCATATACATAATACCAGAGCTTAATGGTGATATATTATTAGGTTCACCAACTTTTGCTATGCCCCTATTGGTGGTAATGAAAGAAAGGAGAGAAAAAAAGAAATTTACTATCATTAATATATACACAAATCAAAATTTGTTGAGGAAAATATTTCTATTTATTAAAATGGTATTTAAATATGTTTATATTACAAATAATATGGAATTGAATCATATTAAAATTTATCAAATTTCACATCACAGCATGTTCTAATACATTCTCATATGATTCAATTACGAATTTTCATTTGATTCGACTACTTCTTTTGATCTCAGTGTAGATTGTCTTTTTTTTTGCGTCTAACTTTCTTTAGGAAAAACATTTCCCAATTCATTAAAAGGTTCAAAATGCTCTATTAAACGCATCAGTAAGCGCGCTTTCTCTTGCTCTCGCACTCTCTCTCTCTCTCTCTCTCTCTCTCTCTCCTTCTCACTGTCATCCGTAATTAGCATGCTTAATATCATATATACCATATTAGTGAATAGAACAACATTAACAGCATGCCACACGCACATGCGTGTTATTTTGTTTATCATCTTGAATTTATACAAGCATATGATATTCTTGTTATTGTTCTTATGTCGTACCTGTACTTGAACGTATTCATCATATTTTCTTTGAATACTCGTACGAGTACTATACACATTTTTTTTTTCATATTTTTAATTTTCCACTTGAATTATTTAACAAAAATAACATCCATACAACAACATTTATTATTTGTTTTGATTTTCATTTCGTTGCTCATTGTTGTTGGCTTCTTTTCCTACCAAACATCTGACATCGAACTGACAATTGACGTCGTCATTCAAGCGCATATAAGTAAATTCATACAATACAACGACGCTATATGCTACAATAACATTGACAACAACAACAACAACAACAACACAACAATAGCAACAACAATTAACCACAAATAACATGCGTATTAACCATACGTAAATGCCGCATCTATGTATACCAACATTCGCATCTGTGTATGTTTGTACTCATGTGTTTATGCGCGTGTGTGGTTAATAATAAAAATGACATTGTTTTTTTTGTGTGTTTCTACTCATATATTTTAAAATGCAGAAGAATTAAAAAAAATGGCAGGTGTCTTCGCTTTTTTGTTCCTTATTATAAGTAGATCTCTCTCACTTACCTACCCACTTATAAGAATAATATGAAAAAGTTGCATTCCTATTCGTTAATGAACGAATTATCGCTTCTTAAGTGTGGTTAATAGATTCAAAAGGTTAGGAAGTAAAAACGAAATGCACAAAAACCAAAAATTATTGAGTTCGATGAAGATTTGTGAATATAGAAATTGAGGTCCATAATACATAGAGTATCGAAACATTTCTATATATATCCCCGGCACCTATATAAACACAGGGCAAGCAAGACTGTGACTGTATGCCTGTTTGGGATTCTAATGGTATCGTTAATAAACTAGTCGAACTGTTACCAATCCCGTGAGAATGCTCATTTATATACAGCAAAATCTATCCAGGCACTTATGTATCCTCTTGACCCTACATAATATGAAAGACGCTTAAAAAAAAGCTCGTGTCAAATCTACATCTGTATAACATCTAAAAGGTGACACATCTTGAATCTACATACATATGAGCCCGCAACAAAACTGCAGTCGACTGTAAGGGTCTTCCACGAATAGACAAATTGAATAAAAGTTATTAGTAAAGATTCACATCGAAGCAAATTGTTGCTATGTCTTCTGCAACACCGTCATAACAGCGTTTGCATGCAAAAGTGTACTGATCTTCATAGAAAATATTTTGAAAAATCATTTTCGAATAAAAATCTTTGTTTTTTCATTGTTAGGCTAGAAGTGTGTTATAAATAGCAATCGTCGTACTAATCGTGAATATTTTAATTATGAGGTTTTGTAATTATTCTTTACTGAATTTTGTTGTTATTTCTTCTGGACACATTTGTATCCAATGGAAGTTGCCACAACATGTTTCCCTTCACAAAACAATGTTTAATCAACATACGAGGCTCGTTTGTTTCCATGATAAAAAAATTAAATGATTTACTTTATTTGATTCTATAGCATTAACTAATGAATTAATTCAATCATGAAAAACATATGCTCACTTTCAATTGTACTGTTTTGCGTGCCATCTCTGTGTAGTCTAAGACGTATTACCTCATGCTGTATTTGGCGATTGTGTATGACGAGCAATTATATGTATATAAGTTTGAAACTATGTATCTGGACTCATGTTCCTGGATCAATAGATTAACAACATGTTTTAAAATTTATTTCACTAATGTTTGTTAAGATTATTGCACTTAGGTATAGCACTTTTGTGCTAGGATACTGTTTAGTAAGTTACACTATTCCATTTTAAATTCTAAATTGCTATATTAATACCTATTTTTACTATTTATTAAAAAAAATAATATTATTTATACTTGCTCTAAAGTGTAATTAATTAATTAATACCATAAACACACACACACAATTTTCAATTAAAATAAAATAGGAGATTATTAGAAAAACTAAAATATGTATTCATAATAATGAATATTAACGAATAATAAAGTGAAAAAAAAAATAAATGAAATACAATTAAAATTCAAAGCAATATTGCAAAAATTTAATGGATAAATTATAAAAAAAAAATATATATGAACAGAATTTACTGTATAATTAATTAGCGTAACACAAAAGAGCATGTGCATGCTCATAACTATGATATCGGTGAATATTTATATTTTTTGTATTTTTATTTTTTTTTTTGACAATTTAAGTGAAACATAAATAAAGTGAAAAATAAATAAATAAATAAATAATATTTCATTACAGCACCTCTGCGATATACAGCGCTGATTTTGTATGTTGTGATGCAAAAGTGATCACAAAGTTAAATAAACTAAACCCGTAGACTCACAAACTCATATAGATTTATTATCAAAAACTTGCTACACGATGCTGAAAATGATTACGACGACAACGACGACTACACGGATCACTTGCAGCAATTCCCATGCGGATTAAATCAACTTAAGAGATTTATGCTGAAATGTATCAAGGTACCTACATAGTACAATAGTACGAGTCAATGTAAGTTGAGTACGCGCTACTCTATTCATTTGTTTTAGTTGTTTCATTGTTGCTGCTGCTGCTGCTGTTGTGTGTGTGTTTTGTTCGCCTTTTAATTTATGCCATTATAAAAATTTATTAATAAAATCAACAGCAACAATTACAAAAACATAAAAAAAATTAAAAAAAAAAACAGAACAAAATAAATCTTTAAATATACGCAATAAGTGTTAATTTTGTATGTAAGCGTTCTTTTTTTACTTTGTTTTTTGTTGTTGTTTTTTTTTTTTTTTTTTTGGTACTATATTTATGATTATTGTATGTATGAGTACGTGCGTGCATGATAGTATGTGTGCGCGCTTTGCTGTGCTGTGTTGTACTGCATGCCTTTTGATTAAAATTTTGTTAAAAAGATCATCTCGCAATACATATGAAGATGCTCTGAGATATACTTGTACGTATGCTACGTTAAATTATGTGTTGTTTGAATTTTTTTTTTTGTATATGCTACTTTTTTTAGATCACTTTTTTTTTGGTAGGTAAAGCTTTGTTTGGTATGATTTTGTTGATGATGATGATGATGATGATGATCTTCATGTGGTTGACGTTCGACGTTGATGACGAAACCAATGAAAAAAAAGGTCTCTCTTTGTTTTTATGTGTTTATTTTTATGATTTGTCGAAAAATTAAATTATTTTAAATTTCGCTTCGGAATGTAGTTCATCCAGCAAGCGTGTCATCATCATTGTCATCAACTTGAATATATTTCTTTTGCTTTGTATTTCTTCCACTTGTTTTTGTTTTTGTTTTCTGTGACATTAATTTCAGACGAAATCATCATCAAATCAAATATTTCTTGAAGCCATATACATACACGCACACACGCATACACCATGAAACACTAAACACAAGCCTAAACACAATTAGAGGAAAATAAAATAAAATTGCACAGTAGTCGAAGCAAATTAGTTCATGCAAATTTTATCAATTTATATTAATTTAAGAAAAATACTCTGTAAGAAGTAAGTAAATACTAAGGAGCCTAATGTAATAAGCCAAGTAATAAGTAATACTAAGTAAGAAATATATGAAGAAGCCTAATGTAATAAACAAAGTGATAGTGAAATTGGCATTACTATCTTATTAATGTCATTGGTTTTTCCCCAAACGTTTTGACAACATAAAGAAATAAGCAAATCCAATCGAAGTGAAAAATGTGGAAAATCAGATCAAATGTTTTAGTTTGAATGAAATGGAATATACGACACAAGGAACAACATTTTGAAATCAGTAATAAAACCCATTAAAATACTGTATCATACAATATTTCATCCGTCAAAAGTTTTTTTTAACAGATAATATGTTGAAAGCATCACAGTCAGTGCAAGTAAATGATCATCCAGTCAAATGCAGTGACCTGTTGTTATTGTTGTTATTTATCTACAATTTCCTATACACTGATAATAGTTAAATACGTTTGCTATCTAGTCAGAATTTTATGTATAATAAAACATACATATCCATATCTTCTTTAGATTCTTCACACAATTATCAGCTCTCAGCTATGGTTCCGTCATATATAGGTAGTCAATACCTTTCATATGACTGGTTATTTCACCAGTAAATTTCCAGCAGCAGTATCTATTAATGAACAGATGAAGTATTTACTTTCGTGCCCTCTATTTCGTTTCTATTTTGTCTTCTTCAATGAAATATTTGATAACTTCATTATAAACGAATATTATTTGGATTTGATATCGTTTCATTTCAAGAGGTAACATATACAGTTTCATAGTATACCTTGAACAATACTTGTCTATATAAATGTGTTTACCTACTCAACTGCGGTAGAGCATTTTCATGCAGTATCTTGTATGTACTTCTGATGCTGTTGTGATAATTTTATTTTTGATGTTATATTAAAAGCTTGTGCCACTTTACACACTACACTACACACACTTGTTCGATAAATAACACACAAATTAATGACTTTATGTAGAAACATATGTGCTACGACGAGTATTTGAGGAAACAAAATTTCTACATCATGAAGGCATGTTGCTTAGCAGAGAGATGAATGTAGAAATAAACGGACGAGTGGCTATGTATCGGTCCGTGAAGCACATAAGTAAGTGTGATACGCGTATAGAATATTTAATTTTATAGAAATGATGCAACAATGATGACGGCGCTTTCTGTTGATATCAAAACTTGATTTGATACTCCAAAATTTCTTCTTCTGACTTTCTCTGGGTTAAATGTTTCGATTACTTTTTTTTTTTAACTTTGTTTTTAACACCATTACAGAGAGTTTTTCTTTAATTTCATTTCAAAATTGACTCATCTAGACGACATACAGATATAAGGCATAATAATAAAATTAAATGAATTTATTCTTTAATTTCTATATTTATTTCATTTTCGAGTGTGTATTAAAAAAAAAAGTAAGTAAAGTAGCAGAACTAACAGCAGCACTAAGAACACACACACACTCGTAGAAGTAACAAATTGTTGTTCACACGTTTTTCATTTTTGTGTTGATTTCAATTTTTTATATTTTTAATTTTTTTTTTATTCATTTTTCCCCGCTACTTTTATTTTTCGTAATCTTCTTTTTACAACATATATAACTACATATATAAGATCATATATATATATGAGAGCATCTCTTCATACATACAAACACGCGCGCAAGCGGATGACGATGCTGAAGATCATGTTGCATGGCGCGCAGGCACGCGTGCGTATAGGTGTACATGTATGCCGTTGTTTAGTGTTTTATTTTAATTTTCTTTTCTTTTCTTTTTGTTTTTGTTTTTTTGTTTTTTTTTAGACTCCATATATGTATGCATGTTGTGGCTGGCTGTTAGTATACATTTTGTTATTGTTTGTTGTAATTTTTCATTAGTTTGCTTATAATATTGTCGCACATATGTTAATTTTGTTGTTAAACAACTGTGGGAATTAGATTGCTATTGCTCATGTGTATATAAACATGTGTATCAAACATATGTATCAAACATATGTGTATATACATACGTAGTTTTGTGTGTGTGGTTTTAATTAATTAAAATGGAAAAGAAATACTTATGCAAATAACAAATATTAATTTTCATTATGTAGTGAAATCATGTTTATTATTTTAATAATTTTTTTGTTTTTTTTGATTATTTATTGTTACAATGTCATATGTAAATTATGTATATGAACTAATATAGGTAAACATATTAATTTGTAGGGAAAAACTGAAAAGAAAGCAAAAAATGTGGATAAATTTTACTTTTTTTTTTAATCAATGACCAATGGCTTAAGGTGGAAAATCGGTTTGTTGTTATATTCTACGAAAAATGTTTATATTTATAAACTGAGCACATAAATATTAGCAGTTGGATTAATTATATTATATCTCTTGAAAAGGGCCAGAAAGTTGGACTATCATATGTAGAAATGAGACCAAAAAATCTTTGTATACTTTTTCTATATTTAATCTATAACATCTGTGTTACCTATAAGCAGCTCTGCGGATGCTCATAATGTCAAAGAGTCCAATTACGGAGGGTGAATAATGGGTTAATTTATTTCAAAAATATATTCGATGACAGATTTTGCCACAAGCTGATTATAGAAACATGCGCAGATGGGTTAAAAAGATGATATTCCTTTTTATTGACTTTATGGGTGTAATTTAAATATATAATTTTGTGATGTTTGTGAATGAACTAAAATAAATTGTTAATAGCAACATAATGGTAAATAAATTTAAAAGATATATGAAAATGTTAATATGCACAAAAAATTTAAGTGAAAAAACTACTCTCATTGATTCAGCCGTCGCACAGTGTTTCACCGTTGAATAGAAAAAAGGGCAAATTTGCAGATAATGGGAAATGTATAAGTCGTAGCATTTTAAAAAATATCATTAATATAAGAATGTTTTCGAGAACAAATAAAAATTATTTTGGGCTTAAAATTTGTTTCATACGTCATAAAAGAAACAATTAGCTGCAGATAATGCATTCGTGTAGACTGATATCAGAAATTAATCCACTTCTAATACAAATCATCATCATCATCATCATTATTGGGGGAACATGAGAATTGAGATTTTCTATGCTGAAGAAATAATATTTTTATTCCGACGGAATATAACCATGCATGCTGGAGAGGTGATTGCAAATTAGAACAATTTGCAATTTTGAATGGCAAAATTCTATTGCCGCAGATTATTTTTGAAAAACTTTCTCACATGTTGAATGATTTTTAAATAACACTTTATTAAAGTAAATTAAAAGCTGATAAAATCAATAATAATAAAAATTATCTATTTTCAACAGATTTACACTTATATCCACAATTTTTTCTTCGTGAAAATTACAATTCTCTAGTTCGAAATTAATTCAAACATGAAACAGGTATTCAATTAAATTAAATACACTGTGAAATCATTAATACAGACACTTATTTCTAATTTCATTCTAATCATTATTATTAATATTTATTATTTTATTTAAAGAAATCGATTAAAAATTTTGTATGCCAATAAAATCATGACAAAACCACAAATGAATTCTATTTAATTTAATTTTTTCCATTTTTTCAATAAAGGATTTAAACCGCTAACAACTTGATATTTACGTACTATATTTAACTATGTGTTGTGTGATATTTTTATTCTGAATTAATTTCTTCAAACTTTAATATGCGTTGCAAATTGACGCGATTAAATTAAAAATTATCTATTTCAATTTGAAATGGTTTCAAATAATGTGATGACTATCTATCGTTATATGTATGTATGTACATACGTGTATAAAATATTGAAATTAAATTGAAAACAAGTTGTATGAAGTGCAAATAAATACATAGATGCATGTAGAAGACTTAAGTAACAAACTTGTTGTACTGGGTTATCCATTTTTTGTGGTTCCGAAAGTAAACGTAAATAAAACACACTTCTGTTTGGAATTTCGATCAAATTTTTATTTCAAATATAATGTCTGGACCTTGCTCATTATATGTGAAATACAATATCGTTCAAATGTCCTCCACGGGTCGTCTTACAGTACATTATCCTTGTGAGGTAATTTTCGATATCATGGCCATAACTTGTCGTATGTTTGTTTTCAGACCGTTTGAGGATTATCCTCATAATTACGATCCTTTACGTAGCCCTACAAACACGAAAAAAGTCTAATGGTGATCTTGTTGGCAAATTCACATTGCCGAAACCGAAATGAGTCTCATCGCTGAAGAAAATTCGATGCAAAATATCATCATCGAAACGCTGTTGTTCAAGTATCCAATCCCGTGAAGGACATTTGAATGTGAAAATTTGATCGAAATTCGAAACTGAAGTGTGTTGTATTTACGTTTACTTTCGGAACCACAAAATGGATAGCCCAGTAAAATAATTGCTGTATTTATTAATAAAATGAGTGTAGTTAATTTCAAATTTCAATAATTTCATAATAATAATAATAAAAAATATGAAAATAATTAAAATGAGTTAACGTAATTATAACGGTATGTCACAACAAAAATGCATAGTTATTTACGCCTTTTTGTGATTGAGCACGATATGTAAAATGTATGAGAAATGTGAATCTTCCGTGAAGTAATTAAGTAATTATTATTAGTTACACACCATTTTGATTTAGATTTGAATTTTTTCATAACTTTTTAATAAATATGTTTTCCTTTTCAAAAGTAAACAAAACTTTTTCAATTCGATTGAAATTGAGAGGTCACATATATGAAAAAGTGTTTGTAATATTTATCAAAATCACCAACTGAGTCGATAGTTATGTCTGTGATGTCCCATAAAAAAGTATCTATTTATATGTGTGTTTTCATACTTTACGCGAGAAAATTTAAAGTTTTCAAACTAAAACTGGCTACGCAAAAATGATTTTATCTCAAAATTGATCAATTCGGAAATGGACTGAATTGGATGAAAATCACACCTATATCCCATACAAAACTATATTTTAAATCGATTTTTTTCACTAAAGAGGATGGAAACTATAACTACTTGCGAGTATATAATGTGCGAGCATGTTTAAAATTAGGCGCTATCGGATGAAATCTATGCCCACCGACAGCTTAAAAGTCGAAAGTTTGTCTCTTTGTCATTATTTATGGTATTACAGTTTTGGTATTAGCGAAGTTACGTTTTTAAACATTTTTTCATTTTATTTTGTTCTCTTCATTGCCTAATTTGAATTTTTACTTAATTGTTTGATGTACGTGAATTTTTTAATATAAATACGTTTTTAACTGAAAATTTATTAAAAAGAATATTCAATTTACGAAGTGTTGCTATATCAACATATCCCACTTCATATCTTCGTGTGTATACTCGAATTACATTAGAAAAAAAGTTGAGCAACAAACATGATGTATTTCATATACATGTCGTGTGTCTTTGCTAACAAACATAACTATATGAACACAAAAACCATATGACTTCAATTATATATTGGACACATTTATGATAGAGATATAAAAATTAAAATTTCCCAACACTCCAAATTGTTTCATGCAAATACATCTAAAACGGAAATTTTGTTGTAAAGAACATTCAAATTACGAATTCTCAACATATCAACATTTCAACATATCGGTATGTTACTTCTTCGTGAGAACATGAACTCGTATTACATTGAAAAGACTTAAGCAACAAACTTGACATGTTTCAAAGAAGTACCATATATACATGTATATACATCTGTAACAACATTCATTCTAAGGAACAACAGCCTGTGTAATGTACCAACTAATTGTTGATGTAATTTCATAAATTTATTTTGTTGCTGATTTGATTAATTTCTTGATTATTTGCATGTTTTGTTGTTGTTGTTGTTGTTATAAAATAACACTTACCACCACATAGAACCTCTCCCCCGACCGGGTTTCTGTTTACTTTCTGCTGCTGAGCATGTGCAAAGCGCCACCAGACAAACGTAGAGTAACATTGTTAAATCCATGTTTTTGTTGTTGTTTTGTTTTTTTTTTTGTTTAAATTTACTTAAATATTAGAAATATTTATTTTTGCAATAATATTTGAATTTGATTTATTTTTCAAATTTTTTTGGTTTATTTCTTTTTAACCTAATTGAACAAATAAACACGCGCTTTTCGTATTATTATTTTTTTTTTTCTTTTTCTAAAATTCAAATATGATTATTCGCTTTATTGATTTTTTTGATTATTTTACTCTGTTTATTATTGTAATTTTATATTAATAATATATGCATGCATATATGTATGTAGGTACATGTATAAGAGCTTGTATCTACTTGTAAGTAAGTAATTTTATAGCATTTTCACATTTAATTAACACACAATAAATGAGGCATATAATATTCCTATTCGCATTTAAGATTCACGATTAACGCTAATGTTTGATAGCCAACAATGTGTTATATGCATGTCGTCATCATTATCATCATCATCATAACCATCATAACTATCACCATCGCCATCCACGGCACTAGAGCATTATTATTATTTTGAGTACTATGATTCAATTGAAGGAAAATTAATATTGCGTGAATATTTTTTATATATAATTGAGGTTTCTTTTTTTGTTTTTTTTTTTAATTTTGTTGTAAATAATAAAATATTTTGACACTCAAATGCACTCTTGCGTGCTTTTTTCGTTTTATTCGTTAAGTAAAAACAGATTTATAAAAGAACTTAACGACGCTGTTCGAGTTCGAGTTAATTCGAGTTCTTTGCGAATATTAGAGAACGCGTGATATGAAATGATCAAAATTTGTTTCTCAAAAATGTTGTCGCGCGCTTTCTAAATCTCATAGTTTAATTAGAATAACAAGTTCTCGATTGGGTTTTTATACTTTTATGATTCTTGAACGATCAATTAACTATTCAATTGAGATTTTAAATGAAATTTTCCAATTTGATCATCGTTATAATCATTTTATCGCTTCTCGTGTTTGCTGATTACGTTGTTTTTTACCAAAACAAAACGAAAATAAAACAAAAAAAAAATGATGAATTTTTTTTTCTTAAAAGTTTTCCAGCATATATTGTTACCCGGTTCAGTGCTAACGCTTAACTGAAACACTTTGCGTTCTTTTACTACACTTCAACACTGACGTCGTCGTAATCGTCGACGACGACATCGTGTAGTCGTTGTTGTCACATATATGTACGTAGGTACATATGTTCCTACACATTGACGTGCGATATATGTAGCTGCTTTGTTGTTGCTGTTGTTGTTGTTGTTGGCTATGTGTTAGTATCAAAATGTAGTAGCATATATATATTCATTCAGAGGAGCACACACGTACTTGTGTGTATATAGTGAATTGTCATCGTCATAGTCGTTTTTGTATTCGTTTGCAACTTCGTGCTCTTCTTATTGTTGTTGTTGTTGTTGTTGGAATTGTATTTATTTTCATTATATTTTACTTTTTCTCTTCTTTTACTTCGTCTCTTTCTTCCATCCAACATGAAGATCACTTGTTGTTGTTGCTATACATTTGTCCGATCATGTTCGTATTTGCTCGAAATGTTGCCTTTGCTGTACTACTCTCACATAATCCATATGGTTGGAGAGAGATATATAAAAAACGTATTATATCTCTTCTCATACGAAGCACATTAGTATGTAGAGTAACGCTATATTAGTAACCGTCTCTCTCTCTCTCTCTCTCGCTCTATCTTTCACTCTAACGAATGATTACTAATAGTAGGCTGGCAATATTTATATGGCTGGATGATGACTACTTGTAATTGCATTGCATTGGTATGCGTGGATAAGTATATACACACAGCTATTTATTTATACAGCAGATAAACATGTAGAAAAGTAGGCGCTAGCTTGCAGAATAGCCAATGAGAAGTAATGATCAAATTTTCATATATAAATATATAAAAATTTGTTGTAGGTTTACGTTTGTAGGCGCTTATAGGAGTGCATACATGTGTGTGATCGTGCATATGTGTGGTATATAAGAAAATAAATATGGAGTTACCCTGATAATGATTATATGAATGAATGAAATTTCATGATTATCAAATTTATTCGATGTTAAATTTATACAAGTAAAGAGAAAAATTCAAGAAAATTCTATGAATTCCAAAATTCTAGTTAATAAATAGTATTTTATGAAGAAATGAATATACAAATATTTTTTCCGATTCATATGTATTATATTAAATTTATATTAAGAAAATAAGGGAACTACATGAAATTTCTATAAATTCTATTCCTGTTTCAGTGAGTTCTTACAGTAATTGAATACATTTGGAGTACTGTCGCATGTATATCTACGCAGGGCCGCACTTAGATGTATGAACCTAACACACCCTCCTCCCTATAATATATTTAATTGATCGCCTTGTTCCAATGAATTTTTGTAGTAAATAAATTCGGCAACTATATTCAGAGTACTATTATGTATATGTATACATACCTATGCATGGCCGCACTGAGAAGTATCAACGCACCACAAACACTTCCATCTGGTATATTTCATTAGGCAGCATTTTAAATGATATGTGAATCAAATTAAATGTATGTATGTAGATATTTATATTAAATTTTGGGATTCCTTTCCACCACATGCTAAGTCCACTGCTCACTCACTATTTCAATACAATTCATGAAAGTACATAATTTAATATCTTCAACATTTGACGCTTCTTACTGATATGTTATATAAACGCACATTCATGTTGCTAAAAGTAAATTATTGATTATAGAAAATAGTACGAAATTCTTCACATTTTAGCTAACCACATTCATCTATGTCTTAAAATCTCTCATGAGCTCAGCATCTCAAGTGCTGAAGCCAGAATCACCTTAATGTCACACGTTTATAGGTCAGGAGCCCTGTTTCTGAGCACCCCTTGATCCAGCTATGTATTTATAAATATATTTTGAAATTTGTGTACTATATATTAGCTCTTCTTTATGTAGTGTTAAATGTCCCCTTAATTGAGCCTTGTACTTATGTGTATATTTTGAAAAGATCAAGTCATATATGCACTATAAATGTATATATGAGTTGTTCTCCATGTAGTGAGAAATTTCCCCTGATACTTCAAAATGTACGTACATATATGATAGATTTACTTGAGTATATATACATAAATATATATCTATGATCATGTGATATACTCATTATAGTGATCATTGAATATTTTCATATGTGTGCGTGTTTATTCAAGATTTATCCCAGCAAACAAAAAGACTAAACACATATATTTTATGTGCATTTATACAGGTAATCCTTTTATGAGTCTTATATTTATGTGTATTAATTTTTTCATCAAAAGTAAATTTCAAAGATTCCTTAAAAATGTCATTCGAAAAAAAAAAGAAGTCAATTGGCAAAATTCTGTGTATTTCACGAATCATTGCATAAGGAGCATTTGCATAGGTTTTTCTACTTGAATTTAGCACGGTTGGAAAATAATTTTAAACGAGACATATGATCTTCACTCTTCAGTAGTAAAATAATATATAACGGGCACCGTACTAGGGGCTGTTCGAAGTGTTTCCAGGAATATGACGTTTACAAATAGTGGTTCTTAGGTGAGTACCCGATGCTCGGATATCGCAATATCTTTGATAAAAAGACATACTTTGCTGAGTGATTATGTCCTAGGATTCCCAGATTTGATGACTTTTTCAAAATTAATCCCTTTTGAAAAATACGTTCTCTAAATAGGATGGCTTTTACCGATTTTCCTTTCCATGTTATATCAAGTAATATTTTTAATACAATAAATAAATGTTTTAATTCTCTATTTTTTTCTCTGTCAGTCCGCGAGTGAGAACAGTTTTGTTACAAAGCCGTAAATTAAGAGTAAATACGTTTGTCATTATTAAATTTGACAATAATTCTTTACAAAGGATTTCTATCCTTTAATGAACTTTTACATTTAATAAAAATCATTCGTACGTATTACATATATAAATATCTTTATTTTGCGACACTAATCAAAAAGAGGACAGAATCTTCAATTTAAAACCTACAATAATAGTTATATGCTTGCGTGTATGTATTAAACGTAGGCATTTTTTTCATTTTTCATTTGTAAAGAAAATCAAAAGTAGATCCTGTTCAAATAAGAAATAACTTCTTTAAATTCTTTAACAAAATGCCTTAAAAATAGCATACATTTAACAAACAAATAAATAAAATAAAAATAAAAAACAAACGAACAAATAAATAATCACATAGAAAATGGAAAAGTAGCAACAATAACAATAATAGACTCGTACTTCAGTCGATGAAAGCAAAAATTTGTGCTATACCCGTTTGTGAAAAACAAATTCCTTCGGTCAGGACTGAACAAGGTTAAAAAGTTCGGAGCCACATCGTTGGTCTGACAACACGAAAGCAAACTGCACATTGTGCAACTCTTGGCCGGCGAGGTTTTACAACACGCATTCTTATTTCGATGTCAAGTGTTAAACTATTATTTGAATATTTAACTATGAGGTAAATTATGAAATTCCTCATAAAAATCTAAGTATGAAAACAGAATAAAATATCATCATCCCCAAAAGAAAAATCAAAATCATACCTAATTGAGTTAGAAATTGCAAAAAATGCGACAAAGTCTCAATATCTGGAAGGTTTTGTCGCCGAAAACCTCGAAATTGTTGTTCCGTCGAACACAAACTAAGCGAATTTAATCACTCTCACATCGAACACGTAATGTTCACAACGAAAATTATATATTCCATGTATCGTACACCAAGCCTCTCGAGAAGCCTCCCAGGACGTAGAAGTCGTCGAGTAAAATTTCAATATAATCACAAACTCATTCTGAAAATTCCAAAAAATTCTACTCACATTTATTTCTAAAAGGAGCCAAAAGAGCTGTTGTTGGTCACCTCTGCCACAGATAACATTCATATGTATGTACATACGCAAAATCCAATATTTATATCGTATGTACATGTATATTTACTTTGAAAGGATGAATCAATGCAACAAAGTCGAAGACAACTCAAAGGATTACTATTTGTTCAGGCTAACAAATCACCAGTGCATTGCAGAGGTCACACAGGCAGGCAGTAGTCAGTTAGTTATCCACCAGTTAAATTCACTTACCCTTGCTCGCTTGCTATAACAACAAAATACATTCGATCATATTCCTTCTTTTTCTTCCTCTTTTTTGTTATACTCTAGTGAATTTTTATTGCCACGCAGGTAATACTGCATGTATACGCAATGTGCTCGCACTATAATGCACGTCAATATGGCAAATGTGTAAACAAGTCATAAAACACCGTTCAATAATAATAAAAACGAACAGAAACAACTAAAGAGTAACAATGAAAATGAGTAGTAATAGTAGAAAATACATGTTGCATCAACTGACAATACCTTATCATGCAACAGTAACAACATTTATGACCAACATTATTTACTTTTGTTTTTAGAGAACCGCGAATGGGTTAATCTGGTAATTTGTTTGCGTTCTATCTATTCGTTTTTCCTTATCCTTTTCCTTGAATTTGAAAAAAGCAACAACAACAACAACAACAACAAAAATAACAATAACATCAACACACGTTTCAATTTTTAATGGTTTTACATGAAATTATGTTGGCAACATGTAGCAACGCCTCTATATTTTTGTATACATACATATGTGCCTATACCATGTATACAGGCACATGTATAATATGTGTGAAAAAACAATCACCTGGCAGTAGTTAAGTAGCAGATTTGTTATCTACATAAATACGAGTACTTGCATGCAGTATGCATATTGAACAATTCTTTGTCATATTCACTGTCAACCCAATATGATTGTCATCATCAGTGAGTCATCTGACTCACATTAACACCAACCGCAATACAATACTAACTAGCAACCATCCATCATCAATTATGCCAACGATTATCCTATTATGCTGTCACCGTAACGCTTGTCACAAGGTCATGTTAATACATAAAATCACAATTTTTGTTTCCCTTTACTTTTTCTTTTTTGATATATCATCTATGCAAGTTGGTGGCCACCAGTGAGTACTATCATCTTTAATAACACAATTCCTCTCAACAGTGACCACTGTGTCACCAAACAAATAAAATTTAAAAAAAAAATCAACTATTAACTGTTGATTACTCCCCAGTGTTTAGCATGTAACATGTTTAACACCAAGTGACCTTCATTTGTGTGTAGGCAGAATGTACCTTACTATCTTACCATATGCCAATTATCCTTGAAATGTTGCGGCCGTATTTTTTTGTGACAACATTTCTTCAACATCCATAGTCATATTTGCGGCATTTCAGCAATTTACTAGGAGGATTTTTTTTGTAATGCTTATTGTCCTTGAATTGTTAGGGCAGTAATACATCAGGAAGTAGGTACTACATACTTTGTTTGTAAACATTAGATTCAGAAACAAAATATTCGGAAACATGTTGAACAGAAATGTATCAAGTAGAAATTTGCACTTAAATTCACATTAATGTATATTTTCGTGCCCAAAGTGTGAAATTAAGCATATGGAGGCATAATTTTGTATGGGAGGTGGGCGTTGTTTTTATCCGATTCAGTTTATTTTCAAATATTTCTATTAATTTGGTAATCAAATCGCATGTACATAGCTTCAGCCTCATAAGTTAATATTTTTGTGAGCAAAGTGTGAAAACTAACGTACGGAAGCATAAGTTTGTATGGGAGATAGGCGTGGTTTTTATACGATTTTCTTCATTTTCAAATATGTCTATTAATTAGTAAATTGAATCATATGTACCGAATTTTAGCTTGGTAACTTTATATTTTCGCGCATAAAGTGTGAAAACATACATTGAACAATGCACTTTTGCTTGGAAGGTAAGCGTAGTTCTCATCCGATTTCCGTCATTCATGAACCCATACATGTGTCGGTAAAAATAATATTATCCACTAGTTTTTTGCTCGATTGCTTACTAATTGTGGCAGTTATTGTGCGAAAAGGCAAATCATTTGTTTGAGTCCATTCCAAAAGCTCCATAAGGTCTTTCAACAATTGTTCAATGATGACCATTGCTTGCGATAGAAGCTTTTATCGAGGCAAAATCAGCTTCATTGAATGTAGGTTAATCGATCCTCAGCAAGAATTGCTTCCAAAATGAATTTGCACTAAAAAGATGTTAACTCACGTGCTCACGTGAAAGCCTTAGGTGAAATATCAATTCTGATGACACGTGTACAAAAGTTGCATTCTAAGGCGAGCACTTCTAAGTAGCCATAAAAATACGTAAAAATACAACAACAATAACAAAAAAGAGCCATCATGTCATTTAAACATGCAACATAGTAGAGCTCATAATTACAAATAATCACCAAACATTGCGAAAAAAAAGTAGGAAAACGGCACAATCGATATTTATATGGTCAGCGTTAATTTTCACACAATTTACCTATAATATGGAAGTACCACTTTTGTGCAAACGAACATTTGAACGATACTCATAGGTTCATTAGTTTCTCGCCTGAATAGAGATGTAATGCTAGTGCTTACGAATACTAAAATAACAACAATTATGGCAA
Source organism: Megamerina dolium (assembly GCA_963854835.1). NCBI lineage: Eukaryota > Metazoa > Arthropoda > Insecta > Diptera > Megamerinidae > Megamerina > Megamerina dolium. The sequence goes on along the minus strand of OY978529.1, from coordinate 69,013,303 downwards.
TAATAATTGACTTCTATACGCATATGGCAGTGCGCAGTAGTCAAATTAAAACAACATATAAGCTATACAAAAACAAGAACAACAACAAACTATACAAAAATTGTTGTACACATTCTACAAAGAACGATAGCAAAGGGACTTACTAGCTCGATCGATGCATTCGTTATGCGCCGTCCTATATAGGCACCCTTCACCGTTCATTCACTCACATGGGGTCAGCGTGACAAAGTTGCACTCAATAAATGTCACATGGTGTGAAAATTGATTCCAACTAATTTCCAAATAATAGTTGCAATTTTATTGTTTAATTTTTTCTTATCGGATGTTGGATGATTGCTTGCTTGGTTGCTTGGTTGGTTGGTTGGCTGCTGCCACTGTTGTTGCTGCTGCTGTTGTTGCTTCATGCTATGGTATGTTTAATGTACCATACCAAAAAAAAAAGGTTGAAAATTGAAATATTCACAATTAGAATAAGAGCAATCGCAGCACTACGCAAACTCGCTGAAGATCTGATAGGAGATATTCGATAATCATGATCATTATACACATCATCACCAGAAGCAGTAACAGCAGCAGCATTATTTTTAAATTCAATATAGTACTAAAAATGAGAGCTATATCGGGTCAGTTCAACTCGTCAAAATATATATAAAATAGTAGGCGTGATATGGATATTTTTATTTAAAATGTAAGTACTATTTTATACAGCATTGCACTAAATTGTAGTTATGTTTGCCTCACAATAGTTTAAAAAATGAATGGAGAGACAATATTGAGCAGATCAAAATAATGAGTATATGTATAGGAGGTATAAACAGTCCAATAATGGGCCAGTCTATTTGTGTCGATATTTTAATCTATCCATATAGTACATCAGTGGTGTAGCCAGGGAGTCTCAGGGGTGTAAATCCTCTTGGCCGATGAACTTATTAAAAAAGGAAAATTGATAATAATATGTATGTGTCGTAGCTCATTGGTTAGTGTGTTCCTCTGCATCCCAACGTTTCATGTGAGTTTGGCAACCCTCCCTTTTTAATATTCGAAATTATTACATGATTTTAGCTTGTCGTTCGAACCAACCAACCGATGGGTAGATTAAAATTGACTCAGAACGTGATGCTGATCATGAGAATATATCTATTTAATTTTTTTATATTTCTATTTGACAGACTTATCTGTGGTTCATGTAAAATATCTCATCCACTAAAATTTATATTATGTACTAGTAATGGAGAATTAAGGCTGCTTTTTATCATAATAGACGATTTTCTGATTCAAATGTTCTCATCAAAGCGATCACTTTCATATATACATGTATGTATCTCAGGGCTTGGTATAGCTCATTTCATCCCCCATTTATTGCCGTTAAATAATAACATCATTTGCACACACTTAGGACAACGGGCATTATTGTCGAAAAATTACAATAATGTCGAAATGCAAAAATCATATTCGCCAACATATTATAAATATTATTATAATTCTAAATGTTTGCAATTATATCGACGCTATGATTTTTAGAAAATTTCATTCCGACATTATTTCTCGAATTCTTGCAATAATATCGAATAAGTAGGTAAATTCATACGCTCAATATAACATTCAATCAATAGTTTTTCGATATTAACTAAATTTCTACATCATTGCCATTTTTTCGACATTAATTCATTCGATATTAATGCAATCCATTACACTTAGGTGAGTGGTTTACAAGAACAACAATTGTATGATTTCAAGGGGCCGTTTGCAACGAAGCTAAGCTCGGTGAATTGCATTTTAGTCTGGGAAATTTGATTGTAACATATTGTATTTAGCAATCGATTACCAATACTAATGATTTAATGGTTCGTGATTTTACTGGACACCAAGAAAACATTATGGTCGTTGAAATATTATCCATATTTTGTGTGTGAATGGAATATTTCCATTCATATGCACTTATCCTCTATTTTCACCCCTTGTGGGGGCTCCCTTACATCATTGATATATTTTGAATTTTAAGAAAACAAAAGATTTATAAGGATGCCTCCTAAGTTGTAGAGATAGGAAGTGAGTTTATTCGAAGGAAATGTTAAAGCAAAAGAATTAATGGTGGTCACTCGTATATTTCATCACGTCAGAGCGTTTTTATATTCATTTTGTATGGAAGCCCTCCAATGGTGTGAAGGTACACTGTGTGTTCAGGAAAAATGTTTAGTAGTCAAAATTAAAGGAGATTAATATTACATCTTCATGCGATGGGAGCGAAATATTTATGAAAACGTGAATTTTGTAAGGGAACCCCTTTAAGGGTTGCGGAAAGGAGATAAGTATGTTCACAAAAAATATATGAAGGAGAACAAAGTAATAAAAGTTGGTTACATGTATGTATATTTTACCTCTCTGTGGGAAATTTTGTGTATTTTAATGAATGTGCTAACTTTATTTTTGTCGTTTTTGAGGTTATCGGCGAAATATGCATCGTGACAGAGTCAACTCGAAACGGGATTCGTTTTCAGCAAACTCAAGTACTTTTCAAAATTCTTATCTTGTCTGCTAGATAACACTATTTTGCTTAGTTCGTGTGGCAATGTCATTTAGTGAGAATTTCCTAAAGCGGATTAATAATATTAAAAATAAAATAATAATAATAAAGAAAATTAATAATAATAAAAAAAAAAAACACAAAAACATATTAGAAATTGTGTAAGTGGTTTTAATTAGCCATCAATATTATGTAGGTACCTAAACTATTGCTTGTATATACGCGTGTGTATATCTTTCCATACATACAGACAACAATTGCATGTGTGGCATTCTGTGGCGTCTTATTTACTCAACACTTTGGATTAATAAAATTGTCTAAACAATGACTGAGCAGAAGATGGGCTAATATGTACAAATAGATACTTAATACACTGATTGCCACTGCCAACGGCACACGCTCACTTATGCTACATATATGTGCACCTAAGTATGCTCTTATAGTCACTAAACATGCAATACTCACACGTTCAGATAGTTTTCCAAATCACAACAACAACAACAATGAGATTAATACATAATTTTGACAATTTTAATATCGCGTCGGCGACGACAACGATGATGATGATGATGATGATGATGATGACGACTGTGCATAAGATGCTGCAGATATTGCTTAAAGGTGCATATGAGTATTATTTGTTATTGTTATTGTTGTTGTTTGTTGCAATCACACATGAATGAATTAAGGAATAAATGAATACATATATTTGATGTTGTTTACTTTGCCAAGTACAAGTATTGTTGTTAGTTAATTTGTTTGTTTTGATTGTGACATGTGTTAGAATAAGAAGAACAACAATTACCAGGCGAAACAAAGTACCCAAAATTCAGATAAAATTAGTATGCAAGTAGCTAATGCTAATAAAAATATTATTTAATTACTATTCCCGATCGAAAGTTATGAAAAAAACCAAACAGGTGACGCCTTAATGCATTTTCCATAGCAATAAGTAAGCGTATGCAGAAGTCTAGGATATTTCCGGAATTTGTAAATTCTCCCATTTTATGATGTGTGAATTTGGTTGTTTCTGTATTTTTTCCTCCTTATGCCAATAATTTTTCATGAAATTTGAAAGACGCCAAGTAATTGTCTGGCTGGTTTTTAATGAAATTTTCTCCCAAACAAAGCCAAATATAATTTTGTTAAGTGGAACGGGCGCCTATTTTGTTCAGATGATTTTGTAATTTTCAAAAATTTATTCAATTATAAATCTATAATTTATTAAGCAATATTAATAATATTTGAAAAAAACAAAGTTAAATCGCAGTTATAATCATACAGCTGTGTGCCACTTTTTCAAACCCTATCGAATTCATTGCAATGGCAAACCGATACATAATAAGTGACCGCGAGTGGACTACATACCAAGCATTAAATATGTAGATCTGTACAATATCGATAAATATTTGTTGCACTTATGCATGTCACCTTTTATATAGTATTAGATATAGTCTTATAGTTACAAAGCATTATATTCTATAATAATAGATAATAGTTGAGAAATAATAGAATATCCAATTCAATATTACATATGCATATGTAGTAGGTAACCATTTTGGGTATTACGCATACAAAAGTGTTGTCTCACTTTAGCGTCAAATTGATTTACACCAGCTGTCGAGCGTGACTTGTGCTGTCATTACACTTAAATGCATTCGTGTGTTTTGTTGGAATTTGTAAAATCAATGAATAAAAATAACTTGACGAAACAATAAGAAATTGTTACAAAGACAGAGAGAGAGAGTCACAGAGAGAGAGAGAGAGAGAGAAATATTATGTTTGGTGGTAAGGCTGTCATATACCCTGTTGCTAAATTTAGCACACTGTTCGAGGAAAAAAAAAAGTCCCTATAGAGACTAGAGAGAGGTAGGAGTAATTTTCGCCCAATTGAGTCCGTTTTTAAATACGCAGGAAGATGCTTTTCTCAAGAACCCTTCCCTTTAGATTTTGGGCAATTCATAATCCATACAAGGATAAGTTTATATTCCTTATGCTATGATTTCTGATACAATAATAGAAAAGAGGCCGCACCAAGATTCATCGGGGTCCGTAGAGTGACCTGTTTTTATGATTTTGCAAAAAGAACTTTGTCTTCGCATTCGTAGAAAAGTTTTCATTTACATTTGCATACCGTTTCGTTGTGTTTTAATTAGATGATTTTATAAAATTAAAACCAAAAAATCTACAAAAGTGCTTTAGAATATCCGAGGCAATGTTGTGTCCTTCACTGGGGGATGGTTTTTATGTGGTGGATCTCAAGCCCAACGCATAACCTCGAATTGATGGAAGTTTTCGACCCCCATTTAGAATGAAGACGTCATCACATAGTAAACAGGACAAACTACATGATGACGAGTGAGTTGACTTGCGATGAGCTCAACAAGGATTGCGCTAGCTTCGCCAGGTTGAAGCAATTAGCCACATTGCCTTGCGCAAACATCATCAGACCAGAAAATTTTCCTTCGGGGCATCACAACACTACGTCTCCATATGCGCTTGTGTATTGCCTTTAATATTCTTGTTCCCATAGTCATTTTAACCATAGAATTGCATGCTATTTCCAGGAATACAAAAAATGCGCCAAAAATTCATTGAGACATCTATTTAATACACACATATTCTTGTTAACGATATATGCAATCTCAATAGTAGTAGTTTAGTATCTACATTAGTTTAGTAATTGTGGCAAATACTTATTAATTAACCGTGAAACAAAAGAACCGCAAAATAGGCAGGCAACAAACAAAAAAGAACAAGCCTCAACAATTTTACTGAAGAAAGGAAGTAATGATGATTTTATGAATACAACAATGTAATCGTATATGAAAAGATGTTTGAAAGTGTTTTGTTTTTGTGTCTGTGTGTCAGTACGTTAATGTGAACAAATTTCTTTTGAAAACTCCTAGAAAAATGAAGTAAAAAAAAGAAATGTCCAACTTCTTGTGTGGTCTGTTGAGAAAGTTTGAAATATGTGCTAACTTTAGTTCATTATATGCTGATAATGACAATAATTTGTTGGGCTTGTATGTTAAACAACACATGGATTTTGAAAAAATAAAAAAGATGACCGTTACTTAATTCATTAATTTTATAATTATCACTTGAACTGTTTGAAGAAATGGACTTATATTAATCCATTCGAAATAGCGAAACTTATGTGACACCACTTTCTGTGGTCTTTGTCTGAAAGTTAGATTTGCCATAAAACGGTTTCATTAGGTGAATCCCTGCGACCCTAGAGATATTTTGTGCTAAAAATAATCCATAATATCTGACTACAGGGTAGTCTATAAGGTATCTTGTAAATAGTCTCTTAACAACTATGCTAGAGAAATCTATGATGTGGTGTGGTTAGGCCTTTTAATTGCCTGATTACAGATATGTTATTCGTGTAGGAGCTTCGAAATGTTTTTGCATAGTTGTCTACGAGATGTATGCCAATAAAAGTTGAATAGATGTGTCTGGGTTGTTATAATGAAGTGTAGATTTAATTGTGGGAAATTGTCTGCAATCATGATTCCATTAATCCCGTTATGACCGCTTCCTAAAAACTCTTAACAATCAAGGGGTTGTACTACCCACTTCGAATAGAAGTGATGGCTTGAAAGTAAAGGTTTTGCTTTAAAAGCTAAAAGCCTTCAGAGACCCAAAGGTTACACAATAAATTTTCAATATTTTTATGTATTTATGTACCTTCAATTTTCATCAAGAAAAATAGATATTAAAAGGTATTTTTTGAAATGTATATTTTCAGATTATTTTGGATTTTCTCAAGTGTACAAATCTTCATCGAGCGATGTAATTGCTTCATGAAAACCGATTCTAGAGGTTATCATATTAATTTCCAGTAGAGCGGTGCTCGGAAAACAAGAACTGGAACTGTACTGTTTGATATAAACATTTGCCACGACGACCATGTAATTTTCAGTAGAAGTGGCGCTAGAGAATTAATTATTGGTTGCAACAACTTTAAAGGTGTACAATAAGCGATCAGTAAAAACGATAATTAGGAAACTAGTACTGGAACTATAATATGTTGAATGCTTTGCTCTCTAAAACCCCAGAGATCTAGAGATTGCACGTAATATGTCCAGTAGAAGTGAAACTAGGGACAGAAGTAGTGAAAATGGGCTGCATGATACAAATAGTTTCCATCTAAAAAATAATCAAATTCCAAAGTATTATACTCTAAATTTCCAGTAAATTGGTGCTGTGAAAAACAAAATATCGTATCACTTCCCCTATCACATTTTTACACCTTCAAAATATTGAATCAATTGCCTAGCAACTGGTTGGTTGATTTAAAGTGTTATGGATCACGTAAATTATTGTAACCCCTCAATTGTATTCTTATAAATTATGCATAAAAATTTACATTTAATTTCATAGCACACACATATGTATATAATTATTAAATATGTATGTTTATAGCTACGTATGCTACAATATGTACAATATGTATCTGGGAATATTTTATTTACCAAAATTCTATACCCACAATTATTTATTTGTAAAATCATCATGAGAACAATACATACCACCTACAATACATACAAATTCTATAGAATTTCATAAAAAAGATTCTAGTCTATTCACTCTCACTGAAGCATAACTAATTTCAACTCTAGGACCACCCACTCATTCACTACCTACTGTACATACATATGTACTAGCTAGCATCTATGCCAATTGAAATTATGCTTGTGTGTTCAAATGAATGCATACATATGTATAGACTAGAGTATGTACTTATCTCTCATGGTATTATTCCAAAAAAAAAAAACAAAAAATAATTTATAATACAAAAAATTTTATTCTCTTTGTTCATTGCTCACTTTCAACACCATACCACGCCATTGTACTACCTAAAACTTTATACTCGCATACTCATAAACATTAGCATAGTTCGGCGCCATTTGCTTAATCTAATCTCATACAATTATTAAGTTAATATACATAAAATTATATTACATATACATGCATAATTAAATTTTTAAATGTAAATATACAATTTACTTAGTTAAAAAAGACATAAAAACTCAATTTTGAATATGACTTAATTTTTATTAGCATCATTTCTATCATAGGTACTTACGAATATGTGTAGCAGATAATAGTGAATTGCACTTAGTGACTGTCTAATAAATACGAGGTAGGTATGTATGTATAAATAACTATTTGTACTTTTCTGGCTGTTCAGGAATACAGAAAAAGGAAAAAAAAAATATTTTCAAATGCATGAGTGACTTCAAAAGGATATGTATGCATAATATAAGAAAGCATTTCGTTTATGTATTGCATGCATATCTACCTATAACATTTAATAAAGTTTTCCATTTTCAACATCTATTTTGATTACAGAAGGATAAAAGAATGTATAGGGTATTTTTTTACCCTTGAATTATTAGAAAGATAAATGTAGGGGCTCTTAATAGCTATTAACGTATTTTGGTAGCTTACTAATTCCTACATTTTAAATGACAGTGCTGTCATTTTTCCATGCATTTTTCTCTTTCATTCTTCGTCTTCGTCTTCATGGATCACTAATAGATTTAACTTTACATCGAAATTGAAAAAAAAAATTATTGTGCAAAATATTCGTAAATTTAGGGAAAATACTCAGACTGGCATACTACACAAAACCACCTGATTTTCTTCTAGATCAGTTGGAAATTTTTGTAAATTTTGACTTCAATTACGATGCTACTTTTTGGGTTCTCTAAGACCATTATAAGTTTGTTGATTTTGTTCTGTAGCAGTTGGAAATAGTCCTAAATATGGGAATAAAAATCATCTTCAATGACAAAGTTAAATATAAAATGCAAGAGTCTTTGGAGTTTAAGCCACTGCATCTGGACAACCGCACTCTTTAGTATGTGGTTTTTTCTCTGAGTCACTAATTTATGGGGACAACACCGGGGAGTTTCCTTTTTCTTGTGGGATCTTCTCCTTTGTTTTTATTTTTTGCCTCGTGAAATCCAATTTTCATTTGGCAACTCATTAAAACAGAGCTACATTTAGGGAAGACTTGGAGAGACTTGAAAAATGGCGCAGTTTCGAAGTAAAAGTTGAAGCAAATGTTGATTTTAAACATAAAAACATCACAGCTGTGTAACTTTTAGAGGCCCTACCCTATTAATTTATTCTCGCAAACAGTTTTCTCCATAATTACCCCTTTAGGCTGTCTTCCATTGAAGATTGACATTTTTGCCAAATTCTCTCCCACTCTCTAGAGGGGTTAAATATATAAGCAGTCACCATTCATTTATTCATAGAAATATTTCTTCTAAACCTACTTACCCCTACTTCTACCCGTTATTAGGGTGTTACACAAAATATACCAAAAAAATACACGAAAATCGTCAAATAATCGCAAAACTGAGAAAGGACTACATCTTGTGTGGTGAAATATAAGACCGGCTCCCATTAACTTTTCCTTCTGAAGATTTTATCAAAATATATTAATCTCGTACTTCCACCCTTTAGTAGAACTTTCGTATAAAATTTATGTTTTTACAAAATTGGTTCATACCATTCTCTGGGCGCTCTTACAGGGGTCGAACAAAATGGACGAAAAAAAAAAGCAGATGAAAACAAACTTATTCCTTTTTGTATTGTAACATTTGAACTAAGTTACATCTGAGGGTCCTGCTGAAGATATAAGAGCATTTCTTCATTGTTTTTAATGAGAAATTGATGATTCAAAAAATAAGTTCCTAAAAATTTTCAGCAACGCAAAATAAAAGCAATGAGTATCTCAAGGTTATTATGAGATTTCTAATCGAAAAGATCTAGGCATTTACATTTTTTTATAATTTGTAATAACTTTTTTTTATCCTGAAGAAAAGCTGAGTAGCTTTCATGAGTGTTAAACTCAATTATTCCACAACTTGCTGATGACTTTTATGCATAAATCGACAGATGTTTTAGCTATTTTCTATTCGGTTTGGTCCTGTGATCCTTTTCATTCTGTATTTTAAGAGAATAACTCGATGACTTGGCATTCTCAGGTTAAATATAGTAGACATTGAGTTGTTAAATACCAGCATGATTGGTGCTAGCTCTCTATAACTTATAGTCAATAATCATAAACTCTCATTCAAAATGCTTTGTGCCTTTTGAAAAATATTTTAGTCAATTTATTTTGAATAACGATCCCTTTCAGGCTTGCATGATTAATTTTGAATGGATCGGCTAATCAGAATACTCATACTCATACGAAAAGGAGAAAACAGAAAAACTTCAATGAAATATTCTACAATGTCATCAAAGCGTAACTAAATTGCGTCTGTGCATAGGATTCCAATGCCTTACTAGTTATTTTTTGTTGGAATAATACTACATGCAAGTAGTATTTTTGTTGTTTGTATTTTTATAGTTGCTATTATCTCTTAGTTATTAGTTAGCAACATTTTTGTAGTTCTTCTACCTTTAATTCTTCCCCAAAATGTTTCAATAAAAATTTTCCCCTTTTTGATATTTTTTGGTAAAAATGCAAGAACCATGTCGAAGTATAGAGAAGAGGAGAGGAAGCGAGAAAGTATGTGTAAACTGGTAAGACAGGCAGAAAAGAAAAAAATTTATATTTAAAAAAGAAATAATGGACCTCCTCCAATGACACCTTTTTTTTTATTGTTTTGCTTTTAACAATTTACCTCACTTAATTTCTTCCATGCGAACACCATATGCATGAGATTGCCTACTCCGATATAACATACTCATGCGATATGAAGCGAAAGAGTGTATATTAAATGAAATGAAATTATTACCAAATAAGAAAAAAAAAAAAAAGGAAAGGTGTATAGTATTATTGTTGCTTGTTGTAGACAACATACAACACCGTGTATGAACAGACATATTTTGGCCACCATGTTTGCTGGCTAACAAAGTGCTGCCCATTTCATATTGGTTTTATTGGCTTATGACTGCGAGCATACTTACCTACGTATACTTACCATTACTAGTAGAATAGTGAGTAGTGAAGGTATGATTATAAAAATGATGGTACTCGGTGTTGATAATGGTGTCGAATGTTGATGTTGATGGTGAGCGTGATAATATTGCAGCTGATGATGATGATGATCATGATGATGAAATTATGATTTATTCACATTCTATTTCATTCTTGGAAAATAATAATGAATTTCTGCTTGTTGTTATTCCTTTTTTTTTTTTGGTTCTTTTATATATTTTTGTAATATCATCATCATCAATATGGCGTGTTGTGATGGTGCGTTTAGTTTCTTCATATGGAAGGTACTCCAACAATGTACAACCAATCAACAACAACACCAATAGCAATAGTAACAGTAGGTAAACTCTTATAATTTGAAACAAAATTTACTATTGGTTAAATGTTTAAATCGATTTTTGTCTATTTACTTTATTTTACTGCATTTTTTAATATTCCATCCATGCATTTTTTCTTAGCTAGAAATACAATATCTTAGTAGTATGAAATATTGTATTCATTGTTTTAAATGTGGCAAATTATTATATTAGTAACAGTCCATGCATGGAAAAATGGTTCAAATGGCTGATTTTAGGAGTAATTGCTTCCATATAGAGCTTTGAAAGCAACAGTTTCTATATAGCTTCCATAGCACCTACATAAGACTGATTCACAAGCTCTATAGAGGTTTGTGAAGCTTATCTTTGCTTTAGAACTTCTAAAGGTATATATAACAGTCCTTCCAGAATAGCACAAACTACATAAATTGTACATTATATATTTTACAATTTTGTCTTTACAAAGCGGAAACTACAATCCAGGTGTCTAAAAATGTGACTGAAGTTGGTAGATGGGTCACATACGATAAATTTTGTCTGAAGATTATCATGATTATATTAATGTATTATGAAGCGGCTAAACTGATGGCCAAAGTAAGATTAACTCTCAGGAAGGTTTTACTGTACGGTCAACAATTGAATTCTGTTAGAGCCAAAAAGCGGACAGAATTGTATGAAAGGAGAGGTGTTCCAGGACAGATTAGTGACAACAGGTACTTGGTTTTGAAGTTTTAATGCTCCCTTAAAGCCTGAACTCGACACCAAACGATTATCACATATTTTTATCATTGCAAAACATACTGAAAATCGCTGATCTGATTATACAATCATATCCAGGCTTAATTAAATCTTGAAAGAAACGTCAAAAGAGTGCATTTCATTTTTCCCATTTCAATTATAGCAGGGCATAACTAGAGCGCATAAAATTTCATTTTGCTCTTTTTCTATTTCTCTTCTAGCTTCGTTAATATTTTGATAACACTTCGATTATACGTGAATTCCTTCCAAAAGGCTCTCTGATAAAGACGAGTTTGATTAATACACCAAAATGTTGTTTACCCAGTTCCGAATAACAATGGACCATTGAGCCTAAAGCTCTACAAATACGAACTGTATAGTATTTCAAACAAATCGTTTGTCAGCCAGAATTACTTTGCTGATATTTAGAGTGAGTACCAAAAATGTGTGAGGGAAAATATTTTGTACAAGACTTTGTGAAGAACGATTTATACTGGAATGTATCCTTTTTTATAAAAACACATCGGAACGATGAGCTAATATCAAAGAGTATTCGCTTAATTAATAAAAAAAAAAAAAAAAACATGTCTTCGATGTTATATCACGTATATGGATTTATGGACAGTAAGTATAACGATTTAATTAAGGTCGGGGGAAACGTTCAAAAGCCATTCAAAGCACAATTCAGATTCAGAGGAGAAACGCAATGGATTCGAGAAAAAAAGTACATTCAATAATTGTTACCGACTGTCATTGAATTGGTGTTTTTGACGACAGATTTGAACAAGGAGAAGTTCTAAAATCTATTTATTTCCCATTTCCATTACTGAGAAGCAAGAATGCTTTGAAATACTCAGTATTCCTCAATGAGACTATTTTCTCTTCCTTAAAGTGAATACAGTGATGAATGGAATGTTTATGACAGAAGTTGTTATGAGTTATGACTTACCGCCGTGGCGGTAACAATTTCATATTAATTTATACTATTTTTTGTATGAATTGAGTACTCACCTCATAGTATCATATATAAATCCATTAAGGAACATAAATCCGTCTCTAAACTTTTGTAAATATTTAAATAAATTTGCCAATGAGACCTTCGACAAATATATGTGTGAGTTTGTATACCAACATTCGCGTAAGTATATTGACTATATACGCGTAAGTCAATTGACTATATACACGTAAGTATATTGACTTTAGCAGCCATTATGTACCCAAATATGTACCCAAGCAGCGAATAAAGTAGCTGACAACTATGTATTTATTAGCTTTTCCCACACTAACCAAACCAGCCAGTCATTGAATTGCCATTAACAAAAAAAAAAAAAAAAACAAAAAAAAAAATAATATAAAATGAATAAAATCTAAAAACAAAAACAGAAAAAATTCAATAGATGAGCAAAATATTGGTATTTAACAAATTAAATGATGCTTCTGCGTTGCGCAGATGCCAATAATGAGCAAATAAATAGAGATAGGTAGTGTATATAAAAACACTTAAATGTGTTCATATAAGAATATGGTATTATATGTACTGAATATGAAAGGTATATAATTATTTATAAGTACATTTTTCAACAAGCGCGTCTACAAAGTGACTCATACTAATTGTACTCAGCAGATAGAAATATATTTTTTGGTAAATTATTATTTAAAAATGAATTTGCATGCCTACCTTTTAATAACAAGAAAACAGAGGAGCAATAATTCTTCTCTCGTATGATACCCTCAGATTTGACTATTCATAGTCATAGGTTTTTGAAAAACTGAAAATTTTAGATAAACTTGATATTCAAATAGAATTAGAATGAACATTTCAGGTAAATATGTCATACAAATATGTCTTCTCTAAAGTTGTAAATATCTCCATTTTATAAATAATATTTAAATGTTGATTTAGAAATTAAATTGATTAAGTTATAAAAATAATATACGAAGTATAAAATTCTTCAGAAAATTTTATGTTTCATTCGTTATCATGCCTTGAACTGAGAGTATTCTTGCATTGGGTGTACCGTCGATTTTGCGATTGTGGTGTGGAAGTTTGGCGGACTTGTGAATTTTCGCTTTCGTTTATAACATTGATAAGGATACGCGTCGGGTATAGAAAACTATATTTTAGGGTGAAAATAATTTTTTTTTTTCCGTTGACTAAAACTATTCGAATGGTTAAAAACTACAAAATAAAAAGTTTCATGTCTATTGTTGAAATTTTAGAACTGTTGCACATGGAAAACTATAATGAAAATGTTTTTTTCTTAAGCTCATATATTTGACTTGATAAAACATTTCAAAATAGAACATTTTGTGCCAATTGATGTAATTTTAGCAATGTCACACGATCCTTAAAGTTTGAAAAAAAGTGTTTTCATCATTTTCTTATTATTTAACCACAATCTCAGTTCTAAAATGGTGAATAATATGTTCGAACGCTATTAATTTTTCGTTTTTAACATATCACCCAAACATACCTACTTCGTATTTCCACTCCCTATCGAGGGGTCTGCCATATAAAATTTCAGTTTTTATACAATTTTCCCCTCAGTAATACCATAGCTGCACAGAAATCGTCTCTAGGAAGGTAGATTCGACACTTATGGGTTACATATTAAATAATCTTCCCCAACATAATTGCCCTCTATCTCCACTCTTTAAAGGGTCTGCCATACAAAAAGGAACGCACAAATCCTTGAAAATCGACAAATAAGCCCATTACAGTCAAAGAATTGCTGATGAACATAAATTTTTATTCCTCGACAATTTTTTCGAATATTTTTATCCTTTATCTTCACACAGCAATTCAACTGAATTTGAAGAGTTCGATCTTCTACTTGATATCTAAAGTCAATAATATTGTATTTCCAATACAAGCTTAAAATTATTAATGGAATCTGTCAACGAGATTTTTTCAATAAGTTCACCACCCATGCACCATCATCTCAACTGGTAATATTTTTGAACAATTTGACGGATTCGCTTCTAAAAGCACAAAGTTGCTGTTTCGGCTAATCCTAAATACAATAGACTTCATTTTATTTTTTGTTTTGAAATTTAGGTACTTTTTGAAGTTATTTAAAGCATTACTTCTTTCAGAAATCTCCATCACTTCCTAATTTTTGACTAAATAACTTTTGAAATTTGGCAAAGAATTCAAAGACAATATTTTTGAGAAATCATTGTAAGAAAAAATTCCATAATTGGCTGGTTTCTTTGTTGCATTTTTTAATTGTTTAATTAACTTGTGGACATGGCATTGCCTGTAGCAAAAATAGAACCTCTTAACTATTCATCGTCAGAAACCTACTATCACGTAATATACATATATCACAATAAAATTAAATATTATAATTTGAATTGAAAATAAAAATATTTATAAAATCTCGATGCATTCTCTTTAGAACTGGTATGCATATATGTAACATATATTGAATTTGTAATAAAGATATAATTTAATTAATAAGTTCAACGATAACAAAAATATATAAAAAAATTAGGTCATCATATTAATGTATGGGAAATAGAAAAACTAAATAAATATGAAAAAAGAAAGAAAAACCAGAAAAAGAAAAAAAAAATGTTTTTCCAATATTCTACGAAAATTTCTTGAATGAAAGTTAGTTTCAAACACATACATACTCGTACCTACCTACAAAATGCTTACATGTGTTAAATAAACATAATAAAATAAAAATCAAAAAAATTGAAAAAACAAACCAACAACTCACCAATAACAACAACAACAACAACAGCAACAACTAAATGTGTAAATATGGGTGGCATTTCGTAGAAAGATAACAAATGTATTCTACCCATGACTGAAAGTGTGTCTCTATCAATACTTATGTAGACTCATACTTGTGTGTGTGTGTGTGTGTGTATGTATATTGAAGTGTAGTGCAGAACCAAAATTAAGACATAAAGCGTTACTAATTGAAAGATGAAGAAAAAATGTTTTTCTGACCAGCGCACTCTAAGCACAAAAAAAAAGAAATAATAAGAGCAACAATATTAAAGCATCTTTAAATAACAAAAAGAATAAAATCAAATAAATGAAATAAAGAGATCATGCAGCAGAAGCACATTTGCAGGCTATATGCATTTACTATGCTCGTAGGTATAGGGTGTTGCAATGGCAATGCTGAAATTTCTGAATATATATTTCTTCGCGAATTGATATTCGCGAAGAAATATATAAGAAAAAAAAAAAATGTAGAATTATTAAAAATAAAAACGGCGCGGAATGGCACGATCTTGCAGGAAAAATCTTCAAGGACCGAAAGTAATGATAATACATCAGTCGATCATAACACGAACCGCGAAATCCCAAAAACATAAAAGGTGAATTTATGTGGAGAGTTGGGTTGCCATATGGTAAGTAGAATTGGTAAGTATTATTAATTCATTATATTCAATTGTTTATTTTTACTTTTCTTTCAGGGACTGTCTAACCATATGGCTTGTCTAAAGGGATTTAGACACCACAGTAAAAATATAACAAATAAAAGCTTCTGAGAAAAACTTTTCTGTATCAAAATTCAGAAAAATTCATGTTCCTTTCAATGTCATTCAAATTGAAAACTTACAATATCGTTAAAAGCGAATATCAACTGAGATTTTCAGCCTTTTAATCCTAACAATTTGCTATTTCAAAAATATAATTTTTTCAAAATTTCCTCCGATACCAATAAACATTAAAATAACAACATCATAACCTCGACAAATTT
This sequence comes from Megamerina dolium, assembly GCA_963854835.1. Lineage (NCBI taxonomy): Eukaryota > Metazoa > Arthropoda > Insecta > Diptera > Megamerinidae > Megamerina > Megamerina dolium. The sequence goes on along the minus strand of OY978529.1, from coordinate 68,997,022 downwards.
TTCATTAAAAAATAACCAATTTCATACCCATTGAATTACCCTATATAGTACATTCTACTACCAATGGCATGACTGAGTGAGAGAAAGAGATTTTCATCAATCGATAAGCGACAGTTCAGGTGATAATTATATAATTTGTGACGGATGGACAAGCACATAAAATTCGTAATTTTATTACATTTCACTATGTGTGCATTTCACTACATTATGGGTTGCATCTCATCGATTTTGTACTACATAGTTTTAAAAATGTAGACTCATCTATGGCTATTAATGTTGTTGCTCCTTTATTGTAGTAAGTGATGATGATGATGATGATGATGTGATGGTGATGGTGATAGAACATTACTAAATGATTATGTACATAAAAAGAAAGTAAGTAGAACAAAGTAGAAAGGAAATATGCGATAGTACACAAAATGAAACTATGTAGAGAGAATAGAATGATGTGAATGATTTTATTACCAAAAAATTTTATAGTAAAACAATTTTATGAACATAATCACTTAGTTGATCACTTGTCAAAAGATCCTGTTGATAATGTTGTACATTAAATTCAGTTTTATAGCATTTCATGCCATTAAGAAAATACATTTTCATAATGTCAATACATAGCTTCTATTCTATTCTATTCGATTGCTAAGTTTGACTTTGTTTGCCTACCCAACATGATGAGAGCCTTATTTAAGACTCTTTCTCGTGAAACTAATAGTATTGAGTACCTTTGGAAAGAGTTTCATTATATTTTTATGCATGTATTTTAAGTAAAATTAGTCTAATTTAGTTGTTGGATCAAGAAAAATTATTAAAATAACTTTACTAGATCGAAAGTTATTTTATTTTCATCGAAATTTCGAAGGTGCAGATGCAGATACCTCCTAGATAAGTCAATTTTCGAACATATGCTTGTTTTAATAAATAAATTAACAACTGATCACAATCGATTTGCTATTGAGTTATTATCATCATCATTATTATTATCGTCATCGATTGTCATCTTCATTAATTTTACTATTATCATTAGTCATATTATTCTCATCATTATTATTATTATTACTATTAAATGCCACAACCTGACTCTATGATTTTTTTTTTTTCGATTTTCAATTATTAATGATTACACTCGCCATCTATCACTACCCCTTATAAATTCATAGCTCTTTTATAATATCTATATTATTCTATGGATATGCCATAATAGCTAATATTGCCATAAGTCATTAGCCTCAATTTGCAATGCGTATGAAATATGTATATATTTACATATGAGCGTATGATACATAAGTAATTAAAACACATGGCTACATACTCTATTTCATTGCCAATTCACATTCACTCGTTTTCACGTACAAATCTATAGAAATTCATTAATGGAGCAGCAAAAATACATACCATCGTAAATGGATATGCTTTCATATAATTCTTTTTAGCTCACTCTTAGCTTCACCTAATATGTTCATAATGTTATTCTAATAAATATTATCAGCACCATCACCAGTACATACTACATATATGTACCAGCTACTCGTACAACATCCCAACACATAGGTATGTATATGTGCTCTCATATTAATTGAACATTTCCTATTTTTTTTGTCCTATTTTCAATTTTCATTTCCATTTCTATCTTGGCATTTTTTATTATTCGTTTTTTTTTTTTGCAGTAAAAGTTGTGGATCTGCTTTTGCAATACTCTTTCAATAATCAGTTGCCTTCATAATAATGCATATTACATAATCATCATTATCATCATCATCATCATCATCATCATTATTATTGTCTGCCAGATGCAAATAAATGTGTATATATGGTAACTCATATCTTATAGACATTTATTGCTATAAATGTGCTCGTATTTTTGTAAGTACTATAGTACGATACAAGTAGTATTGTATTTGTTGTATTGATGTTATAATTTGTGTTTATTGATATTTTCACTTTAATAGCGTGTATCTCATGTACTCTCGTACTTTAATTACAATTGAAATGCTATACAATAAGTACGAGTATTTACTATGCCACAGATAATGACTTGACATTAATTGTTTTTAAATTGAACATTTTTATATGGAAATAAATCATATTGATCTTGTTTGTATATTGAATACTACGAGTACTTTTTGATTCAAAAAACTTCGGGATATTAAAAGCTTCATTTGGATACATCATTTATATATCACCATTTGAATTCTGCGCTGCTGAATTTTTTTTGAATTCGAATATATCACTCGTTTTCATCTCAAGTTTAATAAATAATGGTGCGAAAAGTAAATTAAAGCAAGTTACAAGTGCTAAGTCGAAATTCTGCTAACTCTTATAAGTTGTCATCGAATTTTACAGAATAACAAAAGTATTGAATTATATTTAATGGCACTTTTCAATATGAATTATATATGGTTTTCATCTTGTAATGCCTCTTCTAAAATTCATCAGTCGAATTTCAGTCACAAAGTTTGAAAATCTATATTCGAAAATGTACTTTTTTATGGGAAATGGGAGTGCTGTTCACGTGAATACGTCTATTCTCGAAAGTATATCTTTCATTGTTTGTAGAAATAAATTTTATTGCATAAAATCGAAAAATATATGTTCGAAAACATACTTTTCTATGGAATATTAACGTGATTTTCATCTAAATAAGCCCATTGTTATAGTATTCTATTTTGGTAAAGTAAATAATCTTATGTACCAAATTTCAGCTCCATATCCTTCAATTTGAGCGCACAAAGGTTAAAAATATATATTCGAAAACATACTTTTGTATGGGAGATAAATGTGATTTTCATCTAAATAAGCCCATTGTTATAGTATTCTATTTTGATGAAGTAAATAATCATATGTACCAAATTTCAGCACCATATCTTACAATTTGAGCGCACAAAGACTAAAAACCAATGTTCGAAAATATACTTTTGTATGGGAGGTAACCGCGATTTTCATCCGATTACTTCCATCTTCAAAATTTTTAATTTTTTGGTAAAAATAATCTTGCACATTAAATTTCAGCCTTATAGCTACAAATTTAGGTGTATAAAGTTTAAAAATATACATTCGAAATGATACTTTTTCATTGGAGTTAGTCTTAGTTTTCATCCAATTTGGCTAATTTTTGGATATATTTGCCAATTGGTGAAAAAAATTAAATTTCTCAAATTTCAGCTTGATATTCACCCAGAGGTGTGCTTTTGTATGATAGATGAAAAATATGAAAATATTCATCCTGAAGAGAATTTTTTGTATGACAGGTAGGCGTAGTTTTCAAGCAACCATTTCCAATTTTCACCACTATTCGTTTGTTGGTGAAAATAGTCTGATCCACTAAGATGAGTGTTAATATTGGAACATATGTTCGAAAATGTTCGAAAATATGATTTTCATCTATTTTCTAACCATCTGTCATTTCGATTATAAAAATGACCAAATATACAGAGTTAAAGTTTGAGGGCTTTGTGTTTTTATGCTCATAATATTCATAACTAAATTTTATTTAAATTAAATTAGTAAGAAGATATTTGAAAAATGATTTAAAAAAGCATGATATTCGATAAATTTTAGTTTCATGTGGCGGTCAAAAATTATGTAAACTACATTTAGAACTTATGTGAAGCAGTGAATTTCAGCTTCAGTTAAAATATAGCAAAATATGTTATTCTTATATTGGTTCGTTTGAAAAGGACATACATATATGTTTACTTCAAAGAATGCTCCAACATACACAGATGCCAACATATTTGTACACCTAAAAGCTCTACTTACTACGCTGCGATATGTATCGCAGAAAAATCTGTGGGAGACAATTTAATATCCTTTCCCGTGTCCAATACAAAAGTGCACTTGTAGATATATGACAATAAACGACAATGTGTATGATACACACACATAACTCTATACCTGTTAGTCGCAGGTTAGTCGTATATGGGAGAATCGTGCTTAATTGTCGTTGCGCACATTTTAGTACATGAGTAGAACAACAGTGATAATACATAAATACTTTGTGATGGTTTGTTATGCCTTTGGTGGTAATATTTTTCGCCAAAACATTAATGATTAACAATATGATGATCATAATCATGATCGTCATGGGTTGTAAATACGTTGTATGTATGCAACCACAACAGAGAACAGCACGCAGATATTCGTCATTCGCTTGTCAACAACAAGTCATCATAGTTTTTATAGCTTTTTAAAACTTTTCACAGTTTTCGACAGTTTTTATATACGTACGTACATACTATACAATATTTATTATTTATTATTTTTTTGTTGTTTTTTTTTTGCGTTTCGCTTGATAGTTTTTGTTTGGTGATCGTACCTTTGGTGTTGCGCTTTATTTTTGTGCTGATGGCCAAAAAATGTGTGCAAAAAAAAAAGAGAAAAAATCACCTCACCAACTGACTACCTATATTAATTTAAAGTTTTTAAAGATTCTATGTAATGTCGCACATTTGCTACTGCTGGCCGCATGTAGTCGTATATGGAGATGGATCGAGTGAATTGATCGATGTAGATCGTTGTGATGTGAAGATGTGGAACAATCATCAGAAGAAGTCAGAATGTGTGGAGACAAAAACCCAAAAGTATATATTGTGACAAACGGATGACTGCTGAAACAGACGACGATAATGATAACGATGATGCTGATGGTGGTGGCGGCGGTGGCGATCGTGGTGATCGTGGCTTATCCTAATATATGCCAATAGATAATGAAATGAATGAATGGAAAAAAACGTGCTTGGAATTTTTTGTCTCTTATGACAGAAGACTGTCTACATTCTACTCCCTTCCGTCTGTCTGAAGATGCTTTGCTTAACATTTCTTCAGCTTCGGGTTGATCGACACCGTGCAATTCTCCCGAGATGATCATGTCAATATAAAAACTAGATATTTTTACAATATATATTGTAGCCGCTTGTCCTTTAAATCACAGTTTATGGCAAAATCCGCAAAAATGTTGATAATGAAAGAGAAAAAAACAAAAAAATGCAAGCTCTTTTTTTGTGCAAAATTAAAATCTGCAACGATCACATGAGATTTATTTCTTTCTTTAAGGATTTTGAAATGTATATACACAAAATTTTTTGTTTTACAGTGATTTCACTATTGCCTTTCCTGAGAATGATTGATATTTGTGTTGCAAATCCTTTGCAACATCAAGAGTGTGGTATGAACGAACAAGTGAGTTAAAGGGCGAGTTAGAGAAAGAACGAGAATGAAGAATGTCAATTGAATTAAATGTTATGATGATTATTTTTAGCTCTTTTTCTGAAACTATTTTTTGCGTTGCTGCTTATGGTGAATTCATCTCATCGCGTGCAACAATATGATCATCCAAATTGAAAATAAATGCAAGCAAATGTTTACTTGTTTAACAAATGTTCTTTTGTTTTTTTTGTTTTTTTTTTCTTCAATTCAATCAAGTTTTGGTTTGGTCTTTCAGCATTTCAGCACTGTCATCGCTTTATGGGCATAATAAAGAAATATTTATAGACAATATTAATAAGTTTTATTATTGTTGCTTCGTTTGTACACTTAATAAGGGTGGTTCATCAGCCACAATGCAATTAAAAGCAATGCTGCCAAATGGCTGAGTCCTTAGCGACACGTAAAATGAGATATATAATTTTTAAGTGATTTTTTTGTTTTTGTTTTTATAGATTACAAATTCATTGCAGATGATTTATGCACGAATACAATAAATTTTGCGATACATTGTTGTACATTGAAAAGCCTAATTTAGCTTCTGATCACTCAGCTTAAGATATTTATGATTTTAGTACTAAAACTTGTACTAAAAAATCGGTAAGACTGTAATTTGTACTGCATCAGTCTATCAAAGGAACGAGTATATCGAAAAATTATTATTATCTAAAAATCTAACTTAAAATATCAATGTTCCAAATAGAGAGCATACATTTGAAGATTTTTGTTTGTGCCGATTTCTGAAAAATTCCAAAATGTTTTGGTTTAAATTAAAAACACCCTTGGCTTAACTTTAAATATTTAATAAAAGACATTTCTACGATCCTATAACAAATTAAAAGTCATATGGTTAGCAAAGAGCTTCTCATCCTATAACTTTTCCATTGCGGCTGCCTTCTAAAAGATACCTGACGCAAAACTCAGAAAACTAAAATTTCTGAATAATCTCTACCACAATTTCTGTTATCAAGTCTATGCCTTGATAACAGAGATCGTTTTGTGCTGAGAACTGAAAAAATTTTAACCTTTAAGCCTACATTCGGCATCATTGTCATGTTCTTATTTCTTTAATTAAGAAATGAGTATGGTTTTGCGTTTGTTCTTGTTGCTTTTCCGCTCTCAAATAGAATTACACGCAAATTACGAGATATTGTAACTCTCGTTCATAAAAATTTCTTCTCGGAGTAACAAAAAACATATTGTAGATTTTCTGTACACTACCGAAGAAACACTAAGAGAATGTTGCTTAAATGTTGCTTACTGCACAAGAATTCTGGTTTTAGCGGTAGTTCACTCATTAAGAGCAGTTCTACAAATATTTTACGGAAACTTTGTTGACAATTGTTTATTTCATTTTGCAAGAATTTGTGCTATTTGTACACTTTGCCCAAAAGTCAGTTTCGTAGAGGTCTCTTGGAAGCAATTTTCTCAGAGAAAATATTTTCCGTACCAAAGCATTTTTTGTTTCGATAAAATGGGCTTATATATTATTAGCAATTGCATTTGCAATTAATAAATACAAATTTAGTTTCAGATTCGTTATCATTCATTGCAGAAAGTGTTATTATAATATCATCAGAATGAGTTCTACGTCAAAGCTCCTAAAAGCATAATTTCAGAGGGAGGCTACTAAATTTAGTGTTGCTAGCGAGGAAGCATCTACAGAGGAAGACTGATCTGAATTTTGCTTTCGCTTAATGTTGCCAGAATTCACATTAATGCTGGTCAACCTTACATTTCAACCCACTTAGAGGCTATAGTATTTTAATAAATGTTTCAGATTTCATCGTCAAACCAACAGCAACATCTAGTAGTTGATCATGTGCCAGTGTAATATAATATAATAGAGCACAGAAAATATATTTCCTTCACCGTTACAATTACTTCATCGTTTTTTTTTCCAGGTCCCAATGTACTTATTAAACCCATTTGCACATATAATGTGTTGTATTTTATTCCATAATATTATTACCGACCATATTGATTTTCAACCATGGCGGTCTAGAGTACATTTGAGCATAGCATGGTGTGATTTATAGAAATATTTTTAGAAATACAACAGAAACATTAGCAACATAGGAGACGAAACAATACGAAAAAAGGATAATAGACTGAACAAGTGAGTTAAATGACAATTAATAACAATTAATGCGTCGGCAATGGCGGCAGCATGTTAGAAAATATAACAACAACAAAATGTACTCGGACAGGGATTAGGGAAAAGGCCACCCACCCTCATGTAACATCTGCTCTTGCTAGTACATAAGTAATGCTACTGTTGTATGCATGTGTCTATGCAATGATGATAGCTACATGTTGACTGTGTTGTTTGAAATGTGGCGAATCAAAATGAATTTGCTAAATCAATTGCGAAACGAAAATGCAACAAAGAATGAAGGCACGTGAAAGACAACGTGAGTGTGAGAAGGAAGAAGCAAAAGACTTAATGAATAAGAGGCGTTTGTATATGTCAAATCAATGTAATAAAATTGATGAAAATGATCGGAAAAAAATGAAAATAAAATGATGAGAAAAAATTGCATGTTGTAAGAAACAAAAAAAAAAAAACAAACAGAACGAATGAAATAACAAATAATAGACTGACAAACCCCATGTCAAAGACAGCACGAAAAAAAATATACACACACACAAAAGAAATAATAGTAAAGGCAACAAATAGCTCAACTTCTTCAGCAGGAAACTACCACTGTTAACAAATTTACAACATGCTCTGTACAATAATAGGAAAGAATCGAAAATTAAATAAGTTAATAATGTCTTCATTATTATATTGTTGAAGCGTAACTAACATGTTTTACACATATTAGCCACCTTGTATGAAACAATCAACAACAAAAAACATATTACGAGCGAAGTGAGAGAGCACAACATGAACGTTTAGTGAAAGATATATATATGTATTAATAAATACACCTATATACAGTGATGGGAACTTTTATAAAATCAAATTTGCTGATGAAAAAATTATTAAAAATTTTGATATTAGGAAATTTTTGTTGAATAAATTCCACACTTTGACTGAAATGAGTTGCGTGCCTATTAAGCCAAATTATCTTAAACTTGTAGGTAATATTGTAGTTTGAAGGAAGAAGTTTTATAAAAAACCAGCACAGTTGTGCTGCGTGTAAAATGATTAAACTAAAATTCCTCCGAAAACGTTAATTGTGGTAAGAAGCGTCGAACAGTGTTCTCTTTCGGTCGCTTAAAAAAGTTTCTGTTAATAAATCAGACGACTTGACGTGCTACTGGCATGTTTAGTGATTTAAAACTGAAGCCAGGAAAAGTCATGCATGGTGTAGCTGAATCAACCTGCATACGAAATGAATATAAATATCTATGAATATCAATTACGCAGCAGCAGGAGTAAAGATGGATATTAAATGTGCTTAAAAAAATGTTCAGCAAAAAAAAAGTACTGGGGAGGGATCATACATTTAATCCCTTCAGGGGTATTCTGGGAGCATTGGACGGGAATTTTATAAAAAAGACATAAATTTTGGTCAGGTGGCACCTTAACTAGTAGAGAAGGGGGTTAGTACATTTAGAGGAAATGTTAAGGAAAACAAATTAGTAGGCATGGGCATTACAGTGGAGATTTCTGAGCAATTATGTAGATTTTGTCGATTTTCTGACGCTTATAAGCTCATTTTGTAGAGAAAGAGTGAAAAGAGAGCATCAGTATGCTAAGCAAATTTGTTGAGAAGCAAAAACGAATGAGGGTCGGTTATAAATATTACTGGGCTAGGCTCATCCTGGGAGCCTTGGGAGTGAATTTTATAAAAATATCATCAATTTTGTATGGGGTAAGTATATTTGGTGGAAATGTTGAGGAAGAAAAATTAATGGGAGTTTGGTTTTACATTTCATGGCTCTAGGAAGATTTGTGGGCAATTATGGGGATCTGTGGGAGGGTATCAAAAAAAAAATTCTACAGATCCTAAAGGTTGAATATAGCGTTAGCCATGTTTGAGTAAAATGTTAGAGAGGAAAAATGAATAGGAAGAATTCGATCATGCTGCGTGTGTATATAAAATTACGATATTTTCAAAAAACTTGTATAAGTTTAATAAAATTAATCAACATTTTTATATATGATTTTATAGAAATGTCTACCACTGTTCCGAGACTATCTTATTTAGCTGTGTGGTCTTAAGTTTGTTGAATTTCCTTTCATTTCTCTTTGCTTTTTCTTTTAGCCACAATTGTTAATAACTTCAGATTAGATGTTAGTTGTAGTTGGTTCTTTTATGCTAAGCATAAGATGACAATGAGAACAAAAAAAAAAAAAAAAAAAAAAAAGGCACATATCTGGAATTTAAGCCATATCTTTAAGATAAATTTGAAACGGGTGCTGAAATGTGGGAATATGTAATATCGTATGTGTGTTTGTGTGTGTACTTATTTATATATATTATATAATATATATGTATATTATTAACTGACTCGATTGTCGCGCCATCAATGTTACATTAAAACACCACACACACTACAGCACTCACACACTTATTGCTGCGGTATGGATGTGTACGAGTGCAGATATGAGCAGATGAGTACCTACTGTATGGATATACATGAATATGTACGAGTATTTGTAGATAGTAGATGGTGTGTGTATGTCGAGGAACCCCTGCAGTTGTGTGTGCATCTTTATCACTTCATTTACTGCTGCTGCTGGTGCTTCTCCTGCTGTTGGCAACTTAACCACTGTTCTTTTTTGCTGCTGTTGGTGCTGCTGCTGCTGCTGCTGCTATCTTTAGTACCTTTTAGCTTAAATGATGGTGGTCAACATGAGCATATACGTACATATCTCCTACTGCTTCTGTATGATATCGTGCAGGGTGCTGACGATGTTAGCATCATCATCATCAGTATTGTGATCATCATCATCACATCTTATTCATAGCAGCCGTTGGTTGAAGAAGCATTCTTGCTGCAGCTGTACTGTATATGTATGACAGTATCTAAAATTGTCTTTAATGGGCTACTGTCGTACACTAAACTGCCACTATTTCCCGGCCGATCATCAACATTGTCCAGTTCAATACATCATTGTGGACCAACCGCATATTTGATGAACGAAGGCAATAGTCGATCGAATGGACTGTGTCCTCTCCTCCTTATAAGAGAATGATAGTGTGAGAATGAAAAGTATTTAGATAAGAAGAGCGAATATAACCAAGGCTCTCATCGTACACACTTAAGTGTGTATTCTTTTTTTATAATTTTTCCTGCACCTTTGAATTGGCGGAACTTCCATACCAACTCTGGCAATCCATCCATTAGTTAACGTCTGAGTGCGATCGACCACCCAGCATTATATGTACACACAAATGCGTACTTGGGAGAAAACAATTCATACACATATAATACTCATATACGAGTATGTTCATATGCATATACAGTGAAAGAAATTGGCAGAAACTCAAATTAGAAAATGATTACTATTTTGTTGAACTTCTTTTTGCATTAAATTATTTCAAATGCAATTTTTGCAAAGTTTCGGAGTTCTTATGCGTTTATTCTGGTAGCTTTGAATTCTTAAATTTTATTCGAATATTTTTTACAGTCAATTAGGCTTAGATAGTGACTTTTTACCAGCTAGTCGTGAATTTTTATATTGTTTACCCCTCAAACAAGTCTAACATCTTTCCAAATATGGACCACATAACCTTTTCTTCAAAAATTAAATTTCCCATATATAATAGATCACCTTCCGCTTTGACTATTTCAACTTTTAAAAGTTCTAAATTGCAGTGGGCATTAATTTCACCGGCATTGTTTAATTTGTCGGATTTAATTGAGACCAGGGATGTTTTATAGATAGGAGTTTTGCTGTGTCCTCAAACAGTGAGCTCCTGAAAGATCATGAAACCCCAAACCAAAGATCGCACGAAATATTTGCCAATAAATTCTCGTTTCTTGGAGCTTTGTGCACTGAAGAGCTTTTCGTCGTGAATTCGTCGTTTTTCTATGGTCGCTGGGGGCAAGCTTGAGTTTCGAAAGTATTTGGTAGAGTAAGAGTTACTCTTAAGAAGCTTTCAGTACTCTGTATTCAATTATTATTATAATTACGCAAACTTGTTTTCACACTAATCGTTTACTTTGAAGAAAAAATATCATTAGCAATCTGCCAGTGAGATTTTTCATAATTTGTAGCATCTTTGATTAGACTAAATTACGTTAACGTAGCCGGTCGTCTCGATAGAGAAACTGTAGTCCAGATTGAATGGGCCTCATACCATACAGATGCTCTTATAACTTTACTAATTCGTGAAATCAATCTGAAGTATGTCGAACTTCAGTAGGCCATCGACATCACTCAGTTATGGCGGAGCCAGGTCACTCATATGTTGTTTGCTATTTTCGCATATATCTAAAACAATTTCTTCATTTTGAATTTAAAGGAATTTCCACCACTGTACAATACAGCATTCGATGATTGCCACCACATCACACATTTGCCTTTTGTCTGCCTCTACTCATGCTCTTTCTTATTCCTCAAGTATCCTACTGCTATATGCCCGTTTTTGTTGTACTTCTCTTGTTGTTTTTGTTTTATTGCAGCTAGTAACTATAGCCTCAGTATTGCCTCAATGAATATTTTATGCTGCCGTCGTCACTTTGGTCACTTCTTTGGCCTGTGCAACTAATGCCACCTTAGTTATTACATATGATTGTATGTTTCAAGTATATAATGAATTACATATACTCCTTATATATAAAAGTCGTAAATTGATCACATTTCAATTTGCCGCAAATTGTAATGATTTTGCAGTTGAGACTTTATTCATAGTCAGCATTACAACAATATTCCTGGGAGTGTCATCATGAACAGCTGTCATTGCATTTACATTTTTCTAAGTACTCTTTCCTGTTTATACATCTTTTTACAATATAAGTGCGTACAAATAAATACAAATTTGTTGTATTTTTTGCTACTGCTATTTTGTAATTCATAATTTTTTTTTTTTTTTTTGCTTTAATCGACCGCAATCGAAGTAAAACTCTTTTTTTTCTTTCTTATAAGCGCCAGTTCCGGTGATCATTTTTCTTAGAATTTCCTATATATCTAATCAAGTCAAAGAAAAATTGGTACACAGAAAAATCGGCGCCAAATGAAAACGAATTAATATTGTTCAAAACTTGTTTTTTCTTTTCATTGGGTTATTCAATGGTTACAAATCTTAGAACAACTTATTCGAAATGACTTCCATTTGCCTTCTAACACGACTTGAGACGATCTGGCAACTCATCGATTGCGAGACGCACTTAATGCATGGGGAAATTTTCCACTGCACGGACAAGCGCTCGCTTCAACGACTCAATATTTGGGTGTCGAGTAGAGCACGCCATGCCCTCTAATACAGACCACAACTTGTAATCCAACGGGTTGAGTTCTGGACCACCAGTTGGCCAATCATCCATTGATATGAAGTCCGAAATGTTGTTTTTTATCTGCAGTTGAATTGTTTTTGCCTTGTGAACTGGAGCAGAGGCCTCTTTGGATTCACGCGATGAGTTGTGATGCTTCTCTGCATAATCGAGCATACACACGATCGTTCTGTTTATTGAACGATTCTTCTACGGTGAAGATTTTCACGTCACTAAACAGAATTTGTCTGTGAGCGTACCGGCTGTGTAACGCTTTCGATTTTCGCTCGCGTTTTCCCTCCAATGAGGCCGTGAGCAGGTGTCCAATGTGTTGCTTGTACGTCCCAATTCTTCATGGACATGGATTTTTGCGAAATTTGCATTTCCTGCGACAAGATTTTCGGTCGATTTGTTTCTTCACGGTTTTGATCGCTTTCGGAGTTCTCACAATGCGCGGACGGCTGGATCTTTAACGATCTCATACTCCACCTCAAACAACTTCACAACACAATAGACGGTCGCAATATCCGAAAAATATCGCCTACCTTTTCCCATGTTGCATTTTACTAGACCAACTACAACAAAACGATTTTCGATGTCGTCCCATTCCATGATTGTAAACAATTGATGCCCGAAACTTTTTACATGGCAATGAAGCATAAATGTCAACTGTCAAATTGTAGTTTAGTTGTCTACCAATATTTTTGACTTGACTCGATATTTATTGTTGATTTTTGACCGATTTTACTATAATTATTTTTATTAGTACTATTGGCTTTTATTGTTAAAAAATTGGATTTTGTAAGCGAAATATCCGTGATATTTGGGTAAAATTTTAATCAGGTTATTCTGTTGTTCAGGTTGTTGGAGAGTTGACATGCACCGTGCGACGACGTGGAACTATGACTATTGCTCACTATCAATCTCATTCATTCATTTCGCTCTGAGCAGTTATAATATAGTGACTGATAGTAGAGCGTAAAAGTACTGTCAGTGTAAAAATTATGTATGATTCAGAAAGGAACCACTAAATGGAGCACTCCGTACAATGCATTTGTAATACAAAGTTTGATGAAATTTCTTAATAAAATCATGACCACTGTTCTACAAAATTTACGAAATCCACTTCAAGAATACTATAGTGTTTCTTTAAAAGCAAAAAAAAAAATAAAAAGTATTGTACAAATATATATATATAGAGTATCTCTTTGCAAAGCAGTCAAAATATAGAAATAATTAAATTGAGTACCTTTACGAATCTTATGTACAATCAGGATAATCCTAAGAGGACCTATTTACAATTGTAAAAATATCATTGTACATTTGTTAAATAAAATAAAGAATAAGACATCAAGATTAATAGATACGTGCAATAGTTACATATGCCTTCTTATGTAGGTATGCTCATATGTTATACTACTTATATGTACGCACATAAGTACTTATGCTGCCCTAGCTATATTTACCTGAATGCAATTGTTCATGAAAGTAATGAAGCGTATTAACATTGAGCTTACAGATGTGTATATCTATTATATGTACATAGTTACATTTAATTTAAATTAAAGGATATTAGCCTACATTTCTGTAAATCTCACATACATACGTGTACATGCATATATTCATTTGGGATACAAATAACAATAAGCAAACAAACAAATAGACATAAGTATCGAAATCGATATTTGTCTTAGAACTCATATGAAATACAAATAATAATGATGATGAGATGTTTGTTTTTTGTTTGATTTTATTAAGGGGCGCTTAAAGATGTGCAAAAAGCAAAAAGAGAGAAAACAAAAAAAAAAAACGAAATTAGGGCAAAATATCTGCATACGTACCTATTGATGTTCACCTATTAATGTTCACCTATTGATGTTGACACAGGTATCGATAGCATTTCAAGCAGGAAGTGATTTTCCAATGATTAACTTTTATGAATGATACGATGATACCTATAATATCATATACTCGTACATACATATATATAATATTATGATCTTAACTATATGATAACAGCTAAAATTCAGCTTCCTTTTTAGGTATTATGCGCAATGTTACAATATAATTTTTTTGTTATTTCTTAAGGGTATAAGACAGTCATTTGCGCATGCGCATTCATATACATATTAGTAATGATGAAAAGAAGCAGTAAATAAAAAAAAGACGAAAACAACACTTATCTTAAAGTAAATATCACCGACATATTATAATGATTCAGTTAGATACACATGTATCAACTTTTATACATCATGTCCTGTCTATATCAACTCATTCTCTATTTGTCATTTGTATTCTAATATCTTTGAATATCATTCATATAATATTTGATTACCTCCATTGGTACAGATCGTGAGAGAATGAATATCGATGGGACAATTCTATTAGGTATCAATATCACAAAAAAATATACAAGTATCACATAATGCTAAGATTATATAACAAAAAAAAGAAACTTATAAATTTGAGCATTTTATTAAATTATTGCAATTTCGACGCCTTTAACCTCTAACTGGCAAATTAGAATCTACATGGGAGGGCTTCAAATAAATCAGTAAAATATGTATATAATAAATAATGCTGCATTTTGTATGGGAGCCTCCCTAAAGACTACAGAGAGGGAACCAGTACTCTACAGTCATACATATTAACCCTCTGTGGGGATCCTGGAAATAATGGGAGAAGATTTTATAAGAAAAAGTGAATTTTATATGGGACGCTGCCTTATGGATGGAGTTAGGCAGTAATTATGTTTGAAAAAAATGCTGGCAAAAGTGAACTAGTTGGAGTTCACATATTTTAGTGTTTTCGGAGTGATTCCTATACTATTATGGTAATATTTGTCAGTTTTAAGTTACTGTTTAGTTCAGTTGGAGGGGATCCTTCCTAAGGATTGTGAATAGAGTTTAAGTATATGTAGGAAAAATTTTTGGATAGTAAAAATTAGTGACCGTAGTTCAAACCCTTTGAGAGCACACTAGGAGCGGTGGGAGCAAATTTTTGTAAAAAAAAACCTCAATTTAGTATTTTATCACCCCCAAAAAAGAGAATGTAGAGGATAATTATATCACGAAAAAAATATTGGGAGAAAAAACTATAGAGGGCCCACCATACATTGGATACCTTTTGAAGCAATTTCTTGTCAATTATGGTAACACCGGAATCAAACAATTCTCGTATGAGAATTCAGCGACCCGAAAATAATATAAAAAGGTTATATTAAGTTTATCTGAGAAATTTCCATCGCCTAAAGGTCGATATCTCTCATGACAATAATATGACTGTTTTCAAAAGAAAAGCAAAGTAAAAAATTTGAATCTTTTAATACAAATTGAATAACCAAAAATCTCCTTACAGTCGGCTGGGCCGACCAAATTATACCCTGCATATGTAGAGGTATATATAAAAAGTTTGCTCGTATATCCATCCTTTTCTTCCACTACTTTGTATAGGACCTACATTAAGAAGCAGGCGTACCTCACCAATTTTGGAGGATCAATTTCTGCCTATAATACTAAACTACATAGGTTGCAATTGGTTAACCTAGGCGTATTAATTAGTAAGTTATGGGTGTTTTAATGTTTAAGATAAATCCGAGACTTTGTACGGAAGCTATATAAAAAGTGGGCGTGACGTATCTCTTTCTTTTATATCTAATTCATTTTTCAATATCAATCCACACCTTAAATCTCGTTGTCCTACGCTAAATGGTTTGTAAGTTATGGAGCTTAAAAGTTTTAGTTTAATTCCCTTGACTTTGTATGGGAGACTCATGAAGGAGTGGGCGTGGCACACTGATTTTCTGCCAGATTTTTGCCGACTACGAGATTAATTTAAGTGTCAATTATGGTTATTCTAGACAGAAGATTGCCGAAGTTACAGATGTTTCAATTTAAAATTTGTATGGGGGCTACGATAAACAGTGGGCGTGGTGCGCCCATTTTCTGTGAGCCTAGTTGCTCGTACAGTACTAATCCATACCTTAAATCTCGTTGTCCTACACTAAATGGTTTGTAAGTTATGGAGCTTGAAAGTTTTAGTTTAATTCCCTTGACTTTGTATGGGAGACTCATGAAGGAGTGGGCGTGGCACACTGATTTTCTGCCAGATTTTTGCCGACTACGAGATTAATTTAAGTGTCAATTATGGTTATTCTAGACAGAAGATTGCCGAAGTTACAGATGTTTCAATTTAAAATTTGTATGGGGGCTACGATAAACAGTGGGCGTGGTGCGCCCATTTTCTGTGAGCCTAGTTGCTCGTACAGTACTAATCCATACCTTAAATCTCGTTGTCCTACACTAAATGGTTTGTAAGTTATGGAGCTTAAAAGTTTTAGTTTAATTCCCTTGACTTTGTATGGGAGACTCATGAAGGAGTGGGCGTGGCACACTGATTTTCTGCCAGATTTTTGCCGACTACGATATTAATTTAAGTGTCAATTATGGTTATTCTAGACAGAAGATTGACAGCTGTTTCAATTTAAAATTTGTATGGGGGCTACGATAAACAGTGGGCGTGGTGCACCCATTTTCTGTGAGCCTAGTTGCTCGTACAATACTAATCCACACCTTAAATCTCGTTATTCTACGCTGAATAGTTTGCGAGTTATAACCGGTAACATTTTTTTTAATTTCCGCAACTTTGTATGGGAGACCCAAAAAGCAGTGGGCGTGGCACACTGATTTTTTGCCATATTATTTCCGACTACCATGTTAATCTCAGTGTCAATTATGGTTATTCTGCACAGAAGATTGTAGAAGTTACAGCTGTTTCAATTTAAAAGAAGTACAGACACTTTGTATGAGAGCTACGCTAAAAAGTAGGCGTGGCTCCACCACTTTTGGCGAAGTTATATAGTAGTATAATATAAGTCTATGTGCCAAATATTGTTGTCCCAAGTGATATATTATGTGAGTTATAGCAAGTTAAATATTTTGAAAATTTCGAGGTTAGTCGCTTTGAATGCTTGGTGTGGGCGTGGTTATTGACCGATCATGCCCAATATCAATCCCCTCCGTACCCTTGGATCACAGATTACTTATGCCAAATTTCATCGAAATATCTCAATATTTACTCAAGTTATCGTGCGAACCACCCAGGTGACAGACAGACAGACGGACGGACGGACGGACGGACATCGTTAAATCGAAAATTTAATCGACGCTGATCACGAATATATATCTATGTCTATATCTCCGGAGATTCCTTCAAGTGGACACAAACATCTGACCGAAATGAATATACCATGCATATTGCATTATGCAGGGTATAATAATACGTAGCTCCTTCCGCTTGTATTTCTATTATATTTGTAACAATTTTTAACAATAAGTGTTCATCAATGATGTTAGGCCCTTTTGTGAATCAAAATTGGAGTGTGTTTGCCAGATTTTCATATTTACTTAATTTCCACGCCTTCGTACTATCATTTGAAATCCAAAATCAGAAACTTCTCACTTTGTAGGGCCGAAAGACACAGAAAATACGGATGATAAATTAACGCGTGTTACTACTGAACAGTGATCGCATTTAAATATATTGTACCTCAATTTTTGATATTTATACTTTTTTTCTTGATTTTGCTTTGTTCTTGAAATGATAACCAAATAGTGTAAATTCAATATTTAAACTAGAATAGGTCTAAGAGGGCGCGTTTAAAGTACAAACACGAGTAGAGGTACAAAAAATCTACAAACAATACTAAGATCAGCAGCGATCAGCGGGTATTAACATCTCTAACACATGCCTACGGATAGCATCCGTATGCAATTTTCTTACATATTTTTTCCATGAATTGATATTTGGCATTCACATGTTTTAGAGTATAAGTATACATACGCTATATGTACATATAGCATATGTAGTACCTATAGCATTTCCCATTGAAGAGCAATCTACTTTTGAATATACATACGAGAATATGTACGAGTATATTTACATATTTACATATACTCGTGCGTATATTCATATAAATATATGGCAATAGCATTCATTTTAATCTAAATCGATTTAGTATGGCACAAAAGTGTATCTTTAAATTAATCTAGTCGTTTGTAAACTCAAAGTACTTACATCTTTTGCATTTCAATGCAATTTGTAAATTCTTTAAAATCCCTTACATCTTAATTTTTAGCCTTTTTCATTTACTTTCGTACTTTTTCTTTTTTGTTTTTTCTTTATTGTTTTTTTTTTTTGTTTTTGTTATTGCTTTTCTGTTTCTGTTATTAAAGCAATCCTCTTGATTTAAACAGCTTCATATGTATATTATATGCAAATATGGGATAAAACAATGCACATCACATTCACATTTAGAATTGGAATCTTTTGCTATTCAGATGAGATTATTTGAGCAGCAAACAAAACTAAATAAAAGGTTCAACATATTAACTCGTAAAAGAACAGGTGCTCTGAATGATACTTCAATATTATTAGGAAATTCTTACAAGCCCCTCAAAACAAGGTCGTTATATGCGTCATCAGCCATGGACCAGATGTCTTCCTCACAGTGTGTAATGTGTTTGTTTCAAGATGTTTTCCTTTCGTTTTTCGCCATTTTAAGGAGTGAAGATAGAAGTTCGTATCTTCAGGAGAAATGTTGGAGAGCAAAAATTAACAAGGGTCCGTGATACATTTCATCCCTATAGGGGCATCCAGAGACGAGTGCGAGCGAATTTTATAAAAAAAAAAATCAATAATGCGCTAAAGAATGAAGATAGCGAATATAAATATTTAGATAAATTATTGAAATGTAAAAATTAGTGGAATCCGTCAAATTCAATATATTACTTGGCCACTCAAGAGGCCATCCCTTAGCAGTTTTAGATGTGATTGCCGATTTCCAGGTTTTATGCAATGTTTTTGTATGACAGCCCCCATAACGCATTGAAATATGGGGTAAGTAAAAATTACTGTTGGCCGGTGATATATTAAACCCTTCAAGGGCACCTTGTTTTTATGAAAACATATCTTTTTTATGGGAGCTCCCTAAAGGGGTGAATATATGTAGAAGATAAGTATGTTTGGCACATATATACGGAAGGAAAAATTAATGGGGATCGGTAGCACACTTGACCTCTCTAGAGACCTCAATGAGGTTGTTCGCCGTTTTTTGTGTTTTTTACACTCATTGTGTAAGGGAGCCATATAAGCCGTTGAAATAAGGGGTAAATCGGTTTAGGAAAAAATGTTGAGCAGCAAAAGTTAGTGATGACTGGTCATATATTTAACCCTACTTGAAGCACCCTGTCTTTGTATGAAAACATATCTTTTGTATGGGAGCTCCCTTAAGGGGTGAATATATGTAGAAGGTAAGCATATTTGGCAAATATATTCGAACGGAAAATTAATGGGAATCGGTCTCACATTTTACCTCTCTAGAGACCTCAATGAGGTTGTACGCCGTTTTTTGTACTCATTTTGTAAGTGGGGCTCCCTTAAGCCATTGAAATAAGGGGTAAATATGTTTAAAAAAATGTTGAACAGCAAATTTTAATCCTTCTTGGAACATCATGTCTTTTTATGAAAACATATCTTTTGTATGGGAGCTCCCTTAAGGGGTGAATATATGTAGAAGATAAGTGTGTTTGGCAAATATATTCGTACGGAAAAATTAATGGGGATCGGTCGCACACTTGACCTCTCTAGAGACCTCAAAGAGGTTTTTCACCGTTCTTTGGGTTTTTTATACTCATTTTGTAAGGGAGCTATATATGTCGTTCAAATAAGCTCATTGGGTAGCTCTGTTTAGAAAAAATATTGAGCAGCAAAAGTTAGTGATGACTGATCATATATTTAACCTTTCTTGAAGCACCCTGTATTTTTATGAAAACATATCTTTTGTATGGGAGCTCCCTTAAGGGGTGAATACAAGTATATGTAAAAGATAAGTATGTTTGGCAAATATATTCGCAAGGAAAAATTAATGGGGATCGGTCGCACATTTTACCCCTCTAGAGGTCTCAATGAGCAAAAGTTAGTGATGACTGGTCCATATATTTAACGCTCTTTGAAGCACCCTGCGTTTATAAAACCGTCTATTTGGAATGGCAGTTCCGTTAAGGGGTGAATATCGGAGATAAGAATGTTTACCAAAAATATTAATAATTAATAATTATCTGGCAGTTAAAGCCCCAAATGGCTCTTTGGCCGAGCTTCTCTTCCATTACTGTTGTACGTGTTACATTTTGAACAGTATTAGAAGAGTCCTACTTATTTTAGCCGGTTCCGAATGGCAAATCTCTTGCGACATAACATTTTCTGAGCTTTGTCACAGAGTTCTTTTAGAAGCTTTTCCATGGCAAGTTGTTGCTGCCGGAAAAATTGCCAATGACTTGCCGACAGAAGGGTGCCGTTCGAAAGAAAAATCTTTTCGATATTAAATTTGTTATGCTTCAGCGGGGGATTGAACCCACGACCTACAGATCAGAAGGCCAACACACTAACCACTGAGCTACGGCACCCATAGCGAAAATATTGGAAAGATAAAATTAATTGGAGGTCGGTCTTACATTTGACTTCCGTAAAGGTCACCCCTTAGTAGCTGTGGGGATATTTTCTTGATTTTATTCTCATTTGTTTGCAGTCTCACCAGTAATAGGTCTTCCCAGCAGTTTCTAATGATCGGTTGCGCTCGATAATGTTTCACCATTTGGCTCTTCTCTATTTATTGTATAAACCAACCTGCCTCCACATGCATGAATCTAAACATGCACAATTACAAACCTTTCTAATGGTAATTTCAAATGGAGCATATCATTGAATATTAACATTAATATGCACAAACACATACTTGCTTCCTTTAATTAACTATTTCCGATCGATGTTGATCATTTGAGCGCCATCAATAATATTTATTATCACACATTTCATATTTTATTGTTTTCAGTTTTTCTATCTTCTCTTGCAACCATTCACTTAATACAATATTTCATTCATTCATAATCATTTTTTTTTTAATTGACTTTCCTACATTATACGTTATGTACTGCGTTTGCGACGATCACCACATGATCATCATAATCATCACGATCATCATTATTATGATTTGAATAAATAGATTTAATAATTAATTCAACATGAATTCTTTAAGAGAACCTTTTAACCTTTTCTTTTTTTTCATCACGGTTACTTGATTTCATATTTTTCATTTTATTTTCGATAACACCATCAACGAGATCATTATGATCTACTATCACAATCATTAGCTCTAATGTTAGCGAATAACAATCGTTTGGCTTCCAATTTGTTGTTTAATTGAATTATACGTGAATGTAAGCCCTTGCCACAAGATTCCAGTTCAATGGTTCAACTTTTCGACTGATCTTCTAGTTTCTTTTTTGTCTTTTCTTCTTCTTCTTCCTCTGTTCAGTGCTTCTTCTTCGCATGTAATGTGAATTGGTCAATTCAGTCAAGATCGTGTCGAGTCGAGTCAAGTCGAACCAAATGTTTCGTAAATTTGAATTGAATTGATCGAACGAAGGCTAAATTAAAATTGTCTGACATTAGTGTGGCAATTAGAACCTCTTAAGCGGCAACCTTTTGTTCATTTTGTTGTTATTGTTTCTTTTTTTTTTTCTTTGTGTTGTTGCCACGGTGTCATCTTGTATTTATATGTATGTATCGTATTTATTATTGTATTTGTGGCGCAGGCGCTTATAGTTTGTCGTTCATGTTCATTGGAGCGTCATTTGTTTCGAATGTGTTTTCTTTCTTTTTTTTTATTTTTGAAATTTTTAGAATGCAGACGATCATTTGAGCCATGCAATTATCCATAAAAAATTCATTGATTTACATTTTTTTTTTTTTTTTGGTACCCTACACTTGAAGATTCAGGGGTGAGAGTATATTGAGTTTGCATTCATTAGGAGACCGAAAAGATATGGAAAATTTTGTACTGATTTGATTTATCCACAACTCTAGGAATTTAATTATACTTGGCAAAAAATATTTATTTTGAAAATGTAACTAATTCTCGAACTAATTTTCGAATATTTATTTTTTGGCTTTGAGAAGGATAATATAAAGCTATTGCGCTGGAATTTGGCATGAAAGCTTATTTTTATTAACGAACACATGAGCTAGAAACTAAAAGTAATCGGATGACAACTAAGACCACTTCCCATACAAAAGTATGTTTTCGAATGTGTATTTTCAGGCTCTAAGTACTACAATATTAAGCAACTGAGCTTGAATTCGGCACATAAGATCAGTTCCTATACAAAATCATATATTCAAATCAAATCTATATTCAAACCAATTTTCCATATAAAAATATTATTTCGAATATATATTGTTACACATTTCTGGCGAGTTTATTCGTCAGGCATAGTGTCAAGTATCTGAGCTTCGATTTTACCGAAATTAATTCCCATTTATTCTTGTTCTCTTTTATGGATTTCATGTTCTTGCGTGTTTTTTTAATGTTGAAAATTTGTTACTGCTTTTAATGTTGTTGCTTTAAAATTGTCCGATCGTCCTGGTTTTCATACTCATAATCATTATTATAGACACACACATACATATATGCTTCCTATCCTCTCTATGGTATGCATCTACGTATGCGAGCGAGTATTTGGAGCTCGATCACTATGGTTATGATTGTTGTTGTTGTTGTTGCTGTGACTGCTGTCTTTATCTACCATCAGATAAGAGAATCAAGATGATCTTGATCTTAAGTGTTTTATTTTGATTTGTATGTTTAAAAAGCAATGCTTGCTCGTCTTGCTTGCATTCCATTATTACACTGTGTGATCTGAAGTCAAAGCTGAAGCATGACACTGATGTAATAAAATCAGGCTTAATGGCAATAATATTGTTGTTAATTTGTTGCTACAGTTTGATACAGTGGGAATGATTAATTTTATAAATGATCAACATTTGTTACATATTGGTGATGAAATTCCGAAATGCTTATATGCCCACTGTATTGTCTCATTCATTTATTTGATTCATTGGTGGCAATATTCAAATATCACAATCACAATATGAGTAAATAAAAAAGAAAAAGCAAAGGAAATTTACATTAACAACATACATTGATCATATAATTCGTCAGAAACATCTTCATCAATATGAGTTGATGATGAGTTGATCTTGATGATGAGTTGATCTTGATGATGGTGATCATCAACGGAACATCAACATCAACATTTGTATATAAACTCTAAAGCAGCAATAAAAGCTGTTTGTATTTATTATTTGGCCCATGCGAAATATTGTTGTTTGCTGAGTTTAAATTTAAACTTCTTTATAAGCCACAACAGAACCACACAAAATAGGGAACTAACTCAATAAACTCAAAAATTAAAAAATTAAAACGTGGGTAAATTTATATAGGTTCCAAAATCGCCACTAGAAAGTTAAAATTTTATGACCGACTCCCATTAATTTTTTTCTCCTCAAGATTTTCTTTGAATATACTTACCATCTGCCTTCACTCTTTAGTGGAGCTCCCCTAAAAAACTGACGATTTTTTAATATTGCTTTCAGCGCTCTCAGGGTCGCCCTAGATGCATAGAATATATGATTGACCTTCTCTACAAATTGAACGTCAAGGCACCTTAAAAGCAACCAATATCACCATATGACAGAGCCCAATTAGTTCTACTGCGCCAGCATTTCCTTCAAACATACTTACTTCCTCTCTTCACCCATTCTGGGGGCTCTCCTACAAAGTTTCTATTCTTTCGATTTTACAAATATAAATTTTATGTATTGATTTATATTTTTCACAAAAATATTCTTTATGGCTGAGCTAAATTCAAAGATCAAGGCCTGAAACATCACTAAGCTGATCAGAATCGATGAAAGGTCGAATTGGTACGTTCTTAAAGATTGTCGTTTAGTTACAAGGGAAAGTCGAATGCTAAAAGAGAAATAAAACAATGAAATCAAGAAAAACAAAAAATCCTAGTCCATGGGAAAAACTCCAAAACTGACAAAGATCACCATCTTTGGCTTTATCTTCGGTTTTTCTTTGGTTACTTGGGCAAAGAAATTGTATGGATCGCAAAGTCGGTATTAGATCTATTGGAAACTGTGATCTCTTGAATTCAACCGAATAGATCGTGTAGCTGGTGTCAAATCCAGCTCTCAAACCCGGGGTCATCGCATAGGTTGCTTGGAAGTGATTATGTTGGGAATCATGGCTTTAGCGCATTAGTCTGCAACGATCAGGATTTGAGCTTAGGTAGCTGAGATAGATATTTTGAGTACAGCTATTTTGAAAGCCTTAAGGTCTTTCCTGCGTTTTTTTTTTTTTTTTGTGTAAACGTTTGGCTTTGGACTTCTGACCTTCATCGGTACTTAGGTCTTTGATTTTGGAAATAAATATTTACAATATCTTCTAGTGTGGCAAACTGGACGGAAAAGGGACACCCTTGTAATGATATTAGGACGAGTACAATTTTTACATACGAATCGCATATTTTTATACGTTTCTAAGGCAAATTAGACTTTATCAGCAGGGTCTTCGCTATATAACTTTTTAAGTTGTTTCCACCATACAAATTTGATTCGCCCTAATGTGTATGTGTATGAAATTGATTTTTGTAAATCTCATAATCTTACATTTTACATTTATTACATATACGAGTCATTATTGGGATACCTACCTATGGATACATGGACACATACTTACCTTCATAATTCCTTTCTCACACTTTCTCAGCAACAACAACAACAACACAATTCACAAGGAAAAAGCATAACAAAAATATGTACACAAAAAATTGCCGTCTCCAGAATAATGAAAAAGAGACAGAGACAGAGACAGAGAGAGAGAGAGAGGGAGAAAAAAGAACGGCAACATCATGCGATGACAAGCTAAAAGAAGCGCCAGCCAGCTAGCCACCAAGCCATCATACAGCCATACTTCCACCATATACTCACATGCACGCTTACGTTCATGCGTGGCGGTGTTTTACTGTCCATCTGTGTGTGTGTGTGTGATTGTAGTGAAAGATCGTGTGGAGTTAATGCGAGAATTAAAACCTTTTAATATCGACAGAATTGAAAAAAACAACAACAACGATATAAGAAAAAATCAACAACAACAAAAGAAAAGTAGAAGAGAATCAATATCGTGTAGCAGTGTAGACCAAACGGTATGAAAAGGTATAAACGAAATGTGATCCTCAATAAAAATGATCGTAACTCTCAACAACAAAAAGAAATACAAAAAAAGAAGGCAACAACAAACTTCTAAAGAGATGAGTTGAAAAGTTGAGGCTGAAATCAAATGAAATGAAATGAATGCACAATGAAGATTGAAAGCGTTGATTAGTCAATGCGCGATGCAGCACACTAATCGATTTAAGCCACAATAATTTTTGATATTATCATTATCATCATTATGATGAGCCTCATTATAATAATAATAATAATAAGAATAATAGTTATCAACATCAGCATCATCAGGAGTTTGAGTTCGTTGATAATGGTGTTCATGATCACACCAGCATCTGCATAATGATCGTGGAGCAGAGATGACATTCCCATCATCATCATCATCATCATCATCATCATCAATTAGTGGCGCACTATTCATAACAAAAGATTACAACAAATTGTTGTATAATTATTTTAGAATTCTATTCGAATTTGTACAGAATTTAATTTATGATCCAAAACGATCGAACGTGTTTATGGTATGCTGATGTCGCCACTACCGTCGCTGCCGTAACACGCCCATTTCTAACAGGTTCTACAAATGTATATGTTAGGTAACTGCAACATTATTTTTTTCCGGTTGCATGATCATATGAAACGCATTCTTGCCCGTATGTTGCACGTGTGTGATCTTTTGGTGATGCACAGTGTCATTTTCTGGTATAATTTGAGATAAAAATTGATATTAGAAAAAAAAAAAAATTGTTACGTATTTGATTTGACTAAATGTGTTTGTTCGTTGAATTATAGATATTAAGCAGCTCTTATATCCTGCTTGAGATTATGCTCTCGTCCGCACAATAACTGCGAATACAGACGAGTTCGTTAATAGAAGAAATCATATGAAAACCACACCTACTTACCATACAAAACTAGGTTGTTGAATGCATTTTTTCACACTTTGCATACGAAAACATAAAGCTTTGCATTTAAAACTTGGTACAAGCAGCTTGCCTCACAACTAAATTCACATATTAGAAAGCGGGCGTAATTGGATGAAAATCACTCCTAGCTCCCATATAAAAGTATGTTCTCGACTCTACTTTGCGCATGAGCATACAAAGTTATAGGACTGAAACTCGGCACATTCGAATATTTTGATCAACGTGCCAGTATTTTTGAAACTCAGGGCTATCGGACGAAAATCAGTACAAAATATTTTCATTTTTGCAAAGTATATGGAAGAAGTTTCTGCGTTAAAAATACCAAACTTTTTTATTCAAAGAATCACATATGAATCTAATTGCAATCGCAATACATTTATTATTTTCGAGCACAACTAATATGAAAAGTTGACACTGTGCAATACTATGAACTAATTTGAGGGAAGGAAAAAATTCTCCCATACTCGTATATCCAACCACACATACATACTTAGGCATACTGGAACATGCCAATCCAATTCCACTGGCTACCATATTACTACTAGCAATACCATGTGACAGATACGCTTATCACAGAATTTTTGAATAAAAATTAAATTAATTAAATTAAAGCAGACAACATAAGATGGCATATGAAAGCGAAAAATAACGAAAAAAAAATAAAAAGAGAGTCAAAATATAAAGAGAAACAATAAAATTGAATTAATCTTATCGGTAATGGACAGCATTTCGGGCTGATAATACAACGGCTAAAAGGTAACAATTTCAAGCACATAAGCACATATGAATACAGAATACCACCAATACATATGAGCATTGACATTCATACAGAAAGTACATAAAACAGTAAGGAATGCATGATACTAAAGGCCTACATCGATCGTTCTCATTTCGTATGCATTGTTGTACTGTTACTGTTGTCAAGTACATACCTTGTGAGACATTTTTAACTTTATGTCATATATCTACTATATAAAATGTGCCTACTTCAGTTGCTGTTGCATGCCACATTTGTGTACCTATATAATTCCAACAAAATAATATTTTACTAACTACAAGTACCTACAAGCATATCAAGATCGATATGCTCACATTTTAGATGTTTTATATCAACAACCACTAAATTGTTCTTATTACTCTTGATATTTATGCTAACATCTTTATCAATTCAGATGCATTTTTATGCGATCGCTAAAGCGAGAGAGTGCAGATGTAAAAACAGACATTATGCTGTAGAAACTAATCGTTAATTTTAATTTTTATTATTTCGTAATTCGTATAAATAGATTACAATGAACATATTTATCTATTATGTTATAATTTAGGTAGTTAAAAATATATTTTGTTATTCACTTGATATAAAGACTTATAAGAAAGTCATGGTTGGTCATGGGTACTAGTTTGGTTACCGAGAAATGGCACTTAGTAGGTATAGTATTTTTAGCTTTGCCATCGGGGATGGAAGTCACCAATATTCTGTAGTAATTCGTGTGTGTCCATATACCGCTATTCAATATGAGTAGAGCTGAACTCTTGTCGAAACCGATCCTGTCGATCAGGCTGATCGTGCTATGCCTTCAGCAGTCTATGTTGCTGAGTTCTGAAAGGTTTCTGTTACATAACCGAATCAAAATCAGTTGCCAATTCTAACGAATATTACAATTTTTCACGATAAAGAAAAACCTCGGAAAGGTGTCTATGACAAAGCTCAGTAAGTGTTATAGTGCAAAAGTTCTGTCGTTTGAAATCGCCTAATCTAAGTGAGTTCCCCTCAGTAGTACAAAAAATTAATACGCAGAACAATACTCTCACACTCAGCACTTTGGCAGAAGCACTGCCAAAGTGCTTATGAAAATTATAAAAATGCTAACTTATGAACATCTGTAATCAACGTACTTTCAATATAAGTCCTCTGAAAAAGTTTTAGAAAAAAAGTAATGCCATCGATTCGGCTAAACGAAATTCATTGTTAATTAAAGCTTAATTAAAAGCTTTTAGAGCTCTTAGTGTCAAACGCAATATAATGTAATGTAATTCAATATAATATAATGTAATGTAATTGGGCATATCGAAAGTAATCACCACCTATAGCTTAATTTAAACAGTTTAGAGCTTTTAGTGTAAAAAGTAATATGAGGGCACTAAGGTTTTCAGAATTACCTGTACCGCAGAATAGCAATACTGAGTGACAGCCAGGCAGCTATCAAAGCACTCAAATCTCACCAGATTACATCAAAACTGGTGATGGAGTGCATTGTAAAACTGAACATCCTGGGCCAACTCAATCAGGTGTGGATTCTATGGGTTCCGGGGCATGTAGGAATCAATGGTAACGAAATGGCAGATAAGCTTGCCAGGAAAGGAGCATCAACTCCATTTGTATGGCCTGAACCATTCTGTTGATTTGATTATGATCGGGTAACATCTCCCGCATCATCTGGGAAGAAGAGGATAGACAAAGAGGCTTATACTGGGAAAACTTACCGGGGCTAACACACTCCAAACTATCGCTAGGGACACACAACCTAAAACGTTACGTATGAATCTAACGAAGAACAACTTGCGCATCATTACGGAATTATTAACAAGGCACTGTAGGCTGAATTATCACCTAACAAAACTGGGAAGGTTCTGCAGGGACGAGGACGAAACCGCACAATATGTGATACGAACTTGTTCCGCACTGATGCACAAGAGAAGGAAATACCCGGGAGATTTCATCATACCCGAAGATGAACTTAGACTCTGTGAAGTAGGACCAACACTAAAATTCATCGAGTGTACTGGGCGCAAGAGACAAATGCAAAATAAAATTATATTTCATCAAGACCATACAGATGCTTGCAAATATATTATTGCAATGGCAAAATATTAGAAATATTATACTATTTTACAGATTTTGCATGTACAATTCTTTAAACAATGAAGCAAATGCTTCGTAGTGAAGTATTTTGAACATCTTCCGGAAAATTATCTACTGAGAATTATTAAGGATGATGATTGCGCTTATAGGAGAATATATATAATACAGAATCAAGTCATTTTGTGAACTCATGAGTGCTTCAACCAGCCTAATATGTATATTAGGGTGGTCAAAAATCATAAACAAAACTTGTTTGTACAGCAAAACTTATTTGTTAAAACTTGGGGGCCAAGATTGATTTTACAACAATGCTTCCTTAGGAAGGAAATATATTTAGAGTCATAGGTATTATTGCATATACATATTTTCGTAGAACTTTGTATGTAAGTATTGCTTAATAGATTCCTAGATTTTATACAAATTTATGTTGTTCTTCAAAAGCTCTAATTTAATTTTGAAATTATCGAGTTTTTCAACTTCAGCAGAAGCATTTTTCAAGATAAATAATGAATTATTAAACACTACAATATGAATACAATAAAAAAAAAGAACACCGATATAGTACACCTGCCTTTAACTTCTTATCAATGAATAAATAAGGTAAATTGGTATTTATTAACATATGCAGCACATATTTATGTACTTGCAGTGAAATTTTTACTCTCTTTTGTATATCATTTAGATGATAATATGTACTGGTATGTGTGTACATACATATACATAGTACCACCTGGCTTAAATCCGTATTGGAATGCAACTGTATAGGATGACCATATGTGTATGTGGTGCATTAAGTGCCTACCTACATACTACATGTATCATACAGAACTGATAAGTGTAATTTTAAGTTGTTAGCCAAATGCACTAGCCGCACTATGATAATAGTTGGAATTTATAACCCAAAAAATTCAAGAATCCAACTGCATTAAAGTCCTTTTCAAACATACAGTCTCGTGCATGGATGTATATATACATACATGTAGCTAGGTACTCGTACTGTATTGAAGAAACATTCCGAATGCAAATATTTGCTGACGATACCCAAAAGTTAAATGCTTCAATTCCGACAAGCAATGATGATGACTGCTTCTAAATGAATAAAGAAAATACCATTAATTAAATACGATGGTATGCCTCATACAAATATATGTATTTATTTAGATAAAGTCTTACCACACCGTTAAATAGACAAAAATCGCTGGACTAAGTAACAACAAGCCATTCACAATATGATCAGATCACAGAGTGAAAGAGGGAAGCTGTAATGGATGCACCTGCAACATATAAATAGATGCTCATTTATGTTATTTTTGTAATTTTTAACCATTTGTCAAAGGCAAAAACAATTAAAATATGATACGAGTAGGTTGTTTGATAAATTTCAGGATTATGACAGTTATTATTATGATGAGACACACCGATTACATCGGTATGTCACACCACCATTGGCCTACTGTTCGTTTTGCATCAACCTGCTTCATGGCGGTACAAGCTCTCGAACATCGTGTGAAATAAGTGTTTTAAAAAAATTCGAATTGATGATTAGACAGACACACGAAAAAGAAGGTCTTATTCTGAAAGCATAATGCAAATTTCTACACATATTTGGGATCGTTGAACTTGAATCCAGAGTAGGCTTGACACGATTAGATCTAATTTTGTTTCCAATCTAAGTTGAAAGTTGAAACATCTATTAGAATTGCGGCCTGAGGCTTAGGATCTACGGCCCGACCCGACATTTTTTCCAACAATCCCTACTCCTATAAGCTTCGCTACAAAATGACCATCCTTTTTTTTAATTTCACTACCACCACTCCCAAAGTGCCCCTAGAGGTAAATGTACGACTGACCTGCATTAATTTCTACTGCTCAACATTATTACACAACATACCCATACACTGCCTGTACTCCTTCTGTAGGCTTCCATACAAAACTGACTTAAAAGCCTATGTGACTCGATCAAGAGCCTCACTATTGTCAAGGAGACGCCCCCACAGAGATAAAAGGTATTTCATACTCTCATTATTTTTTTTTAATGCAACATTTTTCCTGAAAGTACTTACCCTCTATCTCTATCCCTTTGAAGGACTCCCATACAAAATTGATGTGTTTCAATTTCGTTCTTATTGCTTCCAAAGTACTTGTTGAGGTGTAAAATGTATGACTGCTCCCCATTAATTTTTGCTACTAAACCCCTACTTCTTCTCTTTGCTCTTTACCCCACTTAATTCTTATTCCTCAAAATAGTCTGCAAATGGATTTATACCACACCTCAACACCACCTCCTCCCACCCTTTGAGATTGTCATACAAAATGTATATTTTTTCCATATTATGCACCAAAAGTCATGACTTGCCCTCCAATGACTTTTTTATTTCTGCCTCTGACTAGGCAATGGCCATGGAGACCTTCAGTCTATTTGCTGAAATGCATCGGATGTGCGTTAAAACTATTTTTGTTTTAATTGAAAAGCCTTCTTGTAAAAAAATTTCGATTTGTTGCATTACCTAATTTCGAAATTTTTCGAGCAGCCCTTGCACTCATATGTGCGCATTTTCAATGACGCTGTTGCGCATGCGCATTAAAATAACACACTTGAACAGCTCAATTAAGCCAATTTACTAACAGAATCTTGACTTGACGCGCACAAAAGAGTTTGTTATTTTTGGAATAACACAAAAAAAAAAAAAATGCTAAAAGGAAAATAGAGGAATAATAAATAATAAAGATATCAGAACACATATTTGAATACTCAACACTTGAACAAGATATTTCAATAATTAAACATCCATTGGCTCTTAAAGTATTGTTAGAAAATGTAAGTACTTTTCTTGGCTAGGCATCCTCCCTCCCTCTCTCTCTGTCCCTTGCATCCATTTTCTATTCCTCGATCTCAACTTGAGTCATCTTCATAGGTCAATAAGTGTTTCTGTAAAGAAAAAAAAAAAAACCAAAAACAGAAAAAGGTTTAAAATGTTGATGTTTTCTTTTTCATAAAATGCATCAATGCATGAATCAAATGAGTAAATGTTTTAGACAAATATAAACAACATGCAATCAATAGAGGTATTAAAAAATTAACAGCGAAAAAAAAACGTGGTAAGAAAAACCATACAGAAAAATTTTGAAAAAAAAATTCTTTATTGATTTGTTTGCTCATATTCATGGGAAATTGCATTTGAGCAAGTGTTGAAGTGTAGTCAGCAAAAGAAACAGAGGCGGCAGCAGCCATTCGTCCATCCATACATCCATTCACATATTGATTACATTTGTTCGTCCAATAGTTACTAGTTGAACAATATGACGATGATGTATTTTTATGATATTTGATTTGTTTCATTGATTTTTTAGTCGTATTTAGCTTTGTTGTATTTGTAAAATTCCTTTCAAATTTGCCGATCAATGATGCTGGATCTACAATGTAACACAGAAACGGATGATATGTACATTTGGCAACCTTTTTCTATATTCTCAATATTCAGGTGATATTACTATTATTGCATGTAGGCAGTTATTTATATATGGATAGTTTATAACTATTTAGTTCCGTATTTAAAACAAGTTATATTTGAAAGAGCCGGGTTTGAATGATAAATGCCAAAATTCGATTTTTGAACAATTCATTTTGAAAAAATACACAAACCTTTTTTAAAACTTACACTTGTAAAGTGTCGACGACAACAAAAATCAGCCACAGTTACTCCTTCAACTTCATTTATATTGAACGCTTAATGTTGATTACCTTGAATGTTCGCCTTAAAGGAATCATGCAACGTTGTATGTCTAAAATGTTTTTCAATTTTCTAAAGATGAATCATGAAATATAATTAATCGCACTAAACTTTTGATGAAACAGCCGTTCACCAAACCGATAAAACAAATTAAATGAAAATGCAAACAGTGCGTTCATTTCAATCTACTTCACTAATTAGTGACAATGAGCGACAGTGTGTATATAACCTAAATACATAGTACTGGGTGAAAATGTGTGAACAAGGATTATTGTTCTGGATGATTTCATTCTGCATTCTGCACTTTGGATGTTCATCAAAAGTGATATAGTGTATATGCTGCATTACACACAATTATGTTTTACAGAGAAATAATCCTGATCCTTATCAACAAATCTGGTCTTTGCAACCGATACTCTTGCTATTTCTCCCAAAACTCATCATAATGCCCAGATAATAATCATGGTTGATTGTACAATTTTGTGTCGACTTATTATAAAACCAACACAAGCCAATCAATTTTATTCGCATGTAGAAAATTGTTCGTAAATATTCTGTAAATTCGAAGGTCTCATATTTACTAGAAGTCCATCTGAAGTGTAAAAAAATAAAAAAAAAATTATTACTGAGCAAAAAAAAAAATTGATTTTTAGCATTAGCATAAGGCATAATTTTTATTTTTGAGGAAAAGAAAATTAACTCAGAAATAACTCTTATGCTGAGCAAAAAAAATTAACTGAAAAATATCTCTTTCTAGAAAAAAAAAATATTGAAAATAACTTTTACACTGATCAAAAATACTTAACCCAAAAATAACTGATATTAGGAGCAACAAAATATTACTCAAAAACACTAGATCAAAAAACTCAAAAATGATTTTTATTTCTGAGAATAAAAAATAAATATCAAAAATGATTTTTATTTCTGAGAATAAAAAATAAATCTCAAAAATAATTTTTATTTCTGATAAAAAAAAATAATAAATCTCAAAAATAATTATTTTAAAAAAATCGTTTAATCGTAAAATATTTATTAAATTTCGATCTTGCTTATAGTGACTATGAACTCTGAAACAAATGAAAATGCTATAAAATCTAACACATAAGTAAATATTCTCCCAACACAAAGAAGTGACTTCTTAGAAATGAAAAAAAAAAAGAATGAACAAATAAAAAATTATAAAATAATTAAGTACACGAGCATGTACATTGAAACTCCCACACTTATTATAGTTGTTGTTGTTGTTGTTATTTCTCATATTGTTGTTCGATATCGTTTACATTAAACAAATAGCACAGTCAGCCTACAAAATATAAAATATTGCTTAATGCATTGAATTGAATACAACACTGAGTACTCGGTAGGTACTCCTTTACTGCAAATGAATTCTTATCATATGTTTGTTTACGTATGTGGGTGTGCATTTATATATGTGTGTGAAAACGATAATTTCCTAGTTCTGTTTCTGAAACATTTTTTTATTTTTTTTTTTATTTAATTTTCACCTTTTAATTACCGAGAATTGAGCACTTGCAACATTATGTTGCAACATAATCATTACTTATAATTTTTTGTATACATATAATATTTACATACATTTATAATTCTATATAATTTGTCTTTTTTTTTTATTTACAATACCTACCTAAATATTTACCATAATCACCACTATCAAACAACAACATTGGCATTTAATAAAATATTTACCATATGAAGCCATTGTCCTCGTTAATAATAATCATAATAAGAGCAACAATAACAGCAAAAAAAAAACAACCGTGGAAGCAATATCAGTAAAAAATAAAACATTTCGCCGCACAGATTCCAAGAATTGTAAATAAATAAAAATTCCAAATGCTCACACGCATGCATTTTTCAAATACATAATCATCATACATGTAGATATGTATATACAATATTTGTAGGTGTATATATTATATATACATATCTATTGAATACTTTTGTGGTATTTGCTATATATAAAAAAAAAAAAATTAAATAAAAATAAAATGTAAAAACAAATAATTCTCTTAATTGAATTGTGACACTGATTACTCGTCAACATGTTTTACGTATCTACGATACTTTACTGCTCAGTCAGTCAACGAAGCAGTCATAATGAATGATACTACAATACATAGATAATGAAAAGTCTTCTTTGAGGTCTCTGATCTATTATGGGTACACATTTGTATGAATCAGAAGGTGTGTTCAATTATTGTTCAATATTTACTTTAATCATATTTTCTTTCTCTATCTGGTTATTTATGCATATGAGAAAATATTGTAGTTATTCTGGAAACACATTTGTTTTTTTTTTTCAAATTAATCTGATCTCAACTTATAATTTTGTAAAAAATTGTTGACTCTAAGCACCGCGAAGAACATAATTTAGAAGGTACTAACTTAATCGATTAGAGGATACCAGAGTTATAATTTTCTTAGTTTTGTTGCAGAAATCTTTCATACATTTTTTCATGGTTAGTTTTAATTCTTAGTTGGGCTCTACTGGTTCCATACAGCACTGCTCCAACTTTTTCTGCTCAACGGCATTGGAAGGAACATACTATCGTTTGACTTTCTTACGTTTATTACGTAGTTATCGAAAATAGAACAAAGAAATGCTAGTGAGTTATCTAAAGTTTGAATCGAAATGAATTCAACAATGAGTTACCGCCCGTCACTAGACAGTCTTTAAAACATTAAACCTAAAATGCACTCTCCTGGGAGGTTAAATTGAAAATATTGTCTTCCTTTCCTCCAAAATCTATCAGGTTCGATTGTAATTGAAGTAGTCTGATGCATAAAATTTTCCTTTTGTCTGAGTTTAAAACCTTCACTCCTATGAGGTTTGGCGAAAAATTGATTTTATATTCTCCAACTCGTGGAGATAGTAATTGAATTAGTCTGATCCACTGATTTCGTTAGTTTTTTCTCTCAAACTAATAGTTCTTTCCACTCCAAAGAAGATTTTAAGTGCTTTTGACAAACTGCAAATTCGTAATTGTATAAGTTGATTAATGACGTTTTATTTTCTTGAAAAAAATCTTGTCCTCAAATAATTCAACATTCTACTTAAGGGGTTAATCAAGGCAATGTTCATTTTTTTAAAGGTAACGTACTTAATACTTACTTTGGGCTGCGTAAGCAATTGAGTAGTCGAGCCCTCTCTCAAAGATCGAAAATCATACTCTACAAGTCCCCCATTATTTCTGTCCTAACATATGACACAGAAGCCTAGATCATTTTCACCACGGATGAGAGGATGCTTTCAGTTTTCGAGAGAAAAGTTCTGCGCAGCATCTTTGGACCTATTTGAGTTGATGGCGAGTATCGAATAAGGTACAACGATGAGCTGTATGAGCTGTACATTGTCAGGCGAATCAATATCCAGCGGCTGAGCTGGCTTTGTCATGTCGAGCGAATGGAAGATGACGCCTCAGCGAAGAGGGTATTTAATTCTGTACCCGCTGGAGGACGCACGGTAACTTGGTGGTGCTTGGAATATCCAATTGGTTCCAGCAAGCAAAGCACAGAGAAGAGTGGCACCGCATTATATATTCGGACTAAATCGATC
Organism: Megamerina dolium; assembly: GCA_963854835.1. Lineage (NCBI taxonomy): Eukaryota > Metazoa > Arthropoda > Insecta > Diptera > Megamerinidae > Megamerina > Megamerina dolium. Next base: position 68,960,206 of record OY978529.1, on the reverse strand, counting down.
ATCGTTGTTATGGCCACATAAGAAGAAGAGAAACGTACTTAATCAAAGAGCGCATACAAAGAGGCGTCTCAAATTTTGAAATTAAAACAAAACCTGGGAAATTATTATACGACTGGGCAGAAAAATTGTTGCTCCTTTTCGGGGAAGACAAACGCCTCAACTACAAAAATCTATTTATTCAAACCAAAAAAAAAATGTGTTATATTCTAAAATGATTGCCGTGATTATGTTTTCAAATCGCAAACGCTGAGTAAATGAGTAAACTAACGGTTTTTCTAGATCCAATCACATATTTTGGAAATGACTGAAAATTTCATAGCGTAAAGTAAAAATAAATGGTAAACATTCTTCATATTCAGCGCACCCGTTTTCGGGCCATCGAGGTCTAAAATTGTAAAGGTTAAAATATTGTTGGAAATTCCTTCATATTTTTTCCCAGCGAAATGTAGCACAAATCAAAATTAATTCTCCATCAAAACAATTCACTCTTTAATTATATTTTGGGGTAAAATATCGATTCAAACTTTAATTCCCATATTTCGGAAATATTAGAAATGTTCACATTTCTTTCTTCAGACAATCTGTACTCCCTAATATAAGTAAAAAGTCGTTTGAAAATTCATTTCAGCACATCCCAACATCAAGAAATGCATTCGCATGCCAGCTCATAAACATCAAGCTACCGTGTATGTGAATGAAAAATGCAATAATTGAATGAAAAACAACAATGACGACAACAACTTAAGCATATGTAAATATCGAGAACAGTTCAATAAAGAAGAAGAGAAAAAAAAAAATGGAACTAAATTAAAATTAATGCAAATGATTACGACCAATATCACTTAATTTAGCATACAAAACAGTGTTTTTACATTAGCACAGAGTACATATAAAGGGTAAACGAATGGAGAAGTAAAAAAATGAGTGAAAAAATGTAATGAAATCATATGTTCACATGTACTACAATATATACGAGTATGTCGTCGCACCCAAAATGTCTGTTGGTGTAATAAAAATTCATTACAATTTTTTAATATTTTTTTTTTGTTTTTGTTTATTTTGATTTGGTTGGAATGGAAAACAATAAACGAATACATGAACATACATTTAAGCATTTATTTAGTTAGTGAGTCTGCTATTTATAAACTCCTATATACACACATACACACACACACATATAATCCTATAATCATATTTCAAAAGGATACATTTACATCTGTCACCTTGTCGAATGAGTTACACCACACACGCTCACACACACTTGCCTCTAAAAAACATTAAGCTACTAATCGAAAACAGAAGTCAATTTAGTAACATTATAAACAACAACAACAACAATATCATCATCATCATTATTATCATCATTATGATTTTTGATTTTTAAATTGATATCATTCATGATTAAGATTTCGATTGATATCATTATCATCTTCATTGTCGCCATCGACAGTGTAATTTCACATATCTCGTGCTCGTGTTGATTTAATCATTTTTTGTCATATAGTATAGGTAATTTTCTTTTTTCTTGATTCTTTTTATTCCCTTCTCTTATTTGCATTCCTCCAATATTAGTAGTCTTTTGTGTTCTCCCTTCGTTCCGCATGGATGTTAAACATTATGAAGAAGCTTTAATGGAATCTCGTCATAAATTCAAATTTTATTGTACTCATCGCCTTGTAAAAGCATGTATATGCATGTCTACAGCAACAAATATGTATAAGTGGACACATACACACACACACACATATAACATATGCATACTATATATTCGTATGCAGAAGGGACTGTTGCATATTCATTTATCTGATTTTGTAGATTTTTTTCTAAATCCTTTTCAATTCGATCGATTTTGCGCAACATTGTATTTGGCACTAACAACAACTCCAGGGAATCTTGGCCAAGCTTGCCTTCCATGTATTAATGTGCATTTTAAATTTAGACAGTACTAGAAGGAGTCTCATATATACTCAGAATCCAAGCTGACTTTTTTGCAAATTTTAATGCAAATATTTTTCACAATCTATTTGAGTTGTTGACCTCGTCGAGGTGAGGAATTTAAACGACAGCCTAAAGCACTAAAGGACTGTGGTAATTTATTTATGATACTTATAAATTGATACTTATAGCAGTTGGTGTCCATTTCATTTCGCTTAGGTCCAAAAGTATCCACTGTGATATCTCTAATACGCTAAATAGTGCTTCTATTCTTTGATGAACATTTCGATATTATTTCTTTTACAAAAGCATTATGAGCCCTTACCATCTGGATTCTATCTCTAATTCTTTTTTATAAGAAACGGGCTACATTTGAATAGAACAGCTTTCAGAAGGAGTTTTTTTTCATACAATGCAAAATGTGATTTCGATATAAAAATTACAACATGTGTCTGAAACAAACAAAAAAATTCTCTCGATTCATTCCTGGGTTCGAACACGGGTTCCCTGATTGCAAAGCTAGCACTTTACCGTTGCACCAAATATCACAATACAATATTGCCGACTAATGTGATTATATTAAATAATTTTCTCGAAAATATTATTAAAGATTCTTTTGAATTTTTTGTCAAATATATTATTTATAAAATAAAAAAAAAAAGATACTCCAGACTGTATTTGAACTCACGATCTGTTGATTCCAAAAAAAAAAAAAATTCCGATCGATTTATGTATATTTTTGTTCAAAAAATGTGAAAAACTACATTTTTAATTAAATTTTTGTATGGCAACTACTAGTGGTTTTCAACTGACTTCAACCATTTTCAAATTGACATATGTCATAATTAAAATAATCCTATTTGCCAACTTTCAGTCTGATAATGGTATATTTTCATTGGAAAAGTGCGAAATCATCTACTTGAATTCATACTTTTATATGGGAGCTACTCGTGGTTTTCATCCATTCATACGTCCATTCTTAAACTCGTCTATTCATTAGTGAAAATATACCAATTTTCAATTTTTTAGAAGTTGATGGGAAGTAGTTTTTTATTTAAAAAATAATAACCACCATCATCACCAGCAGTTTTGAGAAAGTCTAATTTTTTTATCCTTCCCCTTTTTTTTTAGATATTGTGAGTTCTTACGATAATGAAATGTTACATGACACCACATTGAAAGGTATGAGACATTCTTAAACCTGATATGAGCACAGCTTTAATATGTATGTATCATGCATAAGCTGTAGTAATTTTTATATGACGTTTTTTTTTTTTCTTCTGTCCTTTCAAATGTATCAATTTTTTCACTACCAATTACACAGACCAATTTAATTCGGATTAATATTGTGATTGTGATTACTGTTGCCTTCTTCATAATACTGCATTTGATTTTGATCATACTCCAATCCAACAACATTATTATTATCATCTCTGCGAACGTCATCATAATCAATATTATAATTATCATCATTAACGAAGATATCAATTTCATATAATTTCACATTGAGTACATTTTTATCGTTGCCACTGTAATTTACGAAATGACATTGAAGTCACATATATGCATCGACGAATATACAATACAATATAAACATATACATACATACATACATACAGGCACATCAAATATTCTCTTCAATATCAATTAATCTGATGGAATCCTTTTACAGATAATCACACAATTCAGCTACACTACCATTCAACTCGTTGCACATACACATGCTTATGCTTAATAGCTGTATGCATGGCTGTGCAGCAGCAGCAGCAGCAATTTTACGACAATTGTTATGGTTATGAGGTATTTTCATATTATCCATATATACTTTTTGTTTTTTGTTTTTTTGTTATACTAATATTGTTGTCGTCGTTGTTGCTGCTGCTGCTGCTGTTTCGAAAATGAGCAATTTAGACGATGACGCCAAATGGATCATCATAATCATAAAAATGAAGGAGTCCAACATGTGTATACACATGTATATACACATGTGATGTTGCTGTCACACTATCGTCATGGGAGAGGAACATGCAATGTAGGAGTAGTATCGTAGTATGAAGATGCACAGACACATGTGTATATGGAATGATAGGCATGCAAATTAGCAGCAAAGTGTAAATTGACGATGAATTGAGGCTGAGTTGAATTGAGTGAACGAATGAATGAATGAATGAATGGATGGTTGGGTGGATAGCTAGCTAGCTGACTCAGTTTCATTTCGTTCCATTTCGCTTTAGTGGATTTACTCACGTATCGGTGCGTGGTGTGTGTGTGTGTGTGTGTGTGTCAATATGAGTTGGCGTTATTGATTGGATGAATTGTGAATTATGACATAAATAAAGTTATTAAAATTTTTTTCTTTTCACCATTGTTGCTGTTGTTGTTGCATTTATTATCGCAATTTTTTTACAATTTAATTTGTAAACAGTTTTGGAATTTATAAATAAATACACAGATATGTAGGCGAAAGGCTAGTCGATTAGGATAGATATTAGATATTTAAACAATTTTCAATTAGAATGAGTATTTTGAGGGAGGTTAAATTTATAAACGAATTGTTGATGACCATAATGATCCCTTGTAAAAAAATTTGTCTTTTGAATAAAACGCAAAATAAATCAATAATCGAAAAATAGAGCAATTGTCTTCCAGAAAAATGTTATCCATTGGTAAGATAGTGCCAATGTGAAAATATATTTTTAATTGTCATGATGCTTTTATATTAATTTGGTAGGGGAGCTGCTCGAAATGTTAGAGATGGAGGTTAAGTGAGTTTAGAACAAAATCGGTCATATAATTTACCCTTCTAACTGCACTCTGGCAGCGATGGTAATGAAATATATAAAAAGAAATAGGGGAGTTCTTCTAAGGGATAGCGGGGAAGTCCTTTCTGTAGAAATATAGCCTACCTAGGGAATAGAGATAGGGAGTAGATATTTTTAGAAGAAATATTGAATATCCAAAATGAATGGGGCTCGTGCCATTTAGAGAACAATTTCAATTTTGTAGGTGAACCCCTGTAGGTGTTGGAAAAAATAAGTGTTAGAAAAATTTTTATATGAGTCGCATGTATATTTTACCCTGCCAGGGGCACTCTGTTGGTGGTGGTCATGAAATTTATAAAAGAAACATCAATTTTGCAGGAAATTCCCGCTAAGAGCAATAGGGTAAGTATATTTTGCAAAGATGCCGGAAATAATATATTAACGGTGAGTGGTCATATGTTTTACTCTTCTATGAGTGATTCTAAACATTTCAATTGTTAATTGTATTTTTTTTTTGTACTACAATGCAATACATATCGAGCAAAACACGTTTTGTGAAAAATGAACAGTTCTTTAAACTACTTAAAATCCACTACACTAAGCCACGATCATACTAATATCAATATGTGATATGATATTATGATTTTAAGCTGTTATATCATCGCCGTGGCTATGTAGCCTTCATCACCACTTCACCTCCATCATAATGATTCTTATGCATAGCTATACACATATGATATGTAATAAAAATGTCAAAATTTGTATAAAATACGATGGAATCTTGAGCAAAGTATATAACTTCAATGCTTACAAATTGCTTCTTGATTATAAATATTATTATTTTATATTTCATTTCATTCATTATCGTTCTGACTGCATTGAATGGTCTTTTTGGTTGAATTTAATCTCAGCATTAATAAATTAATTGCTTTCAACTAATCTTGAGAAAAATGTGTTGTGTGTATACCTCTCTGTGTGCATGTATTTAGCTTAAATATCATTTGAATGTCAATCTTGTATGCTACTATATTACTAAATTATGGTAAGAGTATGTTTAGTATATATTTTCAGTTTATTTTATTTGAATATTTACATACCTAATGCATACATTCATTGATGATATTCATTTCTTAATTTCTCTTATTTTATTTTTTCATTTATTTTGCGTATCATTTAAGATGCGTGTGGTCTCCATCCGATGCGATGATATTGTACGACACATTGCTAGCAATATTAGCTACTTATTATTATGATTATTTCTACATCATATGCATACTATATAATACCATAAGTTCATAGATTATTGCTTGTTCATATGTATGCGTACAAACTATGACAAATTTATTTTCATAAATTTCTGGTTTTATGTTATTTTGTTGTTATTGTTGTTATTTTCTTTATCACCCTTACCTGTACTGTTGTATATGTAGATATTTGAATTGAATTTTTCATCAACGATATTAATTATTCATGTGTCTCAATCATATATTTCAATATTTTAATTTAGCCACTGGAATGTGTTGAGTTTTTTATTTCTATTAAAAAATTTTTTAATTTTTTTTTTTTTGCTTTTTTTGCTTTCTTGCCTATTTTAACATCATGATTAACAATTTTACATTTATAGGTTTACATCATTTTCGATTGTTGTGTTGTTATTATTTCTATAATATTAAGCTACCGTAGACAGTAAGGTGATTATAGACATTTATTGTAGATACATAAACATGTATATAGGCAGCATGTAGCTATACATGTGTAAACATATACAATTAATGAGATTTTGTAAATGATCCAATAAAGAGATTATAATTCATAAAAGAACTATTATATTTTTAAAGCGTGACAAATTGACTGTAGACATTTTACTATGGGCATGTATGAGTATGAATGACTTAGTTAATTATTTTGTCGTTAATTTTTTTCGTTTGTATTTTTATAAATTTATATGCATTAAAAATTACATAAGTATTATTGACAATTTGTTGTAATGCAGCTTAGTACTTGGAACATTGAATTTCAAATCATAAGATTGGCGATTCGACGACTTTCAATTCGGACATTTGTCATGAATATTTATCTAAAGAGATCAAGCATAAAATGGATAAGTCACAATTGCTTTACCGTTTAAGTTTGGCTTCCATTAGACTGCCAGATTAGTTCTGTATGTACTCACCTTTAAAATTTGCTTTTGAAGAATAGACTACTCTGTCGTTGGATTTGGTTTTGTATTTTTATCAATTTTTTGAGAGGTAGTCACTTGAAGTCATAAGTATTTCAAATTTGACTGACTATAACGTTTTAGTTGTATTTAGTTGAAGGTCTCTCTAACTGAAAGCTGAAAGCACTATTCCCGAAAAGAAAAAATTACAATGTCCAAGTAGAATGGAATGCTCAAAAATGGTTTCTGATGATAAAAATAATTCCAAACATGATGATGCAAATCCAACTACCGATTTGGATTCACGCGACACAAAATCCATTATATTCATTGGGTAAAGATAGATAATGGTTATAATGGTTGATCAACAGATATCCCAATGTATCGCAGAATTAGTATTAAATGCCGATTCGAAGCCATAGTCTCACTGCTCACTTTAGGCCGCAGTAGCATCAGCGACATACATTCTGTCAAATAAGTACCCGGAAATTCTCATTTTTAATTTTCCCTCTGAGAATATTTAAAAATATTTTCCCAGATTGGCACAACTGTCAGCCACTATTCTGTGAATTTTTATTGCTATGTGTCATTTAGTTTGGTTACGGCGTCATTAGGAACAAGTCAACCTTTTGTGTGCGTTGCGATTTTTACTATGGATAAAAATATCGAACAAATAGTTTGTGTGAAATTTTTTTTCGACATGGTTGAATCACTAAATGTTTTTTTCAACATTTCCAACGTTTTGCCACAAGAAATTTCGTTTGAAACACACAAAAATTTCACACAAACTGTTTGTTCGATATTTTTATCCATAGTAAAAATCCGGGTTTCCGGGTACTTATTTGACAGAATGTATGTAGTTACGATCATCCCCGGTCACTGGCCGTTGGGCAGATACACGAAATGAATGGGACTGTCCAGCCAATGATTTCTGTCGAAGCTGCTTGCACGAGGAAGAGGGTGAATATTTCTACAACTTTCTTGCCCCTGTCCGGCATTTATGCGTCGGCAAATCTATTAAGTACACAATAGTAACCCATTAGACTAAGTAGATGTAAACATTGATGAGAAAAATCTTGGTTTAAAGAAGAAGATGTCAGATGTGTGAAATAGTCCTTATAGTACTTATGGATAAAGGTGGGGGTTTAGAATAGAAATATCCTCAATCAATACCCATAGTAATATTCTCAATTCCATAACCATCGCAAAACTTACGAAATGACAATACAAATTATGGAACATTTAGCATATGCACCACATTTAACTCCAAAGGCCTTCAATTTGTTTACAAACTCGAAAACATTCATACAGGAATAGAGGTTTTCACCAAGTCTAAAAAAAAGCATAAATTTTAATAAAATTCTCAATTCAAATTGCAAATTTTTAACCGCAAATTTGAATATTTTAAGCATTTATTTATCAGCTAAATAGTCACATTTCTCTATTACTAATCATACGTACTATATACAATGAACTTCTTCATTAGTTTTATAAAATAATTCAATTTCGACAGTAATTTCATTTATAAATTCACTTATTTCATTATTTATACAAAACCATTATATATAAATATTAAAAAACAAAAAACAAAAAAATAAAGTCAACCCTAGGAAAACAAGTATGCAAGCAAGTATGTTGGTGGGCTAAATCAACCGCAACAACAACAACAACAATAAGAAATTATAACAAATTAATTGTTGTTGTTGTTGTTGTTGTATACTACATTTGATTTGATTTGATTAAATTTTATTTGCTTTAATTTCAATGAAATTGAATATTTATAGAAATACTGTATCTAATAATTTCATGCATACCGGCAAATTACTATGAATACAAAAATGTTGGAGAGTGTTTCTTAAACTATGAGTCGCTAACAATGGTAGAAGTGAAGCAGACGGATAACCGCACATGGTTAATTGAGGTTATTTGCACAAAAATATTGATCTCAACTACTCACTGTGGATCCCATTGTTGGCTCTTAGTGATAGTTGGAAGGAATGCTTATGTGCAAGGGCCTATTGTTTTGAATTGGAGCGTACGGGGAAAAGAAAAAGCTTTCATATTCCGAATTTTTGCAAAATATTTGTACACAATAAATCGAGAGTTAGAGTTAGTTGCTGCTATAGAGCAATCGTTAGAAATCTGTGCCATATACAGGCATCCAGAAAACGTCTTTCAGCTACAAACAATGCGTAAAGAAACATTTTCGAAAGCCATAAAGAAAATTTGAGAAGTATGGGTCCCTCAAACTTTGTTCTGTGTTGTAATTTTCTTTCCTGAAAACCTAATGGAAGTTATATCGAAGCTATTGTCTCGAAACTCTGTATAAATGCGTTAGGAAAGCCTTTTTAAAGAGATTACTTTTAAATTTATGTATTTTAAAAGTATCAGATCTCGAACTCTTTCTCCAGCAACCTGCATAGATCTAGTGGAAGCAAATCCACTATATAGATTTCTTTCCTGAAAACCTAATGGAAGTTATATCGAAACTATTGTCTCGAAGCTCTGTATAAATGCGTTAGGAAAGCCTTTTTAAAGATATTACTTTTAAATTTGTGTATTTTAAACGTATCAGATCTCGAACTCTTTCTCCAGCAACCTGATTGACTCGCATGCCAACGAGTTTGTGAAAGCAAATCCACTGGAAGCAAATCCACTATATAGATTTCTTTCCTGAAAACCTAATGGAAGTTATATCGAAACTATTGTCTCGAAGCTCTGTATAAATGCGTTAGGAAAGCCTTTTTAAAGAGATTACTTTTAAATTTGTGTATTTTAAACGTATCAGATCTCGAACTCTTTCTCCAGCAACCTGCATAGATCTAGTGGGATCAAATTCACTATATAAATTTCTTTCCTGAAAACCTAATGGAAGTTATATCGAAACTATTGTCTCGAAGCTCTGTATAAATGCGTTAGGAAAGCCTTTTTAAAGAGATTACTTTTAAATTTGTGTATTTTAAACGTATCAGATTTCGAACTCTTTCTCCAGCAACCTGATTGACTCGCATGCCAACGAGTTTGTGAAACACTTTTCGTGACGTACGACAGAGGCGAAGACAAGAGGAATTAATATTTTATCGTTAAAATTAGCATAAACTAGATGACAAACCTAGACAAGTTGGTGGATAGGTAGGTCATACATGAATGCATACAAAATGTAGTAGCGCTATAGTGTAGTTGGTGACTGGTGGTATCAATGTTGTTGTACTATTGACAACGAGTGGAGGTGGTTAAGTTAAAATGTTGTGTGTGTTCGTTCAGAGTTTGAGTCTAATTTTAAATATTTGAAAATTTATATTCCATTTTAAATTAAAATCAATAAATATACATATAATATGTGCCGCTGGCAAATCTATGAACATGTTTGTGTGTTTTTGGTTTTTTTTTGCTTCATGATTTTTAATTGGGGAATTTCCTAATACAATGATATACGCACTAGTACATACAGACATATCTCAATATATATATAAAGAAAAAAATGCCAATAATTTATTAAAAATAAACCAATCTTGCAGACAGCAACAAAGACCATAGCTTAATTAAGATATTTACGTTATCTAAATGTAGGTATTTATGTTCAAATTGGTGGTATGAAAATTATGTTGATTTGCTCTGGTTGATACCATGTTTTTGAATTTGTTAGTCGTTTGGTTGCTTAGTTGCTTAGTTGGTTAATTGAATGATTAAATTAATGTCGAGCATTTTTCGACTTGTCAATATAAAGTCAAATGTCATTTAACAAATGTTGATATGTTAATTTGCTGAAGATGAACCAAAAAAAAAAAAAAAACATTAAAATCCAAGTCAAAACCAAAAATAAACAAAATTAATGTAAAAATGTTAAATCATTTTTTACCCCGATTTCGTTACAATATTCATTTTTGTTGTTGTTATTGCTGTTGACTCAAATTTAGCCTATGATTATTAATATCATTAGTATTGTTGTTGTTGTATATAATTATCAACATGTTAGTCTATAAAAATTAATTTCACATTTTGACTAAATGATGTCGATTTTTAAAGCTGCTTTAACTTGATTGAATAAATTTCGTGCTTGAGTCGTGTGATATGTGTTGATAGACTTATTATAATTAGTATTGTTGTTGTTGTTGTTGTTGCTACAAAATTATCAACATTTAATAACATATAAAGAGTTGTGGTAATAATGATGATGATGACGTTGTTGCTGATGATAATTATATTGTAATATTACCGAGTCATCATTTTGATGTGGATTTTTTCGTTTTTGACTCCATTTATTTGGATCAAAATTGTAAAATTATTTAAATTATATTTATGTTATAATATTTAATTAACGAAAAAAAAAACAGTACCTATTGGTATCCAGATTCATATATGTATTGTTTATATTTTAACATATTTCTTGTACATGTGGAAGAATTAGGTATAATAATGAGATGTCATTGAGATGCCATTGACCAAAAAAAATATTTATGCGAAATTCAGTAGATATCGTAAAAAGTCGTAGTTTTCAAAATATTTCAGAGAATGTTAATTTTTGAGAAGTGAATATTTGTAGGTTCTCACACTATCAAGATTGACATTAAAAAAAAAAAAAAAATATCTGGCACTTAAAGCCCCAAAGGGCTCATTGGCCGAGCTTCTCTTCCATTACTGTTGTGCGTCTTAAATTTGGACAGTATTAGAATGGACCTACTTATTTTAGCCGGTTCCGAACGGAAGAACACTTGTGACATCACTTTTTCTGAGCTTTGTCACAGAGTTCTTTTTAGAAGCTTTTTCATGGCAAGTTGTTACTGTCGGAAGAATTGCCAATTGCTTGCCGACAGGTGGGTACCGTTCGAAAGAAAAATCTTTTCGATATTAAATTTGTTATGCATCAGCCGGGTATTGAACCACGACCTACAGATCAGAAGGCGAACACACTAACCACTGAGCTACGGCACCCGCTCAAGATTGACATCAAGATTGACATTAGTTTTAGTTTAAAAGCACTGTTCAAATTATTATTTGACATTGTAACGCATATCGATGATTTTCAGTTGGAGCGACTCTCAATCAGACTCTCATGTACAAACAAGTGGGACCCAAATTATTGTGTCGGATATGGATCGAAATACTCGCTGCTGGCACGTGGACAGAAGAAGGAGAAGGTTTTACGTGAGTACCTGCAAGGTCTATCTCACGGCGCTCAAAAGCACTGCTTATCAAATCAAGCGTTGATAAGCGATCCCCAGGACTAGAAGGCAGAAGACTTGTGGACCTAAGGTACCAATTTGGGGTACGTGAATGGCCGCACTACCCACTGGCACGTGGACAGTAAAATTGAGGTCAGATCAGTATACCACTACCACCGATTCTGCTCTGAATCGATTAATTTTTTTTTTACAAAGCTTGCAACGACTGCTCTATTTCTAATTTACTCAAGTTTATTATTTTAGTATTAGAGTGAGAAGATCACTTTTGTGCTATACGTGTATTTCTTGTGGTTTTTAAATGCTCTGAAACTATTTATTTGTTAAGGAAGCTTGGTACTCTGACGAAATTTCTTATTTTCAAAAATTTTTTTACACTCTTTTCTTTGGAAATAAATAAGTTCTTGCTCAATATCAGTCAGAATGTGAAATTTTGCAATTTTGCTTTAGAAGAGGATGGTGTTACAGGTTTCAGAAATCGCAATTATTTCAAAATGTACCACTATGTTAATGCATAGCAGATGTGGAATACGCAATCAGAAATAATGCAGAGCTACTACAAATCATGCAAGGGGACGACATCGTCATATTTGTAAAATCACAGTCTTAAAAAGGAACAACACGATACTAATTATGCAATATAAGCCACCAGCAAATAGAAACAGAGTTCGACCACGGAAACGACTAGTTGACGGAATAGAAGAGGATGCTATAGCGATTGATGCGAAAAACTGGAGAGCCCTAGCGAAAAACAAGGAAAAATGGAGGACTTTGTAGAGCTGAACGATGATGATGATGACCAGTATGTCATATCTAGATGATCTCTCACTGCTATGAACGTGTTTTTAACCTCTTTTATATCTTCTGTTGATCTCTGTACTGTGTAAAAAATACTCTAAAAATGCCAACAACAAAATTTCAAGTGAAATCCTTAAAAAGCGTTTTAAATTCCAACTGGTGGATTCCCCTAAAGGCTTGCATACGCGTATGTATCAAAATAAACAAGAGCAATTTCTGGCAAAAAAATAGCAATTTTTTGAGTACCTACTTAATAAAATGATGATATAGAATGAAATAGAAAATTCTTACCACTAAAATGTAGTAAGTACTACTACTACACACACACACACACACACACACACATATACTTGTATACACTATAGGGAATAATAGCTAGTATACTTGTATTGACTTGAAAAATAATTACATTTTTTTACACTAATTGGCAATATGTTTTTCATGAACATCGGCCACAAAAAAAAAAAAACAAAAAAACACAGGAACTGCAAATATAGGTACTCTACTACTACTACGAGTATATGTATGAAAGTAGCTTTTAGCTAAAAATGTTGCCCCTACAATTTTTGTTTTCCATATACAAATCTGAGTATCTATATCCTTCATTGATGGTACCTTTTCACTAACTTTCTTCATATACGAGCATGTACTGTGTATATTCTTCCCTAGCTACGTACGTAAATATATATATATATATATATATTTTTTTTTTGGTAAAATAAATTGACTAACTAACAAGCAAAACTTGAGTTGGTTAAAAGACCCTTAAGCCAATTCAAACTTCTCATTTGACATGCAACACTACTGCATTATGGCAATATAGGATGGCATCGACCGGCAAATCAACTATGTATGTATACAGTGAGTTAGCAACATTAATAACATCTACAGCTAAAGTGAACAATTCTCGTATAATGTTGCCAACCATCTAAGCAATATTGTATATACGTAACTACTCAACTTGTATACTGACTGAACAGAACTGATCCCATACAATATGAAATATTGAACAACAATATCGTGTATATGTTGCTAACTGACAAAAAAAAAGGAATGTATGTAAACAACCAACACGAAAATTTGTGGTTGAGACAAACAATGTAATGGAAAAGCTAAAGAAACAAAGAAATGTGCATACACATACTAGCGTATGTACGCTCCAGGGCCAACATCGTCATCATCATCATCATCAGCCTCATCATTGACTAGAATTAGGGATGCAAATTACTTGAAATTTCATTCATTTTACTCTCTTTCTCTCTCTTTCTTGGCATGTGTTTGAGTATTGAGTTGTTGTCATTTTGCTTGCAATCACATTGCTCAAGTGTTGAATGTGAATCGTAGGCGTATTCGTAACCCCAAAATGTATATGAATGTGCAAAGGTGGTACCTATGCTATTGTTGTTATTGTTTGTATTGCATAAGTACGCAAATATGTTTCTAATTTACATTGAAATATCACGTAAACATTACGGGCATTGTTTTTTTTTTTTGGATTTTGTATTAGGGGAGAATGTTACCAACTAAGAACTTTCACCCGATTATGTTAGAGCCATTCATGCCTCATTGGTTAGTTTGTAATTTTACAGAATTTCACATATTTATGACAAACAAGAGAGCACTCAAATTGAATATATCATACGCAATGATGAACTTATGAACTGATGAACATATCCGTACGAAGTATAGCGACCAACCAAACCAGCCATTTGTAACATCAATAGGGACATCTACTGCGAGTACCTACATATACACTTGTAAATGAGTAAGTTTGTATCAAAATGGTGGCTATTATTTTTCATCAAGTAGCCTTCAGCTTTGTTCCTTCCTTGGAAGGGAGAACAATTTCTAAATGGGTTGACTGATCCTAAGATGAGGTGGTTTGACTCACTTACCACATATACACCACATTTCATTGTTTATAAATTTTAATTGTTCTTCGATTGCCATTGTGGTTCTATTGTTTTGTCAGATAAGTCGTATTTTAATTTTTGGGTTCCTTGAAAAATTGCCAAAACGATGTTTTTATTAGAACTTTGTAATTTGATGACCAATTTATAAGTGTAGTTGCAAATATCTCGATGAGCACATTATTTGATCCTCAGAGGTCATTGATCTCCGAGGTGGGATTTGACGAATGGACTAAGTAACTCATATTTGTTATTTGCAATTTGAGCTTTTTCCATCTTTTTTTAGGAAGGATTATAGCTGTTTCCAAGCCCTGATATCATAATTCTAATCATCTTTTGGAAACACTTTAACACTTAGCGATTTCCATAGTGCTCTTAGTGACACTTAGTGTATAGCAAAATATTTTATGACTTTTCCGAAAACCCAATAGTTCAGTAGCGTTGTCAGGATTTTGGCAAGGGGGGATATGATGAATAATTTTTAAAGACCTATATTTTCATTTTTTTTAACAAGTCCATCAACAAAGATGGGATCTATCCCCCTAAACCCCCGTCCACATGGCAACACCACTGCAATAGTTTATTCTATTTTTCCTATACATATTTTAAACCATTGTTCAAATGTGAACTCTAAAAAAAATTAAATTAGTATTGCAATTATCATTCACACACAAACATTATAATGATGGTAATGATAATGTTAATGACGATGATGACATCATCAGTAAATTGAAGGTACATTGATTAAGAGCCGCAACAAAGTCACCATCAGCATTAGCATCATCAACATAATTATCATCATTATCATTAGCAGCATTATCATTACCATCATCATATACAATATCAATTGTATGCATTACATGCAAGTGCGTGTACAAATTTAACAAAAATGTGGCACGTTGCACATTAAACCATGAATAGCACAATATATTTGTTATTTTCAAAAATCAACAACAAGAACAACAACAACAATAATGGCAATTATAATAACCCCAACAGCGTTTCATTTTACCACATTAGGTTAGGTAATCGAAAGGTACATATGTAATAGGTAATGGGGAAAGTTCGTACAACACTGAGAAAAATTTATTGTTGATGAAAAAAAAAAAAATTAAAGAGAAACCGAGTTGTTTAACAATTACATAATAACACAATAAGTGCAATTTTTTATTATCATACATTACTTATTCGAACACAATGAAAATTAATATTATTTTGATATTGTGAATTTTTACCCATGGCGATAACAATCATTTTGAATTAGAAATGAAAATTATTTTGAATTTTATGTACTTCATTAAACATAATTTAAATTTATTTTATTTCGTGTTTTAATGTATTAACGTTAGTTAATTAATGTCAATTTCTTCCAATAAGTGCTTCATTGTATCATGATCACTATCAACATTGTTGCGGAACATGTTAAAATGTTGCCTTGAACCATTTTTGAAATGAGCATTATATCGTATTAGATATCTTATCATTTATTTTTTTTTTTGGTTTAAAAAATTACTATTTGCAGTGTAAAAATTCATCAGAATATCATTGAAAACATCCATTGCTCGCACTTTTTTCTCTCTTGACTAAAGTTTTTTCGCAAATACATTTTTGTTCGTTCTTCATTCTTCTTTCTATACTGTTACTTTTATTTATGTATACATTTGTATTTTTTGTATTTAATTTTTAATATGACCCCTTCTCTATGTAGTATGAGAGTCATTCACTGTAAACCTACTATATACATGTGTAGATACATATTACATGATGATGCTGATGCTGATGTTGATGTTGATGTTGATGTTGATGTTGATGTTGATGCTACAGCTAAGGCTACTGATACGACTTTTGCATACATTGCTGTTAATATTAAAATTGTTGTTGTTATTGTTGCTGTTGTTGTTTTTGGTTGATGTGATGCTCATGTTGACTATATGCCTGCCTCATTGAGCATGTTTTTGTGCACTAATTAGCTACAGTACTTCATGGTTATTAAGATTTCGCCCAAGTGGTTTGCTTACAATTCAACAACAACAACAACAACAACCACATTACATACCTCCTTGCACGTTCATACATATATATGTATCGTATTTGCAAATGCGCTCACTCTCTGTTACTCACTCATACTATATTGTACATATATGTATATTCTTTTTTTATTTAGTGGTTGTTATTGTTATTGTTTAGTGTTGTTTTCATCAACCCGTTGTTGATGTTGTGCCATAAAGATATTCATACGCACACACAATATATCTTTATGGGTAATGTATGTACATACATACTACCTGCACTCGTATACTCTCGTCATAAGCTCGATATGCTCGTACAAATTCGTATCGTATCGTATGCAAACGTGCGCATCGCATCCTTCAAATTGCATTTGAATGTGGCAACAACACTTGAATTATATACACATGTATACGGGTAAAAATTTTGACGCAAAGGCTAATTATGATATCTCATTTTTTTCTTACCAATATTGTTGTTGTTGCTGTTGTTCTTCTTCTTCTTCTTCTTGTTGGTTTGTTGATAGTTTTGTTGTTGTTGTTGTTGCTGTGTTGTTGTCCTATTACATTATGTACTGCTGCTCATTAGGTTTTTGTTTTTATGACAAATATCAAAAGGAAGGGAATAAGAGTTGCAATTATTTGCAAACAATAATAATAATAATGCGAAAAACAACATTTCATAGGAAAAACAAATGTTTACAAAATTTACCGTGACGAACAAAAATTTAACCACGATCTTTTACACTAAAACTTATTGCTGCTATTTATATATGTCTGATAGTATTGAGACGCCCTCTTACGGGAATGTTATCAATCAAAAAAATTACTAGTTGGCAACGCAAAATTATTAGCATTAGTCGACTCCATAAAACGTGTTTAATTCAATTTAAAAAATGTCCTTGAACATTTTACTCATAAAAAGTAAATAATTAGAGTTTTACCATTCAGAGTCAAGTACTCGGTCTCTCGGCGAATACTGCCCTAATTTAACCTACGCAACAAAGAAGTTGAAGTTCTGCGAAGATTGTTCGAAACCTCCAAAGGCAACTATTTATGAGGATTATAGTAAAACACGAATACTTCAAAGGCTTAATACCAATAGAGGAGAGCCTTGATAGATAGAGCTGATAGATGCATAGATTTGAGTCTCAGAACACCGTAGAAACCAATTT
Source organism: Megamerina dolium (assembly GCA_963854835.1). NCBI lineage: Eukaryota > Metazoa > Arthropoda > Insecta > Diptera > Megamerinidae > Megamerina > Megamerina dolium. The sequence goes on along the minus strand of OY978529.1, from coordinate 68,942,282 downwards.
TTCCCAGGTGCTCAGGGAAGGATGCCCAAGGTGATACTTCTAATTGTAGTTTTCAAAGCTCTTGTAGCGAATAAAGAATAATATCTCTGCCTCCTGTTAAATAAGCTACTTTTTTTTTAAAGAGAAATGGGAAAGCTTACTTTTGAATTATTATTTAACAATTATTTCCATCATAATTATCATAATTTTTTATTTTTATGGAAATCAAAATTACTTAACTTAATTTGGAAAAAAAAAACCAAATACAAGAGGACATTTTAGATTGCTTTTTTATTCTTTGCAAGATATTTCATAGTAAATTTCACCTATCCTAATTTTATTTGCCCTACACGGTAAATGTTGTTGTTGTATATTTCACTTTTATTCCTTTTTTCTCTTCCTTTTTTTTATTTGCAGCCAGCATCAATCATATTCGTTCCATTTTTCATTTCCGTTTCTGATTTCAGAGTCACTGGTATAAGCACATACACTAACCTCCGTACATACATAACCATACTATCATTCATAAACTACATATTTGCACTCATATTCCTTATTTCTTGTTTTTTTTTTTCATTTTCTCACTCACATTCTCTTATTCACTCTCTCACTCTTTGTGAGTATCTCATTCATAGAGTACCAAATAATATTTTAAATGTACAGCCTAAAAGTATGTGTAGTTTTTTGTTTATTTTCCTTGCTGCTTAATTGGTTTGTTTCAATTTAAATCATCAACTTTCAATTATTATGCTTTGAATGTCAAAATGATTTCAATATGAAATTATTAGTCAATGGAAATTTGCTATTTTTGTTTGGGGATATTAATTAGTTAGAAGATAGTTAGAAGTTTCATGGTCATTGAATGAAAAACAAAAAATAAAAAAAATTAATTGAAAATGTATGAAAATTGAACTTACATACTTAGTTGTTTGCATTACATTTTGCTGGATGGTGATTATGTGAATTTCATCTATTTTAAAAAAAAAATCTCCTATTTGTTTTTTGCAGTTTCCACTACGCTTCCTTAATTCCAGTAGTTTTGATTTGCTAGAGGTTTTACACTTTTTGAATAACAAACAAACAATAATTCGCTTGCATTGACCTAAGTTGTTGCCCATAGATGGGTAAATATGCAACTAACTGTAAATGGCATGCAACATATGCATATTGAGTAGCGTCGACATAAATGTGTGTGTACGAATGTGTCGAGATTGATTGAAATGAAGTGAATGCATAGGGTTGAATTCAAGGCAAATTAACATGAACTGATGAATGAAAGTATGAAACAACAATACGACGACAACATTCAGATTTAACCCCCCTAAGCATAATAATATCATGTTCATATATTTGTAATAGTTGTTGCTGTTGATATTGAATTGGTGGGTGTTTCATTTATTTCATCCGGCTTTCTGTTAGTTATGCCTATTTTGCTATATGCCAGAGTGCCTAATCATACAACATGTTGCGTTTGCTGCTATTACATACAACTCAATCTCTTCAATTTGCCTCTTTATACAGTACATTTGTCGAACATGAAGTTCAATAAAATTGCTGCAGGCATGCGAAACATACACAAGAGCAACAATGTAACAGCAACAAGCAGCCAGCTGCCAATATATGTTCAAATCAGAAAAACGGAAATGTTAATTAACTATTTCAATTTCATCCAGACCCATACACACACACACACACACACACACACATCGACTTACGTGAAGCAATGTAAAATTATTCACTGAAAGGATAGTTGAAGAGACAAAAAAGGATATTTATGATGAGAAATCATACTCATGAGTGAATATACCTTATAAGGTAAAATAAGTAAACTACTTACTTTTATTCAGATGACAATAAATACAAGTACTCGCACGAACAGACAAAATCTATGTGGCATGCTGTAATCCTTATCATAAACGAAACTAAAGCAAATAAAGGCAACTGTCATCAATTCAATCAGGTATTCAATGAAGCGCATTAAAGGTTGCTTACAAGATTACATTCCTGTATCTATATTTTCCCTTTGCTATTGCTATTGCTATTGTTATCCTTAACCAAATACGTGAATATATTAGTGGTGGATAAGAGGACTAAATATTCGTGTGATTATTTATAGTAGAGAAAAATATGTGCAAATAAAATGTTAAAGAGTTATTGTATATTAATCCAAATTGTAGAAAAGTTCTTCTACAATTGCTTTCCTATGAATGGAAACACAAATTGATTAGATAGATAGGCTCTAGATATTATCGTCACAGAGAATATGAACTCATGTAGATGAATAGAGACCACTGAATACATCCACTCTCTAATCTAAGCGATCTTCGAATCAAACGAATTTCAAATCAAATTATTTGCTGAAGACAACCCATCAAATTTCCATATTTTGAAGTCTAGAGTACTCGAATATGACATCTGAGTGCGATCTGAGCATTATAGATTATGATTCATTTACTTACTTAACAGATTCTCCAATACTTGGTCTTTCCAGAGATGATTGCGTCTTCCTCTTCATCGGCGTATTCCACAAGACACTAAATACATTGAATTTATCTCGATCGATCTCTAATTGCGAACATATAAAGTCTAGTATCCTAGTATCTAGTATCTAGTATCCAAGAAATCCATTATTTTTGCATTAAATTGAAGAATTTATTTAGCATAGTTAGAATGATCCGATTTAGGTCAAATATGCAGCGTTCTGTTCGATAACTTGTTGCCATTTTGAGGGTAATTTCATAATGCCACTCTCATAAAAACCCTCGTCCCTATTGGCAAAAAACTGGGAGAGTCGATTTTCACAAGCTTCTCTTGAAGCGAATTTTTCACCAGCAAAATCATTCGCCATAGACAGGAACAGGTAATAATCACTTGGTGCCAGGTCCGGACTATAAGATGGATGCATAAGAACCTCCCAACCAAGTTCTCGGAGCTTCTGGCGAGTCATTATCAGTGTGTGTGGCCTGACCTTGTCCTGATGGAACACAATTCCTCTCCTATTGGGCAAAGCTGGACGCTTCTGGGCAATTGCTTCGTTCAGATGGTCCGATTGTTGACAGTACAGGTCCGAATTAAGAGTTTGGCCGTAGCGGAGCAGCTCATAGTAGATGATTCCCTGCCAATCCTACCAAACACATAGCAAAATCTTCCTGATCGTCATTCCTGGCTTGGCCACCGTTTGCGCCGGCTCACCGCGATTCGACTATGACCGTTTTCGCTTGACGTTGTCGTAAGTGACCCACTTTTCATCACCAGTAACCATCCTTCAGAAATGGATCGATTTTGTTGCGATTCAGCAGCGATTTGTAGGTGGAAATTTGGTCCATGAGGTTTTTCTGCGTTAACTCGTGTGGCACCCAAACATCGAGCTTCTTTTTCTATCCAGCTTTATTTAAATGGTTCCAAACAGTTTTGTGTGCAATGTTTAACTCCTGGTCAATAGAAACAGTGCTTACATGATGGTCAGACTCGACGATTTCCATTATTTTATCGATATTTTCGACAGAGCGTGATGCATCTTTGAGATTAAAATTACCGGAACGGAATCGACGAAACAAAAATTGTACGTGCTTAGCTGTTACAGTATCAGGACCATAAACACTATTCACATTTTCAGCCGTCTGGCTTGCGTTTTCGCCTTTATCGAAGAAAAACTGTAAAATATGGCGTATTTTCTCTTTGCTGGTGTCCATCTTTGACGCGTGCTCAAACAATACTGAGTCAAACAATCACAAAACTGCCTGAAACGAAATCCTATCTTTCTAACGCCATCTTGCGTAACCTAATCGCACTTATAAAACATATACCACAGATTACTAAAGCCATCTATTGGAAAAATAATGGATGTCTTTTTACTACACCTTATATCAATCTCGTATCATTACAAGTTAATACACACTCTATAGAATATTGACTTGCCATGAAAAAGCTTCTAAAAAGAACTCTGTGACAAAGCTCAGAAAAAGTGATGTCACAAGTGTTCTGCCGTTCGGAACCGGCTAAAATAAGTAGGTCCATTCAAATACTCAAATACTGTCCAAAATTTAAGACGCACAACAGTAATGGAAGAGAAGCTCGGCCAATGAGCCGTTTGGGGCTTTAAGTGCCACATATTTATTTATTTTTATAGAATATTGACTCTTTGAGTGTAGGGTATAGAAAATTACTGTCATGCTTGTCTCCTCACTTGTTAATCACAATTTTTATGTTATGTTTACATAATATAAATAAACAAAAATGGGAAAAAACGACTGGAAATCGAAAAACAAACAATAGAATACAATCCATATACAAATTCCCGCATAAAATGTCATCATTTCAATCAAATGAAATATTAAGAGGTATATTATATGCATGCATAAGGGTATAGGTGTGCACTGATCAATCATATTTTCAATATCAACATTCATATTTCATCCCTCATAATTATGACGCGTGCTGAAATATCAACTCGTACAAGTACGTATGAATTATGACAGGCATTCTTATAAGTTTTAGAGTGTGTAGAATTCTAAGAAGAAGAATTCAATTGCTGCAATTACTTTAAGTATTGCTGGCGATTGCAATTTATAATATTTTTTTTATAATTTCAATGGAAACTACAGCTATATGTATAGCTGACCATATGTCAGTTGGTTTTTTATTTCGTAAATCATTTGAAATATTGCCCATCAACATTCTTATTAAATTTGGCAATATTTTTTATAGTATTTTTATTCGAATTTACTTTATAAGATATGAGTAATTGAACCTTTTCCTCCTTAGTTATCGTCCATCCCATACATAAAGCATATGAGAATTTTGGCCTTCTTATATTATGCCTACATTATGAAGAAATTGTAATGAAAGCAGCTTAAGCATAATTTTTTTTATATAAATTTGTGTGTTCAAGTACGTAAATGACATCCTTTATATATAAAATATAAGCCAGCAGCACTAAGACGGCAAAGACAAATACGAGTACTTGTATCAAGTTCAAAAGAAATAATAATTTAAAGTAGCGTGCAATGAATGCCAACACACGTGGGATAAACATTTTTTTTATTCTCTAATAATTTTAAAGAAATTCTATTACTACGAATAACAATAGTGCTACCCGCTCTGCATACACCATGTAGTTATGTGAACAGCATCAATCTATGCAACATTGCCAATATAGTCATTGTCATTGCCATTGTTCAGTTTCACACAATAAATAAATGTGTGTGTGTATGTGGTGTATGTGTAACAATGTGTTCAGCGTGTTGTTGATAGGTCTTGTTTATGTTGCTCATAAATAGTTTTTGGATAGCTACTTACTTACTTACTTACTCCCTCTAATACTCATATTGAATATGTGCTTATTGTATGATGATTGAAAAAAGGGACCATTTGCTGCCGCTGTTGTTACTTTGACTATAACAGTGTCTCTTAAACTAGGTGCCACCAAAACTGAAATTGTAATGCGTAAATATTTGCATCATTCAACATTATTTCGCTGAGCATTTAATCGCTATTTCAAGGCTCCGTTCTAAGCTAAGTTATGCTAAGCCCACTATCTAGTTGAAAGTCAAAAATCTGTTACTTTCAGGAAGAACTTCATCCAAAGTTCTTCAGAGTTATTAGAGTGTAGAAATATTTAATTAGAAAAGCTTCCCGTTTTAATAATTTTGCTTCTCTAATTTTGCCTTTGAACTAAACAGAGACCATCATATAAAAAAAGTTCAGAAACACTGCACAACACCTTCAATATTTAAGAAATATGCGTACAATGATACCAAATAAACGCACAACGACTAACACTAGACGCATTCATTTCATTTTATGTAGACAAAATAAAGAACAAATACAACAAAAGGCACTGAGGCTAACATACGTGTGAGTAAATAGTAACATAGTTCATGTATACATGTAGCCACATTTTATGCGCTTTCTTTTGTTACACAATGAAGGCAAAGCAACTACAGCAACAATATATTCTTATTTCTATTGGGGTCATTTATCTTTTATACAAAATTTTTATTAGCAAAGCTACATACGAACACATTACTATTTCTTGCCATTACTAGGGTAAAGGTAGGTTGTAAATATGTATATATACCCTCCTCATACAGTACCATGTATAGGTGGTATACACATACAAACAAAAATGAGTAGGAATGTATTTATATTTATGTTGCAAATGTATGAAAATAAAGAAATAAGTTTTTATAGATTTTCAATATAGAATAATAATAGAATATTTTCAGGGACAACAATTTCAGTAGACTCTCATACTTTTGAGTGTAAGAGTGTGTGCGTGTGTATGTGTGTGCAATAAGTATTTATTATCGAAGCACTTCTTACAAAGGATCGATGTAATTACTTAAAATGGCATCGAGATAATGCAAATATATTGTTGAGAAAAAATTATTATTTACAAATTGAGAAAAATACAATTAAAGCCCAATCAATTTGAAGGTGATTTTAAATTTGAGAAAAACATTATTTCAAACAATTTTCAAATGTATCCAAAGGCATATTTGAAGCTAATGAACTTCGCGGGAACCTTTTCCATGGTTTGTGTCACCATTTTTTATTGGAACAGATATTTCTCGAATGCCAGTTTGAAGCATTCCTTACAAACTTTTGGAATTCACTTAAGAATCGGTTGCTCTTACATCTTAAATAAGAAATACTTTTAGTACTTTTAGTCTCAAACTAAATCTCAATAAAAATTTTCAGGACGGATTTTTCCATCCAAAGAATTGCTTTTTATGTTCTTACAGAAAACACTATAAGGAGAAATTGATGAAAAATGAGATTGTGTAAATAAAGTCTTTCACTTAAATCACTCATAGATCGTCGCCTATGTGCAAATATTATGACGTATAACATAAAAATATACATATGAGTACAAACTTTAGTTCGCAATACTTATTCACATAGAACAACAAAATTAACTGTCGAGCATGTTATAATTTTTTTTTTTTTTTTTTTTATTTGTGGTTTGTACTTTGATACGCCACATTAATTTCAGGTACTTCGTAATCCTTAGGTATCAGCATAATATTACATACGAAATATACAATAATTTTTATTTGCTTTCTCGTCTCGTCAAATTAATTAATTTTTCTTTTACGCATTCAGCATTAAGCAGCCACCAAACGCCAGTCATTAAATGCATTCACATTAAATCCTGGCAAATAGCAAAAAGACAACATTATAATAAAGCGTAATAAAATTTTATAGTACTATTTTCTGCAAATAGCATTATAAACGTCTATAGACTTGATATTGCGCAATAGGAAATTAAAAATAGAAATCTTTAATCCCAAAAATTTAATTCGAAATTTACTCAATTTATTTGCTGACATTTATGAGAATGGCTCATGGAAGATATCCTTAAAAATGGAAATTTTTGGAGTATCTTTAAAGATTTTCAATGCAAATTGTATTTATAGAAATCAAATCGATATGACGTCATACGTGGAAAAATGCTTCAGACAATGAATATATTCCGTACAACGGGCATCACGTGTCTGTTGAAATTACCACCGATGATGTTCTTCCACCGATTATTTTTCTCTCTCAACGAAATTCCTCGTGTCAACAAGCACAGAAACCCGGCACCTTTCACGTCAAACCCTCTCTATTGAAGAACGAAAAACCGCACTAAATAAATACCTCATCGTTCCGGTCTTAAAAATATTGCGCAGAAATTTGGACATATTCCGCCGTAGATAAGAGGATGCTTAGAGTTTCGAGGGAAAAATTATTCGCAAGACTTTTAGATTTATTTGCAGTGGCGGCGAGTACCGAATATGATACAACCATGAGCTGTATGAGTTGTATGCCGATATAGGTATAATCATGCGTTGTCATGCCAAGCGAATGGAAGAACATGATACAGCCAAAAAGATCTTGCATTTGGTGCAACAGAGGAAAACCTAACCTACGCTGCAAGGTCTAAGTACTGGGTAATCTGAGAGTGCTTGATATTTCTAACTTGAGGCAGAGATGACTAGCAAAATAGTCTTATCGTTCATTTTCATCTATCGATGATGTCATTAGGACTGTCCATAAAATGTAAGGAATTTTCAGAATATTATATTTTTGTGAACATTGGAAATTATTTTGAAAGCTTTCTGCAAAAAATAAAAAGTTCCAAGAAAGCTTTTTGCTTTACTCTATAATTAGTGCAAACTAATTTCATAGAATTTCATGTTTTGAATTCTATATAAAAATTAAAATAAATATATATGAGTAGTCACTTACCAAAACATGATAAGTTCATTTTTTGAGTTTTGACTTCTTTGCTATTTTTGTGTTTGTTGATATAAAATCTACAAGAATACATATGAATATGCTGAAAATATGAAAGAACATTTTTCTCGTGCAAAAATTTGTCATCAAATTAAGGTTTTCACTTCGAGCTTAAGCTAAACAAGAATAACTTAAGAATCATTATAGGAATTCTGACAGGACATTGTAGGCTAAACTATCACCTGATAAAACTTGGAATTTACTCTAATGAAATTTGTAAGTTTTGCGGGGAGAACGATGAAACCACGAAACATGTGCTGGAGGTGTGCCCCGCACTAATGCACAAACGAAAGATACACCTAAGTGAACATCTACTAACTGTGGTGCAATCAGACTTGGGAATATAGGCGTAATACTACATTTCATAGAGGATGTTGGACACGAAGAAATACTGTGAACCAAAATGAAGGTGGCACGATAGGTCTTATAGGTCCCCCATTAACAATAATACGGTTTTCACCAAAATAGCATTAATAAACTAACTAAAGAAAGAACCCTAGGGGAAGGAGTATAAGAAAAGCCTTTTAGATATATTTTTCTTTAAAGACTTTCGCAAAAATTAAAAAGAAACCTTGAAATTTGAACGAATTTAATAGATTTTGAGATATTTTTCTTCTAAAAACTTGCACAAAAATTTACTAGTGCCTAAAAAATCTTAAAATTTGAACAGATTTAATAGAAAAAAAATCTCCATGTTATATTACTTATTCTTTTCTTATTAGTAATTTCATTTTTAGCAAGCCTTTGATGTTTTCTTAATTAAATCCGACTAAATAGCTCATAAAACCGCTAACAAAATGTAGGCGCCAATTATTTTTCTTCTTCTTCATTTATGTGAAGGCAACATTACGGTATGGCTAAATAAGACTAGCATAGTACTAGTCCATAAATAGAATACCTTAACAATTAACCCAATTAACAATAATTTAATAGGCGAAAAAAAAAACCAATTAGAATATTTCTATAATCAAAAGATTTTTCTTTTTCCTTCAATAGTATTTCCAAATATTTCTAATTTAGCAAGAATTTTATTCATCTTTGTCTGCTCTTACGGTGTTTCTACTTTAGTCTTGATATTTCTGAATGTAAACACTTTCAAGTTACGAGTAAATGAATTAATGAGCGATTGTTTGTATTTTGGTTGAAGAATCACTGTCATCTCAATTGATGTCTATTTTGTAACAAATTTACGTTTTTAATTTGTTGATATTCTTAATAGCAGGTATTTGATTTAAGTTGAAAATAAACAATTTCATATTTTCCACAGTGGTTTTATTTATCTTTCAACATGTTGAAATTGGAAAGAAATTGATTTTTCATGTTCAAAAAAGTTAGTTCAAGAGGAGGGGGGTGAAAAAAGACAGGAAACTTTCTATTTGACAGGAAATTTTAACACAGTCATTTGTTTTTGAGCAAATAGAAAGCCAAAAAGTAGAAAAATACCCAAAAAGCATATCGAAAATACAGCCTTATGACGAATATTTGAATGACTCTACTGCACGCTATATTGGCATTTTGTTTTGTGCAAGTATGTATCATATGTAAATATATTTGAGTTACTAACAGGAAACGATTAGACCCTAATTTATAAAATACATTTGTTTATAGTCGCATTTGACACTGAAAGCATTGTGTGTCGCTGTCGTTTTGAAGTTTATGGTCAAAAAGCGTGTCATAATATAATTCATTTATTGTCGGTAAAAGGGTTATTCCTTCTTCATATGTATGCATGTGTGTGTGTTCAGAATGATGACAAAAACATTTTGTTGCAATTTTCCGCTGCTATATGATACATAAATACCTACCTACTATACTCGTAAGCACAATGACCTTACTAACAAGAAATTAGATTCATAATAACTGATTATTCTAATGTGAACGATAACGGGGAAATAGAGGAGAGAATGTATATATCATATATGCAACGATGGAATCCAAAACACGTTACAGACAATTTACCTATATTAACATTTATATTTTTGCTCAAATGGATCTTTCAAATGCCTTTGTTCAATTTCATCCGCTTTTTATTTTGGTGTAACAAGAAATCAATAATCTTACCTCTTGAGTAAAATTTTGTTATTAAATAACAGGCGATACTTTACATGTTTAATATTCTTGATGTGGAAGACTTGGTATGCCACGCCCAATTTTCTAATTCCGCCTTTTTTTGACTTCAAACTCCAATCTGAAAATTTTCAGCAATTTGCAACATAACGATTTTCAAAAATTATGTTTTCTCGATTTGTAAACATGAGTTGTGCCACGCCCAATTATCCAATGTCGTCTACTCTTTTCGTATAGTTTGAAATCGATGGTATTAGGTTCTATTTTATACCAAGTTCCAATATTGTCCATTTGGTTTATATGAGATGTGCCACGCCCACTTTTCACATAACCACTATTTTTTCACATAGCAAGAATTGAAGTCAAGTTTCAATAAGAAAATTTTAAAATTTGCAACATTCGTCTCTTTAGGCATTCCATTTCCTCTATGACGATTATATCAAGTGTAGTAAAAAGAAATCCATTATTATACCCTGCATAATGCAATATGCATGGTATATTCATTTCGGTCAGATGTTTGTGTCCACTTGAAGGAATCTTCGGAGATATAGACATAGATATATATTCGTGATCAGCGTCGCTTAAATTTTCGATTTAACGATGTCCGTCCGTCCGTCCGTCCGTCCGTCTGTCTGTCACCTGGCTGGTTCGCACGATAACTTGAGTAAATATTGAGCTATTTCGATGAAATTTGGCATAAGTAATCTATGATCCAAGGGTACGGAGGGGATTAATATTGGGCATGATCGGTCAATAACCACGCCCACACCAAGCATTCAAAGCGACTAACCTCGAAATTTTCAAAATCTTTAACTTGCTATAACTCACACAATATACCACTTGGGACAACAATATTTTGCACATAGAGTTATATTATACTACTATATAACCTCGCCAAAAATGGGTGAGCCACGCCTACTTTCTAGCGTAGCTCCCATACAAAGTGTCTGTACTTCTTTTAAATTGAAACTGCTGTAACTTCTACAATCTTCTGTCTAGAATAACCATAATTGACACTTAGATTAACACGGCAGTCAGAAATAATATGGCAGAAAATCAATGTGCCACGCCCACTCCTTTTTGGGTCTCCCATACAAAGTTGCGGTAATTAAAAAAAATGTTACCGGTTATAACTTGCAAACTATTCAGCGTAGAATAACGATATTTAAGGTGTGAATTAGTATTGTACGAGCAACTAGGCTCACAGAAAATGGGCGCACCACGCCCAGTGTTTATCGTAGCCCCCATATAAATTTTAAATTGAAACAGCTGTAACTTCGGCAATCTTCTGTCTAGAATAACCATAATTGACACTTAAATTAATATCGTAGTCGGCAAAAATCTGGCAGAAAATCAGTGTGCCACGCCCACTCCTTCATGGGTCTCCCATACAAAGTCGAGTGAATTAAACTAAAATTTTAAGCTCCATAGCTTACAAACCATTCAACGTAGGACACCAAATTTAAGGTGTGGATTAACATTGAAAAATTAATTGGATTTACTAGAAAGTGGTAAGCCACGCCCACATTTTATATAGCTCCCATACTAAGCCTCGGAATTATCTTAAAATCCTTTTACTTCGTCAAAGTCAACCATATTTCGGGTGTAAATTAGTAGTATATGCAAAAATTGTTTCTCGAATAGTGGAAATAAAAGAAAAGTTGGATATTCGAGTAAACTTTTTATATACAAATCTACATATGCAGGGTATAGTTTGGTCGGCCCCAGCCGACTGTAAGGAGATTTTTTTTCCAATAGATGGCTTTAGTAATATGTATCTCGCGTTGTATAAGTGCAATCTAGTTACGCTAGATGGCGTTAGAAATATAGGATTACGTACTAAATAAAATTTTCAGGCATTTTTGTGATTGCTTGACACAGTATTGTTTGAGCACTCGTCAAAGATGGACACCAGTAAAGAGAAAATTCGCCATATTTTACAGTTTTTCTTCTCTAAAGGCGAAAACGCAAGACAGGCGGCTGAAAATGTGAATAGTGTTTATGATCCTGATACTATAACAACCAATCACGTGCAATTTTGGTTTCGTCGATTCCGTTCCGGTAATTTTGATGTCAAAGATGCCAAAGATGTCAAAGATGTCAATTGTCAAAAATATCGATAAAATAATGGAGATCATGGAGTCTGACCGTCATGTAAGCACTGTTTCTATTGCCCAGAAGCTAAACATTGCACAAAAACCCGTTTGGAACCATTTAAATAAGGCCGGATACAAAAAGCAGCTCGATGTATGGGTGCCACACGAGTTAACGCAAAAAAACCTCATGGACCGATTTTCCATCTACAAATCGCTGCTGAATCGCAACAAAATCGATCTATTTCTGAAGCGGATGGTTACTGGTGATGAAAAATGGGTCACTTACCACAACGTCAAGCGAAAACGGCTGTACTGGAATAGCGGCGAGCCTGCGCAAACAGTGGCCAAGCCAGGATTGACGGTTAGGAAGGTTTTGCTATGTGTTTGGTGGGATTGCAAGGGAATCATCTACTATGAGCTGCTCCCCTACGGCCAAACTCTTAATTCGGACCTGTACTATCAACAATTGGACCGTCTGACGGAAGAAATCGCCCAGAAGCGTCCAGCTTTGGCCAACAGGAGAGGAATCCATCAGGACAACACCAGGCCACACACATCGATATTGACTCGCGAGAAGATCCGGGAGCTTGGTTGGAGGTTGTTACGCATCCACATTATAGTCTAGACCTGGCAGCAAGAGATTACTACCAGTTTCTGTCTATGGAACCTCAAGAGAAGATTGTGAAAATCGAATGTCCCAGTTTTTTTGCCAATAGGGACAAGGGTTTCTGTGAGAGTGGCATTATGAAATTACCTTCAAAATGGCAACAAGTTATGGAAGAAAACGGTGCATATTTCACCAAAATCAGATCATTCTAACTATGCTAAATAAAACCTTTTTACTAGACCTTATATTAGATGTGTCACGCCTACTTTTCCCATGTTGCTCACTATATTTGTCATTTTATTTTATTTTTCTTGAATTAGCTGCCAAAATGTATCTCCTTACGGTATGCAGTCATATAGGACGTGCTAGTCCCAGTAGTTCAATATCCCACTCACTCCTTCCCTTTGACTATAATTAATTAAAAAATAAATAAAATAAATATGTGGCACTTAAAGCCCCAAAGGGCTCATTGGCCGAGCTTCTCTTCCATTACTGTTGTGCGTCTTAAATTTGGACAGTATTAGAATGTACCTACTTATTTTAGCCGGTTCCGAACGGCAGAACACTTGCGACATCACTTTTTCTGAGCTTTGTCACAGAGTTCTTTTTAGAAGCTTTTTCATGGCAAGTTGTTACTGTCGGAAGAATTGCCAATTGCTTGCCGACAGGTGGGTACCGTTCGAAAGAAAAATCTTTTCGATATTAAATTTGTTATGCATCAGCCGGGTATTAAACCACAACCTACAGATCAGAAGGCGAACACACTAACCACTGAGCTACGGCACCCAGTATAATTAATTACTGTTATAAAAATAAAGATTTCCGTTATTTTGATACTATGTCTTGTAGTTCAATATTACATTCACTTCTTGCATTTCATTAGACTAATTCCAAAACGGTTCCAAAACGTTTGCTGGGAAAGCGAGAAGAATCCTTATATTTTAAATATACATAAATTATATTTATGCCATGACGTGCCACAGAATTTTAATGCACCGTCACCTGCTGCAATACGAATACGATATTTATTCCCCATTAAGCACTTATTTTATCATTGCTTTCAATTATTCGTATCTATGATAGTGATTTTTATAACCATAATCGTTCCGTACATTTTCATTTCCAGTATACTCTCTTTTAGTAGTTGCTCTAAAGTGCAATGCACATGCTTAATCATAATGATAATAATATTTAATGTCTAATGCGTGCATTATCCTTTAACATAATCCGTAATATGTACTACAACGAAAAATGTCACAAGTTCAATTGCTTTCTATTCCATTAAACATAAATGCGACTATTTACTTTGCGTTCACCATCACATCAGTAGAGGATTTTTTGATAATATAAAATTTTATGATCCCTCGTCTGAAACGTGAGTTGGCTCGACCATTAAAATGACAATATATGATGATGGTGACCATTTCAAAATTGATTTTTTGCTTAGATTTCTATTTTTAATAAAGCAATATAAACATAAATGATTTAATATCAAATTAGCAGTAATTTTGCAAATACAAAATTCACATGATTTCACTTGATGATTATGTAATAAAAAATATCATTTTTTTTTTGTGATTTGATGGTGTTTCCTCAAAGCAACATGTCTGAGTGCCTCCAATACAGTATGCTTTGTGGGCGTTACTTTATCAATTCCAACTATTCGGTATTTGTATAAATAATCATAACTACAAACATTAGCAGTGCCCATAAGAGCGGGCGTCAAAAGTGTATACATAATTGAACAACACAGCTGTCATAGTATTTGGACATATGTTCATATACGTAAAGCCATGCTGTCATACTCATGTAGTATGTAACTACCTATACGATAGATCTACACTAATCGTAATCAATACTCACACGAAAAAGGAAAGAGAACAGAGCAACAACAACAACAACAAAATGCTATTAATATTAAACGATCAATTGCAATAGTCCACAATGCAACAGCCACAACATGATGACGTGATTAGACGGACGGACGGACGGATGAACTCGTTGATGAAATGTGAACAACATATAAGTATTTACAATATTTTGTACACACTAATAGTACATCTAATGTGACGTATCATGTTCATATGGGAGTCACATTCAATCTTTACTGTCATCACAGTGTTTAATGACTTAAAGATTTGACATTGCTGTTTGTACATAAATACCCAATTATGGTTAAATGTATACACTACATCATACCATATGAATAGGTACCTATATGGGAGTTTGTTTGTTTTTCTCTTTTATCATTGTACATTTGTATGTGTTTGCACTAAGAGCTGCATAGAGAGAACTAAAGATGAAAAAATATAGAATTTAATGAAAATAAAATTGTATTTTGAAGATTTCCTTTTTCTGTAAACAAAAGATATTTTCCTCGAAGAACACACATTGCGAAGCAGCAAAATTGTGTTTAAAATTTTTTTTTCTTGCAATGATGTGGAAAATTCTGCTTCTTACAATTTTTGTTCGACATCATTTCAAGTTTGTTTTTGCAACAATGTCGAAAAAGCAACAAAAACCCCTTTTCGACTTTAATTCATTCGAACTGTAAGCCCAATTTATGTAAAAAACAACAATTTTGAAGGGCAGCCTCCTCAAGGAGTGGATATATGGGATAAGTATATATGGAGAAAATGTTTACCAGGAGAGTTAATGGTGGTCGGTAAAACATTTCATCGCTCTATAAGTTATTCTTAAACAATTATAGGACTATTTGTTGATTTTCAGGTGTTTTTAAGTTCATTTTGTAGGAAAGACTTCCTACGACATCAATATAGCGAGTTCGATAGCGAAATATTCACTAAAAAATATTGGGCATCAAAAATTTGTGAGAAAATGCCACACATTTTATTACCCTATGGGCACTCTCTTGGAGCGTTGGAGATAAATTTTCTAAAAACGTCAATTTTGTGTTAGAACTCGAGCTAAAGTTTTGTGGAGAAAAAACAATGGGGATTGGCGTTACATTTTAAACCCCTTGAGCTTTCATAATCTTCCTTTTCTGAGTCTAGGAACGACATGCACATAAGAGTGCATCTAGGGTTGCAGGAGTAACTATGAAATGGTAACTATGAAAAATGTTGAGGACAAAAAATGAATGAGGATCGGGAATACGTTACATGCCTCCAGAAGTTTCTGGCGATTCTATGCATTTTCATTAATATTTCAGCTTTCGTTATTTTTAATTTTTGGAGGTAAAGAGCAGAATGAGATCTAACTTTGTAAAAAGACATATGCGTGATAATAAGTATTCACCCGATTTTACTCATTTATGAGTTCGTTTATTTGTTTATTAAAGTAGTACCTCACACGAATTTTCAGCTTAATCACTACGATAACTACGGCAGTTACTATGCGAAAAGGTTGTCAAGCTTGGCTAAAGCGACTTAGATCGTAATTCTGATCATTAATATGGATATAATCTTTTCAATATATATCCGTCCTCCTTATGGGCGTTACAAGTGAAAGCACGAATGTCATCTGAAAATCCTCCGCTGAGTGGGTCCAGCTAGGTTTCGAATGTGCGATCTAATTCATTCGAAGCCAACGCAATCATCATAGAATTTCACATATAAACATTATATTATTTAGATAACATTGTTGGATTATTAGTGTAAACAATTCAACTTGGAGTGAGAAATAAATCATATTTAGAAAAGTTACATATTTGTATAGACTCGAATATTATTTACATGGAAAAGCCACTTAAATTCATCAACACTTTGACAAATAAACAAAAGCCAACTTATCATAATGTTAGTGGGGGATCGATTGCTAGTGCGGAAAACTGACAGCAATGGTAAGGGAAGTTAAAAGTGACAGCGTCCATATAAAAGTGACTTGCTGCTTTTGCTGAATTTTAACATTGTCAAATGAGATTTAAGCATGACAAGCATCACACACTTGGTAAGGAAAATGATAAATTTATTTATTTGCTTGTACCTTTACTAGATAATACATAATTGCAGATGAAATGGATCATTTTGTATCCATCATTTTATCTATCAATATGCTTACCAACGGGTAGGTATCAATCAAGTATCACTCAAAATTTAAAACTCTAAAATATCGAATGGCTAAAATTTGCCTCACAATTGAAATTGTTTATGTAAGAGCAATATAGTTTTTGATTTGTTTCCACGCAATAATTGCCTCATTTGTATTTTTCTTTTTTTGTACAATAAATAAATACTTTGTCTTCTTCTCTATATGTATATTGTACATATTGTATATATGCAATTGTCTACAATTGTATATAAACAAATTTCTGGCAACCAAGTTTGTTGATGATGATGATATTGATGCTGATGTTGTAAGAACATACTCGTTCTCGTGATGTAATCTCATAATATATGGAAATAATATTCATATGTTGGTTGCTTCATTGCTGTTGGTCTGATATGTTTCATTTTTTGTTTTTAATTTTTGTTGTTGTTGTTGTTGTTGTTGTTCTTTTTTTTGCTACTCTCCAATACAAACTCATACATCCTGTCAATTACTTTTGATGTTTTTCCATCTCTTATTGCTTATATGCGATTTACATATATCAACATTAGTGTCTTACATGAGTGCCCAAAAAAAAAAAAATAATAATGTAGCCATTGATGAATTTATGCTGTGCTGATCAAGTGTTAAAAATAAAAATTATGTAAAAATAGTTTTGCTTCCTTTGAAAATGCTTAAAATATGATAGTTTGTCAAAGCACCATGAACTATTGACTATTAGCTTTGTAGAAGAGATCTTCAAATAAATTATGATTGCATATGAATATGTATGATATATTAGAGCTGTCGAAAAATATATGAACTTTTCAGAATATAACTTTTTAAATTTTGGTAAAGATTTTTTGAAAGATTTTTAAACAAAAATAAGATTTGAAAACAATTTTTTTTTTTTCAAAAAAACAATTTTGTACTTAAACATCTTCAAAAAAAACTTAAATATATTTTGTATTTAGATTTATATAGTTAGATCAATTGAAGTGTAATATTCTGAAAATATGAACATATCTAATGTATATATAGTTACATATATGCAGATATATTTAGAGAGTACCAGACAGTTGTCCCTTTGATGTTAGATTCACTTTGATCTATTTCTTACTATAAATGTAATTAAGGTACAAAAACAGATTTTTTTTTTCTTTAATTTAATTTAATTCGTCTTTTCATTTATTTTTTCTGATTTTAATTTACCTTTCATTTTGCACATAGATTACTTGACAACTTCGCAAAATTCACTTATGAAAAATTAAAAAAAAAATGTATTTCAATAGTAATTTGTTGATTTTCAATTCTTTCTCGAAATCGAAGTTAATATAATAAATTTTATTAAATTTTTTTGACGTAAATTGAAAAATGTTTTTTTTTTAAAAAAGGACTTTTCCTACGCCAAAGTTTTCAAAGATTCCTTCAATAATTCAAACCTATTATACCCTGTATATTGAACACATGTTACGAACATGTTGCAACAATATGTATACGCCATACAAGTTGGAGCGAAATAAATTATGCGTGTCAAACATAAACATTAAACATAACAGCGCATCCAAATGAATTGGGAAAGCAAGAAACTGAAGACAGATTTCATAGTTTATAGCTAATATAACGAATGAACTGATGAAACATGTGATGCGTACAGAGTAAAAATGAACTAAATAATCTGGCAACATTTATTTCCCGAGTTGATTCAACCTTATGAAAAGTTTATAAAGGATGCAAATCAAAAATTTAACGTGATACAGCACTCTGGTGGGTACCGATCAACTCAGGAGGCTTGCCCCTAGAAAGTTTGAGATGAATAAGTTTTAAATGCTTTGTTTTGACCGAAAGTGCCCAATATATGCCTATGAATGCTTAAATTTTGGCGCGAACTAAACAATACACAATCACCAACCACCCAAAATGAAGAAAAACCTATCCATACGGACCAATTCTAGTTTTTCATTCATACGAATATTTATCGAACAAACAATCATAATCCAACCGTTTGTTGTATGTGTGCACGTACGTACATGCATACAGACAAACTACGACAACGAACAAACAAACGACCAAGACGCAACAAATGCATACGACGCACGCATAAATATTCATATAAAAGGTGAGGAGTAGATAAAGGGTGTTTTTTTTTTAATACAAAAAACCACCAAACAATCAAAAATTTGCCAACAACGACGCAACAAATGCATACGACGCACGCATAAATATTCATATAAAAGATTAGAAATAAATAAGGGGTTTTTTTAATACAAAAAAATCACCAAATAATCATAAGTTTGTTTTTCTTCAGTAAATACAACAATAGAGCAACTTAACCATTGCATGGCACGAAGCGTTGTCTAGCTAAGATCACATTTTCTTAAATTATCTTACATGCAATTGAGGAAATAGTTTAACCATAACTCGATAGAGTTAAGTACGTAAATCTTTGTACAACGTATTACAAAAGTACTATTTTTTCATCTAAAATCTGGATGACAGTTAAAATGAGAAAAAATTTTGAAGGCATGTACCGTGTCATGGGATGTACTAGACCATGATATGAAAAGTATCGCTCAAGCGTTGTAATTTATTTGAGAAAATTGCTGTTTTTTTCCTTTAGCATCTAAACAAAACATTATTCAAGAAATATACCTCAATATGGGGTATTCTGGAATATGAAATTTCCACCGAAAAGCATTCTAAGGTTGATGAAGATGCATACTCTTAAAATTTCCATGGGGTTTTGAAAATAGAAATATCATTCATTTTGGCAAAATACGATGTTTTCGAAAATACATTGAGGGGTGTTGAAGAATTTTGCATTAAAAAATTATTTTAAAATATTTTAACGATGGCGAATAATTTTTTTCTTATTAAAATTTTTTAATTTGATGTGTTCCAGTAATTTCAAATTATTTTTATCATGGAGAGTCAGTTCGCGGTGATTCTGATTTCACGAGTGAAACTGTGCAGCATGGTCGGACAGTGATCGCCCGCATTTTGTCGGCTCACTATTAGACGGTTCGTGATGTTGACAAAATTTCTTGCTCCAGGATCAACATTTGGGCTCTTTTCAATTTGAGGGTTCAGATTTTCCGCATTTTTTTCAATAACGCGTGTTATTGAGCAGATTACGCCTTGATGACAAAAATTCGATGTATGTAGGTATCACCTACACATGGCTGGCATACTTCGGTATTTAGGAGAAATCTGTCATTTACAATAATTAATGGGAACTCAATCGAATTATTTCACTTTTTCGAAAACAACTTTTGATTTCATTTAAATTTTATTTGGACTTTCTTGTCTATCATTTCTTTAAGTGCAGAAGGAAAACTACAGTGAAGCTCTTAACATCTCACCATTTGCCGCGAAGGCAGATGAAGCAACTAAAATTAGGTTACTTCACAATATAATATAACATCAACGGGAGACCACATATGTTTTTTTTTAATTTCAGTTCATTCAATTCAATGGCATATTTCAGAAATTCAAATAGTAGAGCTTCAACTTAAGTCGATATTAAAGTTTAATCCCTTTACACCTCATACTAAGGAACTCAACATTATTAATATTTTTATGATTTTCTCTTTTGAAAAACTATCTCCTGAAAATTATTTATGAAAACTTGAGAAAAATCAAAGGCAAAGGCAAATATAAATAATTTTTAATAAAATGTCATCATTAAATTACAACTCAGTTGCCAAATTTCATTTGTTTTAACTATGTCTTGGAAATGTGAATAGGAAAAATGTAGGCGAAATCAGTGAAAAATAATGCACTTTAAAAAAAATTGGATCTTGAAATGTCACTTTGTTCGTCAGATTTGATAGGCTTTGCTGCAAAAAAAAAACACCCTTTTGCATAAATGTTAGCAACCAAACGCAGTCACCACCACAATCAGCACCAACCACATGATGGCCCATAGCCGAATTTAGTCGAAGTTGCCTTGTCGTCTTCTTCGACATTCGTTGATGCAAGCGAACGAACATACGTACACATAATATCATAATAATAATAATAAGAAAGTAAGCAACATACGCACCAAGCAAACAGGCAATGTTGGTCGCGTGTCTGTCAAACGAATCGACAACAATCAGTCGCGTTACGAACGAGCGCAGTGATGAATGTGTTCCAAGTGAATTAGATGTTGCGTGCTGTTTTTTATAAATATACTAATATTTGACCGGTGTTTAAAATGATAATTTTATAAAAGAGCAGAATACGAATGCGTTTTTTTTTGTCGAAATACTTTACAATACAAATTAAAATTATAATAAAAGAAATTAAAAAAAAAGTAAATTACTTTGAACGGAAGTTATTGCATTTCATCAGAATTTCGAATTAGTCGGAGTATAATTGGCATAGTGGAATATTGAAATAATAGAAATCGATTGCCAATACTAATAATACGCGAATCGGAAAAGAAAAACGCATAACGCTGGTAATTGTGTGCGTTTTTTTGTGCAATAAAAATAAATTTACTCTCTGTATTTCCTATCGACGACGAATTTACAGCTGTGATGTTTGTAATCGTACAGATGCGGTGGCGTGCTGCTTCGTCATTATCATGATGGTTTGATTGTTATCGGTTGCCGTCGTCGTCACGAGTAACATCCTCAAATTCATTTGAATCTCGAGACTTGTGGTAAATGGTTCAACGTTCGAATTAGACGGATAATTGTCACAGCAACAAACAGGCAACCAACCAGTGTATTTTTTTTTGTACAAGTGCAATACAATGATAACTTGATCGGTGTAAACAATGTGGCATGATCAAAGTCGATTGTCGTAAATGACAACCAACTGGCGTCCAGTGTAACTTCGGTATCACCCAATGACTTTGTGTCGATATCGACAAATGTCGCCTGTAGAATAAATGCGACATCATTTAGGATGTCTTCAAAGTGATCGAATGATAAGACGCTATTACCGCTGCTACCGGCTAACTTGATATTCGCTCCAATCGCTAATGATTATTAGATGGATGTATGTGGATGAGATGAAGAGCAGAAAAACAAAAACATATTCAAAGAATCATTGAAGAAAAACTTACGCAGACAAAAGAGCCGATTAAACACACTCAGGCATACTGTAAAACGACGGAACGAGTTTCTCTGTATATCGGTGATCGGTAATCGGTGGCGGCAATCGCTTTTCATGTTTCATCATCAACATCATCAACATTATTATCACGATCATCATAGCGTCACACAACACACACACACACACACACACACACACACACGCACAGCATTGGCATTTTGTTCCATTCGTCGATTTCTTGTTGTTTTCCTTGTTGTTGGTGCATGTAGTATTTTCGGTACCTTTGCTGCTGACGCGGTCGTTTTGATCCGTTTTGCTTGTTGCGATCATCAATGATCGGTTGCTTGATTCGTTTCGGCAGTTAATCGGTCGCCTTATTGTTGTTTTTGCTTGATTGCTTCACATTGTAATATGCGAAATGTGTGTGCGCGAGTGCGTGTATTAAATTAAAAGCTTGTCCATATGAAGGCTTACTTAAAAAAAATAAATCACAGCAACAAAAACAATAGCCGTAATATGCAAGTGAATTTAAAAACAACAACAATTCAAGCAAGAATTACAAGAAATTAATCAAACCAAAAAAAAAAAACTTATTGCACTGCTGGCAACGACAAAATATGCTTGCCCAAGCGATTTGTTTGCAACAGCAATAACAAAAGCTTCAATATATTGTAAATTAACTATTAACTTAATAATTCTCAAATAATATTTTACAGAAGTACTACCCAAATAGTATTAAGAAAATAATCTATCAATTTAAAGTTAAACCATTCAAAAATAAGCATCACAAAAAAAAAAAATGCAGCGAAAAATATACAAATTATTACGATTAAAGTCGAATAATATGCATTAGAGTGGAAAATAAATATAAATATTAATAACATTAATAACAACAACAAGTATTATAATAATCATCGTAACACTCGATCACCTAAGAATAAATCTTCCATTATTTCGCACGCTCCCAATTTGTCTCTCATAATTATTAATAACTCTCTGCTGTTAGGTTTTTTTTTACTCTCTTAATCATAAATTAATTAGTACTTAGTAATTTATTAATTATTGTAATTAATATTAATTACAAAAAATATTACAATTAATACGAAAAAAATACAAATCAACGTACTTAAGTAATTTTTATAAATATAAAGAAAAAATTTCAAAACGCCAAAAAGTAGACTTCATAACAATTAACAACGCAACAATGCATTTCTGGTGGTTCTTTACAATTGTCACAGTAACACTGCTTCATCTACAGATCAGTCAATGTGACGATCTTGCCATACTCACCAGCAAAAGCAGCAGCGGCGGCGGCGGAGGCGGTAGTAGTAGCAGCAGTAGTAGTCTAAGCAATGGCGGCCATAACAATGGCAATACGGGAATTGGAAGTAATATGCTTATAAATAGCGGTGGAGGCGGTGGCAGTAGTAATATGAATAATATGCCAAATATGGCCATTAACAGTAGTCTACTGAGTACCATATTAAGTAGCAGTGGAGTCGGTGGTGTTGGCAGTGTTGGAGTTGGAATTGGAGGCGACAGCAATATCGGTAGTGTCGGCATTACCACTTTGACTGGTTCAACGCATAGCATTGGCGGTGGTGGTGGTACTATGCCGTATGGTACTATGAACGGCATGAACGGTATGAATGGCATGAATGGTGGTGGCGGCACTTCAACCACACATGGTAGTGGCATTCATGGTGGACATAGTGGACATAGTGGACGTGCTGGTGGTGGTCACGGACATGATTTAGCCGGTTTAGCCAGTTTGGGTATTATTGTACCTGGCAGAAATGGCATGAACGGTCGTTTGCATTCCGGTATTGCTGGCGTAGGCGGCGGTGGAGGTGGTGGTGGTGGTGGTGGTGGTGGTGGTGGTGTTGGAGTTGACAATGTAATTGATCGTATGGGAGGCGCTGGACAAGGTTCTTATTAGTAAGTATTTCATTTGAAATTTACTTTATATTCTGTCTATATTTAAAATTTAGTACTTATTGTTTAAAGTGACCTCCTCATTGAGGTCAGCCAGTGTAATCTAGCCTATAAATTAAGACTATGATTAAATAATAGATGAAATTGTCATTAAATTTCATAGAAAATTCATTGTTGTGAAAAATTGGTGCAATTTTGAAAGACTCTCACACCGAAAGTAAGGCGATTTGGGGGTAACATGACATTAGTGTGTAGGACATTTAGCCGAATAAAATTGATTTCACTCAAGTTTTGTAATAGAATGTAAAATAATTCAAATCGGCTCCTAAAATAATAGAAAATCACCGATACCAACTTCATAATAGCATAAACGCAAGGTTCTAGTTTTTACTTGTTTCGAATTTTTTGTATAGAAATGATTAAATTTTGAATCAATTTTCAATAAAAATTCTATTATTAGCTAAAAATTGCTTTATTATGAGAAAACAGAGCCTTCAAATTAGCTTAGAAAATACAAGTAATGTGCAAAAAGCGATAGTTTTGCTATTAACGCTAGTGAAAGTCTTTTATTTTGAATGAATTTACCAATAAACATTAAATAAACATTTTATTACGTCAGAATGTCAATCTTCTAAAAACCATCACCCACCCTCTCCGCTTACATTTTTTGCACTCAAGTAATTAATATAAATAAAAAATATAGTTCATTCACAAGAATGTGTACTCACAATCATATTCATTAAATCTTCTATCTCTATGATGCAAAACTCATATCAATCTATCAACTACAAGTTATTTACATTATCTTTTTATCCAATGACAAGTTGACAAGTGAACAAGTGAGCTCTGGTACTCGTACAATGCAATATTGTATAGCTTCATCTAGTAGTTAATAATCGATGAATGTATAAGTGTATTTAGTATGTTGGAAAATAACCACAATCATAGCCACAATGATGACCACCCCAAACCGAACCTCAAAACTGTTCGAATGGATCAAAACCATCAAATTGACTAAACATAGGCCAACCATTAAATGGCATTTGATTGAGCTTATTCAGAACAAGGCAGAAAATATGCTTGTTATTTGATTTTGTTTACTTTTTGTTTATTTTTTTTGTATTTTATTTTTCATTTTCTTGCATTTTTATCGTTATGCAATAATTTAATGATCGTTTTATAGATTGCAGTAAGAAACGATTCTGCTGCTATGCTGCTGCTGTTGCTGCTGCTTATATTATGCGTATTATTATTAATAATATTTTACGATTAATCAGAGCACTTTTTTATTATTACAACTACATAAATTCATGAACACACACACACATTTGTCTTAAAGGCACAAAATTGTTGCACAAATTGCATGATCAGCATCAGCAATGAATACAAAATTTGTATGACGAATTGAAATGATCGAACGAATGATCATGATATATAAATAAGGTACATACCTACAGACATATAGCTACATAAAATTATACAAACAACAAAAAAAAAAGCCACTCATACACTCAACAACAATAATTTTCAATACTATAGCACAATGTTACTGCTCATACTGATCATGGTTGATCATGGTTTCGTTGATGATCGTACATTACAAACAGAAATAATGAAGATCGACAATCAAAGACGCTGAGCCATAAAGAAAAATCAACAAAATGAATACAAATGGAGTTCATTTCATTAAAGTTGAATGTCTTACAATGCATTGTAGTATATAAATTGAATTGTATCTATTGTTGTTTTTTATAAGATGAAAATTATGAAAGCTAATAAAATTATAATAAAATACTGCGAATTAGCAAGACATGAAAGTAATTGCTATTAAATTTATATATTTATATAAAATTATGTTCGCTATTAAAAATAATTAATAAATATAATAATTTCGTAAATATGCAAATGATTTTAAAAAAATCATAAAATTAAAATAATAATTAAATATTTGAAGAAAATATATCTTTGCATTATAAAACAAGATTAATAAAATTTATATACATAAAAAAGTTACTGGAGTTACTTCAAATTATATGTGGGCGCATATGTGATTTTGAAATTTATTTTAACTTTCACGCATTTTCACGGCATTTTTTTCCAACTAAATACGTGCTCATGTATGCTGAGATAGTCATAGTCATTGTGATTCACTCAAAATCATGCACGATTCAAAAATTGGAAAATTGGAAACATATTCTTTTTGCTTTTTTCGACATTGAAAATCCATGCAAAAATCCAGGAAAATTTTTACCTAAACTTATTTCGACATTATTTCAGAAGTTTCACAGTAAAGTCAAAAAAACAAATGTTTTGCTTTTCTTCGACATTAGTGCAAACAATTTGGAACATTTTAAGCACAGAAAACGATTTCGATATTATTGCGAACAAATTTCGACATTTGTTCGAAATAGATGAATTAATGTCGAAAAACATTGAAATTTTGTCGAAAGTAAATATTTACCATAAAAAATCTAGAAAAAATTTAGAAAAAATGTTGAGAAAAAACTTGGATTTATTTTCGATATTATTGCAAAAATTTTAACAAGTTAAAAAAAAATTTCGATATTTCTGCAACACTACAACCATTAGGACGAATATTTTTAAACACGTGTACATTTGTAGTTTATCAAATTTCGTTTGGGGTTTTGGAAATATTTCCATTAAATGCGAGAAATGCAATGCAACTAAAAATACTAGGTTAACCTCTTAATCCAATATTCTATGCACTACCCAACAAACATTATGAGGAGGAAATTGTGAAAAGTCTAATATTTTGAATATATTTTGACCGTTAGTCCTCTTCAATCTTTTTTGTGATCTATGTGTTATTTCCTTTTTCGTGATTACATTGGCTACGTGAATTAATATCAAATCGATTAAAGTTGGAAAAAAGTACAATAAGATCGAAAAAATGTTTGGAATTTCTTTTATGGCATTTTTACAAAATATTACAATAATGCTGGGAAATATTTGCCATATAAAATCAATTTCGACATTATTGCCATAGCTAAAATACATCTCTGTGGTTGATCAAATATTAAAAAAAGTGCATTAATGTCGAAAAAGTGCAACAATGTCGAATTTTTTTGTAAATTTTGTCAAAAGTGTAATAATTTCGGTATTATTGCTATTTCCGCTAACTCATAGGCTCAGTGGTTAACGGGCTAAATATGATATCTACCATAGAATTTTTTAAAGAGCTGAAAGGAGATATCAAAATCGTCTACACACAAAATAATTACATCAAAAAGCAATAATTCATCGATGACATTTAAATCTTTTGTAAACAAAATCTTCTAAACAACATGATTACTAGTGTTTCTCATTTCATATGTTCTTCCCAAAAACGAGCAAAATTCCTTCCTTTCACTTCAGTCACTTCAATGAGTGCTTCGAAACATCATCATCACCAATATTACACGCTAATAATGAATACATATATATCAAAGGAGGCGGAAAGAAAATACTACACAATGTTACACCCTCAACATAATACAATCAAACAAATATGTATTTATTGTCGAGTACACGCGAAGCATGATAATTTATTTTGACATTTTGCCTATTCTACTATTGCAGATCAGTTGCATTTCGACATATTATACGTGTTAATTCAAAACAAACATTCCACCACCATCACAAGGACAGCAACAAAATCAAATAAAAACCGAACAACAAATGTATTTTCAAAAATATATACAAATTTGTTACGCTTTGCCCAATATGTTGTCCTTAACATGTTGTTCTCATCCTTCAAAATACATATGGCAACATTACAATAGCGATACAAATTTTATTATTTCCCACTGTCAATGGTTGTCAGCGAATATTTACCGCTACAAACCGGAATCGCACGCACCCCTTAGAGTTTTGTCGATTGGTTGTGTTGCGGCTGCCATTATTTGTCATTACAACGTTGCCTCTCCATCCAATTATCCCCATCATTGTACGAGTATCTATCCATTTAGCCATAAGTACTCACAGAATATTTAGAAGGCCTATCTACCCATTTACTATTCAACACAACGACACCCATAAATGCAGCTCTGTGTAGTTCTTGGTCTCACCATGCCTCATCAATTGCACATGGAAATCCCATAGTGGTATGAATGTGCAGGGTGTATAATTCGTCTGGTCGGATGAACTGACGAATTGTGTTACTGCTTAGAGGAAATAGTTATATTGTACATTAATAATACACGTGCAGGAAATAAAAACAGAATGTAATTCGCATATGATGATGATAGTGATGGGGTCGATTTTTCCACAATTGCTACACTTTTGCAACAACAACAAATGTTATAATATAGTAAAGTAAAAAATCTTGTTCCATGGTTAGGTAGCATTTTTTAAGAAATAAATTTTTCTATAAATTAATTTTCACTCGTTCACAGAAGCAGGCAATCGTATTTTTTATCTTTATATTTTTATATTTTTTTTTTATATTATTATTGTATATTTTTGAGCAAAAATATGTCATCATTAATGTTTTTTTTTTATACACAGCAGTGTCTTCTTCTGTCATTTAGAACATATTGATATGTTTCATTAGTTTCAGTCTCTGATTCAGTACCTAATAATTTTGAAACCAACATATGTTGCATATAATAAAAATTTACTTTTATCAACTTTAGCTTTTGTTGAAAAATAATACTTTTTCTTTTTCGATTTTATAAGAAATAAGATTTTTAATTGAAGATGATTTAAACGTAACGAAATGAAATGATTTTATCACATTATTTTCAATGCGCTTTTTTATTCGCAATAGTATGATATTAATACTATTTATCTAAGTCTATAATTGAATGCATTCAGAGGAAATGACTGTGATTGATCGTATGATCTTACTTAAGTCATTCTCAGAAATCAAATATACGTACATATATTTTATTGCTAATTTATTCAAAGCAAAAATGCTTTTTCAATTATTAATTTACTTTCAAAGATTTGATTATTTCGAGAATTGTTCTTATTATTAGATATTTCCACAGCTGTCTTAGTATTTTGGAGCTATAATATAATTCTGATAAATGAATATCAAACAACTATATTTCCTTCAAATCTTCAAACAAATGCCTAAATGGCCATTGAGTCTTTGTTGATGCTATAAGAATAGGTAATTTTTGAAAATACTAAAAACATTTTTCATTTTCTCACTGTTTACTTTATGTCTCCTGCATGTAATTACTTATGAATTTCACTAGTTGATTTTTAATGGATATTAATTGATTAAGAAAATTTTCTTTGTGTCATTGAGAAAAGACGCTGTGTCATTTGCATGTAAATATCGATGTTTATAAAGCTGAACTATTCTTTCTCAAAGTATACATACATACGAATATAGAAAATTAAGATTCTATGTGCCAGAAAACTGGCAAAACTCATAAAAAAATTCATAGAAAATTAAAAGCACATGTCCAGTAGACATAATACAGATATTTGGGATCGCTAAATTTCGTATCAGCGGTTGGTTTGACCTAGCGAAGTCGCCATTACTCCCTACTCTAAAATAAAAATATTATAGAAATAAAATATTCATGAAAAAAGCAAGAATCGCCCCTAGAGAGATGAAATATATGACCGACCCACATTAATAATTTTTTTAAGCGTTTTTTCTCAACATACTTACACTCTCTTTCTATTCCTCGGAGGGGATTTTGTTGATATAACTGGAATCCCCCACTTTCAGAGCACACTACGATGGGTAAAATATATAGTTGACCCACATTAATTTTATCTCTTGAATACTCTATTCGATAGAGGGGTCAACCTACAAAATTGATGTTTTTCTCTATAAAAGTCGAGTCTACTGCTACAATCATCATCAGATAGTCACTACAGCTCGCAGTGAGCTTTAGTTTCGTCCACAATCCTGCTCCATTTGATGTGGTTTTCGGCAGCTATCCTCCAGTGTGTAATTTGTAGTTTTTTCAGGTCGGCTAAAACTTGTTGATGTCAAGTCAGCCTCGGACGTCCTCTGGCTTTTGGTGTTAGAATGTTGTATTCGGGAATAGATTTTTGGGGGTGCCCATCTTCCAGCCTCCTAATATGTCCAAACCATCGTAACCTTTGCGATTTAACTAATTTTACGACATTTTCTCCTTTGCACAATTTCAACAATTCGTCATTGTATCGTATTCGGTAAGAGCCATCTTCATTGCCTATTTGCCCAAATATTTTACGGAGCACTTTTCTTCGAAAACCTCTAGGCTCGTTTCGTCTTTAGATGTCAAAGTCCAGTTTTCGCAGCCATACGATAGTACTGCCCGAATTACTGTTTGATATAGCCGTAGTTTTAGTTCCCTCGAGAGTAGCTTAGATTTAAATAGTTTTATGTGGGCGAAGTATGCTTTGTTTGCAGCCAGTTTTCCTGTATTCTATTCTAGTAGCTGTTATCATTATTTATCAGGAAGCCCAGATATTTGAAACAGGATACTCCTTCAAACAGATACGGGCCAACTAAAAATTTTTCAGGTCGCCTTCTCTCTACGCTGCGCGAGATTTTTATCTGATCTATCGCTACCAGAAGGGTAAAATAAATTATCGACTAACATTAACTTGATCCTCTCAACATTTTTCTGAACATGCTTACCCCCTATTTGAGTCCTGTAAAGGGGCTCCCATTCAAAATAAACTTAAAAACACCTTAGGCACGAAATGCGACCTGACTGAGTAAAACAAAAATTTTATATCGTCTGCTGAAGAAGACATATTCTTAGTTATTTAGGAGGAACTATCAAATTAATGTTTTAATCTAACCGATTACGAGTTGAATTCTAGAAATTTTGTCATTTAAGGGTTTAAGGTCTTCGTGATATTTATTTCTACTGCTTTTGTCTTCTAAAGTCTAATAAAAATTCACGGCTGGGTGTATTCAGGGATGCTTTAAACCATTTTTTGGTCTGCTAAAATGTCATATTGGTGATGAATGTAATTCGAAATGAATGAAAATGCAATGAAAACCATTTTTCGCTCGACATTGTTGAACACCTTTGTCTTCATTGCCAAATTGAAGGCATTAAAGGCATTTAAATTACTTGTCTATTTTTCTTTATTCCTTTTCTTTCATTGAACAAAATTGTATCGCCGCAGCCATAAATGCATTACTTTTTGGAATTCACAATGAAATGTTTATACTAAACCGCATAAAGGAAAATGTAATTTTTATGCATATACCACCACTGTGATTGTAAACTTAAAAGAAGTATTGTAAACAAATTTTCGTTCATTCGTCAAAATATAGTACAAAGACAATAATTATTGGCTATCCATGAAAATTTCAACAATTTAATACCTTTGCAAATCACTAATAATAACAGTGATTATAATGGTAATATAGAATAATTGGGTTAAGGAAATGGCTTATATTTTCGAATAACTCTCATATTTTTCAAGAATTTTAAATTTAAAAAAAAAAACACAACAAAACTAAATTTTAACACTTAAAAATCGAAATGTGATCATCATTATCATCCACATTCACTCCTCTTCTTTATCATTCATTACATTTATGTGTGAGCATACGCTCTCTTCAATGATAATATTTATATAAAAAAAAATTCCCGAATAATAATGAAATTGTCTGTATGTAGAGTAGGAGTAACCCCAAAATTTAATCAATTTTATTTCTAAGAATGAATATTATGCATATAAACATGCACAGCAGCAGCATACACAGGCATACACTAGTGCTCGTAAGTATCATTTCAACATTCTCATATGTACAATACAAACTGATGACAACTACTTCTACTAGAGCATGCAATAAAAAAAAAACAAAAACAAAAAAATAAGATGAAGATGACTATGAAATCGACAACGAACGAAACTATAAATGCTTCAAAGACAATTTTTCGGAACGCAAAAAGACAAAAAAATAATAATAATAATACAAAAGATAGGAAAAGGGCAATACAAGTAAGTGTATACAATATACCATACATACTCATGCCCAATTGGAAAAATATGTAGAACTTCAATATTATGAATTATATTTTTATTCCAAAAGAATATCGAAAACAATAATAAATTTAACTTAATTTTGTTCATAGTGCATTTGACGAACTCTCAGACATGGCAGTTCACAACAAATTTAAATTTTTACCATAGGCAATATTTATTTCTACATGAAAAGTAGCTGTGATTGCTCATCCGATCTTCCCTGTCGTGCTTTGTACAATCAGAGTTGCATTTTAAAACTAACGAACATCAATTCATGCATAATATTCTCAATAAATAATTGAAAAAGCATATCTCTAAGACGTTGATTGTTTTGAAGTCATTTATGAAATAAATTAATCACTAATGATATTAAAATTTTCATACCTTACTTGAACACTGGTCTGATTGTAATTAGTACTAAGAACGTTACCACAAGGGCACGTTTGTTGTACTATATATTGTATATTTGTGATGGTGATGCAAAGGCATCATTATCATTACGACAATGAGACATTTTACGATTTACGATACTTGATTTGAATTGCCGGCCTCAGACGCATAAACAAAATCTGCTGCTGCTGCTGCCGCTGTTGAAAATGAAACTGAAACCATTCATACTCGATGATGGGATGAAGGTTACTTACTTTTACGTTTGCTCAAAATGAAAATGAATATGAAAAGTACTGAAATGTTTATAGGAAAATTGGAATATTGGAAGAACAAGAACAAAAGTGAAGACAGCAATTGCAAAATACTACATACAATCCATATGTAGCCATAGTCAAAATGATAATGAAATGGTTTACTCAATAAAAGTAGGTAGGTTTGTTGTTGGATATTGTTGATTTTTGCTTTGTTGTTGTTTTTTTTTTTTGTCATCCTATGAACATAGGAATGGAAGTGCGTAAATTGTGATTATTCATTTCATTTGCCTTGTGACGAAGACGGGTCAATGCACGAAATAGTATCGTATACCTTGGAATGTTACTTTTTCAAATTCTATATATGTAATTCTAATGCTCACTATGCTTGAAAGACCTGCAACGAAGTATAATAGGTAGTAATAAAAATTTAGTAGATAAGAAAATGTCTGCTAAGAATTAGCAGAAATAAATGTTTGAATACCAAAACAATATGATTTCCTTTTACTTTTCTTTATTCTGTGATTTGTTTATTGCGAAGGTTTTCTCTTTAGAAGACTTTTCGATCATTGTAAATCTTTTGAAAGTCTTATTCTTATAGGTTTGTGTAGCCATTTTTTTTTTCACAACAATTTTCCAGTTTTCAATCATGCAAGGTCTCATAAATGAAAAAGAGTAAAATTTTTGTTTCGAAAATTATTCCCATAAAATTTAATTGTTAAGATTTGATGAATTATTCATACTTTTGTATGGGAGCTAGGTGTTTTTTCCATCGAATTGCATTCCTTTTCCAGCCAGTTCATTATTTGGTAAACATAATCATATATTCCGAGTTTCAGCGTGATAACTTCATGTTTTCGTGTGCAAAGTATGAATGCTTTTGTATGGGCGTCAGACGTGATTTTAGTTAAATCGCATCCATTCCGTAAAATGTTATATTGATTAGGAAATATGATTATATGCACCAGATTTGAGCGTGGCAACTTTATACTTTCGTCTGAAAAGTGAGAAAAATTGCCTTCGAAATCATATTTTTGTATGGAAGGTAGGCGGAGGGTTTCATCCGATTCGGATTATTCTTGAGCTGGTTAATGAATTGATAAATATAATTAAATATGTACCGAATTTCAACTTAAAAACTTTATGTTTTCGCGCTCAAAGTATTGAAACACACGTTTCAAATCGTACTTTTGTATGGGAGATAGGCTTGGTTTTAATCTGATTACGGTGATTCTCAAGCCAGTATATTAATTAGTGAATATATTCATACATAATGAGTTTCAAGTTGATAACTTTACCTTTTCCTACACAAAAGTATAATTTTGCATTCCAATTTTAAACAATTTTCTACCATTTCAATCGATGCTCTGGCGCCTTGCGGTACTTGGGTGCAGTCAGTAAGACTATTATTTACTTGATAAGTACTTTTTTTATTGAACATTTCTGAAAATTCACACAAAAATAAAAGAAAACATATTTCTTGCAATATGTTTGAGATAAATATCCACTCCAAGTACAGCCCTCTTTTATGAGCTCTTTAAATAAAAAATTCTCTTTGTGGTATTTATGCTTAATATTAAAAGTTATGTTTTAAAGCACATGGCAACAATTGCCGTTGTTTCCTTTTTTTTTTGCCATAAGAAATAAAAAATAAAGTTAAGGAAAAAAACGACGAACCAATGCAGATAGAAAGTTGAAGATAAGCAAAGATACATACGATAGGTACATAGGGTAGGTACTTACAATTTCGGACTCAAAACTTTGCACATAATCATTATTTCAATTGACTACTTTGTTGTTGTTGCTTCTTTATATCTGCTACATTTTATTTTATTCGACTCGGAATAGACAAAAAGTTAAATTAACAATTTTATGAATGCACTTGAAAAAGAGGAAGCAACTTGTGAACAAAAAAAAAAGGTTCTTTGTTGTCGGATTGTGCAATAGTCAAAACTTTAGTTTAATTTTGACTTTATTATTATGGTTGAAATTAAACTTGATATTAAATTAATTTCATCTATATAAAGATTTCACAATTGCAACACTTTCAAGACATTCATTCGAGGTATTAAGGACTAGGAAGTAAGAAGAAAGAGATAAGTGAACTTTAAGCAATTTAAATACATAAAATACATATTATATATATTGAATTGTATAATTACATCTAAATAAACATTGAACTCTTTGAAATTGATAAAATTGTATTTTAACAATACTGATGATACTGATGATGATGATGATTTTGATGACGATGACGATGATGATATAACATAAGCAACCTTTTTGTAAATACACTTGTGTGTATTTATTTACTTAGCATTTATCAAGATGGTAATAAATACTCATAATTTGCTTCCTTCCTGGCTTCCTTCCTTCTTTAGTTTTTGTTTGCCATCAGCTATCAAAATCGTGTAGAAGACCAATTAACAATGTAAAATCTTCTTTATATAGGATCGAGCTAAAGTTGAAACAGTATTGAGCATAGAATATAATAAATACTATACATATTCAATAGAAATTGTAAACGCGCAATTTAACTGGAGATTAAAATTTGCTGAAATCACAACTTTTCAACAACAATTTTATTAACTTTATTTCATCCGAAGAGTATGAGACACTGTTTGTTTTAAGACTTGGATGAGTACACTCAAAGAAAAGGAAGAGTAAATTTTTTATGTAATAATTTTCTTGTAGCGAAAACTTAAAAAATATAAAACATTAGTTTTTCGCAAAAGAAATTCCCGTGCTGGAGGCGAACATATACCACGCGGATGCAAAATTTGTAGAGTTAGGCGTGCTCTTTATCAAATTACCCCCATTTTATAATATGTTTATTCAAATTTTAGTTTGATAGATTTATAGTTTCACATACTTTTGTATGGAAGGTAGGCCTACTCTTCACCCGATTACACCCATTTTCAAATATATTTATTTTGTGACCAAAATAACCTTACACACCAAGACTTAGTTGAATAATTTAACACGTTCGTACGCTAATGTGAAAAAAGGCATTCAAAACCATATTTTTGTATGGGAGGTAGGCGTGGTTTTCACCCGATTACACCCATTTTCAAATATATTTATTTTGTGATCAAAATAACTTTACACACCAAGATCTAGTTGAATAACTTAATATGTACGTACGCTAATGTGAAAAAAGGCATTCAAAACCATATTTTTGTATGGGAGGTAGGCGTGGTTTTCATCCAATTTTATCCATTCGCAGCATAGTCTGTTCGTTTGTGAAAATAATCACATGTACCAATTTTTGGCTTGATTGCACTATAATTTCGATAGAATAAGTGTGAGCAGACAATCAGACTTATCTAAATCGACTTATATAGTTATTCAGATCAATAATATAAATACAATAATTTTTCATATTTATATTTATATACAACTCAAATTTAGATTTTGCATTTTTTTATTCAAAATTTTGTACACTTTTCAGACAGTATAAAACTATTGTACCTTAAGAAGCATATGCAATATACGATTTCCTTCAGTGTAATCTGAATGAATTTTTCAACGTAGAAAAAAGGGGTTTCTCTCAGCCATAATCTTGTAACGAAAATCAAAAATAACAACAACAATAATCATAATCATCATCATCATCATCATAGAGATTCATTATTGGAAGAAAGCAAAACCACTGAGAAATTCAGCAAAACAACATAATTTCTACCATGTAATGTCATAAATGTCTGTCAAACATTAGTTATTACATTATGTAGGTATGCATGTATGTATGGTATTTGCTTTTGTTAAATGAAATTGAAACCAAGAAGCTAACCAACCGTACGAACCGTATTGAACCAGCAACCCCCTTTTTATTTTGTTTTGTTTTTTTTTTTTTTTTATTATCGAACATAAGGCAACAGTAATAGGATGAATAGTAGCATGCGACTTCTATGTTATACAAATAGTATATGCCTGTTGGCAAATTATTAAATTTTCATTACATCCCCTAATCAGCTTTTGAGCGCTTTCAATTGTGTAAATACAACAATACTCGTAAGTACATAGTACAGGGAGTATTGTAAGAGTCTGATGAATGAATACGCGTGAATAGCAGAGTACCAGTATTGCAGTAAAATGATTTTAGTGTAGCGAAATAATGGTACACGCTAAAATGAATATTTAGTTTTAGGAAAGCCTGTATATAAGCACATAGGTTTGTAGTTAATAGGAATGTTATACAATCAAGTCTTTTTCTACCTAGAACAACCGTTGGCAATTATTACATGCAAGAGAATAATAATCATCTTATTATTCATTCCATTGCAACCCATTTGATTTTTGTATCCATTTGGATGTATGTAATTGTAATCAAATCTTTAACCCTGTAATCTTACCCTTTGTTGTTTGTGGAAAGCCGTTCAAAGAGACTTTGTTGTCTGATTTGTCTTGTAATCTTAGCAAAAGGGAACTAAATCGAAAAGATAGGGTTCAATTATTTCAAAGAATTTCCGTAAACAAAAGTAAAATTAATGAAAAATTATTATGACAGTCTCATGAATAGATATTTTTCAAATCACATTAACACCTTTGATATTGTTACATTTAAAGGTCGAAAAAGTATTCTTTTTTTTTTTTCTTTGAATTTTTTATGACTCATACATTCACATACCTTTAAACATTAACACATATTCGTAAATATGATAAATGAATATGAATTGCATTGTACAGGTACGAGTACCAAATGTAGCATCATAGAAAGAACATATACAGAGGCAACTCTATTTACTGCTAATGAATTGTACTGTATTCCTGATCTTAGTAAATTTTTTTTTTTCTCAATTCCATGTATAAAAGTTATGAGGACTGCAATCTTCAATAATTGAAGAGAGATATACTATAGAAAGAGCAAAACAGTTGTTGATCATCACTTCTAGGCGTATTGAAGATCTGGGGTGCAATTTCAATCAGAGGTTTTACTAAATATCACCAAGAATTGATTTCGTTTAATATTGATTTGGCTGAGAAGATGCTAAAATTTCTTGATTCCAAGGTACAGATAAATTTCAATCGCAAAAAAACATAAATTATGGCTAGAGCCCCATTAATTTGACCTTCTAAACATTTCCTCCAAACATACTTCCGGCAATTTCCACCTCTTATGGGAACTCTCATAGAGAATTATTGAAAAAATTCCTGAAAATAATAAATAGTTGCACAGAAAGCGCTCCTAGAGCGATGAAATGTATCAGTGGCCCACAAAAATTTTTACTGCTCAATATTTCCTCCGAACATTCTAAATGTTTGCAAATGTTTGCTCGGAAATCAAATGATATTCTTCGTATTAATTTGCTCAGAAATAATATAAAATTCTACCGAATGAAAAATTTTGATCACAAAAAAAAAAAGCAAAACACCAAGTTAGAGAAGATGCAGTTAAAGCCGCATACATGGAACAAACAGATGAAGACGTAAAGAATCATTATGTCTTATGTTGTTGCTTAAACCATTTTTTTTTATTTGTTTGTAATATTAGCGTTTGTTTATGTTGATTTCTAAGTACGCATTTTATTGCATTTGTATTATCAAAAATAAAAACATTAGCCTTCTTCTTCTTCTTCTACTACTACTACTACTTATTTGTATCCTTTACGATTTCTATAGTGTTCATTTTCAGGGATTATATGTGTATATGTTAATGCATTAAAAATGAATAATATTTCTCTATGTCCAAGTATGGATGTATGTATGTAGTGTTGCATTTTAATCGTTTTAAATGAAATAAGATTGTTTGTTGTTGTGGATTTAAGAAATTCTTTTTTTTTTCTGTTTGATTTCTTCTTTTGTTTGTATTTATAAATCATAAAAAGTTTCCCCCTATGTAAATGTATGTATAGTCTGAATAAATATCAGATTTTTTTTTTTTATTTGATGATTTTTATGATTATTCTCTATCTATTCTCTTCAGAATGCTTACTGCATTATAAATTTAATACCAAAATCGGAAAATTGTACAATCAGATTTACTAAAATACTATTGTCTCTTGTAGTACAGTGGGTAATGAATGATTTTTATATGCAAGGAAGTAAATGGAATCACTATCTACAATGACAATTAATGAAATTACTTCTTTCAATTAATGTAAAATATGTACATCAAGGCTTGGTTCAGCAAAATAAAATAAAAAATAATAAAAAACATTAAGGGCAAAATGTAACAACAAACAAAGAGTCCCAGCGTCTGGGACAGCAGGTCACTGTTGACTGATGACTACGCTTTAGAAGTAGTGAAGGACTTTATCTATCTGGGAACCAGCATTAGCATCAGTAATGACGTGCTACTTTGGGCTAAGTAAGAAATTGAGTAGTCGGGACCATTCTCGAGAAACGAAACCCATACTCTACAAGTCACTCATCATGCCTGTCCTTACATATGGCGCCGAATCTTGGACAATTTCCACCTCAGATTAGAGAATACTCGGAGTCTTCGAGAGAAAAATCCTACGCAAGATCTTTGGACCTATTTGCGTTGGTGGCGAGTTTCGAATAAAGGTACAACCATGAGCTGTATGAGCTGTATGCCGACACTGACATAGTAAAGCGCATTAAAATTCAGCGACATGGCTAACTCATGTTGAGCGTTTGGAAGAATACGCTCCAGCTAAGAAGGTGTTATATTCGGAACCCGCTAGTGGACGACGCAGAAGAGAATGACACTTATAACCAATACAAAAGTACAATTTCGAACATACGTTTTCACATTTTTTGCAAAAATAAATACAGATATCAAGCTGAAACTCTGTATATGACATTTCTTTCACTATTAAACAAACATATTGAAAAAGAAACGTAATCGAATGAAAAGCAAACACCAACCTGCCAAACAAAAGAACGTTTTCGAATGCAACTTTTCAAACGTTTGTACGCTTAAAAATAAAAAATTCGACTTGAAACTTGGAGCGCAACTCCGACTGTTTATTCGTTATCGTATAGAGTAACTAAGCTTCAGTCTTATTGATGTTTATTCCTTTAAATAAGTTTAGTATATTTTTCTCTTATATATAAAATGCATAAAAAAAATTATCTTGGTGAGCCACTTCAAAATGTTTCGAAATTTTTTACTGACATTTAAAAAAAAATTGTGTTTTTTCAAAACTAACCATTTGCAGCAAATTGCTTGCAAATGCTTGCTTGGGTATGAGAACTTTTATATGAACAATTACATGTATTTGTATTTGAGAATCAAGAATATTGCTTAACAACAATAAGAGTAGCAATTTAATTTAATCACAACAATGGCAACAAACAACAACAGCAACCATAACTCCAATGTATTGGAAATTTTAACACACTTGAACGGAGTTCAAAATGGACTGAAGATGAGAATGAAGAAGCATAATCAAATTACTAGAATGAATAGATCAAGGCATGAATGTAGAAAGTGCTAGAATACAACAACAACAACATTATACAGTAAAGGGCAATATCATTGCAACACAATAGAGCATCAACAACAACAACAACCGGCAATAACCGCACAATAAAGTAGACACGTTCAGAAAGAAAGAAACATAGAAAAATTATTCAAACGGAAATAGATATTAAAAGATATGTCGGTGAAGAAGAAATGCATAGAAAGCGAAAATATACATTCACATGTGCTCATATGAATGTGTACATAGTAAATTATCATTACAATTTAGTAATTTTACACACTCATATATGTATATGTCAACATTACTCACACCCAACATACCCAACACACCCACCATCACCATTAGCACTCCTCCTCATCGTCATCATTATCATTATCATCATCATCGTCATCGTCATGATCATCATCAATAGTATCATCATATATATGTACATACACTCATCCATATCTTCACAATCGAGCACTAAGTCTATCTAACTGTCTATCACATTATGGCA
Organism: Megamerina dolium; assembly: GCA_963854835.1. Taxonomy (NCBI): domain Eukaryota; kingdom Metazoa; phylum Arthropoda; class Insecta; order Diptera; family Megamerinidae; genus Megamerina; species Megamerina dolium. Next base: position 68,901,810 of record OY978529.1, on the reverse strand, counting down.
GTGTTTATTGCAGCATTTGTTGCAACATGTGCGCGTTAAACAACGAACAGACGTACATACACACACGCCCCTACCTATCGACAACGACACGGTTTAATGATAGTAGAAATGTTGCAGCACATTTGTATGCGCCTTTGATCTGGTAGTACAACATACATACATACAAGTCAACACATACATACACACATACACACATGCTCGTATATACAGTTGCGCCATAATACAAAAAGCCAAGAACACTACCAACAACACTAGCAACATTATCGGCAGGCAATACAAATGCCGCCAAAGTTGCAATGCAATAATGCCGCTGTAAAAATGTCTTGATGTATAAATGTTTGTGTGAAATGAAATGCAATAAAAACAAAAAGGAAGAAAAGCAGCAACAACAAATATATACAAATACTATCCATTGACGATGTAGTCGTAAGTCGTAAGTCAAACAAGAAATACTATGTGCATGCAGTTAGTTAGAAACTCGATCATAATGTTGATGATGATGATGAAGATATAAACATAAATGGAAGAATTGTTACTGTGGTTGCTGCTGCTGCTATTGCTTCTGCTGTTGGCTGTCATTGCAGGTGCACATTTTTAGCGTACGCAGATGGATGTGATCACACAGATGATGAGGAGAGAATATACAATAATGAATCAACAACAATATTAGAAAGAGAAAAAAAAGTAAAACATATAATGAAGATAAAAACGTTGGTGATGATGAAGATGATCATGGTGATGAAGGAGGATGATTTTTAAGAAGCAAAACCAAGTTGAATGAAGCTTGAATTTTCTATGTAGCTTAAGTACCTAGACGCTATTAAAAGGTTCGAAAAATCAAAACAATAATGATAATGATGATGCTATTGATATTGTTGATGATCATTGTATACTTTTAATTAGTGTCGGTCTAAGTTGAAAGACTACATATTGGTATATATTTACGAGCAATTTCTTCTTTATTTCAAGGAAATACTTAAGAACATACATAAGATTCCTATTACACATTCAATTCTATAATTACACTGTCAAACAAATTTATGAAAATTCTTTACAGCATCAATGAAGCCGAATATGAAGAAAGTAATCCTCTCGCTGGTCTATTGAGTTTGTGTTTCGGTTTATAATACTCATAATAAGATATGAGAAAGTATATATTATTGATCAGAATTACGATCTCTGAAGATTTGACGATATCTGTTTGTCTATGTGCGATCGAGTTAAAATTCGGTACATAAGATTATTTTCATCAATAAATCGATGAGGTGGTAAATGAGCAAAATCGGCTGAAAACCACGCCTACCTCTCATACGAAAGCATGTGGTTTAATGTATATTTACACGAATTATATGCGAAAAATTAAAACTATAGAGCTAAAATTTGTTGATTAAAGTTAATCTGTTCACAGCTTAGATATGTTAGAAAATGGGCGTAATCGGATGAAACGTATACCTACCTCCCATATAAAAGTATGTGGTTTAATGAATTTTGGTGTACTTTACATGCGAAAATATAAAGCTATCGATCTGAAACTTCATACCTGAGGGTAATCTTATCACAGATTAGATATGCTAGAAATTGGGAGTAATCGAATGAAAACCCCACATACCTTCAGTACAAAAGTATGTCGTTGAATCAAGGTTTTCACAATTTGCGAGTGAAACTTTAAAGTTATCAAGATGAAATTTGGTACACACAAATATATTTATGAATTAATTGACATATTCGAAAATAGGCTAAATCGGATTAAAACTACACCTAGCTCCCATACAAAAATATTTGTCTGCTTACACTTGATACCTCCTAAGTGTATGTTAAGTGCTGAAAATTTCGTTTTTAATGAAACTGTTCCCAAATTAAGCACCTTTGCAAGATTCCATATGTATTTGCCATCCCGAAACATGCATTTTCACTGCCATATAATATATAATTAAGTCATTATATTTGTCTTATATTTTTCTTAGCATCAAATAAACTTAGCTTAAAAGTGTCTAAAATGTATGCTACAAGCACATCGTCAAAAACGACACAAAATAATACTTCAACATTTGAGTGGTATTTTAATTTGACACCTCTGTTCAAGTACTATACATGCAAAAGCAACAGCAGCCCCTCTGCAGCAGACACAAATAAAAATAAACTCTCATTCAAAACACCAAAAATTTCCCCTTCAATTACCTTAAAGAGTGTCAAAGTTTTGTCACACCTTGTCAAACAGCTGTATTTATATATTTAAGTACATATTCACACACACACATATGTATGAATGTGTGTGTGTGTGTGTGTGTATATATAAATATATGTGTTGCTTTGTGTCTAAGTAAATGTATTTGGCGGCAAAATCGTTTAAAGCCTTTCATCTTGTAAGGATCAATTAACTTTAAAGACTTGAGAGAGTTTGTCTCGCGCTTGTTGCTGTTGCTGTTGCTTCTACATATGTATGCACGAGTATGTACATATGTATGTATGTATATGTACATATACATACGTACCACTTTTTAACTTCTAATTTGTGTACATTTTTTCATTTTCAATGCAAATCGCTTCATATGAGTTCCCTGTGTGGAAAAATAGGAGAGTGAATATTAACAAAAACAACAACAACAACAACCACAACAACAGGAATGAGGTTACAAGCGAATGCCAGTTTTAATTTGTCCGCCTTGTAGGCTTTTTTTTTTAAGCGTTTGCTAAAGTTATTGTTGTTGGTTAACTGGAAATAACAGTTGACACTACCAACTCTACCACCAATTATGTCAACATCAAAGCGTGGCTTTCAGTATACAAATACACACAAACACACACACACACACACCCATGTGCATACATATATATACATATGTATGCTTGTATGGTATGACGGTATTTGACTGCATGCAGACACAAACACGAGACACCAAACGTTGCCGACAACTTCAGCTGTTCAAGTTGAAAATTACAGTGGATGGATGAATGGAGCTGGAGTTACGTGGCTGACGTAGCTGACTGGTTGGCTGCTTGCCTTTTTGTCGCTGTTGTTATTCTTGTTGTTGCTGTTGTTGTTGTTGTTGTAGTTTGAATTCATTCATTCACTCTGACGTATATATGTAGTAGACCATACATATCATACATGCATATGTAGGTATGACTTGTAACCAATGGTGTACTTAATGGTGTTAATGGGCTTAATTGGAACATTAAATAAAAATAAAAAAAAACAAAAACAGTAGTAGAGTAAAGAAAATATTAAAGGAAAAAAAAATAGAAAAATATTAAACGGAGGCAAAAACAACAACAAACAAACATCTGTATTAAACTGTTTTGCCCTAATCACTATGTTGCACAGTGTGCCAAAAATGCTAAAGATGTGAGTTAAATTTTAAATAATTTTTTTTAAGAATAAATAAGAAAAAAAAATGGGGAAGTTTATCTTTAAAGTATAAATTCAGGAACCAAACTTTGTATTGCATGAATTTCGGCTTGATAACTTTATATTTACGCTTGTATGGGATGTAAGCGTATTAAGCGTATTAGTTAATAAATATGTTTCTATATAACGAATTTTATCCTAGATAACTTGAAATTTGCGTGCGCAAAGTGTTAAAACATACTATTGAAGGCATATGTTTATATGGGAGATAAGCATGGCTTTCATACGATTCCGACCACTTTTGAATATGTCTATTAATTAAGAAATATAATTGCATGTACCGAGTTATAGTCCTAAACCTTAACATTCTGATGCTCCAAAAAAAGGTGAAAACTATATTTGAAATCATAATAATTTCGTATTGAAGGTGGGCGGGATTTTTATCTAATCACGATTGCTAAAAAAATTACAAATGTACCGACTTTAAGCGAAATTGCTTTATAATTACGGCAATTAACATGCGAACAGAGCGTATTATAATATAATTTTTTAATTAAAGCACTTTTTCGTTATACGGCCTAAAAAATATTAGACATTAATTTTCAATTTTTTTTTTAATTATACAATATTATTATTATTTATATTGATTGCATGGGTTTTTATCGAAACAATTAATTCCTTATAGTGCATTTCGGTTTACTGTGAACTTTTCTGGATCGCACCTAAGCCGTGTAACGAGGTATCTATAAGTTTTCCATCAAAATATAATACAAACTTTAAAGGTGGGCACGGCAGCTCAGTAGTTTCGTTTTTATGAGAATTTTTCTCTTATTGGTTTGCGAGATATTTAAAAAAAAATTATTGGTGTGACAAATTAATTTTGTTGCTGGCTCAAGAAGCTTCCAGCGAATAGATATATGGAATTTTTCACCTGCGCTAATTAGAGAGGTGGACGTGCAAGCTAATAAATCTTGATAGTTTTCCATGTGTAAGCAAATTTTAATCAAATATTTAGGTGCACCAAATATAATTGAAATCAAGTCACTTTTGTTATTTTAGACCAAAGCTTTTATGTTAAAGTGTCACTGTGCAACGTCATTGCATCCATATGATGTATGTAGTGATTTTTTTTTTTCTGCTATACTCTTTGTCTATCATTATCGGCATCCCAGCCGCCTCTTTTTCACTCACACACATATTATCTCTTTCATACATACAAATATGTATAGGCAGCAGCATAATATTTCTCGATTATTAAAATTCTATTTGAAATTATTGGAGTGAATGCAATTAATTTAGAATATTTTTTCCTCATAGTCAACCATATGTATTGTATATATATATATATATGTGTGTGTGTGTGTGTGTGTATGCAAACATTTTTTTCATTTATGTATTTTTATAGATGTAATTTGTGCCATGACACAGACCATCCGACGTTTGTTTGACATTTTGTGTTGTTGCTAGTTGATCTTGTGTGGAAAAAAATTAATTTGGCATAAGAGCGCAATGGATTAGTGATGGATATAAAGTGTATAAATTGTGATTAATGCTGCGCTAAGATATGTAAGCAGATAAGTTAATCACACTGATGTGTGTTTCAGCTGCTCTAGAGCTTATATCATAACTATTGTTTACAAACAATTACAAACGATTTAATTTATATCATTTGGAGCAATGTGATAATAAAATTATAATATATTAATCTATCACTCTTCATCAAAAATCACTTTAATCAATATTTAATGAAATTTAATAGAAATATAAGGTAAATGACGCCAATTACTTTTGTAAGGCTGACACACGAGAGCAATATTAATCTCGCTATCACTTTCTTAATTCCACTATGGGTTTCAGGAATCATTCAATAGTTATAAATAGCCCTTTATAATAAATATTTATTCATGTACAATTATTATTGTATGCATTTGCCTTCTTCATGCTCTAATTAATTTATTGAGCCAAGAAGAGAAACAAAAATATTATACCACAAAAATCACATAAAAATTAATAATAACACAGTACGAGTATGTAATACAGTAATAACAGTACAATGTTGTCCGACATAATGTCAACACAATTACAAAATTTACTAATTTCTTCATCATTCAGTTGATGATATGAATATTTTGTCTTCTATATGTATAATATGTTCAGTGACCGAGAATAAAATGAAACAAAAAAAAAACGAACAAAATCGAAATAAAAGAAATTAAAGATCAGTCTAAATGGGAATCAATACAAATAACTTAAATGACCCTGAATGAACTAATAAATGTCAAGTATCAAATGCAACGCGTATGAGTACAAAGACAAAGTAGTCAACGGTGCAAAAAATCTCTGTCGTCAGTCCAATTCAATTTGGCAAAATTACACAGCACACACAATGAAATGAAGAGAATACCAGTGGCCAAAATAAGAACCTTCATACCTCATGCCTTTTGCCTGCTGCACAGACTCGTTTATTGCGATCATTTGCACTTTGTGATTCGCGATCATATACTCGTACATACAATATGTTCCTTTACTCCATTTCACAGTGTACAAGCATATTCACAAAAAAAATATTTTTCTTTTTTCTTTTATACATTAGCTGGTGTCATTTTGATTACTTTGAAGTGTATTTAAATAACATGAAATTCGCCAAAAATAGTTAAAAAAAAAAAATAAATAAATATTTCAACTTAAATAAAGACAAGAGCGACGATTGACAAATAATTTCAGTCAATTGTGAAGATTTCTTTAGAAATAAATAAAAAAAAATAAAAAGAAATCCAATAGAAAAAAAAAATTAAATTTAAAGCAAAAAGTCGCATGAGAAAAAGTAGAAGTGACAGTGAGTTAAATGATTTAAATATTCGTACGAGTACACTGAAGCAAAAAATTCGATGGCTAATTAATTCAATTAGAAATTTTTTGGTTTTACAATTGAATTAGAATTTCAAACAAAATTCGTCAATTTATTTGAATTATGTCTGGGTTCAGTAGATAATTTCATTTGATTTAATATTTAAATATAAATTCAATGAAATGGACGACAACACTCATTAAAGTACAGCGGAGCCTATAGTTGAGTATATGAGGTGTCATACCTCAACAAAATTTCCACGAACTCCGAACACCAAATCGTCTAATGTTGCCCAAAACTTCATGTAAATAACCCAGAGATATTAAATCATATGATCGTATATGCGTCCAGTTGACGATATAATTTTTAAGCTGAATATTTCACTTAGTAGATTTATGATTCAGAGCTAATAGTCACCATTGACAGTTTTATGTTCTGAAATTGACTTATTAAATTTTTTTATATCAACTGGTCTTTATCACTTTTATTCGAATGTAAAATACTGTTCTAGTCGTTTCTGTTCATTGCTGGTGCTAGTTAGAAATGTAAAGCGTTGGCGGGTTATCCAGTACTTGATGTCGTTGTCGTCGTCATCCTTCAACTGGTTCCGAATACAGAGCCCTCTTGTATGGACCGTGCATTTTTATTCTATCGACATGGATGAATGATAAGCAAGCAGCTATCCCAGCTATTTGATTTTAATGCGCTCAACTATATCAATATTCCCCTACAGCCCATAGACCTCACAGCCCAAAAGACGTTTCCTAGCACTCTTCTCTAGAAAACTCTAAGCAACCTCTCATCTTAGATGCAAAACTCCTATCAATGAATTCATCTCAGTTATTTAGTTCAAGGGAGCACTTGTTTGCAAGAGCGATCCTTCGCATGATCTCCAGCATGACGTCATTACTGGTTTTAAAACTTGTTTGAAGATAGACAAGTGCCCAATAATCCAAAATTTTGTACATTTTGACAGGGCGCAAGTCGAAATGTTAAATCACGGTGCCGACTCGATATCACAGCGGCTCTTGGTACGTACCCAGCCGAAGTCCTCATAAGATGAAATAATAAGAGTGAGAAAATGGGATTTTTTTATTTTTTGCAAGGCATAAGTCAAGTCCACGTCGTCATGAGAGGAGGACTGAGTACACAGTCACAGTTTGTCACTTCCTCTCATTTTCATTTATCCTCTCTTGTCCATAAATTCAAATTTCCCGAAACAGAAATTTACTTGCGAAAATTGGGACAAATTTAAACTTCCAAGAATTATAAAAAATTTCCATTGACTCACTATCAAAAATTTCACTTTCATTAGAGTCCCACAAGCACACCTATTTTGCTACACATACTATTACGAGCACACATACGCACACACATACATAAAAAGACTCCCATATAGAAATACCAAGAAATGAATTGTAAGGTAAATGCATAAAATAGCATAGCCACATAGCCCCACACAGCCCCACCCAAGTCTATGTACATACATATATTATGGCATTAACAAACAGTTTGTTTATTTATATAATGGCATTTGTGTACTACAGCGTCGTCATATCATTTGTGGCTGACTGTGCGATGGATGGCAATGACGGCATTTGAGCTGTCATAAAATTTGATTAAAGCAACCAAACCGACCAAAGCGACCAAATAAACGACAAACAAACGACAAAGGGATGAATGGATAACACGCTGAATAAAGTTAATGGCAGCATGCAATTACATTCATACACACACACACACACACAAACAGTGCTGCATATCCGTGTGTGCTTATAAATTTGTCATATTGTATAGAGAATGGGTGAGAGAGGGGCCTTGTCGGAACCAATTAAAATGCAAAAAATCAAAACAAACCAACAAGAAAGTAGCTTCGGTAGCAATGAAACTTAGATATACTCTACACTTGGGAAGAAAATAATTTGTTTTTGTGCGCCTTAAGTCTGAAAATGTATATGATTTTATGTGAGAGTTAGGCGTAATTTTCATTCGATTAGGTTCATTTTGAATATTTTGAGCATTTTGCTCAAAATAATTTTATATAGGATGTTTCAGCTTTGTAACTTTATGTTTACGTGAACAAAATCACAACAAATTCGTTCGAAATCGCACATTTCTATGGAGGGTAGTTGTAATTTTTACTTGAATATGTCTATTTTAAAAATCCGAAGCTTTTTGATTAACATATTCTTATATACCATCTTTTAGGTTGATATCTTTATATTTATACGTAAAAATCCACAGAACATATGTTCGAAATCACAATTTTGTAAGGGAGCTAGGCGTAATTTTTATCCAGTTATATCTATTTTCAAAATTCGGAGCTTTTTCCATAAGATAATCTTATGTACAAAGTTTCAGTTTGTTAGCTTTATATTTACGTGCTCAAAAATCCAAAATATATGTTCGAAATCACACTTTTGTATGGCAGTTAGGTATGAATTTTATCCGATTGTGTCTATTTTCAGTATTCTTGGGTTAATCTTCGAAATAATCTTATCTGCAAAGTTTCAGTTTGATAGCTTTATAATAACAGGCTCAAAAACGCAAATAACATGTTGAAAACCCTACTTTTGTATGGGAGTTAGGTGTGATTTTTATCCGATAACATTCATTTTTGAACATTACCATTTTCTACTATTATTAAGTGTGTGCACTTAGTTTCATTTTGATTGCTTTACATTTCTTAGTACAAACTTTGAAAACTTATATTCGAAAACATATTTTTGTATGACAGATAGGTGTAATTTTTATACGATTGCATCCATTTTAAAAATTCTGATTTTTTTAGTCAAATTACTCTTAAATACCACGCTTCAGCTCAATAGCTTTATATTTATGTGGGAGATAGGTACGGTTTTCACCCAACTACGTATATTTTCGGATATACTTGACTCTTGTTGCTTCGATGGTGATGCTAAGCAATAATATGTTACAAATCGTAGCACAATGCCTATACATATACCCTTGACCCATTGGCTGTAGGGTATAGAAACAAGAAGCTACAACGGCATGCGTAAAACATGAAGTATCACCTTTATAAATGAAGAGAATTGTTGTATGTTTCCCATATTTTTCTCTTCATTGTTTTTTGTTTTTTAACATTCACATACAAAATGCCTCAGGCATTCTCTAAATAGGGAATTAATTTTATTTTCGGAAATCGAAAACTTCAAAACGGCACACATACATTCAGAGTACAATACAGAGTGAGTACAGAAAGTGATGAAGTGAAAAAAATTGTGACTGTGATGTTGATGATGACGATGATGATGATGGTGGCAATGGCAACGACGACGGCGGCGGCATATTTTCTTTGTAATTAGTACTATGTATGGTAGCCATAAATACTACCGAACACCACTACTACTACTACTATTATGAACATACAAATGCGTGTACATAAATTCAACTGCATGAGAAAAATAAATAAAGAAATACAAAAAATAGAGTGTAGAATGAAAAAAAAAATTCATTTTTATTACAATTTCAATCAAAATTTGTAGCCAACATCACTCAACTTAAAAAGTCCACATGAACATACAGGTACATGTATGTATGTATTTGTGTGTACAAATCATACTATATATCATCAATGGTTTACCAATGCAAATAATAATAACAACAACATGATAATAACAACACTTTTAACTGTCGTGTCATGACTTGTGCCACTATAAAATCCGTGCAGTTGCATGCTCAGTTGCTACATGTTGCCCGTAGTGTTGTTTGTAGGTTGTTAGTTTTACTTCTCGTATGCCTCATGTTGCTTATTAAACCTGCTTCTGCTATATAGCATACACAAATGTATTAGTACTATTAACATATGTCATATGGAAACCAATATAGCATGTGCCATCTTATTCGTCTGTCCGTTCATACAAATAAACCTGCTCGGATGTATATTACGAGGATCTGTGTATGTAAGTTTATCAGACATATGTGCATGATTGAAAATAACATATGTTCGGAAATTATATAAAAATTGCATTTGCAAAAGAAGTATAATGAACAACTACCACCATCATAGTACATCAGTGGTTCTGAAACTTTTTATATTACAATGCAAATTTTGCTGATTTCTGATTTTCACAAAATGTCGTAGTAAAATCAACTAGAAAATCAACTAGAGGTGGCACCTAATGTAAGTGTTGCATGGTTGTTTCAACAAATGCCAGGTATTCGGTTACAAATGTTCGACATTATTAGCAAGTTATCGCAGTTTTTATACGATTTAAAAAAAAATTCAAGTTGTTTCATAAAACTTTGTTAGTATTGGAACAAAATTGATTTTTGAGTCATTCTCCGAATGATTATATACGAAAGTAACTCCATGAGTATGAAAAATCCCATTTGGTTCCTTTTTTAATTTGTAGAAATTATTAAAATATTATTATTGTGGGTGCCAGTGGTTAGTGTCGGCAAACAATTGGCAACTCTTCCGACAGTAACAATTTACCATGGAAAAGCTTCTAAAAGAACTCTGTGAAAAAGCTCAGAAAAAATTATGTCGCAAGAGTTCTACCGTTCAGAATCGGCTAAAATAAGTAGGTCCCTATAATACTGTCCAAAATTTAACACGCACACCAGTAATGGAAGAGAAGCTCTGCCAAAGAGGCCTTTGGGGCTTTAAGTGCCACATATTAATTTTTTTTTTTTTAGAAATTATTAGAAGACAGTATGTAGGGGTCAGAAGAATGTTACTTTTTAAGACTGAAGACTGAAATAGCAGAAAGACACACTTTCTAGAATTTGTTTCCAAAAAATTCAACAATCTAAATTTCCCTCATATCGAATATTGAAAGACAATTGATAAGCTGAATTTTACAAGCCAGAGCCTGTACACAGTAGTTGCTTTCAGTAACAATACCTAAAAGTTGGATTAAAAATGTTCATCGTCTAAGATGAGAAAGATTATCCAATTGTAGACCAACAAAGGACCCTTTGAGGATACAATTTGCGCAGTGACACAAAAATGAGTGCTAAATCCACTCGTACTAATATCATACCATAGTAATCCTATAGATACCGATCTACATTGATACAAATCTAAGTACAAATCTAAGTCTACTACGAAAAAATCTCCAAACGTTGTTTGAACTAATAACACAATTTGTCAATTTCAGATACCGAAGGTATTATGCATGAAATAGATAGAAGCACCGATGCCTACAATGGGTCAACAAATTATTGACTAACTGGAAATCTAGAGTCTTGTTTGAAATACCACGTGATGTTATTATGAGGAAGGAAGTGCAAGAATTCCGCAACCAGTCCAATATATGCCACACGAAAATGACTCAGATGGGCGATCTGATTCCGATATTTCTTAAATAGTAAATAAATTAAGGGAAATTTTTAAACCAAAAAAATGTCCCTAAATTCGTAATCTATGTATATTTAAATTTGAACCTTCAGAAGTAGAAATACGATTTCTTTTGCAAAAACTGCGATTTTTTGGAAAAGCTATTATAGTGTGTTAAAGGCTGTTGTTAAAAAAAAATATTTAAAAATATCTTAACGCAAGTGAATGCTGCAATTACTATTGATCATTTTCAAGTTGAAGTTTTTAAACAATTTAAACTTATCTTAATGATAGTGAGCCAGAAAATTGTTCGCCATAATCGAACTGCTTCCTTTTTACATTTTTCAACAACATTTCACTGGCCCTGCCCTGTTTAAGAGTAAAGGTTCCAGATACGAAGGGGTTTTTTTTTCATCGTGTCGTAACAAAAGCCAGGTTGCAATCTGTCACGAAGTTCAGATTAATCTCTTTTTTTTCGAACTAATTCTTGATATTCATTTTAATTTTTCTTGGACCTATTTTGTCGATATATTCTTTTAATAGTTCAAGTGCTTCAGATAACAGTTATGATGCATACTTCTGTCACAAAATCAATGTCATCAAAGCATCAAAGTGAAGAAAGAAGATCAAGCCCCTAAGCTCCAAAGTTCTCATCTCATTAGCATTAGGCATTATTTAAAATTATTTATTATAGTGTGAAGTTTGAGAAAAGATTTCAAAAATCTTATAAAGAATACCATTGATTACACTATTCGTATTATATTTACATAGCATAAACCACAAAAATGCATGTCTGCACAACAGATGTTAATACTATGTAGAATGCAATCAATTAGCTTATAATTAGATACATAGAAATTTCGATGTTTACTTCATATAATGAATTACAGATAAAGAGTGTATGCGATAGAGAGAGAGAGAGCGAAATATAGAGAAGAATAAATACATGAGAAAGCATTAGAACAACACTAAAAGAACATCATTGTTTTAAGATGAAGTTTTTGACACCGATTTGGCCTACTTTTAGCGCAGGATGCTCTTAGTGAACACTAAAAACGCTAAAACAGCAATAATCAAAGTCGAAAACGATATTAACTAAAGAGGCCATATGTATTTCTTAATTTAAATATGACACACACACACATATTTGAAGTGTAATAAATGAAAGCTCATTGTTCGTTGAATTCAATATTCGTTGTTCAAGTAAATAGAATTGAGTGAAAACTAGTGAAATTTTAATGCCACGTCAAAACTTTAATTTGTATATACGGACACCCTAAGTCGAAAATTCGTTTTGAGCATTGGTATTGAAAAAAAATATTTTGTCAGTCTATTTTAATATTCTGAGCTTAAAAAGGGAAGAATCTAATTTTCTGTAACAATTTCAGCGAAATTGACACAAGTAATGTGGTGGGACCCCATCTGATTTTCTACGGCAAAAATTTTGGGTGTTTTAAATTGAATTCAATTCAATTTTTTAAAGCTTTTTAAGGCAGAAGTTGAATTAAATCATAAATATTGAAATAAAAATACTTATTTTTCAAATTCCATAGACAAAACTCGTATTTCTAGCAATGATTTCTTTGGGAATGTAGTTCAAAATCACTCATAGAATATCGCTAGGGGCTGTAACCCGCCCGAATAAATATATAAGTAACCTCCATCACTGATTGAGTCATTTCTTAAGCTCTATAAATATGTCAGTCAGTCATATGAGAAACATCTTATAGTAGACTTTGTTATCACGTACAGAATTACATGAATCAGCGATTACAATCATTTTTTGCTTATGGACTCGTTAATATGAACACTAAAATTCATTCAAACAGTGGATGTGTACTTCCGTACATTCCTATCTACTTTGTTACTCGTTTTTTTTTTCATTTCAGATGGCAGAAATTAAGTACAACATCCAAATGGGACAGTTCATTTTAGGTTGACAATAAAAGTGCGCAAAGATAACAACGCCTTTTTCCTCCAACAAAATAGAAACCAGAAGGGTCATTATATCCACTTAAAATTCGCTTACTGCAAAAATATTTTACTCTCTTCTGGGTTATCGGTCGTATAAAAAGTTCTTATGTGAATTACGTGACCGTACATTAATACATCATTTACTTACTCATTCAAACAGGAAGAAAGAAAAAAAAAATGATTCGAGATTTTCGTCATGGTCATAAAAACGCATTTTTATGCGTTTCGAACAGGGTTGCATTTTGTGTTGCGTACACAAAGTGTTCGAAAAGCTAGGAAATTTGTTTCAAGTTGGAACGGGATAAAAATAAATAAATAAATAAATGAAAACAAATAAAAGGCGACATTAAATGAAGACAAAGTCAACCCCAACTTTCTTCCCTAAAAAATTGTTTATACGAGTACACATTCCTCCTCCATCTTTCCCATTAAGGCACGATGCGGCGCTTACATTTGCCCATAAACAAATAAGTAATAAAATTGTACATATATTTGTATTTCGAAGCGAAAAGCAAAAAGTTATAGTACAGAATAAATATATATGCGAGTATATAACAACCACCTCATTTCATCATCTAGCTATACAGCCAAATTCCATGTGCATCCATCACCATATATCACACTTTTCACGTTGCTTTAACTTTCGCTTTGCTCTGCAAGTGAATCAATCCCCTTTTATTAATAAACAACAACAAAAATACAAGTAAGACGATGAAAAAAGATGAAGTAGCAACTAATAGAGAGAGAGAGAGAGAGAGAGAAATGGAACGAATGTGATAGCTGTAGTTTGGGTATTTTATGTAGAAAATGCGAGCAAATTTTAATGATGATTACATTTTTGCGCTTAATTTTATGTTTATGCCAAAAAAATTATCGAAAAATGCTTTTCTTTTGCTCAGCATCAATTTCAATGCTGGTGGAAAAATCATAAAATGAAAATTTGTTATCGCTTGGAAACATACACATACTCATATTGTACGTACTTACATCGAGCAATAATAAAAGCATTTAGTAACAGCTATCAACTGCAGTTAGGGTTGCCAGAGTTCATTTGTATAATGCCACATATATGCCAACGCTGCATGAAGGTGTCTAATGTTGTCATTCTCGCGTAAAATGACCCCTGGTCTATTTTATGATGCTTTCCAAAATATTTTGACTTGAGCGATAACCTGTCATTAGCTAAAATGTGGTCAAAACTCTCTTATAAATATAGCCTATACAAAATATCTCGTTTAGTGGTTTCCAGCTTTACAAAATAAAAAAAGAAATACATTTAAGCTGGTCATTGTTTTGATTGACCACAAAAAAATTAACTTTTTCACTAAGGCTAAAAATTTTATCAAATGATTATAAATCTAAGCGAAACCAGAAAAAATTTGACTTTGTGTCTTAGTTTTTAACGAAAATAAGATTTCAAAATGCGTACTATGGTATTTGGGTCCCATACTGGGAAGTTGGGTCATCTTTTTAATACACAATTTTTATGCGAAAAATCTCAAACAATTGTGGCTTAGCCTAAACTGAATGACATAAACAAATTATAAAGTCATATAATATTAAAACTATATCAAAATAAACAAATTTATGAATTGCCCCATATCAGCCTCCTCTTTTTAGTGATTTGTTTTGACATATTTCCCAAGTCATCCAATTGAAACGCTCCGAATAACCTGAATTAAAACTTTTCAGAGAATAAAAAGGCAGAAGAATTTACCCGTTTTAGTATTTTCTTTAGCGGTACTCTAGCAGTTCAGGACTACGTTTCACTCGAGATTATCAAAGCAAGGAAACACTAATTATTAACACGTACCGTATCGATTCTGCAAGACTCTCTGAGGTTTTTTCAAGCCACTGCTACATTGGGAACCATACAGCGAAATTTAGAGTAGAAGGAAGTACTCATTCATGACTTCTGTGAGTGTGCAGCTCTGCCAATCAAAAGAAAAATACATCCTCGACAATCTGCGCTCGACAATTAATACGACAAGCAAGAGATAGAAACGTTGAAACACAATCAATCAGAAATCAATTGCATCTTTCAGTGTTCAGAAAATCGTAAAATGATGGTGATCTTATTTAAAAAATTTTATACAAATCTCAACGGGCTTGGCAATCCTAACCACGGCAAATGCTCTACATCTATTATACTTATAAGCAGTAAGTATAATACTTATCATTGACAAAACAGCGAATAAAATCTATAAAATATCAACGCTGTTTGCTGTTGCTTAAAGTACCTACAATGTTGACAATTTCTTGAAATGTTGTAACAACAGCTTGTAGATATTTGTACGAAGATACACAGTGAGAAATAGGTAACGATGTCAAGGAGAGAAGTAAACAAACTTCCTTTTGAAAGATTCTTGAGATCTCGTCTATCAGAAAATGCATAAAATTTTCACTTTTTCTTAAATTTCACATTTTCAATATTAATTTTTCACTTACCACGTGGTTAGCAATATGCTTTTTTTTCCACTTAATTCTGGTAATATAATAGTCGCTTTCCCGCTGGGTTACTTACAAATTTTAGTTGTATATTTTCCATTTAGTATTTATAAATGTTTGTTCTTTTACTATAAAATTAACAATAAAAATGTAACAATGTTCCATATGTCGATCTATTGTATGTACCTACGCAGAGCAGTGCAGAGTTTTATTATGCACAATGTACTTTTTACTCTCTTTTTTTGGTTGGCAATAAAATAGTAACATTTTGCACTTAATAGTACATTTTATATTTAATATTATGTAGATACTTTGTGATATCCATAAATATCCATATAATGTAGTATGTCAATATACACAAATTTTATGAATTGCTGAATTGGATGTTTCAAGAAAGAATAATTGATATAAGCATTAGAGTGTTGTATGGATGAAAATTATAATTCTCATATGGTTAATTAAACTACAACACTATATACAAAACATATTATGACTATAATCATCATTAGCTTAAGGATCATAAAGCTACTACTAAAAATAATTATATTAATTTGTGTTTATAATACAATCGAATAAATAAAAATGTCCCCCAAAATCCTCTGACATCTCATGACAAGAGAATGAGAATATTTAATAAATCAGAGAATCAGAAAATCAAATACCTTAAAAATATAATTCATTATAATGACGAAAAATTTTTGTCATTGCTACACGTTTGGAAACACATGCTTGTAAATGTTGCATCCTACTTAGGTACGTACATTAGGGTGAAACAAGTTATTAGAGTGCAAAAATGTGCCTATTTTATCATGACATTCTTTCCATTTTTTCCCCCCATACCATTTTGATCCACTTCAAAGTACATATATTCTTGCTATATATTTATTTACAACTCCTAAAATCATATTGTAAACATATTTAAGCTTTCATATTTAATTTATTAGGATTTTTCTTCATCAATTTTATTTAAAAATGCCACTAATTAATTACATTCCCTAGAGTAATTTGATGTTGGTACCTATTTGTTTTTTTTTTTTTTTGTTCTTTTTGCTTTACGGATTTTTCTACTCCATGGAATCTACTCTATATAAATATGATTAAATTAAAAAATGCTTAAAATAATTTCAAAATAATATGTATGAGTATATAGGTAGGTGTATGCATATAGCTTTGTATATATTCTTGCTGGTTCTGATATAAATTAGTTTAATGTGGTATGCCACAACATTGAAATATGTATGTGCCTACATATTCATAGAAGGAAAAATGCAACAAAATAATTTCATATGAAAATCAAGTAAATTCCGAATTATTATTAAAATAATATTTGGAGTTTGGAAGGGAAAAAATTGGTATGTATATAGCATCACTACCAAATCATAATAGAAGATGGATGATGGCCTCGCTGAATTCTAGAAACTAGTTGGAGAAGTCTCTAGGGATAATGTAGCCTACTTACGATAATTTGGTTTATTGTACGTTTCTTTAATCACAGACATATTCTCAATGGCAAAAAATACGATACGATTTTTTGTTTGTTCAGAGAATTAGGATTCTTCTTCTCTTTCTTCTTGTTCTTTCCCTTTCTTCTTTTCCTCCTGCGCTTCTTCTTCTTCTTCTCTTCCTCCCCCTCCTCTTCTTCCTCCTCTTCTACATCCTCTTATATTTCCTCCTCTTCTTCTTTTTTCTTCGTTTTCTTTTTCCTTTTTGACCAAGGGCTAAAAGATTCTACGTTTTTACAGGAAATTCCGCTCATCCTATTTTGAAGAACAATTCAATGGGAAAGGTCATTTACTTTCAAGCAAATGCCCGCAAGCTAAATTAGTCATAGGACAGATGGTGGCTCGAGTGCTAGAGTATTCGTTACGAACACCAGGGTCGCTATCTCTCTTGGGTTGAGTATTTCTCAAGCTGAGACCACTGAAATAGGTACATAAGCTAAATTCGTGATTGCTTAATGATGATGTGAATAAATGCGACACTCTTTTTAATATAGTTACAATGCTTGGCTCTTTTCAAGCTCAGAAATCAAATATTTTCAATATTTTCCCTTTGAAAGTAAATATCCAGACCAGGAGTTTAAAGAGTAGAATGCTACCCATCTTCTCAGATAGTCTAGCTGCCGCTAGAGTCCCCTCCTCAAACCTTTTAGTAGAGTAGCCTAACATATTTCAGAGCCTGAACACTCAACCGCTGAGTGCTAAAAGAAAACGGTTGGAACTCTTTGTTAGTCTGCGATGCCACCGAGCTTCTCTTCCAGTATTGTTTTATGTGTCAAATTTTTGAGCGGTATAACAAGAGTTCTTATATTACCCCGATTCCGAGCTTGGCGTGAACAACGTTCGAAATAAAAATCTTAAGGCTGCCAAACCCAGTCGGGATTCGAACCCACAACTTACTGCTCAAAAGGCCAACCTACTAACTTCTGAGCTATGACACCCACTACTCGAACTCATACTTGAAAAATATTCCTGGTCGTATGCTTAGTCAAGTAGCTCGCATACACCAAATGTGCCTTCCAATTCCATGAAGCTAGGCAAATCTTATTTAAGATTTTTTAAAGTCTGCTCATCAAGACAACAAACCTTCAGATGTGACCTTCAGATGTGACCCTGTTTAAAAGATGCTGTGACGTCACAACATGATATCTTCCATTACCCAGCATTACCTGTCATTAGGTATACATTTTTCAGGACAATCTTTCTCGTCTTCTTACGGCGCTGTACTTGACGTTTAGATGAATCCCTGAAGAAACTCTGAATTTCATCTTGGATCAAATACCAATATTTTTGTGGAAATATGGATGCAAAAAATCCAATAGCAACAAAAAAATATTAAGAATATAAAATGTTCCCACTACTTTCGCTTTAAGCTCTTCATTATTGTAGTCACTGTTGCAACACCAGCCTTAGACTCCAACCACTGCAACAGCAAAACAACCAGACCACCACAAGAATGTTGGCACATAATCATAAATTATCAGAATGAAAGTTGAAGCATAAGAAGCAGTAAGGGAAGAAGAAAATCAATTCAAATCTAGTAAAGAATTGTCTGCAAAGGTTAAAAAACACTAAATTTAACAATGCGGCTAATGTAGGGTCAATATGATATCACCACACGCCTTCGACTCTATTGTGCAATAAAATAAAAAAAATCACAACAGCATCTTCCTCTTTTATACAAATAGCAATGCGTATATGCAAACATATGTGAGTACCATAGATTTGCTAGCAGGCAACGTAAGCAAGTGAAGTTCATGAAAATGATGTGAAAAATTTATTTAAAATCATAAAATTCCACAACAAGCTGCAGCAACAATACAGCGAAAAATAAACAAAAATTGCAAATATTTTTCGTCTGAACATGTTTCGGATTTACGCATTTACGCATTCAACTATATACGATATATATGTGTGCACATGCATATCACAGTAGTGCACTCCATGCACCTCCATCAAATTGAATAAAGCAACAAATACGAGTACGAGTGAATGTAAATTCAAATATTGTAATTTCCCCGTCATCATTTTCAATAATGACTTATCGGTCATTTATTATAAACCACGTATGTATGTGTGTGTATGATAATGAGGTTGAATGAATAGTGAAAGAGTACGGTAGACAAATGATTGTGTGTGCGTGCGTGTGTGTTGAGTTGTAGGCGTTTATTTGCAGCTACATACTATGATAATATGGAGCACGCATGTATGCCGTGCATTCGCTCGCGTATGCAATTAATTAACTCTGTTAGCGCCACATTAGCAGCACTTCATTCAACAAATTGTTGTATTCAGCGAAACTCTTATGCGATATTTATTAATTAAGTGCAATAAATTTCTCGTTGGAACGTGATTTTATTTCCAAAACATTCCTCCAGCGTGATGAGAGCCGCAAATTGTGTGTAGAGAGGTGTTAACAAAAGTGGCAGATAAATTAAATAAAAAAGTTATACGCTGGAATATACAAAAACTAGTTGAGATCGCCTGTAGAGCTCTCTGTATGTCTACAAATCATATAGTCAGTCCCCTTCTTTTTATGGCAACCCAAGCCGCTTTGCATCCCAGAAAATGCTGCAGGAATGAAAGGAAGAATGTTATAAGAATCCACACACGTGGAACGAAATTATTTTTTCCTAGAAAGATTCCCCTAAATGCCTATAACTTTCTTTTAATTAGTCACATGATCCATTGGCGACAATATGTTGTAGCGGTCAAATGAACCTCTCCACTTCCATCTAACTTTCCAAAATAAGTCTTGACCTAAAGAATCGAGATCACTAGCATATAGTTAATATATTTGTTTTCCTACTTTCACTCCTATGCAGAATATTAAGCGCCACCGTGCTAATATCATTAATTTAAACATTCGAAATTATTATGATGAACCATTAAATGTACATAAATACATACAAGTAGAAGATGAAATCGTAACCACTCTAATCAAGCAAAGAGAAGATATGAAAAAGTATTCTGAATTGATATATATCTTACAATAAAAAATATACTCACACTACTCACACTACATACATGTATACAGTGATGGAAATTATTATAGCATCAAAATGATTTTTATGAAGAAATTATTTTAAAAGAAATGACGTAGCTTCAAGTTATAGAAAATCAATTAAATAAAGGGTTATTCATTTCGCGGTTTCAAAAGTATAGGGCTAGAATTCGACATCTGTCAAACTGAGTTGTTAAAACAATTTTTTTCTTTTTCAGTTCAAAGTCTGACATTTGCGAAAATGGATCGCTTAACTATCGCACAACGCATTAAAATTGTAAAAACCTACTACAAAAATGGTGATTCTGCCACAGCCACATATCGTGCTTTAAGAGGATATTATGGTTTACATAATCGTCCAACTACGCAAGCAATTGGCAAAATTGTGAAGAAATATGAAGAGACTGGATCGGTTACAGATATTGTAAGGCCTGTGCATCATCGTTTCGCTCGTACCACCGAAAATATCGCTGCTGTAAGTGAAAGTGTTGCCGAAGACCCGAATGTGTCGATTCCTCGTCGTTCTCAGGAATTAGGACTGTCTTAAGGCACATTATGGCGTATTTTGCATTTGGATCTACACCTACATCCATATAAAATCCAGCTCACACAACACCGCCAGCTGACCATTCACAACGTCGTAGATACGTCGAATGGGTGCTTGAACAACAGGCGGTGGACGGCGATTTTTCGAACAAAATTTTCTTCAGCGACGAAGCACATTTCTCATTCGGTGGGTATGTTAACAAACAAAATTGTCGTATTTGGGGTTCTGAGAATCCTCAAGTAATTGAAGAGAGGCCACTACATCCACAAAAAGTCACTGCTTGGTGCGCTCTTTGGTCCGGAGGTGTGATTGGACCTTACTTCTTCGAAAACGACGATGGAACGACTGTCACCGTCAATTCAGAGCGTTATGGTCATATGATAACCGACTTTTTTTTGCCTGCTATTGAAGAATACGATTTAGAGAATATGTGGTTTCAACAAGACGGTGCCACATGCCACACAACTCGAGCGAATATGGCATTATTGCAAGAGAAATTTTCTGGCCGAGTAATTTCTCGTCGTGGCGATATCAAGTGGCCACCAAGATCATGCGATTTGACACCGCTTGACTTTTTTTGTGGGGCTACGCGAAAGACCGTGTTTATGCAGATAAACCTTTAACTCTTGAGCACCTAAAAACCAACATTCGTCACGTTATGGCTGAGATACCGCCCAATATGTGTCAAAAAGTGGTCGAAAATTACCTCAAAAGAATCGATGCTTGCAACAATTCGCGTGGTGGTCATTTAAATGATGTAGTATTTCACACATAATGTCAACGTTCAAACTTTATAATAAAAAAGAAATATCATGATAAAAAATATTTTATATGTGTTTTATTTACATTTACTTTCCGATTTCAATGATTATTTTTGTATTGGATAGAAAAAATTTAAGATTAAAAATGAAAGTAAATTTCATGTAGGTACATCACCGAAAAATCACTGTTCCTCAACCATTCCTTAGTGGGGACGCATTTGCTGCATGCCTATTGAACTACGTGCCATCAAACTTGTTGTTTAGTTATTTGATGAGAGTCTCTTTCGCATTGACTTCGACATGAAATTCTTTATCAAGTTTAAGGCTGTCGACCGCCTTAGGCACAAAGTTTTCGAAACGAAAAACTTCTGTCAAAATCACTTCAATATCACAAACTCCAAAACTCCAATATCATAGTGCGACAAGATTTTTAGTCTTGAATGATTTATAGCTTATTGGAATGCTTAGAAGAAAACAAGAAACAATTTTCTTGAAATTTCTTGAAATTTTCTGTGAATGGTCTGTATTTTTTTTAATTAAAAATCAATCAATAATGCTAGAGGTGCTCAGGAGTCCCTTCTAGAGCGACTCAAAATAATTTTTCCTCCAAAACATTTTTTCGAAACATACCCGCTATTTTCATCTCTTAGAGTATTCACTTCGAAAAATTTAATTTTTACATAATATTGACTTTCACCGCTCACAGAGACCCTCTGCAAGAATTGAATATATTAGAGACTCCCATTTTTGATTTTGGTTCCTCAATATTTTTCTATCTATCTATACCCTTTCGTGTGGTTTACTCTAAGAATTTGGAAAAATGTACACCATCGAATGTTCCAGAAATTACATTTCTTGTTTCCTTTTTCAAGTTTTCCAATAAACTATCAATCATTCAATATCGATTTGTATAGATGAGTTAAACCAGCAAAATATTGAAACAAATCTTTCAGAAAGCATTTTCCCCCGTGCATCGTTTTAAAACTGATACCTCTCATAAGTAGCTATCTATTTGAGCTCAGAATATCTCAGAATAGCTCAGAATATCTCAGAAAAGGACTCACACATATATTTAGTGCTCCAAAGAGTCGGAATAGTCAAACAGAGTTGTGGGACGTTTTGCGAAAAATAAAAACTTGATTTTCAAAGAAGAACGAAAAGTTAAAATATATTTGAGCTTATAGAAATGTCTAGCACTGTACCAGATATGATATACGAACGTTTACAAATCCAATTCAATCAGTTTCAGCATCAGCAATTATTTTATGTCTATTTGATGATAAATAGCGATGATAAAAATGCCAACATCATCAACAATAATAACAACAACAACAACAACGACAACGGCATCAACCATATTCAATTTCATA
This sequence comes from Megamerina dolium, assembly GCA_963854835.1. Lineage (NCBI taxonomy): Eukaryota > Metazoa > Arthropoda > Insecta > Diptera > Megamerinidae > Megamerina > Megamerina dolium. The sequence continues at coordinate 68,878,705 of OY978529.1, read as the reverse complement.
TGTGGTTAGCTACTGTTGATGGGTTGATTCGTGGTAACTAGGTTCTCAGCTACTGTACGGGTATTAATAAGTTTGTTAGTTGATACTGGTCGATTTTTATTATTGTTCTCGTTGTTGTTATTGTTAGCTCAATTAGTTACATAGTTAATAATTTTTAGTGCCGAAAAAACAACAACAAAAGACACATAATGACACTGGAAAACAAAACAAACAAAAACTCGAGTGATGGCGGCGGCAACATAAGTAGTAATATCATCAAGCGCCAAAGCGATGGCAGAAAATCCTCCAAAATGTAATGAAAGAAATATACAATTTGTGTTGCATTCAACAACAAATGGATATGTTCTATGCACTAATACAACATAATGACAATTGCAACAGCAACATCAACGTTGCAATGTTGAGAGCAGCTGATGCTAAACATCTTTCTTTCTCGCTCTCCTCTTTTTTCCCTCCGTCATCACAAAATTAATGTTGCATTTAATGCGTTGACATTCAGCATGGTCTGTGTGCCATCATCACCATCAAACAGGAGCAACAGCAGCAGCAGCCGAGACAGAATCAGTAGGAGCATCAACACCATCACCATCAACATCAGAAACATTGAAAGCAAGCTAAGCATTGACAATATATGTACGATATTGTACGATCTATCCATTCTTGTAACCTTGTAATAGGCATCTACAACATTGGCAGCAGCATCATCATCATCATGTGCTGACACACGCTAAATATGTATGACAAAATACGCAAATGTGTTCATATTAAGCGTATTCATTGTATATACTATGTATATATTATGGATGTACCTGAAGACATTCAAATTATTGAATTAGAGTGGTTCTAAATTTTATTAAAAAAATTTAAGTAAGCTGCATCTTCGAGCTACAAATACCAATAATTTGCTTTGGAACTAAGTAAGCATTGTGTGGACTCCAGATCGTCTATGATCGTACTAGAAGATCGGTATAAAGTAGATCTACCTGCGGCTAGCTCCTGGTCAGACCCTGAGGCCGAGACCGGTAAACTTTGCTTCCGCATTTTCACTGATGGCTCCAGCACTGTAGAAGGTTCTGGTTCTGGAGTCTTTGTGGAAACAGACAGAACTCAACTATTCTCTGCCCTTGGTATATATGCATCTGTCTTTCAGGCAGAGGCGTATGCAATACAGAAGGCAATGGATTAAACAAGAGGCTGAAAAGCAAGTCTATTTGTGTCTGCAGTGACAGTCAGACTGCTGACCTTGCTGACAACCCTGTCACCACTTCCAAGATAGTGGAGTTCTGCAAATCAAGGCTAAATTATGTCGGAAGACATAATAGTTTATCACTCATGTGGGTTCCTGGCCACGTGGGAATCATAGGCAATGAGACCTCTGATGCATTAGAAGGTTCTGTGGCTGATTTAATCGCCCCTGACAATGCTTTGCCACTACCCGCTGGAACCATCAAGGACACGGTCAACACATGGGCTAATCTAGTCTATAAGTCGACCTAACAGGCCGAGAGAGGCTGCAGATGGACGAAATCAATGTTATCCAACATATTTGGTAAATGGTAGCACTTCCTCCTATCACTAGGTAGAGAGGATTGCAGAATGCTAATCGGCTTGGTAACAGGCCATTTTCTATGGGCTAAGCACATGGAAAAGGTAGGACTAGGAAGCAGTGCCCTCTGTCCAACCTGTGAAGAAGAAGATCATACGGCGGACCACTTTTTATGTGTCTGCCCTGTTTTCGCTCGAATCAGGTTTGAGGTCTTTGGCACTGACGTGCTGAGGGTCTTCGGAAAACGGGTAGATTTAAAACACAATAAAATGAAACTTCAAGCGCAATACAATGTACCAATAAATATCTGAGTGCTGCTCTTGATTTCTCATTGTTCCAACAAAAAACAGCACTGTATGAAATTTGGTTAAATTCGGAATACTTTTATGTTTGCAAAAATCGCCTAGTCGAAATAAAATAAATTGGATGTTGACACAGTTATTTTCGTTTTCAATGAAATATGAAAAATTGGAGGCATTTTTTCATATACAATTCTCCATAGGAATAAAGGGACCACTCTAATGCATACAGTTTGTCGGTAAGGCAGCATTAAATGTGTGTATTTATTTTTTTGGTAACAAGAAATAAAAAAAATATACCAAAACTAGTCAAATACGAGTACTAACTACAACACCAATCAAATCTAGCATAGTCATATCAACAGAACAAGCAGCAGCAGCAGCAGTAGCAGTAGCATCAGTAAGAGCAGTAACAAGAATCGCATTCATTCAGTTCAACGTTAGTGGCCCATAAGAATGTCGTAAATATTTTATTACATTTGTGTTACTGTTGTTGTTGTTGTTGTTATTATTTTTATGTTCAACACACGCGTAAAATGCATTAACATACAACATGCAACATTACATTTACATTAGCTATGGGAGAATGACATATGGAGATGGGGATAAGTATTTTTTGGCAAAATGATGGGGAGATAGAAATAATGGTGATTAAATAATAATTCACCACCAAGATATGTTACGATTTTCTGGTGTTTTTACGTTCAATTTATATGAGGGGCCTCCTGAGGAGTGGAGATATTGGATATGTATGTTTGGAGTAAATGTTGGCGTTAAAAAATGAATGTTAGTTAGGAACACACTGAAGCAGTGGAAAAGAATTTTTATAAAAGAGTTAATTTTTCGAAGAAGCAGCTGTGGAGTTATTTGTTGATTTCCGTTATATTCCTCTCTTTTAAACTTGGACGTCGATTCTAGTCTATTTAACCTCAGCTAAATGCCATAACTTTTTAACTCACGCATTTTCTTGTGGAACCTTACAAAATGCCGTACCTTATCCCCTACCTAATGTACCTAAATATGTACAATATGTCCGTGTAATTGCATTTTCCTTAGCGTAGATTATTTGGCTCTTTATAGTGTTGCAAATGCCAATGTTGCTGTTGCTTTCTCTAGATAAATGTATACTTGTAAGCATATATAACTGCATTAGGGAGGGTGGGTTCTTGAATGAACAAAAAATGTTTAAACGGAAAATTGCAATTTAAAATTTTCCAAAATTCCAAATTACTATTGTGGTGGAAATTATTTGAATTCGATTGTGGACAGTTGGCAGCGTTGCAGTTTGGAATAATTGAAAGCTTTGAATGTCAATTATAATTATATTACACTGCCTGTAATACTACTAAAAGTCATCGCGTCATCGTATTTTTGAATGACGCAATTTCATTTCAGCTAAGTACCTACAGCTTTTTTCTATGTTTTCCTTTAATTTTATATTTTTCCCTGCTTAAAAATATATCAAAATAATAATAATAACAATAATAATATTTTCTCCACTTGAAAAAATTTCTGTGCATTTGTAATACTTTTTGACAATATAAACGTTGACTCACCCTAATGTACATATATGCATATAAATATGCATATTTGCGAGTTGATAATTTTTCTATTTTATTTTCTTACTATTGGTGTTGTTGTTACTACTACATTTATGTATATCTGCCTAAACAATTTCAATTTTATATTAAGCCCTATCGTTTCATGAGGACCTCCATGGTTGACTTCCTACTTTTTTTTTTTTTTTTCATTTTACAAATAAATTAATCTGAGGTAACAGTAATTCATACATATATGGTATCAGGAATAACAACAAATGCTGCTACTACTACATATGTACAAGTTAAGTTGGGTAAAATTGTATGGAACAAAATTAAGAAATTCCCAATTGGACCCGGCTACATTTTCAGTTTTTTTTTTTTAAGAAGACCATCAATTTTATATGAGAGCTCTCTTAGTGGATAAAGATAGAGAGTAAGTTGCCTTAGAGGAAATGTTGACGAAGAAAAATAGTGAGAGTCATTCATACATTTTACCCATTCCTGGGGATATTTATCGTTTTTCAAATGTATTTTCGGTCATTATGTACGGGAGTTAAGAGGTGGAAATAGGTGGTAAAAGTGATGATGAGGAAAAATTAATGGAGGCCAGCTATACATTTCAATGCTATAGTGGCGATTTCTGAGGTTATTTCTAGAATTTCAAATATTTTTGAGTTCATTTTGTATGGGAGTCCACATAACCGGTACAAATGGGGGGTAAGTGTATTTGGAGAAAATGTTGCCCAGTAAAATTAATGGAAGTCAGTCATAGATTTTACCACTCTAGGGGGTATTCCTGAGGTTATTTTTCGATTTCCAAATAGTTTAGTGTTCATTTTGTATGGGAGTCCACTTAAGCGGTGGAAATTGTGGGTAAGTGTATTCGGAGGAAATGTTGCCCAGTAAAATTAATGGAAGTCAGTCATAGATTTTACCACTCTAGGGGGTATTCCTGAGGTTATTTTTCGATTTCCAAATAGTTTAGTGTTCATTTTGTATGGGAGTCCACTTAAGCGGTGGAAATTGTGGGTAAGTGTATTCGGAGGAAATGTTGCCCAGTAAAATTAATGGAAATCAGTCGTAGATTTTACCACTCTAGGGGGGATTCCTGGGGTTATTTCGCGAATTTCAAATATTTTTGAGTTCATTTTGTATGGGAGTCCACATAACCGGTACAAATGGGGGGTAAGTGTATTTGGAGAAAATGTTGCCCAGTAAAATTAATGGAAGTCAGTCATAGATTTTACCACTCTAGGGGGTATTCCTGAGGTTATTTCTAGAATTTCAAATATTTTTGAGTTCATTTTGTATGGGAGTCCACATAACCGGTACAAATGGGGGGTAAGTGTATTTGGAGAAAATGTTGCCCAGTAAAATTAATGGAAGTCAGTCATAGATTTTACCACTCTAGGGGGTATTCCTGAGGTTATTTTTCGATTTCCAAATAGTTTAGTGTTCATTTTGTATGGGAGTCCACTTAAGCGGTGGAAATTGTGGGTAAGTGTATTCGGAGGAAATGTTGCCCAGTAAAATTAATGGAAATCAGTCGTAGATTTTACCACTCTAGGGGGGATTCCTGGGGTTATTTCGCGAATTTCAAATATTTTTGTGTTCATTTGGTATGGTAGTTTCCATAAGGGATGAAAATAGAGCATATAAATAAATGTTCTGAGAAAATGTTGTCGAAGAAATACTATAAAAATTTAATATTCTTGCTGTGACAAATCAATTAAAAAATGTTACCCACCTTAATGTATATAGCAAAAGAGGATTAATATTAGAGACCACCTTGCTAAGCTTTCGTTGATTAAGATCTCGTTTCATGTTTGCTGTTGCTGTTGTCCTTGTTGTTGTTGTAGTCCTCATATACATATTTATATGCATGGCAGGAGTGTGATGGGTGGCCAATTAACACAAAAGCAAATCATATATACCTGCTTTTTATTTGTGGATAAAAAGTAAAGTCGAAAAATACAATATATTATCTACTACTGAGCAAATAAATAAAAATCAGAAAATAGTTATTAACATTTGATTATGGGATGTTGCTTATAATAATAATTAATGTCCTCCGGAATTACTATAAAAATACTGAACAGAAGTTGCATGGTACAACTTATCCGGCTGGCATCATATGGGTGTCTGATAGCTTCTAACGTGTCATTATCTACTCCATCATCGTTTTTATAGGACGACCGTATACACCAAAAAACAGCGAGCAATAATTTAATGTGCATCATGACGTATGAGCAATGTGCTCTTATATTCAAAACCTGCATAAATATGTACAAAGCACTTTGATATATGTATTATGATTTATTTTTATCATATACATTTTTTTTACAAAATTTTAAATCCACACAAAATGCCATACACATCCGTGTACATATTTGTAAAAATATGCAACAATATATTGCGACAAGGGGGGTGATATCTTATAGACTACACAGAGTAATGCAACAAATAGTAACATTAACAATGGTAATAAATGTAGCCCATGCAAACATGTTTATATCCCATTCATAAATGCTGATGTATGATTTGACACGTTAAAGTATAAAATATGTTGCATGTTGCCGAGTTTAAATGTTGCAAATGTATTTCACACACAAGTAGCACTTTGATATTTGAATATTTTGAGGGGTGTTTACAACGAAAGAACATGCAACTTCATATGGTTAAAGATTATGGGTAGGTAGGTACATATTTGATGACACACTAAACAGGGTATCATTAAAATATACATATATGATAAATGAAACGTGGTATGTTGTGTGTGCATGTGTATTATGTATGTATGATGAGGTTTTTCGTTTATTGGTGCTGCTGTTTTATATCTCCCTGAGTGAATGAATGAGTACTACCGTGTGGTGAGAGGAAGCACCAATAAAGTAGCATCAACAATATCAATGTTTATAAAGCTTATGCTCATCAATTTTGGCATTTAAGCGTCTCGTCGCTATTGTCAATGCGTTGTAACAAATATTGTATATGTATAAGCATCCTTGTACATTTGTGTACCCAGCTGCTGTACAAAAAATTGCATTTGTATATAATAAAATACAATATATTTTTGTCTTTGTGTTTTTATTGCTGATCACTGTTATTATTATTTAATTAATTTTGCCGATTTTATTAGATAGTTGGCATTTAGTTCTGCCGAATTAATTTAAATGTCAATGTAATAGAATCATATCTCTATCCTCTAACTTCCTCTCGTTTCAAATGCAAGTTACATCAATTTTGTAAGGTTTTAAAATACTATGTAATAATATGTATGTCTTTCAAGCAATTTTATCAAAAGTGGCAAAACATATTAGTGAATAGTGAATAACACAATCGTAGTGAAAACGTTTACAGTTCGAAACGCCAAACATTAGAGATCGCCATCAATTATCAAAGCCAGATTTACCGATCGTAATAGCAGCTCAAAAGCAATGAAACATATAACCGACACATATCAATTTTGTCTTCCCAGTTTTTTCTTGGAACTGACATATATCTTATATCCGCCTTCCATACAAAATGAACGTTCAAATCGACAACTAATACCGTAGCTGCCCATAAATCATCTATAGGGCAGTAACATGTATGGCAGAACTCCAGTAATATTTTTTTCCCAGTATTTCCTCGAAACACACTTATCCACTTATATCTCCACCCCTTAAGGAGGCGCGAAACTATTGAAAATCAATACATATCACCATAGCTGCTCAAAATTTGTCGCTAGATTAGTAAAATGTATGACCGACCTTCATTAATTTTTTTTTCCCCCAGTATTTCTTCCAAATATATAGTGCAATATATCTCTGTCATCGAACTAGTAGCCGAACAAAATGAAAATATATGCGTTGGAGAGAAAAAATGACCGCTTTTTGTCGATTTTTTTGTTTGTTTGTTATTATGTTATTGTTTTTTTTTTCAAGGATATTCAAGGATAAGGATTTTTAAATTTATATTATGTAATTTCTTCTTCAGAAAAATATTAAAGTAGGATATGCCGCAAATTTTCGCTTTCTTTTGATATCATATCATTGACCCATGTCATTATACTGCGTCAATATAAAAATTTTTTCGATTTTTTTTTATCCGAAAAGTTGGGAAACTGTATTAATTGATTTCCCAAAAATTTGAAGCGATACAGCCTTCTGCTAGATATCGATCAACTTAGTAGGCTTGCCGCTAACCGACAAAATTGACTAGAACGTTGATAAAAAACGTTGCCAAAAACTAGAACAGTATTATTAAATTCAGAAATATTCAAAAAAATCAAATAAATGTTTAATCAAAGATTCTGATGAAATAAACCTCCAATTTATCGATTCGACTCGATTAAAGGAAATTGTAAATCAATTTTTAGAAAATGAATAATTCAATTAATCTGAATTTCCATTGTGTCAAAAAAAAAAACAGATTTAATTAGAAAATTTTTGAATCTCCAAGAACACCTACAAATATTTGACATAAATTTATTGAATTTCAATTAATATAAATAAATATTTTCTTTTGTGTTTTAAATATTAAATAATGAAATCTTGCAATTTTTTCAAATTGCACATTTTTATGTTGTCAAATCGATTTTATTGTGAAAATTTTTAACTAAAATTTAAATTCAAATTAAAAAGCAGAAATATTTCCAAAAACAAGGTAGACTCTAATATGCACGTATACACATTTACAGAAACATATACATAGAAGGAAAAAAAATAAAGAAAATTACCATCATCATCGTTATCAGGTTAATCAAGCAAATCAAGCAAATCAAACAAGATTAAAACAACAATTATTAATATTGCAAAATTGTTAAATAATAAATTATAGACATCAGTTGGTGAAATCAGTTGAAATAGCCAGCTGCAGTTGCAAAGAATAGCAAGAACAACCACAACAACAGCAACTTTCTATATAAACATAATTTTTATGATTGCCACCCATGATTTGGCTATTAAGTTTGTTGGGTGGTGGTGGTTTCTATCAGTTAGCGTAGTTAGTTTGATCTTGGTTAATTTCTTGATTGCTATAGATGCCTTTTTTCTTTGATTACATCACGTATATAGATGTAGATATGTACTATGTATTGATTATAAATATATTTGCAATGTTGATCATATGATTATTGACTTGTTGATTGTCAAAACTCATAAAATATGCATAAAATTTGTTTGTTGGCTTTTTTTTTTCTTTTACAAGCTTCATATGCTAGCATGACTATCGAATAATCAACATTAGGGCAGTGAGAGGCATACAAGAAAATCTTTAGCTCTAATTTGTGACTTGATGTCATGTGTGCATGTAAATTATTTAATAAAACAACATACGACTTTTTAACCCCTACGTAACCTAATTTTATTCTATGAATTTCGATTACACTGCATTCTATTGTTTTTATCAGTGTAATGCTCTGATTTCTGCTATGCATTGCTAATTTGCTTACACATTTTCTGTATTGAACATCAAATAATTAATTGATTTACAAAACAAATCATAACAAATCATTGGTAATCACACAAACACACACAGTCCACAATTCATAGTCATACCGATTGTAACCACAAGAGTAGTTGTGCTTATTCGTATTCACAGACGCAATTGTAATTAATAGTTTATGCATGTTGCCCGACTACTGCTGCTGCTGCTGCTGCTGCCTCATGCTGAACACTGAGCACAGTATGTGATGATGATGATCATCATCATGTCATCTTAGCAATTTCTTTATATAATTTATGTATGAGCATAATTTTATACGTAAAATAAATGCCAAAGACTTCTTTAAATCGATACAGTGAGACAGAAGCGGTAGAGTATGTACCATAGATGTGAGCAAAACTTAATTTAACTCATTCAAACTCATACAAAACATTCTCAATTTGTTGTAAGAAAAATATTTTGTTCTCTTTTTTTTCAATTGTAATTTAATCGAACAATATTAATAAGAATAAAAAAAAACTGTGAAGAAAGTACTATACAACCACAAAGTATTTAAAAATTTATAGCTATTGCGTGTGTGTGTGTGGCTACTTCAACTAATGCGGGTGGTTAATGCGTGATTGGTTTAAAAATAATCATAATAATAATAATCAGAATTGTTAAACAGAATTGTAGCTACTACCATCTTCATCAACTGCATTCTAAATAAGAAAATTTCAATAACAATCGATGTGAACAATCGATGTGAATAATAAAAAAAAATATGAAGATGAAGAAATGAATACTATTATATACTCGAGTACCTATAAACAGCATATAACCAACAGCAAGAGCGTCAAAGATTAAGTTGCATGATGACTACGAGATTGCATTAAATTTTTGCATCCAAAGATAAATTATGTGACAGGCGCAATAACAACAAAAAGCAAAAATAATGCAATTCATATTTTGCATTATCGAATTTCAATTTACATTTTGTTTATTCGTTTATTTCTTTTTAAATTATCCTAAATGGTATTGTATTGGTTGTATATTCGAATACGTGCATCATATGTTTGCTTGTTTATTAGGAATAATTTCAATACAATACAATAAATTCTTTTTTTAGTGGAATACTCAGTGAAACCCAATGAATTTTATAATTCCCTTAAGGGGACTCCCATAGAGACCGATCGAAAAAGCGTCTAAAAATCGATAAAACCCCCTTAAGTGATCTTAAGTAGCAGCTAGAGCAATGAAATGTACGACCGACTTCCAATAATTTTTCCCTCCTTAACGCATTCTTCGAGCATATTTTCCCCCTATCTTCCCATAAAAATGACAAAAAATACATCTAACAATATCGAAGAAAACTGCCAGAAATCGAATGGCGAACTTTTTTCCTTCCCAATGTGACAATGTGACAAGAACTCTGTGACAAAGCTCAGAAAAAGTAATGTTGCAAGAGTTCTGCCGTTCGGAACCGGCTAATATAAGTAGGTCCCTTCTTAAATTGTCTTAAATTTAGCACGCACAACAGTACTAGAAGTGAAGCTTAGCCAAAGAGCCTATAAATATCATATAATGTTTGCTCCAGACATACTTATCCCCTATCTTCGTTCCTTAAGGAGAGTCCCATATAAAATGACTAAATAAACATAGGATAATTGACAATAGCCGAGCAGAAATCACTGATACCCATTAATTTTTCTTTCTTAATATTTCCTCCAAGCATATTTGTCATCTATCTCCTCCTCTTAAAGAAAGTTCCATGCAAAGAGTGATAAAATGTATTACTGACTCTATTATTTTCTGCTCTTCAATATTTTCTCTAAACATACTTATCTCTAATCCCCACTCCCCGCCCTTGCTCCAGCGCGTCCCAACAAAATTGATATGCACTATAGTAGCTATTAAACTAAAAACTAGGACGAATGTAAATCAGGAATTTCTATATGTGTGTTTGGCAAGAAATATCTGAAATTATCCCAATTTTCGCTGCATACAATTTCGAACACCTTAATGTACACACCTTAGATAAGTATTGAATAAAATACATATATTGATCGTGCCCATTAGGCATTAAATTTTCAATTAAATTCACTTATTATAGGCACTTAGGGGCTATTTATGCGTTTAGCATAAAATAGCATACACCTATTTAACAATCTTCATACTACATATGTCTATATGGAAGCATATGTATTATATGTAGTATACATAGTAGATATACTTAAATACTTGCGCATGATTATATTGCATTGAAAGTATTTAAATACATACAATCGTAAGTGCATATGTACGTCGCTATGTATTCTCATACTTGTGTGTCTGCTGCATACCGGTCGTCTACTAATTTGATGAATATCTTTCCATCAAAATAATCGACTATACACATGGAATATATGATGCATATGTATTTTCGATGTATGTATGGCTCGATACATATATGCAATGAGTAAATTTTATATACAAATGCAAACGCATAAGGAAAATATCCATCAACACCAACGCTGCTATTGCTGCCACCACTATTGTTACTCCTTAGCCATTAGCCAAATCTCCAATTTTGTTCTTGTTGTTGTTGTTGCTTTTTTATTTTGCTTATCTCTCTCTCTCCCTTTGTATCGCTCTATTAAATACATTAGATATCCAACCATCCATTCAATTGTTCTATTTAATAGTGTCTACATGTGTCTATATAACATTTCGTTAATTCATTTTCTTCATATTCTTAGTCTTAGTCTTATTCTTATATATGATACGATACTTTTATTTATATTACCCTTTTTCATTTTTCTTTCCATTTTTGTTGTCTTTATTACATTAGACATTATCGACATTAGCCGATAGATGGGGATATGTCTCAAAAAATAGTAATAAAATAAATTCTACATATATTTGTATATACAGTGATCGAAATGTCTATAAATTCAATCAGAGTTTAATTAATTTTATTAAGTTTATAAGAATATTTTTCAAGCTCTTTAGTTTTTAGGTACATAAAACCATACTGTTTTATTCAAATTTGCAAAGGTTTGTTCCTCAATTCAAAGGCCTCAAAGGCCTAGGCAAACGATGACTTGTTTGACAGATTTGCCATAGGAATTTCTGTCAAAATGCTGATACAAAATTTAAATTCGAAATTCATCTTTTTTTTCATAATTCAAAAAAGCAAAGTAGAAGAAATACTCATTCTTCTCAATTGACCTAGTTGAGGATTGTAGGTCTGATTGAGTACAACGCGAAATATGATTTCGAAATTTTCAAACACCATAAAATATTCGATTTTTCATTAAAACCTCTATTATTAGATCGTGTGCGCCATCTAACAATCAATAACTCTGTAATTTTGAAATCGATTTCCGAATTTTTTACGATTTTCGAAATAGAAAAAGTCGATATTTCGAGAAGTTGTTTTTTACTTTGTTGACTAAACGAACATAATTCGAATTTTTGACAAGAATATCTTAATTGGACAACTTTTTTTCTTATTTTGTTATATTTCAACAACATTTTTTTGGCATTAGTTTATTAAAAATGCCAATAGTTTCCAATAGGAAATAAATCGATTATTCACTAAAATTGATTGCAAATGTTCGTCGTTATGACACTTTTTTAAAATAAAAAAAAATAAAAATTGACAACAAAATTCTTTTGCTATAGAAATTATTTTGTGTTTAAACGGATTTTCAACACTGTGCCTGAATATTGTATAGTAACTGTTGTCTGCTGCTCCCGTTGTTGTTCTTGGTCTGCTGGTTTGTTTTTGTTGTTGTTTTTACTGATGTCGTCGTCGTCGTCGTTGTTGTTCTTGTTGCTGTTGTTGTTGTTGTTATCGTTTGTTGCGGTTGCTTTTGTTGTTATTGTTATTGATTCCGTAATTGTTTTGGTGTTGCTGTTTTTGTTGACAGTGTTCGTTTTGATGGTGGTGTTGGTGTTGTTATTGTTGTTGTTTTTCGTTGTCGTTGTTGTTGTTGTTGTTGTCGGTTTGTTGTTGTTGTTGGTGTTGTCGGTTTGTTGTTATTGTTCTAGCGCCAGAAGATGTTGTTGTCGTCGTCTTCGTGTTGTTGTTGTTGTTGGTTTTTGTTGTTGTTGTTGTTGTTGTCGTTGTTGTTGTTGTCGGTTTGTTGTTATTGTTCTAGTACCAGAAGATGTTGTTGTCGTCGTCGCTTCGTGATGTTGTTGTTTTTGTCGATGTTATTGTCGTTGTTGTTGTTGCTGCTGCTGTTTTTTTAGCTGCTGATTTTATTGTACTTATTTCTTCTTTTCTTTGATCTCAGTTTCTGTTTCTTCCTTTTCTTCCTCTTCTTCTTCTTCTTCTTATTCTTCATCATCATCATCATCCACTTATGCATTTTTATTTGAAATAAACAAATTCTTCATCTCAAATTAATTTCGTATTCTTTGTATTGAATACATTTAAAGCTAGGAAAATGCTTTTTGCTTTGACAGTTGATTCTACGACGTACAACTGCTTCTTGTTCTTGTTCTTCAATATTTACAATATACACACATACATACATATGTATGTAAATATCTATTTGGTAATTGAACAAATGGCTAATTGCATTTCCATTGCATTGTAATTGGACATTGTGACAAAAGGATTAAGCTTGTTCTTATGCTTTGCTATTATTATTATTATTGGTGTTGTTGTTGTTGTTCTGTTGTTGTTCTTATGATATGTGTGGTATTATGTATGTAATTCGACTAATGCCATTCATTGGTAATTCCGTATATGTGAACTCACTTTGTAACTCTCTTTCTCACTGCCTCACTCTGCCTCTGCCTATATCTCTTTGTTGCTCTATCTCCCCCACTTTGAGTATGTTTTATGGTGATTATACTTGTTCTTTGGTCGCTTACTTAATTTAAGGTAAAAACGTTTATGACAGGGTTGAACAGATAATTACAACTACAGAGAATGCAGAAGAAGAAAAAGAAGTAAATAAATTTGAGAATAACAAGAATTGCATAAAATGTATTTACATACATATTTATTATTGTATATAACTAGCATATTATTGATAGAACCATCATCACCTTCACCACTACACTGCAATAGACTTACATCAGTAATACTGCATCTGCAGTATTAATTTTGCATGAGTATGAGTAGATGGAAATTGTAATTTGATATGTTTGCCTATGATGAACGTTTCATTTAGCTTTTGTGCATTCGCTCAATGCACTTTATTCCATTGACATCTTCATTGCATGTGCATTTGAATACTCCCATCCACAACTATATATACCCAATAGGAAAATATGTAATAGATTAGCGCAATCGACTGAAGAACTTCTACAGACCTTCTCGAGTTGAAGATGGCCTCATATAATTACTTCTACTGGGTATGCTTGGTCATGGTGTAAAGTATAGACATACATACAATATATTTAAATCCTTGTATTGTATAGCATAGAATAAGTTCATTTAATTTTATTTTTGTAAGCTCATTTTATTATTATTCTATTTTTATTTTTAAATTATTTTTCTCTTGTCTATTTACCGACGTACATACAATTTCACTCACTTAAAAACTAAACATTGTAATATCAAATAATACCATGTAAATGTGTGTGTGTGTGTCGGGGTTCCAAATATACTGTTGGCGGTTAGTTAATACATAGTTGACATTTTTTTTCTACCTTACATCCAAATACACAAACATATATCGTACATACCATTCGTCATTATGTTACTGTGCACATTTTTACTTTTATTCTATTCAATTTACAATCGACAATTTCTTTGAACTTATTGTTAGCCATATTAGTTAGGTGAAATGTTGTAGTAAGGGCTATAGTTTGGTAGCTCAGTACTTAGCATATGTATCACATATAAACATTTTTTTTTATTAATATCTTTTCTTTAAATGAATTTCTATCACCTCACGAGCAGTCAGTGCAGCATTCTCTGAATAGGAACGAGAGTCGAATGGGTCTTACGGTGAACGAGGGCACACAAAGAGTCCCGGCGTCTTGAACAACACATCACTGTTGACAATTACACTTTCGAGGTGGTGACGGACTTCGTCTATCTTGGAACCTGCATCAACAACTGTAATGACGTCAGCCTGGAGATCATACGTAGGATAACTTTTGCTAACCAGGTGTTGCTTTCACCTGAGTAAGCAATTGAGTAGTCGAGCCCTCGATTCGAAGATCGAAAATCACACCCTTCAAGTCAAATCACAATCTTCACCACGGATGAGAGGATGCTTGGAGTTTTCGAGAGAAAAGTTCTGCGCAGAATCTGCGAACCTATTTGCGTTGATGTCGAGTACCGAATGTGGTGCACCGATGAGCTGTACGCTGACATTGACATAGTTAAGCGAGTAAAAAACCCCTGCGGCTGCGATGGCTGGGTCACATCGAACGAATGGAAGAAGACGCTCCAGCGAAGAGGATATTTAATTCGGCACCCGTTGGAGGACGTAGAATAAGAGGAAGACCAAACCTACATTGGAAGGACAAAGTGATGGGCAACCTGGCGGCGCTTGGAATATCCAATTGGCGCCAGCAAGCAAAGAACAGAGAAGACTAGAGCCGCATTATATGTTCGGTCTAAATAGATCATCGATTGTTATGGCCACATAAGAAGAAGAAGAAGAGGAAGAATTTAAAACCCAAATTTTTCTGAGTATAAAATAATAAACAAAATATACGCTTTATAACACTATTCGACTCAAGTCACCAACTGATCTTATCAGATTTCGAATTGATTTACACAGAGCAACGAAAATGTGAAACCTCAAGAATTTGGCATTGGTAGCATCGAAATAGTGATATTCTACACTATAAAATAAATTATCATCATTTTTTAGGTGCGATAAGTCAGAAAATGGATATTCGAAAAAATATTTTTGTATGGAAGGTAGACTTCATTTTTATCCTATTAATTTCAGCTACGTCTTTGAAGACAGAAAACATATATTCGAACAAATATTTTTGTATAAGCATTATTTTTATTCTATTAAATAAATTTACATACAAAATTTCAACACGACTTTATCTTTTAAGTGTGCTAAGACAGAAAACATTTTCGAAAACATATTTTTGTATGGAAGGTAAGAGAAGATTTCATCCGACCACATCCATTCTTGAGTGTATTTGTTCTGTGTTGAAAATAATCATATACAGAAAGTTTCAGTTCGATAGCTTTGTCTTTACGGATGCAAAACTTGAAAATGTGTGTTCGAACACATTATTTTGTATGGAGAGTAGGTGAAATTTTAATCCAACAACATACAACATTTTTAGAATAATTTTTTTCGTTGATAAAAATAATTCGTCACACAGAGTTTTCGGTAGATAACTTTGTATCTAGATGTGCTAAGTTAGAAATCATATATTCGAAAACATACTTTTGTATGGAAAGCAAGCACTAAACCTCAAGCGATGTTGTACTCAACATCCAAACGCATTATATCTCATATTGAGGCGTCATTTTGGGCAATTGTTTTCAAACTTATACAAACTAAATAAAATTTTCTGTCTTCTATTCAACTTTCCAATCGTTTTCGTAATTGTCTTTAAATTCTTTATGAAAATCCACATAAATCCAAATGTGTGTGTGTGTTATTATTAATTAAAATGCGTTTGATTGCTTCTATTTTGTTGCCTTATAATTGCATTTAACATTCTTACAACCTGTACACATAATCAAATGGTATTTTTAATTGCTTAAATACAATTGCAAATATATACAAATTTTTATTGCAAAATTTTCTTATACAATTATATACCTATATCCAAATGTATATACTCGCATTTGTTTACAATTTTCACAAATTAATTAATATTTTTGCATACTCAATACCACACTCTCTTGCATACCTGCTTTTCTATACCAAGCACATATGTACTTATGTATACCTACTCAGTTCATTGAATTTTTATCGATTTCTCTCCTGCTGTTTTATTTCATTTATAATTTATAATTATTTCTAAACGATTATTCGTTTAAAAATTATTTCAAAATAAAAACAAACAATATGCAAATATATTTTATGTTCTGTATACTAAAGGTCAGTGTAGTAAATTTTGCTGAAATCATTATCAAGTCTTATAATTTCATTGAAATATACGTATAGATTTGCACAAAAAAATTATGAAAATAATTTTGAAATTAAAATATTTTCAAACATTTTGATGATATTATACAAATAATAACTATCGAATCGAGTACTCCTTTTAATTCGTAAATGAAAATTACATGCAGCACCATCTGTCAATTTAATCTGATAATACACGAAGTTAGCATATCCACAAACCACTTATAATTGATACGTGCATACGTCTAAAATTGAAAGAACGTAAAAACACAGCAAAGTTACATACCATATCCTTTAGGAGTGACCATGCGCATGCTTTGCCAGAAGAAATTCTCTCTTTTTTTTTTTTTGATTTTTTTTTTAAATGTTTCTAATATAATAACATATTTCGCTTTGACCTTTCAGTGAACACTTCATATCCGAGCATACAGTAATGGCTGTCTTCACATCACAAGGTCAGGTCGGTGGTCCGTGTCGTTATATGCCGGCGACACGACGACAAAATCATCAATGTCGCAAAGAGTACGGTCTACCGGATACCATACGGGAGGCACGTCGTCTAGCAACCACCCATTGTGAGGATCAATTCCGTTATGATCGCTGGAATTGTTCGATTGAGACACGAGGCAAACGGAATATCTTTAAGAAATTATATAAAGAGACAGCATTTGTGCATGCATTGACCGCAGCGGCGATGACACATTCAATAGCGCGTGCTTGTGCCGAAGGACGTATGACAAAATGTAGTTGTGGACCACGAAAACAGAATCGTGTCGATCAGGATTTTCAATGGGGCGGTTGTAATGATAATCTAAAACATGGCAAACGTGTGACGCGTAGTTTTCTCGATTTACGTGGCGGTGATGGAGATGAGGTTACGGAAATATTGCGGCATGACTCAGAGGTATAGTATAAAAATATATAGTAATTTATCAAGAAAAAAAACAAAATAACATATTTTTAATAGGTTGGCATTGAGGCTGTCTCCACACTGATGACGGATAAATGTAAATGTCACGGCGTTTCGGGCTCCTGTTCGATGAAGACATGTTGGAAGAAGTTGGCCGATTTTAATGATACGGCAACATTATTGCGTCAAAAATACAATCAGGCCATACGCAAAGCACCCAATACGCGAACAATGCGACGTGAGGTGCCACCAACAAGTCGTATGAAAAAACCAAAACAACGACGAAAGAAAGTAAGTTCTTGTTCAATGTAAAATAATAGGACTGGGGAAAAAACGAAAAAGTTTTTTTAAACGATTTTTATTTACGAGACCCCCATTAAAATTTAAAAGATAGATGAATTAAAATCAACGTCATTTAAAATATTGTAATTTAACCTCGAAAAAAGAAAATATTTTTCGAAAACTCAGACCGCCCCTGTGCCAGAAAGATATTTTGCTAATATCTCCGTAATGGCGAGGTCTTAGTGTCATTTTTTGACAGCGTTTTAAAATTGACACATATCTCATATTAGGGTGGATGATATTTACAGGTTTTTTTTTATAGGAGAGGATGTTAATAAGGTTCTGTCGTACATTTAACTCATATTTATCGTAACATTTCCATTTTATAAAATAGGCTGCTGACGCTTCCAGGCATCTCCTAGAAGGGTAAAATATATAGCTGACTCCATTAATTTTTTCATCACAACATTTACCCTGTATCACTATCCCTTAAGGGGCTACCATGCAAAATGATATTAAAAACTCATAACTGCCTCTAGGAAGGCGAATTGTAACTCCGACCCCAAGTAATTCAACCTTCCCAATATATCTCCCAATCATATTAACCCCCTATATCCACTCATTAGGGTGACTCCCTTATAAAATTGACATTTTATCAAATAAAATTCAATCCTACCGCTCCCACAATGCTCATAGAGCGGTAAAATGTATGACTGACCCCCATTATAATATTTTCTCCTAACATACTGGCTCCCTACCTCCATTCATTAAGAGGGCTCCCATACAAAATGAGCTTTAAAATACCTGAAAATCTATAAACAACTTCATAGCTGCCTAGGAATCGACGATAGGAGAATGAAATGAAACTCCGACTTCCAGTCGTTTTAACTCTCCCATCATATTTCCCCACTATCTTGACTAGTTTAGGATTTTAAGAGTTTTACTAAATATTTCTGGTATGCCATTATTTTTAATTTCAGCTATGTTATTAATTTATATAAATTTTTTCAATGCTTTTTTTTTTAATTAATCATCTTTGTCTCCTTCTATAATTCCATTTCCATTTTGTTTTTACCATTTAGCAGCAATCACAATACACAACACTGTATTATCTGGAGACATCACCCACCTACTGTTCGGTGACCAAAGATCGTCAGTGTCTACATCCGGACAATTGTGCAAATCTCTGCTGTGGGCGTGGCTATACGACAATTGTCTTCAAGCAGATGGAAAAATGTCGTTGCCGTTTCAATAACGGACGATGTTGCCAATTAATTTGTGACTATTGTCAACGTTATGAGGATAGATATTTTTGTAAATAGATTTTTATTTTCTACTTTCATGATTATGCTGTTTTTGTATTTTTTTTTATTTTACATTTTTTCTGTGTTATTCGAATACATTTATTTAACTTTGTTCTAAGTAATTTATGTTTTTCTTATTTCATAGTTTTTAGTTTTTTATTCCTTTAATTGCATTTGTATTGTACTGTATTTTTCATTCCTACACAAATACTTACATATAATATTAATAATAATTATTATAATTATAATTATAATCATAATCATAATGATGATCATGGTGATGATGATGATGAAGGAATATCTGTTGTAAGACAAACACACACACACACACACACACACACCTAATACACTCATATAGTGGCTAGTTTGGGTGAACAAAACGAAAACAAACAAACAAAAAATTACTCCATAAAGCATTTATTTAAACAAAGAAACAAAATAGAAGGCAACAAAGTAAAAAAACAAAACGAAAACATAATAAAGTAATCGATAGATCAGAATAAAAAACAAAAAGCAAAATAAGAAAAATTATGATAATATGATGATATGGGGTGGGGCGCAGTATAATTTATTGATACTCTTATATAAATATATATATATAAAATAATATATAAATAGGCAGACGAACAGGCATGCATATATGAACTCACACTCACATACACACAAAGCTACAAATTAACAAAATGAAAACCAAAAAACAACAACAACAACAACAACAAACAATATAAACAAATCAAACAAAGAGTAAATGAAATAAAAAAAAAATTAGTAATAATTTCAATTTATTAAAAAGAACAACAACACACAAAAACAAATAAAATAAAAATTAAATTAAAATAAAAAGAATTAATAAAATACAACGAAATTGTTATTCTCATTTTTGACATGGCAATGGTTTAGTAGATTAATCAAAGGTGAAAGTGCGCAAATAAATTGAAAAAATAGAATTCCCAAAAAGTCTTGAGAAATATCGTACTTAACATATGTAATAGCCTAGACAGACGGCAGACTAATTCCGGATTACCGGCGCACTTAATCCGAATAAAATAATAACCTGACAGACGGCAGTATTGCGGATTAACTAAACGGCTGATTGCTGTTTTATTAGGTCTGCTCACTTACTTTCTGTCGTCTATCACTCTCGATATGAGAAAATCTACAAGAAGTACGTGAACTGAAAACTATCAGAAACTTGTAAATTGGCATTCACCGTTCGTAATTGACAGCTGGATTTATTTGTTCGCCAACACTTTTCATGTTGAAAACTGTTAACAATTGTTGAAAGTTTTTTGATAGCGAACGCACCTAATATTTTGTAAAATGTATGGAGAAAAATTCACAATAGGCAATTTTCAGCAGTGTTGCCATCGCAAATTGCCCTAATCCTCTTTTATTTTGAGAATTAACTCATAGAGTTTATGCGGATTAGCTGCAGTTAATGCCCGAGTTAATTCGAATTAACTCGGTAATCCGGAATTAGGCTGCCATCTGTCTAGGCTATAAGAAATTTATTGTCAATTGAAAGAAAAAAAAAACACATTTTTCACAATTATCCATTCATTTATTCTAACAGAGAATATACACTAATAATATTTTTTGCTTAAGAGCAATCAATAAGCCAATTCATGAAGTTCCAGCTCAATAACTTCATATTTATGTGTTCGAAATCTCAAAATATAATTTCACAAACAAATTTTTTAGCTCTGTTTTCATCCAAATACATCCATTTAAAATATTTTCCAATTTTTCCAAGTTTTTGCTGAAATTTTTTTAAGAAAATTACCTATTTGAAGATTTAAAAGTCCTGAAATTTATCAGAATCAACCAAAGATCTCTTTCAAACTACTCCCACTGTCAGTAAAATTTGCTTACAAGCAATTTTATCCACCCTAATGTCTATATATGCACAGTAAATATATAATACCTAATATTTGATGACAATATTAATATTTATTACTACCATTTGACAATTAGTCTAAGAAATTTCCATATTATTATTATTATCTCGAATAATAAATACACTCTAGTCATCTCGAGTATAGTACATGTGTAAAGTACATATTACATACAAGACATACATATGTAAAGACATATAATAGTTTATGTGTATATTCGTATACACGTATTGTTTATGAATTTATTTAGTAAGTAAACATTAAAAATAGCTGACATAATAATGACTATGAAATGCAAAGAAAAAAATTGAATAACAACAACATCAAAGTAAGTATTAAAGTAAGAATGAGTATGAATTTGTACGCAATAGTTCAGTTCATATTTTTAGAATTTGCAAAATTTTATAGAATTTTTTTTTTTTTAAATCAGCTTAAAAGACATGAATCAATTATTTAAATAATTTTGAATGAAGCTTTCTTCTGAAATTGAAAATAATATTTCACAAAGAACTTTCCAGAACCAAACATCATCTACATTTTTTGAACAATTCTAATGTAAAATATATGTAATAACATGGTCTTATCTATAAAAAAAAAAAATTATAAAAATAAAAGCAAGAAAAGCAGTTTGCAGCTGTTCTTTTGCGAGTGATACAAACAACAACATTATCACTTGTTTTTTGTGTATATGAGCATATGTATTGCAAGCAATAATAAACAACAGCAACAACAACAACATGAAACCAAAACAACTTCATGTAAGTAAGAAATTTAAAATCAAATTAAATACATAACCAATTTGAATCAGTAATACCTTGATTGAACCAGAATAATGCAGAATATGACATGAGCATTTCACCTTGTATTATTGGAACATTAATGAACACTGTTTGATTTTTTTTGTAATCAAGTTGCAAAAACAAAATGAATATTTAACAAAATAAAGGTAATCAAGGCAATCTAAAATACAAATGTAATTATATATCGAAATAAATCGATTATCATTGATATGAATGCTATTCCGGAATTGTTGGGGTAACATTGAAAGTGGGATCAGGGAAATTCGTAATTACTCGACCATTCACAAATCTATATGATCATTTATGATCAAATAATGATCATATATACCAAGTTTCAGGTTGATAACTTTGTATTTTTGTGCGCATAGTGCATTCGAAAGCATGCGTTTGTATGGCAAGTAGACGTGCTTTTCGTCGGATTTCGCCCATTCTCAAACTGGTCTCTTTTATGTAAGCGAATATAATCATATTTAGCAAATTTCAGTTTGATATCTTTCTATTTTCATGCTCAGAGTATGAAAAAATACCATCAGCAACATACTTTTCACTTCACTGGCTCACTTCTATGCAAATAAAATGTTGTGTGCCCAATTTCATTCATCTCAAATAAATTATATTAAATTACAGTTGTAATTTAATCCTTAAACTGAAACTCTTCAATATTTATATTCGTAAAGGATGGACCATCTATTGGTCGTTTTTTCAATCAATGATTTTAAGTACTAAATGTTGTTTGATCTTAAAAATCGTTTGTGAAAGTCATTCAATTTATAGTCATGGACTAAAGCATTTTAATCGTTTGGTGCATTTTAAGTTTTGGTCCTTCTCGTATGGAAGAAACTGGTTCAACGGAATGTCATAGACTATATCGACATGGCAGTTGTAAGTGAAACTGTTGCGATGAATGATGAACGTTATCGTGATGTGCTCACCAATGACATTTGATTCCAACAAGACGGAGCGACATGCTACACACAGCTGTGAAACACTTCACTTATTGGCAACCAAATTAGACGTTCGCATAATTTCAAGAAATTCTGAAATTGCATAGCCATCGAGAAGCTGCGACCTTTAAGTTGTTGTTTATGGGACTATTTGGAAGGTAAAGTGTATGCCAATAATCCACAAACAACTCAAGAGCTTAAAAACAACATTGAGATGAAGTTGAGGTCATTGATATGCTTTTATTGGACCGAGTCATCGAAAATTTTAACGTTCGGATGCTGGCCTATAATCGAAGCCGTGGTGGAAATATAAACAATATTAATTTAATAAATAAATGACAAGAACCCATCTTATTTCTTAAAAAAGCAGTAACAGATGACCCACCCTCTATATGTATTTATATATTTGCATTTATTGATAAACCGTAGAAAGATTCATTTTTATTTTTATTCAGCCATCTAAACTAGTTTGACAGCTGCCTGTCATTGTCTATCATTCCCATTTTGACCTTAAAGTACTCATAACATATATGTACGAGTATGTATATTAGACAATAGTCTAAACTTATATTTAATATGCTCATCATATTTTCATCACACGTTCATCAATATATTCATATATATATATACCCCTGAGAGTATCCTTTTCGTCTATTTTATAGTGTAATGAAAATGCCATTTTACTATTTATTGAATCATTTAATGCGCTAACATATTCTCATAAATGTCAATGTTGATGCCTGACTATTGTATGTAGAACATTGAATATCATTCAATGAACTCAAGTTGATATCATTTGACGCAAGTCATTTGAGATGAGTTTATATTATAATCGATTATTGTTTTTAAACTTTCATATTTAAAAATGAACCATTAAGTATGCAGAGCAACTGCATACAGCTTACACATGCAGTAAATTTAACTAACACTAGAGTGGTCCTAAGCTCTGAACGGCTTAATTTTTACAAGTAGGCATAATCCACCTATACAAATTTTTTATGTTTTTAATTCTTTAAAGAGCTAGTGCAAAATTTTCAAATGTACGAATATCTCTACATCAATCACTTTGAATGTCGACAGGTAAGGATCACTCTATTGCTCATGCTTTGGCTACAACAAAAGATAAGAGTACCACATTATGCATTGTACAGAATATACATGAACTTGTAGATAGACTCTTCAAAATATCACAAGAAGGACAACAAAAATATAACATTAAAATATAATACAACATATATATATACGCTTTTATATCGCTCTTGACATTGATATCAATGACATCTACTAAGAGTATACATACTCGTATAAACATGCTTACCAATACCGATACTCATCTTATAAGGTCAAGTGTATGTACACTTACATTACGTACATGTTACATGTTGCTTTTAACAATTAATGTCTAACATTAATGTCTAATGCCACTATTACTTCTTGCGTTGGTAATAAAAAATCATAGACACAATAATGTGTTGGTTGGTTTATGGGATGCTATGCCATATAGAGGATACTATCCCATATGCACACACATAATATCTTGAAATCAATTTATCCACACCATGTGAAAGTGTAAATTTGCATATATTATTACAATAATTGTATTAGTTGATTCATTGATAACGCATACATACTGCATAGGGTGATATGTCGTCGACAACCCAGAAATGCCACGAACAACGGTAAAATTAAAAGCGCAATATAAATTTCCATCTCTCGTAAGACTATCGTCAAAATTTGACATTGATTCATTCATTATTTAATATTATAGCGTAAATTAAAGCCAAAAAACCAATAAAATGACAATATTATTCATCATTATTCGATTATTTGAATAAAAAAAATTTTAAGTCAAGCTTCCTTGTTTAGCACACGAAACATTTTATTTCCATCAAAACAATGCACAACTGCACACAAATCATTAATCTCAATGGCTGACCTACATGAAGTACGATACGAATTGGTCCCACATTTACTGTATTCTCCATGTGACTACTTTTTGTTTTTTGTTTTTTTTTTCTTTTTGTATTTTTCAGGCAGAGGTCCACGCCTTAGAGCTATCTGTTAGAGAAGGCCTATGTAGGGGCACTCGAGGAACCAACATATGCATTCTATCGGACAGTCAGGCAGTTCTAAAATCATTAATGAATTTCTCGTTCCAATCTAAGTTGGTTTGGGAATGCTTTGAACTCCTCAATACCTTAGCAAAGAGGAACTCTGTGACTCTAATATGGGTACCGGGACACGAGGGGCATGCATGAAATGAAATGGCAGATTTACTGGCCAAAAGGGCACAGACACTCCTTTCATAGGCTCAGAACCCTTCTGTGGGGTAAACAGTAGTTTCATGAACAACTTAATTTGTGAAAAGGAAAAAAGTAGTCTAACCGATTACTGGAGAGCCCAAACAGGCATGCGGCAGTCGAAAAAATTCATAGACCGTGAACATATTAAGGTTGATACTATCTTGAAGCTCAGCAGAAAAGACATCAAACTGTACACTGAACTACTAACAGGTCATTGTAAACTTAATTATCACATGATGAAAATGGGTGTGGTAAACAACGATCTCTGTCGACTCTGTCTTGAAGAGCAGGAAACAGCAAAACACGTTCTTTGCAATTGCCCAGTTGTGGCTAGATGCAGACTATACTACCCAGGCAACGGATTCATAGTTCCCAGGGACCTAGCTAAAATCAATCCTTAAAATTTAATCGCTTAATTTCTTATAATTTAATCACAATATCTCATTGCTTGAGGCTTCCAATGTATAGCCAACCTCCATTAATACTCTCGACACTGAACTGTATGAAGAAGTCCCATTTACTTTTCCATCACGCACCGTAGCCCCTATCTCTTTGCTTAACCTAAAAACACTAGAAAATCGCCAAATAAATCCGATCAATTTATTTTTCCAAATATATATATATATCCAATTTTAACTCATTAAAATGAAATGAGAAAAAATGAGAAATGAACGAATAATCACATAAAAATCAAAAAAATAACCACATGGTTGCCTAGGAATCGCCTCTAGAGGAATCAAATGATGTGAGGTTGACCCCTTTAATTTTCTGTTCGATTCTGTCGAATTCGGTTCCAAAGGAAACCAGGTATTTGGACTGGTTCCCATTCTCAAACCAGTAACTGAAATAGGCCCTATCGAAATAGCTACACAAGAGATTATAAAAAGTTGTTCACAAAAATTAAATTTCTTCTTATATTTTTGTTATAAAGTGTAAAAAATAAATAAATATATTACATTTATTCCTTGGTTGATAATTGTGTGACCAAAATTTAATAAAAATATAATACATGAAGTGGAACTGAGCTGCGAACTAGCGGTATGTTTCTGAGTGAAACATATTTGTAAATTATCGTCTATCCTTTTGAAACTGTTTCTGCTGCTTTCGCGACCGATTTTCGGTTCTGTAGAAACTGTTTTCGGTTCTTGTAACACCCAGACCGGTCGGTTCGTTGAAGGACCCGGTTCTACGATTCCGATTCCACGATTCTGTGCAACGCTAGATTTATGTCAAATAATTAAATCAGTGACGATGGTATATGGAAGATTATGCGTTGATCGCCTACTTTTCACCAAATTAGTAAAACTTTATTTATTTATTTATTTTTTATGGAGTATAGATTAGTACATCCGATGAAACTTTCTTCCATAAATATTAACGCGTTCAAATTCGTATTGTAGTGTACTCATTTCTTTAGTTCTGCATGACAGCTTTTGTCGTCATAGAGAATACATGCCATATTCAATTCGTTCTTGTGGAGTGCTATATTCCATCAGTTCAACCTTGAATTAAATGCAAAATAAATTGTCAAAATAAACAACAAGAACAACTTGTTCGATTACGGAACTGTAAGCAAATATGAGTATATTAAACATATGTAGGTATATTTCCAACTAATTCCGTATTATATGACACACATATGTACATATGTGACATATAAATATGGTAAGGCACCTCATGCTTCAAACAAAACATACAAGCTTTTACCAAACATGAAGTTTTGCATGAAGTTTAATTGATTTTAATATACATATATATATAATCCGGCAAAATATTTTGGCTCAATTGAATCCTACTAGTGGTCGAAACCTTTTTATATTTTTTATTAAAAAAATTATTGGATTTCTAATTTTATTTTGCAGTAAATGATTTTATATAATAGAAAAAAAAAGTTACCGTCTTTTCAGAGAAAATATTTTTTTTTAGATTTCACAATAAATGACCTCAGATTCAGATAATAGAAAAATATAATCTACCAAGTTCTGCAGCAAAATTTTTAAAAAATCTAAATTTTTATCATAGGAAATACGATTTAGTGAAATTTTTTTTTTTTTTGTACAAATTAATTAAAATTACCATAATTATTACACAGTTTTAAATAATAGAAAAATATAATGGACAAAGTTCGGTATCAAAGTTTTTATGAATTTTTTTTTCATAGAAAACTCGAGTCAAAAATTGTTAATTCAGACTTCAAAATTCTTTCCAATAATAGAATGATAATAGAAAAATATAATCCACTAAATCTAGCTCCAAGGTTTTTAGAAAGTTTGAATATTTGTTACAGAAAACTCGTTTCTTAGTGCTTTTTTTACCAAAATATATTTTAATGGTAAAAACAGCAATTTTTTTATTTTGGTGAGACAGCTTAATATACATATATATATACAATATAATAAAAACAATTACATATTTAAACATGTTCCCATAGATACGAACACATATACATATATACTTTAATTAAAATTAAAGCACATAAATATGAAACAATGACAAAGTGTCAAAACGAAATTGGCGCAAAAATCATCGATGACAAATGAATTAGAATTTTCAGAGAATATCACGTATCAATGCATCTACTTGTACGTATAATCACACATACATACATACATTTGCATTAGAACCACAAGCAATAATAAAAGAGATACACAGAAAATATAGAAAACATTAATGATGATGATGATGATTAAATTTCATATTGAAATTAGTAAAAACCAAATTCTGACAATGATGATGATGATGATGATGATGATGAGGTGTACGATATGTCGTGTGCCAGCAAGCAATAATGAAATATTAAACGATGAGTGTGATGATGAGAACGTGCTTAAAGTTATGTTGCTAATTGTATTAATTGGTAACCAATGATGGCTTATGAAGCATTTCAATTGAGGCTATCAACGTGAAAAGTTAGATAACAAGATAAGATTGTGAGCAAAAACGAATAACAAAAACAAAGAGATAACGAGTTAAATGGTTAAGGATGTGTAGTGTCCTATGGGTAATTGTCTTATTTAATGTGGTCACTTGGGAAACAAGAATACAAGCAATGCCACAATATAGGTAAGAGTAAGAGCATCATAAATCATAAATATACACTTTCTTATAACATTACGTTTTCTTCATTTTTCTCCAACTTGAATGTCGTTTTGTACTAAAGTGCTCCTCGTCAACCAGTCAATCAACAAAATGAAGTACTAATCGGTTATATACTTGATAAAAATGCAAATTATCCAGTCGACGAAGAAGCTTCATCATCAATATCATGTGAAAATGATTCGGATTTAATTGATTTGGATAATTTTATAAATACAGATTCGATGGCTGCATACAGTATGCCTCAGACGCACACATGTGAAACGGGTATATATTGTACTCATAATCAACACGATGCTAGACTAGAACATCGAACAAATGGTAAACATCGAAAGGATGATTTTAGTTTACTAGCCCACGATCCACCGTCACATCATTTGCCGCCATATCCCATCGAACCAAGGCAGCACCACCATCCAGCTTCATCAATTCATTCAAAACCTTTTGCTAAGGCAAAAAAATCATCAACATTTGTGTTAAAAAATCAAAATAAATCAAGTAATTTATGTAATAATCCAAATAAGCATAAAAATCAGGCCGTTCGAATCGTTGAACCCTATCAGAGAAGGCACACAATTTTGAATAGTCAAAAATTACCGTATCCCAGAGCTTTCTCAAAGCAAAATCATAATAATATTGATAATAATGATGATAATAACGATAATAAGAGAAACCCATACTATGATAAAAGGAAAATATGTCCGGAACGAGCAAAACATCCAACCAACGCCAATAATGAGCTTGCATCTGTGACAGCAAAAAGTGTTCCCGATAAGCCAAATATTATAATTACATTTTTGGGCAATCGAACAGATGATGATGGCATGCCCCAGGATTCTAGCATTGCTCAGGGAAACACATTGAAAACAAGTACTCCAAGCGGCACTACAAGTCTAAGCCCGGAAGATAGTTCATCAACAACGAGTTCCACTACTACTAGCGCTACTTTGGAAAGTACAAGCGATTCTGATTATACACTAGAAGATGATGAAGATGAGGATGATGATGATGCTGATGGCGATGATGACGATAAGGGCGATAGGGCTCTTTTATCTGAACAATTACGATTGGGTCTCAAGTCGAAAGCAATACCAACTACAGCAAAGATTGAAAATATAGAAACAACAACTGTAAAGAATCGAAGCACTACAAAGGCTATAAATGCTTTCAAAACTGCTGATGGTACTAAATCGAACAAGAGCAGAAAAAACAAATCCAAAAAGAAGCCAAGTCAAGCGAATGCACCTCCCATTAATGATGTTGCCCCCAATACATCAAAAGAGGAAGACACACAACTTTCGAGTCCCTTAGATCCCAGCCGATTCAACCAGCGGGAATCAGATAAAGGAAGAAAAAATAACAACTTACGAAGACCAAAAGGAGGAAAAAATCGCAATCCAATAAAATCTCAATCTGAAAGTGGAACACAGAAAACAATGCCAAGTGAAAGTCGTTTGAAGACAAACCAAGCAGATGTTGCAAATTCCCAAGAGCAGCAACCTTCGCAGGAGGATAAGAGTCCAACAGGGAATGCGGAAAATCCTAGTGACGAAACAAAAGAAGAAGATGTTATAAATTCGCAAGAACAAGAACAACCTTCGGAAGAGGATAAAAGTCCAACGGAGAATAAGCCATTATTGCAAGGAAAACTTGCCGGCGAAACAGAACAGGCAGATGTTGCAAATTCCCAAGAGCAACTCCGTTCGGACGACGATAAGAGTCCCACAGAAAATAAGCAAAATCTTACCGATGAAACAAAAGAAAATAGCACCAACTCAGAGGAAGGCAACGTGTTGTCTCCCGATGAAGACAATGTGAATGCAACAAATACCAAGAAACAAGATAACATAAGAAATATAGTAGAAACGGAACCTTTTGATTGTGATGATGCTCAAAATAAACAATCTCCTAAAGGAGTTTCAGAAAATGGTGAGTTCTTTAAAGACTGACTAATTACAGTTCAATAACTTCCAATCTAACATCTATACAGATTTAAATATGACGAATGCTGATCAAAATGGTGCCGATGCAAATTGTTATGAACAGTTTGTAAGACCTCATAGAAGATGTAAGTAAATTATACAGCCCACAACAGCCAGATAGGGGAGCCGAATCCGCCATCACCTTTAGTTTTCTTTCTAACATAAACAATATATTTCAAAAATAACGGAAAATGATATTTTTGAGGTTAGAAAGGAAGACGATGATGGAAAGCTCCATCCAGAAGCTCTATCTTCTCCTGTTTCTTCTTCTTCATTTTGTTGAACCTCAAGTCATCCCTTAAGCCTAGAACGCATTGCTCAGTCAACCTTTGATGAAAAATGAATTTTTTATATTGATTTCTATTTTCAGATCAAAATCAGCCTCCGATAGAAAATACAGCGAAGCCAATTGTTTATCTTGAACCGATCGGTTTTGAAAGCAACCTTGTCAAACCGATAAGAGCTCCAAAAACATTGACAGTACCGGATTATTATATTCCCAAACAAGGCTTGTACGGTTATCCCAATTGTGAAAATGACAATCTGAGAGAAAGAAATTCGGAAAATTCAAATTCTCAAGGCCCGCCTCAAAAATCAAAACATCACGATGATGATGATGTTAGTTACGATGACGAAATTCTGCCTGAATATGATTTTCAGAGAAAAACAAATTATCAAAATGGAAAATATCCAAGAAGAAATTACTTTGGTCAATCAAATAATGAAGAGAATAAAATGTCATCGAATGACTGTAATAAAAATCGCAATTTTCAACTGGAACAAATAGATAATAACAATCGAAAATCTATTTGGGAACGTAAACGCTCAAAATCAAATATTCCATTATTTATTGAAGATGAAGGTAACGAAGATTATCACCACGATATGAATAATGATTCGAATGAGAATTTTAGAAAATCAAAATTTCCTCGAAAACCCCCAAGTGTTTTCTTAAAGAAAATTATCAAAGTAGATCCGACGAAATACCAACCATGCCAACCAATAAATCATTTAACCGAATTGAGGTCCTACGAAGAAGAAACAACAAAAAACCAAAGAACGTTGGCCATCAAAGAGGAAGCAACATTTGAAATGCCACCAAATTCTTGCGAAACCAAACAAAATGGTTTGGATGGCGAGCAAAGAGCAGCAAATGATCGCAATCCAATGGAACAACAATTTCCAAATGGAGACGATCAAAGTCAGTATTCAGACGAAGCACAAAAACAGCGGTCTCAACCTCAGGAATACCGTGAAATAAATCAGCAACCCTATAATTGTCCAGAGCAAATAGATTATGAATATGATGGAGGGGTTGGAGGAAATTCGCAAAGCGTTTGGAATGGTGACGGTTGGTCTCAGTCAAGCGGTGTTCAAGAACTGAGAAATAAGGAGGAAAACCTTTTACAGCCCAGTTATGCCGAACTCTACGGTTATCCTCAACATTTCACATAGTTTATTGAATATTTAGATAAGCGAGAAGAACAGATATTAATTAGGCATAAGTTTTTTTTATATTTTGTATTATTTTTTTAAGAAATATATGATGTCGGTTAGTCATCCGTGATTGTCGATTGTTAAATCATCCAATTGGAGTTATATTTTTAAATTACAGCCAATGAAAATCTCAAAACTCTTTGAAAGTCATTTGCAGTTTTACTCAAGAATTCAATCCAAATGGCAACAACAACAACAACAAAAAGAAAATGATATTAAAATATTTAATAAACAAAATTCGTATTCAGTAATACGGAAGTATAGAATGGTACACTTTTTGCACGCGAATTCGTGAACCACTCTATTACATGTTCACACTCAGCACCAATATCATTTACAATCAACCAACAAAACGATGACAAAGTCAATGTGACACACTTTGACATGCGACCATATATGTATGAATTGCATGTCATTCGTGAAAATTGCGCGTGTGATATATGTGAGCGACAGTCCTTAACAGTGAGCTGAGAAGAACAAAGCAATTCATGTAAATATGTGCATATGCATAACTATGCCAAATATTTGACGTTTATCATGTCAAAATAATGACAAAATACCGTTATATATTATAATCATCAGAGAGAGCACATTTCATTGGTTTGTTTGGTTTGTTGTTCTTGTATTATTCGATTACATAACACAAAATACAATTGTTTTTTGCACAAAGAGAGCAATTTGTGTATGTTCAAAGAGAACTTACAAGATTGAGAGAGATTTTGCGTGCTAGTCACGAGTATTGTACGGTCGTATTGAGCGTTGCCAGAGTGTTTAGCGATAGAAGAATTTTTAGAAATTAAGCATATACAATTTTTTCAATCCTGTTTTTTTTTTTTTTTTGTTTTCGTATGTATATCCAAAAAATGTATAACAACACTATAGTAGCCGTAATTAGAGGGTTGAAGTGACGAGGAAGAAAGTTGTGGATAGGCAGTTGAAATAAATATTATTATTCCTCCTTCGGATGAAGTGAATAGTGTCAACGAAGCTGAGGATGTAAATGATAACACACAAGTCTCAAATGACGAAAACCCAGTTTCCTAGATAGAATAGCAGGAAGTCTTATTGTAGAACACCTACTGGTTTAATAAAACTTCTTAGTTTCTTAGCGCGTCAGTCTTCTATAAGTAGTGAATTCAAATCCATGCCACGACAAATTTAATCATAATACAAAAGAGTTATTCTTTCCAACGGTGGCGATTTGTCCGTAATGTTCTATGCTGTGCTGTCCAAATCTTCCAAATTTACAATATAAGTGTATTTTTTCTATAAACATAAGACGTTTGGGTATTTAAATACCAAAATTGGGTTAAGTTATTAGATTTAAACTTTTATTTTCCGTTGTTTTTTTTTTTTGTGAGAGGTTGCCATTAGCTATATATTTCCGAAAGTTTTTGTGATTTCCCCAATTTCTAGAAACACTTAACATGTGAACTGGTGAATTTTCAGTTGAAATTTTTATTATTGCGACATTCAACCACTCTCTTTCTCGATCTATTTATTTCTATTTCCTTCATACATTGTTATATTCTAGCGCAAAGCATAATTTTTTTTAAAATTGTCAAAAAGACGAGCATATCTTCAATTACTCCATTTGTGTTTAATTAGATACGATAATGTGAAAAAAAAGAGAAAACAGGAACCAAATAAACAGTGATACCAAAAAAAACCAACGAAATTGTATAAACTTTACAATTTTAGTGACAGTTGTAAGACTAGTCTAGCACAACGCATTTTGAAATTTACCTCAAAATTTCGATTTGTCGTTAAAACCCGATGTTTGTGTTACTTGCATAATTTAAGAAACATGAATTCAGTAATTTTCAACCAATTTCCAATTTTTTGTATGGTTCCGGAAATAGGGAAAATAGATAGCGAAATATACATTTAGTTTTGTTTATTAAATCAAAATATTTTGAGGTTTTGGAAAGAATTTAGAGTTTATTGATGTTTTTCTATTTCAACAACAACTTTTTGAAACACTTGGACCGAAATGGTATATTAAAATTCTGAATAAAACAGCTATTCATTTATTAGAATCGATTTTAAATATTTAGATTTAAGATAGTTATTTTTTTAGAAGAAATCTGATTGATTAATTTTTACGCCAAATACGAATATCAAGTCATTGCAATGACTCAAAACTAAAACAGACCTAACTCAACTATACTGCATTATTGCGGTTTATTTTCTATACAATTATATGGCATCACTGTCTCTAATATCGTATGTATATTTCAACAAATTTTATATGTGAGAAATGCTCCGGGAGTGAGAGCGAAGCAGTGCGCGCGATAGTATGAGAGTCGCCTATATAACATGTGAAAGTGGTAAAGAAAAAATGGCGTATGCGGCATATCGCAGATACCTACTTATGTAGGTACATTATGAAAGTTGTGGGATTTCATTTTATTCCATGTTTTTCTATATATTTCGCCATTCGAGGCGGGGGCGCAAGTGAATACAATTTTCTCAGCATGCATGCATGTATTTGTAGATTTTGTGCAAAAGAAGCAATAAAAATTTCTTTTAGGTGCTCCCAGCGTGTGTCGAAGTGCGGACGTGCGTTTAGTTTCTCTTGTGTTGCCTATTGCCCATCAATTCGATTGCTTCGATTCCTCTAAACGGAAGTGAAAATATATAAAAATTTGAAATTGAAAAAAAAAAACGTTTCAAAAGGCATTTAAATTGTGAAAAATACAAGAAAATTAAATTATTTAATTAAATTAAATTAACCATAGTGTAAAGAATTGTATAAAAAGATTTAATGAATTTATTATACACGAAAATTTGTTCGATTTTTAAAAAAAGTGCATTTATTTAGAAATCCCTTGATAAAAAAAAATATATATGTATATGTGTATAGTGAAAATTTGTATGTGTATTTGCTTTTCCGTTTTTGACCTGCGACTCTAATTCAAATAACCAATACTAAAGTGTCTAATAATCCCCTCTTTAAAATGTATATTATAAATTGCTGCAACAATGAACAATGCAATGCAATAGTCGTCTCTAAAATCGATATTTTAAAAATATCAATTTGTTGAAAAAGTAAAAACAACAACAACGACAACGAGAACAACGGCAGCAGCAGCAAAATCACACAAATAACCATCAGCAAATGCATTGAATCAATATACCAGCAGCAACAACAACAACAACTACTACCACCTTATTGCAGGAATCCTACCGCGCGAAGAAGAAGAAAAAGCAAAAAATATCAGCAGTAATATTCATGTGCAAAAATATCATATCCTCATATATACTTAGTAAGAACAAATAGCGCATAGTGTTTCCACGTTGGCCAAAAATGCTTGCAAAATTAATGTTCAAAAAAATTTGGTCATGCGACGATGTAAAAATTGTAATGCATAACTAAAAGTGGGACTTCACATTAACCCATAAATGGTCACAGTTTCTTCAATAATCAACATCATGCAAATTTACTCTGAAAAAAACTGAGAAACTTAACTGGATAATATTCCTGTACCAAAATATATAAATTTACTTCACATTTTACAACCCAAAAATTTGCGGTAGGTGGGACTTAAAATCCACAAGCAAATAAATATATGGATAAAATAAAATTTGGTGTAAAACTAATTAATTTTTTTTTTCGAAAAACTCTGAAAGAAAATTTTTTTATCTTCAATCCTTATACACCCAATTTTTTTTTTTTTTTAATCGATATCAGCATTTAAGTGATTTTAAATGGTATGATTTTTTTCGAAAAACTTAAAGATAAAACTGATTTTACCTTTACATCTCAAACATCTAATTATTTTCATAAAAATCGGTATTCTTGAACATTTAAAGGCTTTAAAATCTATTTATCGTACAATATTTATTTAATGCTCAAACATTAAGAAGATTTTTAAATGTCAATTTGGTAAAAAAAAATGTTACCATAATGCCATCAATTCAAAAATGCTACTTTGACCTCTGAGGTTCATAATGTCGTAAGTCGGAATATCAAAATTTTCCAAAATAAGACGTTTTTTGTATTTGACCCCATAAAATACTCAAAACAACATATACGCATAAATTTGGAATTCTGTTAAAAGCCCTTAATAGTCAGCTTAAGTGCTGTATTATTGCTCAAACTTTAAATCAAATGTTTATGAAAGGTCAATTTTCAAACCACATTTGTTTTTAAAGTGAATCCAAAGACAACTCTGTTCACCTTGAAGTAAAGAATACTTTTTTTCTTCAACTTTTGTTAAAGTTGTGCATTACAAATACATAAAATTTTTTGTTTAGAAATTTGTTTTTTAATTTTTCAATTCTTAGTTTTTGCAAATTATTTCAAATTACTAAAGTTGGCGTAACGAAGTGCCTATTCTAAATTTTTTTGTGAAGCAAGGCTCTTCTAAATAATTACAAACCAACGTCAATCTTAATAATATTAAAAGTAAAATATGAATTTGAAAAATGAATTTCATTAAAATTGCAAAATTTTAATCATTTTTGGCCAACAATTTTTATGGAGAGGAGACACTATGCAGCAGCAGCAGTGCCATGAACCAAACGTATACATATACTCGTATGTTGGAAAATTGTGTTGATTTTCTGTATAATATTTAAATATTGATTGTTTGGCTTTAATCAAGAGTCATCAGAAAACCCGGCTCCCCTCATAAAAATATATAATAATAATAAAAGAAATAAGAAAAACAAAAATTTAAGTATTAAAGTGTCGTTCGGTTAATGTATATGAATACACAATTACAAAAACTACAACAAAAACAACAACAACAATTCAAAAGAACAACACAAAGAGCCAGAAAAAAAATTAGAGCAGCAAAAAAAAGAAATTTTATGATTTGCAAGAAATACAAACAACAAGAACAGTAACAACAAGTCACTGCCAGCCTATCTACCAAAGAACAATAACAATAACCACCAGTATTATAAACGAATAGACACACCGAAACGGTCCTTTATGAGAAATACCGGAAACGAGGAGCAATATACTCCTATTCAAACTGCCTACCAGTGAGCTAAACCTCTCTCTATTGCTCTCACAGAGTCATTACCACAATGACTCCCACATTCCTCATATCATTGATTTAAAGGAAAGTGCAATCTTGTTCTTTTGGTTCATTGTTCATTGTTGTTGACTAATTTCAAAAAGTTGTTCAGTGTTCTGCCAAAATTATTGCAAAAAAAATTACTGCCAACGCACACACGCTCACATATAAATCATATTGGCGCCACTTATACATAAATACCGAATACAGCCCCTATTGCGCTATTACTTGCCATCAACTGGGTCGAATAGTACTTCCATTACGTTGGCATTGGGCATTGATTTTCTCACGGTGTTCTAAACTACTTTTTTTTTGCTTTTGTGTCGCTCAGTCGCATTACACGGTAAGTTAACTTACATACATATAATATTTCATATACGATAATATACTCATATGTAGGCATATAAATATTTACATATACACACACACGCATATACCCGAATGTAGGTACTTGTAAGTGTTGCCTAATTGACATCGTTTTACTGGTAGGCATGACATACTGCCGAAGTCTTCCACAATCTATGGTAAATGCAGCACAACTGAGAAGAGACAGAGATGATAAGTAAATAACAAAATGTATGTTATGTGACATTTTTGGCATCGAACATATAGAATAATGGTTACTACCAGCTACTGCTGCTGCTGCTACCATTACTACGGGCAACATATAGTTGGTGCAACCAACTAAGTAGGTTATTAGCAACATCAGCAATAGCAGCAACTGCAGAAACTGTAGCCTCAACTGTTGCGTAATTGTAATTGTGCTCTGATTAAAGATGGCAAAAAAAAAATGAAAAACAAAAAAACAGAATCACTATTTTTAGGTTAATTAGAAAACTTTGAAAATTCTACATGTGCACCTCTATTTGATAAATGAGCCCTTCAAACTAGTTCACATATTAATTGTAATGCTATTTGTGTTGCCATTAAAATTTAAAATAATCGATATACGTACCTAATGTTGCTAACCCAAAAATTATTAATTTTTTTCACCAAGTACCAACCGTTTTGGCAAACTTTGTTAGATCCGATTTTGTATCAAACACTGTATTTGAACCAATGTCTATTAATTTAACGGTAGCTTTATAAAATGAAGCCCTTTAATGAACAATTTAGAGCTGTGGTGATTTCATAAAAAGTGTTGTTGGTCCTTCAAAATTGAGTATCATTTTGTAAACCATTTTGTTTGAACATATCCGTGCTTAATGTAAAATAACCTACATCGGTTGTATTGAGCTCAAATTGAGTAGAGCTTTAAGGAATTTTGAGTCGAGACCTCAATTTGTATTACTACGGATCACATAAGTGACCCTTTGGGACCATTATTTTCACCCACGAACCTTCCTTGTAATAAGACTTGAATCATTTTCATTTTCAAATTATTTTCTCATATGGCCTCTTACTAGTGGCCTTCTGTGCTTGATGCCGTGAGTTTTACGAATTGGGAATGATGGTCGATCATATATTATTTACTTATCTAAGGATCATTTAACCCTGTAAAAGCATTGTGGCAGCGATGGCAGCGATTTATATGTTGTTGTTGTTGTTGTAACAGCATTTTTCGCTGATGTTAGCAATCTTTGACCTGGAATGAACAGGGTATGTTCCGGGACGAAAACTCGATTGTCGTGGGATCACTGATTTATATGTAAAAAGCCTTCGCTAGAGCCACTCTAAGGTGTGTAGATATGGGTTAAGTATGTTCCCAAAACATATGGGAAAGAAAATTTATTGAGTTTCAGTCATATATTTCTTTCTTCAAGGGCTACTTCTAGTAACTTTTTGGGTTTTATATCGATTTTTCTCCATTTTTTCCAACATTGACCTTGATCGGTATGGTTATTACCACCACACCAACTCTGCCCTTTTTTTAGGGCACGCATTTTTGTAATTAGTATATTCTTATAAAATTTTGATTAGTTATTTTATTTCACTAAGGGCGAGTTCCGGGAAGATCTGTGATTTTCTATCGATTTTCTTCCATTTCATTTAATTTCTACCTCTTCTATGTGGCACCAAATACGTATACGACCATGCCCCCTTTACGATTTTGTCGTTCACTTATTACTGAAATTCCTATCTGATTTCAACTCTCTTAAAATCTAGCTCATAGAAAAATTTTTATTTCGATACTTTTTGGGTAGTTCTACAAAAATCGTTTAATTAATGGCTTGATTTCATTGTAAAAAATGCTCCAAACAAAAAATATAACTTTAAACTTATATTTACTTTTATGATTTTCAAACATATGATTCTGTAATAATTTTCAGGTACTCTTTATAGTTTTTGCAATCATATCTGCACAATCAGTCAGAGAAATATAATTCATAGTCAGAATAGCTTATGAATTATTTTCTTTTATTATTATTTCATACTCATTTATTATATAATAATTTCTAAAAAAAAAATAACAAAATATTTTCCTCTCCCTTTGTCATGCTTGCTTCTGCTATTTAAACCTTCTTCTTAAATTACCTATAATTGACAACCACAATAAAAAGAAAATTCCAAAAAAATAAACCTTTAATAATACTACCATTATTGAAGTATTAAGTCTGCTTAAATGATTCTATTTTCTTTGAGTATAGCTATAAATGCTGCTTAAATATCATTTTGTCCATTCGATATGCCTAATATTTATGATTTCATTTATATTCACTGTCAAATAATAGTATAAGTGTGTACGAGGTACTTACATATATTGAACAATATCCTTAAAATGAACTTCGAAGCAAAATTGCACAAATGGTGTGTCTGACTACATAGACAGAAATAATAATTTAGGTAGTACATTTAAGTACAATATTCTCCACATATTTATATATAAATGTAAATTGTTTCATTTAATAAATGTAGAGTGTATCATATAAGTTCATAGAAAGAACAATTGTCTCAGGTGTAGATATCTCTTAATAATCTCTGAATATTGAACAAAAACAATAACTAAAACAATAAAAGATCATTGGTAACAACAATATGTTTTAAATTGCTAACTTTATATGTACTTCAGTAGAATATCAAATAATAGAAGCAAAATAGCAAACCATATTTCCTCCACATTTTGATGGATTTCAAAGTGTAGTATGAGTAACGCAAAAATATTTATGTACCGGTACGACCATATTAACCCTTAAAAGTTAGCATATGCACTTTTTACATATTACTTCAATATATAATTATATGGTTACAAGGCTTACAACTAAAAAATATTAATGCTAACCCAAAATGATATGAAGAACCAACATACATTTTACAGAAATCAGTTAATTGGTATGAAGAAATACGAAAAGAGGAGAGAAACCAGAAAAAAAAACACACTAAATATGGCGAAAAGTCAAAATAGAGTGCGAGACGCCCTTGAAAGATAAAAATCAGTTCGAAAAACATACGTTTTGTATGGAATGTAGGCGTGGTTTTCATCCAATAGCACTCGTATTTGGACATACTCTTTCATACATAAATATAACTTTATCTACTTAGTTTCAGTGATATAGATTCAAAATTTCATCTAATTTTCGTATTTTCGTATATACGTGTTATTTTTAACAAACAACCCCCATCAATCAATCAATCAATCAATCAAAATAGAGCATGACGTTGGAGTAAATACAAACTCCTTGTTCATCAAGTGGAGCACGCGAAACCAGACTGAAGTCTGTTAGAGTATATGAGCCCTACGGCTTATACCTCTGAGGGCCAACCACAAGTGTTACGGTCACTGCGACCATACGTGGTCTTTTATACCCAAGCCCATCTACGACACTAGAATCTCCTCTACCTTTATGATAAAACATAGAATTGATTTTGTCGAACTTTTGATGATTGAAGATGGCATTGGGAAACTCAGCTCAAAGTATTTAAGGCGAAGCCTGGCCAAGGCCGGGCATATAGGTTGAAATTTTTCTGCTGAAATTCTGCAAACTTACATTGGAACATATACTTTTCTATGGGAGGTATGGGTGTGGTTTTCGTCCAATTTTCGACTGTTTTAAATATTATGGATGTATTAGTAAATATGATTTAAAATGCTAAATTTCATTTCCATAGCTGCATATTTCCAATTCCGCTTATACCATGTTATGTTATAACATTTTTAATATAAAATCTCTACAAATAACACTTAGTATATATAAATATGACAATGATTTAATGCCAACCTTCATTTATACTTATATATATTCTTATTCCTTTGTACAGGTTGCTTCTTTATTTATTTATGTCTTTCCTTTTCATTATATTCTTAATAATATTAACAGCCGGAAGTCGACTTTAAGTTATTGAATAGATATTTTGCTTTTTTTTTTGTTTACGATTTTCTTTCTTTCGAGAAATGTACATTCACTATTTTCACTAATATTTGCTGCACAACCTTACGCTTACCAATACTGTCAATATTCATTTCTTCCATTAGCTTTAGACTTGATTATATTTTTCTATTGACATTGTTGCTCAGAATTTTTTGCCTTCTAGTGATATTATTGCATTTGCTTTCATTTCATTTCGTGCTGTATGTTTTATGTTTTGTTGTTTTCACATAAATATCCGTTTTTCTTTTCCCACTTCATAAGATTGAGTGTTCAGTTGTAATAGCATTGGATTCTATATTACCGGAAGTTTGAGAGACAATTGCACAATACGCCGTAATGGTGTTTACACATATTAACTTAAATTCTAATTGAATGATATTAAATTAAATTGATGTTTTATTATTATTATTATCGTTGTGGGGATGTTGCACCGCGACCTATAAGATCTATTGTGCCCCCTTCGCAGAGCTAGAGTGTGTCCCTCAGCCCAGTTCCCTCGATGAATTTTAGTATTGGTCCCAATTCACAGAGTCTAATTTCATCCTCGGGTATGATGAAATCTCCCAGGTATTTCCTTCTCTTGTGCATCAGTGCACGACAAGTTCCTATCACGTGTTGTGCGGTCTCGTCCTCTTCCCTGCAGAACCTACAGAGAGCATCAGAGAAAATTCCCAGTTTTGTTAGGTGATAATTCAGCCTACAGTGCCCTGTTAATAATCCCGTAATGATTCGCATGTTGTTCTTCGTTAGACTCATACATTCCTCGTAGCGTTTCAGGTTGTATGTCCCTAGCGCTAGTTTGGAGTGTGTTAGCCCCGGTAAGTTTTCCCAGTATAAATTGATGTTAGAGGCATACAAAATTACAGACAATTAAAAATATGGTCGCAATTTAACAAATATACGACAATACTGTAAGATAAGCTTGGCTTGATACTCTTAAAACAGACAAAAAGCAACAAATTCCCTATTTCAAAATTCCCTCTCCAGAAGAACATAACAAACAAAACCCACAAACAAAACAATCATATTCAAATACTTTAGCAAATTGTAAGCAATATGTTATTCCTTTTGAATTAGATAACAATCCAAATGCACAGCTCAACATCTGTAGGCGCTAAACGTTATATAATTTATTTATTTATTTGTATTCTTCCATAAGACATCACACATTAGGATATCATGGATATCCTAATGTGTGGTGCGTATGTGTGGGAAAAATAGGAAAAATATAACAAGTGTAGGTGTATATTTATGTATGACAATTACATTTGGATATGTTTGAAATTCAATTATGATCTAATAGAAAAAACACTGTAAAATGTGTAAATATACTTGTGTACATATATAAAAAATTTGATTGTGTATTACAAATATATGTATATTTGCATATGGTTGTATATATAATATATATATGTGAAACATAAGAATTTTATTTCAAAAAAACATATCAACATTTTCACGATATTTTCCTTCCTTCAATCATAACTCTCAAACACACAAATATAAGGAGCTGATTATAGAAATTCCTGCAGAAAAATAAAGTGTGATTTCTAAAACTTTATCATTAATTAATAGCATTTAATTCCAAATAATCAGTAATATTTTTGAACAATGCTTGTTTTGAATAATTATTGTGAAACCTATGATTCTGTGCCCAGAGCACGACTGGTCTAATACTTAAATGGTTCGGCTTAGTGAAAGAAATAAAATTTGCATCAAGGAATTCATGATTTGTTCCTGCCAATTTTTACAGTTTTATTTTACAAAATCATCAATTTTGTAGGGGAGCCACTCCAACAAGTAGAGATATTGGGTATCTATGTTTGGAAGAAAAATTAATAGATATCAGTCATATGTTTCACCAACTTAGAAGCGATTTTCAAATGTTTTTCTGCCATTCTGTATAGGAGTCCCTTTAACCGATGGGAATAGCTACAAGTATGTTCTCCGATCGGGAGTCGTAGCGCAGTGGTTAGTGCGTTGGCCTTCTAATCTGTAGGTCGTGGGTTCAATTGAAGCAATTTTATATCGAAAAGGTTTTTCTTTCGAACGGCACCCATCTGTCGACAAGTAATTGACGATTTTTTTGGCAATAAGAATTTGCCAAAAATGCTTCTTGAAAGAGCTCTGTGACAAAGCTTAGTGATGTCACAAGGGTTCTGCCGTTCGAAACAGGCTTATATAAGTAGGTCCCTTCTAATGCTGTCCAAATTGACCACGCACAACAGTATTGGAAGAGAAGCTCGAT
Organism: Megamerina dolium; assembly: GCA_963854835.1. Classification (NCBI taxonomy): domain Eukaryota; kingdom Metazoa; phylum Arthropoda; class Insecta; order Diptera; family Megamerinidae; genus Megamerina; species Megamerina dolium. Next base: position 68,835,255 of record OY978529.1, on the reverse strand, counting down.
GGTATCACCATGTGCCTTGCTGGCCTAAGTGTGTCATCTCAGAGAGAGAGGGCAGTCACAATAACATAACCTAAACTATGTTCTCCGAAAACATTGTGGAGGAAAAACGAATGGGGGTCAATTATAAGTTTCACCGTTCTATAGACGATTCCTATGGCTTCCCAGAAATCACCACTAGATCGATAGAATAATTGACAGAACTCCAATAATTCCTCATTCTCAACATTTCCTCCAAGCGTACCTACCACTTATCCTCACATCTTAAAGAAACTCCAAAGTGTATTAATTTTGCATTAGTAGAATTTTTGTTTTCAGCCTCAATTTACATCACCTTTATGGTGATGTCTTTGTCTTTATTTCACACAATTTCGTGATATTTTGATAAATTTGTTTAATGAAATACCTAAACTTTCTATAATATGCTCCTTATGAATGCCTTTGACGAAAAATAATATTGTATATAACATATTATGAGGTAAAGAATATTTAAAGCCATATTCATTCAGCTGTTTTTGTTAGCATTAACAGATGGTATAAGTAAATAAATACATGTGTGTTTGTATATAATGCTTGTACATTAGTTGTACTCAAACAAAAAGAAACCAAATCTATGGGCAAAAGTATTCGTTCGTTTTAACAATTACGTATACGCAATGTTGTCTTTCATTGCAATGCCTCTGTTTTTCAGTTGTGTTCAGTTCTTCTGCTTTTGGTATTTCTTTCTAAACATTACATTCCAAACATTATTTATACATTTATCTACTGCTTATTTATGCTTGTATATAGTACTTTGCAAGAATAACATATGCAGAAGCCACATTGAAGAAAACCGATTTACATATTTAAATACAAAACCATAAGCAAACGAGAACTGAGTGATAACGAAGAGACAATAAATGCGATTGAAAAACAATCAGACAGATAGACAACAGACAATTCAAGGTTACAAATACATGCATAAGTGTTCATTTAAAATCACAATTCCCATTGCCACGTTCGCAACCATCAACGTGATCACCCACTAAACAATTGATTGTCTTTGACATTGCAATAACAAATTCTATCAATGTTACATAGCAAATTGCTGATTTTGACATTTTCACTCGTAACTTGTAATAGAATTAGAAAGTTTTAATACTAAAATGTTGTGAAATTAGACCTGATTAAATTGAATGAGCAATATTTTCATTCTAGCAAATATTAGAGTACGCATAATCTTCAAAAGTGCAAAAGTTTCTTTACGAAATATGTTCCAAGCTATATTTTACTATATGTTTTTGAGCATATATGTAAATATTATCGTTGTGCATTTTATGTCACTTTTTAGTTTAATTGTTGAATTTTAAATCGTGGTAATTCTAAAATCACATTTTTGTTGTTTAGTAACCTTAAGCAAATTCTTTAAGGTATACTTTGCTGACAAATATTAACCCTCTGTGAACAAGTGCTATGTGTTAAAAATTCGTATGCACGCTACCATTTACATATAGTTTTAATAAATCCAATTAGTAGAAAATGAAATGAAAATCAATATAAACACCAACAACATAAGATGTAAGCAAAAGATAATCAATGCAAAAGAAATTTATATAATTTCCGATATAATTATATGGGTGTATTCAATTATAACCGCATTTATATGTAAACGTAAATGTGTGTGTATATATACAATTCCTTGGCACCGACATATACATATTAGTACGAAAATCTACTTGCGCGAGTGTGTACACACACACACAATTTTCCAATTCACACTTTATGCTTGCAAAAATGCACAAAAAAAAAACAAACAATAAAGGAAAATCCCATACACACCCATTATTGCATATGTACACACCTACATCGGCATTCATGTATTACTGTCGGTCACGTACTTGTTCCTATCGGCATTAAGTAAAAAAAAAAATGATATTGAAAATAGCACTTATACTGCAAAATACATTTGAAAATACCAACAGATTTACCCGGAACAACGAAAATCTTTCATTTCTGCAATTTGTTTACATACACAACACTCTTTATTTCTCTCTTATGTTGCATTGTCATTGCTGCAGTTTTAGTTGAACCAGCACTAATAAAAAGAGAAACTAAAACGAAAGATAACTAAAATCAAAGAGAGAGAGAGAAAGAAAGCAAGAGCGTTCTGTAATGCAATTTCGACCAGTGTTGCCAGAATGTTGAATTTGATGTTCGATAATTTGACGATTTGATGCATAATTTTTTCAATTTTTGCGTAATTTTAATCAAGAAAGAAAAATAAAAATAAAAATACAGCCAATATTAAAAAAAAAATGTCTTTAAGTTCAATTTCAATAATACCTAAGGTTCCTATAACAAACAGGCAGACAAACTTTCTAAAATGTATACTTTTGTGTTGGTAGTTCCCTCTTACCCAAACGTGTTTATTAATTAGTATTAATTAGTATAGTTTCAAACGCATTGCTATACATTGTGTTTTCGCGCGCAAAGTATGAAAAACATACTTTTCTAGGCCATTATGCTCACTTTCAAACTCAGTCTTACACTGACAAATATAATTGTACAAACTGAGTTTTAAAATTTTCATGCGCAACGTACGAAAACTTACATTAGACAACATATTTGTATATGGAAAGTAGGCGTGGTTTCAGTCCAATTACACCGATTTGGAGATAAATCCATTCATTAGTGAATGTAATATTACGTACCCAGTTTCAACATAATAGTTCCTTTTGAGAATTGCAAACTGAAGAACAAACTCTATATACCTTTGGCACTTTAAGTGCAGGGTAATTTGTGCATTTTTATTTATTATATACAAAATATTAAATAAAAAACAAATTTCTTTATTATAAATATTCCAATAAATTCGAAAGAATTTTTAAAGTCGACTCATTTTGCCTATAACTACACGCCAAAGTCTTTCCTACATTGTAAATACAATTTTCCCCCTTCCATTTGATGTTTTATTTCCAAAACATTATGGCAAACCTGTTTTGTACATTTGTTTACGATATGCATTATATTTTTGCTCTAGCATGTAGTTCTGCATTTCTGTTATAAAGTATTCTATTATAATAATAATTTTTGTTTTGCTCTAGGTGCATATGTAGGGGAATTACTTCATAGTTGGGAATAATCCATAGAGCTATCGGTAAATTCACACTTTTTCTATGTAAATCTCCTAAACAAAAGAGAACTGAATATTAATTTATAAAAAAAGAGAAATTTTGTGAATCTCTTAGAATATTGAAATATGAATTCAAATCCGCACTGAAAGATCGTAAATTAAAATTTTTGTAATACGATTAAAAACTTAATACAATTTTGGCTTACTATAGATGAATCTACCTACTTGTATATTTCTTTCGATGCATTTTTATATGCCTACGTACATGTTGGAAGTGTTTTTTTTGCTACTTTTTCTCCCTCCATCATGAGAGAGAATGTGCAATGTTCTCTCAGAGGATATTGCACACATAACAACCACAACAATCACAACTTTATTCCATAATAATTTGGGAAAAACAAGGAAACTCCTCTGAACACTAGGAAATTCCTCTGATCACAAGGAAATCCCATCAAATAAAATGAAAATGTAATAAAAAAAACAACAAAACAATAACTATGAGAAACTCAATACTTGTACGACGATAATAACAGCGACACTATACTAAAATATACAGTTAACGTAAAGCAGAAAAAAACGAAGCAATAGAAAAAGAATATTGCATATAAACACAACATGCACCTAAACAATTTAGAGTGGTCCTCAGCTCTGTGGAAAATATTGTTATTGTTATTATTGCAATTTTAAAGCGCACAAATTATTATTATTATATTTAATTACTAAATAAATTAATAATTAATGAATTATTACATAATTTATTTATTATTATTATTTTTTTTCCATCAAATAGTTTTTACCAAAATTTCAAGCAAATATGATGCATTTGAAACAACATTTATGCGAAAAAAAAAGAATTCTTCAAAATATGTTTTATATGAGAATGTTTCGATTAAATTCAATATGCTGATGACGAATCCAATCTTAGAAATGTTTAGGACTCTGCTATTAATCGTTTAGTGCAATAATCTAATCAATCAGCATTCTGATTAGGCAGTTATTCGATTAATCACAAATTTCTATGAATGAAAATAAAATTTATTCGAATATTTATGATTTCGATTAATCAAAAATGGAAATTATTCAATAAATCAGAATTTGAATTAATCAAAATAAAATTCTTCGAATAAGATATTCAAATTATTTATAATATTTTTCCCAATACAAAGTACTGTGCAGGTAAATTTTCAACAACAACACAAATCCGTGCCTAAAAACAACTAAATGAATTAATATATTATAATAATGCAAAATACTGCCATGCTGTTAGACCGGTGTACCAAAAAATTTTGCTATAATATCAAAATATTTTTCATCACTTTTGTGGTATAATTAAAAAATGTCTGCAATAAATGTGGAACATTTCATTTTCAAAAAATCGATATTTCAAAATTTGTTTGACTTAAATCCATGAAGTTTGACAGCACAACATTCTTTGGGTTGTAAAACAAAACCTTATGGTTATGGTAAATCGAAAAAGTGCTATAAAAGACCATCACATTTGTATGTGTATTTGCTATTTTCAAGCCTGAGCGGTTTAATTTACAATATCGTTTAAGTATATTCAAAATCTAACAGATAAGGACCATGCTAATGTGCAAACCAAAGCAAGCGAATAGGTAACCAAATCTGAGCCGAAGAAGAAATGACAACGAACCGAGTCGACAGGCAGACCAATGCCACTGCTATTGCATTCAAATGTATAAAACGAACACAAAACTGCAAGCTCAGTCAAGCACGCGACATTCCGACGATAACGCACAATACGCATAGAATCGAATTGAATTCTATTTTACGCAAATGAATTCATGTTTAATACAAATTTCCACGTTTTTACATATAAATGTTTGAATTCGAATGTGAAATAGTAAAAAAAAAAATTCAAAAAGTCATATTTCCTTCATAAAAATTCTTCGTGAGTGTAAATGTGTTTGAAGGTAAAACACACAAAGTGTGATAAGACATGATGACAGTGTAATAAAATGCATTCAATCACATCAAAACAAAGAAAGTGCAATGTGCTTTTTCATTCTATTTCTCTCGCTATCCGTCTCTCTTTGTTTTTATTTTCGAACCTTTGTCTTTGTGTATGTCTTCCTCCCTCACTTCGTTTCTGTATTTTCATTTTTTTGTTTGTTTTTTTGTTCTTGGCCAGCATAGCCTTTGTGTCTAGCATAAAACGTTCACCTCTAAAATAGCATTGTACCCATACATCACCCCCATCCACATTGTGTTCTCATAAAAAATTCCATAATTTTAAACTCGTGTACTAAATTTGTCATTATTTTAACCCTCATATAATCATATCAATCAAAATTATATTCTATTTATAATTTTGAGACTGTTGTAAACACATTATCAATCACTGCTTTAACTAAAAATTTACTCATTTCACATTTTGGGACACCATTAGCTACCAGATGCGTCGATTATTTAGTAATATGTCCGAACAATTCACAATGATTAGATTTAATGTTCACTTAGAAATTGTCTGTCTGTCTGCCTGTCTGTCTGCCTATCTATTTGCTCTTTTTATACAAAGAATGAGTTTTCGTTGATATTTACAACACAGAAAACAGTGTAGTTTTAATATATTATTATTTCAAAAATTTTAATTTAATTTACCCTCCAAAATGTATTGTCAAATATTTTATGTGAATACTCGTGTTCAAGAAGCAACAAATAATAGTAATAAAATATTAATAATATAATCGCATTAAAATATTCCAACACTCACGGTTGTTATGCATAGCAACATTGACGACAGCAACAATATGCAACATCCCCAGCATCATTGTATCATCAGCAATCTGAATGCGGATATAAATACGAGTTTCAACAATAGTCGCGACAGCACTATTATTAATAATAATAATAACAACAAAAATAATAATCTGATGAACAATAATATATCCAACATTAACGAGAGAAGCATTATTAGGGTTCATTACAATCAAAACAACAATAAAAACTACATTATGAATAATATGGATAATATAATTCGGTTTGTGTATGATTATACTATATTTAGTAATTTTTTATTTCAGTACAATAAATTTAAAATCATAAAGAAGTCATGCAAAAAATTGCATGTTTATAGCATTTAAATTTGAGCGCCTATTAAGGTAGCAAAAGAAATTATATTCATAGCTAAAAGTCGCATAATGCGAAATACGGTTCTATTGAAGAAATTCTAGATTTTTACTTATCAGTTTTTATTTCATAAAGTCTCCTTGCTAGTTCACATTTCCGATAAAATTTGCTGGATGGTGTGAACTAGTTCCGATACCTTATTTGAAATAGAAGTTGTCGAGTTTCTTTAGAATACTCCTAAATCGCAAACATTGTTGCAAATATTGTACTATCCAGCCTTACTTTCAAATTTTGAAAAAGGAAATAATTCGCCGAAGATAAATTTTTATGCTTTTTTATTTATGAGGTTAATTTTGTATAGGAGCTTCCGAATGAGGTGGGAATGAAGGAGTATTATGTTTGGAAGATATGTATGGGTGAAATATTGAATAAGAGTCGGCCATATGTTTAACCCCTCCAAAAGCATTCCTGGTGCGGTAGAAATGAATTTTGTGAAAATATAAATTTTGTATTTGGGAGACTTCCTGAAGAGTGGAAATATGGGATAATTATGTTTTGGAAAAATATTGGGGGGAAAACTAAATCCTCGCTTTAGGTGCGGGCCGTAGGAGCAGTAGGAATGAATTTTATAAAAGTATCACCTTCCGCTGTAAAATATTAATGGGGGTTAGCCCTACATTTTACACATCCAAGGGGACTTCTTACAGCTGGGTGTCATTTGTAGATTTTTATTCGATCTTTTTTTTCAATTTTGACATCGATACGGCATTATTTACCCATACCCTATAGCCACCTTTTTTTGACTCACAAATTTTTTGGACTAATCTCACCAAATAACTAGTACTGCATATTAAAATTCCATTAATAATGATCCCTATATGCCATAGCTAGTGTAGGCTAGCTGTTGTTTTTTCATTTCATCATTCAAACGCACTAATGGGCTGACATAGTACTCTGAATTTTCTTCCTTCACAATTTCCAGAGCACGATAACTGTTGCTATATAGCGATTAAATTGGAAATCAATAGAAATTGTTAAGATTATTTTTAGCAACAAATAGTTGCTCGTAAATGGGGAAAATCGAATGATAACTATGTCTAGCTCCCATACATATACTAACTGTCCATTTTTTGTTTTCTAGTTTGGTTGTAAAAATAAAGTGAATTTATCATTTAAATTTTGAGAGAAACGAATGAATATATTTACCTACCATTTCGTATAGGTGTTAAAGACAACAAATCTCCATAGTCTACTCTCAAACAATGTACATTTACTCTGACCACTCAGTCAATGGACCATTCTGCCAAGAACAGTACTCGTCTGTATATTTGAACTTTAATATAATCAACTAAATAATAAAAAAAAATGTATCAATCATTAATAAATATCAGACACGCATTGTTTTATAGGCATTGTTATACATTTACTGAATTACAAGTGTAATGCCATCCATTGGGTATTATTATACATTCTAATGATGACCTTCAAGAGAGACACCAGAATATATACAATATACATATATTGAAAATAATGCAAATTTGCCAAAATAACAATAGAATACTTTTCATATTCTTTGTTCTCTCTGATTTCAATGGAAAATTGCAATATAATAGTACCAACAATAAGCAATTTTCTGGATCAAATTGTTTGTACAGATCAATACACGAGTATGATAATTATTATTATTATTGGTAATAACAAAATAATACCTTATAAATATAAAATAGCATGCAAATAAATCATATTCAATGTTTTTTGCATATGTTTTTTTTTTATATTTATGAAAAAAAAAGAATGAAAAGGCTTTCGAAATCGAAATAATAGCTCAGCAAAATAAACTATATAAAAATAATATTATTTTGCCAAGAGAAAAGGAGAATTAACAAACAATAGAACAACAATATTTGCCATATTGAAGTTTTTTTGAAAAGACCTGTTTGATTTCTAAACAAGCTTCAGAAATACTTTTACTTTTTAATTGCATATCTACTCCATGCAATATTTCGGCATGCATACCCAATGGTTTGTTCGAATATTTTTTACTATTATTCTTATATCAATTATGCTTTTATGCGATTTTCTCACACATTGTTAGAAAATACCCTTCTCTTCTGACTTCTTTTCCGGAGCGCTCACGCTCATAATGGGCACATAAAGAAATCATAAACACTTCGAAAACCCTAAGAAAAGTGTACTCAACTGGTTCATCAGAATGAGCTCTAAAAAGCTTCCGAAAAATAGTATCTTCTAAGCAATTTTTTGTACAATGGTTACATAGTGTGAAAATGATTAAAAAAGGCTTATCTTCTTTTGTTCTCCCTTTTTAAGCGCTTCTGTAAAAGTAATGCGAAGTTTTAATAGAATGCATTAAAATCCCTTTGCAGATGTATGCCTTCAATATTCTGCTACTGGGTAAATACGCCATTTCTCCCATAGATATAAATAGGTACATGTATTGGTCGTTCCTTTCTTAAAATAAAATCTTCTTTGTAACAATTATTCAATCAATTTAATTGCTTATATAAATATTCGTAAAATATTACAATCGAAATTCTTCCATAAAACTTTGTCTTGTGTGTGTGTCCGTGTGTGTGGTGAAGTATGTAGCCAATAGAAAAATGTACATTTCATTCATGGTAATGCATTCTGTAATCACTTCTTATTTGAGAATGTGTTCTGAATTTTTTACTGGGTATTTATTGCCGTATATAAGTGCCTACAGTAAAGTACGCTTTACGTGTGAGCATGTACAAAGTATAGTAGAGTAGAGTAGAGTAGAGTAAGTACAAGCTGCATTATCAATACAAATGAATATAAAACTCGACTTTGCTCGACATTTCTCTACATACTAAATATAGATTGACAAACAAACTTACTTAGTATTGTACGAGTCAGTATCACAATCATTTTTCGTACTCAAATAAAGAAAACAAATATAATACAATATGTTATTGTGTATACCCACTGGAAAAAGACGTATACGATCGATTACGATCACCGGTGAATATACGATCACCAGAGATTAAATGATCACCAATGAATATACCATCATCAGTGGCTATATGATCACTAGTCACTACACGATCACCAGTGACTATAAGATCACAAGTAAATATACAATCACAAGTAACTGTACGATCATTAGTGACTGTATGATCATTAGTGACTGCGAGCACCAGTGAATATACGATCACCAGAGACTAAATGATCGTCAGTGATTAAACAATCACCAGTGACTGAACGAGCACAAGTGACTGCTACGATCATAAGTAACTGAACGATCATAAGTGACCGTACAATCATCAGTGACTGTACGATCATCAGTGCCTATTCGAACAAAAGTGGCTATACGATGCAAAAACCTTTTTGTTTATACCAAGAAGGCAGCATTTCGCATGTGCATAATCGTCAATTCATTCACCGTCATCACGTCATTTAAACTTTTGAAACTACTCACGACCACTTATCTCAATTAAAGAAACTTCACAATATGCTTCAAATTAAAGAATTAAATAAAAAATCGGCATTTTCTCATTAAAAATTATTTGATGATATTACAAATTGCTAGTATTTCAAACTGTTACGAGATGTTCAACCTTACAATATGATGATTTACATCTGACAATTTTAACCATAACTTACTGGTGACATACATCATCTGTCAGGTTTCCGGCATACAATATTTTCTACTGGATATATTTATGTACAATACATACCCGTCTTTGTACGTCTTATTCTGACTGACTCTATCTCTCTCTCTTCTAAAGAATACACATACTTAATGTACTCGCACTTGAATGGATAATAAGTAATATGTATGTATAAGTACATGTGAATTTTGGGTCAATAACATTACAAACACACTGAGAGATAAAAGAAAGGGAGGTCAATATAAGTATGATATTCTTTTCGTTACATATTTGACTTTTACCTTTGGTTGAATGCACGAAGGGTGAAAATCTCAAGTAAAACTAAATTCAAGTAAGCAAGAAAGGTAATTTAATATGATTGGCAACGCGAGCTTATTTTAGTTGTTTGTACATATATATGTATATAGTACTTATACACATATATACTTTAAATACAATCCAGACAAAATCAGCTGTTTGATTGGAGGGATTGAATCTATTTAATGTTGGGTTGAGGAAATGATATTGGGTATATTTCCCAGCCGATGGCTTTGATGGATTTTCAGCTTACAGAAAAGATGCAATATGAATTATTGAGTCGCAAATATGTGAAAAATCTAGGTAGAAATAAGTAAAACGAAAGCCTTATAGGAATACACAATTGGTTTTACTAGAAAAATTAAAAACAAAAACATTTCAATTCACATATTTGCTTTAATGAAAAATCACTTAAAGTATAGAAAAAAGTTGCTATTGCGCTTTTACTGAAAAAATAAAGCCGGATATGATAAACGTTTCATACATTTTAAATGCAAGACTTGTAAAAACGGCAATTTCCTATGTGCTATATTTAGACAATCACCCATATACAGAGTCCGTTTTAGACACTTTAAACAAACGCAAAACCAACATTTTAAAAATAATACCCCTACATTGGCACACAACACACTCAAAAGTACTCACTTTATATGCTTTTAATATCCACACATTCTCATGTAGACAAAAGCAATATGAATACACTTGAAAATGGTGTTCCATTTTTTTTTTTTTTCTTTTTTGCCTTTACTTACATGGAGCAAGCCTTTATGAAAAGGAGCAATACTCGTATGAGTTCATGTTTTCATTTTGTTATTCTCTTGTGTGTGCTTTTTTTCTTGTTTTGTTTTTGTTATTATAACTATTCTTCCTCCTAGTTTATGTGGTAAATTTAACACGTCCATGTTTATGGGCTTTATATGAAATCACGATGGAAAGCTCTATTTTGGCATTATTTTTTCCAAATCTGTTCCAAATGCTATCAGATAATGAAAAGGAAAACATGAAATACAGAATGTGACAAAATAGAAGGTTCTTCATAAATAAAGGGAATGTTTGATCTTACTAATAAATCCAAGGTTGGTCTATTAGATGACACTCATCAGTGACTGTACGATCATCAGTGCCTATTCGAACAAAAGTGGCTATACGATGCAAAAACCTTTTTGTTTATACCAAGAAGGCAGCATTTCGCATGTGCATAATCGTCAATTCATTCACCGTCATCACGTCATTTAAATTGAAGAATTGTCCTTTATTGTACCATCGAGCTTGCTTCTCTTCCAGTACTGCTGAGTACTATGTTAGCCGAATCCGAACAGCAGAACTCTTCTGACATTACTTTGTCACAAAGCCCTTTGTGAAATTTGTCCATGGCAAATTTTTATTTCACAATCATAAAATTAAGAAATGAAACTGAGAAACAACAATTTACATATGTGAAATAGATTATTGAAAGAGAGTGTTTTTATTACCGCTCTGACCCACTGCCAGTGGCTGTGATTGATTTGTTATTGTTGTTGTTGTGAAAATTGTTAAACATTTTCTCTTCACTGATAAGGGTTGAAGTAAGTTTGTTCACGTTTTCTTATATAAAGTTCATTAAGACGCCTCAACGAAAAAAATATTACCATTTTTACCAGAAAAACACTAAGTAAGGTTAATTTTATAATGTCCGCCTACATATTTTAGGCCATTAGAGAGCCACTTTTAACTAAATTTTTGTAAAACTAATTTTTTAGTATTTTCTAAAAGCATTTATTGAAAAGAAAATTATGAAATTTAGATTGATTTTGTAGAAATATTGATTTTTAGTGATTTTTTTTTTTCAAAGCGGAATTATTTGGGCTCTTTTTTTTTGTATTGGGTGTGAGGCATCTTAATACATATGTATACACACTTATCCATACATATGTATGCACATATTGAGGGCATTGCTCTCATTTTATGCCTTGGAGAATGTATATATTTAATATTTGTTTAGAGTTAGTACATCTCTAAACAGTTTTCTGTTTAGAGTTTTATATTATTTTTGCCAAAAACACATAAATCGTAAGAAAACAGTTTTCATTTTAATATATAACTAAATATAAATGTAAAATACATATTAAATATTTATAGTATGCGTTATTCTAGCAAAAAATTCTGCTGTGCAGCTTAATTCCCATCTGAATGACTCAAAGGTTTAGGTTCGGATGCCATGTTTTGAAGCATGCGACTTTTAAATGACTTGGATAATTTTACAGTGAAAGTAATGAAGTGAAATTCAGACTCACTTTCGAGATATTGGCATTCACATGAAGATGCAATAGAAGTATGCTTCACTGTAGCATAAAAATTAACTAGAATTTTTCTATATAGAATATACTCAGTTTCTTTGACTTTTATCATTTCTTATAAATTATATCACGTACCAATTGTTATCTTTATTCTGCTCATAACAAACTTTCACACATAAGCAGTACATAAGCAGACATCAAAAGATTATTAATTTAATCTGTACATAAAGATTTTTATAGATTGTCGTATAAAGTAAATCATATTATCAACTATGTATTGTATGTTTATACAATATATTATATGTATTGACTAAAGTAAGTATATTCAATTCAATTCAAAATGCAATATGTAGCTATATACGATATACTAAAGATAAGGATAAGGAGAGAGAGAGACAAAGAAAATGATGAATACATAAATAATGACATCATTCTTTTAATACATACATATATACATACAATTTCACTTAAGAGATAAGTATGGTAAGAATTATCTTAAAATAAAAGTTTTCATATTTTATATTCCAAAAACAATTTAGATGTACTTTTATACAATAAAAGTAGACAAAACTTTAAGCTTATTAATATGTAATACGTTGTCTATAATTGAACTAAATATTCACAAAATTTGACTATTGCAAATTGCAATATGCTGTCAATAATTCTTGAAAGCAATAATAATAAATAAATTCAAAATATCATAAATCAAGTTTCGTTAATAATTAAAGCATGTTCCTTTTAATTTCACATCTTATTTGACCAATCTCGCAAATCTATCAAATTTTCCTATGAATTCTCAAATTATATTTTCTCTTCCAAATTTTTTATTATAATAGACAGCAGATCATTTCCCAAATGATTGCTTATTTAATGAAAATTGGAGCAAAATACTTGCGATGTAAAATAATAAAAGTAACTCATTCATTATTAAGGATAATCAATAAATGAAAGTGCTATTATACACAAAAAATACAATTACCCAGTAAATCCCTTGAGTAGCAAATAGTGAACGAGGTCATCATTCGCATTAAAGAATATATAAAATGTACCATAAAATGGAATGTATTGATGAAAGTCTTTGATTTCAGTAAAGCTATGTGATTTACAGACATAGGGAAATGCTAAAAAGATTTGTGAGTCATTAAGTGTAGTCATTATTGTCGAAAAAAAAAACAATGTTTCACTTCACTCTAGAGCTGATGAAGAGTTTTATTTATTCAAGCTAAAATATATATTTTGATGTCGTTGTAGATAGAATATATTATTTGAGAAATGGAAGACTCACTTCACACTTCACTTCACTTCAGAGTCACATAAGGGAAGCTGATAGATGTGAAAAAAAAAAAAATATATATATATATATTATTGATCAGGATCGCAATTGAGTCAATTGAGCCATGTCTGCCTGTTTATCTCTTTGCCCTCGATAACTGACGAATTATAAATCCATCGAGACAAAAATTTGTAAATAACATCATTTTCGGAAATGAACAGATGAGTTCGAAAATGGACGAAATCGGATAAAAACCTAATTTCCATACAAAAATATAATTTTGAATGTGTTTTTCTCACTTCACTCACGAAAATATAAAGCTGCCAAGCTAATGTTTAGTATAAAAAGTTATTTTGATCACAAATTAGACATGTTTAAATATACCTATTTTGGATGGGTTGGATTAAAATTATGTCTACCTCCCATATAAGAGTATGTTGTACGAAAATGTAAAGCTATCGAACTAAAAGGTGATGCGTAAAAATTCTCTGATCAGAAAACCTATGAACATACTAAGAAATGGTCATAAAGGGATGGAAACCACGCCTACCTTTCATACAAAAGTATGTTCCTTAACATGTTTTTCACGCTTTATGCACGAAAATACAAAAGATCAAGCTGAAATTCGATACTTAAGATTATATTTATAAATTAATAGTTATATTCGAAAATGGGCTATATCGAATAAAAATCACACCTACCTCCCATACATATTATTTCGACATATTTCATATAAATAAATTACACGACTGCATTAAAAACTATATGAGAATCGTAGACAATTTACATTGCCCGCAACGATACATTGAGTGCGAAATTGTAGTGCAACATTTGCAGAACATATTCTCATTCATCACGCTGTTGTAGTGTGTGTTCTTTCTCATTTTACTTTGTATAAATATGAGTCTGTATGCTTGTAGAACTTATAGTGATATGATGAGAATTGAGTCATAAACATAACTAAGCATTTATTAAATGCTCTTGATTCCCCCACCTAATTTTATGCAAAATAGACAAATGTTGGTAACAATATATACTTTATATAGTATTTATTAGATAATGTATGTTATTTGTATATAACAGGAACACTAAATATGAAATTGTATGAATAGAAATCTTGCAAACATTCATATCTGCAGCATACACTATGAGTGACTTTGACATTTGTGCTAATGACAATGATGATGATGGTGATGATGATGATGATAATTAAAATGGGCTGCCATAAACATATTCATAAAGACAAATACAATATATGTAATTGTGATTATGGAAGCGAAATTTCATTTCAATTTTTTTCATAGATTCATGTGACTGTCCTATTGTAATTACATTTGAGTGTAACCAGAATGTAGGAGTACTATAGTTGCTATGTGATTTTTTCAATTAAAATATTATTCATCAATGAAACAATAGAGTAATAATTATAATGACAACCCTATATTTAAACTTTAACTTAAAATTTATTATAAAAAAAATATTTTCTTTGTGTAAAAAAAAAAACAATCATTAATTCTTATTATCATATGCAGCACGTGGTTATTGAAAATGACGTGAAAATATATTGTGTTTTAGTATTCCATCAATTATGAATGCTCAGAGAAAAATAAGAGGAGCCAAAAATAACAAAAACAACAACAACAACAACAACATCACCTCCAATGCTTCTTATGGCATTTAATCGCTACGAGAATGCACTCATTCATTTGTGATTCATTTAAATACGAATTTAACTTTTCTTTCAATTTTTCCAGAAACTAAATGTCTTCAATTTATGAAAAATGTAATTTGAAAAATTGAATCGAATAGATCTCGAAGCATATTTGACTCAAATATAGGCGAGACTGCTTAAAACTTGCAATAAAACTTTTAGCCTAAAATAGAAGGATCATGTTTCATACAAATTAACTCGCAATAAAAAGAAAATCATAAAAGCGAAGAGTTGTGGAAATATCAAAAATTTCTTAATTTGATTCAATTGTTTTTATATTGAAAGATTGCAATTTTAGAGAGAGGGATGAAATAAAATGCCCCTTTTGGATCGTGAGACGATTATACGTATACGTTTTAACTCAAAATATTCGCGGCTCTCTCAGAAATGTACACTTTGAGTAAAAACGAACAATGTGTAGTCCACAAATTAATCCATAAATTTTCTCGTGAGCCTAATGGTGCGACTTTTTTATCCGTTTTATTTAAAGTCACACTGAAAATTTTGATTAAATGAATGAAAATAATATACTAACTACAAAAAAGGGTGCCGTAGCTCAGTGGTTAGTGTGTTCGCCTTCTGATCTTGTAGATCGTGGGGGCTCAATCCCCGGCTGGTGCATAACAAATTTAATATCGATAAGATTTTTCTTTCGAATGGTACCAATGGCAAGCAATTAGCAATTCTTCCGACAGTAACAATTTGCCATGAAAAAGCTTCTAAAAGAACTCTGTGACAAAGCTCAGAAAAAGTGATATCACAAGTGTTCTGCCGTTCGGAACCGGCTAAAATAAGTAGGTCCCTTCTAATACTGTCCAAATTTAAGACGCACAACAGTAATGGAAGAGAAGCTCGGCCAATGAGCCCTTTGGGGCTTTAAGTGCCACATATTTATTTATTTTTTTTTTTTTTTTTACTAAAATGGGCCGATAAAATTCAGTTAAACTTAAATTGTTGAAATTAAAATTATGGTAATACACAAAAAGAACTCATTAGTATTTTGAAGTTTTTCGCTGACGTCATAAAAGAATCAAAGAGAATTTCATTTGTCATTGTGATTCGGTTTGTGTGGGAAAAATATTTAAAAATTAGTGCTTGATTTGTTGTTTTTGTTAAATAGGCTATTTGCTTACTTGCTTGTTGTTAAAGAGCCAAAATGACGCAATTCAAATTCCAACTGAGCTTTGTCGATAAAAATATTAGTGTAAAGTGATTCATATTCACATAAATCTGTGTTTTTTTTTCTACTTCTTCTCAAGAATACAAATTATCATAAATTTATTTATTAGAGCGACATTTTCACAATTGATACTTAATTCTTCATATTTTGATTACACAGTTCAACAAATTCTAATTATTAACATCAGACTGTCGACTTTAGTGATATTCTATAGTAATTAAATCGGAACGAATCAGGAAATAGTTTTCGGATTCGAAATCATCTATCCTAAATTACTACCGGAATTGCATATCTAATTGCAATTCCGATTTTGACTGTTGCATAGTGTTATTCGTATTTGATAATGAAAGTGGAAATTCATTTTCAAGCCACTTGGAATTGTTTTTTGTTTGTTTTTAGATTATAAAGAGTTAATCTGATAATGGTGGCCCATCATTCATTCACTTTATAATGAGAATATAAATAAAAATAAAATACCAAAAAAAGCAAAAAACTTAATCACATTTTTCAGTCTGTAAGAGCATATCATAAATTTATTTAAGTGAGACGGACACTCTGTTTTGATTGAAAGTAAAAAAATGCCACTTAAATAAAGACGCACTGCACTCTATAGAAATATACTTACAAAATAAAATGAGTACAAGTCTACAATATTCGGCAATTGTTTAATTTGTTCCCAGCATAATAATCGCTTAGTTGCCTGCTGTGTTACATCATGCTATGTTATCATTACATAGAAGAAGAAGAAAAACCCTCAAAAAGACTCAAAGGACTCTCATTGAAGCACAAATATTTCAGAACACAATTGCTTGCTATGACTTGTGTACATTTATTTGACCTTGAACATCAAAGTAGTGGTAGAAGTAAAGAATAATAGAGATAATTTTTATATTTTGGTGGACATCACATCAAGTGTGTCACTCTCACATAAGTCAAGTGTCTATGTAGAATGTTTTCAAATGGGCTTTTATTTAAGGTTTTTATTAAGTTTAACAACAAAAATGTCTGCTCACTAAATTCGTATGCCTCTAAGAACTACTTAAAATGAAATTAATTAAAATTGGTTGAATTAAATAAATTATATTATTTACATATATCTAACGTGAGCATGCAACGCACGCTTTTTTTGTGTTCGTGCATAAAAGGTGTCAGCCTCGTGAGACAATCAATAGAAAATATCGTGCAAGTCTTTCAATGTCACAATGCTATTGTTCTTTTATTTTTTGTAAATGCGCCAAATAAAAAATGTAGATAAATTTTTATTTGCATTTACCCTATGGAAAATTCAATTGTCAATTGTTACCTATAATATGGCGAATCTTTGTTGCAATTAGGCCATGGTTAATTTGTCTTCGAGACAATTTAATTTATATTTTCATTTATTTAGAACGTTTTAATGTTAATTATAAATTTGAGGTATTTTTGCAATGAAATAAAATTGCCACAATTGCCTAAAAACAACACCTAGATGACAGATGACAAATGTCACATGGTGAAATAAAGGTGAAAAATTACCTCAGCTTACATGTTCTTTAAATACCATAATTACAGAACTAGTTACATCACTAGTCATGCACTAAATAATTTATCAGTAGAGCATCACGTTTACAAGAAACCATTTCATTAAAATTTTCGTAGATAATTTGTTGATAAATTTGCATATTACGTGTTTGTATAAAAGAAATTTTGTATAATCCTGTGCGTAACGAATAAAATAAGAATTAATGTCTATTATCATGTTTGCCTGAGTGCTTAACTTTTCTATTTATTTATTTATTTATTTATTTTTTATTTTTTTATTATTTTTTTTTTTCATTGCATAAAAGAAGAAATATATTAAATTTCTTTTTGATTATCTACAAATAGTTGTAATGATGTAATAAAATTCAATTGAATTTGTTGCTTTATTAATTTCATGGTAATAGAAAAAAACGCATCTTAAATATAAAATGCCTTAAGCAGATCTTTTAAAAACATTTTGTCTGAAAATTTATTCGCTAAGGATTCAATTTTTAATTTATGTAAAAATAATCAGAAAATATTGTCATTTGCATGTAAATTTACTTTACATATTTATGAGAGTCATTATTGTCAATACTAAACACGTTTGCTATTGTAAATTTTCGTTTCACATTACCATTAGTCTTCGTATAGTCTTTTTCAAGTAACTTTATTGTTGTTTATTATGTTTAATACCGAAAATTGTTCAATGTAGTCGACAGCTCGTTATGTAATAAAGCGAGAAATTCATATTCAAATCATTTCTATTTACTTCAGTTTTATCGTTATGGAGAGAAATATACATTACTCTTTCTTAAAGAATGAAAGATAGTGTGGTTGATCATTTTTTACCCTTTGAGCATCAGACACCGAAGATTGCTCACAAGTTAAATGTAATAAATAATAGAAAATAAATAATTAGCACCATAGGCTCCACGAAATCACCGAGCTTTTTGTTCAGAACATGTTAAATCTGAACAGTGTTGGGAAGGACTAACCCCATCCGACAGAAATTCTTGCTAGCAAATGGGCACCGTTCGAAACACCAAATTTCCATGCCTTTCGTTAAATGTGTTTTGGTGAGCCGAATTGGAAATCGAACCGGCAATGATATAAGTAAGAGGCCAACGCATCACATTGGCATTACCTCCAGCTATGTGACCATTATCTGTCCTACCTGCCTATACCCCTGCTGCCACCAGTATGACAGGAGGCGGTACGCCCTGATGGTTATGCGCTAAGTAGGTCGATATTAGCCAGACTCTATTACCATTGGGCATTTCTAGCTAACTCTTGTGAAAAGCGTTATAATTGTTCTTGACCATAATGCAGTAGCGAAGTCTGGTGCAGTGTTGCACGCAGTAAAGCATATATCCTGTGTTTTTTAAATCACATACCTAATTGTTGATGATCCAGTGCTCCTGGACATCTGAGTTCAGGTGGAGGTGCACGTTGGCAGATGCCAACTTGGAGTGGTGGAGCTTGATTTGAACGAATCTCATCCTCAACCTTAAGAACAGCAGAGTTTTCCACCATAGTAACGTCTGCCCCTAGATAGTCGTCCAAATCTAGCAGGTAGTTGTCATCCCCCTGCTGCTGTAACTGAAAGAAATCGCTGAAAAGTTCGGAATTCAATGGTATATCGCTACATTCCGAACTGGTACGACCTCCTAATTCTGATTCCACTATGATATCAGGAGGGACCTCAGAGTCAGATGATTGCTTATGAGGTTCTCCATCTTGCTTATAAACTATCAGTGTGATCAACTAAAAACCGTAATTGACGTAAGAATTCTTTAGTCTTTAACATATCACACAATGCGATACAATAAAATAAGATTACAGAGTGTTTCCACAGAGTATAAATATCCCGAATCCTTTGAGGAATTTAATTAATTGATTGTCAAACCCCTCAAGTAAAAATATTTTCACTTATGTATTGCCAGCTTAACAATACAAAATAAATGAAATGACCTCGAATGTGATCGTAAATTAAAATCGTGGTGAATTTCTGAATATAAACTGCGAATATAAATTCTAAATTTTCGCAAAATTGTATATATTTATTATTTGGCTCTTACGTAATGTTGAGCAGATATTTGCAGTATGTAGACCGATATTAAGTTTATTATTTTATTATGTCGTCTTCTGGAAATTAGATAAAATGTTATCACTAACGTTGAACAGGTGCGTGACATGAGGATCATTATATTACTCATATTATGTCTGGATTTGCATGTCAATATTTGCGTATTATAAGTAAAAAAAATAAATAAATAAATATGTGGCACTTATAGGCCCCGAAGAGTCCTTTGGCCGAGCTTCTCTTCCAGTACTGTTGTGCGTGTTAAATTTTGGACAATATTAGAAGGGACCTCCTTATATCAGCCATTGCCGAATGCAGAATCCTTGTATTATAAGTTTGATATTGCATTAAAAATATCATGGCTCACAAAATTCTGTAAAAACATAAATGTTTCATTTTTGTCTCCGAACCGTGTGCAGCAGCCTCTGATGTTCGTATTTTGTGGTGGCGCCATACATTGTAATGAACGAAAAATTTTTATTAAAAATTCGACCAACATTTTCGTTCATTTACTTAGACATCTTCCTACATTTTAAACATTTGATTTATTAGGTTTAGCGCGTGGCATTTAATAATAGTACACCCACATGTCTGAAAATTATGCAAATTTGTACAAGCAATAACAACTTTTGCTACATTTGCAACTTTTTTTGCAATCAAATGTAATTAAGAGCTCTGCACCTGTTCCCATTTTAAATTTTAATTAGTGTTGAATTAGTTCAAGTTCAACCATTTGATTAGCACATAACTCAAAGGGTCAACCAAATGTGAGTCATTTCAATTTAATGAATGAATGAATGAGTGCGAATAACCAGATTAGCTTAATTTATGAGCTTTGATTGATTTTATAAACACATAAAAATATAAAAATTTATGTACTGGCTCCTATTTCAAAGAAATACTTCATAAAAATCACAGCATCACGATTCTATTCTTGAAACTCGTATATTTTGGTTTTAAATATTAGATAATTATTTTTCTATTTTTTCGCTAAAGCATTTAATCAATTTTTATTCATATGAAGTTAATAAAAATTGTATTTAAAATAACAAGTAAGTAATCAAAGAGCACAGATAGAACAATGGAAAATACCGTACGAGTACGAAGGTACTCTTTGAACAAATATGAGTGTACACCATATAGTTAGTGTTGTTATTTTAATGATGAACTTGTCTACAGCAGATAAGCTCATTAAAAAGTGAATGCAATACGGCCAATATGATTTTTAATTGTTATTCTTTTTGTTTTCATTGTACAATATAAATTATCAATTCAAAAATAGGTACATTTGTACGAGTAAAAGTATATGTTTACTTACATTTTTAAATTCATTTATAAATTGTCCATTTGAAATTGTTATCAGTCGATTCATATTATTTTTATTGAATTTTATTTCGATCATATTTTTTTAATTTTGATATTTCTTTTGCAATCACGTTCAATAAAAATCACGTTTTATTGAAATTAAATTTAAATCTAATAAAATTTGATTATTTTTCATTTCTACAAATTATTTAGTATTTCATAAGTTTTAGGTACAATAAAATTTAATTAAATGACGTCAAATGTGATAGCGTGATTAAGTTTTTTCTACGTGTACGAGAGTAATGAGAGTGCGTGAGTTCGTGAAATAAATTTTTTATTGATTCACGATTGATTTCATGATTTTTGTTTTTTGCTCAGCATTTGAAAGGAAAGTTTATGGCCTGTAATTGTAGTCAAAATTAAGGTCGTCTTAAGCGTAAGTTGCTCGAGATATAAACTTGAAAACATAAACTTAGAAACCAAATCGATATAGGTTGTTTCTATGTTCCAAGTTTATGGTCTATATTTGGAATAATCGGTTATAATGCTCTCGCATATAGCAATTCGTGTCAGCTGACATGTCAAACTAAGTTACGTCTCGAGTAATTGACACTTTAAGGTCCACATCGGCTTTTTAACAGATTTTTATATGAAAATATGTCAAATAAGTCGTTTTCAAATTTAAGATGAACTTAACTTTGACTATTACTACAGGCCTATATGTTTTCGAAGCAAATATTATCGCTATTATACGCAAGGTTGACAATCAGTGCCAAGAAACATTTCAGAAACATTTTGCAAAAAGTTTTTAGCACAAAGTCTTACAGAAGCATTCGTATGTTACTTGAGCGTGCGTGAGCCAAAAATTTGGTCTTGTTTGTGTTTTTTGTAGTACGTCGATGAACAAATTTTCAAATGTCCAACTCATAATTGAGAACTAACCTCGAAACCATTTAAATTTGACCTTTAAAACATTTTTAACGGTGTAGTGTATAAGCAAATCGGCTTGCACACGTCAAAAATGAGATAAAAAAATGTATTGGGTCTCTTTAAAGTGATCCAAAAGAAAAACGTTTAATTTCAAAGTTATTTCTAATGAATTAATAAAAAAAATCGATGAGGGGCGTCAATTCTAAAATCATCCAATCATCTGAAATCAGATTGCATGAATGTGTGCCAAAATCAGTCACTCGACCAGCTCTGCCTAATCCATGAACTTTGTTTTTACGAGGACGGTCTGAAAGATTTCAACACTCGTCAACAAACAGAAATATTTTCGGGCATTTTTTCAAAGCCGCTCACCAAAATTTCAACTATTTTGGATGAGTAGTTGATATTTGACGTAGTCAAGGTGAGCGCTTTTGTGAAAAAACTCAAATATCGAACTGCCATTTTGTCTTAAGATTAAATATAAGCCTAGGCATATTAAAGACAATTTGGGCGCTGTGTGCGGAGACTCTTCAATATATTGAAATTTATCATCATTTATCACATTTTTTTACTGAATTTTTTTAAGTGACCTGATGGTCCTTCGTAGTGTTTCATCAACTGATTTTTACTGGTTTTTATATATTCAAACGATTCTCGAAAAAGTATCAAGTACCATCCCATCAGAATAAATTATATTGTGGACGGCTTTAGGTCGTTCGAAAAATTCTCCTGCAAGGAGGTTTCAAAATTAATATTTTAGTGCACAGTTTATTAAATATTGTACTAATTAGATCTTCATACCACCAAAGTTCTATGATATAAAATATTTATTTAAATACACACTATTGCTCATTGAAGGAATTTTTAAAATCATAAGTACCTTATAGCTCACTTTATCAAAACTAACTTAAATTTAATATTATTTTTACATTTTTTCTTTTAAATGAACACGTAATTTTGAAGTGCCGCAAGATACTTGTACCTATTAATATATACTTAACTAGTAGAATTTTAACTTTGCTATTTATCTTACATCATTTTTCATTAGAAGCAGGAGGGAGCCAACCACCTATCTACTTCATGATTTTATTTACTGATTTCTTTACTAAGGGTCTACTTTTAAAATATGCGGCGCATGGTCTTAAGTGCTATCTTTATTAACACATATAACATAGTAAAAATAAATAGCTTTCACCACATAATATATAGTAAGTACTACAAGTGGTTTCGATAATTTGATCAATAGTATATCTCTTCTTGCTCTTCTTTGTTTGTTATTTTTTCGTTTTTAAAATTTCATTAAAGCAAAACGCTCATATTACCTAGATTTTCACATCACTAATCTCTTGCAAGTAAATTTCGTTTCTATTAATAATTTTATCAATGTAACACAATCATTTCAAAATAAACGATATTTTAATTTAAGGCAATTATTTCATTAAAATTCATACGAACGTTGTATAGTCTATGTATCTATATACTCGTACTTGAATGCACGTGATTTACAATTTTTAAAATATTTCCTATGTTTTTCTTTTAAGTGAGAATCTTTTCTATTCATTTTTTAATTGACAATTTTGAGGAAACGTTGATTTCGTCTTGTGATACTTTAATTATTAGCAAGTTTAAATTATGGCGGCATATCAAATGAGTAGGAAAGAATAATATAAAGGGTGGTTTTTAATAGTGTCATGTTTTGCAACATGGTTTGAACGTCAGACACTTCGTCAACTCACTCTGTAGTAAAAATACTTACAAGCCGTGGCAGCTGGTACTTTAAAGTTTATTTTTTATTAAAGTAAATTTTTATATTAAAAACATTTGAATAAAAGATCTGTTTACCCCATAAAAAAATCAATCAAAACGCGAATATATTTATGTAATATTAAATACGTTACAATGGCGCTAGCAAACAGTGTCGGGTGTTTACATTTGATTAATCAATTACATGTAACAATGTTGTCAATAATTATAATACGACCCATCTCTCTCCCGCTCTCTCTTCTCCCTCTAAAAATAACCACATCATTATCATTATAATCAATGTAAGTAAATAGAAATATCAGACATATGCTTACAATATGGTTATATAAAAATTTCGACATGGTCATTAAACAAACAACAATAATAAAAGACATGTGTATGAGCATATTGTTATTTTGTTAATTGACACTTAATCACAGATAAATATGCTCAAATAAAATGATTATAAACGATAAGCACAATACAAATTGCTCTTATCATAAACAGCTGCATCTCTTATAATTGTTAAAAGAGTACAAATATATATGTATGAGTAATTAAATATGACGTCGCATGAGATGAAATTGCTGAGAGCACACTAAAAAAATGCCGGCGTCAATTTTGATCAAACGAATACGGTGTTGTCACTTTAACGAACTTCATGTTCTATTGTTTTATGGGAAAAATGTATGGCAAGTGTAAAAAGTGTGTATGGAAGTATACAAATTTTTCAAATTTTAAAATCGACAACATGGCTTGTAAACATAGACATATTAAAATGAAATTATCAATATGTTCTTATGGGGTTAGAAATTGTAGTTATACTACTGCAATATAGGTGTAGTTTGCATAACTTTCCGAATTGTCTACTGAGACTTTAGCACATTGAAAGTAAAAGAAATAAATTTGAAATATTATCCCTAAAGTCAAATCACATATATTGAAACAACTTTTATTTGATTTATAGTGAATTTTACTAAGAAAAAAATATGAAGAAGCAACACTGTTTTGCCAAAGAGAAATAATTATGGAAAAAACTGGGTGACAGAGAATGAATGCAAACAAGCATACCGTATTTTAATCAATTTCTTTTGGTAAAGGCTTAGCAATATTATTTATTATTTTCTTTTATAATCCCCCCCCTCCCCCCCTCTTTACCATAAATAATGCAAAAACAATTCAAAGAGTAACTGATAGACATAATGATATCAAATATCGCAGTCATAATATTAATTATGAGAGAAATGTCGTTATCAATGTACCATTGAGTATGAGCACGAGAGAGAGAGAGGGGCCATCATGATGAGTTCTTTATTGTTTACTTCATTGACACTGATACTCATTCGGGATATCATAAATTCGGCATTTTATTTAAAATTTAATAAAAAGCGGATGTTGAATATCTCTGATAAATAGTTACAACCTCACATTATTCTCTAGTCCAACTAATCGGCTCGACTATATTATTCAGACGTACTTATACTTTTATATTCTTGCATATAGTAAGTATGCATATATTTTTTATAGAAATTATGTGTGCTTGACTTTAAAAAAAAATATATAACGTCAACGATGATAATTAATTAAATCGTCGAATTAGTCTGTAATCGCTTGAGCTAACGTATAGACCAGTCGATCAGTGCTTGTGTTTCCGTAGTTCCATTTCGATTCATCGACACATTTTTCAACAAATTTGATAAATACAAAAGATTTTTTATTAAAAATACAAAATAATAATAGTAATAAATTGATTATTAATTAAATAGGCAGGTAAAACAACAACAACAACAAAAGATTTTTTAATTTGTGTTATACTCTATTTTCAAACGAGTGAATGTACGAAGAATATATTGAATTGTAAGTTTAAGAAATCGAACGAAATGTAAACGCAAATTTTTACAAAAATATATTATATTTAAATATATTTGTTCTACCAAGAATTACAAATTGTATTGCTAAAAGAATTTATGCAATACAAATAATCTCGAAAATCCTTCAAAGTGAAAATTTTTACAAAAATATGAAAATATAACTGGGATTTAAAAAAAAGCGAAAATTGTGTATATTCTACTCACAAAAACTGCATGTTGCATTCCAAAGAGGATATATCCAATTAATAAAATTCATCGATTTGAAAAGTATAGACGTGTAAAAAATTTCAAAAAATTACTCGTACATTAAAAATATTAAATACTGTATTATTCAAATATAAAATGTGCAAAATAATAAATAATTAATCTACGAATTTTAAGCAAAACTTTTAAATGTATAATTAAAAAAAAAAACAACAGCAACAGCAACGTCGAAAAATGTTCAAAAATATTCGAAAAATAAAAATGGCATATTAATCGCATGTTTTATAGCTTCAAAATGGCATATCGCAAATTTTTTATTTGACCTCTTTCTCTACATCAAAGCCAAAATGAGCAAGTACATCTTCTTTACAAGTTTTTTTTTTTTTTTTTGACAAATACTTTCAGAAATGAAGACACCGCTTATTTCCTAAGGTGGTCCCTTAGAAAATATAACAAATATTAAATGTTTTTAGATTAAAAAACCATTATTTACCGTAATCTCCGGTTTTAGTGGTACAAATTGTAATCATGATGCATGAAAAATTGCAAATATTTTGGATCCAACGTTTCTGCTAATTTGAAAAAAAAAGGAATTAATCTTAGGACACGATACTTCACTTTCAAATAATCCTCCTATATTACAAAGTATAGACTTCAAGAAAAATTATTGCCAATTGCTAGTGAAATCATTGTAAACGTTTGTGAATCACTGAAGTTTAATTTGAGAGGGAAAACATCAATATGATAAATCTGGGAATTTCTATTTTAATTGAGGTATTTTTTCAACGCCAAAGTCTGTCCAGCATTCTCTACTGTACCTACACAAATTGTGATTAGCATTTTATATTACTTTGTGCTACAAAAGGCCATACTTAAATACGTTAGATCAATGTTATTTAAATAAAATTAAAAATATATTTAAAATAAATAAAGAAAGTACTTATTGTCCAATAAATCATAGAACATAAGAATAATTGAAAAAAAAAAAATTAATATTGAACCAAAAATAATATGTATAAATGTAGCGTAAACAAAAATTATGAAATTAACTATACAAAAAAAAATTCACATTCATGCATACTAATAAAATTAATTACTTAATGATTTTATTAACATTCTATACAATTATACTTGCAATAAACTACATAGTATCAATTTTATAATATTTATTGCCATTTGTTTTTAAATTATTTTTCTTTTAGCTCTCTTCCTTTTTAATGTGTTACCATCATGCTATATTTTACTTTGATTTATATATTCATATTATATTTCTAATAGGTACTCTGAACATTGTAATCAGTAGACAATAGAATTATTCCATAAGTGATTTTCTATGGACATGTAAAATTCTTATCGCTAACATTCCTCCTATCAATAAAGTAATAATAACTTTGAAACAAGTGTTGCCAAACTAATTGACCACAAATTGAATTAAGTTATTTTAAAACTACCTTTACAAGGGTAATTCAAAATTTCAACACTTATTTTTTTATGATTAGATTTTATATCAATTTTGCTGAATAATAACCATTTAGTACTATAAAAGCAGCGTAAACTATTCTATTCTATGAAAAGAAACGAATAAACTACATTATTCTTGAAAATTTGATGTTAAGGCGCTAAATGAACTTGTCCACAGTATTCTTGAGCACTTTCGATATACAGAAAGTAAGCTCTAACCTCGATATTTTGTTTTTCACTTTCGATTTGTGACACTCTTATATAATGTCGATAATTCTAAAACCTCATCTCTTATTTCTAAAAAAATTTTATATTGACGTTGTCAGCAGTATAAAAGCTTCTGAAGCAGTGAAATGTATGACTGACCTCCACAACATTTTTTCGAAACATACTTATCCCCTATCACATCCCTTAAGGTGATTTCCACACAAAATGACCGAAAAAGTATCTGAAAATCGACAAGAATCACCTCGACAGTGATAAGTTGTATAATCGACCACCATTAAGTTTTCCTTCTCAACATTTCGTCTGAACGTACTTATCCCATATTGCCACTTTTTTGGGCGACTCCTCTACAAAAACACAGAAAAATCAATTGAAAATCGACAAATATCCCCACAATTACCCTGGAATAGCCTCTAGAGTGTTGAAATGTATGACTGACCCCAATAATTATTTCTCTTCAACATTTCCACTGAACATATTTATTCCATGTCCACTTTTTTCGGGATCTCCACTACAAAATTTATAGTTTTGTAGAAAACTGAAACGTATGCATGCCCAAATCAGGGAATTCTTTATGAGTCTCTAGGAATAAATTCTTGGAATTATCGAAATTATGAATTTTATCTAATATTTATGAAGTGTTTGTTACAGTTTCATTGTCAAATAATGTCAAATCGGCCTGTTTTATGAATAAGTGCCATTACACGCCATGTATCAAACATGTTGAATTGCTTCGCCTAAATTATTCACCTTAATATGTTTACTTGTCGATTAAATAATTTAAAAAAAAAAAATATTTTTAGACATTAAGGTTTAATCGCAGAAAACAATTTCGATTGACATCAAGTACATTCATATAAAATGAATTACGTACATATGAGAAGTTGTCCAATTGCTTATTCAACTAAACGTCTATCCAACTAAGTTACTGTCATCTACAATGTATGTACACATGGAGTAGATAGTATGTAATTATACATATGTATGTGCTACCGATACTTATACTGTATATGTATGTGTGTATGTATCAATTGTTTAACAAGCTAAACTCTATTGTTTGTGGCATGTTGCATAGTTGCATTTTAATTAGTAAGTACACTGCTGCATAGTCACATCACTAGCCATACTCACATATGAGTTTGTGTGTGTGTGTGTGTGTGTGTACCTACGTACCTACGCGATATTCATTTAAAATGTAAATTGTATGCGTTTATTGCATTTTATTTATTTTTATTTTCATTATTTTATATTTATAATTTGCCATATATGATATGATGCATGGTGACATATCGACATATATGTTCCCATATATATATATGTAAGAACGTAAATACCATATTTAGTATATATAGTACATATATTAAACACCCACTAATTACTAGCTGTTGTCTTGTATAAAATTATTGTAATCACAATAGGTCGGCAATATCGGGCAACTTGTTTGATTTCCATCTAAATCTATATAAATGAATGTACTTACATGCATACATATATTCCCACTTGTATAATGTGCTGTAATAAAGTAATAGACTTGTAGGTGTTTGATATATATTATCACATTATACTGCTTTGTCATCTTCTACTGCGTACTAAAAATTGAACATTTATATTTGATATTATTTGATCAATTATATATGTATATATTTACATACAATATATAGTTCCGCAATTTATTATAAGCTACTCTTCTTCTCATTATTCAATCTAAATTTTCCAATAGACACAATTGTGTAAATGCAACTCTGTGCGTATATAGGCTTGAACTCAATCAACTTTGAACGGAGTACAGTTTTTCTTGCTGCAAGAATATAAAATTGCAACTTGATAAGTACGAGTTATTAATTCAAAGCTACATACATTGAATTTTAAATGATATTGTTTTTTTATCAACAAAATAATGATATAAATTATTATTGGGTGTTAATTTTTCCCATCCATAATTAAGAGGCAAGGAAGCACGAGTATATATCTATTCTTTCAAGTTTTTTTTTTATTTCAATAAGAGCTTCACTTTATCATCAATATTTATATGTTTCAAATACATAAAGAATAAATATTCAATCAAGGCAATCCATGAGTCATTCACTTGCAGAATTCTTGTAAAAAAAAACATGTGAAATATGGTTTTTATAATATATACGATAACAAAAATAAGAACAATATTGTTTTCAAATATGAATTTCACAACAAAATAACACGTTTTAAAAATATTTTATAATAAACACGAGATCATTTCTTATCATGTATATGACCAATTCCCGATACACAGATTGCGGTTAATGAATTCTGACATAATTTCATATATGTTGTATATAGTGACGTGCAAAGCATAAGCAACTTGTGCAGCATTGCCATTCACAATGATTTTCTGTCGCTACATTATTTTGGATTCGTATTTTGTTTTTTTTTTTTTTTTTGTAACGAGTAGTAGTTCGAAAAAAAATATGTGGCACTTGTAATGCCCGAAGGTTTTCTCTTCCAGTACTGTTGTACGTGTTATATTTTGGACAGTATTAGAAGGGACCTACTTATTTTAGCCGGTTCCCAAAAATATAAAAATATTAGAAAATTTCAATTTGAGAGATTCGTTTCGATTCGAGACGCTGCTTGAGTTAAAACGTTAAAGTTTGGAGCTACTATGCAGTTTAGGCTTCTCTTACGTCTGACTTCTTGCATGTCCTACATCAGTTTGTCTTTAATAGAACCCATTTTAATAGTGTGGGATGATTTGAGACTGTGTGTTATATTTCGCTAAATTCCGGCAAATCACTGAAGTTGACAACAAACTCACTTTTGATAATCAAGTGATTCCGTCTGCATAGCAATGTTTGAATTTAGGTGAATTTAGGAAGACATTGGTTAACGCATATTTTGGACAGAGCATTGAGACGGACATCTGCCCACTGTCTAATTATCTATATCATATAACATCCTTACGCTAGTAAGAGAGAGTGAGAGACATAGAAGAGAGAGAGAGAGAAATGCCGATCTTTGTCACAAGAATAAAATCTTCTTCTAGCGCTTTGCACAGGAAAGAACTCTTCTAACGAAACAGGCCTTATGTTCTGCCCCTGTGGTGAACGTCAAAGGTAGAGATCTAATTTCTAAATCTCTTCTTAATACGGTATTTCACTATCACAGTCTTTTCTAATTAAGGCGCTTTCTCAATTTACGACCCAAATGTTGCGCTGTTAGGGGTGTGTACTGCATAAATAAAAACAGCATACAGCATATGAAACATATGTATGTAACGAAGTATGAGCGTATTAGACTAATATACTGAATTAGACAGACAGTATGTCTGAGAAGTGGCGTATGTATGAAAATCTTTCGGTTCTTAATGCTGCTAATGCAACAGAATTTTAAGTTTTATATAATATTGTATAAATATTAATGCAATTTATTTTAGAAAAAAAGTTTAACTCTGAGCTGAAATATAATTAATTTTTTTTTTTTCATTATTTATAATTTTTGATTACCACATTTTACCGCATATTACCGCATTTAATGAAAATTTTTTACAATAATTACTATAATTGACAGGATTATAATGAATAGATATGATATTATGCATATTTTGTAATTCTAAAGTGATTTAAATAAAATAATTCCATCTAAGAGCTGTTAATTGCATTTGCATATGCTCATATATTAAATTTTATTACTTATAAATATTTATATTAATTATTTAAAAGTAATATGCTTAAGTGCATGTGCCACACCTTTATTTCTGTTGATATTTTTAATTTTTTTATTTTTTATGTAGAAGGCAATGCTGTTTTTGCGCTACTATCATGGAAAAAAAATGACAAATATTAAATTGATACAAAATAAACATTTTTGAATTTTTCTAATTGATAAATTACTCCAAATTATGATTCATTAGTATTACAAACACACAAATTAAATTAATTATTTCTTTATAATTTGTTATACTAACAACATACAATAAATAAGTGCTTAAAATTAATTGCATGTATTAAAATTGCTATTCGAAATCAATTCGATACTATAATAAGTAATTGTATAAACACAGAATACAACATATTAAAATTAATGGGAGCAAATTAAATAAAAAATTACAGAAATTAATTTCGATAGTTATCTAATAACAACCAAAATATTGTATGGTATTATTGGCATGCAATCCAATACTGGTCTCCCACTCTAAACTACGACAAAATGTGATTCAACTATTTATATGCAACAATTTTTGTTTCGATATCGAAACTCTGCTATACTATTGCTTAATTTAGAAAAAATTGTCACCAAGGTGTACGCTGTGTCCTTATGGTGTTCCACATATACATTTTCCAATATGCTGTACATAATCATAAAATAAAAATGTTAGTATAAATACAAGAAATAAAAAATAAATTACAACATGAATAATACGCACTCAATTAATATGCTAAATAGAATAGAAAGATTTTAATTCTTTGTAAATTTCCTTTCCCTAAAAACATACTTTTTCGTAGTAAGAATTATGCAAATTTTGTATTAAATTACTTATGCACGTAAAAAGTATTTTTTAAGAGTCTACTTTCATAATTTTCTTACATTTTTATACACAAATATTTTACATTCAAATTAAATACAAACAATGTACTTATTTTATAATAAAATATTCCTTTTCTTTCATTTCAGACCGTGGACCATCATGCATTCATCAAGTGGTGATGATGAAGCACCAAAAGATCCTCGAATAGGTGAACAAGATTTTACACAACAATTCACAGAAAATGATTTTGAAGGTATATATTAATAAATTTTCTAGAATTGAAAGCTAAAAAGAAAACATTTTCATGGAACATACTTTAAAATGACAGAAGTTATTCAGAGACAGAGGCATTCATTGTGAATGATAAAATTCACAATGGAAAAAACAATATCAATTTCATTATTTTAATGATTAATTCTATATTTTGTCTATTAGCATTTACTATTTCATTGATCTTGTTATTGATTTTAACTCACCAATTCTGTCTATATGATTTGGATGAAATTTTCTCTACTTATTGAACCGCCAGATATGTTATTTTCTCTGGAATTTATGTTTTCATTTTTATAACACAATTATTGATCTGTAAATATGAATTTATTCAGTTGAAAATATGCTTGATTATATGCGCCATATATATGTATATAATTATATATGTATGTATTTTATTACAATATATGAGAGCATCAGAGTTAAACATTGCGTATGATTAATACTGAATAATTATATATGTACATGCATTCATTTATGATTATTTAATTTGTGGTTTGACCTTAAAATATTCTCTACATTACAATGTTGTTATAAATAAATATATTTAATTAACATTGGTAAATTGTAGCTATGAAAGTTGCTATTTTGCGCTACATGTAGTGTATTTTGCATACTGAACGAGCAAAAATAATAAACTATGTTGCGTGTAACATACCGACGACTACCTGCATTGTTATAAATTGTTTGTAAAAGAAAATTATAAAATTGCCTGACAAGCACATTTAACATTATTTTTCCTATACTTTTTCTACTATTTATAATAACACTGTGCAACAAACGCTTGCAATTTTTTATTTTTCTTTCATTTTTTATCTTGATTATGAATTACGTGCGGTTTTATTCGGTGAAACCATCTTTAGTAAACTTAATCAACCATATTTGTTCAGCAAAATAATACTACACACAAAATTTGTAGTCAGACTATGTTCACAAATAGCACTTTTCTTGTTTTTGACATGAAATTTTTTTTTAATCAACCTTCTAGTGAATTCTGTCGGTTAGGGATAAGCCTTCTGAGTTGATCGGTACCCGCTAGAGGGCTGTATCACGCCAAATTTTCGAGAAATCGATCTTTACAATCTCCAGTCTTTTTTCACAAAAAAAAATTCAAAAAGTTTTTTTTACTTCTACGCAGTATAATGATATGGGTATCAAACAAACGCGGAAATTCATGACAGTTGAAGAAAAATCCTACTGAAAACAAAATGACAAAAAATAAATTTTTAAATTTATCCTTGAATATCCTTGAAGAAAAACCAAATGTTTTCTAAAAAAGAAACACAATTCATTTTAATAAAATTCATTTCATTTTACTCTCCAATTTTAATTTTGTGCTATTTCTAGCTTGGTGTAAAATCTAAAAAAGAAGAAGAAGAAGACCTTTCATACAAATTGTTCAAGTTGTTAGGAAGAACTTATATTTTTATATGGGTCCTATATTTATTTATCAACAGAATGACTTCAAATTTTGTGTAGAGGTACTATTTTGGTGAACAAACACAACACCTTAAGTTTCAAATGAATGCATTGCAAAATATTGCAACCCTGCATACGAATTTGCCGGGTTGTTAAAAAAAATGGCATTTTTATATGGGATCTATATTTATTTATCAACAGAATGACTTCAAATTTTGTATGGAGCTCTATTTTGGTGAACAAATAAGATTCCCAGAGTTTCTTGATCAAAATTACATACATGAACCATGAACGGAGTGATTTTAAATTTATGGTGTAGTACTATTTTGGTGACCTAAATAGAATTCATAATGGTTCATAAAGACTCATTCAAATAGCATGTCACTCGTCACTCGTCACACTCAGATTTAAAAATCAGATTCCATGAAGCACAGTGTTACTGTTATTATTACATTTCTGATGTTATTGATTTTTTATCGGTTTTATTTAATTTGATTTAAATTTATTTTAATTAATCATAATTTATTATGACATACGATATTGACGTAAATACATCGAAGAACATCGTAGGAGATAATTTCCCTTAGCACTCACGCAACTCTTGCCCATTGTACAATACAATTTTACAGATGCATCTGAGTAATAATACCATTGAATCTGTAGATCTGAAATTATTCTAGAGAATAATTTATCCTTTAATCCAAATGTCTATTTAATCAACTACAAAAATATTGGTATCACTCGAAGCAAAATAGAAAACCTTCAAAATACGATTAAGAGGAAACGTTTCCAGCAGTCACAACTACTAATGTAAAAAATAGAAAAACAATTTGAATACTAACTATGGTATTTGTTGTAAAATTTGATGTGACATACATACATATTATTATTGAATTATTATTGAAATTTTTACAAAAGTGAAAAGCAATTGAAATTCATATCAAGCGCATTAATGATAATTGTTAATAATAATAATATGAAACAAAAAAATCAACAACAATACATACAATAACATTGTATAAGGTAAAAACAAGCGTAAAAAAATACTTATTTATAATAACATCAATAGCATGAGCAACAACAACAACAACAACAACAGAAAGAATAACAAAAAATACAAATTGCTAATCAAAATAGCTCCACTTATTTGCATATGTATAAGCGCACTTTGACGCCCAATTGTCTGAGAGAATACTTCCGTTTATTAATATTTAATTAGATATTTTGTTGTTCTTGTTGTTGTTGTTGTTTTTTTTTTCATATTGCTGGTGACATATTTAAATAGGGGAAACTAGTAAAACTGCACCAAATGCAAGATTCGACAATTGGTAAAAATATGTATATGTATTTAGCAGATTTTTGAAATTTTAAAAATAAAATACTTCGCTACATGCTTTAATCCATAATATAGTTTTTAAAAATTGGAAGAAGATTAGAAAAATTTGTCCACAGTTGCTCAGCAGTCCGACGTCCATACCATAAAAGACTTACTCTTTGTTTGTCTCTATCCCTTATGTGAGCTCTCCTACAAAACATGCTTTTTTATTAAATCCGCACCTGCCACTCCAGAGCATACTTATAAGGGTTAAGTTTATGACCAACCTCCTATTTGTCCACAGCTGCTCAGCAGTCCGACGTCCATATCGTAAAAGACTTACTCTTTGTTTGTCTCTATCCCTTATGTGAGCTCTCCTACAAAACATGCTTTTTTATTAAATCCGCACCTGCCACTCCAGAGCATACTTATAAGGGTTAAGTTTATGACCAACCTCCTATTTGTCCACAGCTGCTCAGCAGTCCGACGCCCATATCGTAAAAGACTTTCTCTTTGTTTGTCTCTATCCCTTATGTGAGCTCTCCTACAAAACATGCTTTTTTTATTAAATCCGCACCTGCCACTCCAGAGCATACTTATAAGGGTTAAGTTTATGACCAACCTCCTATTTGTCCACAGCTGCTCAGCAGTCCGACGTCCATACCGTAAAAGACTTACTCTTTGTCTCTATCCCTTATGTGAGCTCTCCTACAAAACATCCATTTTTATTAAATCCGCACCTGCCTCTCAAGAGTATAATTAGGCAAAGTTTCTGACTAACCGCTATTAATATTTGCTTATGCAACATTTCCACTAAACATACTTATCTCCCATATCTATGCCTTATGGGGGCTCCCCTACAAAATTAATCTAAAAACACCTGAAAATAAGCACCTGAATAAGTCGTCGTTAGAATAGTAGAATGTATAACTGATACTCATTATTTTTTCTGCTCAAGCTCACATCGTTCTCTGGGTCATCCTACAGGGATCGAATTTACCACCAACCTCCATTGAGTTTTGCTCTCCAACATTTCTCATGAAGATACTAAAGGTTAAATTAAATTATATATCTCTACAGAACACAATAAAAAACAAAAGCCGCCAAAAAATGTTTGCCTTTATTTAATTTTAAATTGAATTCACAAGAAATTTCAAATTCAAATGAAATACAAGCTGACAATTTCAACGAGTCAAAAAAAAAAAATAAAGAAAAAAGAGAAAAGTACAATTTAATTTAATTAATTACTTAATAAACAACTTGCTAGCAATTAAAGATTGCCATCGTAAATGAAAAAAATATTAAGAGTTAGTCAGTTATCAGTAGACTCGTAATACTCGTAGTATGATACTTGAAAAATAATTCAGTATTGTGACGAGTGTGTTCATGTTATTTATGAGAACGGAAAAAAAAACAAATTTTAATTAAGAGAGGTGATATAGAAAGAGATAAATATATTCATATAAAACTGAATATTTTTAAACGAAACGTAAAGCTGAGGTTAAATTTGTTCTTCTATAAATACATTTTGCTCAAATTTCGTATAATATCATATTACTTTTTTTTTCTCGAAATTTTACAATGCAATATAATAATGATATTAATTTATTTCACAAAACATTTAGCATTTTTACAATATCTAGCCTTTAGCAACACCATAACATTTGAACGCGCAACACATACAAAAAGCAATTAACATTTATAAATATCCATTTAATATTTTTACATTTGATATCAACTACATATTGTATAGTACACATATTCGCATATGAATTGCATCTACTAACTATAATTATTTATGATTTTGCAGGACATCGCGCCCATACTGTATATGTAGGAGTACATGTCCCAGGCAGTCGGCGCCATTCACAGCGACGCCGTAAACATCATCATAATAATAAGGATGTTATCAATGGTGAGAAACAGCCCGAGGTGGAGCGACCAGGTGTGTACATATATAGTATTTTTATAGTTAATGTTCTTTATTGTCTTTATATGGTTTATTCACATATTTTATCCTCATGCACGTGTATGCATTTGCAGATATTTAATGGGGAAAAAATATGGGAGCCTTTTTTGAAGCAAATAATTGCAACAGTGAATTTATCATATAAGGCTGCGACTGTATTTTCAGTATTTACAATTACCGATTCTGAATGGTTTGTTTAGGTTTATCAAAGAGCTCTTTCTAAAACTTCTTTTAAGCAAATATTCGCTCACAAAAGGATTATCAGTCGCTTAACGACAGATGGGCAGTGTTTGAAAGATCAACGGGTGTAACGTCCGTGATGGGCGTGATTTTCATTCGTTAGTTGTTCAGAACAAATTATTTAGATGGTCCATGAGTTGGTTGCAAACAAATTGATTGCAAAAAAAACTTAGTTGATCGATGAAATACTGAAAAATATGAACAAAACGGACATATCATCAATCAGGACATCATTAAAATCGATCCTAACAAAACAATATTGAATCATTTAAATTGATCTGAACATCAAAGGGATCGTCATTTGAGTGCCACATTAATTGATTTCAAAAAATTTAATGGATCGATGAAATACTGAAAATAAATATTATAAGAACCCAAAACAACCGAATATCGATTTAGGCCGAATATAACATGCTTCGCCAACCATCTCTGTTCTTCGCTAGCTGGTGCCAATTAGAAATTCCAAGCGCCGTCATGTTATCCAGTACTTGGTCTTTCCACCGGAGCTTAGGTCTTCCTGTTCTGCGTCGTTCTCCAGCGCGCTCCGAATAACACCTTCTTAGCTAGAGCGTGTTCTTCCGTTCGCTTGACATGACCTAGCCAGCGCAGCCGCTGAATTTTAATGGGCTTTACTATGTCAATATCGGCATACAGCTCGTACAGCTCATGGTAGTACCTTATTCAGTACTCGCCATCAACGCAAATAGGTCCAAAGATCTTGCGAAGGACTTTTCTCTCGAAAACTCCAACCATTCGCTCATCCGAAGTGGAAATTGTCCAGGCTTTAGCGCCATATATTAGGACACACATGATGAGAGACCTGTAGAGTGTAGTTTTCGTTCTTCGAGAGAGGGCTGAACTTCTCAATTGCTTACTTAGCTCAAAGTAGCACCTGTTTGCAAGAGTGATCCTTCGCAATATCTCCAGGCTGACGTCATTACTGCTGTTAATGCTGGTTCCAAGATAGACAAAGTCCCTTACTACTTCAAAAGCGTAGTTGTCAACAGTGCTGTCCCCGATGCCGGGACTCTTTGTTTGTTGACACTAGATATTTCGTTTTGCCTTCGTTGCTACTTTCGATCCACTACTGAATTTCCAATAAATCGAGTCGATTGTAAAACGGTTAGTCCTAGAATATGAAAATAAATGGATTACCGTGACGTTACGCAGAACGTGTCAGAGTCAAGACTTATATTTTGTAAAGCACGGTAGGTGTATGTAATATAAAAAAAAATAATAAAAAGTAATAAAAAAAAGTAATATGTCCGACGGGTCATAGTAGTCATATTCTATGGATTTTGTGCCGCTGAATTCAATTTCATTTAATTCAATTTCTTTCTAACCACAATAAACATTGTTTGCAGATTTTTCTTTTTTTGAGGTCGGCAAGTCACCTGATTGTGTCACCAGAAATCCGACCAGTGATTCGAAATCAGTCCCATAAATTTTCTAGAGTCCACTACTTATTCCCCAACGTACGATATATTCTTTGCGCTATATGCTATATTTTAACGCAAACATTTATTATCCTTGCATATTAAAGGATATAACAAGTGAAATTGCTTGAAATGAAGGTTAAATGAGTGTGTGTGTGTGTGTGCGTGAGTGTGAAAGTTAAAAGATTATTTGCTTAGTTACATACCTGAGACCATTGCCAGGTGTTGGTTACTTTCATCAAATATATGTACATTCATTTATATTCACAAAATCTTGAAAACGCTTAGATATTTTTTTGTGCTTTGTTTGTCATTAGTAATGGATATGTGTACGAGTATATGAATGCCATTGAAAACGTGTTCTTCTTATCAAGCGATAAATTCGAAATTATGAAATATTGATGGCATATATTTCAACAATATTTAATTACATTCATCATAGTTTTTCAGCTATTCTTGAAGAGAACATCACCATTTTTTGATTCATATAATTATATCGTGTGATCCTTTGACTTTTATGCGTATTAAAATACTCAATTACATATTGTTACAGTATTATCCTGGCATATTGAGTGGTAACATAGAATTACAACAACGACACACACACACACACACAGTCATAGTAG
Source organism: Megamerina dolium (assembly GCA_963854835.1). Lineage (NCBI taxonomy): Eukaryota > Metazoa > Arthropoda > Insecta > Diptera > Megamerinidae > Megamerina > Megamerina dolium. Next base: position 68,795,568 of record OY978529.1, on the reverse strand, counting down.
TTATTTGTACATGTACAAATAAAGGATTTTATAAATCATACTATCGTATCGTATGTTTATCAATGCCATTGCCACATAATTCGTGGCAATCTAACCGAAGGCTGTTATGGCTGATGCGCCATGGTGACATTATGCTATTAGAAAAGGGAAGGGATACAAAAAAAAGGGAAGCACTAAAAACCAGAAATGAAATAAAAATTGTCTCTTGAAACCTCTGCTATTCATTACAAAATATTGCGTAGTCTCTTGAATTTATAGTGTTACATATAGGCAAATATGAACTCTACTGTACACCTATGTATATGTCACACACGTGCCTTTTTTTATGACATATTACTCGTGTCTACCCAGTGGGAAAAGGTCAGCAATAATAAGAAAAGCGATAAATAAATTTTGTCTTAAAGATTTTCTTGTCGCTTCGTTGATTTTTAACATTGCGATGTTACTGCAACCTCTGCCACGGCATGTTCATGTACCTGGTAAGGAAAGAGGTAAGATTTAGTAGAAACCTTTTCGCATAATGGAAGATTGCTTTTTGGTTGAGGCTGTAATAAATTAATTTCTCATATTGTGGATGGTCTTTCAATTCAATAAATTTAATGAAATCATTGATTTTGTAGTGAATCCCCCTTAAGAAAGGAAAATAGGGGGTAAGTATGTTTGGGCGAAATATTGAAGCAGAATAATTATTGGACGTATTTCAACGCTCTAAGTGCGATTTGCGGCCAATTAGATGTATCCTTCAAGTGCTTTTAAGTTAAGGGAGCCTCGCTAAAGACTTAAGTTAGAGAGAAAGATTGTTCAGCAAAATTTTTGCATAGTTTTTTTTATATATTTAATGACTATTATTTGAAAACTCTAAAATTCTTGAATTCCTATACTTATCTTATGGCTTCCCAGGTAATGCTGGTTTTTATTTAATTTTTGATTCAATTTAATTTTTGACAAATATTACAAATATTAATAAAGTAAGAAGTACAATAAGCTTCAGTGGATTTTCCTACAAGGCATATATGTATGAATTCATACAAAAGCAGTCAATCAAGAAGCAAGTGTGGAACATTATCAACAGCAGAATTAAATATGTGACAACATTTGTATGAGTATATGTAGTTGAAGGCGCTTTGAATATTGAAATTTAAATTAAAGAGTTTCAACACATCTATTCAGCGGTAATAATATAGTATTGTGTGATAGTAATGAAATGATACATTTTTATTAAGAAGATAGTTGATTGCGTCGTATCATAGTGCTGAATAGATTAAACTAATAATAATGCGAAATATGTAATTTAAAATGTGCTTTAGATTTATATAAAAAATATAGGGGATTTTATGGATTAAGCATAAGAAAATTGCATTATTTTTTAATTCCTTCACCACTTCATTTCACTTTTTGAAAAGCTATCCATAGCCCATTAGTTTTATATGGGATAACTTTAGTACAACCTCCATCAAACCCTGACCATTTCAACTATAAATTTCTACAAAAAAAAAGAAATAGACGTTAGGGATTAAATTTTTTTGAGCACAAATGGTCAGTATATACTTTCCATTCAGTAGCATGACTATCTTGTTGCAAAAATATTGTTGGACTGTGAATTTATTACAATACCTAAAGGAATACAACGCTTACGTGTTAAATTCATTTACAAAATTTCTTCTAGTTTTACTTATCAATATATTCTATCTACTATTTATGTGTGCAGAAAATATTTAATTAATTCATGTTTCATTAGATAACAAATTTTGTGTATTATTCACTCAAATAAATTATTGCAAACACGCACACGCAATAAAATACGTAGTTAGCTATGACTCTAATAAAAATACTTATTACTTAGCTTTTACACGAAAACTAATTTCAATTTAGTTTTAAATATTCACAATTATTTATATTAGTTGCAGAAGAAGTATCAGTCAGAGGTGTCATACAAAATGCACGCAAATGCACACCTGATAATCGACAAATCGCTCTTAGATCAGTGATATGTAGGAGCAGACTCCCCCAGAGTATAATCTAGTTCGGCTTTAATAATCGTTAGACTGAGACCTTTCAAATGGAAGTATTGAATTACATAACGGTGACCAATTTTTTCCATGTTTACAAATTCATTTTCGATGGCTCAAAAAAAAAATACTAAATAACGTGGCGCCTTGAAGCTTAAAACATATGTTTTATGAGGTTGCCACTTTTCACCAAAGTAATTTATTTCAAGATACTGCCGCCATCTGTATGTCAGGTCGAGTAGTTCTGGGACCTTCCTCCTATCACTGACCTCCGTTAACTCTCCTTTTTCAACATTTCCTCCAAACATACTTAACCTCTGAAAATCGAAAAATATCCCGATAACTGGCCAGAAATCGCACGCAAAGCTATAAAATATATAATTGACCCCATTAAATTTTCATTTTCAATATTTGCTCCGAACATACTTATAGTCTATCTCCACCACTTAAGAGGACCTCCATACAAAATGACCGAAAAACAGCTGAAAATGGACAATAACTGCCCAGGAATCGCCCCTAGAATGGAAAAATATATTTTAATTTTTTCACCTGAATCCTTCCTTTAAACATACTCACCCTATATCTTTAATTCCGTACAAAATTCATGTTTTTTTAGTGGCTATTAAAACTAAACACTAGCCAAGTCGGAATAGCAAATTTCTTTATACTTCCTTGGGAAGATTTTCTTGAAATTGTCCAAATTTGTTATTTTATGTTTAATGGGAAATTCCTTTTCGCTTTATAAAAATTGTGCGAAAATTTAATATGCATAATAAATAAACAATAAAATTGCTAATTTTCATTATTTTTACTTTATTTTTTTTTTTTACTTTTTTTATTTTCTCCCCTTAGTCACTCCACCGGCTCAACGTGTACAATTCATACTCGGCGAAGATATTGACGAAGGTACACATATTTCGCATCCACTATTCTCCGAAATGGAGATACTTGTTAAGGATGGCGATGAAATTGAATGGAAGGAAACAGCACGTTGGGTGAAATTCGAAGAGAATGTCGAAGAGGGCGGTAATCGTTGGTCCAAACCGCATGTGGCCACATTATCATTACATTCACTCTTCGAATTGCGAACACTGCTATTGAATGGTACGATCATATTAGATATGGAAGCGACAAATTTGGATTTAATCGCCGATCTGGTGTGTGAAAATATGGTAAATGCTGGCACATTACCAGCTGAATCACGTGACAAAGTGAAGGATGCATTGCTGCGTCGTCATCGTCATCAGCATGAGTATAATAGAAAGACACGACTACCGATAATACGTTCATTAGCCGACATCGGACGTAATCATTCATCATCGAAAAGTGAGTAAAGCGTATATTCGAGATGTATTCATTCATTTATCGTCTCTTCTTTTACGCTCCCCATCATGATTATTGTAATATTTTGTTTTTTTGTTTTTCAATTACTCGTATCTAATATGCATAAAAACATACTAATCATAATGCGTACCTAAATGTCGCGCGCGCTTTTAATGCCGCAAGCGGTTTTAATCGTTTCATTGTGAAAAGCGGGGCGATTTTAAAACGCTTTTCATTGACAATTCAATATATATAATTCATATGGTTCATAATTCATCAATTATAAACTAAAATCACATAATATTCAATGTGTAGAATATCATTGCGCTGAAATATGATATTTGTTTTTAAATATTTCAATATAATAATGAATGAATACTCATAACAAAAACCAAAAAATAGACCTACAGCATCAAGCACATTGCAATAAATATACATCCGCATCGACACACTCATTATATGCCACACCTTTAACTAACGCCTCATTATCAACATCAGCAGCAATGGGATTAGATGGAGGATCATCACAAATGTATGTGGCGAGTAAGGATCGACGAGGTGGTTACCTTGCCGTACCAACAGGTACAAATATTGAGTACCTACATTTTACTATGTGCTGTAGAATGTATCGTATTTATGTGCCATATCTTGTTATTATAACCACATGCTTACGCATATGTATGCTCTTACATATATTTAGTTTGAGCTTTTTTTTTAATTAGAAATAAAATCATCACAAATTCTTAATAGAGTAAACTATCACAATCCTGAATTATATTGATAATACAAATTAAGGCGATTTTAATCGAAAGAAAACTGTACGCTGTAAAAATCGCTAGAAAATGCACATGTAAAGAAATCAATCAGAAATCGCCTATTTGACTGAAGCAGCCACATGTGATTAATCACTGGAATACACTGTAGTACAAATCGCTTTAAGCACATGCAATTTTTGTTTTTTTGCACACATTACGTCAAATCGTGTGAGATCGTTTGTCATTATAATCACTCATTCTTGTTATTATTGTTACAAATTAAAACATACATGATTATAATCATCGTCATAGTCATCATCATCATCGTCATCATCATCTTCTTCATTGGTACTTATATAAAGTTCTGCTCTAAGTTATGTTACAATTTTTCTTTTGCTTCTTTGTAAATAGAGATGATGAAATATACAATCAGCCGTAACACTATACTCGAACATCGACTAATGGTTATGTAGTACTATTTTTCGATTTCATGTGAAATCTGCTGTCAAATTTCATACAAAGTTTTTTGTTCTATGTTTTTGTTGTTTAAACTAGCAACAAATTTATTTGGTATACACCAATTAAAATAATGTGTAAACTGACAGTTCTTTGTAAATAAATCAAAGTTATTTTTTTAGAAATGTCATGAAAAGAATTGACGCTCAATTTCAAGTGATTACCACTGAATTAATTAGAAATTACTGTATTTTAAATCGATTAAAACTCCATCTATCGCATGATTTAAAGCGAAGATATTGTTTTGGTATCCACAATTTTTGACAACCATGATTAGGATCTTACAAATTAGTATAATTTCAGATATTAATCTATTTACCCTCACCAGCGCGTTTTCGGAGATTTAGATTAAATATGTAATTAGGTCTTAGCAAGAGCGCAAAAAATGGTGCGTCAAAAAAAATATGTCATAAAATGACAGCTGTCACATACTACGTACTTCAGTGCATTGACATGCAATCTGAGAATATGCAAAAATGTTTACAGATAAAAATATCACTCTCCAATATGTTGGACAAGTGGGCGAGAGGATTAGGAACGAGTCGAGTGTCAAAGAAAACTCAACAACTGCTTGTAGTATTCACTACAGTAAATACATTTCAGAACAATTTGCTCCCCCAAGATAAGATCGCAATTTTTAAGCAATAACAACAAATTGAATAAATTAGTAACATAGCTTATGGCGGGACTTAGTACATACTTCCTGATTTTCTCAAGCATCGAGGTATTAATTTATATAAAAACACCCAAATATCTATGTATATGTGTATTCATATGTATATGTATTATTTAAAAAAAAAAAAAAAAACAACGACAACGTCCAAAAAATATACAGCTGATATTGGCAATTTTGCAACTACACATCTTGGTGCCATTGGTGTTACCACTTGGTTCCATTCTGGTGCATCATCATCAAGTTCTGCTCAAAAAACTCACAGCTCACAGCATCATGGGCAACAACAACAGCAGCAACAACAACAACTACAAGAGCAATCACTTCTTAATAAAAAAGGTCCATCTCCATCCATATAAATACATACAAAATTATATACAAAATAACTACAAAATCAAATGTTCACTTTTCTTTTTCTTACTAGAAGAATATTCATCAATAATTGTTCTTTCGTTTATTTTGTTTGCAACCAAAAATTTCACAAAAACACTAAATTTGATATTAATTTAATATGTCTTTCTATGTATGATACGTATGTGCCTATTCTTACAATTTTATTCTATTACTTCTATGTCCAGTCTTCTAAATTTCTACTACGTATGTACTTGTGAAATTTCCTCTATGATATCTTCGATCTAATTCTTGATCTATCTTTTGCTACACCAACTACATATGTATTAGAGTAAATGATTCACAAATATTTTTAGCAAATGATTGATATTTTACTTCCGATATTTTTGTACGAAATAAATTGAGAATGTACATTTTAAACTACCAACCATCATCAACAATCATCACTTAGTTTATGTTGTTGTCCTATTGAATTGATTCTCATAAATATTATTTTCATATTTGATTTTTTTTTTTCTATGAAACTTCTTTGGTTACGATATTTTGAAAAGTAAATTTTCAAATAAATATTCGTACAGGAAATGACAAGATATGTTATACCCTTCAAAGAATGCAACCCTAAAAGCTAAGATTAGAATACAATATGTGAGAAAGAGATGACCATATAAACCATGTAGAAGTGTAACTGATACAAGAATAATTGTAATGGATATGAGGACTAGTCAGCGGTAGTTAAATATTGAAAAATGACCTACAGAAATTTTGAATTTGAACGATTAGAGTAGTCGGGAATTGAAGAAAAAAAACATATTTGCAATAATTCCAAAGAAGTGTCATTGCTATAGTGCACTTTGGTGTACACGTAATTTTATTATTATTATTATTCTCTTTTTACATTTATTTTATTTCTTCATACAAGCACACTACTTTCGTAGAATAAAAATAAAAAATTATATTAAGTAAGTATAATATTAACTAGCGAAATGCAACAGTTGACACGAACATTTTTAATAGATTTAGGGGTCCTAAATTCGAAAAACACATTTACAAAAATATTTTTATCAGGTTTTCGACATATATATTACTAGCAATATTTTTAATCCATTCAATGCTTTAAGTGCAATGGATCAAATGTGAAAAAAATCGATTTTTTTTGCCAAATCATCGAAAATCGAAAATATACTTTACAAATTGGGAAAAATGTAAATAGTTAAAATATATTGTATATAAATAAATTTTGTCTTCATGCTTTTACAAAAGAAAAAAAAAGCAAGCAAGGTATCGAAAAAAAAAAATTTTTTCCTCCATTTTTAATCGAATCGAAATTGCGTAGGAATTATTTACAATTGATATGCGATACAGTATGCGATAGTTCCCCCTTCTCAATATTCATATGCGAGTATCAAGAAATGCTTGAGCTAAAATATGGAAGAAATATAGTGGAGTTAAATGCTGCCACATCGAGGTTAAAGTTAAATAACATTTGAAGAAAATCGATAAATCGATAAATACAACTTCTTAGGGGTTGCTCCCTAAAAAGTAAAATGTCTACACAATACATTTTTGGGTATGTTTTATATTATTATTTTTTTTTTTTAATCATAACGGAAATTAATGTTTAAATGATTAAAATGGTATTCATCGTTGAATCATTGTACCACTAAGTCTTTAGAAACTTCTTAAACTTCCTGTTACCTGATAATTTTCCTTGATTTGTGAAGTATGATGAGATTTACCATACATAGCATGATATATGATTTTCGAGTATTGAAAAATCTAAACCACCTATATTAACATGAATTTCCATAATTATTTTTAATTCCCAATCAAAGCGAAACCCTCCATAATTGTTTTTAATACTTCTTTTCTATTCCAAATTAATTACATCGAATTTGCAAATCTTTATGTTCCAAATGTAAAAACAACTAAGCCAATTATCTAAAATTCCAAACTACCATTATCTCACTCTCCGTCTATATATTGTATTTCTCCCTCGGTCTGTAATTGTACGCATTTCAGTGGAAGAACAACATTGTTCCGCTTCTGCACCCGGTTTAGTAGCCAGCTCACCAATATCAATAACATCAACAACAACAACAACAAATAATGGCAATAATAGCGACATGGGCATCACAGTTGGCGGACGTTTTTTAACAGTACCGGGAAAAACTAAACAAACACTTGCATTGCCAAATGGTAAAATTTAATCTTTTTAAATACTTAAACAAACAAAAAAGAAAACAACACACACTCACACCCACACACTCAGAAAGAAGTTGGACCCAAATTGAAATATTTATAATTTCTGTTACTTACCTAATTGTGATGAAAGTTTGTGAAAAGATATTTGTTTTCTTCCAAAGACATAAGTAATGCGTTAAAAATTGGTTTTGAAAGTTTATTTTAGTAAAAATATCGAATAGCTTTAGTCAATATTGCGAAAATTGTCGAAAAAATTCGATATTATTTTAAGTACTTTTTTTTTATTATTACTATGACTAGCTGCAAAATAAACACACTTTGATTTCAAATGAAAGAAAATTAATTTAAAAATATACGAAGAATATAATATACACATTAAAAAAGTTTTTATTTCAATACAAAATCCCTAGCCCAATCTTAGGGAGAGCGAAATACTAATTGGCTGTAGATTTAGATTACAACTAACCTGAGTTACCCTATGATTGGAACTAGGGTCTTCACGATCATAAAATGTAAAAAAAAGAACATTTAGTTTTCAGAGTTAATAAGGTTAATGGAGTTAATAGTAGCCCTTGCAAAGTTTTAAGCTCACTAAGGTGGGTTAAATTGTATGGAGCAAAATGTTGACGACCTAGCTCAGCGCAATACATAAAATTTTGATCAATTCAAGCATACCTGCTCAAAGAAGACTAAGTAAATTCTTGATTTGGGCCCGCAAACTTTTTCAGTTTTTCTAAAAAACCATCAATTTAATAGGGGGTAAGTTCCAAGGAAATGTTTAGAATGATAAAGAAATGGGTGTCGGTCATACATTTCACAGCTTTAGAAGTGATTTCGGAGCAGCTATCGTCGATTCCCAGGTGTTTTTAGATTAATTTTGTATGGAAGTCCCCTTAATGAGTGCAGATAGAAGGAGATAATGTTGAAAAGAAAAAATGAATGGGGTCGGTCACGAAGTTTACCATCGTAGGAACGATTTTTGGGTAATTATGGAGATATTTGAAGATTCACAGATGTTTTGAAAACCGAAAAATACCCAAGGAATATAAAATAAACCCCCATTGATTTTTCCTTAAAACATAATTACATCCTATTTTGCACCCTTCAAGGAGACTCTGACATATCAACAATATCTGACAAGGAATCGCTTTTAGAGTGGTGAAATCTATGGCAGACCCCTCTTTATTATTCTTCTCTACTTACTAACTTAAAACCTACACCCGATAAGGAGAGTCCCATATAAAATAACAGAAAAAACGCTTGAAAATGGACAAAAGCCACGCGGAGCTATGAAATCTATAACTGACCTACATTAATGTTTCCTCTTCAACATTTCCTCTGAACTTACTTATTCCATATCTACACTCCTTAGGTGCGCTCTCCTATAAAATTGATGCTTTTATACTGGCTGTCAAAACTGAAAACTGTAGGGTCCACATCTGGAATTTTTTTATGATTCCTCGTGAAGAAATGCTTTAACTGATCCATATATTATGTTTGTCGCTCAGCCAAGTGATTTAAAAAGTTCTCCCGCTTTTTATTCGACACTATACCCCACCTTTATACACTCGGAATGAAGCGAAGTATATTTACTACCTTAAAAAAATAGATAAATAAATTTGTATATTAAAATTGTATGTTATATCCAATTTCGAAAATATTTGCATGTGAATAAATATTTTTTATTTTCAGAGATGGGCACTACCAATTTTTTTTTTATTAGCTTGGTAATTTAAAAATTAAAAATATATAAAATATTATTTTATAAACTGCATGTCATGATCACTTGCATCTCACAAGTTCATTTTTCCATTCTCATTTACAATATTATCACTTATTCCGCTCACCTTGTAATTGTTTGTACTATATGTGATGCACGCTGCATGAATTTCTTACGTAAAACTTGTTTCAATAAATATATTTCTCCTTTTTTCCTTATTTCTATATGTACTACTTATAGCTACCTGTATATTATCCCCTTTAGTAATTCAATTGTTCTTTTTTTAATTTTCCTCTGCACTCCAATCACGCTGTATGTATTTGACTTCCTCTGATATTCAACTCAACAATTTGCTCAACATTTGATTTGATTATTATTTAATTCTTGCGATAAAAATAAAAACTCAATACATATGCACACACACACTCACAAACACACATGTGAAATGATAAATGTATCATTAAATAATTGATGTACTAAAAGAGAGAAAATCTAATTCTAAAAACTTGCGGCCAATTCATAATTTACCAATAATAACAGAGGATATGGTGAAAAGTCCAAGTAATCAATCGATACATCGCAATACAAGCTGTACTGAGTTGAGTGATCATCGAAGCAATACACACTTTATGCGTAAGATACCACAGGGCGCTGAGGCCAGTAATATATTAGTTGGTGAGGTTGATTTTCTTGAGAAGACGCTCTCCGGTTTTATACGTCTAAGTCAGGCAGCTGTTATGGGCGATCTGACCGAGGTGCCAGTGCCAACAAGGTAATGCTTTTAATGACGCACCACATTTACAGCATCATAATACATTTTACTTTCAGATTTATATTCATACTTCTCGGCCCACCGGGTAGTCAAAGTAATTTCCATGAAATCGGTCGTGCTATGGCCACACTCATGTCGGATGAGATATTCCATGAGGTTGCGTATCGTGCCCGAAAACGTGATCATATATTGGCTGGTATTGATGAGTTTCTCGATGCCGTCACTGTTCTGCCACCTGGTGAATGGGATCCCACTATACGCATTGAACCACCCGCTGCCATTCCCTCACAGGAGGTGCGAAAACGTCCGCCCGAATTGCCAAAAGAGGAAATCGATGAGGAGGAGGAGGAACAACGTTTACGCGAGGAGAGTGGTCTATCGCGAACGGGTCGTCTTTTCGGTGGTCTCGTCAACGATGTGAAACGTAAAGCACCATGGTATTGGAGTGATTTCCGCGATTCGTGCTCAATGCAGTGTGTCGCCTCGTGGATTTTTCTCTATTTCGCTTGTCTATCGCCAATTATTACATTTGGCGGTTTATTGAGCGAAGCGACTGGTAAAAATATGGCAGCTATGGAATCGCTGATATCGGGTTTTGTCTGCGGCATGGGTTATGGTTTCTTTTCGGGCCAACCTCTAACCATTTTGGGTTCAACGGGACCAGTTTTAGTATTTGAAACAATTGTTTATGAATTTTGCGGCAATCAAGGTTGGGACTATATGACGTTCCGATTTTGGATTGGCACTTGGATAGCAATTATACTGCTGATATTGACAGCAGTCGATGCAAGTGCATTGGTTTGCTACATAACGCGTTTTACTGAGGAAAACTTTGCCACACTCATTGCATTCATATTTATATATAAGGTAAGCAGAAGGAAAGAAAAGACAAAATTATCCAAATTTGATATTTTTCGCTGAGCCAGATAATTTAAATTAGGCTTAATACAATTTGATCCAAAATTTTATTTTTGATTTTTTATTTTTCTTCTTCTATTAGGCTGTTGAAAACGTATTGTCAATTGGTAAGAAATTCCCTGTGAATAATCATATTTATGATTGCATTTGTACACCACCACTTGGTACCAATGCCACGGTATTGGATTATGCAAAATATGACAAAGACTATTGTCTGGTAAGCTTCTGATTATATCGCATTACAAATGTACGCGCAATATAATTTCCATTTACAGGCTAATAATGGAACAATGATCGGTTTGGATTGTGATAAATCGGATCCATCAAATGTTTTTCTCATGTCGGTTATACTCTTCTTGGGCACATTTATAATTTCAGTGATTTTAAAAGATTTCAAAACTGCACTCTTCTTTCCAACCATTGTGAGGCAATATATTAGTGATTTTGCTGTAATTATTGCCATTTTTGCAATGTCCTTCCTGGATTATGCAATGAATGTGGCAACGCCCAAATTAGAGGTGCCCCATGAGCTAAAACCAACATTGGAATCACGCGGTTGGTTTATACCGCCATTCACCGAAAACAATCCGATATGGTCGATCGTGCTGGCGGTGATACCAGCCATTTTGGGTACTATTCTCATTTTTATGGATCAACAAATTACGGCTGTCATTATCAATCGTAAAGAATATAAGTTGAAAAAGGGTTGCGGCTATCATTTGGATCTATTTATACTATCGATATTGATACAAATTTGCAGTATTATGGGTTTGCCATGGTGAGTTGAGTTTGACTTTGAAGAGGTTTATATTTGATATTAAAATTATATTCTACATTTCCCCAAAATCATAGGTTTGTTGCAGCCACCGTCTTGAGTATTAATCATGTCAACTCGTTGAAACAGGAATCCGAGTGCTCAGCACCCGGTGAGAAACCACAATTTTTGGGTGTGCGCGAACAACGTGTCACACACATAATGATCTTTTTAACGATCGGTTTGTCTGTGCTGCTAACACCACTTCTATGCCACATACCGATGCCAGTGCTATTCGGTGTATTCCTATATATGGGTGTGGCATCGCTTAAGGGTCTACAATTTTTCGATCGTATAATGATCATGTTAATGCCAGCTAAATATCAACCCGATTATATGTTTCTCAGACAGGTGTGGTGCTATTATGTGGTTTATTTAAATATGAAATTGTTGAACAACTTCTTCTCTTTAAAGGTGCCCATTAAACGTGTACATTTATTTACAATAATACAAATGGCTTGTTTGATCATTTTATGGTTGATCAAATCATTCTCACAAACTTCAATACTCTTCCCATTGATGTTGGTCGTTATGATTGGCATACGTAAATCATTGGATTTGGTATTCACACGAAGAGAATTGAAAATTCTCGATGACATTATGCCAGAGATGACAAAACGTGCCGCTGCCGATGATCTACATCAATTGGATGCTGAGGTGGGATTTTGTCAAAAATTATTAATGTGTTGTGGAATCGGCGGTATACAAAAGCATAAGCACCACCAAAACCACCACCACCACCACCCACATAACCATCTTCAAACGCACAACAGCACAAAACCCGATTTTAGTAATAATAGTAGCACCAGCAGTAGTAGTAGTAGTAGTAGTAGTGTCAGTACTAGTAGTAATAATAATATGAGTATGAATTCAAGTCGAAATCATATAAATGCAAACAGATTGACCAAGGCCAATGAGAAGGAATTGGGGGTAGCAAGTTGTCTATTAGCAAAAGAGTAAATTAATATAAATACAAATTTATTTGACGCATGTACATACGTACGTACACAAGATAATGCCATTGCTAGAAAGTATGAGTCTGAGGATTATATTTTGCACAACTACTTCTAGACCCAAGGTACTATAATAGCTCCTACTAGTTCGACTATTATTGCTATTGCTACTACTACTACTATTACTACTACTATTAAGTACCTACCTACTATTATTCCACTCTATTGTCTTATTGCTCTAATGCTATCTATTTTAATCAATTTTTTTTTTCTATTAATTCATTAAATATATAAGTATGACGTTATTTTATCAAGTAAAATATAAAAAAAAAAAAAATTATTTTCCAAATCTTTTTGTAAATTTTTGCTTAGTTTTCATATAGCATAAATTACAAATTTTTTACTTTTTGACAATTTTGTATCTACAATTTTTGCAACATGCATATTCACGTTTGTGCAATCAGTATTCTATTTTTCTATTAATTTGTTATTTTTTGTAGAATTATTTTTACATGTACTTGTACAATTTATTAAATTTTGTTAAATGGTGCTAATGCTATAAAAGACAAACGATATTTTTTTTTTCAACTTTTATTTAAGTCCTTTAGATATATTCATTATTGGCTTCTGAGTGGTTTTTTTATTAATGAAAACAAATTAGATGTAAATATTTTTTAAAAATTCAACCAATTAATAATTTACATAATAACACTAGTTTACAAGTTCAAAATGTTCAAACAAAAAATTTAATCATTAATTCTTTGGGATCATCAAAGCATAATGGTTATTTAATCCCGGAGTGTTGAGAAGAATCTTAAACTATGTAAAAGTGGTAGAACGTTCTAAGGACAATAATAATAATAATAATAATAATAGTAATAATAGCGGAGGTGGCAGTAATAATAACATGCAGGATGAAATATTCAAGCAAATTTTACCAGACAGACAGGTTGTCGTAGCTCAGTAGTTAGTGCGTTGACTTTCTACTGAAGCACAACTTTAATATTGGAAAAATTTTTCTTTTGAACGAGTCCCACCTGTTGCCAATTCTTCCAGCAGCAGCCTTTTGCCATGAAAATAATTTGCAATGAAAAAAGCTCTGTTCACAAAGTTCAGAAAAAGTAATGTCACAAGAATTCATCCATTCGGAACCGACTAATATAAGTAGGTCCCTTCTAATATTGTCCAAAAAAATATATTCGACATTTTTGAAGAAAATGGAATTTATTTCTTTGGACAATATGTAATTTTGTTCAAACATTGTCCAATTTTTATCCAAAGTTTGTTCAATTTTAAACCGTCTAAGAGACAAATTCATTTTGAACTCGATTCCTGACAAAATTTGCGAGTTCAAACTGGAATTCGCGTCAAAAAAATCGTAAAAAAAAATTGTTTATTTCCAAGGATTTAAAAAATTACTTTAAAAATTGTAAACTGGTGCAATTTTGTTAAATTGTTAAAGTAGTGATTTTTATTTTATTATAATTTTAGGTAGTCAATATCAATTATCAATTAATCATTTAATCACATAGTCTAATTAATCAAAATTTTGAGTAATCATTTTACATTAATCAAAATATTCGATAGTGGAACGAACTTTTTCGATTAAATGATTAATCGTACAGTTCTCGTACAATAGTATTTATACGTTATGCTTTCAGTAAATGTTTTATACTATGTATGTATCACTTTCTTTACGTTTAGCTTGTAATACTTTTTTTTTATTTTTAACAGCATAGTTTTTATATGCATAAGTACACATAAATTATTGTATATGTAGTAGTGCAGTTTTATTTTCTAACATATGTATTTCATAAGAACAAAGTTAATTAGTACAAGCACGTTTTTTTTAATGGTTTAAGTGTTTTCTGTTTATTTCTTTATTTAATGTTTTTTTAATTTTTTGTTGGTTTTCTAATTTATTAAACCAAATTTTTAAATACTTACATATATACATATTATATATATTAAATGCATAATTATTAAATTAACAATTTTAAGCTTAATTGTAATCGTGTAACTAAACTAGTTACACTTAGTTACTAGTATATATATATACATACTTATATGTATTCGTATGTTAATTTCTTTTAAATAAAATCTATAAATACATATTCTATTATTTGTTTATAACACACACATGACACAATCTATAGCAATAACACATACTATTCACATAGGCACATGCAACCGGTGATATAATTGCTGGTTACAAATCGAATAAGTAATTAATGCACCGTAATTTTAGGTGTTAAGGCGCACAAAAATAGTTAGAGAAATTAATAACATTCTAATTAAAAGGAAGGTCCCTACCTTCACAATTCCTTTTGCAAGTGAAAATATGACTTCCTTTTTCTCGAGGTCGTAAGGAATTTTTCATTGAAATTAACAAAAAAGAATTAAACGTTCGAAAATATTTTTGTTTAACTTTCAATTTTATATTTTTCAACAATTACAAATGGTTTTAATTAGGGTGAGTCATGAAATAAATAAATAAAAGAGCATAAAATTTACTCATGACCATAGCATTACCACACAACTATCTTAAGCTCGTTCTCGTAAAATGCTGGACAATAAAGGAGAAAATTATCTTCGTAGTCTGATCTATGATGGCATGCACAGTGGCTATGACGTATGGTGTCGACTGTGATGTACCAGATCAGCCCCCTAAAGTCATTTTTCCTCAATAGTAAGAAAATTTAAGGCAGTCTTCTGTCACATTTTTTTTTGTGAAGCCAAACTGCATGATTCGAGTTTAGAGCAACTCTTCTTGTGGATGGAACGCACAAAATCGTTAACTCTTCGCAGGAGTCTCACAATGCTTACGCTGAAAATTCTTTCTAAAACCATTGGTGTAGCAGCAAAGTCCTCATTCGTTAGTTGGATCTGTGATCCAACAGTGGCATATGTTGCCAAACTGTCTTCTACCTGTGATGATTACACTTGTATTGTACTCTGCAGTCCTTCCCCGGAAAAGGCATTGATGACAAAAATGTTTACAAATTACAAATTCCACTGCGGCTTCATTACAAAATTCAGGTGCCACTCTGTCTTGAAATTTACATATAGAATCAATGGAAGTATTCTTCACTTTTATTGCAATTTTTTGCTTGGCCCTATTATGTCGATAATTATTTTTTACGTAAAGAATGGAAAACTACATCCGTTAAGAGTCCATCAATTACGATATATCGGAAATTTCCATGGATAATGAAAATCTAAGAGCACACATTTTTGCGACAATATATTGAATTTAATATTCACCATGGATCCATGGATCCACTATGGATTCACATATAAAAAAGAAAAATGTAGCAAAATACCTTGCGAATAGATTGCTTTAGATCTGCGAATAATAGATATAACAGTTACCAATTTAGTTCACGCTGTTTTCAAGTAGCACTGCCAACATTCCAAATTCCAATTTAAGCGTTTCATATGGCAGTTACATAGTGCATAGTTATGACACATGATCAATTTAAAGTCAACAAAACCTTTCAAGTCTTTAACATCCAATCATGCTCTAACACCTCAAGTTACGATGCTCTAAGATGAGAAATATTTCAAAGAAAAGCACCTTTAAAATTATCATTTAAAAAAATGTATATTAAATATATATGTATTCAATTAAAAAGCACAGAAAGTAAATATTTAGCAACTTATTCCATTTAAAAATCGATCCACTATGAAATTGGCATTAAAAAGATTTGTTGATATTGACAAAATTGGCGTAAAATACTATCATTTAAGAAAAAAATTAATTAAGGAAGAAGAAGCAGGTGATATTGCAATAAATTCACAATGAAATATTTTATAGCATATTTGCATATTGTGTAGGCTTGGTTTTCTTTTTTTTTTGTGCTTTTGCTAATATTCGTATATATCACCTCACAACTTCAACAGCATATTTTCTACATAATCTAGTTGCATAAATAATTTGAGTACACTATAAAAAAAATTGGGAATTAATTTAAACCAAAATTGTACACATCTACACATCTTCCACAACTACAAAGTATCTATTTAATAATTATTATTCTTGTGCAATTAAAAAAAAAACAAAAATTAAAAAAAAACACCAACAATAAGAAAAATCATTATAAAAATCTTGGCCAACAAAACAAAAAAAAACACTTGATCTGTTTTAAAGGATCAACACAATCATCATCACCACAATCTCCATCATCATAATCTTCGTCAACAGCCACATATAAATGCTGGTTATGAAAGCAGTAATCCTGGTCCAACAACAATACACATACCATTGTCAGGCAATACAACAAATATAAACGCTTTACAACAGCAAAAACAATTAAGTATAACACAAGATGTTAATCGTACAACAATATGGCAACAAGTCAATAAGGATGGCATATCGGATCAATTAATAATACCCGTAGCGGTTAAAGTACGCCAAATCAATGGCAGCAATCAGTAAGTTGAAATTTATGTAATGTACACATCAATTATATAACATACACACACACACACTTACATACATAGCTACATATTACAACGAATTGTATATTCAACCCAGCAATCCAAAGCGATACAATAAAAATAATTTTTTTACTCATATTTGAGTTCATTTTTGAAAATGTTCATCTTCTGTGAACTTATGGTTCTCGTTTATAACTAAAAAACTAATGGAAATATTCATTTTTAAAATATCAATTTTTGATTAACTTTTGTGTTCTTATATTTTGGTCATTTAGAAATCGGTTAATCCTTTTAGAAGAAATAATAAAATTGTAAATAAAAAATTTATACAAGATAAATATAAAATACAAAATATTTATGAATTATAAATCAAACTCGTAATTCTCGCAAATGAAGACTCAAAAGAATTAAAGAATATGAGAACAATATAAGCATCAAGTTTAAAGCATTAGAATACATTTTAGGTTTTGATTTCTATCAGTCATCTATATAGGAACATTGCTAAAATATTTATGAATTACTGAAATATGAAGACAGTAAAAAATTCGTTTACAATTCATAATAAATGTTTATATTTATATTTAATTACATAAGAAATTCCATTTTTTATTAAAAATCGTTGTAAATTATGATTTTTTTGTGCCATTTATGTAAGAAGTTTATAAGAAAACATTCAGAAATAAAAGTTTAACAAATGCTTTTACTCCTAAACCTCAGAACACACCCAAAATTATAATTAATTTAGACTAAAAAAAATTCGTATTTTTACAATTTGGTTTGCTGGGAAATGTATTGCTAAAGTATTTATATGCTATTTTACACATAAATATACAATAAATTGTGTAATTCATACAAAAGCTAGTACTCTTTAATTTATTAACATCTCCAAATTTCTTTTATTATTTTTTTAAACAATTTTTCGGTTTTTTTATTCTCCTTCCCAAAATCGCGCTTTAAACCATCAAACATCAAATAAACAAACAATAATTGCATTTATTACTATAAAAATATCAACAATGATATCGATAATAATAATAATAAAGATATAAAAAAACAAATAATCGTTTATCAACAATGAATGAAGAGGATGATGACCATTTATCACCGAATAGATCATCTTTGGCTGTTTCAACTGCTGTTGCCAACACTAATGCTGCTGCTGCCGGAGGTGCTGTTTCTGCCGTCACAGTCAATTTTGATCATGGCAGCAAAGATAATATAAAGAAATTGGGCGATTCGCAAAGAAATGACATAACTCCAGTTTAAAATGTGTAATTGGACTTTACTTTATTGATTTTTTTTTGTAACCATTTAGCAGTATTATGCTCCGAAATGCACAAAAATCTATGAATTTTTTATACAACCCATAAAAGAAACGCCCAAATGAAAGCGAAATAAACAAAAAGTAATATAAGTTTAAGAATATTTATACCTAAAACATTTATAATGAACGAATAGTTGCGACAAAATATATAAAAAAAATATCGATTATATGATAATGATTTTAAATACGATTAACCTAGATTTAATTAGTGTATTTCAATTTCAATAAATGTATTTGAAAATTAAAGTTTCCTATGTAAGATAATTCGATGAATTTTAAAATTATGCATATTCAGCGAAGGCAAAGTGAAGTAATTCCAGCAAGATTTTTATCATCATGATATAACAGTTTCGGTAATATTTTATAAACACTCAAAATGCGAATAATCATACAATCAGGCGACAGGAATTTCAATCGAAATTACATTGAAATTCTTAGTTCCATTGTGAATTTGAAATAATTTCCCAATTTCATTGAAATTTCCTTAATATTAATCCTTATTGTGAATAATTTTTTTCAATATGAAGAAAATTCAATCAAAATAATTTGCCCAATATATAAAAAAATCAAATCAAATATAAGATACATATTTTGTGGACAGATTGTACTGAGTAAGCACATAAAAATGTGTGGTGAAAATCGTAGAGATAAAGGAAAGTAGTAAAACCAACACGGGTCTGAAATTGTGGATAAATCGGTCGCCATCAGTTTTATGAACAGTGGTCGCTACAGCGCAAATCCTTTCGTAATTGAATTTTGTTTCACGATATTGATAATATTATCATAAATTTTTACAAACGTTGCAAATATATTTAGATATTTTTCATTTCTCACAATATAATCAATCAATTGTCAATTGGAATTGAACATGAACTTGTGAATGGTTTCAATTTGTAATTTGTAATTTTGAACTCGCCTGAACCTATTTTACAATGAGAATAATTGTTTAATTTAATTTAACATAATTGTTGATTATGCAAAATTATATATGTAGATTAATACACCCTTTTATTAGTATTTTATAGTTATAATTATTAATATTTTCAAATAAGTTGCTTAAAATTAATATTTTATCAATATCAGATGAAAATGAAGAGCGCATATTAAAAATGTGATAATCGCGTGATTTCGAAATTTACAGGAGGATGAAATGGCGAAATAGTTTTGAACTTTTACGTCATGATTTTTTTAAAACATGATATTAGTACTTAAAATGTAAGAGTCGGTTTCACGAAACCAATTTAAGTTGAGACATCCTTGCTTTTTGATTTTTTGGTTGAAAAATCTGAATAATGGTGAAACGCAGGAAATTTAAGTGCAAAGTTAAATAAAAATTACAATTAAATTCCGACTTAATTTACAATAAAACAATTGATGAAACCGGCTGTTAGTCTTATGACATATTGCTCGTAGGCTGCCCTTCAACTATGGAAGGTTTATTCCACCAAATCCAATACCAAAAGAAATCAATAATATTATGCATATGACTATTTACATAAATTAATCATTATCTTCAATAATTGCAAAAGAAGAATCATTGCCAATTAATAGCATGCATTTGTCAATTACAAAATATAAATATTCATATGTACAATACCAAAAGAAAAATTTACTTCAGTCATTTTTTGTTTGTTTAGACTTGAATAAATGTATTAATATTTCATAAGTAAAAGTTAAATTTGATTTATATATTACTTATTATGATTATGATCGCTGATATAAAGGCATAATTTATCGGAAAACTATTAAATACATAATAATACACATAATGTGCATAAATACCACAAAAAAACTTATAAATCCTAGTAGTAACGCCAATAATCTCATATTATACATTCCTATGAAATTTATGTATGATTTACAAGAAGTAAGAAATTCTAACTTAAGGATAAAAATTTCATATTAATTATAAAAATCATAGTTTTTACTAGTTTTCCTTTTATTTTTAGTTTAATTCATTCCTTTATATTTTAAAACTCAGTAATAAGTTCATAAATGCATCAATACATACATACGATACTATACTACATATATATAATAAAATGAAAAATCTCATGTTTATGTGAATTTTAAAATAAAATCTTCATGTTGTGTTTTATTTAGTGCGAAAGATTTTTCATGATGTTGCATTCTTGTATCCCTTCAAAAATTCCAAAAATCAGACATCTTTTATCGTAAATGTATGTAAAATCCGATCGCATCAATTTCATCAATTCTTTCATTACATTTCGATGGTCTGTTTTGTACGTGTTTCATACTCATTGTATATGTATATAAAAACAAATTTTAAAGTATGTAAATTGAATGTATAGCATCATCATCATCATCTTCATCATGATTGTTATAATCATCGAATCAGTACCGCAAGTATCACAACATCAACAACAACAACAACAAAAGCAAAAGCAACGTCATTAATCTTTATCCTCTCTGTCTCTCTCTCACTCTTTCTGCATCACGTAATGTAAATGTGCATATGTAGTAAATATATTTGCGAGCTATCGTTTATAAAATTATAATATATTCATTAGATATCACAACCATAAATTAATATTAAACTGTTCAATTATATTAAAATGTCTATATCATTTACATTTTACAGGACAAAACATTTGATACGACGAAGCAAGAATGGCGAGGATATACAATTCATCGACATTTCGACGTCACACCGACAGAAACATCTGTTTGAATCAATGATTTGAATAAATGTTGATATTAAAGTTGTTAGATTGTAGTTATAATCAAAATTAATATGGGAAATATGTCAAATAAGTCGATTGTAAATTGAAGATGATCTTAACTTTGGACCATTATTTCTCTCTTCTTCTAGCTGTCCCTCTACATATTCTATTTCTATTTTTTCCACTTCTTAAATCTGAATATTTATTTTAGTTATTTTATATTCTAAATAAAGAGATGAATTCAAATTAGATATTAAATAGCATAAACATCATGATATGTAGATATGTATGCAACAATAACTATCCGACTACCGTCCCTTCCTAAATAAATTTCCCATTATATCTCATTACACCTCAGCGTAAGATATCGCATCACATCACAGTATGTACCTAATAAAATGCTCGTACATAAAAACGAGATGTTACATTTAATGATGCTCAAAAAGATCGTAGTAATATTGTATATTGTTAATTATTAAAACATATCAAAAACCATCACATATATTCTCACACAACTAAAAACAAACAAGCCCTCATACATAGATTCATGTATAAAAAACTACCTATTGTTGTTAAATTTATAACAAAATTTTAAGTATAATTAATTAATTAAATTGTATTATTTATGAATATATTCAAATATGTTTTATTTTAAAATAAAACTATAATAAATTTGTATTTACAATCACATACCAAATGGATTTTTACTTGAAGATTATAATTAATTTTTTTTTTTTTTTTAACAACCTTTGGATTTTTATATTTTTATGGAAGACACGATATGCATCCACATACGTTAATTTTAAGTTTAATTTATCCACAAGTGCCTTGTCTATGATCAAATTGAGACCCTAACATTCTGAGTAGTAAATTTTGTAAATCGGGAATGGTACAGTAACAAAATAGAGTGAGGGTGATCATACGTCAAGGCGGGTGAATTTTGCAACCGTCCGAATGTTATTTTGCAACTCGCATGCAAACACAGCTTGTGTTATTGATGGAGCTATGATTTGCTTGTTCGGCTTCATACGGTCCTGGGCTGGCGGCTTCCCTATCTCTTCAAACAACGACATACTCTACTGCGATTATAGTCAACGTGTACTGCAATTTTCCTGCTGGAAAAGTTTTGTGTGGTAAAAGCTAAGGTACAACCATTATCTCCACGATTAAAACCATTGTTAGAATTGCCAATTTTTACTATTTGCTGTATCTGATTCAATAAAAATCGCTAAAAACCTCGGAAAGTTATGAAAACCCCCAGGAAACATAATAGATGTGATATCGAATTGAAAAATTCTAAGTTGTACACGTTAAATGTTGTAAAGGCATAAAATATTTACAGTGTTTGCTTTTTTTTTTAGCAGTGAGTGTAAATTTTAATTATTTTAGGGACAAATTCAAAAAATAATGTCAGTTCCAATTCACAGTGGAGGCGTATAAAAAATTTCCCTATGCAGACATATATACGAAAGCTGATGTTTGCGAAAACTATTGGGAATATCAAAATTTGACATACACCGGTTGATAGATGTCATTTATAGCAGCTGTTTGTAAATGCGCATTGGAGCATTGATGTTCTAATTGGTTATGGTGCTGTAAAATTACCAATTGAGTTTTGCAGTGTTCTGAATAAATTTGTGATTAAATTCGAAAAAAAATGTCAATAATCACAAGAGTATTAACGACCAATTTGCCGTTGCGTATAAACGCATTAAAAACGTTGCGACAAGTGAGTAAAATGGATGCGGTTAAAGTCAGTGAGGAGGTTATGTAATTTATATTCTTCCCATACTTTCAGATCGGCATTAACAATGGATATTGTACACATGCAAAATTTTCAGAACACAAACCAATCGAAAAAATCCGGAATATTGGTATATCGGCTCATATTGACAGCGGCAAAACAACATTGACCGAACGTATACTCTTCTACACCGGTCGTATTGCTGAAATGCACGAGGTGCGTGGAAAAGATAATGTAGGTGCAACGATGGACTCTATGGAATTGGAACGCCAACGTGGTATCACCATTCAATCGGCTGCAACATACACCCTGTGGAAGGAGACAAATATCAATATAATTGATACTCCAGGACATGTCGACTTCACAGTGGAAGTGGAACGTGCATTACGTGTACTAGATGGTGCTATATTAGTACTGTGTGCTGTTGGTGGTGTACAAAGTCAAACATTGACGGTGAACAGACAAATGAAGCGTTATAATGTACCCTGCTTGGCTTTTATAAACAAACTGGATCGTACGGGATCAAATCCGTATCGTGTATTGTCGCAATTGCGTTCGAAAATGAATCATCATGCGGCATTTATTCAATTGCCCATTGGCGTTGAAAGCAATTGTCAGGGTATTGTAGATTTAGTGGGTCAACAAGCTGTTTACTTTGAGGGTGATCATGGTACGCAATTGCGTTATGATGAGATTCCAAAAGATATGCGAACTGAGGCTGATGAACGTAGACAGGAATTGATTGAACATCTCTCAAATGCCGATGAGACTTTGGGTGAACTATTCTTAGAGGAGAAGGAAGTGACTGAAACCGATATAAAGGTGAGAAATACTTGTAAAGTTGGAATATTTTGTTCATTTGTCTAAATTTCTTTCGTAGAACGCTATTCGCCGTACATGCATTAAACGTTCCTTCACCCCAGTTTTGGTTGGCACAGCATTGAAAAATAAGGGAGTACAACCATTACTTGACGCCGTTATCGATTATTTACCCAATCCTGGTGAGGTAGAAAACACAGCATTCATTGAAACGGAGGGTAAAGAACCTGAGAAAATTTTCCTTAATGCTGCTCGTGATGGCAAGGAACCTTTTGTGGGACTGGCATTTAAATTGGAAGCCGGTCGTTTTGGTCAGCTCACATATTTGCGATGCTATCAAGGAGTGTTGCGTAAGGGAGACAATATTTTCAATGCCCGCACCAATCGGAAGGTTCGTGTTGCTCGTTTGGTGCGACTACACTCCAACAATATGGAAGATGTCAATGAGGTGTATGCTGGCGATATATTTGCACTATTCGGTGTCGATTGTGCGTCTGGTGATACATTTACAACAAATCCTAAATCCAATCTCTCCATGGAATCGATATATGTGCCGGAGCCGGTGGTGTCAATGTCGATTAAACCGAATAATCCCAAAGATCGTGATAATTTTGCTAAAGCAGTTGCCAGATTTACCAAAGAAGATCCAACTTTCCACTTTTTCTTCGATAATGATGTCAAAGAGACGATCGTATCGGGCATGGGTACGTTTCACGGTATTATGAACAGTAGTATAATTTTAATAATTTACACCACTAGGTGAACTTCACTTGGAAATCTATGCACAACGTATGGAGCGTGAATACGGCTGCCCGGTTACATTGGGTAAACCGAAAGTAGCATTCCGAGAAACACTTATTGCACCGTGCGAATTTGATTATTTGCATAAGAAACAATCGGGCGGCTCTGGCCAATATGCTCGTATTATTGGCATGATGGAACCATTGCCACCGCAACAGAATACATTGCTGGAATTTTCCGATGAAACGGTCGGCACAAATGTGCCCAAACAATTTGTTCCCGGTGTTGAGAAAGGTTTCCGTGAAATGGCGGAACGTGGTATGCTTTCGGGGCACAGATTGTCCGGTATTCGTTTCCGCCTGCTCGATGGTGGTCATCATATAGTCGACTCCAGCGAATTGGCTTTCATGTTGGCTGCTCATGGTGCTATCAAGGAGGTGTTTCAAAGTGGTTCGTGGCAAATACTCGAACCCATTATGATGGTGGAAGTTACAGCACCCGAAGAATTCCAAGGAGCCGTTATGGGACAGCTGAGCAAACGGCATGGTATTATTACAGGCACCGATGGTGCTGAAGGTTGGTTTACAGTCTATGCTGAAGTACCATTAAACGATATGTTTGGATATGCGGGTGAATTGAGGTAAATATTTTGGTGTATTCATGCCGTATTCTATAATTTAATCGAACCCTTTAAATGTTAGATCGAGTACTCAAGGCAAAGGTGAATTCACCATGGAATATTCGCGCTATTCTCCATGCACATCCGATGTACAAGAGCAAATCGTGCGGCAGTATCAGGAATCACAGGGCCTGGTGCAGCCGGAGAAGAAGAAAAAGAAGAATTAATTGTTTAGGTTTCAAGCATAGATCGAATATTTCAAATTTCTATGAGATAATATTACTAGGAAAAATTGTAAACGAAGAAGATAAATGTCGCTTCGGGTATACACGAACGAAATTCGGAATAATTTCATAGTATTTTGAGCCATCTCTTGTATACCCTTAGCATACTTTTTATTTGTTTTACAACTGTGATAGCCCTAAGTGAACCGATATCAATGATTAGAATGTTAAATACAACTGTAATTATACGAACAATTTGTCTTCTCATTTATTTTAGTAATCAAATTAGTATGCATTTAAATTGTCACTTCGAATACGCTCAATTGATCAAATCCCAAAAAAAGGTCAAAGTATTTCCCGGTATTGGCTACCTTTATGAAATACTTGTCATACGTTGGAGTCTTTGTCGCTTAACCGTATTCGAAGGGCAGCTTAAAGCAGTCTCCACAGCAATTCAAAATTAAAGCTCAATTTCTATAACTTCTGGATTATCCACAAGTACAGCATCACGTCTATCCGCATGTTTTACACAACCCACAATCCATGCACATTGGTCCTTAGTTATGTTGATGAATTCTTTGCAAAATTCGTCAGCATTTTCAGCGGGTAGACAAATTAAGAGACCACCAGATGTCTCAACGGCTTTTCCCGCTCTCAATTTGGTATCTTGAGAGAGTATTCTACCGAATTCTAAGACGTTCTTCATAATTGGTAGCCTATTAATTTCAAATATCAGTTTTTCTTTTTGAAAGTCGGCTAAATTTTTAGCATGACCCAATAGACCAAAGCCAGTTACGTCCGTTGCGGCATGTGCATTGTATTTATGCATCAGTAAGGCAGCTGTAATGAATTGAAAATCAAGCATCTGAAAATTGCATGCATACACTACAAATACCAACCATTTTTATTGAGGTAAGTCATCGTTTTAATGGCCATATTATATGTTTGATGGATATCATCGTCTGCAAAGTGTGCAGCAAGTTTTTGATACTTGTCATTTTTTTCCTGCCACCAAATAAACGCATTCGTAGCTAATTGCGTACCCAATGGTTTTGTGAGCACAATCAAATCACCATCTTTTGCATTGGATGGCCTTAAACGCATAAACACACACAAAAAAGAAGAAGAAACATTTAAACAATTAAAATACCATCGTTATCATGTATGCACAAGAGAAAAGTAAATAAAAACTTGTTTGTTATCAGCAAAAAGTTCATGAATTACGCAATTGACAAAATCAACTTACATAATAATCTCATCCATTTTACTAAAAGAACTAGCAATGCCACCAATGATGCACCATGGATTAACACTAATACTACGCACACCAACTCGGCAACCTGCTAGCAGGGCAGACTCTCGAAATCCTTCAATTATCATTGGCACCACAGTGTTAAGTTCCTTCTCACTGAGCTCCGTTGGTGCAGTAATAAGCATATTTAACTTATCGATGTTGGTCACACCAACCGCATATATGTCACTGACAACATTTGCCAAAGCTATTTTGCCCATGGCATATGGATCATCAACAAGTGGATAGAAAAAATCAACCGTCTGTACCAGCGAATAATCCTTATGACGTGCCAAGGGTATAACGGCACAATCCATTCCAGAACCTACAAAATACCACAATTTTAATATTTATGGGCACATGTTTCTTGTTGTTGTTGGCATTACCTATATAATTATCATCCTGTTCGTTTTGTTGTTGTTGTTGTTGTTTATTATCTCTATTAAGTGGTATTAGTATTTCTGTTCCCTCGAGGTATTGATTAAGTTTATCCTGGGGGATCTTACAACCTCACCCACGCAATGTGGAGAAGTTGGTGAGCCGAAAATTTGGCCCAAGACCATGCTCTTCCGGTTTAAACATTTCACTGGCCGGAAGATACTGCAGATGATTAAAAAATTTTGATTTTTATTTACACACGTCATCAGAGTTGCCAGAAACTTTTGAAAATAAATCGACAATAGAACAGGGAATATAAGACATTTGTTCTTTATATTTAAATTTACAAACGATATAATGTCTGAAAGGAAAATCTGTAAATACAGTTTTATCCACAAATTTCCCAAATAAAAATATACTGAAAAATAGGCACATTACCCTTATATTAATTCGCTGAACATATCGTTTGGTATTCAAAGAAGATAGTTTATTAGAAAAATATTAATTTTGATATAAAAAAATATTTATTTAAATTTTGGCAGCAAAAAGTTCTATCTTACCAAGACGAATAATATAGTGTAACGTCATTCGTTTCAATATCCACTCTTTAGTAATTTTTGTCCTAAAGAATTGAATTGTTGTGAAGTTTTCCAGCATTTCTGTATTGGTGTAATTCTGGCTTTGATAAACGTTCTTTAATTGAAAATTTACAGATTTTAATAGTTGCGATAATTAGTGGAATTATTTCTAGCCTCTACCACCAACTGCGAAATTTCAGCATTGTACTACAATTCTTATTTTCAAATTTTGTAGGACATTTAATAAAAATAAATGGTTTAAACATTTTTTTTTATTCTTACCAATATTGTATATGAATGCAAAAAACCCAAAATAATTTTTTCGTGTGACTCAAATTTCTAATAAAGTTGAAACAAATTTGTTTAATACAAATTTTTAGGGCCAAACAGTCACTTTATAGGTACTATGTTCGCGAAACTTATGACTGGTTTTTAAAAAATAAAAGCAAATTAAACTCGGATTGAAAATTAAAAATAAAGTTATAACGCCCGTGCGTGCATTATTTGTATGATAAACATGAGGTGGTGACATTATCTCAACAGCATTAAAAAATACAAATTTTTTCGACATTATTTCCAGTAGTTTTTTTTATGATATATACAAAATGCAAAATAAAATTTTAACGTTTTAGATTCGATATAAATATATACATGTTGCATATTAAGCATATGCCTGCCCTTATATGAAATTTCCCATTCACAATAGATTAATATAATTAAATTTTATTCCTACCATTTTTACGAAGAATTTTGAAATATTTTTCGTAATGACGTTCGGGTTGTCAAAATGATTCTCTCAATGCAATTTTACTAGAACATTTTGAACAACATACATATCAAAATAGCACTTTATTGGAAAGATAAACTTCGTTGGACAGATCATACTTTACTTTTTTCCAAAAAAAAAAAACCGAAAAACACGTCAGCCACGCGTATATTTCGAGATATATTAAGTGATATCGTTAAGGTATCACAAATACGTCAATTGAACGTAAAAAGTAAAACAATGGTTATTCAGCACAACGTTAAGGGTTATGAAGAGTTTACGAAACTGGTGGAAGAGCTCGAAGGTAGCGGACAACCAATTCATGTACTCTTCAGCGGCGGTAAAAATGAGAATGGAGAAAGTTGGTGTCCGTATTGCGTTAAGGGTGAATAGAATTCTTACATATGTATATACATGCAAATAAAAGTTCAACGGCATGAATTTTTTTTTCCTTTATCATTATAGCTGAACCAGTGATTCATGGTGCTTTGGAGAAAGCCTCCGAAAAATCACATTTTGTGCATGTTGATGTAGGCGAGCGCACGTAGTAAGTACATTTTTGAACCACATATTTGTACTGTGATAACGTGATAACGATAAGTTTATATTGCTATTAATTTCACAATAAATAATGGCATGTCAATAATCTTTTTATGCGGATTATGAAATAACTAAAATTAATGATATTCCATCTTTTTTTAATTTTATGTATATTTTATAGTTGGAAAGACTTGAATTGTCCATTCCGTAAAGATCCCAATACGCATTTGATATTTTTACCCACATTATTGCGTTGGAAATCACCGCAACGTTTAGATGGTGAACGTTGTTCTAATAAAGATCTAGTTGAGATGATGTTCGAGGATGAAGATTAATTCGGCCAATTGAATTGTATCCAAAATGTAATTACTTGACTATATTTTCGGTGAAAAAAAAGCCAAAATTGAAACCAATCGTATTAAAATTTTGCAAATTCACATAACATATGTAAAATAAATAATGGAAAATAAAAAGGATAAGCATAT
This sequence comes from Megamerina dolium, assembly GCA_963854835.1. Taxonomy (NCBI): domain Eukaryota; kingdom Metazoa; phylum Arthropoda; class Insecta; order Diptera; family Megamerinidae; genus Megamerina; species Megamerina dolium. Next base: position 68,765,929 of record OY978529.1, on the reverse strand, counting down.
ATTTACAACAATTTAAATTCTACATAAATATGTCATTATGGAAATGTTTGAAGATTCATTATACATTTAATAATTACTTTTGTATTTCTTAATCTCTACCATGACCACATGTATGTTAGTTAGCTGAGCACGGGCATTTGGTGTCAATAACTTATGGAAACGATGATAGTATTGCACTAAACTGGCCAATGCCAATTGAAGTAATTGTGAACCGGTAAGTAAGGAGGGAAATGATAACAGCACCTCACGATTTAATTCGTCCAATGATTTTTTCCAATTTGCTGAAAAACTAGCGACTAGCGCAAGACTTCTACGCTCCTGTTTACGCAATTCATCCATTTGTTCCTTTTCGAAGAAATGTTCACATTCCTTCACAAATTGTATGATACCACCAAAATGTGGTGACAATATCTCCTCGACATATTCGGCACTACGTGCATTCAACTGCTCACGGAATGCTTCAGCCTCTTTTGAGTTGTCACGAGTGTGTTCCATGAGCACGCCCAAAACGAGATCATAATTATTGATGAGATATATAAGTTGTTCTTTGCGTGTCGGAAAGATGGCAGCCATTCGTAAAATGAAGCATTCGACTTCGTTTTGCAACTCCAGCAGCAGGCGACTAACCACCTCATTGGGGAAATGCTCCGAAATTCCGACAATAGCGGCAGAAAATTCCGCGTATCGGCGTGTAATCTAAAATACATGAACTTGGCGATTAAAATACTTGTCGATGAAACAATAAAAAGCATACATAGTGTGGTCCCATTTCTTTGTTGAATTTAGTAGGATCACAATCGTGTATACTTTGAATATTCAGGCGGAATACATGATCAAAACGCGGCCATATGACAGCCTGCAATGAATCCCAATATCTAGAAGAGAGAATATAATTCAATTTCTGCATTAAAAATTCCATTGACTCACTTATCAAGCGCAGGTACGCAACGTTTATGGCACATTAATTGATAACGAAAGATCAACTGAATGCACAGAAACATTGCAATAGTGTCAAAGCAATCCTGTATAGTGGTCTCTAAATTTTTCTAAAATATACACAAAGTTAAACATCCTCTAAACAAACATAATATATATTAACTTGCAATCATTAGAGTTAGAGTTTTGCCCATAATCTGATTGAATAGATCTTGTGACTGTGTACCACGAACCATGAAAAATTCAGTCACAAATAAATATTCACGGCATGCATTATCGACTAGTGCATATTGTTCCGAACGAAAGAGTGCCTCAAAAGTATACTAAAGTATGAAAGAGGAGTAATTTAATTTTGCATAAAATATCACATTCTATTAACATGCAACACACCCTATTCTTAAGCTGCGCATGTGGCACAATAATTGGCGCTTCCAATTGTTGATTCAAAACATCGCCACGTTTGCCAATGGTGAAAATTGTACTCTTATGCTTAAGACTTGTCGTTTTCGAGAATATGCCCTTTGATGCAGTATCCTCAATACCCATTAGATCGTCCTTCGTGCACGACTCTTCGAATTTGAGACTAGCCAGACGTGATGAATAGCTCTGTAATGATTTTATATCAGTTGAATAATAATAATAATATTGTATGTGGCATTACCTTGAAATAACTGTAGTAAATCTTACTCATCGTATCAATATATTCACTACAAATCTCTTGTGCCACTTGTCGCTCATTCGACAAGATGAATTCAAAAAAGAATTTATGCTTAAGCATTGCGTTCTGTGGTATTTGATAATTTGTCATTGGTTTGCGAAATTTATAAATTTGTTCCAATAAATATGCTCGTATCTTTGACATCGCCTTCAGACGTAATTTATGCAGCACATCACTAACATCGCCCGTCGCTTTTGAGTCTTTAAAACTCAACTCCTTCACCAGTGACAATTTGTGATTTAGCACATTCAATTGTGTACCGAAATCCTTCTCCGTTACTGGTGTTTCCATTATAATGGCAATCATTTCTTCCGATACGGCCATATCTTCGATGAATTGTGATAGCTGAGCCTTCACCGATTGGCGATTCGTCAATTGTACTGACATGGCAACCGACTTGCGTTGTAATTGTGTAATCTCCGAACTTATATTGCTGAGAACACTTTGAAATTGCATCAACATTGATTCCATACGCTCCAGCACATCATCACACTCGCCAATTTGATTGTGTAAACTAGCTATATTCTGTGATTCGGCAATATAATCTTCAATGGATTTATTCTCGACATCTTTGAACTCTTTTTCAATTTGCCGTGAATACTGACGCAAATCTGTCGTTGATTTTAGTATTTCACGCACTTCCTCATTGTCCAGTTCTAATTGTTCCGTTGTTGGTGTTTCCACATCATCCATGTTTGGATTTTTGTGAAGTTATTCTTAATTTTCGAATTTATTGGAATAGTTTTCGGGTGATGACTCCATCCAGTAGGAGTAGTTGAGAAATTTTGCAATTGAAGAACAATACACTGATGATGTTTTCTGACATTTCTCAAATCAGCTGTTTCAATTGAGATGCAATTACAATATCGATAATTTATTATTAGTTTTATCAGAAAATTATTTAATATGCAAAATATTTAGTTTATTTTGATTAAAGAAATTAAGTGTACTGATTGATGTACTTTGAGCAGACATATTGCTTTCTAGTTTTTTTTTTTTTCAGTTGACGTTTAAACTCGAAATTTTGTGTTTGCATGAAAAACTCACAAATTTAACAAATAAAAAAATTAAAATATTTTATTAAAGAATATTTTATTAAAAAAGATTTACAAATAAAAGACTTGCAAAATTTTCCCGATATAATTGTCTACTTGATCTTGAAAATATTCAATTCATTGTGAATTGTCAAGCATAATGAGGAGAAAAAAAGAAAATGGCGAATTTAAATAAATCGGAACTATGGAAAAGCACATATGTATATTACAATTTTCACCAAAGCCATTAGCAAAAAGAAAAATACTTCTATGAAACACTCAAATTGATTTATTTTAATCAATAATTATAAAATTATTAAGTATCTTACACGCGCATTACATTAAGAAAGTGAAAATTATTGAATCTAACCAAGAAAAAAGTAGTTTAATTAATTGCACGTGTAAAGTCAAATGTTATAATTCATTAGACAAAAAGAAATTTTTGTAATAAAATTGCAAAAAAAAATAGCAATAAAATGGTCATCAGCAAGCAAGTATAATATATTTAAATGTGTATATGAATGTACCAACAATAATAAATATAAATAGTAAAGCAATTAGTCTCGCTTGATTTGAAACCTTCCGGTTACGTACTTGCAAATAATTTCAGATTAAAAAAATATAATGTGCAATAAATATATACATACATACATATATATTTGTAATAATGTCTAAATTTATGAATGTACCTATCTACAACAATAATATAGATATATTCTCTATATAAATATAGCTAAATACAGCATTTCAACTTCTCTCACTCTAATAGCCTAAAGAAGAAATAAACAAACAAACAAAAACGATATGTGATACGAAATATTTTTATAAAAAAGTGAAACTTCCTTTTTTTTTGTTAACAACTACAACAATATAATCAATATTTTTTGTATACACACAGATGTGTGTGTGTGTGTGTGTGTGATTTACTTATTAAAACTAAATATTATAAATTGTTGACCATAACGCGTTGCTGTCGATGATGAGCAAGGGTAGTATACGTACGTACATACATTTTCCATACATCGCGATGTGTACTATATTTATGTATGTATGTATATTTGTATTTGTTTACATTTGCATGTTATTTCTTCACTTTCTGGTAAGTTCATGCAACGAATAAGAGGAGCAACACATGCTTAACTAATTTATTTATTACAGGCCACACGAAAAAAGTAGAAGAAAAAAAAAAACAAAAACACAACAACAACAAAGTGAAAATGATACGTTGCTGACGTTGTTGACCATGTTGTCGACGTCTTCATTGTTGTCGTCGTTGTCGTTGTCGTTGCTTCCGACCTACGATGATTTGAACACATGCAAGTAGTGGCGGCAGTAGCAGCAAATAATAGCAAGTAATGGTAAAGCTCTTAACCACAAGCCAACAACAAATAAACAAAAAACTTAAGAAGAAGAAGAAGAAGAAGTTATCATTAAGAGCATACCAGCACATATGATTGATGTATGTGTGTGTGCTCTTCATAGCAGAACAATTTTTAACACTTTGCTCGAATTTAAACATGATTTTTAACACATAAATGTATATGCATATACATATATACATATATACATATAGTTATTGACATGGAGAAGTTAAAATTGTTCAACAACAACAACTATGAAAACGTATTTTGTATGAGAAAAATTATTAAATTTTATCATTTGCATCAAAATAACGACATTCATTCAATGCCTAGACATTGTGCGTAACGGTACAATTTGCAGTTTAATTTTTTATTCGATTACAAATAAATACGTATATTATATATTTGAATGTTATTATTATTATAAAGGATTAACACTGCTGAATTGTCTTGTATACACCACCCCGTTGATCAGTGGTATTCGTACGAGCGGGCGTGCGTGCGTGCGTTTTTTGTTATCATACATTGCTCTGATATTCGATTGCAAATGGAAATGAACCATATCGTTATATATGTGTTAATTGTAAACGGCTTGTTTTACTTTTCGGAAGGTACCTCTCTATATAAATAATATAAAAGAAAAAAGATTTAATATTAGAAAATTAAGCGAAAAATGTTGACATACGACTAAATTCGTAACACATATATATACATTTATAATTATGTGTGTGTGTGTGTGTGTAAAGGTGATAAGTGAAATGGAAATCTGTTGACTAATTTTAAATCGAAGTAGAAAAAGACGAAAAACCAATGCATACTGAACAACAAAGTAATAAAATCATAAAGAAATAAAATATGTGCATGTTGGGTGTGTGTGTGTGCAATAATAAACAAATATCAATGAAAATATAAAAAATATAATGACTAAAACTTTAATTGCAATATTGTGAGAGATTTATAGAAATGCATTACGTTCAAGCGTCGTGTTGGTATAGAAAATAACAACAACAACAACAATTATTCTTCTAGCAAACCAATACTTACGTGCTTACGTACGCCTTAAAAAAGCTATGGATATTTTTTGAAGTCGCCTAAAAATTATTTTTCTAATTTTTTCTAAATAAATTCCTTTTGTGCTTTTGATTGTTTACTCATACAAATTATATATTCTCACTTTAGGTAAACCATGTCCGGAGAAAACGAGACCGCACAAGACGCGTTGTGAAGCCTATTACAAATGTCGTGTGCTACCATCGAAAATGTACGTTTGGATACCAGCAAAATGTGAAAAAGGTTTAGTCTATGAACATAGCTTGAAAATGTGTGTACTACCAGGAGAAGATTGGGAATGTATACTGGAGGAGGAACAGGATCAAGCACAACAGCACAATGCAAAAGGAAACAAGCATAACGACAATGAAGTGAGTGATCGTCAAGAACCAAATCGTAAAAAATTAAATCACCATCGAGATGGTGATTATCAAATTGTGCATACAAATGAGATGCATCAGAAGGAAGGAGGTGAATGGAGCAAATATAAATATCATCATCATCATAAGGAAGTGGATTATCAAATTGTACATAATAATAGTAATAATGATAAAGAACGAGAAACAAACGATAGTGATAAATTGGAAGTGATATTAAATAAGAATGATGAATGCAATCCAATTGAAAATAATCATGAATACGAAGCAAGTGGTGATGGTGATGGTGAGCTGAATATTAATAACAATAATGATGATGATCAGGATGATGATGATAATGTTCATAATGCTGCTGCTGCTGGTGATGGTTCTGAACTATTAGTATTAGATGATTTGATGCCAGTTCAGACGAGGCAAACGGATGATCACATTTTAAGCAGCGCAGAGGAAAAAGATGAAAAGGACTCAAAACAGACGTCGGCACAATCAAAAATTGATCCAAATTTGACGGCACATCTTCAAAGGCTGTCACAATTGATCGATGGCCTTAAAGAAAAATATCAAAATGCTGGTGAAGAACAAACTGAATTGCGGCCAGATCAATTGAATGCATTTTTGGCACACTTTAATATTAAAAATAAATTCAATACTATTAATCCTAGTGCGACAATGGATTCCACAGCATCCAACACAGCGAATAATACAACACAACCCATAGCAACGATCGACAATAAATCGGATGCTGCACAATCGAAACATTATATAAATGCACTACCGACTACCGGTTATGCCAGTTCACAAATTGTTGTCAATCGACCCGATGGTTCGGTGCTATTCGGTCTGACACCGTATGCTAGTGGTGGTGGTGGTGGCAGTGAAACACATTTTACCAACGAATACATCCATCATTCACCGAAAATATCTGAGGATACACTCAAAACTGTTTTGGAGCTATCGAAACAGATGATTGCCACACAAAATATACCGAAAGTGATACCAAATCCACAATATTACCCACAACCCATATTACAACCGGTTTTTTTCCAAGCACCCGGTTATGGTGTTGGCAATCATCATCATCATCATCAAAATAATCGCTTTGCGGCATATTACAACAACAACAATGGTGGGGATGATGACGATGATGATGATGGTATTGATGATAAAGCCACCTCAGGTGGTTATAAGAGACCAACACAACAACAACATACGTCGTACAAGTATGGCAAACCGAGTACGACCATCATTCACAATAATGTTATACCCGTGCATGTGGCAACAACGAATTCGGGCGAAAAGGAGATTGTCGACAGCTATGGCCAATCGTTGGGTCTCTATCCACCATTGGGTGCTGAAAACGGCAATAATAATAATCATCATCATCATTATTCGCATCGTTATGAGAATAATAAATATATTACGGTGACAACGGTGCGTCCAGCGATATCGACCACACCATATCCCACCGAAATAAGTGTGACGACAGCAGCAGCAATAGCGGGACCATTCGATTTCAAGCCAACAGCAGCTACAATTGCCGAATACTATACGCCAAGTCCACATTTGAGCGAGGATAACGCGAATAAATTGTATCAGGGCAATGATCGTTATAATGCCGCATACCAATATGAGAATATGCCACGTCCCATTGATATGAATCGTCACGAACAGCCGTCGGCGTCGTCATATTATCAGCCGACAAATCCAAGTGTTTTATTTCCCACTCAAATTGATCCGAATAAAATTAAAATACGTCCAAATGCGCACAAGATTGAAAGCATGGAAGTCGATGCTGATGATTTCAATGTTGGCGCAGCCTATAATTACAATAATGAGAACCCCTTTGTGGATCAAATAAATATTGGCAGCTTGCCGGGCAAACATCATCCCTATATGCCGAGACCACAAGGTGGCAGCAGCAGTAGTGGTGGTAATAAATCGAAATTTCCAACACATTCGACCGCATACCCGGAAGAAACGCAGCTCGTCAATATCGGTGGCAATTTCATTAGTTATGAAGTCTTTCAGAACACCATCCTGCCGCTAATGGGCGGTGCTCAATCACAATATGGCGGTGCCAATGTTGAAGTCATCACATGCGCACCGGGTGTACGCCAACCGAATACAACCGATTGTACACGATATTATGTGTGCAGCAAAAAGGATGGCAAAGTTCTGTCCTACTCTTGTCCACCGTACACTGCTTTCAATCCATCGACACGCATTTGTGATGCACGCAGCTATTCCTTTTGTTCCCCAGATGCATTGGTCAATGCCTATTCCGTGTCCGAGAACAAACGTATACAATTGGAGGCGATTAAGGCATTGCAAGAGGCGAAACGACGACGCGAACAGGCAATTAAGACGCATACGCTAACAAATTTATTACAACAATACAACAACAATCAACAATTTCATGCTGGAAATATTGATGAGCCACCAAATGATGAGAGCAATGAAAAAGATATGCTCAACTCTTATATTCAACAAGCGGCATCATTGTCATTCAGTCAAGGTGCTGGTAGTACGACTACGATGCGACCCAGTGCGACACAACCTGTGAAGAAGCGTAAATACTATTGCAAAGAAGGTGATAAGATTGCCGATCAAACGTCGATCAACAGTTATTTTGTATGCTATAAAAATGCTCAGGGTATGATGAAGGGTCATAAGATGACCTGCTCGAAAGGTTTGCTCTTTTGTCCGAAAACAACAATGTGCACATTGGCGTCGAAATGTAGCTAGAATATCTATATTTTATGTTTGCGTTGCATAGAAAATATTAAGGAATTTATTGTGTCCGTAACCTCTGTTACGCTTCTAATCGTTGAGAGTAATTTTTATGAGAATGTCGCCATTTTGATGTGAGAAGTCTTATTTCGGCGATTTAGGCGATGGGATATTTCTCAACATTTAGAAGCACTTAGATTTGTTCTACAAATGTCATCTGTGGTTGTGACTTTTTATTCGCAATAAATGACAGATCGATTCTTATAGCCTAGACAGACGGCAGCCTAATTCCGGATTACCGGCGCACTTAATCCGAATAAAATATTAACCTGACAGACGGCAGTATTGCGGATTAACTAACCGGCTGATTGCTGTTTTATTAGGTCTGCTCACTTACATTACTATCACTATCAATTTTTGTCATCTGTCACTCTCGATATGAGAAAATCTACAAGAAGTACGTGAACTGAAAACTATCAGAAACTTGTAAATTGACATTAACCGTTCGTAATTGACAGTTGGATTTATTTGTTCGCCAAAGTTTTTCATGTGGAAAACTTAACAATTGTTTAAAGTTTTTTGTTAGCGAACATACCTAATATTTTGTAAAATGGATCGAGAAAAATTCACAATAGACAATTTTCAGCAGTGTTGCCATAGCAAATTGTCCTAATCCTCTTTTATTTTGAGAATTGACTCATAGAGTTTATGCGGATTAGCTGCAGTTAATGCCCGAGTTAATTCGAATTAACTTCGTAATCCGGAATTAGGCTGCCGTCTGTCTAGGCTATTATGGAATGAACAAATTCTCAACTGACTCAAATCACAACAAACGAAATTATGAGAATTTCAGCGAAACGTATTCTTTTTGCTTTTTTTGTTTTTCATTTTTTCATATCTACCTACATTAAGGTGACCATTTGTTAAAAAAAAATCTGTAAAATAGAAAGTTTTGTGCCGATTGATAAAAATTTTTCAACTCATGAGCCCTTAAGTTGTTTTTCATCATTTTTTTTATTATTCGTTGTAGACTAAAGAATATTCAAAATAGAAATAGAGCCTTAAAGTTGGGTTTTCATAATTTTCCGTATTATTTATTTTTATTTCCTACTTTTCATAGGTTAATAATACTCAATTTGATAAAAGAAAAAAAAAAAACTACAAATAGCAAGTTTCGTTCCGATTGATAAAATTTAAAAAACGCTCATGCGCCCTAAATTCTTTTTCATTCATTTTCTTACTATTTAATAAAATAAAATCTTTCTCTGGATGAATCCCTTAAGGGGACGCCCATTCCAAATGAGATTAAATAATATGTGAAAAGCGACAAATAACTCCATAGTCCTACAAAATTAACAAAAACTGAAAAATTCGAAATAAATGGAGGAATCAAATGTAAGATCAATCTATGTTTTTTTAACAAATCGAGTTTTTTAAGCCTATGAGAACTAGAATTCTTGTTCAAAATTGTTCTGCCATGCATTTAGCGGTCACCTTAAACTACATACCATCTACATATATGCACACCACATCATACCTCTATGTAAATACATACCATATCGATACCCTAACCTAAGTACAAAATAATTACAAGATTAGCACTGTGTTAATATTGGTATATTTATTGCTGTTGTTGTTGTTCTTGTTACCAAATCATTAATGAACTCATATTTATATATATATCCTAATTTTGAAAAATTATCCTTGGATTTAATTTTTTTTTTATTTATGAAATGTTAATGTTATGTTAAAGTTATGTTATGTTATGTTATGTTATGTTAATGTTAATTAACGAACATCAAACCAAAATGATTTAGAACAAAAAAAAAGATCGGATTTATTATGTAGAAAAAATTATAGATAATTTAATATTCATAAAATTTTAACATGTATGTAAATATACGTATGTAAGCACAACGACCCAATCTAATGTAAGAACATCACATTTTTTTTTTTATTTTTTTGTAATTTTAATTTTCATTATTTATACATATATACATATGTAGTTGTTAATTTCATAAATTATGTTATTTATTTTTTTTTACATTTACGAAATATGTATTAGAAATATTGTACAGCGAAAATATTTTGTTAATAAATTTTCTAGACATATATTTTGTTTTGCTTTTATATTGACTACAAATATTTTCATAAAGTGAAGATGAAAGAAGAAGACAAATCTGTGTTTTAATAATTTCTACATATTTTACACCTTTCCATACACAATGTGTACCTACTTGCATACGTAAACTTATATTCATACAAATATATGACTAACCTGTTAATTACAACTTGAACCTAATTATTTTGTTCTCGTAAACTAGATACTTGTAATGTTGATATTATTATTACTATTATTATTAATATTAGTTTCTCAAGTGAGAGTTCACTCGTCCAAAAGTATATTTTATGCTGTTTTGTTTTTAATTTTATTTGCATGCGTAAATGATTTCTTTTAATTTTTGTTTTTCGCATAGCTCTACACACTTGTTTTATGAACAAAAATGAAAAAAAAAAACTTATACTAAGGCACAATAATTAGAACTCTAAATATGAGCATATATGTATGTACATACATACATGAATGTACTTACATTTACAATACATATTAATACAAGCTTTCGGTAGAACAAGTTTAATTATAATATTCATTAAAAGAGTAATAATTAAAAACATTATTGTACATATGTACATACATGCAAAAATGCTTGTCTGACAACATTATGCTTTGGAGGGTTTTTTTCTTTCTAAAAATTTCACTTTTTTTAATGTTCATGAAATAAATGTAATTAAAATGCTTCATTTTGAGGGCAATTGCTTTAATAAACGTCTTTATTTTCGACCCAATTTTTTTATTTATTTTATTTATTCATAAATATTCGCAAAATATAAAAATACTACCTCCAATAAAATAAAAAATATTTTTTATATATATATTTTGAAAATCATTATGGCAAAACACAATCTTTTTTCACATTCGTTTTCACCCAGTGAAAACGAATGTGACAACCGACCGTACATGAGCGCATGTAGAGTTAAATGCAGTATTTTAATAAAAAAATAATAATTTTTATCCACACTGTGTTTTAATTTCTTTTATTTTAATTTGCTTATTTTTTGGGATATTTATCTCCTCAGTGTGAAATATAAAGGGGTAAAAGACGGCAGAGCATAATTGTCCAGTGACAATGGATGTAAGTGTATTATCACCCTAAGGAAACAGTACTTATCGGTTATTTCCACATTTGTTTTTGTACCGCCGAGAAATAAGTTTTTTGAATAATATCGAAAAGATTTTAATTTCGAACGGTAGCCACCTGTCGGTAAGCAAAAAGCTTCTAAAAGAGCTCTGTGACATAGCAAAGGGATGTCACAATAGTTCTGCTGTTCGCGACTAGCTCATACAAGGTGCGACAATTATGTATTAAGACTCGAACCATATCTCAGCAACCAAGCACGCCATCTATTTGTGAGCACATGCGTTTTGAAGCATCAACCTTCCTCTACTAACTGTCAAAATTGCATGGCATTTGGTTGACATTTAATGTTTATTGACATTCATTTTACAAGACACGTGTTCGTTTGATGTTGAAATTTTAACATGAGATTTAACATGAAATTTAACAAACAGCGGAATCAGGCATGTGTGTTGAATCACCCGCCGTATTCACCTGATTTGGCACCGTGCGACTTTGTTTTGTTCCCAAAACTGAAATTGAAGTTGAAAGGATGCTTTTTTGATGACATTCAGACCATACAACGGGCTTCGACGAGGGCACTGGAGGCAATTCCGAAAAATGAGCTGGAACACGTGTTTGAATGACTATTAAATCGATGTAACAAGTATATTGAATCAGGAGGAGAATATTTCGAATAAATATACCGAAAAATTAGCAGATATCGTGTTTTAATTATGTTTTCTACAGGCAGTCTTAATACATAATTATCACACCTTGTATAAGTAGGTAGCTTCTAATACTGTTCAAAATTTAACACGCACA